>CM046875.1:61355845-62737358 GCA_025667525.1 Glebionis coronaria
CTCCAATTTATGAAGGATCAATCCCATCTTGGTGCGCGTGAGATGGTCAACCTTTTGAAGAAATTTAAGGACGAAATGGTAGGATAGTGTTTAGGTGCAACTGGTTTGTCTTGTGCATTTTGGATATCTTGATGTACCCTTAATTTCTCAGGTTTAATGGAGAGATTTTTAAAAGCTTTTGTTTTTGTTAGATTGACACGGATTGGTAGACTTCTAATAATGTTTGACTCTAGAATGTCAAACATCCTAAGAGTTTGATATGGATTTGCAAGAGGCGGGACCAAATTTGTAGTTTAACATAGATTTTTAGGACCATTTAGATAAACTACAAATCCATGAAATGTATGATTTCCTAATGTTGTATCCAAAAACCCATGTCAGTGAGCAATGAAGATTGATATACATTTGCACTCACCATTTAAATATTTTGACATTGATTTTGGTAGGCTTCCATTGATGTTTGACTCTAAAATGTCAAACTAACTAAGAGTTTGATATGGATTTGCAAGAGGCATTGACCAAAATTGTAGTTTGACATGGATTTTTATCACCATTTAAACAAAATGCAAATCCAAGCCAACTCTGCAAATGATATCCAAAGCCTATGTTAAGCTCTTGTAAATTAATGTCTTAAATGGATTTGCGGTGATCCTTTTGACAAACTACAAATCAATGAAAAACTTCAAATCCAAGTCAACTCTGCAAATGATATCCAAAGCCTGTGTTAAGGTCCTGTAAATTCATGTCTTAAATGAATTTGTAGTGATCCTTTTGACAAACTGCAAATCAATGACAAACTGCTCATACAAGTCCACCATTTTTGTCAAACTGTAAATCTATGTCACTACTAGAAAGTCAAACTGCATATGTGGTTCATAAATTGCTAATGTCAGGCTTCCTTACCATAACCTATTACATAACCAAAAGTTAGATTAAAATCTAATACCACATTGACATAATCTTCTACAACTTAGCCATAACAAAAGATTAAGCTTGAAACCATTCATTTAGCATTATTTGTCTCTTGCTTGTTAGTCATCACTGTCATGACTCTTCTCCGCTTGAGGCATTCCACCAGCTCTTGTGCAACAACATCATCACCATCATTTGCCTCTTCCTTCACCTCAACAGCCTCTGCTTTCACATCAACAACATCTGCTACCACTTTTTATGCAACCACCTCATCAAGAATCACTAACATCAATAACTGCTTCGTTTATTTTTTGCTTATAAAAAGAAAAAATGGCATCCACATCTTTAGCTTGAGTTACTTGTTGAAGCTCATCCAGTGCTTGATCAATGTCAACAAACATATCAGTTATCTTTTCAGGCTCATCATCACAATGGTATGGATCATCATTTCAATCAACATCCACGGCTTCATCCAAATATGCATCATTGTCCCAAGTAGGAAAATCCCTTGACATGCCACTAATGTTATCACTATTATCAGTATCATACTGATGAACCTCAAAACCCATATCAAAATCATCAAAATCAACCTCACCAAAAGAGACATCATCCCAAGTGACAACGTTTGAATTAGGTTGTTCTTCCTGGCTTGAATCATCAAACCCATACTCGTTGTCAAGCTCTTCCAATATTCTCTTGACCTCAAACTCAACACTCATCCTTCTAGTCCTATCTTCAAACATTTTTTTCGTTGACTATGGTGGTGGGAACTCAATGTCATTATCAAAGACTCAAAAATCATTAGCAACTACAGTTTTGTCCCTCCTAACAAAGCTAGTCTGACAAAAGGTCACCATTTCTCATACTTGACACTGTCTGGATCTAACTCTTTCACAATAGCATCACCAATATTTCCATCTACCACCACTGCCTTACCCTTACGTGAATTTTGTTCTATCAGATGTGGTTGTACCAACAAAACACCTATTTCAATATACACCTCCATTTCCCTAAATCTGGGACCATACTCCAAAAATCTGATAACATCTTCTTCAGATGATAATGGTAGCAAACCGTCATCTAATGAATGGTCAT
Organism: Glebionis coronaria; assembly: GCA_025667525.1. NCBI lineage: Eukaryota > Viridiplantae > Streptophyta > Magnoliopsida > Asterales > Asteraceae > Glebionis > Glebionis coronaria. The sequence continues at coordinate 61,357,853 of CM046875.1, forward strand.
GTATCCTAAAATGTGGGAACAAAAGCATACCTTTTATACCCTAAATCCTTAAACATTTCTTCTAGTGTGTACATACCAAATTTGTCACAGTGAACTAAGTTAAACCAATTTATAGTACCAAAGTGATATATTCTTTCTGGTGGTGAGGTAAATTCACAATTCTGATGGATTTGCACAATAAACGAGTTTTGATTTGATTATGTGCAACAAAAAAAGACAAAACACAGATAGTCATTAACTATGCAATGTACATAAGATATGAGAATATCCAAACTAAGCTTACCATAAAGGAGACTGAAGCTTACCATAAAGGAGACCCAAATCAGGTATGGTGGTACTACGAGAGCGATTTTTCCAAAACTGATCCATTTTTTTATTGGTGTTCTTCTTGTGAGATATAGATTGAGGGGAGAAAATGAGATGATGTATTTGTAACATAAATGATGGATACTTTAAATTGCAAATTCAGACCTCAAAGCGAACTTTTTACCGAGAAAGAAAGAGTGTCGGGTGGGAAAATGCTTTTAGGGACGAATTTAGCATGAACGAAAAGTGGGAGATGTGCTGACGCGAGATGGGCGATCAGAAATGATGAAAATGCCCTCATGTACACGTGAGGGAGTTAACTGGGGTTAACGTCTAAAAGTTTAAAAAAAAGGGACTCAGGGGTTTTTTCGCATAAAAAATGAAAATTATGGTGGCAAAAATCCATCATCTTTGCACATTTACCGAGTTGACAAAGTCAGTGGACGAAATTTGAAGTTTACCCTTTAATAAAATAAGAGTATTGAAGTTTAATATTATTACTTTTTTCTAAATAAAAAGGTTTTCAAAACATACCTTTACATATCAAGTAACTTTAAAAACATTTTATAAGTTTTTTAAAGTATATACCTTCAGAGTGTCAAGATGGGGCACAAGATTGGGAGCCAAATTATGACTTCTTTTAGGCTTATATTTTATAAATCCTAAAATATTTTGGCTTTCTTCTCTTGTTTTACAAGTATTTCTATTATGATTATCGAATCAAATCATTACTTTTCAACAGTCAATCAGAAATTAAAATAAGGTCATGATTGGTCAATAGAATAAGGTTTAACCGTGAAACATTTGTCCTTCCTAAAAAGATTATTTCACAGTAAATGGGCAATAGTTGAGAGATGTGCTATCTAAGAGAATTCCATGATTCTATTTCTTTCGGGCTATATATAAAGGGGATACTGCTTTCAGTTTCAAAGAGCTATATTTCCGCTACTTTTTAGATGGAATTAATTTAGTAAAACCAGGACTAGTCTTTCACTTCAGAGATCAGATAAAGATCGACTTTTTATCCCATGGGATATTGATGGCGAATCTATAGATTTTAGTAGTTCACCAACCTCTCTAACTAATATACGATACAATTGAACTTCACGGAACAGCCAAATGAGCTCCCCTTAGTTGGCCTTCCTACACTGACGAATGCCTCTTTCTCTTCTCTGAAGTCTACAACAAACAAGTGGGAGAGGTAGGATTTGAACCTACGTAGAAAAACTTCAACAGATTTACAGTCTATCACTTTTTTCTCCCATTCCCCGGCCGAGCCCCCCCCCCCCCCCCCCCCCCCCCCCCCCCCCCCCCCCCCCGCAGCTTCTAGCGAAGCTACGAGTTCATAAGCAAGTGAATGAATGAGCCATGTTCCTAAAAGGATAGTGACAATTTTTATTTTCTTCCCTTTCCCTTCACAGCCTATTTAGGCGTTAGCGCTTGACTAATAGAAAGTAGGCTCGAACGAAGCTGCGAGCATGCCCTTCTCAAGCTTACAACAATAAGTTACGCTTCTTACCAAGCCTAGAAATAGGGCTACAGTAAGCAAAGCAAGCTTTCCGCCTTCGTTTGTTATGGTTCGCGCCTCACCGCGGGCACTGATGAATGATATGAAATGATGGATTCAGTAAGTTCTTGCCAATAACTACGTCCACTTAATAAAAAGCATAAAACTAAAATCCAAGAATAAATGAGCGCCGAAGACCTGTTCGGGGCCAAGGTGAAGATTCTCCAACAAATGGAAAAACTTGACCCGACGGGAGATTGGAAAGATGGGGTTGGGCTGCACAAGCGGTGGAGAATATGTGGTTTAATTCGAGACAACGCGCAAAACCTTACCGGCCCTTGAAAACAGGGCAGTGATTCTATACAATGACATTGTAGACCAATTAAAAGGATGTGGCGCATCTTGGTATCAGTCTTTCGCCGATTGACAAAAATGCCAATAAAGCAATTCTGCTCATCCCAATAAAGGGAGTCACCCATTATTTCTCATTGGGATTAGATATAGATATGGATGGGGAATCTATAGATCGTAGTAACTACATCAAAAAACAACATCTATACGGAATATGGCGATGAGATTGGGTGCCTGGGTATCAGTGTACAACTAAGTAGAGGTCTAAGCACTAAGGGAACAAGGGACTAGCTAGCCTCAAAATCCTAATATTAAGCTAAGTGAACATAGTTAATTGACTAAGTGGATTAGGATTATTAGTGAGTGAAGGCCAAAGAGTCTCATGCCTTTATTGGTCGGACCTTCTAACAAGTTTTTCTTGATTTTTTAGAGCAAGAAGCGGAAGAAAAAGTTAAGCGCCTTCGAGGCCTATTAACAGAAGCTTCTTTCAGTCTATATTTTCAAAGAGAGAGGTGGAAGTCTCGGAGATATGTGGATTCTTTTTTATCAAAAAAAATAAGAGTCTGTGATGAAAGAGAAGAAAAAGGTGAAAGCCTTCTCCGTCGTTACGGGGTTATTGTGCTTTAATCTTCAAAATCAAAGGACTTCATACGTGTTGAGGACTTGGTATTGATTCATGCAAATATGCTCCTCTAGTATTCATGTCTCTATGACAGTCCCATAATTTGAGTCTTTATTTGTAGCTAAAGGAAAAGGGTCTGTTACAGACACGTGCGGAGAGCTAGTTAAGTTAACTTATGAATAAGGGCTTGGAAGATCGCAATGCGGAGAATCAGTTGTTGATTTCGCACATTGTTGTTGCGAGCTTCATTTTAGTTTGAGCGAGAGGAACGACCTACTATACCGATTCTGGATTAGTAACCGATGAAATCCCCAAATCAAAATTTGGGAATTTCATCGGCGAACTTCTTATGAGAAGACAAAATGGAATAAAAGAAATGAAACATGTGATGGCTACTGAATAACCTCCTTTTACTTTATCAATAAAAAAGCGAACACACCTGCGTGAATGAAATGTGACAGTTACGAGAATGGTGGGAAAATTAACAGTACCCGGCGACATTCATGAACTAACCAACAATCTTACTTAATAGCAATCTTACTTAATAGGGGCTTTCCATCTTAAAAGCCTTCCTTCTTGCTTGCTTGCGAGAAGGCTGTAGTAAGCCCTTATGATACAACTATTCCCTCCCCTAAAAGGATGAGATGACTTCAAGAATATCATCAGTACTCCTCGAATCAATCTATTCTACCGACGAAGAATCTGGGTAAGCGCCTCCTTAGCAAGTGTTGCGCGATTCGTCGAAAGGGAAGATACCTCGAATCGCCCTATTCGTCTCCTCTTTCACTGGTGGCAGCATGGGAGCAGATTACCCATAAAATACTTGGGAACAATGAAAAACAAAAAAAAAGGATACCTCCTTTCGCATCGGTTTTGCATTGGATATGGGCCCATGCGCAAACTTTCTCTTTTATTGTATTGGCGCCCGATAGGTAGGCTTAGATTGAGTAGAATACACATAATGACATAAAGGTTGTGGTTCGAGCGAGAGCCTAAACGAGAGAGGCGAGAACATCTTGATCGAAAGCTCCGTTGTTGTTCTGAATAGCGAGAATGACTTTTTCAAATTTGTTGTGATTCTTCCTTAGGATTCTCCCGTCGAGAGTCTCTTTGAAAGTCTTACCTAAACTTTTCCGACTGAATATGACATGTCGAATGCTAGAAATTCGGAAAGAGAAGTGTTATAAGCATTGAATTGAAGCCCCAGTAAGGCAGTAACTCTAACTGTCTTAAGGTAGCGAAATCCCGGGAAAGTGAGGTGTACAGCTTCCACTTTTTTTCTCTTCATTCGAACTATCGACTTTCGTCGTGTTGTAACAGAAACACGAATGATATTCTATATTATATCTGAATAGTAGAGTACCGAAAATTTGAAAATGGGTCAAACTAATTTACTGGTTTGTCTTTTTCCATGCTTTCCATTGATCAACAACTAACAAAAGTTCTCATTTAATTTTTCAGTACTCTACAGAAAGGACTCTCTTTCTTTGTCTAGAGGGAATTCAAAAAAAGATAGGAACAAAAGTATTCAAGAGAGTCGTAGAGTGCTAAACCGCTTTTTGAGGACTTTTAGACAACCCCCCTCCCCCCCCCCCCCCCCCCCCCCCCCCCCCCCCCCAACTCCCTCAGCCACCATTCAATTAGCTTGAAGTTATAGCTTCTTCTTGCTTGAGCTGAGCAATCTTATGGCTTATTTTGAAACTTATGGCTTATATAAGTTTATCATATCATGATAAACTTATATAAGCTCATGAGTCTCACAATAAGCCACGAAATTGGGGCTTATGAAACATAAGTCCACTCAAAATAAGCCACGAAATTGGGGCTTACGAAATATAAGCCAACATGGGCTTAAGCCAAAACAAACACCTCCGAAATTCAACTAGCTCTACCGCAACGCGATCAGACAAACAAAACTGAGACAACATATTATTTCATTAACAATTGGCACAATCTTAATAACAAAAGACGCTTTACAAATTACCATTTGCCCTAACACTCTAATATAGTCGGGGCTTTGTTCTTTTTTTTTTTCACTTTTTAACCTTTTTATCAAATAATTTTTTTCTAACCTTTAACCAAATAAAGTTATAAACCATGAAAAATGAACAAAAATATGCCGAAAATCCAGATAGCTGTCCTTAATTAGTCTTTTTCTGTCCCGGTGTCTGTTTTTCGACCTCCTCAGGGACAAACCTGGGCAACGTTAACAATGTGTTGACACGAGACACGCCTTCAAGGGCAGACCAGTCTATTTTATCTTCAGGATTCGTTGACGGATCCTCCGCTAGCTCGTCATCTGGCAGGTCATCATCTGCATCTGTTATATCTCCAGGAAAAGCGTCAGTCGGTTTGGAAGAAACTGGCTCTTTTTTCTCGCTGGATGTATCAAACTCAGTGACGGAAGCAGTTGAAATATTGTTTGAGTGTGGTGTTAGAAATAGACAAACGACTGCACAATCATCGACTTTTGAGGTCGGGTATCGGATTTTCCACGAACGCACTGCAGACTCGACTACCGCTCGAGCTGCACATGAACGTGTTTCAGCTGAAGATACGATGTCCACGACTTCTTTGTTTGTTAAAACATCCCATATCTGTCAAAAAAAGTAAATACACTAAAATGTCATGAAATTTGGATATGACTGGACGAGTGGGCTGGATAACGGGCTGTTCGTTAATAACGGGTCAAACGGGTCGGTTGGTGGACAAAAATAATGCTTTGGTCATGGTTTCGGTTCAGATGATTCAACTAAAGTATTTATTTGACTGTCAGATATCAAACATAGCCTAAATCAACCAATTATGCAAATGGGTCCAAACTTCCCATTAAGAATATCTTGAAGCAAATAAGCATACCCCGTCTGTTGCTAAGACGACAAACTGATCATTTTCTGTTAATCGTCGATAGAAGATGTCGGGGACAGAGATGAGACCAAAATCCTTGAGACAGAAGTCCCCAAACGCACGAGCCATGGCTAGACCAGGAGAGTCGTTATTAGGCAGCCAAACTCTAGTGACATCAGGTTCATCTTGAAGGGCGAAAACACGCCCTTTGCATTTGCGGATCCGTTCTGCTTCCGCTGAAAAGATTTTCGGCAAATATAATTATTAATCAATAATAGATTTAATATTTAAAACGGTATAGCTACCAATGATAAGAGTGATGCAAAATTATTTTGAAAGAATAGTGGATATTTCCAATAGAAACTGTTTTAAGGTGAAGATGGCAATTATGCTAACTTTATCATGTTTTGGGAATTGGGATGATAATACTCCAAGATCACAGCCCCAAAGTCCCAAATCATCAGGGCCTGAGCTAGCCCCTATCACTATGTGTTCAAGGATGTTATAGAGGTACATGGAGTGCAACTCATGCATCCATTCGCATATTTATTCTTGGCTAAGGATTTATGTGGCAAATTTGTGCTTGTGGCAATGTACCACCCGTTATGAAAAAAAATCTATAAGCTTGAACACCTTATAAGTCGTAAGTTATGGGCTACTTATAACTTCCACCATGGTCTTTTATTGATTCGGGGACTACTTAGCTACCTTACAGATGAGGTGAATAACAAGGGATTAGTAATTAGTATTCTTGGGCAGCTATTCTGTTATTCCTAGTTTACATATAAGCCAAAAACCGAACTCGGTACACTTTTTAATCTTGGTTTGTAGACCTTAAGGATTCGTGTGGCAAGTTTGTGCTTGTGGCAGTATACCACCCGTTATGCAAAAGATCTAGAAGCTTGAACACCTTATAAGTCGTAAGTTATGGGCTACTAATAACTTCCACCATGGTTTTATATTGGTTCGGGGACTACTTAAGTACCTTACAGATGAGTGAATAACAAGGGATTAGTAATTAGTATTCTTGGGCAGCTATTCTGTTATTCCTGGTTTACATATAAGCCAAAAACGGAACTTAATACACTTTTTATTCTTGGTTTGTAGACAAATTTGTGCTTGTGGCAATCTACCACCCGTTATGCAAAAAATCTAGAAGCTTGAACACCTTATAAGTCGTAAGTTATGGGCTATTTATAACTTCCACCATGGTTTTTATATTGGTTCGGTGACTACTTAGCAAACTTACAGATGACTGAATAACAAGGGATTAGTAATTAGTATTCTTAGGCAGCTATTCTGTTATTCCTGGTTTACATATAAGCCAAAAACCGAACATGGTAAACTTTTGGGAAGAAGAAGAAGAGGAAACGAACAGAGTAGAAAAGAAAGAAACCTGGAAGATTCGGTTTCAGATCAATAGTCAACTGAACAGCAACAAGCGAATTAGTCTTAACATCTCGTGTACCCAATATAGCTCTTGAGTCACCAACATTGCCAAGTATAAGATCCTGGCCCTGCAATAAACAACAAAACCATCAATATCAAAAGCAACCCAAAAAGTAACACGCTTAAGAGCTAATAAAAAATTATCATTTCACCTGTTTTATCAACGTAACAGCTGTTGTGCCGCTACAAAAGCAGTCAATATTCGCATACATTCTCAGTTCCCTATCCATGACTTTGAAAGCCTTTAGAAATAGATCACTTAGTGCTTGTAATTTCTCGGGGTTTTTATTGATTTCAAGGTCTGAAAAGGCTCGAGAATCCTCAGAAGTAAAGGGCGCTTCTTCATTTAGGGTGACCTCGCGGAGGACATCACTGCTACCCTTTATATTGACTTCAACATTTGCACTGAGCTTTAAAGGGAGCGAGTCTCTTACTCTTTTAGCAACCATGTGACCAAATGGCCCGTGACCATCGAATACGCCACAGAAGACCGTGTCTGTTCTCGACCCAAAATTCTGAAAAGTTAACAAATATATACTAGTTAATATTAGTCATGTGGTCAACCAAATAAGGAAAACAGGTAAATCAATCCACAGACTGTAAGAATTATTTAAGGCACGCAGCTTGACTCTAGTCACAGGTCGTATTGGCTACTACAACTTACAAGACTCAGGGTCTTTGGATGTGTGCTATGAAAGTTAGTCATTGTTAAAAATGACGTATGCCTATCACAGTATCACTCAAAGATGTCTGAGGTCTCAACTTCAATTCCAACTAGAACCCTCAAATGGCCACACACCATCTTGAAAAGGGAGGGCTTTACCCCGGTTGAGTCTGTGTGGCGGTGGGTTCAAACCCCATAGATTAGTTCTCCCAAAAGTCGGAAACCATGGTTACTCAAAAAAAAGTTACTGGGATTTGAAGAATAAGAATCCGATTATCATACGTTTAAAACTAAGGGGTGTTTGGATTCGAAATAACTGATTGTTTATACAGTGAGACTTAAAGTTCATCAGAATCCGTGTTTAGTCATTTTTAAACACTCTGAAAACAGATTTTTTAGTTTTATATGAACATCCAAACACTACGTTCAATTTCAACACCTGCAGAACAGCAAAAGGCAAACTCATCAACACTAAAGCTGAGCATATGGCTAACGAGTAATAACATGAAATACATATATATGGATATTACGTTCTAATACAACATATGAGCAGTCTTGGGTTGTCATGGATCGCTCGTCGAAACTGCTTATATGGTTACATGTGAACCAAATAGACAGTTTCATAGGGCGTCTGGGAATTCGTACTTATATGTGCTTATCTTTTTGACGATAAGGGGGTGCATGGGAGTGCATATTTTGGCTTGAGCATAGGGCTTATTATAAGCATTCAAAATTAGCGCATTCCCATATCCTAAATTACAAGTGTGTATTACATCAATATATAGCAGTCTGATCCCTCTAAGCAAATACGCCAATAAAACTTCAACGTCTGCGTTTTATTTTTGGAAGACGTAATAAGCTAATAAGCATCTAAATTATGCAATCCCAAACAACCCTATCAAGCTACTCAAATTTAAGTGCTTATTTCTTCAAATATAAGTGGATAGGCAAACAAAGGAATAAGCATCGAAGCACTTGAATAAGCAATCCAACTACACGCTTAACTAAATTACGATTCACAACATTATATCCAAAATAAGTAGACGTCGTAATAAAAAGTTCAAAGAGCCAAACCTCCCAAACAATCATAGCATCTTGATTAGTACCCTTTTTCCCTTGCTGAGTAAAAAGTGACGCCACTTCACTAGACCCATTCAAAAACAATCTCCCCGGAACCCGATGCAAATGATCTTCCCTATGCAAATTAAACGACGAATTCCTGGACGTTCTCTTTTTACTACTTTTCCTTTTTCTACCACCCCCAGGCGTTGTTGCTGGGGAGCTCGGACGGGGACTCCTGCTTTCACCAGATAAGCAGGACCCCATCCGTAGGGCCCTCACAATACTTAACAAACACTCCAGAGCCACTGCCGTACAACCTACCCCACCACTACTAGTACTATTACTATTACTACTCCTATTACTACTATTACTATTTAACGAATCCGTTAGAAAATCTTTTATCACAAACACGAAATCTTTCGTGTTTGTGTGATAAACAAAATTTCACTATTTACTTTTCACTTTTAACTTTTCACCCACAAAATCTATATTATAATAACAACCATACCTTTTTACTATTTACCATCAACGTTGTCAGTTATCAACATTTTTTAACAAAAGTACAACCATTACTCCAAGACATTTTACGAGAAAAAAGTTGCTATGGCCCACAACAAACAAATATTTATAACTTTGTAGTACTAGTAACTATTTTTTAACATCAGCGTTGTCGGTTATCAACATTTTTTTTACGAAAACACAAAGTACTAGCTAGACATTAGAGCTAGCATGACACAAAATGAAACATGTAAGGCAAAGATATGTGAGAATTAGATGATAAGTGGTGATGAAAGGAAATAAGATTCAAGAAATGAGGAGATAAAAATGGGAGATGAGTGTTAAATAAATAAATAAACAAAGAAGAATATGGGATGGATGTGAATAATAACGTAGACCGTGTCTCATGGGTGTTGTTGTTTTTATTCATTTATGTATGGATGGATCTATATCCAAATCTATGTGTTATCTTTTTGTTTTTTTGTTTTCTTGCTTTTTTTAAGGTTGTTTGGGCATCATGTATGATACTACAGTGTTTAGGAAATACTTATCTGACAATAAAAAGATAGTTTTGTTGTTACAAAATAGATAATGGATATTGCTTGGATTTTTTTCTGTTTTTGAAAATAGTATATGACTTATATTAATTGTTTAAATTTATTTTTTGAAATGCTATAAATGAAAAAGTTAAATCATTTATATGTTGTTTTTTAAATAGTATCTTGTTTTAACTTTGTAAGTTTTATTATAAATTATTATTTTGTTATATACTCCATCCGTCTTTATATAAATATCTACTTTTAACTTTCAAAATCAATCGTTTTAAACTTTGAATTTAAATTATTATGTTTGTGTTATATAATATTTGATACAAATTATACGGATGGATTGAGTTTTATATATATATTTCATTAGTATAACTTTCATCAATTATTATATAACACAAACAAAATAATTTAAAGACAAAGTTTATAAAAAAAAACTTTGAAAGTTAAAAGTGGACATTTAATTAAGGACGAAGAAAGTAGTATTTAATGAAATTATGTTAATAAAAATATTTTTAAATCATAGTTTATTTATATATTATGTATCAAATATTATAATATAACACATAAATAGTAACAATTAATGTTAAAACTGAAGAAAGAAGAAAAAAACTTCAATAAATTAAGGGAAAGTTTCATATATATCCTTATTTTGATACCAAATTTCATATATATCCAACCTTACTTAGAAATTTCATATATATCCCTCACTTTAATGCAAAATTTCATATATATCCAATTTTACTTAGAAATTTCATATATATCCAATTTAAAACTTAAAATTTCATATATGTCCATATACCTAATTTATATATAACTAAAACCGTAAAATACATATTAAATACTATTTAAACTTAAAATAACCATTATATCTATTTTTCTCTACCTAATAATATGTACATATAATTACCAAAACAACGAAAAATCATTAAAATTCTATAACAACAAATCTAACTAACCTTGCAATATATAAACCAACAATCAGTATTCTTATCAAGTTGTGACACTACTTCTGTCTTCAATTTTACAAACACAATTTATTGGTTCCATCAGTATCTTTATCACTTTCTATAATTTTTTATATTATCCAATAATTTTGTTTTTATTATGATTATTTTATCAGTTTAACTATATGGTAGTAGGCTTTATTTTCCTACTAATCGAATGATATTACTTTTGTGTTTGTTTGATAATTGTAATTAGATCTTTTCTTTTTTTATTCTTAAATAGTTTGATAAAATATGCTTTACATCAATGTATGTGCATATAATAATTTGAGACAATGTTTATAAAAATATATGAATATATATGTAAGTATAAGAAAAAGAAATAAGTGCATAATGGTTATTTTATGTTTAAATAATACTTAATATGTGTTTTATGCTTTTAATTATATATAAATTGATTATTTGGACATAAATGAAATTTCAAGTAAAAAATTAGACATATATGAAATATTATGTTTAAAATTGGATATATATGAAATTTTTAAGTGATGTTGGATATATATGAAATTTTGTGTCAAAAGAGGGACATATATGAAATTATCCCATAAATTAAAACTATGCGGTCATTTAAAGACGAGAAGAGTATAATAGTTCACATTTTTCTTGAAAAGTCTTCTCATTTAGTTGAGTCTCTTAATAAATAGTACGAGTGCGCAAATCATATCTCTTTATATTACCAGTATACTATACGTTTGAGGTTAACTCATTTTTTTCAAATGTTTTAATAAGTTAACGGAATAATGTTTCATTAAAGATGTTTCTATATGCGCAATTTAATGAAATACATGTTATTTGCGCAATGTAACGACGAATATCCAATAACTATTTATTTAGCAATCAAATAAATGTTGAAGTTTAAAAAAATTGAATTAAAATAATAAAATTCACTAAAAATGAAAGAAAAACAAAAAAATTGTAAATGTATTAAAACGGATGTTGAATTAAAAAAATAAAATTTTAGAAAGTATATTGAAATTAGATTATGAAAAAATAAATGAATAGAAAGATATTTTAATTTAAAAATAATATGTTTTTTTAAATAAACTGTTAAAAAGTTGTTACAAAAGTTTATTAAAAAAGAAATGGATAGTTAAGATTGCACATTTAGTTTGAAGTTAAGTTTGAATTAAAAATAATCTAATAGTTGGGATTTAATATATTTATCTTAATATTTATATAATAAAATATTAATAAAAAGGAAAAATAATCATGACTAGAAATTCACTTATAGACTTGAAAAAAATGTCGCTATTGTTTTGAAAGAGAGCATAAATAATATTGTAATAATTACAATAAAAATGAGAGTGGGAAGAAGTAGTAAGCCAAACAAGGATAATGTACTACTAATATTTTTTTAACTAAAAACAATTAATAATTGAATATGTACGTAGATAATTATTTTGCATCGACATCAATTATATGTTAACGTGGATAAACAGGTCATTTAGATGTCTAATCTATACTAATTATTACTATCAGACAACGACTTCTATACACTGAAATTAATCATCTACTTTTTTATAGATTATTTTTATGAAGAAATACAAAATAGATAAACTAATAACCCTAACAAGTGTATATAAATCGGATATGTTTCTATTTGTTATAAAAGCAGGAAAAAAAATTAAAATATTTCATAAATATAGCTATATTATAATTTGAAGGGCGTTTTTGCGTTTCTGTGTTATTTTACAAAGAAAAAAAAAACATGAAAAACTTTAGGTTATGTTTCGAAATTTTTGTAATTTCTTCATCTCTATTTATTAGAAAATTGGATGGCGAGCATTGCTATATCCTCCTACAACATATGCCTACATATCCTCCTACACACACAATAATATTAAATATTTTTTTCTACTAATTTTCTCTCCGCATCTAAACACTTGTCAGAATCCTGTGAGTAGGAAGATTTGTAGCTTGTTTTTGTAGGAGGATGTAGCATTTTTTTTTTTTAAATCATGTTTTAACTTAAAAAAGTACATTTTTATTTGTGCAAAATATTTTTAATAGATTTGTTTTTAAACACGTTTTCTGTTTTTTAGTTTCTTAAAAAAAATCTAGAAAATTTAGCTTTTTTTTTAACTAGTCTCTCACTTTTTACAAGTGTATCTCCATTGCACAATCTTAATCAGCTTATATCATCAACGTGAGAATTCAAAGTGAAATAACTACACTTCTCGATCAAAGAATTGTCGTTATCGTATTACTTTCTTTTGTCTTCGAGGTACTTAGTTTCCCAGTCGAGGACCCATACATAACGATAACGTGTGGTCACTAAGAGAAAGTTTGGGTACCACCATTTTGAGGTGCAACTTGGCTTGAATCCTTACAATATCTTCTATGAGACATTAATATATCTTCCCAATAGAAGGACCCTTGATGCATCCAGTTGATCAAACATTAAGTTGATTTTGCTATTGGCTAAGTACCTAACCAGCGAGTAACAAAAGAGTTGAAGCAAACATTCGCATCGAGGGCCCCCAAACTTTTAGTCATGGGTCCGTCACCATCAACTATAGTAACCCTTCAAGCAAACAGTGCCGAAAAAAATATCCTTTACTTGCACCAAACCACATTACAGCAACAGTTTCATTGTAACCAAGAGCTTGAAACAACCCAACAACCAGTCCTAATTCCATTCCAAAGCAACCGAACGTCGAACTTAAAAGATGTATATAGTGAAAACCAATTATGAGAAATTAGGTATCTCTTGACAAAACTAAAAAAAACAAACCGCAATCATAGAAAAAAACATAGGCTGTGATGCCAAATTATATCATGTCAGTGCAAGGCAAAATCATAGACCAAGAAAAAATCATCTTACTAACATAGAGAATGATCACGAGTTTTATACAAAAACCAGAGAGAGATGCACAAGAATAGTATTACCATCCAAAAGACATCATGACCAAAGGTGCAGATACCTCAAAACCACAATTTTAAATTTCCATATGATTATTAAGATGCTAAAAGATACATCAAACTACCTCTCTAATCTTCCATGTATATAAGAAGCGGATTCACTGTATGTTCAACATAGTACACTGCTTGCACCACGATCTTCGATTCTTCCATCTGTATAAAATCCAAGTAAAAATCAACGTTCAGATATACAGTTGTGAAGGGGTGTTCAGTAAACCAAGGAATGTAGGAATGTTCAGTGATTAGCGTTGTGTTCTAAAAAGATAATATCATAAGCAGATAATAAGGTTAACAAAACAGGTAGCAGAAGATAGTGTCTATGATAATCTATGTTCGGGTGTATGGCAAGTTGGCAACTTCTGATTATTTGAAGTTTCAAAAGTAATACGCTCTTATGGAATCAGAAAATCAGTATCAGTTTTGTAGTTTTGTTGCAGCTAATTAAATAACACTTAGATAATCCGTTAAAAAAAAAGTACTGATATCTTTACACCTGCTCTATTCAAATTTTTAGTTTATATATTTAAACGTCAGCTTAGCCACTTATCCGTCAGCTTAGCCACTTATCCGTCTTGGCTTATTGGGCTCTAAAACCTCACTTGAGTTGACATTAATAAGTAGTTAGTTTGATTTTTATCACAAGTTCCAGTTTGTCATACTTATAGGACATTTTAGATATTGAAGTGTGTGTCAGGTCAAAAGTTGGTTTTTGAGGGTGGAATGAGTGTAAGTTGTCTATCTCATGTGGGCAATGCAATTGACATCAAGATAGATTTTTGTTCTTAAGCCCTTTTGGGTCTATGCCAGCTATACTTGTTTACGCTCTTTTCAGTTCATGGTCATTATATGAAACAATGAAAACTGTTGGGTATGCCAAACAAACACTATTTCATCTTGAATAAAGAATAACTCTTGATCACATTCATATATTGTTTGGTGAAAAGGTGAAGACATATCGAGCATATATCACATCAGAGAACACACATGTGCCCATATATGTGCAAACATAAAGATTACAAACTTGAAGAGCCCGTATATATGTGCAAATACTGAAGTAATGCCCAAGGGAGAAATAAGTATATCATGGAGCTTGCAAAAGTTGATTGAATATGTTCACCGACCAAATAATATAACTATTTACCTAAAGAACTACCCATTAAAAGTTGCAGATCTTATGAATTAACGAGATTGCAGAGGCAATAACTTTGCAGTGCATGCCCTTTTTGTAGCTACTTAAAACAGAATTGCAAGACTGTGACTAAGTTTTTAGTAGGCAAATACATGACAGGTCTTAACTATTGCTGCAAACAGTGTTAACATATATACTGAACTCAAAAGAGTAACGTCAACACGCAAGAGAAAACAAGAAAAAAGACTGAACAATGCAATAAGACACTGTAAGAAACTCTGGTGTAGCGCTTAAACAGACTTCTACATATATGCCAAAAGAATCTATCCAGATCTATTTGCAGTAACCTATTATACCATATTATACCCGTTACAAGAATGCATGGCACCAACATAGGTCGTAAAAAGACAACACATGAATATCCTATCAAAGGAAACCTCAAGTACCCGAATTATCATGAACAAAAACCCTACATATGTAAACCTTTATCGATCATAATCACATTGGCTTTGCCAAAGCCGACTCGAATCAACTAATTCAATGAATCTGACAAGAAACTATCAAATATATTAAAACAAGTAGCACCTGCTCTAATTGTAGACTAAAACTGATTGAAATTTGGTTTCCAATTTTTAGGCCAAAATCAACAGAAAAAGAATAACAATTTGCAGATTTTATTTTCTCTATATTCGTCTAAAATTTTCTTTCTTGTATATACAGACCATCAAAACACTCAAGTAAAGATACTTTGAGGCTATCAACTTTGGAAACAGAACTTGCAGGGATCATCTAGTTCGGAAACAGCTCCTAATGAGGTTTTTAAACTTTATAGCTTGCAGAGTATGGGCTCGACCAAAATAGCATTAAGATAGTTTTAGTTGAACTAGATACTATCATATCAACATTTTTAATGCCACTGAGATATTTATCTCACTCCATATCGCAAGGACAAAACAAATAGGCGTCTTTTACACAATGCTTTATTAACCTCCTAACGGACTCTTTCTTGCCCTACCATGTTAGCTGGTTCTAAGCAAAGAATAGGACTTGCTACACTATATGTAGCAAGCAAGGCATTTGATGCACTATTATATGAATTCCATTTACATTCATTGTATATTTGGTTACGTAAATGAAGTCATAAATTCCATCCTAGTACGTATTAAAACTCATAAATGTTCCGATGGGCAATAAAAGTTCAACCTTTTGCATAGTTACGCTGACTTATTGCGCACCTCGTATCCATGTAACATTCCCGTTTGTTGACATCATTGGTCCTTGTATTACATTATCCAAATATTTAGTTACAACATTTATCATAATATTTTATATATGAAACATTAACGTAAGTGCCTTCTAATTCACCGGATGCAAGTCAATACTTAAACATATAATAAACCAAACAAATCAAAGAAGCAGGTCCAATATAACTTTCTATCTTGCAAAATCATAATATTATATAGACGCATACAAAGAATAAAAAAAAAGGCGAGCACATCACACGGACCTGTCCTTAATCCAGATCCTCTTCCATTGCCTCAGGATCACGACCACCGCCACTCCCTTGATTCCTACCACCCGAATTAGCATTCCCTGACCCACCCGATCCACTATTACTCGTCTCAGCAGGCCCACCAAATCCCATAAATGGCCATGGCAAATTAATATACCTCCTGGGCGTCTGCGGATTCCCCTGACCACCAGACGCTACCCCACCACTCCCACCGTCACCACCTGCACCTTGCCTAACCCTACTCTCGTACTCAGCATCATCAGTGGGCAACTCAAACCTACACACCGGACACGAATTATGCAATTCCAGCCACGGCAAAATACAATCACTATGATACATATGCTTACACGGCAACTTCTTAACTTCCTCATCCAACTCAAACCCGTCTTTACAAACCGCACAATCCGAACAATCACTCTCCAATATCTCCTTCCCCACTTTCACACTTGGAAGCTTCTCCACAGCACTTTTCGACGCAGGAGGCGTCCCATACCTATTCGGATCATTCTCAGCCAACTGCTGTATCAACTGCTCCAAACCCGGCCCAACAAAATAATCCCCTAAACTCCCCAACCCACCTAAACCCCCTAAACCACCTAAACCCGCTAAACCCCCGAACCCGACATTCGACCTATCCCCATTCCCATTATCAATCACAAACTGTATATTAGTACCCCCAGCTCTCAAATCAGTTACATAAGTTTGCAAAAAATCAAACGGGTCAAACTCGTTCCCTATTCGATTCCCCGAACCCTCTCGCGGACCAGGCGAACCCATCCCACCCATCCCAGGGCCATCAAATAAAGCAGAAAAGAAGTCAGGGACACCAATGGGACCAATGGGACCACCACCCATAGAGGGAGAAGAAGAGAAGAGTTCATCCAAGGAAGAAAAAAGAAACGAATTAGGGTTAGGGTTAGGGTTAGGGTTAGGGTTAGGGTTTTCTTCTAAGAAAGAGTCGTGACAAATGGGGCAAGTGAGTTCGGATGAAGGGGAAGGTGGAGGGGCTATGGTGACAGTGCGATTGCACACGTGGCAGAAGTAGGGTTGGCCACCGCGGCCGGAGATGGTGGTTTGCGATGACATTGCGATTGTTTTTTGTGTGTGTTTTTTTTAGTGTGTGAGAAAAGTGAAAAGTGGAAAAGAGGGGTTTGGGTTTTTATAGTGCGGTGACTTAGTCGGTTTTTTTTACTTTTTTATGTTTGGGTCAAACTTGGATTGTATATATAAGTTTTATATTTTTTTAGTCGGTTTATGAGTTTTGATGGCTTCAAGTTTAGTGATGCAAGTAAACTTCTACACTAAGTTTCTTTTTTTAAAAAATAGCTATAAACTGTTAACTGTAACGTGTAAGTTGTTAACTATAAGATGTTTAGTAAAAAGTTGTTAATTTTAATAAATGTGTTTGGTATATTAGTTGTCGACTGTAAAATTAAGATGTAAATTAACTTAAAAGAAAAAATTTAAATAAATTATAATATGGTTGGAGGTTACATCAGTAATTTACATTTCTAACAGTTTTTGAAAACTTAAAAAGCTGTATGAATCAGCTTTTTATTTAAGAGCTATTTGTTTAAAATAAAAAGCTAATAGCTCTTAAAAACCGTTATGCCAAACAGGGCTATTAAATTATTTTTTAACAAAAAAGCTAACAGCTCTATAAAAGCTTTATAAAAGCTCTTGCCAAACATAGCCGTTATTCTTATTGCGGGGACGGATCTTGCAATTAGATTTTGGCATAAAAATAATTAAACATTTGGTTAGGGTTTAAAATATGATTAAGGTTCAAAGTATGATACATGTTTCAATGCAAATATGGTTTCTTTTATTATTGAAGTTTTTTTACAATTTTCTAATTTTTCGGCTTAAGGTAAGGACCGATATATTTAAAATTTGTACTTATCTTCATTCTAAGTAAATTATTTCTTAATTATGAATTGGCATTCGTCCCATCACGATCGTGTTCAGCCTGCCATGGTCCAAATAAACCGTTGGCGGCCATGGGTCTGACGAGTTGTCTGTGACATATGGGCTCGACTATAGCGGTTTCGACCCATAGAACATTAGTTGGTCGGGCGTCCGGTCGTTATATGTCATCATATCCTCCCATTCTAGTAGGAGAGGTCATAGTCGCGGTTCCTAGACATAGTATACAGCTAAGTCCTGGAAGTGTCTTCGAGACGATATAATTGTCTAGAACCAACCTTTTTAACCATACAAATGGACTTACGGGCCCATGGAACTAGGAAATCGTTCAACTGCCCCTTTCTTCTCGACCGTCCAAAGCACAAGTGGGTTACACGTGGCACGTATCTAATGACTAACAATGTTTCTCCCGTGAGTGTAAATAGAAAAGGCATTCCATTATTTACACTTTCCAGTTCCACGCTCCTACTCTTTATCCCTCGGATCTTCACTCAAACTCAAGTAGGCTTTTACGATTTTTGATAGACACATAAAAAAATGGTAAAGGATAATACTCATATTGATGCCTTCGTTTCCACCATTTATGATGAGTATCTATAATAATTTTGCTCAAACTGCTACATCTCCGAGACACTCCATCCGTTGTTAGGGCCTAAGGAAACAATAGGAGATTTGATAACACTTAAAATGTACATGTTTTTGGTCATGTTATCCGTGCTTCTGTACATGTTATTTGATTATATTTTTATATTTTTGTTGCATTATTATGCCAAAGTGTGTTGCAAGTCTATGTGTAGCCAAATACAGGATAAAGAATAAAAAACGGAGAAAAATAAGAAAAGGTGAAGATTATTACAAGTACGAAGAATCATGATAAAGTTCAAGACCTGTATAGATGTTACAAGCATATGAAGACCAATTCCGAGTACTAGAACAAGTATTTTCAAGAAGATATAAGTCTCAAGAATGACCCCGAGCAAGGAAGAATAAAGATAAAAGTTTTATTGCATTTTGTACAAGTAGTTCCTAGAGAAGCCTACCATCGAGCTCTAGCAGCCATAGGCTCCTCACTTGTCAGAAACCTACCATTATGCTCCAGCAGCCACATGCTCCTTCCTCATCAGCAGTCACCCTCGACTTGAGGAGCCTGCAAGCACAAGTTTGATTAATCACCAAGTTTTTCTTGAAGCATCTTTAGAAGACACGAGAACCTTCTATTGGAGTATTATAGAGTAATCTATCCTTTGGCTCCAATAAATTTCTTTTAGCTCCAAGTCAAGCATTAATGATCAAGGCCTTAATTTCACTTGTAAATAAAACCCTTAGGGTCATGGTTCACATACACTTTCATAATAGCTAAAAATAGTTATCTCATCTAATAAAAGTCTCTCTCTCTCTCTTTCTCTCTCTCTCTCTCTCTCTCTCTCTCTCTCTCTCTCTCTCTCTTTCTCTCTCTCTCTCTCTCTCTCTCTCTCTCTCTCTCTCTCTCTCTCTCTCTCTCTCTCTCTCTCTCTCTCTTTTGGTATAAAACTTGAAAATTCGGATTTGATCTAGGAGGTGCAAGAGAACCCATTTTGTAAGCATGAAACGTCAAGAATACTTCACCAAACTCTAAGGGATCATTACTCTTATCATTAAGAATATTATTTCACTTTGTAGGACTCTTGATTATGACTTCCATGAACTTTATTTATGAATTTATGTCTTTGTTTAATATGAGTGGCTAGTTTCATTTTACACTTGGTATGAATCTGCTCTCGGACCAGGCGAACCCCTCCCACCCATCCCAGGGCCATCAAATAGAGCAGAAAAGAAGTCAGGGACACCAATGGGACCACCCACAGAGGGGGAAGAAGAGAAGAGTTCATCCAAGGAAGAAAAAAGAAACGAATTAGGGTTAGGGTTAGGGTTTTCTTTTAAGAAGGAGTCGTGACAAATGGGGCAAGTGAGTTCGGATGAAGGGGAAGGTAGTGTGGCTATGGTGACAGTGCGATTGCACACGTGGCAGAAGTAGGGTTGGCCACCGCGGCCGGAGATGGTGGTTTGCGATGACATTGTGATTGTTTTTTGTGTGTGTTTTTCTTAGTGTGTGAGAAAAGTGAAAAGTGGAAAAGAGGGGTTTGGGTTTTTATAGTGCGGAGACTTTGTAGGTTTTTTTACTTTTTTATGTTTGGGTCAAACTTGGATTGTATTTAAGTTTTTATACTCGTATTTTATTTTCAGTCGGTTTGTGAGTTTGAATGGCTTTAAGTTTAGTGATGCAAGTAAACTTGTACACTAAGCCAGATGATCAGGGCCGTCTTTAAATTTAGGAAAGATTATGCGAAATTACATATTGAACCTTTTTGGAAACAAATTTTTATAAAAAATATGTGCATATATGTCTATAATTGTTAACGGGACAAATTTTGAGGCCCCTAAAATATTTGAGGCCCTGTGCGGTCGCTCACCTTACACACCCTCAAAGACGGCTCTGCAGATGACTAAGTTTCGATTCACTCAAGTGATTATATATATATCATGTACAAAGTAAAAGGAAGTAAAGTTATTTTTATCCCGGGGACGGATCTCGTAATTAGATTATGGCGTAAGGATAAGTAAATATTCGGTTAGGGTTTAAAATATGATTAAGGTTCAAAGTATGATACATGTTTCAATGCAAATACAGTTTCTTTTGTTATTGAGTTTTTTTTATGTTTTTCTAATTTTTCGGTCCAAGATAAAGACCGATATATTCAAGATTTATACTTATCCTAATTCTAAGAAAGTCAAATATATCATTTTCCAATTATGAATTGGCATTCGTCCCATCACGATCGTGTGCAGCCTGTCGCGGTCCAAGTAAACTATGTGTGGCCAGGGTCTGGTGGGTTGTTTGTGACATATGGGCTCAACTATAGCGGTTAGACCCACATAAACATTAGTGGGTCGGACGTCCGGTCACTATGCGCGCCATCATATCTACTCAGTCTAGTAGGCGAAGTCGTAGCTGCGTTTACTAGACTTTGTGTAAAGCTAAGTCCTGGAAGCGTATTCGAGACAATTTAGTTGTCCGGAAACAACCTTTTTATCCACAAACTCACTTATGGGGCCCACGGGCCTATGAAATCGTTCAATTGCCCCTTCATCCCGACCATCCAAAGCACAAGTGGGTTACAACTGGCACATGTCTAATGGATAATGTTCAGAATAATTTTAGTGCATGTTATATTTTGCACTACCAGTATTAATTTCATTAATGTTGGTAGTATATTTTTAGTACTGGTAGTCTCTGGTCAAATATTGCCAAAATAGTCGTGGACAAAGGTTAGTGTTGGTAATGCATATTAATGTTGCTTATGTTATTAGTGTTAATTGAAGATAAAGATTAAAGACGCGTGAAGCTATCTTTAAGGGATATTGTGTGTATATCTCTTTAGTTTTAACTTATTCTGGTATATCTTTATCTTGTAAAGGACTACTTGTGCCATAAAAGGAGATTCTAGGTTAGCTGTAGATTTACATTATTATCTACGTTTTTATGTACTTCAAGGTTGTAACCCTAATACTATGCATTAGAGTATTAGTATTATTGATAATAGTACTGAAGTGTTTGGTTTACATTCTTTGTTTAGTTCTATATCATATCATACACATAATCTTCATAAATTAAAGAGTAGATTTCACACAGTCTTTGAAATCAATCAAAGTTTCTACTAAGACTATATATAATTCTATATGTATAGTCTAAGTCTACAAGCTAAGATCATAAGATCAAAAGGGACTAACAAGTGGTATCAGAGCTTGCTGAGAAGCTTTGATCTTGAAGATTACTGAAGACTCTTTTTTAACAAAAGATATGGATTCATAAGTTGCACAACCAAATACCATGAACAAGGTTACAGTCTTCAAACAATGAGAGTTTGAGGAATGGAAGTTCATATTCACTCAGTTTGTGCAGATGTATAACTAGGATCTGTGGGAAGTCATTGCCCATGGAAACTCTCATACAAAGCCCACTGAATCTACATCTAATGGTAAGCCACCAGAAGTTACACTTGGAGAAAAGAAAAAAAGAACAAATGATATGAAGGCCAAAAGTATTGTTATGCTAGTAATTCCTAATGAGCATATCCTTTCTTTTCACCAACATGAAGAAGGAAACTCCATTTTTTATGCCTTTTTCTAAGGTTTGGTGGTAACGACTCCACCAAGAAGGCTAAAAAGGGATTGTTAAAATTAATGTTTGAAAACTTGAATTGTTGTTGGTTCATGATCTCTTTATTCTATTTATAATAGACTTCAAAGTGTGGTGAGCAAACTTATACATTGGGAGGATAGGCTGAGCAAGAGGACATTAATGCAAAGTTTCTTAGAAGCATGCCTGTAGAGATGGCTATAGAGGTATCCATCTAGGATAACAAGGATGATATTAACAAATTCAATATTAATGATTTGTGCAATCACTTTAAAGTAGTTGAACAAAAACTGAAGAAGAAGGTTGGGTCAACCTCAAATACTACTAACTTAGCGTTTGTTTCAAGTCTAAGTTATGGTGATGAGGTAAATATTGGTAACACTACTAATGATGGAACTACATCTTTTAATTTTGGTAGTTCACTTCCTAGTTTTGGTAATACTTCTACTAGTTCTGCTTGTTTACGTAATGGCACAATATATGCATTCTTATCAACTATGAGATGTAGCAGAGATTGTTTCTGATGATCTTCAACAGCTTCGTGATATGACTTAGAAGAGCTTGAGATCAAGAATCAACTTGCATTACTTAGCATGAGAGCAAGAATATTTCTAAGAAGAACATGAAAGTAGATCACTCATAATGTTGGTGATAAAGTTGGCTTTGACAATTAAAAGTGGAATGCTACAACTACCACAAGAAAGGGCACTTTGCAAGGGAGTACAGGAGTCTAAGGAGAAAGCCACAAGAAAGAAAGGTAACTATTGAAGAACTCTCCACAAAAGCATTGATGACTATTGGTTAAATTAGCACTGAATGGGAACACATTAATAATGAAGAAGTTGACGTCAACGAGTCAAAAGTTACGCTAGTTTGAATTTTCGTGTACCGGGAGATGAGTATCGACACAATACGAAATTGTTGTGGATATTTGGTCAAATCTCGGGGACTATAAGTCGAGTTCTAAAAAAATGGTTAGAGGCTGATCTCAGGCCCTAAACTTAACATTTTGAGTCTACTTTTAAACTTAGGAGTTGGATTTACAAATGGTATTGGTTAAGAAGGTCATAATGGTTTTACAACGTAAAGGTACAAAACTGTCCGAAATTTTGAGTTTAGTAATGTGACGTGCAGTAGATCTTAGAAGTGAGAACTTTTTATGAAATTTAATATGGGCTATCTACAGGTTGTAAATGAATTTTACAAAATTTCTCATAATTTTTGGTGATGTCTAAGTATAGGAAAACAACCCGTACATTTGGTATGTACCGGCAGAATTGTAAAATGAGCAATAGTTTTAATAAAGTATAAAAATGAACGTGTCTACTAAATATCACTTGTTTGGATTTTTGGCGTGAGTTTATGTGAACTTGGAGTGTTCTTAATTATGTACATACAATACTTGAAGGTACTTGAAGGTGTTGATTCATTTCACGTTCATTTGTTGGGTGTTGTATTTGATTTCCAGGAGCATCCTCATCGTCGGTGATTGTCTTCGTCTACGTCTTCGCTACTACTATCATTATTACTTAAGGTGAGTCTATAGCCTCGCTTTTTACTAGATTTTAAATGATTTTAACCCGCGAGGGGGATACATGCTATTTGAAATAAATGGAACACAAGTCATGAATGATTGTTTGGACCCGAATGTTGTTTGGATTGTATTGAGTACCTTGTTACTAAAGGCCCTAATTTCATGAACCGTTAATTATTGTTGTGACACCCCCAAATTGAGTCAAATGCAGCGGAAATAATATTTGGGTGTCACGTAGGTGGATCAACAGCAGACAGAGTATAAAGCAACAAATAAAAGATTATCCTTACATTTATTACATGATTAAAAGTGCAAATAGTATTAAAATAGTCTTTAACATTGTTCAACAGTTTGAATTATTCCCCAGTTTATAAAACCCCAGATGAGCTCTATAAATGCAGCCTATCATGATGCTTGACTCCATGCACACCAATACCTGCTTCAGTTTCCTGAGAAAACATGCTTAGAGAGTCAACATAAAGTTGGTGAATTCACAAGTTTAATAAAATAAGTTTGGACAATAAATATTCACTGAAGTAGTAATGCACAAAGCATCAATACTTAAAAGTAATTACATTCCCATATTGCCTGAAACTAAGACTTGACAGTTAAGTCCTTAACAAATAAGGACCCTTCGCCTTATAAAAAGGCACCCATAAAAATAATAAGTGTTGACATGTGAAACATCTGTTGTCCTGGCCTAGGCACAGTGAGCATGACTCACCCAGATGGGGACGGTCAATCCCAAATATATCTATTTATAACATTCAGGTAATTCAATAATTCTAACAGTTTCAGGTGCACGGGTCATGCGGGTTCATCTACAATAGGCAATATAATCAAAGGTTTCACAGTTCAATTCATTTCCATAAAATAAAATATATTGCATGTTTTCTTCCCCATTAAAAGGTTTAAAAGTTTGTCAATATATATAAAGTGGGGCCATGAACTCACCTCAGTAGTACAACAATGAGTCAGTAGATAAATCTGATAAGGATGCTCACGATACAATCAACGACCTAAATAATTATAAGGTCTCAGAAAATGCATAATATAATGCATAAAAGTTTTAGAATAAATCTGTGCATGCATATACTGGTTTTAAGCATTTTATTATGATACTTGTATTTTAGTTCATCGTTGTATAGTTCTAGTAGTATTTACTTTAAATATAAAATAAATAATAAGGTTAAATTAATTAATTCATTGAATTAATATTTTTGTACTTATGTTGTTTATAAAGCACTTTAAGGATTTATAAAAGGTAGTTTTATATATATTTAAAGTAACAGAAAATAAATATAATTAATATATTTATTTTATAAGTTAACCCTTTTTAATTTATATTTAATATATAAATAAGGTTTATAAAACGTATAACATTTTAATTAAATTCCATGTTTACGTAGTGTTTGTAATTATTAAATTATAAGTTTGGAAAAATGACAAATGTTATGTTTATTTAAGTTTTAAGTTTTAAATATCGGATATAAATACATAGGAAATTTTAGGGTTCGTTATACTTTGTATAAATTACGTTTTAGTCCTTCTATTTAAATAATTACCCGCGGTTAAATTACTTTTATACCCCTAGGGTTTCTAAATCTTTCAAGTAATTACAATATTGGTCCCTCCCTAGTTACACGTGTAACTAGGGTTTGTTTAAGTTTCATTAAATGGTAAAATTGGTCCCTAAACATTCGGCTTATATTAGGGCTTGTTATAGTTTCATAAATTGACATTTTTGGTCCTCCAATATTCGGCTTATATTTAAGATTATATTTAAGTTACACAAATGCCCCCTAGGGCTTGTATAGGTTTCGGATTAAGGCACAATTAGTCCCTAGGGTTTACTTAGGGTTAGTTATAGTTTACTAAGTTGGCATAAAAGGTCCCTAGGGCTTATATTAAGTTTCGGTATATGGCAAATGAGATCCCTAGGTTTTTATTAAGTTACACAATCTACCCTAATGCCATAGTAATTTCATTTAGGTCCTTTTTATTACCATGAAGTTTCGGATAGTGTTCAAAACACACCCTCAACTCACGGCAAATTACAAAAGTGGTCCTATAGTTTATATTTTTGGAAAAATAAGTTTCCAAACTTGTCATTTAGAATCCCTATACTTTGTAAAATTACCAATACAATCCGAAAAGTATTATAATTTCCATTTTAACCTGAAATACTATAGATTTACTATTTTAACCCAAAGTTTCATAGATCTTGCATTTTAATACAAAATATTTATAGATCTATTATTTTAAACCCGAAATTTTACAAAATTATATTTTGACACTAAAAGTTTTATAAAAACATTTTATTTAGCGACAATGAGGATTTATTTAGGCAACTTATTATAGTGAGCTTAAAACTAAACCTTATAAGGCATAACAGTGAACTTATCATTTTAAGGCACCTATAATTCCAAATATAGTATTTCTAGTCACATTTAAATATTACAAGATTACCCAATATAGAATCATGGGCTTATACCCCACGTCCAAAATCATGCATGGATATGTTTTTCATATTTCTTTAAGTTTAACTAGCTTATAGTGATATGTTCTTCATGGTTGATAAGATTTTACATCATTTTAAGCCATAGCATAATTCAAGCCGTGACCTAAAATGGATTTGGGGTTTCATATATTTGTTTCAACACCTAAGAATAACCATGTGTATGTTAATATATATGAAAGTAAATGTATAAAAAGATAGGTTTTAGATTTGACTTACTTGTTTAGATATGTTTAGGAGTGATAGGAAAATGAGTAAGAACAAGAGATAAGCTTTCAACAATGGAGATCTTGGTGACTAAAATGTTGCCGTGAGCTTCAAAGAGTAGGTCTATGGCTTCTTTCTTGCTTCAATGATCAAGGTACTTGTAGGATGAGCTAATGATTAATCTTCATGTAGTATGAGACATGATCTAAGAGTAGTAAATGAGTTTGAAGGTTTGATAATGGTGGAAAAGGGTGTTTAGCCATAGGTTTTAGAGAGAGATAGATGTAGTGAGATTTGGTTTCAAGTGAATTATGTTGGTGAGGGTGTATGCCACGGCTTAAGAAGAAAGAGAGAGATCAAGTGAGATCTTTGTACCTAGTACCAAGTATCTTGCAAAGATACACTTAGGATTTAGTTGAGATTTGATTAGTTCCTTTTCCACACATGCCTAAACTAGCAACTTTCTTTCCTTCCTTTTTGGTTTGCAACCATGGGTTTACAAGGGTCAAAGGGGGACAAGAGTTGACATTGCATAGTAGCATGTATGGAGTGTGTAAGTGAGTAAACATGGTTGTGTAAGTAAGTGTGTAAGTAAAAGCATGGTTATGTTAGAAAAGCATGGTTAGTATAGGGTATTAGTGGGATACATGATTATACTTACAAGTTAGCTAAACAAATGATGAATGTGTAGACATGTACACATATACACGCCTATACATGCATGTGGGAAAGTTTTTGATATTTTTTGACAAGTGTTGTATAAGAATAATAGCCCTTGTTTAATATTGTATGCATTTGTTGAGTTGTAGGTATTTTTGTTGAAACTTTTAGGTAATTTAGTGAAAGTGTATATTAAATACATCACTATAATTAATTTACTTAAATAAAGTAAATAAATGACAATGTAAAATAATGTACATTGTTTTAAAGTGTTGGGTGTTTATTTCTATTATGTAATATATGTAATTATGTACATATAAAATAAATCCAAGTACTTAATAAATAAATTAAGTAAAGTTACAGTTTATCTCAAAATATGTACTGAGGTGATGAGTCTATTATTCAATCAAGTGGCCAGTCAGTTGCCAGAGTAGTCAATAAATGACTAAGAGTTCATATAAATGTGAAATAAACATGAAAGGTAATATGACAAAAGTTATATGATTAAAAATAAGTCATATAAAGGTAGAATTATATAGATTCCAAAAATAAATAGTACAACAGTTGACAAAGTCAATAACGTAAAATCAGAGGTTTTACAACACCATCCCGTTATTTTAGCTTTGTCCTCAAAGCTTAGGATGAAGTCATTGGTCAGGTGAACAAGTATGGGTACTTGGTTTTGAACGAGTCTTCTCGTTACCAAGTAAACTCAGGGCCTCTCCTAGAGTTCCAACGTACTTTGACCAACGGGATGTGATTGTGTTTCAATTTCTTAACTGTCCTCTCCATGATTTCCACTGGTTCTTCTATGAATTGGAGTTTGTCGTCAAATTGAACTCCCTCCAATGGCATAGCCAATGGTTCTTCAGCATAACACTTCTTCAGGTTAGACACATGAAAGGTAGAGTGTACCCGACTCAGTTGTTGGGGCAACTCTAAACGATAAGCTACTTCCCCGATCCTGGCTATTACTTTGAAAGGGCCAACATAACGTGGATTCAGTTTTCCACGTTTGCAAAGCGTACAACGCCCTTCCAAGGTGATACCTTGAGCATAACACGGTCACCTACTTCAAATTGCATAGGTTTGCGTTTCAGGTCCGCGTAGCTCTTTTGTCGGTCGCGAGCAGCTTGAATTCTCTGCTTAATGAGGACGATATTGTCTGTAGTCTCCTGGATTAATTCTGGTCCAGTGAGCTGAAATTCACCTACTTCTGCCCAGCACACAGGTGAACGGCATTTGCGACCGTACAGTGCTTCAAAAGGGGAAGCCTTGATACTGGCGTGATAACTGTTGTTGTAGGAGAATTCCACTAAAGGAATGTGGTCAACCCATCCATTTCCAAAATCAATCACACATGCTCGTAGCATGTCCTCTAGAGTCTGGATGGTTCGTTCACTTTGACCATCAGTCTGTGGATGATAAGCAGTGTTCATGTCTAAATTGGTACCTAAGGCTCGTTGGAAAGCCTTCCAAAAGTTTGATGTGAACCTACCGTCTCGATCACAAATTATCGACACTAGTATTCCATGTTTGGTCACGATCTCCTTCAGGTACCTTTTTGCTAGTCTTGCAAGGGAATCGTTCTCCCTAATTGGCAGGAAATGAGCGGACTTGGTGAGTCGGTCGACGATTACCCAGATAGTATCGTAACCGTGGGATGACTTTGGAAGTTTGGTGACAAAGTCCATAGTGATATTGTCCCACTTCCATTTTGGTATCTCGGGTTGTACAAGTAAACCCGATGGTCTCTGGTGTTCAGTTTTGACACGTGCACAGGTCAAACATTTCTGAACGTAGGTGGTGATGTTGGCTTTCATATTCGGCCACCAATATAATTTTTTCATATCCTTATACATCTTTTCAGATCCGGGATGTATAGAATATTTAGACTTATGATATTCGTGCATGATCACGTTCCTCAAATCTCCATAGCAAGGTAACCAACTTCGTCCGTGAAGGCATAGGGTTCCGTCTGCTCTAGGTTCTAGCTTCTCCTTACTAAGGTCGGTTCTGATCATTCCCCCGACATCTTCCTTCACGAGGTTTTCAGGTAATTGGGCTTGAGTCTGAGCTTCCAAAATCTGTTTGGGTAGATCCAAACTGATTGTCATAACTAATGCCCGAACTCTCATAGGAGGGTCTGTTTCCTTACGACTTAAAGCATCATCAACCACGTTTGCTTTACCGGGGGGTATTTGATCTCGCAGTCATAGTCACTCAGCAACTTAATCCAACAGCGTTGTCTCATGTTCAGCTCCTTTTGATCCAATATGTGTTGCAAACTTTTATGGTCAGTATGCACTGTGCACTTCGTTCCGTATAGGTAATGTCTCCAGATTTTGAGAGAAAAAACTACGTATCCAAGTTCTAGATCGTGAGTGGTGTAATTCTTCTCATGCTTCTTCAGTTGTCTTGAAGCATAGGCGATCACTTTCATCCTCTGCATCAATACTGCACCTAAGCCTTTGTGTGAGGCATCACAGTATGCAACGAAATCATCGTTGCCTTCAGGCAAGGCCAGTATGGGTGCACTGCATAACTTCTGCTTGATCTGTTAGAAAGTTGATTCTTCATTCTCTCCCCAAATCGAACTTTATTCCTTTTTGTGTGAGTTTGGTCATCGGTTTGGCTATTTTGGAAAAATCTTCAATGAATCTGTGGTAGTACCCGGCAAGGCCTAGAAATTGGCGGATCTCCGTCGGTGATTTAGGAGATACCAAATCCTTGACAGATTCGACCTTTGCTGGATCTACGTGAATACCGTCACAATCGATGACATGACCAAGGAATTACACTCTAGGAATCTAGAATTCACATTTGGAGAACTTAGCATAGAGTTGCTCCTCCTTGAGTACCTTCAGTACTTGTGCAAGATGTTCCCCGTGTTCTTGATCGTTCTTGGAATAAATGAGTATATCGTCAATGAAGACTATCACGAATTTATCCAGGTAGGGTCTGCACACACGGTTCATAAGGTCCATGAAAATAGTTGGTGCATTGGTCAACCCAAATGGCATAACCTGGAATTCGTAATGACCGTAACGGGTTCTAAAAGCTGTTTTTGAAATATCTTCCTCCCTGACGCGTAGTTGATGGTATCCAGATCTCAAGTCAATCTTGGAATACACACTTGACCCTTGTAGTTGGTCAAATAGGTCGTCAATGCGAGGAAGCGGTTAACGATTCTTCACAGTTAACTTATTCAGCTCTCTGTAATCGATGCACATTCGAAAAGAACCATCTTTCTTTTTGACAAATAACACCGGAGCTCCCCATGGTGAGGAACTAGGTCGAATGAAGCCTTTGTCGGATAGTTCTTGGAGTTGTTTAGCTAGTTCTTTCATCTCTGATGGTGCCAACCGGTATGGAGTTTTAGCTACAGGTGCAGCTTCGGGAATCAAATCAATTTGAAATTCCACTTGTCGGCTCGATGGTAAGGCTGGCAACTCATCAGGAAAGACTTTTGGAAAATCTCGGACGATGGGTACGTCCTTGATTTGCTTCTTCTCGGGCTTGTCTTCTTTATCTGTTTGAGAAATATGGGCCAAGAAGATAGGACATCCTCTCAACAAATATTTCTGAGCTTTTGTACAAGAGATAACACTAAGACTAGTATCAGTGAGGTCGGTGTTACCGTCTCCTCGAATGATTAGTGTTTCGTTTCCCCATGGATTACGGACTAGCTTTTCGTCACAAACAATGACTGCGCGGTATCTCGCTAACCAGTCCATGCCAATAATAACATCAAAACTACCAAGGTTTACAGGAATAAGGTCAATGTTGAACAGATGTTTGGAAAGATTTAAGTTACAACCTCTAATGATAGTGTTAGCATCTACAGTTTTACCGTCAGCTAATTCTACGGGGTAACGGTGATCTAAGCTTGTAAGAATAACTTTTAGTACTTGGCTAAATTCAGTGGATATAAAACTTCGGTCTGCTCCAGTATCAAACAAAACAGATGCATAACGATTGTTCAGTAGAAACGTACCAGTAACGACATTTAAATCGGGGTTGGCTTTTGCATTGCCGACCACGTACACTCTGGACGAAGCTCCTCCACTGTTCTTGTTCTGGTTGGCCCTCTTAGGGCAACTTGGTCTCACGTGTCCTGGTGCTCCACACTCATAGCACACAACTTCCTTCTTGGGTCCATTGTTGTTTCCTCCAACAACGTTGTGGTTCCCCTGGCTGTCCATTCCCGTTCCCATGGGCATTGTATCCGCCCCTGTTATTGTAGTTCCCAGTGTTTTGAGTGGGCCGGGCCTGAGTGACAACATTAACTCGACAGGTTTTAGCAAAATGACCCACTTGTCCACATCTGTAGCAGGTCTGGAATGGGCTATCAACAATATGATGATAGTTGCACTTTGAGCACAAAGGTTTGGCGCCCACGTACGAGTTAGCTCCTGCAGAGGTAGCACTATAAACTTGCCCAACATTCTGCTTCTTAGGATGTTGCTGGTGCTGACTGCGGAAATACTCATCTGCCTTTCGTTTGTTGTGAGTTTGCCTCTCGGATATGGTACAGACTCTTTTGTTGATCAATTCAGTAGCGAACTCAATGGAATTCTCGACGGTAGTAGGTCGAGATGCGAGCACACTGTCTTGAATGACGTCTGGGAGTCCACCCACATACTTCTCAATCTTATCTTCCTCCTCCACAACCATTCTGATACACATTAGGGTTAACTCTTGGAACCTTTGGTTGTACGTAGTGATGTCATTGTTCCTGCATATGAGATCCCACAATTCGATCTCAAGTTTCTTCATTTCTCCCCTTGGACAGTATTTCTCTGTCATTCTCTCATTCAGCTCAGTCCAGTTGAGAGCATATGCAGCATCGTATCCAAGAGTAGCAACTACAGAGTTCCACCAAGTAAGAGCACTCTCAAGTAGGGTGCAGGTGGAAAACTTCACTTTGTTCTCTTCTGCACAGTCGCTTATGCGGAATACCGTTTCCAACCTCTCAAACCACTGCATCAGTTCCACCACTCCTTCCTTGCCCTTGTAGTAGGAAGGCTTACATTTCAAGAAGTCGGGATAAGAGCAACCCCTAGTGGTCTGATTATTCAGGCGGTTGTTGGAGTTTTGACTATCGTCTACGTTTCTGTTGGCAGCCATCGCAGATGCGATGCCTTGATCAATCATTTCCCTTAGTTGGGCAGCAGTGACGTTTTGGGTAGTGTCGGCATTGTTGGGGCGTTCTAGTGATTACCATTTGTCTATAATTATACAAAAAAATGAAATCATTTGTTCAAGGTGTTAGCACAGTTTTATATAATTACACGAAAAGAAATTCATGCATGGACTTTGCAACAAATTGGATAACCTGTTTAAAAGTTCATAATATAATACAGTACAGGATATAATAAAAGCTAATGAGTACATGCCTTAAGTCTAGAATAGGAATACAATACAAATTGCACAACCAATCCAAGACAGAGCACAGACCGCCTGTCTGGGATGGTGGTACACAAAATATAAAGTACATCATCTATGAATCCCTAATATAAATAGTACAGTACAAAGATACAGCTGATAAAGGAAAGTACAAATACATGAGGTCCTATATCATGATAGCCGGGATGCAACCCTAATAGCTTATCATGATGTACAAAAGATCTAGTACATCTAATATACTCATGCCTAACGGACTCCTCGGATACGGCTGGTGCCACTGGCGGTGATGAGACGGCTGGTGCCTGCATGGCAACCTGCATCGCGGTCATGGCAGTCCTTGTAAAACCCGCAAGAAAAATCCATGAAAATATCAAGAACATGAAACGTACACTTTAAAAAAAGCCTGTTTGGATCGGCATAGTAAGAAGAAACAAGAAAAGAGCTTAAGGCCCGACCCAATAAAATTTACCAACAAGACATCTCCTAATTTGAAACGTGTAGAAGTGATAATATTTGAAACGGCCAAATCAATGGTGTATCTCGAATATTTTCAAACATGGTACTAGTAGTATATAAATTATATTTAGTAACACAAGATCCTCATAATATCAAGAATTAAAAACAGTTTATAGAGACTTTTGTTTCATTGGTAGAATTGGTCAAATGAAACTGCATTATAAAAACTTTCTACAATCATGTTCACTTATTACGGAGAGATTGTTGGCAAGAATGCCATATAAACTGCATCCTCCGTTTACTCTTTCCTCGATATCTTCAAACAAATCGCAAGTTACAAATTATAAGTTATGTGTGCATACATACCAGTGTAGAACAACATCACCGTTACGTTTGGATTCACAATATCTTGGTTTCACATGTGGATATCATTGTTCCGCGTTCGTGTAGTTCGCTATGGGACTCGCGTTTGATTTCGAGTTTGTGCGGGACTAATATTATGGGTCGCGATTGGTATCTTATTGGTTCATGTACGTCCGGTTGTGAGTTCGATCTTCATGTTAGATTACGATGGCAACGTTTTGTTCTTGTTTCGATTTCGATCCATTCACGATTATCTGTGAGGTAAACCTTTAACCCTTAGTTTAATGCATTATCATAGATTACAAAAAAGTATAATCTTTAGTAACCATTGGTATATCATATAAGTTTTGATGTGAAACTAATAACTAACGATTCGGTGCATGGTGTTAACGTAAGATCTGATTGTTTTATAAATTGATGGGACCAAATAAATCTCAAGGTGGTGTACTACACAGTAATTCATTAGGTTAAATCATGCATTCATATGATGTTTAATTGTAATATTTAATATAATGAGCTTTTAAAAATATTGTATAATAACATGGAAACTATTTACAAGATTGGTGATGTTTTTGACGTCGGTAATCAAGGAAATGTTTAAGCAATACGAAATCATGTTGATTTATTAATTTTGGATTAGTTAAAAATGGCTTATTAAGTTTTGACTTATTTTAATATTAGCTTATCGAATCCAGCTGATTTAGAATTAATAAATTCAACTATTTAGTTAAAAGTCGTCATACGATAAAAATAAGTGAAAATACCTACGTAAGTTAAAAACGAACTAACTCACTATTTATGAAAACATGCTATTTATGGAAAGTTACTAATTATGGAAGACTAAGCATAATAACACATAAATCGTGAAATATATTAAACAAGAACTCATGAAACATATGATATTAAGGAAAGACATAATAAGACATGAACAAGTAAAACAAGTCAAGAACCAGTAAGTTTAAACTAAAAACATATGATAATCAGTAATAGTAAATAGTAATCAGTTAACTAATTCGCGTCCGTTATTTATGTAGTAACCGTGAAGTCAGAATAGATCTTTCAGCTTTCAGTCTTATTTCATTACTGGACACGAGGTACGGATTTCCGTCCTTTCAGTAAGGACTTCCTTTCTATGCATGATTAGGATTCCCCATCTTCAGACAAATGTTTTCCCCCCAGTATATGTTTAAGCTTATCAGTAATCATGTTAATAACTAAATAAATTGCCTGATCATTATATACAAGCACGACCAGTTTATGTACTAGTTACGGAGGTACCGTAACCACGACGCTAGAGGCACCGGTGTCGTGACTCACATGCAGGATAGTGATATCATGCATCGTCCCACTCATGTTCAGGTTGGCCATTTTTTTTATATGTATGTTTAGTGGGGCGTATGGATGCATCCTAGGCTTATCAGTTTACAAGTTATCAGGTGAATGTGGTGTGTGCTCTACATCCTTCAAATTGGAGCTGATCCCTCCACCCAGCACAGTATTTAGAGGTCACCCCTCTACAGCATGACGAGGTCACCCCTCCAATTATTCATGCACGGTTGTTACAGCACGTGACCTATATAAGCTCTGGCAATTAAAATACAGTAAATGCATGTTTTCAGATTTAATGGATAACAATTCAGATTTATTATTTATAAATCAGACTTTACAGATTATACACAGATTTCCGCTGCAATTTTACTTATCAGTCTTACAGCTCCAGTATTTCATCATCTGTTTCATTTCAGTAATTCCTTATCATGCTTTATCCGTTCACTGAGCGTTATGCTCAGCCGTAGTTCCCTTTCATGTTCTAACGGCAGGTACACCAGGACGCTCTTAGGATTCTGAGAGCATGTGTTTTTGGATGGAAGCTATCCAGACTTCTTACTTTATGTACTTACATTGTTCTGCTTATTTGGACATCGTTTAGTCCTTTCCTTCAGTATTTTACTTTTCATGTTTCGGGCTTATGTTTGGATTGCCGATGTTTGATTCGGGTATTTCCTTTATGGTTAGTTAATGTTTTAGGACATTTACTTTATGCTTTGATGACACGCCATAAATACATGTAACAGTCCACTTATCTAAGTGGGGTGTTACATTTATGGTATCAGAGCTATAGGTTCGACCTGTAGGCTCTAAAACTTGACCTGTGACTAGTGGGTAGTCACCGGGAACTTCCCATATTTTGGCGTTGTTATCTTTCATGTTTCTCATGCAATTATCAGCCAGTTTTCTTCAGTTATCAGTCGGTTTTCTTAAAGTTTTTGACTAAGTAAAAGGTTGGTACAGAACTGGCCATATTTAGTCGCATGTGCTTTTTAGCGAATTTTCGTTTTGGTGAACTGACCATAGGCGTTCACCCTTGCCTGTTCAGTTTTTTGTATAGATGAACTGACCATAGGCTTTCATCCTTACTCATGTCAGATTCATGTTTTCAGTCAAATATTACTTGGTGAACCAGCCCATATAGGTTCACCAATGTTCAGATCAAATTTTTATGCTATTCAGTCGAATGATGTTTTGTGAATCGATCCACAGTTATTCACCTTTGTCGTATCAGGACATTTCATAAACTTTGACAAGTATGGATTGGACTACAACCAACTATATTTAGTCCCATATTATAAATTTATATACTTGACTGTTCTAATAAAATTTTGACAAGTATGGATCGAACCAGAATCGCCCTTACTTAGTCACATGTTTTCTTCTTTGAATTCTGTGGATTGAACCATAGCCGTCCACATCAGTTGATATTACACCTCAGTCGATTAGACTTTTTATGTTCCTTGTAACAGTCAAAATTTTCATATCCTCACGTTGATGTCGCCTTCAGGTGGATTCAGTTTCATGTCTCCTTAGGAGGATTTTTTTTTTTTTTTTTTTTTTTTACGTTTAGCAGAGTGATAATGTTTTCATGCTAAGACACAAAAGGATTTCAGTAAAATCATGCTTTCATGATAAAGCATGTTTGGTCCTCATCAGTCATGTCATCATGCTGAACATTGTTAAAATTTCGTTTAATCATATCCTGGAACCTCTATAAAACCAGCATTAAGTCTACGCAGGAATTACCAGGCTATCATGTTACCCATTTCATTTCAGTTTACTACTGTTTAAATCAATTTATTTTTTTGATCATGTCAGACAAGCGACACAAGTATCGATCGTCCCATAAAATTTCCACCAGTGTTATGTATAGTATTCCGTAAGTGCCCCATGTACGGTGTCTCAGTTATACTCCATGTACAGTATTTCATGTGTACTCCACGTAAAGTGCCTCATATATGCTCCATGTGTAGTATTCATTTCGTACTTAAGGTACAGTATTTAAGGTGTACTCCATGTACCCTACTCCATGTGTATCGTTAATCGACCCTCAATCATCTCAGGCGTTTCCACTTGTTGATATGCTACAAGATGCTGATGTTGCTCGCGAGTTGAAGATTTTACCATATACTGATGCTGCTAACACTTTGGAGACCTCACAAATGCTGATGCTGCGGATACCTTGGAGATTCCACAAGACGCTGATGATGTTTATATTATGAAGACTCTTCAGAGCAAGGACAAAAGTATAAATTTTAAATTCCTGACAAGACTATATTTCAATCATCAGACGCTACCATTCCATTCCATGCTTTTACTTCCTCAGTTAGATGTCACACTTCACACAGCTATTTTCAGTCAGAAGAGTGGGGACCGGTACCCATCCGGCCACTCAGCAGAATAGTTACATGAATCACGGTCATGATAATGACCGTCATAAAGTGACAGACAAAGCAGTAGTGACAACCATCGTACTTATAATTAATCAGTCAGTAACCATAGGAACTCCGGCACAGACGTGACCAGAAATACAAGAGGTCAGTAGTCTAACCGGTCCGCCAATCCTAGTAGTTACAAAAAAAATTTCAGCCTTGTTCAGATACACCTACTAAAACACATGTCAAAACATCAGTCAAGACATAGGTCTCAAGTATCCTTTCGAAAGACACCTTTCAGGACACCTGTTACGATACACGTCATACGAATCTTTTCTCAAAATACGAGTCAGAACTCATAACTCCAATATGTTTCTAAATCAGGCCCTCAGTAATTCAGGGTACCCTTCAGAAAGGGGTATATCCGTTCTATTATGCCACGCATGAATCAGATCATTAAAAATTCAGTCACCACCACTAGAGTATTATTCATGTTAAACACACAGTATTCACTATGTGAGGTTACAGACGAACACATTCAGTGAAAAGTCGCCATGTTTACTTCACGTGTTCCTATGTCAGCTTTATCTTAAATCAGGTAGTTACCTGCCTCTCATCCAAAAGGACTCAACAGTGTCACCATATTTATTAAAGTTTTATTTTCAGTTAACGACGAGATCCGTCTTACCAACCTTGAACATATTCATTTTACTCCTGCCAGAAAAATCAGTACAAATTGTTTCAGCTTTACGAGCACGTGAATTATTATCTTTTAGCTGCGAAGACTTCTGGTCACCATTCCTGATGAGAATTCTGAAATTTCTTAAATCCATGACCAGCATATTTCTCTGGAGGTTCCGGACATAATTTTAGAAAGTTTTTCAAAAGCTCCTTTCTAACCACGAGACAGAATTCTACATCGAGCTTGTTTCAAGAACGGAACCTGTTTTCAAAACTCTTAATTCAGGGCTGCAGCTGAGTTAAAAGAGTTGCAGCATTTTCTGCAAGAATTACCGGCACGAGGCTTTATCCACCCTAGTGCACCACCAGGAAGTGCACCGTCTCCGTCTATCAGGAAAAAGGCCGGTAACATGAGATCAGGTATCGACCACCGAAAATTTGACAAGACCATCACTTTTAATCGATGTTCATTCCACGAATAGCAGGTTTATCTGACCTGCTATGATGTCTTGAACCCTTTCTAGAACAATTCCCGATCATTCTACCAACAGTGGTGAGAGAAGAACATGATGTTTTCCAGATTGCTGTTGAACACGTTATATTCTCTCTAAAATTTTGACTTATACGTCTGAGCTCCCTAATGCCCAGCTATAGTATGAAATTTATGGATAAATTTTTATTTTTTCCGACTTCACAGACAAAATCGTCAGTATGTTCTTTGATAACATCCTGATCTCCAAGAACATGTGAATCATCTTTTCATGATCCTGTAAATTTTCTGATAAGAGGAAATTATATACGCAGCTTTCCAGACGAAGAAGGTGGCATTTCTGAGCCACCCTATTTGAGTAGAAGAAATTCAGACAATCCTGCGAAGGTGAAGGCCATCACCTGATGGTCCCGACCGACGCCTGTGAACGAAGCACCAAATTTTCTAGAACTTAAGTGACTGCTACCACAAAAATTGCTGATAGTTCTCCCTAAAATTTTCCCATGACTAGTCAACCAGATTTCCACCAAAATGTCACATAATCAGGTAGAACTTTGATAGAATCAATATCACACAATTATGCAGCTATGTTCATATCTAGATGCGTGACATACCGCAGGTTCAAGATAGAACGTCGTCATGTTAGTGAATTACTACAATCCTTTGTTATCAGTTACCACAGACTCAGACGAAGCATGATGCCATCTAAGTCGTTGTTAACCAGTTAACCCAGCCCAGATTGGGTAGAGATTTCCTTTTCGGAATCTTCTCCATCTGAACGAAGTCTTTCAGCATTCACGCCTTCTTTTATCCAAATAAATACGCAATAATAAATCTGCAGGAAATTCAGCAATAGATCGTATGATTCCAAGGTATTACATCAACACTCTTGTCAGATAGAAATTTGCGTTCGCGAATCGCGCTCACGTTCATGTTCACGCTCACGTGTACGTATCACATTCACGTTCACAATTACTTTCACTTTTACGTTACGCCTCATTCGTAGTATGATGCTGTTTCAGTTCATGTTTGTGCTATCTCATGACTTAAGCTCACGTTAGCGTTCATAACATTGTTCACGTTCAAGTTCGTATGTCATTTCGCGATACACGTTTCACAGTTTACTACTGAATACGATTACAGAAGCTTAAGAAACCAGACTCAAGTTTAGCCCAGCTTTTCCATACTCAGGCAGATGTTTCAGTCTGAGGCTGTATCGTCTGGCATTCCTCTCTCAGTCAGCATACGTTCATGATATGTCTAGTATCATGTTAACAGTATGTTCCACAGATCACGTTCACGACATATTCCATGCCCAGCGATCCTCATATAATCGTAAACCACGTTCACAATTATTCACGTAGCACGTTCACAATTGTTCATGTAGTTCGTCCCTATATGTTTTCAGCAGCTTGCCAAGAAATATAAATGTTATCTTTTCAGAATAATTATACGTACTGTTTCATGTATACTACATGCTATAATTTATTCATTCTATCAGATTCAGAAAAAATCCATCTTAAGTATGGAACCAGAAACTATTCAGCACCGCCAGAACAGGGTCATCAGGACCAAGATTTTTATTATTATGTTTAGACCCTTGGAGGAATCGTTTCGAGCGGGAGGCCACTCGAAACGGAGGAGTCCATCCGGACCTCTCATCCTTTTTCCTTCAATAATTCAGTTAAGTTCTTTCATACATGTTACGTTCCATGTTATCTTCACCCATCTCAAGTTTCGTGTTCACTTCAGTCATGTCACGTTATACCCTTTCAGCAGCAGTGTGTTCTAAATCAAGGACGAATGGTCCTTCAGCTTATGTGTCTTTTCAGCCTTCACGCTCTTTCAGCATATGTGTCCTTTCAGCTTTTATAACTTCACCAGCTTAATTTACCTTTAATTCGAGGACGAATTTTCTTTTTAGAGAGTGAGATTGTAAAACCGCAGCATTATCGTATCCTTAATTTGAGGACGAATTATATTTTTTAGAAGGGAAGAGTTGTAAAACCCGCAAGAAAAATCCATGAAAATATCAAGAACACGAAACGTACACTTTAAAAAAAGGTTGTTTGGATCGGCATAGTAAGAAGAAACAAGAAAAGAGCTTAAGGCCCGACCCAATAAAATTTACCAACAAGACATCTCCTAATTTGAAACGTGTAGAAGTGATAATATTTGAAACGGCCAAATCAATGGTGTATCTCGAATATTTTCAAACATGGTACTAGTAGTATATAAATTATATTTAGTAACACAAGATCCTCATAATATCAAGAATTAAAAACAGTTTATAGAGACTTTCGTTTCATTGGTAGAATTGGTCAAATGAAACTGCATTATAAAAACTTTCTACAATTATGTTCACTTATTACGGAGAGATTGTTGGCAAGAATGCCATATAAACTGCATCCTCCGTTTACTCTTTCCTCGATATCTTCAAACAAATCGCAAGTTACAAATTATAAGTTATGTGTGCATACATACCAGTGTAGAACAACATCACCGTTACGTTTGGATTCACAATATCTTGGTTTCACGTGTGGATATCATTGTTCCGCGTTCGTGTAGTTCGCTATGGGACTCGTGTTTGATTTCGAGTTTGTGCGGGACTAATATTATGGGTCGCGATTGGTATTTTATTGGTTCATGTACGTCCGGTTGTGAGTTCGATCTTCATGTTAGATTACGATGGCAACGTTTTGTTCTTGTTTCGATTTCGATCCATTCACGATTATCTGTGAGGTAAACCTTTAACCCTTAGTTTAATGCATTATAATAGATTACGAAAAAGTATAAGCTTTAGTAACCATTGGTATATCATATAAGTTTTGATGTGAAACTAATAACAAACGATTCGGTGCATGGTGTTAACGTAAGATCTGATTGTTTTATAAATTGATGGGACCAAATAAATCTCAAGGTGGTGTACTACACAGTAATTCATTAGGTTAAATCATGCATTCATATGATGTTTAATTGTAATATTTAATATAATGAGCTTTTAAAAATATTGTATAATAACATGGAAACTATTTACAAGATTGGTGATGTTTTTGACGTCGGTAATCAAGGAAATGTTTAAGCAATACGAAATCATGTTGATTTATTAATTTTGGATTAGTTAAAAATGGCTTATTAAGTTTTGACTTATTTTAATATTAGCTTATCGAATCCAGCTGATTTAGAATTAATAAATTCAACTATTTAGTTAAAAGTCGTCATACGATAAAAATAAGTGAAATTACCTACGTAAGTTAAAAACGAACTAACTCACTATTTATGAAAACCTGCTATATATGTAAAGTTACTAATTATGGAAGACTAAGCATAATAACACATAAATCGTGAAATATATTAAACAAGAACTCATGAAACATATGATATTAAGGAAAGACATAATAAGACATGAACAAGTAAAACAAGTCAAGAACCAGTAAGTTTAAACTAAAAACATATGATAATCAGTAATAGTAAATAGTAATCAGTTAACTAATTCGCGTCCGTTATTTATGTAGTAACCGTGAAGTCAGAATAGATCTTTCAGCTTTCAGTCTTATTTCATTACTGGACACGAGGTACGGATTTCCGTCCTTTCAGTAAGGACTTCCTTTCTATGCATGATTAGGATTCCCCGTCTTCAGACAAATGTTTTTCCCCCAGTATATGTTTAAGCTTATCAGTAATCATGTTAATAACTAAATAAATTGCCTGATCATTATATACAAGCACGACCAATTTATGTACTAGTTACGGAGGTACCGTAACCACGACGCTAGAGGCACCGGTGTCGTGACTCACATGCAGGAGAGTGATATCCTGCATCGTCCCACTCATGTTCAGGTTGGCCATTTTTTTATATGTATGTTTAGTGGGGCGTATGGATGCATCCTAGGCTTATCAGTTTACAAGTTATCATGGTGAATGTGGAGTGTGCTCTACATCCTTCACATTGGAGCTGATCCCTCCACCCAGCACAATATTTAGAGGTCACCCCTCTACAGCATGACGAGGTCACCCCTCCAATTATTCATGCACGGTTGTTACAGCACGTGACCTATATAAGCTCTGGCAATTAAAATACAGTAAATGCATGTTTTCAGATTTAATGGATAACAATTCAGATTTATTATTTATAAATCAGACTTTACAGATTATACACAGATTTCCGCTGCAATTTTACTTATCAGTCTTACAGCTCCAGTATTTCATCATCTGTTTCATTTCAGTAATTCCTTATCATGCTTTATCCGTTCACTGAGCGTTATGCTCAGCCGTAGTTCCCTTTCATGTTCTAACGGCAGGTACACCAGGACGCTCTTAGGATTCTGAGAGCATGTGTTTTTGGATGGAAGCTATCCAGACTTCTTACTTTATGTACTTACATTATTCTGCTTATTTGGACATCGTTTAGTCATTTCCTTCAGTATTTTACTTCTCATGCAATTATCAGCCAATTTTCTTCAGTTATCAGTCGGTTTTCTTAAAGTTTTTGACTAAGTAAAAGGTTGGTACAGAACTGGCCATATTTAGTCGCATGTGCTTTTTAGCGAATTTTCGTTTTGGTGAACTGACCATAGGTGTTCACCCTTGCCTGTTCAGATTTTTGTATAGATGAACTGACCATAGGCTTTCATCCTTACTCATGTCAGATTCATGTTTTCAGTCGAATATTACTTGGTGAACCAGCCCATATAGGTTCACCAATGTTCAGATCAAATTTTTATGCTATTCAGTCGAATGATGTTTTGTGAATCGATCCACAGTTATTCACCTTTGTCGTATCAGGACATTTCATAAACTTTGACAAGTATGGATTGGACTACAACCAACTATATTTAGTCCCATATTATAAATTTATATACTTGACTGTTCTAATAAAATTTTGACAAGTATGGATCGAACCAGAATCGCCCTTACTTAGTCACATGTTTTCTTCTTTGAATTCTGTGGATTGAACCATAGCCGTCCACATCAGTTGATATTACACCTCAGTCGATTAGACTTTTTATGTTCCTTGTAACAGTCAAAATTTTCATATCCTCACGTTGATGTCGCCTTCAGGTGGATTCAGTTTCATGTCTCCTTAGGAGGATTTTTTTTTTTTTTTTTTACGTTTAGCAGAGTGATAATGTTTTCATGCTAAGACACAAAAGGATTTCAGTAAAATCATGCTTTCATGATAAAGCATGTTTGGTCCTCATCAGTCATGTCATCCTGCTGAACATTGTTAAAATTTCGTTTAATCATATCCTGGAACCTCTATAAAACCAGCATTAAGTCTACGCAGGAATTACCAGGCTATCATGTTACCCATTTCATTTCAGTTTACTACTGTTTAAATCAATTTATTTCTTTGATCATGTCAGACAAGCGACACAAGTATCGATCGTCCCATAAAATTTCCACCAGTGTTATGTATAGTATTCCGTATGTGCCCCATGTACGGTGTCTCAGTTATACTCCATGTACAGTATTTCATGTGTACTCCACGTAAAGTGCCTCAGATATGCTCCATGTGCAGTATTCACTTCGTACTTAAGGTACAGTATTTCAGGTGTACTCCATGTA
The DNA here is from genome assembly GCA_025667525.1 of Glebionis coronaria. Classification (NCBI taxonomy): domain Eukaryota; kingdom Viridiplantae; phylum Streptophyta; class Magnoliopsida; order Asterales; family Asteraceae; genus Glebionis; species Glebionis coronaria. Next base: position 61,401,971 of record CM046875.1, read on the forward strand.
CCCTACTCCATGTGTATCGTTAATCGACCCTCAATCATCTCAGGCGTTTCCACTTGTTGATATGCTACAAGATGCTGATGTTGCTCGCGAGTTGAAGATTTTACCATATACTGATGCTGCTAACACTTTGGAGACCTCACAAATGCTGATGCTGCGGATACCTTGGAGATTCCACAAGATGCTGATGTTGTTTATATTATGAAGACTCTTCAGAGCAAGGACAAAAGTATAAATTTTAAATTCCTGACAAGACTATATTTCAATCATCAGATGCTACCATTCCATTCCATGCTTTTACTTCCTCAGTTAGATGTCACACTTCACACAGCTATTTTCAGTCAGAAGAGTGGGGACCGGTACCCAGCCGGGCACTCAGCAGAATAGTTACTTGAATCACGGTCATGATAATGACCGTCATAAAGTGACAGACAAAGCAGTAGTGACAACCATCGTACTTATAATTAATCAGTCAGTAACCATCAGAACTCCAGCACAGACGTGACCAGAAATACAAGAGGTCAGTAGTCTAACCGGTCCGCCAATCCTAGTAGTTACAAAAAAAAAATTCAGCCTTGTTCAGATACACCTACTAAAACACATGTCAAAACATCAGTCAAGACATAGGTCTCAAGTATCCTTTCGAAAGACACCTTTCAGGACACCTGTTACGATACACGTCATACGAATCTTTTCTCAAAATACGAGTCAGAACTCATAACTCCAGTATGTTTCTAAATCAGACCCTCAGTAATTCAGGGTACCCTTCAGAAAGGGGTATATCCGTTCTATTATGCCACGCATGAATCAGATCATTAAAAATTCAGTCACCACCACTAGAGTATTATTCATGTTAAATACACAGTATTCACTATATGAGGTTACAGACGAACACATTCAGTGAAAAGTCGCCATGTTTACTTCACGTGTTCCTATGTCAGCTTTATCTTAAATCAGGTAGTTACCTGCCTCTCATCCAAAAGGACTCAACAATATCACCATATTTATTAAAGTTTTATTTTCAGTTAACGACGAGATCCGTCTTACCAACCCTGAACATATTCATTTTACTCCTGCCAGAAAAATCAGTACAAATTGTTTCAGCTTTACGAGCACGTGAATTATTATCTTTTAGCTGCGAAGACTTCTGGTCACCATTCCTGATGAGAATTCTGAAATTTCTTAAATCCATGACCAGCAGATTTCTCTGGAGGTTCCGGACATAATTTTAGAAAGTTTTTCAGAAATTCCTTTCTAACCACGAGACAGAATTCTACATCGAGCTTGTTTCAAGAACGGAACCTGTTTTCAAAACTCTTAATTCAGGGCTGCAGCTGAGTTAAAAGAGTTGCAGCATTTTCTGCAAGAATTACCGGCACGAGGCTTTATCCACCCTAGTGCACCACCAGGAAGTGCACCGTCTCCGTCTATCAGGAAGAAGGCCGGTAACATGAGATCAGGTATCGACCACCGAAAATTTGACAAGACCATCACTTTTAATCGATGTTCATTCCACGAATAGTAGGTTTATCTGACCTGCTATGATGTCTTGAACCCTTTCTAGAACAATTCCCGATCATGCTACCAACAGTGGTGAGAGAAGAACATGATGTTTTCCAGATTGCTGTGGAACACGTTATATTCTCTCTAAAATTTTGACTTATACGTCTGAGCTCCCTAATGCCCAGCTATAGTATGAAATTTATGGATAAATTTTTATTTTTTCCGACTTCACAATCACAGACAAACTCGTCAGTATGTTCTTTGATAACATCCTGATCTCCAAGAACATGTGAATCATCTTTTAATGATCCTGTAAATTTTCTGATAAGAGGAAATTATATACGCAGCTTTCCAGACGAAGAAGGTGGCATTTCTGAGCCACCCTATTTGAGTAGAAGAAATTCAGACAATCATGCGAAGGTGAAGGCCATCACCTGATGGTCCCGACCGACGCCTGTGAACGAAGCACCAAATTTTCTAGAACTTAAGTGACTGCTACCACAGAAATTGCTGACAGTTCTCCCTAAAATTTTCCCATGACTAGTCAACCAGATTTCCACCAAAATGTCACATAATCAGGTAGAATTTTGATAGAAGCTATATCACACAATTATGCAGCTATGTTCATATCTAGATGCGTGACATACCGCAGGTTCAAGATAGAACGTCGTCATGTTAGTGAATTACTACAATCCTTTTTTATCAGTTACCGCAGACTCAGACGAAGCATGATGCCATCTAAGTCGTTGTTAACCAGTTAACCCAGCCCAGATTGGGTAGAGATTTCCTTTTCGGAATCTTCTCCATCTGAACGAAGTCTTTCAGCATTCACGCCTTCTTTTATCCAAATAAATACGCAATAATAAATCTGCAGGAAATTCAGCAATAGATCGTATGATTCCAAGGTATTACATCAACACTCTTGTCAGATAGAAATTTGCGTTCGCGAATCGCGCTCACGTTCATGTTCACGCTCACATGTACGTATCACATTCACGTTCACAGTTACTTTCACTTTTACGTTACGCCTCATTCGCAGTATGATGCTGTTTCAGTTCATGTTTTGTGCTATCTCATGATTTAAGCTCACGTTAGCGTTCATAACATTGTTCACGTTCAAGTTTGTGTGCCATTTCGCGATACACGTTTCACAGTTTACTACTGAATACGATTACAGAAGCTTAAGAAACCAGACTCAAGTTTAGCCCAGCTTTTCCATACTCAGGCAGATGTTTCAGTCTGAGGCTGTATCGTCTGGCATTCCTCTCTCAGTCAGCATACGTTCATGATATGTCTAGTATCATGTTCACAGTATGTTCCACAGATCACGTTCACGACATATTCGATGCCCAGCGATCCTCATATAATCGTAAACCACGTTCACAATTGTTCACGTAGCACGTTCACAATTGTTCATGTAGTTCGTCCCTATATGTTTTCAGCAGCTTGCCCAGAAATATAAATGTTATCTTTTCAGAATAATTATACGTATTGTTTCATGTATACTACATGCTATAATTTATTCATTCTATCAGATTCAGAAAATCCATCTTAAGTATGGAACCAGAAACTATTCAGCACCGCCAGAACAGGGTCATCAGGACCAAGATTTTTATTATTATGTTTAGACCCTTGGAGGAATCGTTTCGAGCGGGAGGCCACTCGAAACGGAGGAGTCCATCCGGACCTCTCATCCTTTTTCCTTCAATAATTCAGTTAAGTTATTTCAGACATGTTACGTTCCATGTTATCTTCACCCATCTCAAGTTTCGTGTTCACTTCAGTCATGTCACGTTATACCCTTTCAGCAGCAGTGTGTTCTAAATCAAGGACGAATGGTTCTTCAGCTTATGTGTCTTTTCAGCCTTCACGCTCTTTCAGCATATGTGTCCTCTCAGCTTTTATAACTTCACCAACTTAATTTACCTTTAATTCGAGGACGAATTTTCTTTTTAGAGAGTGAGATTCTAAAACCGCAGCATTATCGTATCCTTAATTCGAGGACGAATTATATTTTTTAGAAGGGAAGAGTTGTAAAACCCGCAAGAAAAATCCATGAAAATATCAAGAACACGAAACGTACACTTTAAAAAAAGGTTGTTTGGATCGGCATAGTAAGAAGAAACAAGAAAAGAGCTTAAGGCCCGACCCAATAAAATTTACCAACAAGACATCTCCTAATTTGAAACGTGTAGAAGTGATAATATTTGAAACGGCCAAATCAATGGTGTATCTCGAATATTTTCAAACATGGTACTAGTAGTATATAAATTATATTTAGTAACACAAGATCCTCATAATATCAAGAATTAAAAACAGTTTATAGAGACTTTCGTTTCATTGGTAGAATTGGTCAAATGAAACTGCATTATAAAAACTTTCTACAATCATGTTCACTTATTACGGAGAGATTGTTGGCAAGAATGCCATATAAACTGCATCCTCCGTTTACTCTTTCCTCGATATCTTCAAACAAATCGCAAGTTACAAATTATAAGTTACGTGTGCATACATACCATTGTAGAACAACATCACCATTACGTTTGGATTCACAATATCTTGGTTTCACGTGTGGATATCATTGTTCCGCGTTCGTGTAGTTCGTTATGGGACTCGCGTTTGATTTCGAGTTTGTGCGGGACTAATATTATGGGTCGCGATTGGTATCTTATTGGTTCATGTACGTCCGGTTGTGAGTTCGATCTTCATGTTAGATTACGATGGCAACGTTTTGTTCTTGTTTCGATTTCGATCCATTCACGATTATCTGTGAGGTAAACCTTTAACCCTTAGTTTAATGCATTATCATAGATTACAAAAAAGTATAATCTTTAGTAACCATTGGTATATCATATAAGTTTTGATGTGAAACTAATAACTAACGATTCGGTGCATGGTGTTAACGTAAGATCTGATTGTTTTATAAATTGATGGGACCAAATAAATCTCAAGGTGGTGTACTACACAGTAATTCATTAGGTTAAATCATGCATTCATATGATGTTTAATTGTAATATTTAATATAATGAGCTTTTAAAAATATTGTATAATAACATGGAAACTATTTACAAGATTGGTGATGTTTTTGACGTCGGTAATCAAGGAAATGTTTAAGCAATACGAAATCATGTTGATTTATTAATTTTGGATTAGTTAAAAATGGCTTATTAAGTTTTGACTTATTTTAATATTAGCTTATCGAATCCAGCTGATTTAGAATTAATAAATTCAACTATTTAGTTAAAAGTCGTCATACGATAAAAATAAGTGAAATTACCTACGTAAGTTAAAAACGAACTAACTCACTATTTATGAAAACCTGCTATTTATGGAAAGTTACTAATTATGGAAGACTAAGCATAATAACACATAAATCGTGAAATATATTAAACAAGAACTCATGAAACATATGATATTAAGGAAAGACATAATAAGACATGAACAAGTAAAACAAGTCAAGAACCAGTAAGTTTAAACTAAAAACATATGATAATCAGTAATAGTAAATAGTAATCAGTTAACTAATTCGCGTCCGTTATTATGTAGTAACCGTGAAGTCAGAATAGATCTTTCAGCTTTCAGTCTTATTTCATTACTGGACACGAGGTACGGATTTCCGTCCTTTCAGTAAGGACTTCCTTTCTATGCATGATTAGGATTCCCCGTCTTCAGACAAATGTTTTTCCCCCAGTAAATGTTTAAGCTTATCAGTAATCATGTTAATAACTAAATAAATTGCCTGAGCATTATATACAAGCACGACCAGTTTATGTACTAGTTACGGAGGTACCGTAACCACGGCGCTAGAGGCACCGGTGTCGTGACTCACATGCAGGAGAGTGATATCCTGCATCGTCCCACTCATGTTCAGGTTGGCCATTTTTTTATATGTATGTGTAGTGGGGCGTATGGATGCATCCTAGGCTTATCAGTTTACAAGTTATCAGGGTGAATGTGGTGTGTGCTCTACATCCTTTACATTGGAGCTGATCCCTCCACCCAACACAGTATTTGGAGGTCACCCCTCTATAGCATGACGAGGTCACCCCTCCAGTTATTCATGCACGGTTGTTACAGCACGTGACCTATATAAGCTCTAGCAATTAAAATACAGTAAATGCATGTTTTCAGATTTAGTGGATAACAATTCAGCTTTATTATTTATAAATCTGACTTAACAGATTATACACAGATTTCCGCTGCAACTTTACTTATCAGTCTTACAGCTCCAGTATTTCATCATCTGTTTCATTTCAGTAATTCCTTATCATGCTTTATCCGTTCACTGAGGGTTATGCTCAGCCGTAGTTCCCTTTCATGTTCTAACTGCAGGTACACCACGACGCTCTTAGGATTCTGAGAGCATGTGTTTTTGGATAGAAGCTATCCAGACTTCTTACTTTATGTACTTACATTATTCTGCTTATTTGGACATCGTTTAGTCCTTTCCTTCAGTATTTTACTTTTCATGTTTTGGGCTTATGTTTGGATTGCCGATGTTTGATTCGGGTATTTCCTTTATGGTCAGTTAATGTTTTAGGACATTTACCTTATGCTTTGATGACACGCCATAAATACATGTAACAGTCCACTTATCTAAGTGGGGTGTTACAGTCCTAGTCTCCTTGAGCAGTCGGAGTGCCTCTAGGAACTGGTCTCTGAGAGTCTGCTGAACTCCCGTAAGATGAGCGGTCTCTGACGTCAGTCCCTGATGACGGACCTCCTGGAGGTCGAAGAAAATAGCAAGAGTCTCCTCCATGGTCAAGAGAGCGGTGTGAGTGTCCGTCTGCTGGCTCTAGAGCAAGTAGATCTGCTCACGGAGGAACTCATTCTCCTCCAGCAACCACTAGAGAGAATGGGAAGTAGTAGACCACGCTCCTCGTGCAGTGTGCGCCTCAGCACTCACGGTCCAAGATAGAAGGTCCTGACGCTGTTGTAGAACAGCGTGCTCGGTCTGCCCAGCCGATAGCATAGCAAGAATATCTGCTACATCCTGAGCCTGGCGTGTGGCCAGTGCCGTAATCTGGGCCTGAACGGGGTCAACATGTCTAGCCCGGGAACCCTCACCGATCTCAAAAGTGGAATCGAGAGGTGCCTCGTACCTCCTCTTACGAGGTGGCAGAGACTCGGGTGCATGGTCCCATAGCAAAGTCACTAGTGGTACAGGTGGTATGTCAGCAGGTGGCTGGACCTCTTCCCAAGCTGGGGAAATAGGTGGAGTAGAGATGAGTACCTCAATAGATGCAGCGTCGACAGAAGTGTGACTATCGCCTGAGTCACTGGCAGATAGCCATCCACACAAGACGGTCGTCGGGGATACGGCAGCAGGTGTATCAGTAGGTGATGTCATGGTAAATCTGAAAGTAATATAGTTTTAATTGACATAAGTATAAACTTACTCAAGTTAAAAGTTTTGGGAAATAATAATTTAAATTATATAATAGTGTCGTTTAACATTGCGATGTTAAAGGTTACGTTAATACTTATAAGATTAATCAACCAGATGTTAATAATCAATGCACAGTCAATCACACAATCGATGTATGCTCTACATTCTATATGCTTAACTATTCTAGTCCCGAAAATCCCAAAAGATTTTAAAGCAGTTATAGTCCAGATTATATAAAAATTTTATTTTTATATTTATTTTAATTTTGTTCTGATTCTCTATAACTATCGCTCTAATACCATTCTGTGACACCCCCAAATTGAGTCAAATGCAGCGGAAATAATATTTGGGTGTCACGTAGGTAGATCAACAGCAGACAGATTATAGAGCAACAGATAAAAGATTATCCTTACATTTATTACATGATTAAAAGTGCAAATAGTATTAAAATAGTCTTTAACATTATTCAACAGTTTGAATTATTCCCCAGTTTATAAAACCCCATATGAGCTCTATAAATGCAGCCTATCATGATGTTTGACTCCATGCACACCAATACCTGCTTCAGTTTCCTAAGAAAACATGCTTAGAGAGTCAACATAAAGTTGGTGAATTCACAGGTTTAATAAAAATAAGTTTGGACAATAAATATTCACTGAAGTAGTAATGCACAAAGCATCAATACTTAAAAGTAATAACATTCCCATATTGCTTGAAACTGAGACTTGACAGTTAAGTCCTTAACAAATAAGGACCCTTCGCCTTATAAAAAGGCACCCATAAAAATAATAAGTGCTGACATGTGAAACATATGTTGTCTTGGCCTAGGCACAGTGAGCATGACTCACCCAGATAGGGACGGTCAATCCCAAATAGATCTATTTATAACATTCAGGTAATTCAATAATTCTAACAGTTTCAGATGCACGGGCATGCGGGTTCATCTACAATAGGCAATGTAATCAAAGGTTTCACGATTCAATTTATGTCCATAAAATAAAATATGTTGCATGTTTTCTTCCCCATTAAAAGGTTTAAAAGTTTGTCAATATATATAAAGTGGGGCCATGAACTCACCTCAGTAGTACATCAATGAGTCAATAGATAAATCTGATAAGTATGCTCACGATACAATCAACGACCTAAATAATTATAAGGTCTCAGTAAATGCATAATATAATGCATAAAAGTTTCAGAATAAATCTGTGCATGCTTATACTGGTTTTAAGCATTTTATTATGATACTTATATCTTAGTTCATCGTTGTACAGTTCTAGTAGTATTTATTTTATGTATAAGATAAATAATAAGGTTAAATTAATTAATTCATTTAATTATTATTTTTGTACTTATGTTATTTATAAAGCACTTTAAAGATTGATAAAAGGTAGTTTTATATATATTTAAAGTAATAGAAAATAAATATAATTAATATATTTATTTTATAAGTTAACCCTTTTTAATTTATATTTAATATATAAATAAGGTTTATAAAATGTATAACATTTTAATTAAATTCCACGTTTACGTAGTGTTTGTAATTATTAAATTATAAGTTTGGAAAAATGACAAATGTTATGTTTATTTAAGTTTTACGTTTTAAATATCGGATATAAATACATAGGAAATTTTAGGGTTCGTTATACTTTGTATAAATTACGTTATAGTCCTTCTATTTAAATAATTACCCTCGGTTAAATTACTTTTATACCCCTAGGGTTTCTTAATCTTTCAAGTAATTACAATATTGGTCCCTCCCTAGTTACACGTGTAACTAGGGTTTGTTTAAGTTTCATTAAATGGCAAAATTGGTCCCTAAACATTCGGCTTATATTAGGGCTTGTTATAGTTTCATAAATTGACATTTTTGGTCCTCCAATATTCGGCTTTTATTTAAGCTTATATTTAAGTTACACAAATGCCCCCTAGGGCTTGTATAGGTTTCGGCTTAAGGCACAATTAGTCCCTAGGGTTTACTTAGGGTTAGTTATAGTTTACTAAGTTGGCATAAAAGGTCCCTAAGGCTTATATTAAGTTTCGGTATATGGCAAATGAGATCCCTAGGTTTTTATTAAGTTACACAATCTACCCTAATGCCATAGTAATTTCATTTAGGTCCTTTTTATTACCATGAAGTTTCGGATAGTGTTCAAAACACACCCTCAACTCACGGCAAATTACAAAAGTGGTCCTATAGTTTATATTTTTGGAAAAATAAGTTTCCATACTTGTCATTTAGAATCCCTATACTTTGTAAAATTACCAATCCAATCCGAAAAGTATTATAATTTCTATTTTAACCCGAAATACTATAGATTTACTATTTTAACCCAAAGTTTCATAGATCTTGCATTTTAATACAAAATATTTATAGATCTATTATTTTAAACCCGAAACTTTACAAAATTATATTTTGACACTAAAAGTTTTATAAAAACATTTTATTTAGCGACAATGAAGATTTATTTAGGCAACTTATTATAATGAGCTTAAAACTAAACCTTATAAGGCATGATAGTGAACTTATCATTTTAAGACACCTATAATTCCAAATCTAGTATTTCTAGTCACATTTAAACATTACAAGATTACCCAATATAGAATCATGGGCTTATACCTCACGTCCAAAATCATGCATGGACATGTTTTTCATATTTCTTCAAGTTTAACTAGCTTATTGTGATATGTTCTTCATGGTTGATAAGATTTTACATCATTTTAAGCCGTAGCATAATTCAAGCCGTGACCTAAAATGGATTTAGGGTTTCATATATTTGTTTCAACATTAACTTTTACTAAGAATAACCATGTGTATGTTAATATATATGAAAGTAAATGTATAGAAAGATAGGTTTTAGATTTGACTTACTTGTTTAGATAGGTTTAGAAGTGATAGGAAAATGAGTAAGAACAAGAGATAAGCTTTCAACAATGGAGATCTTGGTGACTAAAATGTTGCCGTGAGCTTCAAAGAGTAGGTCTATGGCTTCTTTCTTGCTTCAATGATCAAGGTACTTGTAGGATGAGCTAATGATTAATCTTCATGTAGTATGAGACATGATCTAAGAGTAGTAAATGAGTTTGAAGGTTTGATAATGGTGGAAAAGGGTGTTTAGCCGTAGGTTTTAGAGAGAGATAGATGGAGTGAGATTTGGTTTCAAGTGAATTGTGTTGGTGAGGGTGTATGCCACGGCTTAAGAAGAAAGAGAGATATCAAGTGAGATCTTTGTACCTAGTACCAAGTATCTTGCAAAGATACACTTAGGATTTAGTTGAGATTTGATTAGTTCCTTTTCCACACATGCCTAAACTAGCAACTTTCTTTCCTTCCTTTTTGGTTTGCAACCGTGGGTTTACAAGGGTCAAAGGGGGACAAGAGTTGACATTGCATAGTAGCATGTATGTAGTGTGTAAGTGAGTAAACATGGTTGTGTAAGTAAGTGTGTAAGTAAAAGCATGGTTATGTAAGAAAAGCATGGTTAGTATAGGGTATTAGCGGGATACATGATTATACTTACAAGTTAGCTAAACAAATGATGAATGTGTAGACATGTACACATATACACGCCTATACATGCATGTGGAAAGTTTTTGATAATTTTTGACAAGTGTTGTATGAGAATAATAGCCCTTGTTTAATATTGTATGCATTTGTTGAGTTGTAGGTATTTTTGTTGAAGCTTTTAGGTAATTTGACGAAAGTGTATATTAGATACATCACTATAATTAATTTACTTAAATAAAGTAAACAAATGACAATGTAAAATAATGTAAATTGTTTTAAAGTGTTAGGTATTTATTTCTATTATGTAATATATGTAATTATGTACATATTAAATAAATCCAAGTACTTAATAAATAAATTAAGTAAAGTTACAGTTTATCTCAAAATATGTACTGAGGTGATGAGTCTATTATTCAATCAAGTGGCCAGTCAGTTGCCAGAGTAGTCAATAAATGACTAAGAGTTCATATAAATGTGAAATAAACATGAAAGGTAATATGACAAGAGGTATATGATTAAAAATAAGTCATATAAAGGTAGAATTATATAGATTCCAAAAATAAATAGTACAACAGTTGACAAAGTCAATAAGGTAAAATCAGAGGTTTTACAATTGTCTTGCCCTTGTGTGGGTTGGAAATAGCCGCTTATACAATTGATAGTACTATGGGGTTGACGACCCTATCCGAGACGAGAGCTAGTACGTTGAGTACCCTCTGCGGACGGATAACTTGTGATAAGAGATAAGGTATAAATTTGGCAACTAATACCTTAAGAGGGGCAATGGTTTCATTTTGATCATGCCGGCACTTTGACGCGGGTGATTAAGTTAACGAGTCGGTGTCATGAGCTTAAATACAATCATTAGCTTTGCTAAATATGAAATACTTGAATAATAGATTGTGTATACGACAATGCTATTGAATGGTCATGATTGGTTTTTAATACTTGTGTTCAACTTCTGTTTTGATAAACCTATAGATTCGCTCAACTGTTGTGTTGACGATTTTAAGCATGTGTTTCAGGTAATCAAGATTGATAGCAGCGAAGCATGCATGGAGGGGGTTGGTGCTTTATTGGTCTAAAACTTATGGATTTCCTTCCCTTTTTTATCAATTATTTAATTTCATGTCTTGGTAAAAATATATTGTTGTGTTTGGTTGAGATATTTGGGGACAAGTAACGCTACTCTGATGAGAACTAAATGTTTGGGTTTGAAATGTTTTAGACAATGGTTGTAAATTCTTTAATGTTTATTTTAAACGTCTCTTTTGAGGTTGTTTTCTATGATTGTGTGTGATGTGCTATGAAATTACGCCCAATGTGGACATTCCGATGCGTGGTAATTTGGAGGTGTTATAAACGTACCAGTCACCACATTCGGACCTTGAGGTTTGTTAGCATCTCCCATGACATAGGCTGGAGTAGCAGTCACAGCAACAACAACAACAACATTACCTCCCCGTCGAGCGCCAACCCTCGGACAGTTCCCTTGCTTATGTCCACGTCCTCCACATCCAAAACAAGTAATCACATTGGCAACATTGGCTCCGGTGGCCACACCTTTGTTCCTACAGTTTGCCGCTTTATGTCCGGCCTTCCCACACTTGTTGCAAGCAGGTGGACAATTTCCAATATGATACAGACTGCATCGACCACACTTTGGGTTCACTTTGTTACCTTTAGGTCCAGTAGCAGCACTAACACTATCATTCCTTCTCAAGTTGTATTGCTGATTTCTATTCGGTCCTTGGTTATTGTTGTTACGATAACCACCTCGATTCTGCCCTTGATTTGACTGTGCATCTTCCCACTTACTTTTGTTCCCTTCAGCAATACTATCTTTCTTATCTTGCAGCTTTACATCCATCAAAGCATGAGCCATCTGAACAGCTTCAACAAAAGTCTTGGGTTTCGACGAAGTAGTCTCTCCCTTGATATTGCTGGATAAACCTATGATATACCGCTTCATGTTCTTTCGATCATCAGCAAAAGTATCAGGACACAACAAACACAAATAAGAAAACCTCTTCGTATAAGCAACAATATCATTATTCCTCAACACCAGATGTCTCAGCTCATATTCCAACTGACCTAACTTTTCCTCAGGACAAAACTTAACAGTTAATAGTCCTTTGGTCACAGTCCATGTCCTTCCATTTGCTTCAACCAAACCTACAGTAGCTACATGACTATTCCACCAGCTTAAAGCATCATCTTGAAATGTAGCTACAACAAATTTTACCTTAATGGCTTCTGAACATCCACTGATTTCAAAAGTACTTTCAATATTTTCAATCCACCTTCTTAATTCCAAAGCACCACCAGTACCACAAAATTAGGTAGGTCCACATTTCATGAAACTAGCATATGAACACTCTTTCTGAACTTGCTGAACAGCAGCATTACCTTCAACTTGACCAGCAATATTTCCTCCAACTAGGTTATCAGTATTACCTCCAACTGGATCAGCAACATTCCTATCCCCAGTGTCTTGATTCCTCGAGCACGTTCGGCTTCCAGTGCTCTAGCAATAGCTTGCTCAAACAAATTACTCACAGTAGTAGTTGTCAATTTTGGTGGCATGTTTCTAACATCACAAATGAAAGAAAACAAGTAAGTATTCATATCAAGATAAGAAGAAGGATTTCTCTATCAAGATGTATCATGGATACTACATGCACAAACAACACAATCCACAATGATTCATTAACCAAATCACAAAAGAACTAAAAGACAAATCACATATCATGGAGGTAATTTGGATTGCATTTGAAAATTTCAACAAAATCGTGACAAGTAATGTCACTACAACCCTTCATCACGTCAAACTTAAAAGTCATTTAGTTTCATCATATCACTATAGTACCAATCTAGGTAAGTTCTATTACAACAAGGATAATAAAGGAAACACAAAGAAACTAATCACGCGGTGATCCACGTGGCTTCTTATACATCAACTCGTCATCACTATTGCTATCTTCCTCCTCAGACTCCTCTTCCACTTTCTCCTTTCCCTTGTAACTTGCTCCTTCACATGGCTTAACCAACGAATGAGTCTCAACACGACTTGGCACATCACGGATCCTCACACCCTGACTTGGATAAGATCTCACTGGCACATCCCACAATTCACCCTTGAAATCCTCGCTTGATCCTCTCTAAACCTCTCAAATTGAGCACTCAGATTCAGCACCATCGATCGAAGACTAGCAACTTCATCCATCTCTCTAGCTCTAACAAACTCTGACCTCCTCACACTAGAAACAAACCTATCAAACTGCTTCTCATTCTGCTCAAACCTTTTGATTACACGGGTTTCAACTACATACCTTTCAAACAAAGACCTATTAAACTTTTTAAGAAACCAATAAATATCTTCATAAGACCTAGGTCCAGGACAATACACCTTAGCTATGTTCTCATGGATAGATCGGGCACTAGCAGCATTGCTTGATTCAATAGGGAAATCATCTCTAGTACGGGCAATCCTAGGCAAACTGATCATATAAGCATCACAAGTAGGCATAAAAGAACGTACAACAGGTCGCTGATAACTCTGAACATTCGGTGGCATAATATTGGCTCTCGGCACATAACTACCTTGAATAAATTCAGGCTCAGTCTGTCCTACAGCATCAGGAGCAATCCCATCATCCAGATACTCATAAGGCTCCTCCTCATCACTAGCACCAAAATTATCTACTTCCCCATCTCCTATTATGTCATTCATTTCTATCCAATCATCATCACGCGGTAAATCAGCCATTTTCTACAATTATAGGAAATTCGAGGATACTTAAGGTCATTGTTTAAAATTATAAATGCAATGCATGAGCATGCAAATGTTATATGTATGCCATGATATGCAATGCAATGTAAATGATGTTTATGCAATGCTCACAAAAAGAAAATATGATAATGACAAGCACTCAGCGCACTTTCAATAACATCAATACAGTATCATAGTATTTACTTAATAAATACTCGGGAATTCATTTCAGTTCTGAGGGGTACATCTATTATACAAAACAAAACTAAAAGTGATCTTACCGGAGCGTTGCGGAGAAATTGTGTGCTTTTGAAAAATAAATACTTTCGACACCAAAGTTATAGTTTAGGATATTTTTCAAAATCGACCTAGTTCTCTATAACTTGTAGCTCTGATTACCAATCTTTAACACCCCCAATTTACATTGCGCATCGGAAATACATAATTGGGTGCTAAACACAAGTATCATCACGCAAGGTATATTGAACGACTCAAAATGAGACGTTTACACATAAAATATAAATAAGATTTCACACATTGTCTAAAACATAATTCTCATCCTATGATATATTACCAAAACAACATCAGAGTAAAGCGTTTAGTCCCCCACATATCTCGACCATCAAACCACATAGTTTTAGTACATTACACATGACATTAAACAAATTGTTCAAAAGTAAAAGGGAAAGAAAATATTTTAGACCACCAGACTTCAAAAGCAAACCCACAACATCCACAGCAATGCTCCGTCATCGTTCACCTTCGATTACCTGAAACACATGCTTAAACGAGTTAACAATAATGTTGAGCGAGTCCATAGGTTTAACAAATCACATTTGAACACAGGAGGAAAATAAATCATAATCATTCTATAGAATTGTCGTGCACACAATCTATATCAAGGCAACTCATCTTATAGCCGAAGCTGTACAATTGTATTTAAGCTCATTACACCGACCCCTTAACCAATTATTCACCCACGCCAAATGCCAGCATGACTAGATAAAACCATTGCCCATCTAGGGTATTAGTTGCTATATATATACCCACATCTCATTCATCATAATTACCCCTCTAAGAGAATACTCAACGTACAACTCTTGACCGAGATAGGGTGGTTAACCCCGTAGTACTACCATTTGAATAAGCGGATATTCCCAACTCACAACATCAAGTCAAAACATAGTTAACGGTTCATGAAATTAGGGTCTTTAGCAACAAGGTACTCAATACAATTCAAGGCATCATTAGGCAACATTCGGGTCCAAACAATAAATCATGACTTGTGTTCATTTTATTTCAAATAGCATGTATCCCCCTCACGGGTATTAAAATATTTAGTAGCTAGCATGAAAGCGAGGCTACAGACTCACCTTAGTATAAGAGACCTAGCGAGATGATCGTCGATGATAACTGATGCCCGTCAAACACGAGAACTGCAACCTATCAAATAAGGTGCGTTCATTAATAATAAACTCGAGTAATAAACCATACATAATAACATCAAACACAAACTCATAAAATCACGACTAACCCGAAAGAAAACAATACAAGGATACTATTATACTCTTCTACACATTTACTTTATTAATCTATACTCTCGACAAAAATATGCCGGCACATACCAAATGTACTAGCTCATTTACCTCACTGACACACGTCAAAAGTTTATGAAACGACTCGAGGAACTCACTTACTATATATAGAAAGTCCTCCAAAAAGTTTGTTAAAATATTTTACTTCTAAGACTCCCTGCCCGACACATCTTTGTTTCACAAAACCGGACAGTTTTACGTCATCGACTCATACTATCATTTTGACCTCTCTAAACGACTTCATTTATAAAACCGACACTTAGGTTTGGAAATAGACTCACAACCTAGGGTTTAAATCTTTAAAACATCCCTTGAATAATTTTAAGAATCATTTTATAGTCCCCGAGATTCGATCCAAATATCGACAACAACTTCAAATTGTGCCGATACTCGTCTCCCGGTACACGAATAATCAAACTATCATAACTTTTTTCTCGTTTTGAGTTAGAAGCTCTAATTTACGCCAAAATGAAGATAATTAAAATCTCCATAAGTCTATCTTATTAGTTTAACAATTTTCAAAAAATAATACATCTAAAAACAACCTCAACTCACTGCCCTAATTTACCCTCTAAATTCTCACATAAAATCATACCTTTGATCAATTCTAACCACTTTTCTAATCATCCTAATCCCCTAGCATCAACATATATCAATCCTAACACTTGTATAATTCATGAAAATAAAAACCCAAAATTAAAATCAACTTTCTTCAACAAAACAACATGATCTACACATGATTATCACTAGATAAACACATGCATGATCATCTAACCATCATACTAACCTTAGTTCATAACCAAATTCAAAAACCTCATGCATGTTGTAAATTTTTGCATCATAAGAGTCACCTTTGAATTCTATGATGTGGTATTGGTTTATTTTTGGATTGATTAAGTTTATAATCAAGAAAAAATTAGGGTTTGAGGGTTGTTGTAGCTCACGGTAGAGGGAGAGAAAGAATAGGGAGATTTTGATCTAGCCTAGATACCCGAAGACCGGTTTTCCCGACAAGGACAGTCTTGCTTGGCGCGAAGGCTGCTGGTTCGGGGGTAGAGTACAGTACTAAAGGTCCTCGGACTTCCAGGCGCGAGGAGCCAACCCTAGTACGAGAGGACTGGGTTGGGCAACTTGCATGTATGTGTGTTGTTAGGTAAAGAAAAAGCTTATATATGGTAGGTGGATGACTACTTTTGCCAATCTTGCATAGTTTTGGACCAAAATGTAAACAGTTAGTTAAAAGGCGAGAAATGACTATTAGTCAATTTTGAAAATATCCACGAGGCCCGAGTTTCATATAAATACTTCTCAAAAGTTAAAACGTATCACAAATATAATAATATCGTCTCCCGACTCGACTTAACACATCATTAAAAATAAAACATCGAAAATGACAAACATCGAACAATCGGCAATAAAACGTAAAATATTGGGCATCCGTCGACATCACGCTTGCTAATACTCCTCATACTAATTAAAAACAAAATATAAGTCTCCTAACATTGGTTTAAACTTAAACCATCAAAAGCAAAAATCATTCAAGCTCATCAAAAATTTCAAACATAGTCGTAAAATAAGATTAGGCAACGACCTCGGTTTCAGGTTATCACACTAATGATCATAGATTGAAATGGTAAAATAGTTTTGTCGTGTCACGGGTCGATATGAGTTTGGTTCTAAGCGGGTCTGGGTTTAGACGATTCTTCTAGATACATGGTTCTAAGTAAGTTGGGTCTAGATGATTTGGTTCGAGTCTAAATGAGTTTTGATAAAAAGAAACATTCTTTTATAAAATTAACGACTTTATGCATTTAACATTTCTTAAAAATAACAAGCATGTTGCAAGGGAGAAACAACACGTCATTTGGCTTTGTTTAATCCCGATGATGTCGTCGTTTTGTGTTAACACATCCGTTCGCTCTTGGTGTTTTCGTTGAATTTCGTTGTTGTTTTGTTTTTTAAGTAGGTGAAATGTTTTTTTGAGGTATATTAGGATATTCGGCACACCAAAATAAAGGTGAGCATCAGGTTAAATCCAAATGGAACAAAAAAAACCAGAACAAGGTAAAACCGATTTAGCCCGAAACTCTAGATCGAGGTCTGGTAATAGACAGGATCTAGTTTTACGGTCAGTCTGGTTGAAAAAGACAAATTGATTAGTTGTATGTAAAACTTGACTGGATCAAACCGGTCAATGATGAAACATGAGGCAAAGTGTGAATAAAAAATCAAACAAAAATAAATTTGTTGTGGTTCAATTGATCCGGTCCGGTTTGAACATGTTTCTCGATTCGATCTGATATGCGATAGATTGCTCGCCCTTAGAGCACAAGGTGTCGTGACGTTGGCATCTCGCCAATCCAACTTGGCAACTCGTCAAGCCTCGCCACCACACCACCTTCGCTCGTTAGAGGGAAATCTGACAGTGACGTGAATAACGCCAAACATAACTATATCCCACCTATTTTAGCTTGTATTTATTTATTTTACCTATTTTACGATTTAAAAAAAGATGTATTTAAAAAAAAATTAATTTTAGGAAGAAAGAAGACGAAGATGTTTTTTTATACTCCCTCTGTCTCATAATTACAGTCCACCGACATAAACACGCAGTTTAATAAAAACAACACTTCGTTAGTTTTTCTCTCTTACTTTTAAACAATGACAATTTTACTTTTAACCAATTAATTTATAACTTCTTTATTGTTTGTAATAACATTTTAAAGTAAGGGTGATATGGTAAGTTTAATCTATAGTACTTATTTATATTTGGAAGTAGGGGTGTGATTCGGGTTGACCCGGCCGGGTTCGGGTCAACTCGGGTCGGGTCAAGGATAAAAAATATATAACCCGAACCCGAGCCTAATTAGAACTCGGGTCACTCGGGTTCGGGTCAATTCGGGTCGGGTCAACTCGGGTTCGGGTCAATTCGGGTCGGGTCAACTCGGGTCGGGTCAACTCGGGTTCGGGTCAACCCGAGTTTAAGGAAAAAATGTAACAAGTGGCTCAATTTTGTACTAATACAATGTAAAAAGTGTAATTTTAGTCGGGTCAAGTCGGGTTGGTCGGGTTCGGGTCAACTCGGGTCGGGTCAAGGGTAAAAAATATATAACCCGAACCCGAGCCTAACTAGAACTCGGGTTGACCCGAATACGCTTTTGGACCCGAGTGACCCGACCCGAATATGATTATTCGGGTTCGGGTTCGGGTCGGGTCGGGTCAACTTTTTTGACACCCCTATTTGGAAGTGAACTACTCCCTTCGTCCTATATTAACAGTCTAGTGTTGACTTTTCTGGTCTTAATTTT
Organism: Glebionis coronaria; assembly: GCA_025667525.1. Classification (NCBI taxonomy): domain Eukaryota; kingdom Viridiplantae; phylum Streptophyta; class Magnoliopsida; order Asterales; family Asteraceae; genus Glebionis; species Glebionis coronaria. The sequence continues at coordinate 61,421,040 of CM046875.1, forward strand.
ATAACTTTCACCTTAAATATTTTTGTTTGTGTTATATAATACTTGATGAAAATTATACCACTAAAAATACATTTGAAAGCTAGTCCATTTATATATTTTGCATCAAGTATCATGTAATATAAATAAAAAATATTTAAAGTAAAAGTTACAAAATTAAAACCGAAAAAGTCGACACTAGACTATTAATATGAGACAGAGAAAACATGAATTTAAGACGTTATTAGACTATTAATATAGGATAAAGAGAATATTAATTTAAGACTTTTGAAAATAATAATAATATATTTTGGAATTAATATAGGACAAAGAGTATATAAAATGCAATTTTTCATTCCAAAGTTCTTTTATTTTTTGTTTTATATTTACACATTTGTTTTAAAAGTATGTTTTTGTTTTTATAAAAAATATATTTATAAATTTATAGTTTTATTTTTATAATATGAATTTAGTTTATTTAAAATAATAATAAAAAATAATAGTAGTAGTAAAATGAGTTTTGTTAAAGTAAAAATGTTTAGTGATGTTGAGGCTGAAATTAAGAAGAGTTTCGCCTAGAAGAGAATAAGAAGAACACTGAAACCAAACCCCAGTAGCATTAATTTCCCGCCACCCTACGATGGCGCGTGGCGGCACGTCGACCGCAAAACCGAAGTCAACGGCCGGTCAAACCTCAAACCCAGAATCCGACCAACGAAACAAACTAAGAAAACTAGCAATTAAAAAGGACATCATCTCAGAAACACCAGGTAGAGTGACGTCATCTTTGAACCCATCGAAGACAGTAGTCAAACATAACGGAAGAGACTTGTTGAGGAAATCCAACCGGAAGAACCGCTTTTTGTTCTCATTTCCCGGTTTGATTGGACCGGCTGGTTCTGGTGGTAAGATTGGGGAGTTGAAGGATTTGGGGACTAAGAACCCGTTTCTGTACCTTGATTTCCCACAGGTTTGTTTTTTTTTCGATTTTTTTATAAAATTTACATTTTTTATAAATTAGCTTAAAAATGGACTTCAGAATATTAGAAATTGGTTATAGGTTTGTTGCGGAAGCCGATTACGGGGGTGTTTGGTTTGGCTTATATAAAGTAAGTCCATTTCGGCTTATATAATAACATAAGCCCCGATTTTGTGGCTTATTTGGAGGCTTATCGGCTTATATAAGTTTATTATGTCATGATAAGCTTATATAAGCCCTGCAGTCTCAAAATAAGCCACAAAATTGGGGCTTATGTTATATAAGCCGAAAATAAGCCATATTTCGGCTTATATTTCATAAACCCCATTTTTAAGCTTATTTGTAGACTTAGAGGCTTATATATGTTTATCATGATATAATAAACTTATATAAGCTCATAAGTCTCCAAATAAGCCACAAAGTTATGGCTTATATAATATAAGCCGAAATTGGCTTACATTATATAAGCCAAAATTGTAAGCCAATTTCGGCTTACATTATATAAGCCAAACCAAACACCTATAAGCCCTTAAGTCTCAAAATAAGCGACAAATTGGGGCTTATGGTATATAAGCCTAAAATAAGCCATATTTCGGCTTATATTCATAAACTCTAATTTTTTAAGCTTATTTGGAGACTTATGGGCTTATATAAAATAATTAACTTATATAAGCCCATAAGTCTCCAAATAAACGACAAATTTGGGGCTTATGTTATATAAGCCGAAATTGGCTTACCTTATATAAGCCAAACCAAACAGCCCCAAAAGTTATATTTGTTGCTTGTTAGAATTTAGTAAAGTCGACTTTAAAAATATTAGAAATTGGTTATAGGTTAGTTGCGGAAGCCGATTATGACTGTCAGGTGGGATTGGTTATTGTTGTTTTTGTGGCTATAGGTTAGTTGTGGAATCGACCCAAGCTTAGGGGGTGTTTTTTTAAGATTGTTTTCGGGCTTACAAGCTTATGTATTTTTTACTTATGTTCCATAAGTTGGGGCTTATTTTGAGACTTATAATTTTATGAGTATGTCATAATAAGTTTATAAGCTGAAATAAATGGGCTTATGAAACATAAGTTGAAACCATATAAGCTCATAATAAGTTAGTTGTGGAATCGCCCCAAGCTTACAGGGTGTTTTTTTAAGCTTATTTTTGGGCTTACAAGTTTATGTGTCTTTGACTTATGTTCCATAAGTTGGGGCTGATTTTGAGACTTATAATTTTATGAGTATGTCATAATAAGTTTATATGCTGAAATAAATGGGCTTATGAAACATTAGCCGAGACTATATATGTTCATAATCCCCAAAATAAGCTTGGACAGATACCCTTTACGAGTTTACGCTACTTAAATTGACTTTCAAGATGTGGAAGTCAGGATTTTTTTGGCTATTCCGGACTTTTTCCACGGACATCCCAAGATGTTCCATTAAAAAGGTTCAAAGTTTGAACCCTGGTCTCTTCTGAGACATTGTGGACACCTTACCACTAGGCCACCTTGGAGATGGTTGCTTGCAAGTAGTGTGAGTGTTAAATAATAGCAACAACCTAAAATAAACGGCGTGATATATAACGGGGCTGACATGATTAAAGCACTCGTGTTACATCCATGGCCGAACTAGGGAGGATATTTATTATCGAATGATGTACAAGTTTACAGTTACACATGAGATAAGGGGAGGAAACCATGTTTTAGAAACTGTTTCCGTGCAGATAAAGAGGTCATTTAGGGAACCATAAGTCTCCACAACCTTATATTTGAGATGCTTTTTTCCTGCTTATGCTGCATTTATTTGGTTCTCGAATCTCAAATTGATCTATTGAGTAGGAAATAACATGTGTTTCTGTTCATCTTACTTCCTGATGTCACTTATTAGTTATGGTTATGGCCATCTGAACTAAAATGAGACCTATGCTTTTTTGGGTCAGCATTTGCTCATAGTTCTCAAAAAAAAAAAAAATCGCGTTGGGACAATCGACCAATTGTACCAAAGGGTTTCTTTATGATCGAGCTTGTTTCTGCTCGATCATGCTTTAACAGCTCGGTATTGGAAGCATACAATTTATACAATACAGTATTATTTTGAATTGGATATTCGCTGAGATTCTCCTAGTATTCAGGTAAAGTTGCCTAGCTAATAATTGCATTTGTAGCTTGGGGTTCGTATGTTCAACTATCTAGCACACAAGTAGATATAAGACATTACATATTGCGGTTTTCTCCTAGTAATGTAACGTGTTTTGAACTCTGAAATTTGCATGTTTAGCAAGATAAAGTTTTCTTACATATGCCTGAATCACGAACTGACTGGTACTCCTATCCATCGTGTATAGGGACGGATGAAACTGTTTGGGACTATTGTTTATCCCAAAAACAGATACCTCACGCTGCAGTTCTCTAAAGGTGGGAAGAATGTAACGTGTGACGACTACTTCGATAACATGGTTAGTTGTAATACATTTCCTTATACTGATCTTCTAATGGTATCTTGAAACGTTTAAAAGTGTTTTTTGTCATCTCTTTGAAGCCGGTCCCCTGTAAATATGCAAAATGCTTACGTAACAACTGTCACATAAACGTAAGCTTATTTTGATGTAATCAAACATATTACTTTTTTCAGATTGTATTTTCTGATGCATGGTGGATTGGGACCAAGGAAGAGAATCCAGAAGAAACGCAACTCAGTTTTCCAGAAAACATGAACGTGGTTCGTGCTTATGTGAATAAGTATCGATCTGTTTTGATTATATGTAACATTTCCTTAGAAATCTTTCTTGGCTACAGGAACAGAAAACTGTGTGCGATTTTCAAGGTGGTGCGGGTACAACAGGCGAACGAATCCAAGCAGTAAACAAAAGTAAAGTAGCTAATGTCAGACATGAATCTCCTGAAACGGAAGTAGAAACTGATTTTTCCGACAGTGAAATTACTCCAAAAGATTTAAGTCAACCAACTCCAACCAGGCATTCAACAAGGACTTCAGGAAAAAGATATAAGTAAGTATCTTTATTTTGTTTTGAACACTTTTCGTGTTTTAGTATGTTACTAAGGATTATTCCTGGTTTAGGTTTGCAGAATCTTCTTCTGCAGATGATGCAATTGATTTGGATATTGACACCGACTCGTCCGATGCAGAAGCCAAGGAAGTCAAGGAAGTCGGTGCAAGTTTATTCAGGTAATTTCTGCAACATTTTGATAATATGCTATTGATTTAAAAGCTTTGACCACTAGGTTATAAGGTCAGTGTTGCAAGTATTAAAATTTAAAATCTTAGTTGATCTTAGTGTATAAGTGATAATTGATACACAGGGGGTGTTTGGATGTGCCTGTTGAAACTGAGTATGTGATACTGGTTAATCGTGTAATTATACATTCTGCATGAGATAATTGTTTTGTGTGCTGGAAGTTTTAATAGTTAAATAATATGAATGTTTGACAAGTTATAGATGAAATGGTTAAAACGGGCATTTGTTTATGCTTTTTGAAGCAGTCAGATTAAAACTGTGGTTGTGTATACTGATTTTCGACTATTCTTTTTATTAAATATCGGTAGTATCATTAGCAACGGATATCTGAGTAAAAAGAGGGGTAAGTTATCTTAATATTTCTCAAATAAGCAGTTTTGCTGCTTCAGGTGTGAAACTTTTTATCGACCTCTGTATAATCAGATAGCCATAATTTATAATCAGAATAATTATATCCAAACGCTAAAAGTTGATCATTATGACGCTAGCAACTCGGTCTTCTTGCTAAGAATTCTATTTTAAGATCTTCTCTGAGGTGTCAAATGGTTTGTTTTTTTCGATACAATGCGACTGATAATCCTTTCACAATTTTCCACAGTGAGAGCAAGGATGATGTAAAAAAAGAAGTCACTAAAGTTTCTGCAAAAATAGAAAGCAGCACTACGTCAACAAAGTCAAAGGATGGTTCTAATAGTAAATTTAATCTTGTTCAAGCTACTATATCAACGCTATTTAAGAAACAAGAGGAAAAAGAGGAAAAGGTCAGGAGGCTGTAAACCTCGATATTTTTGTAGTTTATTCTAAACATCCGTAGACCAAATTCTGACTGTAAATGACGTGTTCCAATAAACTTATGATGTTACAGGTGGTAATAGACTCATCACCACATCCAACATCGTCAAAAGGTTTTTATCTGTGCTTTATACTTTTGCTTTATTTGGCACGCATAGCTATCAAAATGGTCATGAATTAAGTCATACAAATTGTTTGTTTGCTCTAGTTACTAGAAAGAAAATGCAAGAGCCATCTGAAGAGAAGGTCGATCCAAGTAAAGTAAGAACTAGCTCTTTTTCTTTTCTTTTTACCCAATTGCACATAAATGGGCCAAGTTGGGTGGTTGTGTTTTATCTCGAACGGGTAAATAAACATGTATTTTTATTGTGTACAACCCCTAACAGTAGTGTTAAAAGATTTAAATTGAAAATGTAACTGTTGACCATTACTAAATATCGACCCATGGCAACTGTTAACCAACCCACCTACCAGCGCAATGTGGTATCTTTACTGCAAATGGTCTATTGGTCTCTAGATGCATTTGGAAATGAGTCGCTAATTGTTTTGCAGGCAGGAGGATCAAACCAAAAGGGAAAAGCAGTTAAAGAAACCAAAACTGGTATCTTGCCTCTCCCTTTAGACTTTAGTATACTTATGCATGAGTCAGCTCGGTTATGTTTTATCTCTGACACGTCAAACACTTGAAAATTTAGTATGATAATTTTTTGGTATGCTTCTTGCTTGCAGGTACAAAAAAATCTACCCCAAGGAAGAAAAAGCCCAAGGTATTATCTTACTGATCAAAACTATGAATATTTTCTGATTGGATGAAAGTGACGAGTATTTGACAAGATTGTGAAAATATTGGGACTTCGCTTTTTCCCGTTAATATTATATATATATATTCAGTCTAGTACACATTCTTGTTTGACAAAATATAATTTTGTTGTGTGCAGATTTCTGATGATGAAATTGAAGAGATATCAGACCCATCAGAGGTAAGATTTACCGCTAATAACCCATAGCTTAGTTAGTTAATTATTCTCGTTTGACAAAAATAAGGTTTACCGATAATAAAGCATTATGATCAATTTTGAAACCTAAAAAAGCTGGATAGAAAGTGCATGGATCACCCTAGCAATCAAATTAGCTACCTCTAAGAAAATGTTACGTGCAGGATTCAAGTGATGAAGATTGGGGTGCTTGATATTCTAATTAATATCAAGAAGAGATTTTTGCCTTGGCGACTCATATACACCCTCAATGCAATTCTTATGTCCGGTGGTCATCCCGGATCCTGCTGAAAGAAAGAAAACCCTGGTGTAGCATTCTCGTGTTTATGGTAGGAATCTAGATAAGTATGGAGCTTTATTTATCTGATTCATTTAACCTGTGCTTTTAAAGAATGTGTTACTTGAGTAGATTTTAGCGACTCAGATTTCGTTTAATTCATTTTATTGTTTATCCGCAACTATTTTAGAAAATACTTTGTACGCTACACGTTCTTGTTAAGAATTGTTATATCATTGTTTCGTTGATGTTGTACCGGTTATGCACAAATTTTGTTGTTGTGTACGGTTAACCTTCCCTGGGATTTCGAATAGGTCTGCTTTCGCAATTTTGGCACTGTCATTAAGTTTATTTTTAGATCAAATAGATCTAGAGACCATAATTCTTACTCATTCGTATGTGAACAAATTTCATTTGTTTAGCGGTGTTTGAGATTGTTTATTAAAAATAAATTATGTATTTTGAAAATGAATAATTAGATGATCAACAATTAGAAAACGTGATTTTGAAAAATAGTATTTGGATTTGATTATTTTGTTTGAAATCACAATAATCGGATTATTAATTTTTTTAGTGTTTGATAAATCAGATTATTTGTTTAGTTGATAAGTAAAATGAATATCAACTCTATTTTCAATTATTTTCACAAAACTCCATTTTGTAAGTTTTAAAACACAAATAATCATTTTTTTTCCTTTTATTGCACACTCATTTTAACTTACTTCTATTTTAAAAATAAAATAAATAAATAATCTAGTTGCAAACACAATTTTAAACATTTTTTATTTTTTTCGTAAGAAGAAACGAAAATCAAAATTTAAAAAGTTTGAGTTTTAATAAAAAAAAAGTAACTACACTAAGAGCACGCGGTATGGTTGAGCCGTCGTGCTCGTGTCGTGGGTAAAAAGTGATGCCACATCACTTTTTACTCCCACGACACCAAAACTCCCCACGATGGCTCAACCCCCCTCCCTGGTTAACACGAGAATTCTCGTGTCGTCGTCACCCAATTTTTTTTTTTCAACAATTAATTAACATAACTTAAATTTTCATTAATAAAAAAAAAATACAATTACTAATAGAAAAAAAAAAACAACACGAAATTAAAAAAAAATTACCGAATAAAAAAAAAACACGAATACGAAAATAAACTTAAAAATTAAAATATTTTGCACGCGCCTCGTTTTTTAGCTTCTCGATCATCGCCACGTCTTGTAGACTTAATCCGGTAGTGTCGTATCGAGCTAACGGTCAAAAACGGTAACATTTTCAAATTTTCAAAAGAAAAAAAAAATTAAAAAAACCCGACGACGCGAGCCACGGTGTGGTTAGCGCCGCCGTGGGATCGCGCCGTCGCCATGGCGTCGGCTGGTAGTAACCAACCCAAACTCGACGACGCGAGCCACGGTGTGATTGGCGCCGCCGTGGCCAGCCAGCCATCAGCCAACCATACCGTCCCCTCTAAACAACAAAAATAAACAAGTTAGATAAAATTCTTTCTATTCTCATTCTTTTATCCAACTGGTTTGATATAAAAGAATATGAACTAGATTAGATGTGTTGCTTTTGCATACCTTTTTGTTTTTGTTTTTGGCAATTTACTTCTTTTGTACACAAGAATATATTAATTTCTCTTTTACACTTAAAAAGTATGTTTTATTTCTCTAAAAATATATTAAAGGAAACTTGCTATTTCTGTAGTAGATTGCTTGAAATGAAAGAAATTAAAAGTCCCCAATCTCCTTTCAGATATTCAAAAACTGTACATAATCGGAAGTCACGACTTCTTTTATATAATTTGAAATTTACAAATACTTTTTTTCTTATTAGAAATATATATAATTTGTCACTTTTTATAGTTATGTGTGAGGTATGGCTAATTAATTTTCTTTTCTAGATTTATGTGAACTTTCCTAAGTTTCATATTATAATATATATTAAATATTGTCGGGTAGGGCGTCGTAATACCATGTCTAAATGTTGTTTAATTAGTTTATGAGTCCGGTTATTCTGGATCCCTTGTATCCTTTGGATACAAGGGGACCAATCCCCACCTTCTATCTAATCTTGATCAAAGGCTCACATTAATTCTTATTTTATAATTAAAAAAAAACGGAGGGGTATTTTCGTCATTTTACCCCTCCCACCCAACACCACATACCAATTCCACATCCCTGGATCGAGGTTTCTTTTTTTCTTCTTCTCTCTAAAACACACACAAAAACACACACACGTACACATATTCATGTCTTAATCAATCATCACAAACATCAAATCCATCGATCATCACCTTCGTAAATCGATCATCCACTTCATAAATAAGGTAAAGTTCATTCGATTTATTTTGATTCATCTTTTTTTAGCTTATTCGATGTGAATAAGCTTATAATTCATCTTATTCTTTTATAGCTTATTTGAAAAACTACATGAATTTAAAGCTAACTAATGTGAATAAGCTTATATATTATCATCATCTTTATTATGATGAATTAGAAGCTAACTTATTAGCTTATTTTCGTGAATTATAAGGTTTTATGGCTTAATCTCGCTGAACAGATTTAGTATGACCTGTTTGTGAAGTATCATATATGATATACTATATCATATATGATATAAGCTAAAGTATCATATATGATAAAATATATCATATATGATTATGTGGTTGAAAATTGAATTAACTCTTCTTTTTATGGCTTAATCTCGCTGAACATATTTAGTATGACTTGCTAGTGACATATCATATATGATATATTATATCATATATGATATAAGCTAAAATATCATATATGATCAAATATATCATATATGATTAGTGCTTGAAAATTGAATTAAATCTTCTTTTTTTGTGTAGAGGAAGCTGTTTACAAGGCATGTTGAATATTACAAGCATCCAAAAGGCCAAGAAGCTTAGTGAAGAAGCTCATGAATTTTTTACGTTTATTGTTTGTTTTTTCTTTGTAATCTCCTAATGGAGTTTTGAAGTATATGGACGATTTTATAATCCAGTGGTATCTGGTACAGCGTCTTGTTAATATGATTAACTTTTTTGGTATTATGTCATGATGGTTTGATAAATTAAGCCATATATGATAATGCACTATCATATATGATAAGACATTATCATATATGATACTCAAAGAAAACTTGGATATATTAAACAAAGAATCTGATGAACTCATGATTACAACAAAAAGTATGCACAATTAATAACTAAACACTTGTTCATAACATAAAAAATATACTTTTAAACAGAATCATATATGATAATTCAAGCAGAACATAACCTAATGTAAAATTATATATGATAACCATTTATACAAAATCAAAAGGTGCTAACATTATTATTGAAACTACTCTTCTTTTTCAATAATACACTATTCTTAAAACAAATTATCAAATGATGAATTCATGAACAACGCATACTCCGTCTTGATCCTTAAAACATATCCGTTCACATCCTCTTATTATAATCAACATCCCTCTCTCCTTTGCTCCAAATAGGGCAATCACACCATTTCTGTTTGACTGCATTTATAAAAGAAAAAGAACATATTATGCAAAATTTTAATAACAAAATGAATTACTCATATATATGATAGAAGGCAAGTTTCAAGAGTTTATACAGATTTTCTAAAACATACTCATACAAAATCTATTTTTTCTTATGATTTATTTGATATATCATATATGATATATATATATATACATATATCATATATGATATATCATCAGTGATCATATATGATATATCTATCATATATGATAAGAAATGTACATCATATATGATAACATCAGAAAGTTAAAAGAAACATAATAATACAACTTATTAACATGAAAATAAGCTTATTCATAACTATCTTATTCACAAAAACGTATAACTCACTGAAATAATCTAATAAGCTATCTTATAATGCAACACAATAAATTCAAATCATTTAATTTACAAAGCTTATTCATAACTCTACTCTTATTAAAAAAGCTTATTCATAAGCTTATTCAAACTAACTAGCTTATTAATCCAACTTCATAACTTATTCATACCTTCTCATCTAAGAACTTAGCTTATAATTAAGAACAATCAATCCAAAAAGATTCGTTCACAATAATCCAATTAAAAGCTAATGATAATACATTAATAAGCTTATTTAAACCAAATAAGCTAAAGATAATAATACATATTAATCAAACCTGGTGATGGATGAATCAATTCGTGATTATAAATGTTCGTGATGAATTCGTCATGGATTCATCATGATCGTCGATGGATTCATGATATAGTAAATCGTGATTATAGATCGGGGGTAGAGAGATAAAGTAAATCAGGGGTAGAGAGAGAAAGAGAGATCCGATGTGTGTTTTTTGTGAGAGAAGAAAGAAGAAAAAACATTATATAGTAGATTGTGAAATGACCGAAATACCCTTGCAGTGTAAATTAAGGATTTAATCTTAGTCATTGGATGAAAAAGAGATGAAAGGTGGGGATGAGTCCCCCATATCTTAGATAAGTTTAGTATCCAAATGAACTTAAATCTTAGTTTATTTATTAAATATACAACGTATATCTATCAATTCTTTTGACGAAAAAAAAAACTTTTGAGAAACATTAATTTTTTTTATCAAAATAGTCCTTAAAGTTATTCGTTCTCTACAAGACCACTCATTAACGGAAACAATCATTCGTATTAACGGTCTACCGCAATCGTTGGTTCTACACTTTTCCGGTGAAGCGCGGGCTCTATAATTCGTTCTTATATGTATCACCAATTTTGTGTATTATTTGAGTGCATAAATTAAAAATAAAGTCTTCATATAGTAGTATACACAACTAAGTCATACAATACACCAAAAATATTGAATTTAAAAATACACTATATAAATCTAAAAAAAATCAATTAACTATATAGAATTGTAAAAAATAACAATATAAACTTAAAAAATAATTTTATTTTATTTGAATAAAGACTAAAAGAAAATAATTCCAATCCATTTCTCATATGGTATAAAAATGTCTTTAGAATCTTTACAGTTTGTCTTCAGTTTAATTTGAAAAAAAAAATATTTTAAAAAGATAACAAAAAAGTTATGTTAATTTTTTTTAAGAGAAAAAAAGAAAGTAAAAAATAGTAAACTTGTTTATTTCATTCCTAATTTATTTTCTATTTTGAAATGATTTGAAAATAAAGTGTGAAAAAGTGTGTTTGCATTTACTTATTTACTTAAATCTTTTTTATTTTTTTAACACTTTTTTCTCGTCAAAGAACACAAAAGGTTCATGTCATTCTTCTTATTTTTATTAGCTCGGAAACACAAAAAATTCAATCTTTTTTTCTTCACTCCACTTTACTCCGCGTCTTCTCATACACTTAGTCTTCTTTCTTAATTAAATTTGAGAACGGAGTAATAGATAAATTGATTTAGCAGGGTTAAGCAAAAGGGACCATAGATCGAATCGAGAAACCGGACCGATCGAACCAATTTCGATATGGTCCTCGGTTCATTTTTTTTCGATTCTTGATTCGGTTCGGTCTTACAAAAATTGGACAATCATGCCTTGTCGAAGGCTGTAGACTGAATCAGACTATTTGGTCTACTCTTTCAGTCTAGTGTTTTGACCAAAGGTGCTTCCCGTCTGGTTAAATCTTAGCCTATCCCGTCTGATTTTCGAACCATGAGCATTCTTACATATAGTTTAGAAATAACGGATGGAAACGAGACGAGCCGAGTTCGAGCCTGTCAAAACTCAAGTTCGACTCATTTAAGTTTTACAAACCTCAAGCTTATTCAATAAACGACTTGCAGCTTAGCCTTAAAACCGAGCTCAAACTCATTTAAACTCATCTTATCGATTCGATCGCAAAATTTTCACGGGACCAAAGGGGTGTTTGGTTTGACTTATATAATATAAGCAAATTTTGCCTTATATAACATAAGCCTCAATTTTGTGGCTTATTTGGAGATTATGAGCTTTTATATAAATTTGTTATATCATGAAACTTATATAAGCACTTAAGTCTCAAAATAAGCCACCAATGTAGGCTTACTTTATATAAACCGAAAATAAAATCATATTTCAATTTATATTTAAGCTTATAGATAACTTATGAGCTTATATAAATTTATAATATTATAATAAACTTTGATAAGCCCATGAGTCTAGGCTTGTTTCTTTTTTTGAGTGCTTCCATATTAGACTCTTAATTAGCCTCTTATTGGCAAAGAAAATATTTGTGTAAATATGAAATAAGATGTTCAAAACGATTTGGGCCCACGACTTTTTCCACCGAGGCATAAAAAGAAAAAAAACACACTTAAATAAGCCACCAAAACAGCCCCCAATTAAGCTACATGGCAGCTATATAAGGAAACGAACAACCCCTCACCCTTCTTTAGCCAATACCACACTTTCTCTTTTCCGTTACACTCTCTCTCACACACACTCAAAATGAACATTCACACACACTAAAAACACACACACTCACCGGCGACGACAACCACCACCGCCATGTCCGCCGTCACCACCACCACCGCAACCACCATCCCACGCATTATATCCACACGCTACAACACCAAACAGTTCACTCATTCCGTTAAATTCCACAAACCTAGGGTTTGGTTTGAGCCGGTATCGAAAAGTAGGCGAAAAAGAGGCGTTTCGCTCTTTTCGGTTAGCCGCGAGATAGCCGATGTCCGTGTTAGTGATAGTAATGTCAATTCCAGATCAGCATTGGTTGAAATACCTGTTACTTGTTATCAGGTTGTTATTGCTTATTATTATCCACTTATCGCCTTATCGTTCGTATTTATGCGAAATGTGATTGATTAGTTAGGTAAGTTATTGTAATTGCGTTAAATGTGATATGTGATTTATTAGGTTTAGGTTGTGATTTGTGCTGATAATTCTGATAATGCTTATCTTACGCTATTGCCGTTGGTTTAGATATGTATTAGTTGTTATTAGGTTTTTTTAGGGCTAATGTAGGCCGTATTTTATGCGATTGTCGTTAGTTTAGATACGTGTTAGTTGTTAGAGGTGGCAAATCTTGCCCATTTAGATACAAATGGGCACTTTTTGCCCATTTTCAAAAAAGGATGGGGCACTTTTTGCCCATTCTTTATAATGAATGGGCTAAACGGGCGCATATGTATGAAACTAAATGGGCTTAACGGGCGCACTTGTAAAATACAAATTAGTATACTCGACGAATATTTTTTATTAATTTTTTATCCCGGCTTTCAAACAAGTTTTTTTTATTTTTTATTTGTAGGTTTTTATGTTTTTTTCCTTTTTTAAGCTTGCGCCCGTTTAGCCCGCCCGTTTTGCCCGCCCGTTTTGCCCGTGCCCGTTTAGCCCGCGCCCGTTTTGCCCGCCGCCCGTTTAGCCCGTTGCCCGTTTAGCCCGCGCCCGTGCCCGCCCGCCCGCCCATTTTGCCACCTCTAGTTGTTATTAAGTTGTTTTAAGGCTAATATAGGCCGTACTTTATGCGATTTTCGTTATACATGTTAGTTGTTAAGGTTGTTTTAGGGCTAATGTAGGTCGTATTTTTAAGCGATTGGCGTTACTTTAAATTTGTGCAACTTGCTATCAGGTTGTGGACTTACTGTAATTCTATGGTTAATGTAGGTCATCTTTTTCCTCGATTATTATTAGTTTATATACATATTACTCGTTATTGCATTAAATGTGATTGATTAGGTTTAGGCTGTGATTTTTACTGATAATAGTAATAATGTTTATCTTAGCGATTGCCGTTAGTTTAGATACGTGTTACTGTTATTAGGTTGTTTTAGGGCTAACATAGGCCGTATTGTGTGATTGTCGTTAGTTTAGATACGTGCTGCTTGCTATCAGGTTGTTGAATTATTATTATTCTACAGTTAGTGTAGGTCGTAATTTTTCACGATTATTGTTAGTTTATATACGAGTTACTTATTAGCAGGTTGTTGCTGTTAATATCTACTTTAGGCTAATGTAGGTCGTATTGACGAAGTTACGTTTGTACTGATAATGATAAGAATGTTAATGTTCATTGCAAGTGATTTTTGTTAGTTGAGATAGGAGTCACCAGTTATCAGGTTGTTGTTATTGTTATTGCTGTTCTGCGGTTAATGTATATGTCGTATTTATTGTAATTGCGTATATTGTTAAGGCGAAATGTGATCCAGTAGTTACATAAGTTACTTGGAGATGTATTGATGTCACTGAGAATAGTAATAATGTTTGTCTTACGGGATTGCTGTTACTTGCTATCATGTTCTTGTTGTTAAATCGCTATATTAGAGCTAATGTAGGTCGTATATATCTCATAGTTACGTTTATCATTATGTGAGACGCGGCGTCATACTTGATATCAGGTTGTTGTTGTTATTTAAGTGATCATGTAGGTTGTATATAATGTTCGTTTCTCGTGAATGTGATTATTAGGTTGAAGCTATGATTTGTACCGACAATGATAGTGTTGATGTTTGAGATACGTGTTACTATATGTTATCAGGTTATTGAAGTTATGCCTATGGTTAATGTAAATAATTAGGTTGAAGTTGTGATCATTACTAATAATGATAATGTTCATCTTACACAGTTGTCGTTAGCTTAGATACGTGATAGTACTAGATGTCTGGTTATTGTTTTTTGTATAGTTAGGTTTAATGTAGGTCGCATTTATCGTAATTGTTTTAGATGTGAAATGTGATTGATGAAGTTGAAGATATGGTTTGTACTGACAGTGATAATGTTCATTGTAGGCGATTGTCGTTAGTTGAGTTACATGTTACTTAATATGTTGTTGTAATCATTTTTCTACTGTTAATGTGTATGCTGTATCTAAAGTAGCTACGTTATCGTTACCTGATGTGATTGATTAGGTTGAAGCAGTGATGTGATTCGTACTGATAATGATGATGTTCATCTTACTTGATTGTAGAACATGTTACTTGCTATCAGGTTGTAGTTATTGTTATTTTAGAGCTAATGTTGGTAGTATTTATCTTAGTTACGTTATGGTTAATGTGATATGTGATTGATCATGTTGAAGCTGCAAACCGCTACTACAAAGCGGGATGTGTGTATTAGATTTTAGCCCTATATATATTGACTTTCATATGTATAATGTAATTGTAAATCAAAACATAATTGTATGGGTAGTGTAAATGTAGCCCTCAATTCGAGATTATACTTTAAGCTGGATTTGTGGAGCATTCTATTTTCTAGAAATAGGACCCTAGCAAGGAACTTTTGGAATAACTTGTACATCCTTATAAAATGTTTTTCTATTACTCCGCATATATCACATATTTACATCGACTATCTAGCAACCACTAGTGACTTGCTTAGATTTTATAATCTGCAATCAGTTAAGATGGTTATCATTTTGATTACTTACAAAGAACATTTTGCAGCTTCTTGGTATACCTGATAAATCAGAGAAAGATGAGATTGTCAAGTCTATGAAGCATCTAAAACTTGCCGAGATTGAGGAAGGGTACACCATGGACACTATTGTTTCTCGCCAGGTGCCAAGGAAATTCTTTATAATCATGTCTTGTAGGATAGACATAGATATGTAGTCTGCATATATGTTATCCTGAAATAATTTCTGTGTCGTGTTAATATACATTTTATTTGTATTTGTTTTCAGAATCTATTAATGGATGTACGGGATAAGCTTCTTTTTGAAGTAGACTATGCTGGTAATGTAAGGGATAAAGTTCCACCCAAGTCATCTCTTCAAATTCCATGGTCCTGGTTGCCTGGTGCACTTTGCCTGCTTCAAGAGGTAGAACTAGGATAAACTGTTACTACATTGTCTTGATTTTTGTAGTAATATCTTGGAACAGGTTGAATGGGCAAAAGTTCCCAAAGTCCATTCTATTGGATACGACAGTATATATTGTTAACAATTACTATGTTTTTGTAATCATAGCAATACGTTAATCAGTTATAAAAAATTGACTGAAATGTTAGGGGACCAATTTTTATTTCAGTCATATAACCTGTTTATATGCTGCTGTCTTGAATTTCGCTCTTTAGAGTTGTAATATTTTCAGTTTAAGTTTGTTATAGGTTGGAGAAGAGAAGCTTGCTCTAGATATTGGGCGAACAGCACTGCAACATCCTGATTCTAAGCCCTTTGTTCATGATCTGCTTTTATCAATGGCTCTTGCAGAGGTAAGAAAAGCTGAAAGAGGTTTAGTATTGCACCTGTTTTTATTCCTTTAGAGTTTGTCATTTTCTTATTATAGGTGTTTTCTTGAAGTGTGCCATAGCGAAATTAAACTTCGAGAAGAATAAGATTTCCCAAGGATTCGAAGCTTTAGCTCGTGCTCAGAGTCTTCTTAAGAGCAAACCTTCACTTGAGAAGATGACATTGTTATCTGAGGTACTTTTTAGCCTTTACCTTTCTTTTATTCAAATTATAAATACTCAAAACAACAAAAGCATTTAAAAAGTTTATTAGACATCAATTATAATATGGTTAAATATAAATTATTTCTAAAATGTGTTGATAAGGTAACTGTGGTAGTGTTTGGATTTGACCTTTGGAACTGATTATATGATTTTGCGACTTGAAGAATATCTGGATAAACAGATAATTAATCAATATTATACTAGTTGAAACAAAACTGATTATCTAACTGTAAGTATATTACTATTTTGCTATACTTTTGACCTAATTTAAGAGACTTGTATGCTCATTTTCACAACTTAAAACAGCAAAAAGCCAAAAACACATCCAAGTTTAGTTTTCTGTAGTTCTTTTTCTTTTATCTGATTCTAAAATATCATAACCAGTGTGAAACTAGGGGTGTAATCGAGCCGAGCCGAGCTCAAGCTTAATAGGGCTTGAGCTTGGCTTGATACTAAAATTGTAAGCTTGAGCTTGGCTTAATAGCTTGTCAAGCTTTACCAATTCAGGCTTGAGCTTGACTTGATAAGGCTTGATAAAAGCTTGAGCTTGGCTTGAAAAACTTTAATATGTATAAATTTATTTTTTTTTATAATCAAACTCATCAATAAACATATGTATAAAATTAAAAACAAAAATCAATACTTAACACAAATTTTATTTATACAACATTAATATAACCAATAACAAAATTATCGTACAATCTTGGTTTCAAATGTGTTTTACACTCCTATACGATTAAGGTCCCAAAGGCCATTGCATGATGTGAATGCGAGCACAATTTAGACACGTTGCGTTTAGTATTGAAGAGTACAAAAAGTATTAATAGACATATTGTATTTCACCAAGTACCGAGAAATGCAATAATTAAATTTACAAAAATAAAGAATCATTTAAAATACAAAACCTAAAATATAAATGCAATCAAAGTTAAATGCAATTCTAAAATATATTATTTATTTATTAAATTAGCCCTTAAAAATATATTAATACTCAAATTAACAAGTAGTTGCTTATATAAATTCATCATAAAAATATATTTTTGATAGAGCTTGAAAAAGCTTGATAAGAAGTCGAGCCGAGCTATCAAAAGCTTGAGCTTGAGCTTGATATAGTTTCGAGCTATTTTTTGGGCTTGAGATTGGGCTTGAGCTTGATAAAAGCTTGGCTTGATCGAGCTAAGCTCGAGCTCGAGCTCGAGTTGCTTGATAAAAGCTTGGCTTGGTTACACCCCTATGTGAAACAGCACATTCATACACCCCATATATACCTACTGGTTGAATTAAACTTGGTTTTCTATGTCACTCTTTTACATCCCTTATTCTGACTTAATTTTCTTACCGATGTTTAACTGCACATGTTTATTAGATTGAAGAATCTTTGGAAGAGCTTGCTCCTGCTTGTACACTCGAGTTATTAGGCATGCCTCATACATCAGAAAATGCCGAAAGGAGAGTAGGGGCAATGGCAGCTCTGAGGGAACTGCTTAGACAGGGACTAGACGTGGAAAGTTCATGTCAAATAGAAGATTGGCCATCCTTCTTGAATCAAGCTTTGAATAAGCTGACGGCTGCAGAAATAGTTGAACTTCTCACCTGGGATACTCTAGCTAACACGCGGAAGAACAAGAAGTCGCTCGAGTCGCAGAATCAGAGAGTTGTGATCGACACAAGCTCTCTTTATACTGTAATGATTGCTCATTTGGCCCTTGGTTTTTCAAGCAAGCAAATAGAGCTGGTATATTTCTTTTGCTAAATTTTTAACATCTTTCATCTTGCAATGTAATGTCTCCTCCAGTTTAACCCATCTCGCCCTAAATGCCCATGCACAAACATGTAATGTCTGTTTTACATCTAAAGTAGACATAACTAGAATAGGGTTTTGGAGCTTATGTCACTTAAATAGTTGTATACGATTGTTTCATACCAGCTACAACAAATTGAATATCAGGGATACACTGGTGTTACCTATTTGCATACTTAAAAACCTTATTTGACTTAGTTTCACCGCCATTTTATCAACTGAGTCTTCAAAACTAGATTTGTCAAACACTCAGATATATGATTATCTGATCATTAGTTCGAACATCGTAACACTTTGAAACACAATCTTATACAACCCATTCCCTATACATGAAAGCCAATTGATGTTTCTCTTGCAGATTAAGAAAGCCAAAAGTATTTGCGAGTGTCTAATGGCATCAGAAGGCATTGATTTGAAACTTGAAGAAGCCTTCTGTTTGTCACTTTTAGGACAGGTACTTTTTTCATATATTACAAACTGTACAATTAAATTTTTCTTTATGCTTAGTTGCTTATCAACATATTGATGGGTATTTTCTCGTGTTTTGTAGGGTGACGAGGCTGTTGTTATTGAAAGGCTGCAGCAGCTCGAGTCAAATTTGAATTCAACTTCAAGAACTTTGATTTCAAGAAAGGACATTAAGGATGCTTCAAATGCCAAGAAGTTGCTTGTATGTCTTTCTTTTAGCATTAATGCACATAGTTTTAGATTCATTACAACTCATTGCTTATTTTATTTTTGTTTTCACTGAAAGATACCATCTTACTCAAGAATTGTCCTGGATTAACCAGGAATCATGGGTAAATGACGCTGTACTTGGCTTGTTTCCAGACACAAGGGATTGTTCTCCATCGTTGGTGAGTTAACTATGATTTAGAATATATCCGGTTTTAGTAGAGGTGGCGGCAGTATGGGGCTGGTTGGTTAATTAGTCAAATTGGTTTGGATTAAAAGCTGTTTTTAGTAAGGGTTATGTTAACTCATGAGCATTTTATCCCACTTTCATGATCATTAGATGTGTTAAACGCGGTATAAAAACTATGATTTTGCAA
The DNA here is from genome assembly GCA_025667525.1 of Glebionis coronaria. NCBI lineage: Eukaryota > Viridiplantae > Streptophyta > Magnoliopsida > Asterales > Asteraceae > Glebionis > Glebionis coronaria. Next base: position 61,440,564 of record CM046875.1, read on the forward strand.
TAACAAAAAAAATAAAATAACGTATCAACTAAAACAATTAAGGATGATGTAAGCAGTAAAAATAGACTTTAGACAAAGTTAACCTTGGTTGGCTAATTTTTTTATTGGACCCAATAGGGATAAACTGTAATTCACAGTCCCATGCAGAAGTAAATCAAATTTGCCATCTTTAGCCTTTTAGCTACAAAATTACAGTATTGAAATCCATCTCTGCAGGATAACTTTTTTGTTGGTGAAAAAAAGGTTTCTGAAAGCAAGCATAGAAAAAGAGCAACACAGCCGTCGCCTAATCTAAGCCACAGGCCACTTTCTCCTACTTTTCGAACCGTTGAGGATCATCCATCTACTTCACAACGTCTTGGGTCAACTGTGAAGCAGTTGACTCCATCTGATTTGCAAAGCCCTCTAATAGCAAGCAGTATTAAAGCCGAAAGCTATCCTTCAGTCCAGTTAAAAAGGAATATTGGTGCACACGAAAATAAAGTTTGGGAAGTTTGGTTGGATCGGGGTAATGTGGTTAAGTATATGAGCTTTATGACGGCAACAGTGTGCTTATGCTATGTCACTCTTAAGTTGACGAGTGTGCGGTTTTCGGGCACGAGGAGGGTGTCTAGCAGGCCTCATGGTGAGCCAAGGGTGGTGAACACGGGTTCTCTATCTCATGGTCTGTTGGGATCTGCTTTTGACAAGGGGAATCTTATTGCCGAAAGGCTTAGGGAACTATCATTAAGGCAAAAGAAAAAGTTCAATGATGCTCATGAAGATAAAGGTCTACAGGGCTCTAACGTTATTGCGAGTTCAGTTTCTTCCAGGAGACTGATGCATGCTGAAGAAGCTGAAAATCTTGTTAAACAATGGCAAACTATTAAAGCCGAAGCTCTTGGGCCTAACTATCAAGTTAGTAACCTTGTTGACGTTCTTGATGAGCCGATGCTTCTTCAAGTAAGTAACGTTTTGCTTAGTCTTTCACACAAAAAAAGGTCTTAAAAGGGCATTTTGTTTCGCTGTTTGACAAATTCCTTTTTTTTAAGAATTAAAATTAAAGAATCAGTTGTAATGAAATGGATTGTAGGAGATATGTTTGGATGCGGCTTTTGCCATCTGAAGTTGTAACCATCGCAATTAGATAATCAGTTATAATAAGACGGGTTGTAGGATATAGTGTTTGAATGCGGTTTTGCTCTTTGAAGTTGAAACAATAATATAAGCCGTTATTTTGAGTGTGTGGCAAAATTTAATCATTTAAGAAAGCAATACATACTATGCCTAGTCATGTGATTTCTAAGATACATCTGGTGGGATGGGATATAAGTGTCTAAATTAATTAAAAGACTGGTAATAAGATAACTTTTCTAAATTGGTACGTTGCAACTAGAATGATTATTCAAAATTGAATTCAAACAATAATAAAAAATTTAAGAACACCTTTTATATCCTACTTATTATCTATTGATTCAAATTCAGTGGAAGACTTTGGCTGAAGAGGCAAAAGATAGGTGCTGCTTTTGGAGATTTGTTTTGCTGCAGTTGTCTATTCTTCGAGCAGACATTTTGTCAGATGGGATGGGCAAGGAGATGGCAGAAATAGAGGCTCTTGTTGAAGAAGCAGCTGAGCTTGTGGATGAATCTAATTCGAAGAACCCAAATTATTACAGGTAATTCTAATAGAATAGAGCAAAGGTGGCAATTTTTAACCCATTTACTTATGAATGTGTCTGTTCAGGCGGCATATTGGGTTGGAAATCTGCTAAAGTATTAATGCATAAAATCTTTTAAACTTTTTTATCCAACAATATAAATATTATTCAAATAATATAGTTCTGTAAAATTTAAAAGTGTGAACCCGGTCTGCCTTTTTCAACCAGTTAACCTATCTGGCGTGCCATTTTGTGGCTCCTTCAGATGTTTCCAGTAAAATGCCATTTTTTCACTGATTAGTCATTGGCTCATTGCTCATTTGCTGATCACTGACAGTTGTTAAAGTTTAATTGGATTTTCGTAATGTATCTTTGACTATTCCAATTCATCTAAGATACCCTCGAATCACTTACTATTTTTGGTTCCAAAAAATGCAAAATAATTGTGAGATATGACTATGCTTTTATGATCTGGGTTGATTTCAGTACCTACACCATCCGTTATCTGCTGAAGAGGCAAGAAGATGGATCATGGAAATTCTATGAAAGTGACATTCAAACCTCATCATGACCCTCACACTTGATCGTAACACAAGAAGGTATAGATTATTCTATCTAACCCTACGCTCGCTTATTTCCCCTACCAACTTTCATTGTAGTGGAATACGGCGATTTAGATGGCCACTAGATCTAATTGTGGGAAGGAAGGGATCAAGACCTTTCCTATGACTAATTGACTCCCTAGTTACTCGTTCATTTTTTTTCATCATTCATCTGTTTCTAATATAGTGGAACGTTGTCGTGGTTTTGGTTATATCAGAAATGTATAAAGGGTGATGTATTAATCTTTTTTATAGGAGACGCCGTGTCTTTCTCTTACATTAATTTAAGTTCTGTTTTTCTATATCTTGATTCGAATCAGGGGGTTGTCCGCTGGTGATAGAAGGCTGTTTAGTCCTTGGTTCAGCTACCTTTTCTTTATCACCACCATCCAACTCCTTCAATGTATCTTTAATATATGCGAAAACCTTTGGTTTATATAAGCTTATCATGTCTTTCAAAATAAGCTAAAAAAGATTGAACTTATGAAATATAAGCGAAGTGACCGATAAGATGACAGTTGAGAGCCGTCTAGAAACTTGGCAAATATGACCTGATGTTTTAAAAACCGGTTTTCAAATCTATCTGCTCGAGACACTTGTTGAACTGGTTTCTGCCCAAAGATTCAACTTCATTAAAATAGTGTGCAAAACATACAATATGACATCAAATCATATGATCCATCACGAATGGATTAAATGACAATGATATTGGTCCAATAGGCCCAATAGGCGGTCTTACGTCGACCGCACATGGTCGGGATCAAACACAATCATAGCATAATTAGGACCATTGTTCACCCAAATTATTCACCCAAGTTAAGAGGATATACACTCTCTTTAAATAATCGATAAGAATCTTGTGTATATGTTAATTATCTCTTACTTGGGCCGCACGATTTGGTGAGCCCGACTAGGATTCTACCGAGTATAAAAAGAACCTCTTGGTTCCACCAAATGTATCATTCTCATAATCACTAAACCCTAACCAATTACCTGATCAAACCGATTACTTACTGTCACGCTGAAGTCTAATCGTGACAGATAATCCCACAATTAGCCTAATTGTGCTCTCTCTTAGTGTGCAGGATCCCTCAAGTTTCACTTTGTGTAGGAGCCGGAGCTCCAATACTCGAATTACACCTAATTCGGGTCACTAGTGGTCCATCCAACTTTTGTATCAATAATTAAATTTATATATATGAGTTTATAAGCTTATGTAAAGGAGGTTTGATAAATCAAAAAATTAGAAAAATTGATTTATATAACAATATATATATAAAAATCTTTTATATCACATTTGTAGGGTTACCCTGATTACTAGATGCGGAATACTCGATCGAAGAACACACAGACGAATCGACAAAAAAGAAAACACAAGGTAATATCCCTAATCGACTACTCCGATTAGTTTAGAAAGAATGACGTAATTGGTTTGTTCCCCCTCACCTCCTTTTATAGAGATGAGGGGGAACCGACACATACAATGACTCCCGGTCGGGTTGGGCTTAGACAATGCCAACCGACCTTTATTCTTAGCTAGTATAGGCTTACTCGACTCTTGACCCCTAGATACGAATTAGGTAAAATAAAGACTAAACATAACAATTTCCACCTTAGACTTTATATTAGCCTATCCCAACACTCAGCAACTTCAAGCAGTGTTGTAACTTGCGTCCAGGTACCACCTTCGTCAAGCCATCCGCAACATTGTGTTCAGTGCTCACCTTCAACTTCAACCGTCTTTGCTTCCAAGACTTCTCTGATAAAGTGATAGCGCACATTGATGTGCTTAGTCCTTTCATGAAAAACATGATTCCGCGATAAGTGAATCGCGCCCTGATTATCACAATTAACTGCAACAGTGTTGAGCTTCACGCCCAACTCTTCCAAGAGTCCCCTTAGCCAAATAGCTTCCTTAACAACCCCCGTAAGGGCCATATACTCTGCCTCTGTAGTTGAAAGAGCCACCACGTGTTGTAGCGTTGCCTTCCAGCTTACAACACATCCTTGTACTAAAAATGCGTAACCAGTGAGAGACCTACCCTTATCCGGATCCTTAGCGTAGTCTGAATCAACAAAACCTGTTACGTCCACATGGTTGCCACGATTTGTCCCATACACCAAACCCACGTTTACAGTGCCCTGCAAATATTTCATAATCCACTTCACTGCTTTCCAATGGAGTTTACCCGGATTCGCCAAATATCTGCTAACTACACTTACTACATACGCTATGTCTGGCCTCGTGCATATCATCAAGTACATCAAGCTCCCAACCGCATTTGAATATGGCACCCTACTCATTCTTTCAACATCACAATCCCTAACCGGGCAATCCTTCAACGATAGCTTGAAGTGCCCACCCAATGGCGTCTGAACCGACTTCCCATTGTCCATTCTAAACCTTTTTAAAACTTTAGAAATGTACCCGGATTGTGACACCCTTAGAATCTTGCGACTCCGATCCCTGAAGATCTCCATACCAAGAATCTTCTTTGCTTCCCCGAGCTCTTTCATGTCGAACTCCCTTTTAAGCAAAGACTTGGTAGCCGTGATCTCAGCCTTGCTTTTACAAGCAATCAGCATATCGTCTACATATAACAATAGATAGATATACTCCCCTGGTGCATAACTCCTGTAATATACGCAGCTGTCGTAACTGCTACGCTTAAACCCGTTGCTCAGCATATACTCATCGAACCTCTTGTATCATTGCCTAGGTGACTACTTCAAACCATAAAGAGATTTCTTTAACAAACATACCTTGTTACCTTGTTCAAATCCCGGTGGTTGCCTCATGTAGATCACTTCTTCAAGATTTCCATGTAAAAAGGCCGTCTTTACATCAAGCTGCTCCAGCTCATAATCTTTACACGCAGTCAATGCAAGTATAACCCGAATAGATGTGTGTCGAACTACCGACGAAAGTACTTCATTGTAATCAATACCTTGCCCAGCTGGATGATCTACTAACACCCAGGTCTTGTTCTTCTTCATAGAATCCATCTCTTCTTTCATAGCAGCTTTCCACTTAGAACTGTCTTCACAAGCAACTGCTTCCTGGTATGTCAATGGTTCATGAGTATCTTCTTCCTCTGCTGCAGCGAACGCGTAAGCAACCATATTACTCTCATCCCGAAACCTTGCTGGTTTCGTTCTTGTCCTTGGTTCTCTATCCCGAATCAATTGATAATCTGTGAGATCCGGTGGATGATCAATTTCTTGAACCCCTGCACCTTCATCATAGCCATCTTCCTGATCTGTCTGGTCTTCCTGATCTGTCTGATCTTCCTGACCTGTTTGATCTTCCTGACCTGTCTGGTCTTCCTCAGGCGTATGATTATTTAACCTCTGCAGTTCCACCTCAAACTGTAATTCCTCAACAGACTTATCTTTACCTGCACCAGTATCCATCAACGTGTCTTTATACATGACACTTTCATTGAAGACCACGTTCCTGCTTGTGACTATTTTAGGTGATTCATCATCAAGCCTATATAGTCTGTATCCCTTCACACCTTCAGGATACCCCAAAAGAACGTATTTTACCGCTCTCGGCTCAAGCTTACCTTGTTTAACATGTGAATACGCGACACAGCCGAAAACCCTCAACATCCCATAATCACTAGGATGTCCCGACCACATCTCCATAGGTGTCTTCTTCTCAATCGCTGTCGATGGTGACCTATTTATAAGATATGCGGCCGTACATGTCGCTTCCGCCCAGAAGGTCTTGGGCAATCCAGACTGTATTAATAAACAGCGTACCTTGTCCATGAGAGTTCTGTTCATCCGTTCTGCTAACCCATTCTGCTGTGGCGTCCCGACAACTGTTAAATGTCTAGCAATCCCACTCTCAGTACATAGCTGATTAAACTCCCGGTTACAGAACTCAAGACCATTATCCGTCCTAAGCTTCTTAACCGTCCTCCCAGTCTGATTTTCTACTAACTGTTTCCACTCTTTGAACTTCTCAAATGCTTCGTGTTTGAACCTGAGAACATAAACCCATACCCTTCTGGAATAATCATCGACAATAGATAAGAAATACCTCTTACCTCCCAATGATTCCACCTGAGACGGACCCCATAAGTCTGAATGAACATAGTCTATCACTCCCTGAGTAGTGTGCCTTCCTACACCGAAACGGACTCGATGTGACTTTCCCAGAACACAATTCTCACAAAAACGAGCTTACCTAGACTCTTCTTGCCAAACAAACCCTGCTTTTCCAGCACGTGTAGTCCCGCCTCACTGATATGTCCCAGTCTTTTATGCCAAACCTGCACAAGACTGTCTTTTTCTTCAACACTAGCATTAAGCTCACCGGCCAATGCATGGCCATCCAAAGAGTACACACAGTTCTCCCTTTTGGTTCCAGATGTAATAACCCTAGAACCATTAATCACCTTGACTTTGCCCGACTGCAATTTTACGGTATATCCCTCTTTTTCAAGAGTTCCAAGCGATATCAAGTTTCTTTTCAATTCAGGAATGTACCTGACATTGTGTAACACAAAACTTGACCCATCTTTCAGTTGTACCTTTACCTTGCCAATACCCCTGATCTTGCACTCCATGTTGTCGCCCAACAGTACGCTGCCCCCATCGCATTCCAGAAAATCAAAAAATACATCTAACCTGGGTGACATGTGATATGAACCTCCTGAATCCATGATCCAATCTTGCAGTCTTTCTGCACTCATCACCATCATCACCTCAGAATCGTCGTAAATCGAACCACTGGAGCTTGGTTGATCATCTTTCTTGACGTAACCTTTTGACTTCTTACGATTGTTCTTCGGACAGTCTCTTTTCAAGTGCTCCTCAGATTGGCAAATAAAGCATTTGAGTCTTCCACCTCGAGACTTCGATCTTGACTTTCCCTTTGACTGATGTGAATTCCTGCGATCAGTTCTTCCCCTCACATATAACCCTTCACCATCATCCCACTTCGCCTTGAACCTTTCTTTGATTTCCTTTGAATTTAGTGTGGCCATCACGTCCTCCAAAGTCAGATCTTCCCGTCCATAAAGCAAAGTATCCACAAAGTGTTCGTATGATGCTGGTAAAGACGTGGGTAACAATAAAGCAAGATCTTCATCTTCGAATTTTACCTCAATATTTGCTAAATCAAGAACGATTTTGTTGAACTCATCTATATGCTCGGAAATCTTTCGTCCAGTCGGCATGTAGAATGTATACAACTTCTTCTTCAGGTACAACTTGTTGGCCAATGACTTTGTCATATACAAAGACTCGAGTTTTGACCAAACCCCCGATGCAGTCGTCTCCCCGGTAACCTCTCTCAGGACCTTGTTACCTAAACACAAAATCATGGCACTGTGAGCTTTCTTATCAAGCTTAGATTTCTCTTCAGCTTCCATATTCGCGGGTAAAGCCTCCAGAGCTGCTTCACATCCGTTCTGGATTAACAAAGCACGCATCTTGATTCTCCATAACCCGAAATCACCAGTTCCATCGAATTTCTCGATGTCAAACTTGGCTCCCGTCATTCTTTATTCCTTTGTTGATTTGCTAAACCTTGTGATAAACCCTCACAATCACAAACCAGACAAAGTCCCTTCAGTAACTCGCTAAACCTTGTGATACGTTAAACCTCACAATCACGAATTACGAAGTCCCTTTGTGTTAAAAACCCTACGAAGTATTAACCTTTTTGTTTTATAAAAACAAAAACAAAATAAATATTATAAACTCTTTTATAATATGACCCACTCAAAACCAAATTAAAAACAAGCTTATAAACTTTAGGCCCAAATTAAGTTGGCCCAAATCCCTTCGTAGTACTATGTATTGACTAGTAATAAACAAATATAGTATTTGTTTATCTATCTCCTTCTTCCCTGTTGTTGCTCTAGCCACCAAAGAAAGAAAAACCAGTCACACACTTTGATCTTCGACGAACGAAAACCAAAAAACCCTTAATCCAATCGATCACCTGCTGTTCAACCTTGATGTACACGAACCCTAACACCAAGGACCCTTTTCACGATCGATCCTAGAAACCAGAAGATCTTCGACACCAAAGCTCTGATGCCACTTGTAGGGTTTAATCCCTACAACCCTGATTACTAGATGCGGAATACTCGATCGAAGAACACACAGACGAATCGACAGAAAAGAAAACACAAGGTAATATCCCTAATCGACTACTCCGATTAGTTTAGAAAGAATGACATAATTGGTTTGTTCCCCCTCACCTCCTTTTATAGAGATGAGGGGGAACCGACACATACAATGACTCCCGGTCGGGTTGGGCTTAGACAATGCCAACCGACCTTTATTCTTAGCTAGTATAGGCTTACTCGACTCTTGACCCCTAGATACGAATTAGGTAAAATAAAGACTAAACATAACAACATTTTACTAACTATATACCATTTAACACTAAACATAAGTTTATAAGTTGTCTATCATAATTTTTTTTGAGATCTTCATAGACTATCTATACACTTAAGGCGCGTTTGGTGTGTGGCATATAACTTTAACTTTAGGTTTTAAAGTAAAAAAGCTGCGTTCGGTAAAAATCAGTAGCATGGATATTTAGGTTCATGTAAAAATATTAAAGTTACTTGAATTCCCACCTAATACATGAAAGTAGCGTTTTAAATTTTCATTTGTAGGCCCCATTTATATCCACAACCACAACATTCATTTATTTTCTTTTTTTAATTAATTTTTAATGCAAAAACTTAGTTTATTGTTTTATATTAAATTTTAAAATCAACAGTAATATAATATATCATTTTATTTCTTTCTCCATCTTTTCATTCAACTCAAATATATTTTTTTTCTGAACATAAACTTTATTATCACATCTCACAAATGGAGGAAAGTTGTACACAACAAGTTACATCCAACATAAAAAGTAAAATCAAAACCGATTTGCCAAACAAATACACAAGGTAACAAGTTGAAACAAACCAAAACATACATCGTAAAGGTTGTGACACGGGGATAGCAACACAATTCAAGGGTGAGGGGGAATCACCAATGTGAATCTTTCGTGAACACACCCATATGAAGATGTAGCTTAGAGCAAAAGTACACAAAAGTACACAAAACATACAAAGATGATAAAACCTAACATCCTTAAAAGAGTTAAACCAAAGTCAAACAAATCTAAATCCAAAATCAATGCAGCAGCAAGCCATCAGTCGTGTGGAAAAGATGAGGCGGTGGAGCCGCGATAATCAGATGGAGAGCGGCGGCAGTGAGAAGTGACAGATCTGTAAGCAATGAGCTATTATTGCGGGAGTTAGGAGAGTATATTTACAAAAGATGATAGAAGAAGAAGGTCCCGACCGCCGGAGAATTAGATCGGATAAGGTTTATGTGCGGTGGAGAAGTTTATCTGCGATGGATAAGGTTGAAAGGATTTTTATTTTTTCTTTCAACCCTACCTCAAATCTTAAACCCATTTATAAACCAAACGGGCCCTTAATACTATATGGCTGTAAATAACCTATATAAGCCTAAGGGTCTGTTTGTTTATTTTTTTTATTAAGTCCTGTAAAATTAAAGTGTCTGTAAAAATATATGTTGTCTGTTTGTAGGCGGATATATGTCTGTTTGTTTTGTGTACTGAATATAGAGTCTGAATCAGATAAGTTTACTACTGTGTCCTTTTAAATTAGTTAAATGAGAAAGTTAGAGGGTGAATATGTAAAATAAAGATAATAAGTCATGACTTAATACAGAAAGCACCCTCTTACTAACTTTTTCCAAAAAATCGTTAGTTTATTTTAAGCACAAAACAAACAAACTACTTATGACTTAATCCATATTCCTATTTTTTAATTAAGATTTTATAAGTCCTTATCAAACACTACCTAAGCTTAAATCCAACTCTAAACTTAACCAAACACCCACTAAGTCCAACTCAAAGGCTTATTCACATTTGATACATGAAGTCAACTGATCATCACTCAACAATGTAATCTGCTGTACACTCATTAAGAGATTAAACAATCAAAGTCATCATCCACAATTCAAGAAGTAAACGAGTTCTTGAAACAAATAACATATTCATCATGGGCATCGTATCTTTTTGTTTCTTAATTTAAATTTGCATTTTTATTTATGGGTTTTCTGTTTTATTACAATTTCCAACTCCATTTTATAAGTAGAATCTTCCTAATTTGCCTTAAGATAACGAAATCTGGTTAAAGGTACCAACTTTATGTTAATGAGCTTGTTTGGTTTATGTATCATGGTTTCGTTTAACTGACAAGCTTGCTTTTTCAGCGTGTGAGTTTTTTTAACATGAGCTTATGGCTCATTTGTGTCCGTTAGCTCAAGCTGATAAGTTCAAGAAAGTGCGAGCTTATGTGTTTTTCTTAATCTCGATAAGCCAGTAACAGATGTCTAATTTAGACACTCAAGCATCTTATGGCCTCGTTGCGTAATTGAATTATACTTATAAGTTCAGAAGCCATGGTGGATATGTATTTAAAAGAGTTTGCTCATAGCGTATTAGCTAGTAAGATAAGCGCCTTTAGATAAGCTCCCAAACACCCCATAGCTCAGGATCTTGACATTGGAATATCATCTTTAAAATCAATATTAATCCCACGAATATCATCTTTAAGGTGGTTAGGCTCCAATGATTTTTTAAACTCTCAAATTCCAGAAAACTACTTGCACCCTAAAAGTTTATTTGAATCTTGAGGCTAGTTTAGGCACGCGAACTTATCGATCTTTGTATATAAAGCTCGGGCTCGAGCTGGATTATTAAATGAGCCAAAACTTAGGTCGTGCTCGATTATGAAATGAGCCCAAACTTAGGCTCGATTATTAAATGAGCTTTTACCGATCTGATTCTAAGCTTTTACCGATTGATTATTAAAAGTATCAAACTTATAACTATGTAACATACGGAACACACATAATAATCCCTTAAGCAGAAAAACAAAACGTAATTCCCAAAGCAACACACTCTTGATCAAATTGATGATTCATAAAACAATCTTGGTGTAGGGGATATGAGAGATGAGGGTCCAGTAGGGGCCTCCTCTACTGCATCTTTCTTTCAGGATTGGAGATCCCGATATATCCAAACTCAAAAGTGAAGGCAACAACGTTTCTGGTAGATCTTTCATCTTTGGGCACTCTACAATGGAGAGATGTGGGAGGGAGGTGAGGTGTTGGAGTCCCTCGTAAACTGTTTCCAGTTTCTCAAATCTTTCTATTTTAAGATAAGTAAGAGATGAAGGAAGATGAAGATGAGACAACTGACTCCAATTTGTTGCTATTTCTCTTTCACCGTATAACCTTAGCTCAACTAGTGTGGATGGAAACTTCTGTGGGCTCCATTCTGAGAGGGGCTTCTTCAAATTCCCAATTGAAAGGAATCGCAGGTTCGGAGGCCAAAGCCCAACTGTTGGAACATCCATACTTGGACAATCTTGTATTCTCAAAATAGTTAACGAGGTGAGAATCTGCAGTTGGAGGTCTGCAAATAATGACTCCGCCGTACGTTCACAATTTAATATTACCAATTTCGTGAGGTGAACGAAGTTACCCCCGAAATCAATGATCGATGCCAAATTTGGAAAGTCTTTTATAACCACATGTTCAATCATGGGCATGCTTTTGCTGTTGATAAGTAACGGTTTCTTCTCGCCTCCTTCTCCCAACTCCAACTCCTCTTTTAACAATACTTTCTTACTACGCCAAATGACAATTGACTTGAGCTTCTGCCCTCCTCCCTTTGAGAAGGAGACACATGTAATTGATTCACACCCTTCAATTTCCAACCTCTCAATTTTGTTTGGACAACTCAAATGTTTGAAATTCATACAACCAAATACAACTAAAGACCTAAGAGATGTTAGGAGGTTGCTCCCATAATTGTACTCCTCATCTTTCTCCCCTAAACTCACCAAATTTTTACATTTCAAAACTCGCAACTTCCTTAAATTCATGAGAACCTTACTACTTGCGTCTGCTTCGTTTGATTCCCACAAGTATCTTATTTCATTACACCATCTGATTTCCAAGTCTTCAACCGCCTTAAGATCCAATATAACACCGCTCCACGCCTCATTAGTAAGCCCTGAAATAGATTCTATTACCAACTTGGTGACTGATGGAGCTACATGAACAAGACTTTTCAGCACTCCATCACCACAAGTGTGTATTCTCAAACCCCTTAATGAAAGCACGGGTGCTTTAAATGAGACTTCAACCAAATTAGGACAACCTTGTATATTGAGCTCTTTCAGGCATGGAAACACAGAATCTCCAACCCCACTTACGCCATTGGTTGACCATTCCTTCCACCCCCACATATCTCGGAAACTTAGACTTTCAAGTGAAGGAAATGCAAGGCCAGTACCAAACAACTCTGAACCAACAACTTTTACATCACCCATGTCTTGGATAGATAACTCCTTAAGTGATTGTAGTTGCCCCAGTGGTGGTAGAGATGTACACTTTTTACAGCCACGTAGAGACACACGAGCCAACTGACTAAACGAGGAATCCCCAACCCATTCTGGAAATTCTAAACCCAGATAGTTCACAATGCCTAGCTTCTCCAAACAATCATTATATGGTTTCAATGCATCAAGGATAGCTTTAGCGTTTTCTGGGGTAACACGTGATGCATCACTCCATTCCACCTCAAACTCAGTAAGCCTCTTTTGTGATAAGTTTGCTTCTCGTGCTTCCGTTGCGTTTTTTACTTTTTCCAGGCCCTCAATGGAAAATTTCCCATGAAGATTCTCAAAATCTTTAAGTTGGGTTATTGAAAAGTCATTTTCTCCTCCAATAATGATTTTTGAAAGAGTTTGTAGGCTTTTCAACTTAGCAACCCCTAAAGGCATGCCTTTTAACTTCGGAGTATCTCTAATGTCTAAATGCCGCAAGCTTTTAAGCTTTATAAAGTTGTTGGGAAACTGAGTTAAACTAGAACAACCAAAAAGGATCAATGTCTCTAAGTTATAGAGATCACAAACACTTTCTGGAAAATGTGTGATTTTAGTTCGAGATAAATTAAGATAGCGTAAATGCTTTAATTTACCAATGGACTCTGGAACCTCGCTTATCTGATAACCACTCAAACTTAAAACCCTTAAGAATTGCAACTGAGGGAGCAAGTCAGTGAAAACCTTATTCGACAAGTAATTACCTCCCCACGGACTTTTCACCCCTACGGACAATAATGTTCTCAATCCTTTAGATTCTTCGATTCCCTCAAACTTCTTGTAAGCTTCATATGTCTCACAAACAAAAGACATATGACGACACTTATCCAAAGCTCGTTTCCTAACATTCTTTCCCATTTCCTTCTCTAACCTGAAAAAGAAATATCCGGCAACAGATGTGGCCAAATCATTCATAAGATCATGCATGACAAACAAAGACTCGTCATTAGGTGAGTGTTGAAAAAATGACCGTGATAACAACTCATCAAAGCATTTGTGACCAAAACGTTCTATAGTTGACTTGCTTAGATGTACTTGGTGCAAAAATCCTTCCGCCATCCAGAGCAGAACCAAATGCTCCTTGTCAAATGCGTAGTCCTTTGCGAACAAGGAGCAATATGCAAAGAGCTGCTTCAAGTAGGCAGGAAGTTCATGGTAGCTTAGTCTAAGAGCTGGAATTATTTTACCTCCCTGTTCTAAGCACCATATATCACTGTCCTCTATTTCCTTCCATTTTACTTCATCTTCATTTGTCCTCAACAACCTTCCAAGTGCGATTAAAGCCAAAGGCAAACCATCACACTTTTTCACAATGCCTTCACCAGGTGCTTTAAGTCTTGGATGTGAATCAAAGTTATCTTCACCCAGTGCGTGTTGAGCAAATAAACGCCTGGCATCATCATGTGAGAGACTTTGCAAATGGTTTAAGTTACCACAACCCAACTCTCTGAGCAACTTCTCCTTCCTAGTTGTCATGATTATTTTACTTCCGGGAGCACATGCTGATAAAGGGGCAGCTAGTGATTCCCAATCGTCACTACTTTCACTCCACACATCATCCAGCACTAATAGAAACAATTTGTCTCTGAGTTGATCTCTTAGAGCTACTTGAAGGAGATTTAAATCTTTAAATTCCTTTGTTTCTCCGGTCACAGACTGAAATATAATATTGCTCATATTGAAGGTGTCCCACTCATCAGAAACACAAACCCACGCCTTGAGTTTGAAGTGTTTCTTCACTTGTTCATCGTCATACAAAATCTTAGCTAGAGTGGTTTTACCTACACCACCCATACCAACTATGGGCACGATGCTAAAGTTTTCATTACGTGGTTCATCTGCCAATAGCTTTTGAACCAACGCATCCTTATCACCTTGTCGCCCAACAATCCTCTTTGGGTCTATCAAAGAGGTCTGGGATTGTCTTTTATCTTTTGGCCTATCATTCGTCACTTCTAAACTTCCACTCTTCACCGTTAAACCAAGAGATTCTTTTTGCTTTTCTAGATCTTGCAACTTGCTGGTAATATCATCTAACTTTGGATACAACCTAGTACTTAGTGAGAATTTCGTGCAGCAAGCTGGAATGAGCTTTCTTATCTTGCTGGTGCTGGCTGCGGATTGGTCGGTCAACTCACTATGCATAGCCTCGGTTGCCAAGTCATCAAGTATGTCATCTATGTCGTAAGCTAGATGTTGGAGATCATTGAGCCATACTTGAACAGCTTCATTTGTTATTTCTTTATTCCAAGCATCATTGAGCAGTGCCTGGATCCTGGTCAAAGTCCTCGCTAGTTTCTTCAGCTCAGAATGAATTCCCTTTGCTCGAACAACTTGCTTAACGGCTTCATTGGCCAGCTTCTTAAAAACGGCTTCAATAATGGTAGAAGCAATGACTTCAGCCATTGTTTAGCGATGATACTCAAGAGACGTCTAGAAAATGCGTGTTCGCTTTGTACTGTATTGATTTATCAGGAAAATCACTAATTTTGTTGACTTGTGAGGCAGTGTACTCATAATTAGAGGGGACATGGGGGTCCGTTAATTCGTTACCTGTTTGCACAATTTTCTACCCTCAACAAAAGTAGTTTTGATTTTGATGTGAAATGTGATGTTTTTGTTTTCAGGTGAAAACGACGAATCCGAAAAATTATTGTGTTCGTCCGAATATGGGAGTTGTGTTGTCTCAATCAAACATGTGAAATGATGAGTACATTTATAGAGTGAAAAGCTTGAAAGCTGGCGTGACGACATGTCTTACTATATAACACGAGGCTATAGTGCAAGACTCTGCCTAGTGCTCTGAACATACGTGACCAAATTAGTATATTAGCGTAATTCACAATTTACAATCTGCAAAACATTATTGGCGCAGTTCATATGCATATTAATGCACGGGTGAAGATGACATTTCACACTAGTGAAATTCTGAAAATCATGCATTTGCCGACACATAAAGTGGATCAAAATAAATCAAAGAAAAAAGTTGCAAAGATTGAAGAATTGTTGAAAATACTACTGTAGTACGACTAAATTCGATTAACAGCTCTCTATGTAGCTCGATAATGATGCCATTTTTTGTATCTTTGATGACCTGGAAGCACAGGTCTAAGTCGATCAGCAGACGTACATTGTGAGGAGCAGCATCCTCTTAAATCATCCATACAACTCGCACAACACCTGAGGATCAAACATAATGCATTATATTTATATGAGTTCATATAAATAAATACTCAACCTAGATGTACCATCAGGTTTACAAGGGTGCAAGTTTAGAAGCGTCAATCTGAACCCATTACCTTGGATATGGGTTCCATTTTATGTCTAAAGGGAAAAGTGTTAACCTTAACTAAAAATATAGGCTGAATGGGTCAAAGTCGAGCACCTCGGTTTTTAATGCTTAAACTTTATAGATCACTTTATATCATTATTTCGGTGTAAATATATGCATCCATAGCAATATGGAACTAAGATATGAGCTGGACGCAGTTAAAAAAACATATGAACTCGAGTAAACGAACTAGTTCAAACATGTATTAAAAATGCAATAAGTGCTGTAAATACTTACAGGTATAGTAAGTTGCAGTCCAGATTTGCACAATTTCTATGCCTCAACTCGGAGACTTGTGAAGCACAAATATAACACTTAGCGAACACGATAGTGTTATCATGAACTTTCTGTGCTATGCTTTCATCATTCGTAACATCATTCTTAACCGAAGAAGGTGGAAGAGAGAGCCGGGCGTCAAAAACGAAAAGATTTCCAATCCAATTAACAGGACCTTCACACTCGAGATAATGTGCAATTCCTCCTCTCAGCGTATACAAATTTTTGTAACCCTGTTGTCTATTAAAGAATATAAGCAATTGGTTATAAGCCCATTCACACATATAATACATAGAGGTAATATCCAATGTTTTGAAACCCGGTTTTCGAATCAACCCGGTTTCCTAAAAAAAAATTTCTTCATAAAATTTACATATTTTTTTGTAAAAAAACCCGAAAAAATTGAAACCCGGACTGGTCTCAAGAACCGGGTTGACCCGGCACCCGGGTCAGAATGACCCGTTTTTTTACCGGAACCGGGTCAACCGGTTGACCTGGCCGGGTCGACCCGGGTTGGAAAACATTGGTAATATCAAGTAGGCAAATCATGTAAACTGGACGGGGTATAATTTTGGGCCAAATGGACGAACTAGGCGATTTAAGATATACAGTATATGTTAATCTTTTGGGTTTGTTTTTGCAAAAAACATATTCAAATGAGTCACAATATAACACAAAAAAAATTATATATGGCGTCCCCAAAATGTAAATAGAAGCTAAATTTTTGAGATGGTCTGTTTGACCCGTGACCTAACCTGCGCATATTCCAAACTCAATTTGTCCTGGTTGAGATTAGTTGCAGTAATAGAAACAAATGCACCAAGAAGGCTTAAAGAGTGGTACCTAAGAATAGTAGAATATACATCGCAACGAATACCTCCGGTGCAATACATTAATATCTCCGCACTTTCTTTATTGACATTAGCTAAAGGATCTGTAGCAGTGTCCTGTATCAGATAAGTAAATATACCAGATTCAGTGATTTGAATAAAGTCGATGCTATTGTATAAGGGGAAAATTAGTTCACATTAGAATCTCAAATAAACATCGAGTAAGTTACACCTCTGATTCAGATAGCCCAAACGTGGTGCTTCTAAAACAATCTACATTTGGTCGTTGGGCCCCACGAAAGTGACCAATATCCCATTCATAACCTGTAATGGCATTTATTAGTAAGAAGTTGCAGTATTGTTGAGATAATGTGCATCTGTGTAAGATTAGAATAAATACCATTTCTCACATCCAATAAAATGACATCTTTATTTTGATTCAAATATGATGCAACATCAATGCTATTTGCTGCTTCTAGTTTCTTCTTCCATTCAGTTGGTGTAAGAGGTGTTGCTCGCATAGATGAGTCAGTCAACGGAAGATGTGATACCCCTCCCTCCAACTGAAAAGCGAAAACAAACGATTATTAACCAATGATATCATCCTAAATAAAAGAATTTAACAGGAAGAGATGCTTTTGACCCGATTTTTAAACTTGATCCATTCGACTGGAGCCATGTCTAAGTAAACAATGTTTTGTTTCTTATTTCATGGAAAATTGGCAATAGGTAACCAAATATCCAATATTACAGCGTGGGTATGACCATATGACTAATTTGCTAGCTCATCCAAGGAATAGAAATTTGTTTTTGATAGATCTCAGGACCCACATTTGACGTTTCTTTCAAAATGGTTCAAACTTAACAATATTTCCCTTTTCTGAAAATTTCATTTGAACTTCCACTGCTTTTGTTAAGAGATCCAATAACAAATTCCCCACGTTGTTACACTTTAGACTAGTAAATGAGATGAATGAGTAGCAGAACAGGTAGCTTGCCTGTACAAGAGAAGGTTTATACCGCAATTTCAGTCTCGGGAAAGCATGTCTACTTGTAGGAGGAGATATCTGAACTAGTATATCGTGAAATCTTGCATCTTCTTTTAACCAGCTCACATATGCAAGAGCATCTTCGGATGGCCCACTGTACTGCACAAGTTTTACAAAATTACGCAAGTTAACAACCACGTCAAAGTCTATAACAGAGGTGACAAAATAGGTGGGTCAGGCAGGGTGGGTAATGAGTCAAACGGGTATTTTAACGCGAGTCCAAACGGGTTTTGGTCAGAACCAGTGTTTTTATAGTTCTACAAATAACTAATGTAAAATGCCATAAAATTTTAAGGATAATCCCAGTTTTTAAGTAAAGCAATTTAGTAGATTTTTGAGCATTTAGAAACACTTTAGAAAACAATTCAACCCATTTGACTCATCGGAGATATAGTACAGATTGACCCAGCTTTCAGTCAATGCATCAAAACTTGAAACTTCAGCATCTATCTAAGGGTGTGTAAAATTCAAAGTTCAACATGAAAACGTTCAAACATACGAGGAAGAGAAATATAGTACTAATGTAACAAAAACCTTATTGTACCACAAGAAAGTTAAAGAGAAGACGATCAAAAGCGGATTACCTGAGCATTGATTCCTTGTTCATTTATGTATATCCGACCATGTATGTTACGTCCCTATAAATGATCACCACAAGAGTAAGTAAAACATATATACTACGTGATTATATGATCATATGAAGTAAATGCAAGTTGAATAATTAGCACAAGACAATAACTAATCTAATTTTGTATTTGTGACCATAGATGAAAGTTGCCACTACAACAAAATGTAAGTATCTTACTATTACTATATATATCATAGTACAAAACTACAAATCATGCAAAGTATACGATCTCAAATTGGTCAAGTCTGAGACTGGTTGGTGGGTTATAAGAGTATGAGTCCTCTTATCTTATGAGCTAGCTTTTTGGAGTGAGTTATATACCTAGCTTGGTTGCGGCTTGATGCAAGCCTAGCATGGGATGGGTTCGTTTTAATTGGTATAGCTAGGTGCACCTTTTGAGGTTCCAACACTCCGAGTGGTGGCGTATGGAGTGATGGCTTGGACCCAAAAAGAGGGGTGCCAACCATGACCAACATAGCCGTGACCAACGAGGATGTTGGTTCTTCAAAGCGTGAGGTAATGTTACGATCCCACGTCGGCCATATAAAGTCTAGGTGTCCCCTCCTCCTTTCAGCTACCTCTTTTTGAAGTGAGTTCTACACCTAGCTTGTGGCTTGATGCAGCCCGGGATGGGTTTGTATATCTTACTATCACAAATTATGCAAGCACCTAACCTCCTAGAGTTCTATGGTTCTAACTTCACTAGGTGGGTGCCCTGTGAGAAAACGGTCACAGAGATACCTCGATTGGGCCATGTATATGTCAGTCAAAGACTCACCCGTTAACATGACAGACCCGTTTATCTTACTAATTATTAAGGTACTAGATATTACAATAGTATTATTATAAGCATTAAGCAACAATACATCCCCGAATACGAGGGCTTTGCAGTTTGAGTCTTTGTGGCAGTGTGCTCAAACACGGGGATTAGTTGGCGAAAATGTCCAAAACCCCATGGATTTTTCTTACAGTGTAAAATTATGTCAAATATACGGGTTTTATTAAAACGAACATGGCCACTTTTTTATATAAAATGAACCTGATGACTCTTATTCGCGGTCCGCCAATGTCGGAAACCATGATTAGCAAAGAAAACATCAATTACAATATAAAAAACATATGAAATCGAAAAACATCAAAAAAAAAACACAAACCTCCAAGAACTGAAGATGCTTATCAACTTCATTTTCAGGATCTTTAATAAACAAAAACTTATAAAAGTTAACAACTATAAAAACCATTTCATCATTTTCATCATCTTGAGTATCCTCATTTCTTCTTCTTCTTCTAGCTCTAACCCAGTTGGGTTTTAAGTTCACTGAAGAAGAAGAAGTGCAGCATTTACATGATGATGATACTAATAATCTGAAAAGATTTGGTGTTTTTGTTGTGGTTTTAAGTGGAAGTGAATTTGTTTGTGGGAAACATGATGGGTTTAAGGTTGTTGTTAATGTTGGAGAAAACATGTTTCTGGGTTCTTCAATCCATTGTTATCCTATCATATCACTCACTTCTGTTATAAGTGTGACACTTCTGAACTTCTGATAAAGTTGAGGGTGTGTTTACTTAAAATTGGGGTCTGAGCATTACAAATTTTGTTACGAGCCATTATTATTTGATGGTCTCGATAGACACATGTAACATTCATTTGAGTGACATATGTAAAACATTTGACAAATTTTTTATGTGTAATGTTTTTTTTTTACTTTTAAACAAGTATTATTATTTTTTTATTTTTTTATTTTCATATGATTTTTTTGTTTGTTTTTAGCATGCATTCATCGTTCATTTTACCCGTAACCGGTTTAACCAGCCACCCGTGCTTTCTTAGCCTGCCCATTTTGTCACCTTTAGTTTAGAGGTACGAAATATACACTCGAATTTTTTATAATGTACAACTATTAAGTTATTACACTTACGTGATTGAAATGGAGTCGTAGAAGTTAGAAAGGTGAATATAGACTCAAATGATTTTTGAGAGAGCAGTCGTTATACATCATAGTGTGAAGCATAACGTGATGATATAATTAAATTTTGAGTTTTTGTATGAGACAAAATGATAAGTCATAATACAGTAGGTAAAATTTTATTAATAATTTTTTTTTTAGTTTGTGTTTATCATAAATTTAACATATATATTTTTATATAAATTTTTTTATTCAAATTTGTCCATTAGTTTTGTACATCTTTTTTAGTCAAACTTGAAAATAAATTGATTTCTATTAGTTTTAAAAATTTATAAAATATTTAATCTTAAAGAAATATTACTAATGAAAGGAAAAATTAATTTTTAAAACATACAAAAACAACATAAAATGTTTTGCTTTTACTAATTAAAAATTAGATCTTCAAATTCTTTTATTTTATATTTATTTTTATTACAAAAATGAAAATAGTACATTTTTTTCCTCGAACTTTTTTTTTTTTTTTGGAGCAAATTTTCTTCTAACTAAACTTACCAGTTTCAGTACATTTTTTTTTGACATTTTGACCACTATAATTTCACATATCATTATTTGACCACACTCCACATATCAAGTCAACTCATCATAATCACTCTGAACAAAAATGCTACTGAACCACTACTACTCCAGTATCATCATCAGTCATAGATTAAACCAAAGTCACTCACTCTTTAAAACACCAACAAAATTTCATCTTCTTACTAAAAAACAATTTCAAATTCAATCAATGTCATCAAATAGTAATAATGAGTTCTTGAAACAAACAACATATGATCCTCCATCATGGGCATCTAAACTTGTCCCTATTCCTTCCAAAAGATTCAATCTTGGTCATGTATGTTTATATTTATGGTTTTTGTTTTCTTTTATTACTCTACTTTTTTTATTTTTTAATGTAAAGTTTATATTTTTTTTATAAAGTGGCTTATTTGGTTTTCGTGTTATGTTTCATAAGCCCAATTTTCATAGCTTATTCTGAATTTTTTTTTATGTCTTATACAAGCTTATTATGACACAATAAACTTATATAGTTTCAAAAATAAGTCACAAAAATTGATCTTATGAGATATAAGCCGAAAACCGCATAACCCAATTTTTGTAGCTTATTTTGAAATGTTTCGGCTTATACAAGTTTCTTATGATACAATAAACTTATATAAGCCGAAAAGTTTCAAAATAAGTCACAGATTGAGCTTATGAAATATATCTTGGTCATGTACATATCTTCTTCTTTCTTGCTTTTTTATTTATAATTATGGTGTAATATCAGTTTTTTTTTTATGTAAAGTTTGTGTATTATTAATGGCTTTTGTTTTATTTTATTAGTTTTTTTTTAACTTTATGTAAAGGTTATATTTTCTTAAAGTGGCTTATTTGGTTTTGGTGTTATGTTTCATAAGCCCAGTTTTTGTATCTTATTTTGAAATGTTTGGGCTTATATAAGTTTATATAATAAACTTATATAAGCCTACAAGTCTCAAATAAGCCGGAAATTAGAGCTTATGAAATATAAGCCCATTTCAGCTTATGTTTCATAAGCCGAAACAAACACCCCCTTATATAAACCAAAAAGTTTCAAAAGTAAGACACAAAAACCGAGCTTATGAAATGTAAACCCAAAACCAAATAAGATGTCTATATGAGCCTAATTCTGTTTAGGCTCATATAGACAACTTATAGCTTATTTGGTTAGCGGTTTCATAAGCTCGTTTTTTGTGGCTCATTTTGAAACCTTTCGGCTTATGTATGCTTATCATGTCATAATAAGCTTATATAAGCCGGAAAGTTTCAATATAAGCCAGAAAAGTTGAGCTTATGAAATATAAGACGAAAACCACATAAGCCGAAGCTTGCTATATAAAGAGTTTGTGTTTTTATTGATGGGTTTTTGTTTAATCGCAGTTTCCAACTCCAGTTCATAAGTGGGATCTTCCTAATTTGCCTAAAGATACTGAAGTTTGGTTAAAGGTGATTACTTTATATTCTTCTTTTATTGTTAGTTTATGTATGCTTAAGGGGTGTTTGGGTTAAGCTAAATTAAGCATAATATGAGTTTATTAATAGCTTATAGCTTTGTTTTAGCTTATTTTGTGGTGTATGAGCTATAAGGCCGAAAATAAGCTAAAAATAGTGAAGCTACTTATCTAAAGAGCTTCTTTAGCTCATAAGCTTCTAAGCTAATAAAGATTTTTCAGTTTGTTTACCAAACACGTACTTGGTTCTTAAAAAGAGATTCATGTTGATGTAGTAACTATTATAGTTCATGAATTTTAGATATGTGATTATGTATACATGTTTTGCGGAGTATATTGCATTTTCTCATTATTGCTGCTTATCTGGGTATTATTTTTTTCAAATATTCTGTTGTAAATAAGCAGTTTCAAGATGCTTATTGAAAGACACTTATTTCATTTACATATAATCAGATAAGCAGTATGGAAAAGGAAGCCCAAACAGCCTTAAACTGTTTATCTGTTGTATCAGAACATAATAAGCAGTTTTAATAAGCAAGGCCAAACCCCGTGTAAGAGTGAGATCGACTCCGACAAAATAGAACGTTAAGAATGACGTGAAACTTTTAGCTAACTGTTGTAGACTGAGAGCTGTTGGGTCCGAAGCACACTTGACATGACACACCACGTATGAACATAACTTCTATAGGACCTGACCTCATTGTAGCTAAAGTTTGGGGCGCCATATATTATATTAGAGATATACTTGCCACCCACAAATTCCTTTCAATAGTTCTTGCTTATTTTTTTGTCCACTGCGATATCTCATCCTTAACGTGATCTGCATCTAAGTCTGACATAACAATGATGGGGGTTATTAGTAATTCACTCTAAGAGCCGAAAGTTATTTGTAGGCCAATAGTAAGAATTCTTATCATTAACACCCAAAATTGACGAGGATCTAGATGTTACTGACCGTCCCACTTCAATTTATAAGCTTACGGTTCATATAATAGTTTTTTTGGGAAATGCGATTTGCATCACATTTACAACTGACAATTTGATTGGAAATGTTTTTCACACCGAATATGCAATAGTTCACGTAAAAAAATGGGAATTGTTAGTCAAACTAAATTTTGCAGTTAAAAAGTAGCGTGTTTGAGTGTATAAAACCTTATTGTTTTTTCTTTATTTTCCCAACAGAATACAGTTTCTTGATCTACACTAACAAAACATTTCTCGTTATGCAAGCGTGATGATCTTTCAGGTATGCAATTGAGTGGAAACAAGGTTCGGAAACTTGAATTCTTGTTAGCAGATGCTGTTGCAGAAGGAGCAGATTGCATTGTAACAGTTGGTGGCATTCAAAGTAATCATTGTCGTGCAACAGCTGTTGCTGCCAAGTATTTGAACCTGGATTGTTTTCTAATACTACGAACGTCAAAGGTTCGTATACGTAAAGCTTTGTTCTTTTTTTTAAGGTGGCAAGATGAGCCAGTTGAGTAACGGGTAATTTTTTTGAGTCTGGGTCGAAACTGTCCGGCTCAGGTTAATTGACCACAAAGCACCTTTTTTGTCCTCTTTCTAAAAAGATTCAACCATAGTTAACCCAAAACAACCGTTAATAAGCAAATGGGTTAGAATTGCCACCTTTAGTTTTTATTGTTCTAAAGAATTTGATTAAATGGCTCTTACTATGCAGCTTCTTGTGGAGAAAGACCCTGGATTGACAGGGAACCTCTTGGTGGAGCGATTGGTTGGTGCACATATTGATCTTGTTTCAAAGGAAGAATATTCAAGAATCGGAAGTGTGGTAGGGTCAACTAAAATTATCTGTGTTGTTGAATCTGAGAGTTGCATAATATGTATGTGATTATTAAATATTGGCGTGTGTTCTTGCCCACCTTTCAGGCACTTGCTGATATATTGAAAGAGAAGTTGATAAAAGAAGGACGAAAACCTTACGTCATTCCCGTTGGTGGATCGAATTCCCTCGGGACATGGTGAGTTTGGAATTTTGACATGCATGTCGTATCGTTGATATTAATCAGTTTAAAAATGCAGATCCAAACACCTTCTTCTGTACCTAAATTTTTGACATAGACAGTGCTCAAGTAAACCAAAATGTTATAGAAATTGCTTCATAGGTAAATTAAGACTTTTGCATTATGTAGGGGGTATATTGAAGCAATTAGAGAGATTGAGCACCAATCCCAAAACGGGAGTATCAAAACGAGCTTTGACGATATTATTTCAGCATGTGGCAGGTTTTCTCTTCTACCCCTTATAACTTAAAATTATTGACTCTATTTTGTACATGATTTTACGTTTTGAGTTATCACTCTAACGTACTTTTTGTTCTTAGTGGTGGAACAGTTGCTGGTTTGTCAATTGCTACATGGCTAAGTGAGCTTAAAGCAAAAGTATATTTCACAACTATAATCGTATTTTGTAATTTTTTTACTTAGGGAGTTGAAATTTAGTTTGGCATATTGAGTGGCAGGTTACTGCATACTGTGTGTGTGATGATCCCGACTATTTCTATGATTATGTCCAAGGTCTACTTGATGGACTTGAAGCTGGAGTCCAGTCACGTGAAATAGTCACAATTGAAAACGTAAGTACATAAAACTACTGTGTTGATTTCATTTTCTGCTTTGTGGAAAAACAAAACGAAATTCATGTTTAGAGACTATACTTTCTTTTTAATTGAAAACTAAGACGGTTTATAGTATCTTGTGATTGTTTGGTACTGTTTTTATAGGCCAAAGGGGTTGGCTATGCTATGAGTACTTCTGAGGAGCTTAAATTTGTCAAGGAAGTTGCTGAATCCACCGGTGTGATTTTAGACCCTGTTTACAGGTTTGAGCTGTTTTTACAATGAAAAAACGATTAGGTTTATAATGATTTTGGTCTTGGGATTAGGACAGGATATCTGCTTTACTTGTGTGTCTGGTTTTCTGTTGTTTGTAGTGGAAAGGCAGCTTATGGAATGATGAAAGACATGGCACAAAATCCCGCCAAGTGGGAAGGAAGAAAGGTTCTCTTTATACACACAGGAGGCCTCCTAGGTTTGTTTGACAAAAACGAAGAAATGTCCTCGTTGGTTGGTGGATGGCGTAGAATGGAACTTGATGAGTCGATCCCACGGAAAGATGGCGTTGGGAAAATGTTCTAAACTATGTAGCAAAGATCCTTGCTCTTGACTTCATTTAGTAGTCTTGAGGTGAGAAGTAATTGTTTGAAACCCACGGGCTACTTTCCGTTGCAATGAATAAAACAAGATGATCATAACTAGGATTTATAATGAGCATATTAGTGTTATATCTTTTACATGACATTAGCTGCAAGTGTAAGTGATGCAGGGCATGTTCGCTCTCCTCAGACTTAGCCACCGGTTCCTCGGTAAACATGTGAAGTCAAGTGTTCACTAGTTCTAATAGATAGACTACAAAATTATGAATTGTCGATTTTCACCCTTCAATCTATTAGAACTACTGAACACTTGACTTCACATGTTTACCGAAGAACCGGCGGCTAAGTCCGAGGAGCCGGAGCGAACATGCCGTGCATCAGTAAGTTGTGTTTAAGTCTTCTCGACTCCAGGATGTTTGGATTTGGGTTTTGAAAGTAATCAAATGTATTAAAACGAGGGTGATATGTCTATGCTTCACCACGGGTGATCGAAAATGTGGTGGTTTGTACCTTCAACATCAACACTTGCAAGTTGCAACCACTGTTTTAAGAATCATACATAGCTGGTTTAACCAGTTGAACCGTGTTGTGCCAGAAAACCCAGGGTTAAACCAGAAACGCCGATAACCATTTAAAAAACCAGTTCGATGACCAAAAAGCAAAATAATTGCTGTTTGTTGCAACGACTAAAATACACTTCTCAAACTTCATTTCCGCTTAAAATTTCGAAAATATTGTCTTAGAAAAGATGACAAGTTATCAAATACTCATGGACTAAGTAATGGCACGGGGTTGATATACAAACATTTCGAATTTAATATCATCAATGCTGAGATTGTTGTCGACCAACACACATGAATTAGAATGCTTGTTCCAATAATTCCTCTTGCTTCATCTAAAAAAGACACGTTCCTTTACAAACTAAAGAGAAAAATAGTCTGTGCATTTTAGTTTTGCGATGACTATGAATAAAGCTCGGGACAACCAAATGTCTATTTGTCGGCTGTTTTCTCGCATGGGCACCTTTATTAAGTTGATTAGAAGGATATTACATAGAACTACAAAGGTATTAGACTAGTGAAGTGTGCCCAACACTTTAGTCAAGATGTACATTTCTCAAATGTCACTTGACGAATAATGTGTATTTTTAGTTATTTCATAACTGATGCAATGTTTTATCTTCAGTTTCGTTATATGTTTTTCTATGTTGGTTGACATTTTAAATATTTTCTTTGTGGTGAATTATCACATGTATCAACATTTTTTAATTGTATTTGATCATTTTACGGGTTATACGTAAACGTTACACAAAAGACTTCGTCACAATATCATCGCTATAAATGCTTATGGTTAAAAATAATAAAACGTAAGAGAGTTTACAAATTTCGTCACAATATCATCGCTATAAATGCTTATGGTCTAAATAACTAACTAAAATAATGCAAAACCCATGATATTCATAACAAAGAACTCACACCAATTTAATTTAACAAAATCAACAATAATTGTATGTTTTCTTGTTATAAATAGTTCCATGTGAACGATTGTTTCAGATAAAATACTTCTCATTTAGATGGAATTAAACGTCCAAAGATATAAATTATGATTGCTATAAACATTTGGATTGTGAATCCAAAAAGTATTTAATGTTATATTTGATTGCTATAAATTAATGTTATATTCGGTGACGGGTTTTTGCTTGAGATATTGGTGTAAACTAAAAACATTGCGAGCTGATTGCAGTTTTGTTCTTGTGGTTTGCCAATGTTAGGATAGAAGGACTAGTGTACAAAAAACATACCGTCACGTTAGCGTCATTTCAGCTTTTTTTTTCTTCTCACTAACCCAACCAAAACTCATCATACCAAGTTTATAAGGAAAAAAAAAAACTCACCTCCACCCACGCATGTGTCTCCCGAGTGTTAAGTACTTTAGTTTTTAGTCCACTTTTTAAATAATTTTGGGTTGGGTCAAAACAACGGCGGAGCTTCATAGGGGTAGGGTGGGCCGGTTTCGCTTCTTCAAAATTTATAACAAGTAGTGTAAATATCTCTTCGTTGGTCTTCAAACTTTGTCTACTTTTTTGTTTTAGTATGTTTAAAATGGTTCGGCCTCTCAAAATAAATGTTCAAGCTCCGCGATTGGTTCAAAATGAAACACATTTACGAGTTTGGTTTATTTTTTGTTTGATTGATGGGTTGAGCTGTTCTATAACAAATTAACAATGATCATTACCTCCTAATTCAAACATCTTTAGTATGTACAATCTGATCAATTAGAACTCGAGTGATATTTAAGAAAACATAGGCAAATAGTTCATGGAGTTAATGTTGATTACATATACTTTTGTCAAACCGAATCGAACCAAAACCAAACCACAAGGACTCAACTCAACTCGACTTTTATACTTTGTTGATTTAGTCCAGTAGCATAGCTCATAAAGTGGCAATTGTTGCTTTAGGAATGGGATACACTGATGGAGGAGAAGTATCACATTGTATGCTTTAACCCGTACGAAGAATGGTATCACTTAAGCAACCATTTATATTCTTGTACTTATAATGTTCAAGTATGTTCCTTGTGATATTATAGTTTAATTATTTGCAATTTTGAGATCCTTAGGTAAATTGTGTTGTTGTACTATACAAGATCAAGATGCATAGTTTGTATATAATGTATATTTTGTAATATTGCTATGTTTCTTCATGTGTATTTTGTTTCTACTATTGTATTAAGAAAGTATGGTTCGCTCTTAAATGATACATTGTATAAGAGAAAATATAGCGCATTGTATGAAGCCTCCTCAAAGAAAGGTGTCCATGCAAATTCACCTTGTACAAATCAATGCAAGATTTTTACGTCACATAAATTATTAACCACAAGTATAATTACGAATTAGCCTTTGATTATGTTTGGTTTAAGGGGTGTTTGAGATCACATCTTTGAATGATAATATTTCTTCTACGATTAGTTTCTTAAACACAATTGTGAAAAAGACCGTGTAAGTTTTTTTATTGATTTAAAATCATGTCTTTTCAAAAGTAAACATATTGTAAGTTTTATTTAAGCCCATGTGAATTTATTACTTTTTAGGTCTCCAAGTACATATAAAAGAATATGAAGTTTCATGGAGACGGAGCATGGTGCGTTTGGTTGAGCCATATCGGAATGAAGGAATGGATTTCATACCGATTGAAGTTGTTTAGTTAGTGTGCCTAGGAATAAAAAAGACTATCAAATCACAAAATATGCCATATGTCATTATTCTCATGACACCCTCCTTTACTCCTTTAGGAATGCATATACAATTTTTTTCAACTTTATTAACAGTTAAGAAAATAATTTTTTTGCATTTGATATTAGTGTTGACCTCCTTAGTCCTTTTTATTTAATAAAGTTGGTAATATTTTGGTTGCTCTTGAAAGTCTATTTGCTTTGAATTTTTTACTAAATACTTTTTTTAAATATATATCAATAGACTTACATTATTTTAAAGATTTTGGTTGTTAAATTTGATTATTGATAATTGCTTAGGGTTACAAAAAGATAAATGAATCTAAGAAAATTTATGTTGTCACATATCACGAACAAACAAATGTGTAATGGTGAATTTTTTTTCCATTCCCATAAATTAAACCAAACAACATTATTGAAGATGGTATCTAAATTCATACCTACTAGTAGGGTGCTCGCGCGATGCAGCGACGGACACCCTGTGATTAATCGGTGAATAACAGAAAAATGATCCTGATCACGCCCGATTGACTTATTTTTATAGATTTTAATCGGTTTATTTTCGGGCTTTTATTTGCTAGCCAAGCTAGTGGCCACTCATGTTTACTATTGAACCCAAATGATTCAATTGTTATACAAAGTGCTTTTAAATTGTTGTACAATTCAATATATAATTGCATTTTTAAGTAACAGAATGTGCTAATTATAAATTAATTAGTATAAACTATTTTTATTTTCAATTATTATTAATCAGTTTTAATTTAAGAATTAAATTCTAATATTCTAAATATTTTTATTTATTTTTTAGGCTTGTTCAAGTTATATACAATGCATTTTAGAAGACATAAGTTAAATTTTCAAGTATTTTATATGTATAATGTCTAAGTGTTTTATATGTGGTACATATCGTGAGTTTGTTATCATCATGTTTAACATTTATTTACAATTATACATTTGGTCTTTTTATATTATTGTACATCTTATAACTACAATCATCAATTAAGTTATCAAACTTTTTTATTGAAAACGCATACATGTTAAAGCTCATGTTAACTTTTAGCTAATTTTGACAAACATATTTTAGAAATATACTTTAATATATCTTCGACGAATTCTTTTTTAGAAATTTTTTCAGCCACATGTCAAAAAATTATAAAAGATTTTTATCGCAAATCATATATGATTTCATAAATTTATATGTGACTCTATAAAATATAGTAATATATTATTTGTTTTGTGCAACGATCAATAACTTGTATTCCCTCGATCTCAAAATAAGTGTTCACTTTTAACATTCAGAGTATTTTTTCTGCAACTTTGATCGCAAATATGTTTGTGTGTGTTATACAATACTTGATAAAAGTTATATTAATAGAAAATACATTTAAAACTCTATCTATTCATATTTATTACATCAAATGTAGTGTAATAAACATAAAAATAAATACAGTTAAAGTTGCAAAAGAAAAAAATTTAAAAATCAAATATAAACATTTATTTTAAAACAGATGCAATAAAATGTTTGAGTTTTCAAAAAAATTAGCAGCTAAGTCAAAATTTTTTTATATTAAATTATCAACATATGTGCCGTAAGTATCCAATGTTATTATAGCTTTTATAAACATAAAAATTCGTTACAAGAGTAACACTACAAACTTAAAAACATATTTATCTATTTTGTTAAAAATATGATATGTTGACAAAGAATTTATCAAAATTACATATATAAATTTTAACTAATAAAAATTCACCACCTAAACTATACAAATGAAAAAAAAGTCAAACAAGTTACTCCACAAATAGTATAAATTTTAAATAATAAAAAATTCATCACCTAAACTATCACAAGGAATATTACACATTTACACCTACTGTGTCTCTAGTTCTCTCTCTATCTCTCTCTCTCTCTCCTAAAACGTCTTCTTCCTCAAACCCCCTTTTCTTTCATTCTGGAATCTGATAATTAAGTTTTCTTTTTTACGTTGATGTAACGTGAAAATAAAATATGAGGATGATGAAGACTACAATGATGGGACGATGGTAGTCAAGGCGACGACGATGGGGACGACGGTAATGAGAACAGCAACGGTTAACACATCATTAACACCATTATTTCCATAACAAGTAGGTGAATGTGTCTGAATTTTCAGACTTTCTAATTAAAGAATAGTCCCAAATGCTATAATATAGTATGATTATGATTCTCACTAAACCGATTGTTATACCGATAGTCATTCATGACAACAAACCAAACGCACCCAGTAAACATATGTCTCATCCAAACTATACACATTTTTGAAGTAACTTCCAGATTAATGTACTAAGGCATGTTGATATTCATACGCGTTTTATTATTTATATTATGCTCATTTTGAACGTCTAAGTTTAAAAAAAAACAAAATAGATTGTTTTTCATATATAATAATACTTTATAAAAAAATAGAAAAAACCCATGCGTGCACGGGTATTAAAACTAGTTATATTTATAATAGAAATACAAACCCACACAAAAATATCTCCAACAATAATAATCGTACAAATGATTCTAATAGTTCAAAATAAAATAAACAAAAAGACTAAATGTAAAAAAAAGAGTCTATAGCTAAAACGTATTTAGAACACAGATTTGTGATCCAAACCTTTAAAAAAACCTTAACGCTTGATCACTTGTTTACCTTTATAACACTTCCATAGTTCCATCTCTTTAAAAACCTTATCATCATTCAAAATTTTTTTAATTTCATCCATATTTATTCCATTCTCTTCGTTCTTATCCAATCTTGGGTGCAAAGCAACACATCCACAAGTTGACCTTACAATAAAGTTCTATAAGGGCGTGTTTGGTAGGGTGAAAAAGAAACGTGAGAATGAAAAAAGGAATGCTTCCCACGTTTGTTAGTCGTAGTGAATAGAAACGCGTCTTCTTGACTTCCTGTACTAAAGGCCGGCACATAAATAATCGATTAATATGACATTAAAATACATATATTGAATATTTTATAAAACATATATTGAATATTTTATCAAACTGACCAAATAAAACTTACTTTCATCTTCAATGAATAATTTTGATGATGATTATAAGTGATGTAGACTAAAAGCCACTGTTTTAAGTTATTATGAAGCTTAAGCTAATTTTTTTAATATATTTAATGAGTAGTTTTTTTATTTTTTATTCTTTTAAAAGACTTACATATTTTACATAATGTCATAAACAAACATTATAAAAAAAATCATATTTTCAAATAAATGGTTCAACCAGACGGTTCTTTCCCAAACCGTCCTAAGAACCAAATATTTGGAAGTTTTAAAACCAAGAACCAGAACATGGTTCTTATGTACGGTTTGGTTCCCGGATAATTTCGATACGATTTCTCGGTTCTTGTGTTTCGTCGATTTTTTGAATACACAAATTATGATAACCGACTTTGTCAGGAAAGGCTTACTGTATCTTGTTTTCTTCAAGTGGCTTCAAGGATGAATCTTTTTTAAAAGGATAACAGATGCATTTAAATAAAAGATCTTTTCTGTTTGTTGCTCTAAATTTTATTTAGCTCATAATTTTTTGCATAGACCGTTGCTGTTTAACAGTTTCCTTGCTGGCCTCTGAAAGTTCTTGAATCAAGTATAAAAGTCCATTTGAAAATAATAGTAAATGGGTTATTTCTTTTCACTTCAGTTTTGGCTTGCTACCATGAAATTTGTTTAGTTATAACTCTTGCAATTTATTCTTGCAAGATGCAATGTCGCAATATTTGTTGTATAAATGTGTCTTTGCACTTTGCATGTCTCTATTATGCCTAAATTATGTAATAACATACTTTTCTACCTTTGTAGGTGATGTGGATGCAGGTGGCCCATGTTGTTGTCCACCTTCGACATTCTGTTTCATAAGTGAAGTATATCATGACCAACAATCCAAAATGTGCCTACAAATACGATCCAAATTTTTGTTGGTGTGTATTCGTACAAAATAGGGTTAAGATAATCAAATCTAGGTACATATTAAAACAATGATTATCGGATATCACTTGAAATCATGTAAGCATTTTTCAATAATTTTTGGGTATCACGAATAACTACTTGAGATCAGACCAAATATATGTTGCATATTTAGGCACGAATCTATGACCCTTTTGCCTCTAAGTGTTTATGTTTACGTGTCTCTCATGTAGATGTTATGATCTCCTACTTATAGATGATCTACTCAAACCCTAATCAATAGTATCAAGAGGAATTAACAGCCTGTTAATCTTCTCTTAATATGTCTCCATAATACCAGAAAAGTGGTTACATGATCAATTTAAACATGGTCATTAATGCAGTATTAATTGCCACTTGAATAGGTCAAACATGTTACAAGTATACATGTTTAGTCATTCCTTCAGTGCCACTAAAGGTTCAGCTAACCCCTGAAGGACATACAAGCTGAAGCTTTAGTACTGAAAAGACTTAGGTTCAGACGACCTTTAGTACTGCTGATGGATTATTAACTAACAATACTAACGTAGTTAGTGTTAGTACTGCCACTCAATAACTACCATTACAAACACAGTTAGTACTGCTAGTGTAAAAC
Organism: Glebionis coronaria; assembly: GCA_025667525.1. Taxonomy (NCBI): domain Eukaryota; kingdom Viridiplantae; phylum Streptophyta; class Magnoliopsida; order Asterales; family Asteraceae; genus Glebionis; species Glebionis coronaria. Next base: position 61,474,292 of record CM046875.1, read on the forward strand.
CTTAGTACTGTCGAATAATACTTAACCATTATCTGACTATGGTGTTTAGGGACTTATGGGTGTACACTCTGGTGTTTAGGGACTTATGGGTGTACACTCCGTACCTCAATGATAATTTTCGAGTATTTTATAGGGTGTGCACTCACAAATATATAGTGTACTTTGTACTAACTATTTAACAAAAACAAAAAAAATTACACTAACAAGATTTTACACAGGGTATGCACGTGCATACCCAGGTTCCATGCTAGATCCGCCCCTGATCAACAATCTTTACGTGACAAATTTAAATACATTGTTAATTATTTCATAATTGATGCAATGTTTTATTTTGAGTTTCACTAAATGTTTTTGAATGTTTCTTGAATATTTTTAAGTATAGTTCTCTAGTTAAATTATCGCATATATCAACATTTTTCAATTACACTCGACGTATAAACATTACACGAAACACTCAATCATAATATCACAACTATAAACTGCTAAAAATTCTCATTTTTATGTAAAGACACTCATATTGTGTTTTTTCGACAAAGGCGTGGACTCGTTCAAATGTTGCTCTAGTCATAAAGCTCCATTTCTAGTATGTTATGTATTCTGTGCATGCGCATAAAATAAAATCTTAACACCTTATGTTAATCCTTTGTTTCAAACGTTTTTGTTGTTGGTAAAAATGGTTCCAAAAGTGCTACAATAGTATAAAATAGTTGTGCTACAATACATAGTAGAATAAAATAGTAATGCTATATTCTAAAGTCAAAACTAATCTTTCGATTCCAGAAATAAAAAAATGCTAGACAGTTTATAAATGGGTTTAGAATTGCATGTGAGCAATACATCATTGTTATTTTCATGATCCACTTTCAAAATAACTAACTAAAATAATAAAAAGTCCATGATCTATAACCAAAAATTCACACCAATTTAATGTAACAAAATCAACAATAATTATACGCTTTATTAGATTTAAGTTCATTTGGATACAAAACTTATCTAAGATATGGTGGGACTCATCCCACCCTCCATCTTCTTACCATCTAATGGCTGAGATTAAATCCCCATTTTACACTGCAGGGGTATTTTTGTCATTTCGCACGACCACTATATAAGCCATTTTCCTTTTTTTCTTTCTCATAAAAAACACATACGGTCTCTCTCTACCCCCGATCTAATTTATCTCTCTATAAACTCTCTAACATCACCGATCCATCATGATTAATCCATCACCAATCTGGATCGATGATTATGAACCCATCACGGATTCATCATGAATTCATCAGCATAAATCAATCACGAATTCATCATGAATCCATCCATCATCATGTTAGAGTCTTTTCTTATTTTACTTATAATCATCATTCGAATATATAGGCATTCAGTTAGCTTATATTGAATGAATTATCTGATATGGATTTGAATAAGTTGATTATAAGCTAGCTTATTATGTTATTTATGTGAATAAGTTGATTTGTTTAAATAAGCTTATGAATAAGATTTTGAATTAGATGAGAGTTATGAATAAGGTTGTTAATTAGATGATTTGAATTTATTTTGTTAGATTATAAGCTAGCTTATTTTAATGAATTATCAGATTCTTTGAATAAGAGAGTTATGAATAAGCTTATGACCATGTCAATAAGCTGTATTATTAGGTTTTATAATGTTGCCGATGTAAGATGAATTAACCTTGGTATATCATATATGATACCTTATATTATCATATATGATAGATATATGATATAAGATATATGATCGGTATATCATATATGATATATCTAACAAACCAAAAGAAAAAACAAGAGTTGTATGACTAATTTCCACAAATCTTTTTAAGCTCTTCAAACCTATATTCTATCATATATGATATTGTACATGACTTTTTCACTTTTAACGTATTGTATATAGCTTGACCGTAAAACTCTTTTCTTGTCTTGTATAAATGCAGAATGTGCGAACACAACAACGAGAAGAGAGAGATACTAGAATGTGCGAACACGTGCACAAGTATGTTAAAGTATCAACATTAATTCGGGTGACCCTAGAGGAAGTTATTCAAGAAAAAATAGATTTCGTTGAAATTGAAGAATGATTGATTAAAGAAGAAGAATAATAGTTTCAATAATAAGAATATATTTTTTGTTAATCATGAATTTAATAGATTCTTTTGATTTTTATCTTTTGATCATAACTAAGTGCTTATCATATGTAAATACATTATGTCTGAATTATCATATATGTTACTTTCAAAGGTACTCTTTTTATTTACTGAACAAGTGTTTAATCAAGAATCCAACATACTCTTTTTTTTAATCATGAATTCAGTAGAGCCATTGTTTAATCTATAAAAAAAATTGAGTATCATATATGATAATGCAGTATCATATATGATAATGCAGTATCATATATGGCATAATTTAGGGTTACATGGATTATCATATATGATATTTCACTATCATATATGACACTAATAAAAATGTAAAAAAACTATGCTTCAATTGATAAAAAAATCAACAAAATAGGCATATTATCCGAAAGTTAAATCCGCAAATATTTCGCCATTTTCATATTCAACAAAAAAGTCAATGATTTAGTAGCATTACAAAGTTAAAGCATTACAACATCATACAAAAATTACTAAAATATAAACAAGTCAAATGACTAAAACAATGGATTTTGATTCCATGCATCAACACTTTGGTTGCAAACTTGATACTTGTCTCTTATCGTCTCATACACATGCTGTTGTTTATTCTTCCAGCTAGGAATTCCATATTCCACTTCTTGACATTGTCTTTTTGTAAATCACTTTTTGGTTTGATGATTGTTGCTTTTTATGTTCAATTCTTTGGCCTTCAGATGATTTTACTTCTTCAAAGTGCATCGAAAACAATATTCACTACACAAATAAAAAAATTTGGTTTTAGTTTCAACGAGATTATCAAATAAGATATATTACAGAAGCTAAATTTCAATCAAATTATCAAATATTATTATATTATCATATATGATACCTTCATATATCATATATGATGTATTGAGGTATCATATTTGATACATCTGTTTAATATAGCAGGAGATCACATAGTTGCTTGTATTTTTTTTTCAAGCACATTATCATATTATCATATATGATACTTCCATATATTATATATGATATATTTTATCATATATGATGTACTGAGGTATCATATTTGATACATCTATTCAATATAGTCTATAGCTTCATTACAAATCTCCTAATAAGCTTGTTCACATATCTCATCTTATGCTTATCATACAGCTTCAAGAAACTCAATTTACAAGCTTATACACATAACTATATTCTAATATTCATACAGTTATTCTAATAAGCTTATTCACATTAAGCTTTATTATAACACATCAAATAAGCTTAATTATAACACCTCAAGTAAGTTAACACATCCATAATCACATCAAAATAAATTGAAAATAAATAAATTCATACGCTAAAAAAGCTATCATCTTATTCACATCAAATCTGAACTAGTATATCAATTCATGTCGAATAAGCTTAAAAAATAAGCTTATTTACATCAAATAAGTTAAAAAAATATAGATATTAAGGATATTACCTAATTTAAATGAATTGTAGATGGGGGTGATTTAATTATGAAATAGATGATGATATAATAGGTTGAAGATGGATAAATTCGTATTTTGGATCAAGGATTTGATCACGTATGTGTTTGTGTGTGTGTTTTAAAGAGAAAAAAAAAGACGTAAGATAGATCTATCTAATGTGGGAGTTGGTGTTAGGTGAGAGGGACAAAATGACCAAAATAACCCTCCGATTTTTTTAATCTTGGTCGTTGGATGAAATGTGATGGACGGATTGGATCAGTCCCTTTGTATCCAAAAGATACAAGGGATACAAAATAACCGGACTTGCTTTATTATTATAAAGAGTTTCATAGTGAATGATTGTATTTGTGTTTCAAATAAAATACTCTTTATTTAGCTGGAATAAAACTTCCAAAGATATAAATTATAATTACTATAACATTTAGTCTGTGAATCTAAATATGTATTTATTGTTATATTTTATGGCGGGTTCTTGTTTGAGATATTGGTGTGAACTACAAACATTACGAGCTAATTGCAGTTTTGCTTCTTCTGTTTACGAGCTAGTTACAGTTTTGCTTCTTGAGTTTGCCAATGTTAGGTACTTCAGTTTTATTCTAAGATTTTAAATAACTTCAGGTTGGGTTCAAAATGAAACACATGTTACGAGTTTATGTTGATCCCTTTGATTGGATCTATATTCTGTTAAGAACTAGTATAGTAGTTTGTAATCAAACTAAAACACTTTGAGAACTCTTACTCAAACTAAATAAGTTATGCGGAATCTAACTTATAAAGTGTTGATGCAAAAGTTGGGTGATCCTTGCTAGACCCGAATTAGGCTTAATTCGGGTTGGCTGGGCTCCGGCTCCTGCACCAAGTGAATCGTTTGGTTGGGATCCTGCACACTAAACAACACGCGCTAGGCTTACCGTGGGAATGTTTCCCACGATTAGACTCCGGCGTGAGAGTAAGTAATCGATTAGGGTTTATGTGAGTTGAGAATAGAACGTAATACCTTTATGGAACCCTTGGGGGTTCCTTTTATAGGCAGTGGAACCCTAGTGGGCTACCACTTGATACTTCGGCCCCAAGGAAAGGATAACTATCAGAATTAGAATGATTGTTATCTTCTAATTTTGGTAGTGAATATCCTCCTCTATTGGGATAAAGCTATTCCTAGACAGAATATGATTCTGTCTAACCCTATGTCGGCCGTACCGGGCCGTGGGCCGCACACATGTGTGCGGTCACTGTTCATCCAAGCCCATAAGCCTGAATGACATTATCCCACCCATCTGTGATGGGCCGGATACGGGTAATACCCATGGGCCGGGTTCATGACCCGGCTGGGGACTATACGTCATCATGTCCCCCCAGTCTAGTTGTTACAACCATAGGCGTAACCTCTAGACTACCAAGATGCTCCCTGGACGTACTAAGAAAAAATAGGGAATGATAAGTTGTCCAAGAATTTGTGCTGGCCGCACATGGCAACCTGACTTAGGAAATTATTCCATTATTACCTCGACCGCACATGGCGACCGAGACAAATTAAATATAGCATTAAATGATAACTCTTACGTAAGAGCCGCATAACCCGACATAAATAACTGTTCACCTGGCATGTTGACTGACAAAAAGTGCAAACAGTCAGAATCTCAAACAGTGCAAAAGTTTGAGTCAGAAGTGACCCGTGGGTCCCACCTGACGTTTCACTTGCCACTTGCCCCCTAACCACACGATCAAGAATAGTGGCAGACACGTGTCACACATCCAACAGGTCATGACCCACGAGGCAACCCTATAAATAAGCCACCCCTACGGCTGTGTGAAACACACAGTTATAACCTCTATTTCTGCCATTAAAGCTTTCCTCTTAGCTCGAAACAATTACGCACGGATCCCTTTTTCCACAGGTTAGAACACCACGCCCTTACCTTTTTATTTAGTAATGGCTCACAGAAACAACCCTACCATTGGATCCGTGCTGAATGTAATGACCCAGGACCAACTAAATCACTTTTGTACAAACTATTTCATCCCTACCAACCTACACCCCTCACTTCCTGGCGCCGGAGACCTTATAACTGAGGCTCCGGCGGGTAAGATTGGCCTGTACACTCGTCTTTTTGATGCGGCTAATTACCGCATTCCCTTCACCCGTTTCCTCGTAGATCTGTTAGGATACTATGATGTACATATTAGTCAGCTCCACTGTATAGGTGCCTGTAAGATTAGTCAATTCAAGATCCTCTGCCGTGCTAGAAGAATCCCCCCAACCGTAGAATTATTCCGGCTCTTTTATGTCCCCAACCTAGTAAATGGTTGGGTATCCTTTAAGAAGCGATCCCCTAACAGTCCCCAGTCTCATAATAAGCCAATGGATTCGCTGAAAAACTGGTATGACCACTACTTTTTCATTGACGCAGTAGTATGGCCGGGTGATTATACCTTTAGACATAGGATATCCCACGACCCCAAGCCGCACACTAGTACATATAACCCTCGACATTCCCAAGAATTAGATTTGAATAGGAACGGGTTCCATAGAAGTCTTCCCGAGTCATTTCTATGTCTGCTAGGGATTAGCCGCAACTATTTTGGCCTGTCCAACAGATATCCTGTGTTTTGGAGAAGGCAGGGTGAAGGTAGGCTAACATCCGTACACAAGAACTTATTCAACCACTTTGTAAATGGCTAACATATGCTTTCTTTGTTGGGCAGAAATGAACTTCTTTGTACTTTTACTCCAGGGCGACCCGAAGCTCGTACCGGAGGGTTCCCGTCCCCTCCGTGAGAATGAGCTCCCCCTTCTTGAGCATACCCGAAATGTGACGGTTGCTCTTGAAGCCGTGCCAGATCCACACTCGGACGAGGGAGAGCAAAGAGATAATGAGGGTGGTGATAACAGGATGCATGAAGGAGGAGCCGGGCCCTCCTCACCACATAGGGAAGAGCAGGGAGATAATATTGACTTAACCACCTCCAGCCTTCGCCGGATGATGGGCGATGATGATGAAGAAGTACAACAAACTAATGAGGAGGAAGAAGAAGAAGTGGAAAAAGAAGCCGAGGAGGAAACTGAAGAAGCAACAGCTCAGCCTGTCGCCAGGCGCACCCGTAAAAGAAACAAACGAGTGAGGAAAGCTGCTTCAGCCGAGATTGGCGAACACAACGCCCCTCCCAAGAAACTTCGAGAAGACCACCCCTTGTACTAATCTGTTGGGAGTACTACCCAGGGTTCCGAGACTATCCGGGCCGCACATGTCGATCCCGTCACTCAGATTGCCCCAACCGCATCAGAATTAGCAAGAAATGACATGTAAGACTCCATCCTAACACGTAAGAATGACAAATTCCCTTGTAAGCAACACTTAATATGTTTCCCAACACTTGTTTCACAGGGATGAACAAACTGGTGTCGCGCCTCCCCCTGATACTCAAATAGACAAGGGAAAAGGAAAAGAAGTGGAAAGAAACCCCATGCTTCACACAGCCGCCCAGAATTCCGGCCCCGTATTTGAAGAAGGTTCTCCCACAGCCTCCCAAGACCTCCCGACATCCGGCCCCCCTCAATCGTTCAATCCCATATGGAACATCACAACTGCATCACGAATGAGGGACGCCGATGAATGCCGAGAGTACCTGAATAACTGCATACCACCGGGCTTGGTGCGAGAGGTGAATGTGCTCAGTCATGCGGACTTGGCAGATGAGTATAATGGTGCCTTGGTGCATCAAATGGCGATGGGCACCTCGATGAGAGTAAGGTTTGAAGCCGCACTTGGGCATGTAAAATCTCTTAAGAGGAAGGTTGGACGGAGGGAGAAGATGATTGTGGACAATGAAGCTCAAATTGCAGACCTCCAGTCCCAACTTGCTAGTGCCGAGGCGACCATAAAGAAGCAATCGACCCGCGCGAATGAGTATGACCAACAAGTGGCCAACCTTGAGTCAAAACTAGATGCCGCAACCACCAAGGTACATATTCGTGCCGTACCACCCATCTTCTAAAAGAAATATATTCTAACGATTAATCTCATATAGGTAGCCACAGCGGAAGCGTCTGCCCAGTCGTACTCCAACCAAGTATCCGTGCTTAACAAGAAACTAGAAGACGCGCACCTGGCCGTCCAAAGCATGGAGAAGGTTCAAGAGGAGCTTGCTGATGAGAGGGCTGTCACCCAAGAACTGAAAGAGGCGTTTGCCCAAAAAGATTTGATGGTCGACGCCCTCACCGCCGAGCGTGACGACGTGCTATGCCCCCAACTACTAGCGGCTATTGCCGGCCGTAGGTGGATGGTAGGGCATTGAGCACGCTTGGCCGTCACGAAGGTACTAGAGGCCCCCGAATTTGTGCAACAGTTTGCAAGTCTTGTGTCAGATGGCATTGACCACGGACGTCATGAGGGAATGGTCCAGGCCGTAGAGCTGATCAAGAAAAGGGAGAACTTCACCAGACATCCTTTCTTTAACCCTGAGGCAGCTAACAAGATGGCTGCTTCTATGGCCGCAATGCGAGACTTGCATTATCCATTCCTGGCTGAGCTGGAGGCCACAAAAGATGCATCCAACATGGAAATCATGGAAAAGCTAAGTCTTAGTGCGTTCTCCCAAGATGAGAGTCATTCCCGTGCCTCCTTCACCCCATCGCCCAGCCACCTGACGCTCCCCATCTATGAGGATGTAACTAGGATCGTGCTTGATGAAAAACCCTTAAGTGTGGTGCTGGAGAGGAACGCTGCTCAAGCCCGGAAGCAGAAGGAAAGGAAAGTAGTGAGTGGTTGTCATCCCTGGTCGAGGACCAAGTAGAGATAGGTAAGCTTCTCCCCCCTATGTAGGGTGCTTCTACTTTATGATCAATTTTAGACAACTCTGGTTTGTAACCGCTGAATATTTGTTGTTTTTATTCGTCCGTGTATGTACACGGCTAAACATGTGCATTTTGTATGTAAGTCCGTGATGACCACGGCCATTTTTGATATTTTTATTTGGAAACTTGTGTATTTTGATTGTGTTGAATATTGTATACCAATACTGCATGATGCGTCACGTCTTACACACAAATAAGGAAAATACATACAAGCCTATAATTTACTAGACATGCGACGTGCGTCTTTACTATGCGAAGCACGGTGTGACTACGGCATATGAAACTCACCACAACGTCTTGTGAGTAAGGTGTCTAGTAAGGATACATGATCCGTGCGGCTGGGGTTGCATCCCTCTTACGCGGAAAGTTGAATTAGTAGGTTCACTTAATCCTCTTACCCCGCCTGGAGGCGTATAGTACATGTACAGTAGTTTGAAAGAATGCATATGAATGAAACATGGCATATTATAATATAAGTAAAATTCATACGACTAACAAAAAATCTAAAAAATGATTTGCACGGAACAAGCCGTGGGGCTAGCTAGGCACCACGACATTTTATTAGAACGTTTACAACTTTGTTTGAACAATAATGACAAGTCCTAAAAAACAAGAAAGGAAACTAAACAAACATAAGAAAACAAAACAGATAGACCGCATGGTTCTTCATTAAAGCCACATATAGCGAAGCACCCATGCGGAAGCCGTAGCTTTCAAAGATAGCACCTTTTGAGATTGGAAATGTTCCATGTGCGTTCTAGGTCGCGGCCATCCATGTCACGTAACTTGTACGCGCCTCGTCCCAAGGCCTCCGTGACTTCATACGGTCCTTCCCACTTAGGGCCCAGTTTTCCTGTATTCTCCGCTCGACTCGCTTCATTAGCACGATAGACATAGTCTCCCGGTCGAAAAGAAACACCCTTGACCTTGGCGTCATAATAAGCTTTCATTTTAGCCTTGGACTTAGCCTCATTGATGGCTGCTATTTCCCTTTTTTCTTCCAACAGATCCAGGTTGATTCGTAGTTGTTCATCGTTCGTGATGACATTAACCTCCGCCGTGCGGATGGTAGGCATTCCTATTTCTGCTGGTATAACAGCTTCAGTGCCGTAAGCCAATGCAAATGGTGTATCCCCGTTGGCTGTTTTGATCATAGTCCTGTGTGCCCATAGCCCATGTGACAACTCATCGACCCATCTGCCACTTCGTTCATCCAACCGCGCCTTGATGCCATTTCCCAAGCTTCTATTTGCCCGTTCGACGAGGCCATTCGTCTGCGGATGCTTAACAGATGCGAAGCGCGGCTTGATGTTCAATGATGCACACCAGTCTTTGAATGGATTATCCGTGAACTGTTTACCGTTATCCGAGATGATTTCTCCTGGTAGGCCAAAACGGCACACAATATGTTCCCAAACAAACTTTTTAACTTGTTTGCCTGTGATAGATTTCACTGCCTTGGCCTCTATCCATCGTGTGAAGTAGTCCATTGCGACAATCAAGAATTTAACTCTCCCCGCAGCTACAGGAAATGGTCCTGCAATGTCGATTCCCCACTTGTAGAATGGCCATGGCGACGTGATATGTGTAAGCTCCTGCTGCGGGTGCCGCGGTACTGGCCTATGCACTTGGCAATCACTACACTTGCGAATCATGTCGCGCGCGTCTCTGTGCATGGTAGGCCAATAATATCCTGTCCGTAAGGCTCTAGCTACCACGGATCGTGGACCTGCATGCATGCCGCACAATCCTTCATGTATGTCACTGATTACGTATGCGGCCTGACGTGGTCCAACATACCACAGCCACGGCTGCAAGAAAGAGCGCTTGTAAAGGATGCCTTCTCGAAGTTCGAAATGCTGCGACTTCCTCCTGACGCGCCGTGCTGCTTTTTCCTCGTCTGGAAGGGTCTCGCTAGTCAAATAGTTGATAATCGGGGTCATCCATGTAGGTCCATCCTCCTCAACTATAGTAGCGACCTCCCCTTCCGTTATAGATTTCTCCTTGAGTATTTCCACCAAGACTTGTTTAGACAAGTGAGCGAAGCTTGTGGATGCGATCTTACTAAGAGCGTCCGCCTTCTTGTTCTCGCCCCTTAGCACTTGCTTGATGGAAAACTTACTGAAAACCGCGATTAGCGACTTGACTTTTTCCAAGTACTTGACCATGTTGTCCTCCTTAGCCACATATCCACCTAGAATATGGTTCGCGACAAGCCGTGAGTCCACGTAGGCCTCAAGGTTGCGGGCTCCCATTCTAGCGACGATTTTCAAACCCGCAATTAATGCTTCATATTCCGCTTCGTTGTTGGTGGCCGTGAACTCAAAACGGAGGGCATACGTGAATTCCATTCCTTCCGGATTTGTGAGAATGAGACCAGCTCCGGACCCGTCCGTACACGAAGATCCGTCCGTGAACAACACCCATGGTTCTGTTGGAGTCTCGTCTTGCTTAACGATTGGCCCTTCCTCATCCGGTTTCTCGATTAGGAAATCTTCCAAGATCTGGCCTTTCACAGCCGTCCTTGGCCTATAAGATATATTGTGCTCCCCCAATAAGATGCTCCATTTCTGTAGCCTCCCTGCCATGTCCGGTCTAGAAATAACCTGCTTGATTGGCTGATCCGTAATGACTACAATTGGGTGCGCCTAACAGTACCGACGCAGCCGCTTTGTAGCAAACACTAGTGCTAACACCAATTTTTCCATAGAGGAGTAATTCAGCTCCGGCCCTTGTAGTGTTCTACTTATAAAGTAGACCGGAGTTTGCAATGTATCTCTATCTGTCATAAGTACCGCGCTTATTGCGCCATGAGTGGCTGAGAGATACATAATGAGCTCCTCCTTTGGCCGGGGAGCTACTAGCATAGGGAGGGATGCAAGATGTTGCTTGAGTTGGCCGAAAGCTTCCTCGGCTTCCTTCGTCCACCGGAAGTCTCCCTTTCTAATGCACTTCTTGAGTGTCTTAAATAGGGGTAATGACTTCTCTCCGGATTTAGATAAGAACCTATTCAGCCCGGCTAGTTTCCCATTTAAGGATTGCACCTCCTTCCGTGTCTGGGGGGATGGCAGTTGTATTACTGCGTCCGTCTTCTCTGGGCAAGGTTTGATGCCGTTTGGATCAATCAAATACCCAAGTAACATTCCCTCCGTTTCCCCAAACGTACATTTCTTTGGATTTAACTTCATGTTAATCCTTCTCAGTGTGTCGAATGTCTCTTGGACATCCCGGAGAAGTGCCTCCTCCGTGTGACTTTTTATAACCAAGTCATCCACATAGACTTCCAAGTTACGCCCTATCTGTGATTCAAAAGCTTTGTCCACCAGCCGTTGATATGTAGCACCGGCGTTCTTCAGTCCAAACGGCATTTTCGTATAGCAATATACGCCCTGGCTCGTATGGAACGCCGTTTTTTCTGCATCCTCCTCCGCCATCTGGATCTGGTGATACCCTTTATATGCGTCCAAGAAGCATTTAAAAGGATACCCACATAGGGATTCCACCTTCCAGTCGATTTCCGGTAACGGGTAACAATCCTGTGGGCAGGCCTTGTTTAGATCCGTAAAATCCACACACATGCGCCAACTTCCGTCATGTTTCTTGACCATGACCGGATTGGATAACCACTCGTGGTAGTATACCTCGCGCATGATGCCTGCGTCCACTAGTTTCCGTACTTCCTCCAATATCACTTGGCTGCGCTCAGGCGCCTGGCCGCGCTTCTTTTGCTTGACGGGATGGTACCCTTGGCGGATTTGGAGCTTATGCTCTGCTATCGCACGTGGCACGCCTGTCATATGCTTTGGCTCCCATGCGAATATATCTAAGTTTGCACTTAAAAGAGAGCACATGGCCCTTTTGCCGCTATCCGAGAGCGCCCCTCCTATGGATACCTCCTGTTCCGGATAGTCAGGGTGAATGGCTACCTTCCAATTGGGAGGTGGTGATCCATCCTTGGGTGGAACAGGTGGAGCCGGTGTTGTCACGGTGTGACACTCGGATGCCGGTACGATTGTGTTGTAAATGGTAACAATTCCCCCCTCCATGGGGAATTTGATCATTCCGTGCGCCATGGAGGGTACCGCCCGTATAACCAAAATACCTGGTCTGCCTATGATCCCATTGTACGGAGAATGTGAGCGTATCACCATGAAGTTCATCCACGCCGTAGTGGAGTGTTCCTCATTCCCAATGGTTACAAGCAGCCGTAGTTGCCCTATTGGCCAGATAGTGTCTCCACTAAAGACGGTGAGCGGCGCCGTGGCCGGTACTAATTGGCTTCTTATTTCTAGGCGTAACTGCACAAAACAGTGTTCATACAGTACCTCTGCTGACGACCCTCCATCCACATACATGCGACGAACATTGTGTGTTCCAATGCTTATCTCAATAGTGAGAGGCGCATCGGTCACGTCGCTTGCTGTGATGGGAGGGAACGAGATTTCCCTGCCGCGTGAAAATTTTTGGCCAACTTTCTGCCTCGTGCGGCGTTGTCTGGATTGGATCATGTATATGGTCGAAGGTTTGTCATTTTGGGGATCCTTCTTATCGTACTTCTTGTTGTTGTCTTTTCCATCCTTCCAATCCTTAACTAGGTGCTTGAGTTTACCTGATTTGATCAGCGACTCAATATGCTTCTTGAGCTGGATACACTCCTCCGTACCGTGGCCTTTGTCATTATGGAACTCGCAGAAGCGATTTCCTTGCCGACGTTCCGGCGGAGTGGTCATTGGGGGAGGCCTTGGAAAGTTCGCCCCTTCCGTCAGCAAGATCTCCCGGTAGGACATCTTTAGGGGGGTGAACTTATCGTCCGGTCGTCCTCCTTTGCTCTGGATCTTATAGTCTGAGCCCTTGCTACTGTTCTGATTACCTTGACCGCCCGACTGTCTCTGAGACTGGTCATTTGACCGGTACCCATTTCCTCTGGATGGGTAGGCCGCGGCAACAACTGTTTCTCCTTCTATGAAATTTCTGACCCTTTCCATGAGGTCATCATATCTCTCTGGACGCTTGTCATTGAGGCGCCTGATCAACTCCCTGTCTGTTATGGCGTGCATGTAGTCAGAGATTTTCAGGAGCTCCGGCATTGTTTTTGTGCGCGTGCACTCATCATTGAAGCGTTCAGTGAAGGCTTCTGTGGACTCCCCCGGCCGTTGTTTAACAGTTGCCAATGAGACCGGATCCCTATTATACTTCTTCCTCTGAGTATAATTGTTCTCGAACGCAGTGCGTAGTTCCATGAAACTATCAATGCTCCGTGGGGGGAGTGCCTCAAACCAGTCACGGGCATTTCCGATCAAAATTGAATTGAACATTTGGCACCATATAGGCATGGGCCATCGCTCAATTTTAGCCTGTGTATCAAATATTTTAAGGTGATCAACCGGATCACCCGTCCCATCATAGGTCTTGACACACGCCGGTATGCGACGTTTGGTGTCCTCAAAATAGTTCCGTATGCGGAGGGTGAACGGGTCTTCCCTGGGATCCGCCCATGGCCGGGTGAGCCTAGGGTCATCCCATGGTTCACACCATGGACGCGAAAGATCCTCCGCTTCTGCATCTCGATAATAAGGGCCACCATAATACTCATCATTGTTTGGTGGTGGTGGAGGGGTGCGCCTAGGTCGGCGACGCTTAGGCGGATGGTCATCTAAGTCCTCTCCTGACGGGTCTGGAGACGGTGGTGGTGCCCCATCCTTTGGGTAGGGACCACTTTTTTGGGATGAACCGGAAGCCTTCTTCCCAGTGTTCATCCTGTCCCACACGCTCGTGCGACGAGCGGTTCTGGCCAACTCTCGATCTGGCCGCTCGGGTGAACCATCAGACTTATCTCCTCCTTCTCGAGACTGCATTAGTTCCTGTATGAGGCGATCTCCTATGCGCTCAAACACATTCCTAGGTTGAGGGGTTTCCTCAAAGATGCTCTGCTCCTGAGGCCGAGCTTTACTTTTCTTCTGATTTTGGGAAGAGGTGATTGGTCCGGTGTCACCAAAGTTGAGTCTGGATTGGAGGTTCCTCCCCAGATTCAACCTTGACGCAATCCCCGGGACGATCCTATCGAAGTTCTGCGTGAGAACTCGAGTAAGATCCTCCTCGCTGAGTGGTAGGACCTCTACTTCTTCCTCTACAGATGGTCTGCGCGGCTCCTTGTTAGGAGGGTTGGGCGCACTCCCTGGGTCAGGGTTGTCCAGGGTTGAAGTAGGTGGGGGTGTCATGGAGATCGTGCTCGTCACCCCCAAGGGCTGAAAGCCACCACGGTTACCAGGTCCGCCTGCAAGGCGGCTAGGTGATTGATTGGGGATGAGTATCCCTTCCCTTTGGGACTTCCGATTTCCAGGATTCGTATTCCTGGGATTGGCTTGCTGGTGTCCCTTCGTCATTGAAAATTCAGAATGAGGTTTTGTTCTAGCTTAGTGTAATGGGTCCCACGGATGGCGCCAACTTGTTGATGCAAAAGTTGGGTGATCCTTGCTAGACCCGAATTAGGCTTAATTCGGGTTGGCTGGGCTCCGGCTCCTGCACCAAGTGAATCGTTTGGTTGAGATCCTGCACACTAAACAACACGCGTTAGGCTTACCGTGGGAATGTTTCCCACGATTAGACTCCGGCGTGAGAGTAAGTAATCGATTAGGGTTTATGTGAGTTGAGAATAGAACGTAATACCTTTGTGGAACCCTTGGGGGTTCCTTTTATAGGCAGTGGAACCCTAGTGGGCTACCACTTGATACTTCGGCCCCAAGGAAAGGATAACTATCAGAATTAGAATGATTGTTATCTTCTAATTTTGGTAGTGAATATCCTCCTCTATTGGGATAAAGCTATTCCTAGACAGAATATGATTCTGTCTAACCCTATGTCGGCCGTACCGGGCCGTGGGCCGCACACATGTGTGCGGTCACTGTTCTACCAAGCCCATAAGCCTGAATGACATTATCCCACCCATCTGTGATGGGCCGGATACGGGTAATACCCATGGGCCGGGTTCATGACCCGGCTGGGGACTATACGTCATCATAAAGCACAAAAGAACATAATTACTTTTAACTATTCGATTCTCTTATTAATCGACTTGAATGAGGTACATGAATGACATTGTACCTATGTTCCTTTTATAGAGTAAGGAACCCTAGAAACCTTAGAATATTCTATAAAGATAACTATATCACAGACGATATATTATCAATATTCTAACTATTAAAGTATATCACATAAGATATACTCTAACTATAACTATGACATATCTTATACAAAGATATATTCGTCCTAATCAATATAGCAGTACTTACTTTATAAGTAGCAGTACTTACTATGTACCGCGTTAACACTAACGGTACTTGAAAGATAACTAACAATACTTGAATAACACTAACGATACTTGACACTTAACAAATAATTCCCAACAATCCTCCCCTAAACAAGAATGATAACTTGTTGTCTTCTTGTTTCTCTTGTACTGGATGTATTTAGAATACATGTCTTCAGTCTTTCCTTCATCCTTGGATTGAACTTGGTAATTTGTATTTGTATCCAACTGAATGTAGCCAAACACTTCAATGTAGATCTTCTTCTGATAAGATAATCTTCAAATAGCATGAACATCATCTTTGTCTTCGAACTATGACCTTCTTGTGTCTTGTAAACATTCATTTATCTTTGCAACATCAGTAATTGTCTTCTTGAGTTAAATCTATGAACCCTGAATCATGAACTTCAGTCTTGATTTGATGAGACAAAACCTTCTATGTATTTTCTTCTTGAATACATCTTTGCTTGCAATCTTCATACCTAAAATAAATCAGTTAACAACAAAAACCAATATGTATTGGCTTCATGATTTTTAGCATCACTAGCTATCAACGGATTTGATATATTCTTTCTAGTTAGCTGTACACTCTGGAATAGCCAATACTTTAATCATGAAGAATAAGGTGTACTAATAACCCTACATTTTTTGGTAAATAGTCAACCATCAACGGATTTGATGAAGTCTTTACCTAGTACCGTTTGTCTAGGACTAGCCAACTCTTTTTCTCGAAACAAGGTGAGTAAGAACCATATAGTTTTTTTTAGCAAACTACCAGCTATCAACGGATTTGAGAAGTCTTTACCATAAACCGTTTGCTTATGGACTAACCAGTTCTTATGTGTGTTAGACATGGTGAACTGAGAACCATTTGTGAAGTGTGACTGAAAGTCAAACACTTAAGGCTCTTTCTTAGCTTCGTCCTCATCTTTCAAATCCTTGATTTGTTGTTTAACCATTCTGATCAACTCCAAAGCATCAACATATTCTTCTATAACTTCCAATTGTTGTTCCAACATTCTTTCCAACAATCTTCTTTTGAATGGATAACTCTTCTCTTGTAGCATATAGTAGGTAACATCATCTATATCCAAAATATGCAATCCACATGACCTATAATATCTCCAGTAACTAGGAACCTGATTCTCTAATTCCTTCAACATTTCTTGATCACAGTTGTGTGGTTCATACATGAAGAGCATTTCCCTATACAATAGTGATACTTCAGTTTTACCTGCACTGGCTTCTTGAACTAACCTGAAAAGATCTTGAATATCTTGTTTGTCAAGAATGTGAAGAATATATTCCAAAAGTCTAAATATTCTTGTTGTGCCATCAGTTCTTTGAATTCCATGAGCTTCCAGTCCTTGATCTATAGAGTATATCCATCTAGCAATAGACGATCTCTTTCCAAAAATCTCTGTATCAATACATTGATCTTCAAATTTTACTATCTTCAAGTACTTCTTCAAGATCTCATCATCATCACTATCTTCTGCTGTTTACTTAACCCTCTTGGCTTTCTGCTTTCTCTTTGTTGATATTTTCCTTTTAACACCCTTGGAGGTTCCCTCAAATTCTGTTGAACCCTCTTCCAAGTTTCTATGTACCGTTTCTTCAACATGTACTATTGACTATGTATGTACTGCTTGTACATATTCAGTCTGAGCAATATCTTGAGCTTTATCTCCTTCATTCATTCTTTGAGCAGTCTCTTCCTCCTTTGAACTTACCTTCTCCTTTCTATTCTTCCTCACATAAGTAGTCTTGATAGTTGGAGATGTATTTGTAGGTTCAGCAGTACTTGGCTCAATTCTAGGAATGCTTCCAAATTGTCTTTGTTTTTGCAGATGTCTTCTATGTCTTTCAACAACCATTCTATCTTCTTCAGATCCAATCTCAACAAAATTCAATTCAGTTCTCTTATGTTTCTCATACAAAGTCCTGATTTCTTCAAAATTCTTCTTGACCAGCTGAATATGAGTGAAACCCTTAACTTTCTTGAGAAAGTTCATCATTTGATTCCTAATCTGCATGGTAGTTGGAGGCTTAATCTTTTCTTTTCTTCTCTTTTCAGCAAAGAATCTTTGTTGCTCCCTTACTAGATCATCAATCAACTTTGATTTCTCTTCTTCGTCATAAGCAGCTCTCTCTTCAGCTATCAATGAGTCTGCAAGAAGCTCACTTGCATGTAATTCAGCTTGAATCCTATCATACTCTTGTATGTTTCATTCTTGCTGTATTCTCTTAGCTTCTAGCAAATGCTGCTTAGCTTCAAGTTCTTCTTGTAAGTCTTCTTCATGAATCTGAGCTTGCATTCTAAGAGCATATTCCTCATCATGGTCTAATTGATTAAATCTATACATGACTTTGCTTATGTCTTCATCTGAATCACTTTCATTTTCAGATTCTGATAGTATTTGCTAATTCCCCTTATCCTTTGGATTAATCTTAGGTAGCTTTTTCTTCAGCTTGGAAGGTCTTTCCTCATCAGCTTGCTGTTGAATAACTATACCTTTAGTAGGGTGTGAAGCTTGAACTTTCTTACCTTTAGTTTGATCCTTTTTGGCAAGAACTTCTTGTTGTGTCTTCTTCTCTGCCTCTGCTTGTTTTACTTTCTCAGCTGAATTCTTCTCTCTTAAGTCAAGCAGTATTTGGGCTAAAGTATCATCCTCTCCAAAAGGAGTTTGACTTTCTAGTAAATGATGATCACCAACAGTACTTGCAATCGGCTTAGTTGGCTTAACAGTACTTGGATCTTCAACAATGTCAGCAGTACTTGTAGTCGGCTTAGTTGGCTTAGGAGTACTTGGGTCTTCAACAATGCTGACTTCACCAGTATTAGACACATTTGTTTCTTCAATCACTTGTTTATCTACAGATACTCTTTCTTCCACTGAAGCTATCTTTTCAACTTGCACCTCTGTAGTCTTGTCTGATCCAATGCTCATTCTTGATCTGGACAGTACTTGCAAAGACTGTTTCTTGTAAAACCAAATTTGTCTTTATGGTGGTGGAGTTGAAGATACAGGAAATTGAACATCTATTTCCTCCAACTTCTCATAGAAAGTACTCCAATTCACTTGAAGTGGTGATTGAGGTGTTGGTGCTGGCTGAGTTACCATCATTTCTTCAACTTGTTGCTCCTCATGAGTAGGCTGTGGTTCTTCCTGTTGAAACTCTATGTTTGTAGGTTCATCCACACCAGTCTCTAAACCAGTTCCATCTTCATAAGTCCCAATGACATCTTCATCCAGCTCAAAATTGATGTCATTTCCAGAGATCCTTGTTTGATTAACAGAAGAAGGTGGTTGTTCTTCATAATTCCTCCCCTGTTTGGTTGCATTCAGTTGCCTTTTCTTGTGGTTTCTAAATCTTTTCTTTTTGAGTGCAGCCTTCTGAATAGATCTATGTTGCCTCATCCAAGGTGATACTTTGTTCCTCAACTTAATTAGGCTAGCTTCCAATTTAGCAATTTTCTTGTCTTGAACAAGTTTTTCTTTTTGCAACACCTGTACCTGTTGGGACAAACTAGTACACAAAGCAGTCAAATTTGCAACATCCACCAACTCTGGTGCTTGTGCTGGTGGTGAACCACTAGCAGCAATAGAAGCAGCAGGTGTATGGATCATCTCATCAGTATTTAGTGGAGCACCAATATTGTGAGAAGAAGATTGTGAATCTTCTGGGGAATGGGAACTCTGGTGAGAAGGATTTTGCTGAGAAGCACTAGCATTGCTAGGTTCCTCACCTTCTTGGTTGGCAGGTTGGGCTAACATATGAGCAAACAATGGTGTAACTATTCCTGTAAAGGCATTGCCTTGTTTGGTCAAGAAAGAGAAAGTTCTCTTTGTGAATGTAGGAACATCCCATGTATCAGTTAACTTTGGTAGGTTAGGTATTTGATCACTAACTAAAGTCTGAATGAATCTAGGATACATCAAAAACTTTTTAGTTCCTTCCAAATTCCTAGTCATGGCTTCAAAATTAATATTGAAAAATTAAAAACCCTGTTATTTGCTAGACAAATACCAGTTGATGCAAATGCAGCAGGGATTTGATCAAAAGATGTACTTTTAGAGCTTACACAGTGAATAATAGCATGAAAAAGCAATTTCCATTGAGGTGAAAATAAAGCTTTAAAGAAAGTAAGACTTTCCCTACCACCTTCACAGCCCATGGCTGCAAGGCTATCATGAATCTCTGTGTTATTAAGCATACTAAGTCTATTTTCATCATTTAATCTCAAACTTGCCCTTAGCAGTACCTCAGTTACATATATATTTCTATGATTCACCCTAGCCCTAATGCAAGGTTGATCAAACCGAGTACCTAACACAGTAGTGTTCCAAAATTGTTCAACAATGGAAACAGAGACAATGGGACTTACAGTGAGTGCAAAACGAACATGACTTCGAGATAAGAAACCAAGAATATCTTGGAATCCAAGAGAGTCATCATTTACAGCAAGATTCGCAACCAAATTATGCTTAGAGATCACTTGTAAAGCAGCCATTAGTATTTTTGATGATCAAAAAATTAGAGAGAAAGAGATAAGAATAAAGATTAGGTGAATCAATTGTGTAATTAGAGTAAGTATTTAAGTAAATAACAAACCCAAGCGCGAAGAAACCGCCAAATTTACAAAAGAGACCCTTAACGGTACAACGGACATGTAGCGGTACATGGAACATACTCGGTACTTGAACTTGTGCTAGCGGTACTTGGAGTTATAACGGTACCTCACAATTTTTACCAGTTCAGGCATTCCACTATTATTATAACCTCTTTTATCTTTCTCTATCAACCTGCAATCACATCAAAAACACAAAACATAGACTATACAATAAAAATTAGTATAAAAATTGTACAACTCTTACCTCCCCTCAACATACGCAGCAGTCTATTGGTTGAGCATACCAATATGTGTCACCAAGAATTCAAATCTCTTTGCATCAAATGCCTTGGTCAACAAATCAGCTACATTGTTGTCTGTATGAATCTTCAAGACTTGAATAAGCTTCTTGTCATAGGCATCTCTTATAAAGTGATGTCTTATTTCAATATGTTTGGTCTTGGAGTGAAATACTAGATTCTTGACAATGCATATAGTACTTTCATTATCAAAGTAAATCTTGCTGTTCATGAAGTTAAACCCATAATCTAACAATTGATTTTGAATCCAAAGTACTTGTCCACATCAATGAGCAGTAGCTACATATTCAGCTTCAGTTGTAGAAGTAACAACAATGGTTTGCTTCTTACACTGCCATGATATGAGTCTTCTTCCTTGGAATTGACAACCTCATGTTGTGGATTTCCTATCATGATTAGCTCCAGCATAATCACTGTCTGAGTAAGCTTCCAATTCAAAGGTGGAATCTCTAGGATACCATAATCCTAAATTGGGTTGACTTTTAAGATACTTAAAAATCTTCTTCACAGCATGTAGATGTGACACCTTTGGATTGACTTGTAACCTTGAACAGGCACACACAACAAACATAATATCTGGCCTTGAAGCAGTATGATACATCAGTGAACCAATCATTGATCTGTATAGATGAATATCAACACTTTCTCTATGTTCATCTTTTGATAAATACTTCTTAGCTTGAAAAGGTGTGCTTGTACTCCTTGTATCCATACATGAAAATTTCTTCAAGATTTCAGCAACATACTTATCTTGGATGATAAATATTCTATCTTTAGTTTGTTTGACTTGCAGTCCCAAAAAGAAAGTTAGTTCTCCCATATAACTCATCTGAAATCTTCCTTTCATCAAAGCCTCAAACTCTTCACACCATGGCTTATTGGTAGAAGTAAAAATGATGTCATCAACATAGACTTGAACTAGAATAATATCCTTAGCATTCTTCTTGATGAACAGAGTTTTGTCAATGGTCCCTCTCCTATATCCATGCTCTAACAGAAAATTAGATAAAGTTGCATACCAGGCCCTAGGAGCGTGATGCAGACCATAAAGTGCTTTGATAACCTTGTAGACTCTATTGGGGAATTTAGGATCTACAAAACCTGGAGGTTGTGAGACATATACCTCCTCTAAAATAGTACCATAAAGAAAGGTACTTTTCACATCCATTTGATAGACTATAAAACCCATATATGATGCAAAGGCCAAAAATAACCTAATGGCTTCTATCCTTGCCACTGGTGCAAAAACCTCATCATAGTCTATCCCTTCTTCCTGTCTATAGCCTTGAGCAACAAGTCTTGCCTTGTTACTCACAACAACTCCTCTTTCATCCTTCTTGTTCCTGAAAACCCATCTAGTACCAGTTACTCTCTTACCTGAGGGAAGATCCACAAGAATCCAAACCTTTTGTAGCTCAAATTGTGTTAATTCTTCTTACATGGCATCTACCAAACTTTCTTCATCAAGAGCCTGAGAAATGTTTTTGGGCTCTACTTGTGATAAGAAACATGCAAACAAACAATGCTGAGTATCTTTATGATTAGTTCTCTGTTGTTGTTTGACATAACTCACAAGTGCATGAGTTTCAGTATTGGTTTGAAGTTGTCTTCTGGTTTGTATAGCAGACTTGGGATCTCTAATGATCTGTGTAGTAGGATGGTTGTTGTTGACTCTATGCGTGGGAATAGAACTGACTGGAATTTCTGTTTCCAAATTGTTGAAATCAGTTACTGCACCCTGCTCATCATAAGAAGCTTTGGAGAAGATTCCTTCAGCTGGACTAGTAAGTACTTCTACTTATAAAGTAAGTACTGCTATATTGATTAGGACGAATATATCTTTGTATAAGATATGTCATAGTTATAGTTAGAGTATATCTTATGTGATATACTTAAATAGTTAGAATATTGATAATATATCGTTTGTGATATAGTTATCTTTATAGAATATTCTAAGGTTTCTAGGGTTCCTTACTCTATAAAAGGAACATAGGTACAATGTCATTCATGTACATCATTTAAGTCGATTAATAAGAGAATCGAATAGTTAAAAGTAATTCTGTTCTTCTGTGCTTTATAAGTTAGATTCCACATAACTTATTTAGTTTTAGTAAGAGTTCTCAAAGTGTTTTTGTTTGATTACAAACTACTATACTAGTTCTTAACAGAATATAGATCCAATCAAAGGGATCAACAAGTGGTATCAGAGCTTGTTGAGAAACTCTGAAAAAGAAGAACACAACCTCATACACTCCACTCACACCAAAACTCAATGTCTCAACATGGTGATGACGCTCACTTAGATGATGTTCAAAACCCTGATCCATTACCACAGGGACAACCACAAGTTGTGCATCCTGCACCAGCACAAGGCGGTCAAGCCGTGAATGCTGTAACTACCTCTACAACTACAACACCTTCTCATACTCTTTCTGCTGTCAAACTCCCAGTGCTCATAGGTGACAATTATGAGACATGGGCTATACAGATGGAACATTACTTGAATCACACAGATCATACTGTGTGGCAAGTTATTAAGAATGGGAATACACCTAAGAAGCTACACTGGTTTCCTGATGGTACATGCTATGCTCTACCTGCTGTGACTGCTGAGGAGGTACAAGCAGAAATCAAAGAGAGAAAAGCCAGAACTGCTTTGGCTATGGCTCTTTCAGAAGACATCTTACCCAGCTTTCATCATTATAAGGATTCTAAAGCTATGTGGGATGCCATAATACTTAGATTTGGAGGTAATGACAAATTTAAAAAGATGAAGAAGATTTTTCTTAAGAAAGAATTTGATAACTTCTCAAGTTCTAGTATAGAGGGAATACATGGTGGCTATGGAAGTTTCAGTAAGCTGCTTATTCAATTGGTAGTTTAGGGACAAGTAATTCCTAATGAAGAAACTAATCTAAAATTCTTAAGGAGTGTTCCACAAGAGTGGAAAGCAATGGCTATGCACTTCATCACAAGAGATGATCTGGAAACAATTCCGTTTGATCATCTCTACAACAATCTTAGAGCATACGAGATGGATGTGAAAGGCATTGAGGTAATTTAAGGCATCGACTACAACAAAGTCTAACTTGGTTTTTGTGTCAGAAGGAAACAGCGGTACTTATTTTCATAATACCACTAGTGGATCAAGCAGCAGTACATACTTCACAAATATCGCTGGAGTTACAAGCGGTACTTACCCACATAGTACTAAAGGCAGCCCCATAGTCTCTCAAAATCCACATGGAAGATCTTCACCATTGTTTAGTGACAATGATGCCTTCTCATTCTTTGTTGGACAAGACAACATGCCAAGATTAACATTCAATGACTTGTTCCAAATGGATGATGCTGATGTTGAAGAGATGGATCTTAAATGGCAAGCTGCTATGGTGTCAGTAAGATCAAACAGGTTCTTCAAGAAGACTGGAATATAGATGACTGTTGATCCTAATGAGCCATTAGGATATGACAAGTCCAAAGTTGAATGCTATAACTGTGGAAGGAATGGACACTTTTCAAGATAATTCACTAGAGACAAAGCTGAGAGTAGCATTCAAAAGTCCAAGAACAGCTATAGAACCAGTCCAAGAATAACTGAAAGCTTTCCAAAAGGAAACAGCAGGAGTCCTAAAGGAACCAAAGCATTGGTGACTATAGATGGAGTGGTGAACTGGGCTGAAGATGATGAAGAAGAAGAGCTTGGTTTAATGGCTCTCTCACATGAAGATACTGAGGTACATCCTTGTTCTAAAGACCGTGTTCTTAAATTTAATAGCTTAAAAGTAGAACTAGTGGAACAATATCAAAAAGTCAACACATGCACTGTAGAACTAAATGCTTTTAAATAGGGTGTTTCTAAGTTAGAAGAAAATATAGTTTTGTATAAAAAGGCTCAACAAAACTTTGAATAGAAAATAAGAATTTTAACTCTTCAAATGAGGGAAAAAGATGTGGAAATTAAAGCATTTGAAAGACAACTTTTGAATGTGTCAGAATAAAATGAAACTTTAAAAGCCAGTCTTTATAATGAAAGGGAACTGATTAATCATTGGCAAAAATCCTCTAAAGGATTGGGAAAACTAATTAATTCACAAATAGGGTATTATGATAAGTCATGTCTAGGATATACTGAGGACCAACATGGGATAACTTTAACTGACTAGGACTTATCAAAGGGGATTTTTGATAGTTCTAATGAGTCAGATAATACACCTAAGAATGATAGATATGCCGAAGGAATGAAAGCAGTTCCTCCACCACTATCTAGAATTTTCATGCCCCCTAGTAATGATATAAGTATAGAGTTAGAAGAACCAAAAGTTAAAAATACCTCAAACTCTAGTACTTTGTCCCAAGATAAGACTGTTGTGACCAAGAACATTGTTTATCCACCTTTAATGAACAATTTTGTGTCTGAAGAATCTAAGACTAGTTCTGCTCCCAAGAAGGTAAAAACTCCTAGCAAGATATTGGAAAATGATGTAAAACATAATAAAACCAAGAGGGGCGCGTTAGGTTTTGAGAAAGTTAAGTCAAAAAAACCTTTTGGGTCTTCTTTGAGAAGAAAAGGATGTTATGTTTGTGGTAGTCTAAGTCATTTTATCAAAGATTGTACTTTACATGAAGATAACATTGTGAAACAAAAGGCTGCACAAAAGGCTGCACAAAAGGTCATGAAAAACAGTAATGGGAAAAATGCACGGTTAATAGGAATCAGAAACTTAAGAATGACAAACCTAAGTTTGATCACTCAAGGGTAGCTAAACAGGTTAAAAATAACTCTACCAAAAGTTTTGTTCCTAGAGCAGTACTTATGAAACAAGGTCTAGTACCTTTGAAGTCTGGTAAACCATGTACCGGTAAGTCTAGACCTGCAAGTACTGCTAGACCAAACTTAAGTACTGTTGGTTCAAAGTTTATCAAACTAAAGTTCTCTAAGACTTTTAAGAATGTTGTTGAAAAAGCCAAAACATCTAGAGGTAGGTTTAATAATAGACTAGTGAAAATGTGGGTTCCTAAAAGAGAAAAATCATGTGTTAAAGCAAGTACCGCTAAGGCAGTACTTAAGGCAAAGAAGTCTGAGCACATAGAGTCACCCTATGTCTTTGACTATATAACTGAAACCATGAAGTATAAGAGTAAAAGCAGTATCACTGGGAATGCTTCTTAACAGACTCTTAAGTGTGTAGGTCCCACAAGATCCGAGCCAAATGTGGCTTGGGTCCCTGTTAACAACTAATAAGTTTTGTGTATGTGCAGGGGTGATGTTGAGTTTTTGTACCCTTTAGGAAAAGGATGACAAAAAAGGGCAAGTATGCACGACGATTTAGGAAAACCGTGTGTGAATGACCCTAAAAGCGAGTTCGTTCTCGAGGAGGCTAGTGCGTTGTGTAATGAATTGATTTTGTTTGTGATTATATTGAGAAGAAAAGAAAATAGAAATAAGAAAGAAATGACGGTTACGACGACGGATCGAGCTAAGACGAAAAGGCGTTTACGTAAAACCGTAAAAAACTACAAAATTAAAAATTTTAAACCTAAAAATTAATTAAAAGCTAAAAGTAGTCTAAAATAATATAAATAAGAATAAAAATCCAATAAATATATTTTAAAACCTTTTATTAATTAAATATTCAATTTTAAATGCTAATTAAAGCCCTAAAATTAAATATAATTAATCAAAATGTCCAAAATATTATTTTATTGAACAAATAACTTACTTATATTATCTAAAGACTAAAAAGTATTTTTCCTAATTTTTAAAAACTATTTTTCTATTTTTTAATCACTAAAAACTATTTTAAAACTAAAATAATTATAAAAAATAATAAAATAATGCCAAAAATAATTTGACACTTTTAAAAATCCTATTTTACTCTAATGAACAGTAGAAAAATGAAAAAGTTAGAAAAATATAAAATTTACCACTAAAAGACAAAAACAGTTTAATATAAAACCCTAATTAACTTAAATTAATTCTAAAAAATAATAAAAAGATGAACAGTAGAAACTTTTATACTAAAAATCTTAAAATGTTTTTCTAAATAAAAGAAAATTTTTAAAAGTGAAAAATATAACTTTTTTACACTAAAGGATAAAAAATAGAAACTTAAAAGTAATTAAAAATGGCTATTTAATCCAAAAATACTAAATAAATAGTAACAGAAAATTAAATTATACTGAAAAATCCTAATTAAAATAAGAAAAATAATGGAATTGGTTTCAAGTCCTAATTCACAATTTAACCCATAAAAGACAAAAATTCTATGTTTCTGAAAGTGACACTTGGGGACTTTTGTCTGCTAGTGAAGCAGTACTAACTCTTGTATTAGCAGGGGAAACCTTTTTTTCCCACTGCTAGTGTAATTATCAAGTCTGGTGACTGTTTAAGCTTAGGAAAGCTTTTGGCTTGATTTCTTTTGGCACAAAGGGCACCCTTATACTCAGTTGAGTATAAGGAGTCTAGGTAAACACAAAAACTCACAAGTTCTTCACAAAAATTCTAGCAAATCAAGCACACAATGTTTTTGATCTTACTTGTGGGTATCTGATGAACAGATGACCAAGTTACATGCACAAAAATGAGATTCAATGGCTTAAAACTTGCATACAATCCAACTAAATGGCATATAACCAATTACAACCCCTTCTATAACCTATCTCCTAACAGTTTATCAAATTTGATGCACAAATTCTTCACAAATTCAGGCAGACAAGCACTTTGCTAATTTTGACTGTTTTCCAAAATTTAGAGCATGCAAATGTGTTATATATTCTACCAATCTGAAAACTAAGCACTAAAATCACCTAACAACTACCTAATGAGTGATGAAAACAGGATTTCAAGCAAGATTTAAAACGTTTAAACCATGTTAAGCCCTAATCCAAACACCCTTTAAACTGAAAATCAAGATTTTAACCAACAACTAGCATACCAAACCTAATCAAACTGGTTTATATCCATCTAGTCATGCATATTAGGCATAAATTAGCATCTCCAAACAACAATATCAACAAACTAA
This sequence comes from Glebionis coronaria, assembly GCA_025667525.1. Lineage (NCBI taxonomy): Eukaryota > Viridiplantae > Streptophyta > Magnoliopsida > Asterales > Asteraceae > Glebionis > Glebionis coronaria. The sequence goes on from CM046875.1 coordinate 61,502,016, forward strand.
CAACTTTCACACAAATCACAATATTCTGAAAACTGAAATCAAGGACAAAGGAGGTACCTTGTTGGACCTACATCCAGGCCCAACAATGGCTGCTAGCCATCTCCTAACAGGTCCGGACCTGTGCAGAACTTTGAACAAAAATCAAGTCTTCCAAAATTCCTGCTAAGATCAATGAACACAGAATAATATCCAATTTCTGATTTTTGAAACTTTTTTTTAACCTTTTAACAAACTCGTAAACCTTGAACTTGAAACACGTTTTGAAACAAGAACAATATCAGAAATCCAGGAATCCAATTCCACTTTCACTTCATAGGATCCTTGGATTTCTGATAATTTTCAAACAAATTCTGAAACCCTTTTTTTTGAAAACTGAAATAAACACCAAGTGTTTATCAAAAGAAATATGGAACTCAGATTTTATCAAGCTAACACAAACTTTAAAAATAATAAAGGGAATTATAATTTAGAAAAAATACCAACTTTATAAATGTTTAAAAGGAATTACAAATAACTTGAAAAAATCTGGAACAAGTGATAGAGGTCACATGCGACCTCTATTTATACAAGTGAAAGGAAGGTCCTAGAATACTAAAACCCTAATTCTTGAAATTCCAGTCCTGCCCTTGAGTCTTCTCTTGGAATGTTGGTCAAAAGTTGTTGCCCATGTGATGAGAGTGATGGCCAGCTGTGGCATTGTGATCTTGGACGTTTAATTGGTGTGGAGGACAAGTAGAGTCATGTGGGGCGTTGATCTTGTCTGCTGTTGGGGTTTGTGTGAAAGAGACGTTGCAGGGGAGGTACAAGGGGGGTCCACAAGGTGATGGGGAAAGAATCTGGGTGGTGGGAATTGATTAGGGGATTGCTAATCAATGTTCTGGAAGGTTATAGCAAAACCCCCTTGTTTTAAAGTTGATTGGGTCTGGGGATTAGCTAGGGTTTATGGGTGATTAGGGGGAGTTTTAATCCGTTTTGGGGGTAAAGGTTTTTAAATTGAGTGTTAAGTGGGAAAAGTGGGAGGGTTTGACTGGGTTTTGACCAGGTTTATTTAATAAACCTGGTGATGGGTTGTGGGTTACGGGTTTGGGCTGGGTAATATGGGTATGGTCGGGTTTTGATGAGGTGTCATGGTGTGAGTGGTGGATGAAGTTTAGTTGTTTGGCAGTTTATCCCCCCCATGTTTCTTCCTTCTTTCATGTTGTAAATAATCAGCAATATACTCCAAATCCCTTTATAACAAGTTTCAGCATTTGGCATTTTTGGCACAACATGTTTATAAACTTGTATTAAGGACTATTAATGCAATAAATGCAATCTTCAAGGGCCAAACTTGTACAAACTTGATAGTTTAGGGACCCACAAGTAGTTTTGAGGATTTACAGGGGTATAAAATGACAAGCCTTCAATAGTTGAGGGACCATTGTTGACAATCTTCAATTCTTCAAGGACCATTTTGGAAATTCCAGATTCGGGCCCGGTTCATTGTGCGGCTTTGTTTCCCGTGTTCGTTTTTGAATGATTCTTGTGATCTTTTTGTCATTTCCTCAATATCCGTACCTAAAATACACAAGCAACAAACACGAGCATATATTTGGCAGTTTTAATGATATTTTATGCATTTTAAGCCCGATTTGGACGATGAGACTATGTATAAAAGCAGTCTCATCACTCCCCCATACTAAACCATTGCCGTGCCCTCACGCAATGCTAGAATAAAGTATCGTAGCATCATCAAAATTCATTTTTACTTTATTGGAATGATAAACTAGCTACACTACTACTATTGCTACTACTTGCGTTTTAGACATAATGTATGATTTTCATCGCAAAATGGGACGTTTAGGTTCATAGAATAAGAACACGTGAATGCTTCGTTAGAAATAATTTCATCGTCCTCGATTTTCACCCCAATTCCATGCCAAGCGTGCAACGAGATCATTGTCATTATAAGTTAGTAATGCTAACACTACTCATATGCCCTAATCACGTACTTATCCTCCCATTATTCCTAAGTTGTATCTCTTATATTTTATTTTGTCTTGAATGTTTCACGAGGATACATTGTTTGACTTATGCGATAATAGAGATTTAGGTCTAAAAATAGAGTCCTAACGGTGTAACTAAGACCATCAAATCAATAACCCCTCCTAATAGACAACGATGTTAAACATTAAGTTGACAAGAAGAATCGATAAACACGATTTTATAACGGTTTTGAACATGAGACTTATTACCAAGAATTTTATACGCCCCCTAACAGAAGGGCCTTATTATCTTTGGTTTACCTCCATCTTTTATTCAACTTCGCCATGAAGCTTTTATTATGACTTCGGTCTTGCCTTGCCTTTTATTATCCGCCTCATCGGTGGTTTTATTAGCCAAAGACGTATATCCTCACGCTAAAGCGAATTTTGGATCTTTAAAGCTTCGAAGATTAAGGCTTGATTCACTTTCAATTTTGCATAGATTTTAGGCCTTGTGGGGCTTTAAATTGTTTGCTAGATTTAGGTGAGCACTTGAAATCTTATTATTGGGTGAAGCTTTTGATTATTCGGGTGCCAATACTTCAAAACCATGACGCTGGCGATACCTTAATGTCTTCCCAATTCAATTACACGGAAGCTACTAGAAAAGACTAGAAACCCAACAATCCTAACTAAACCGCTAAGTCAATATTTATTAAGCAAAAAATATTTACATGCGAAGGGAGAATAAGCAAACAACGAGAACACATGAGTTTTTAAAAGAATACGAGTACTCTACGTTTATCATAGTAACTTATAATTAACTCTATCATTTCTCGTCCTCATTTAAGAGACTTAGCCTAATGTGTAGTTAAGGAATCAAAGCTAAGTGCTAAACACGCACGGTCGAGTCAAAAATTACTCTTATTCTCGCCATCGGAAAATCTACATTCGTGTCTTCAAACACTTATAAAACATGAGAAAAATTTAAAATTTGGCCATTTTTAGCCTTATTTTGCAACAAAACGATAAACAAAAAGATAAACTTTGGAAAGCGTGAAGGTTTGGCAAGGCAAGTATCTATTCACCCCCATACTAAAGTTAAACATTATCCTTAATGTTTCGAGTCTAGGGGTGCAAACACCCCCATACTAGAGACGTAGTCGAATGCCTAATCTAGCATGGAAAGGGTGTAACCAATAAATTAATAGCCGTTTATGAAGTGTGCTAAAAACCTAAGGTTAGAACATCAAAGGATATATCATTTGGATATTGAGAAAGTCTTCAAAGAAAACGATCGAGTGCTCCCATAAACGAACACGAGAGGCTCCAATCGTGAAGATCATGATCTAAAAACCACAATGCACAAACAACCATGGAACAAAGGTTGGAAGGGCACAAATCCTCTCACATTAACTAATTAGAAAGCAATAATATGTACATGGATAAGCATGGGACTCCCCCACGAGGCACCTTGTTTTTGATAACCGAGTCAAAAGCTCGATTCGAATCCCCATAAATGTGATCATTTAGGGATATCATGGTGTGGTCAATTTTTGGTGGGGCTTACATGATAAACAAGGCCCAAAAACAACCGGTATTAAGGACTAAGTCCTTTGATGGTGCAAAATACCGGGATCGAAGATGGCGTTCTCGTTTTCATTGGAAAAACAAATCAACGCCACTTCATCGTGTGCCAACAAAAACCCAAAGGGTTTCAAGAAAATAGATGAGAAGAAATAGAAGGGTGGGACAATGGGTAAGTCATAAAAACCATGAGCTACTCGAGGTAGACTCGCACCAATCAAATAGAAAGATTTTCCATTTATTGCATCGGTGGAAGACCGAGATTTCCCTTTATAAGCAATTCCGGGATCAAATATCTCGTCCTCGATGGAGAAAGGGGAGGGAACATAAGGGGATTCCCCCACACTAGGTCCACACAAAGCATCGTCAAAAGGAGAAGACGAGCTTGTAGCACTCAAAACACGTGGTGATGACGGAGTTAGCATTGTAGAAAAATCTTTTAAATTCAATTCAAAATCTTTTCCTTTTTCATCTTTTAAACTCTCCTTGTGAAAACCCGATTTGATTATGTCAAAAATATTTGGTGTATCTAAAGCAATGTTAGTCACACTAAAAATTCTCACATTTGAAAACCGTTTTGGCAAAGGTGGTGGTAAGTTCTCAAAACGTTTGTCAACAAAGAAAACTTCCCCATCGGGATCAACGTATTCATCATCCGAAGAATCATTCACAATTGGAATCGTAGGCTTAACACTCTTAACCTCCACCGGCGGAGGGGACGAAACTTCATTTTTCTCAACAACTTCTAAAACTCTTTTTGAAATCTTTTTGCAAATGTTTTTGATGGGATTGACATTGTACAAAGACGTGATAGAATACACATGAGAAAGTGTGGAGTTTTGAGTTGCATTAATGACGAGTTCTTCCTCATTGAAACGAAGAGTAATTTTCCTAGCATGCACATCGATAAGTGCTCTCGAGGTATCCAAAAATGATCGACCTAAAATTAACGGAACTTTAGGATCGATGGGAATGTCAACAACAATAAAGTCTACGGGATAGTAGACCTTTCCAACTTTCACAAAGACGTCCTCGGCAACTCCACAAGCTAGAATCGTAGAATGATCGGCCATTTCGATTGACATTCTTGAAGGAGTGAGATTGGGAAGATTGAGCGATTTGAAAATCTCAAGAGGCATCAAACTAATACTAGCACCAAGATCGGCCAAGGCGTAGCATTCTTCCATGTCTTGTATAGCACATGGGATTAAAAACTTGCCGGGATCACCGACTTTTTGAGGTATGCGGCTTAGAAAAACCGAAGAACAACTAGACAATTTTTGCAATTTTTCTTTGTTATTCAACATACTTTTGAAGTTCGCGGCAAATCGAGGCATCATGACTAAGGCGTCGGCAAAACTTATATTAAAATGCAAGTCACGAAACATTTTCATAAAAAGTTCAAATTGATAATTATTTCGTTCTTGTGCCTTTTCCTTGTCTCGTCTTTAAGGGTAAGGTAAGGGTGGTGTGGGTTGGGGCATAGGCATAGGCATCGGCCTTGGAATCTCGGGTTCCATGGTTGGTATTGGTTCAACCGTAGGTGTGGTTTGAGCGGTACTTCGTGGGCTTGGAATTTGCTCCTTTTCGACCATCACCTCGGGTTCTTTCTCTTTTTCCTTCTCCATAGAAGTATTTGGACGAGAAATGGGTTCTTTGAAAGTTTTACCACTACGAGTAGTAATAACCTTCAATTATCCTTTCGTGTTCACGATGGTATCACTAGGAAGACCACCCGAAGAAGAGGGTTTACACATGATAGCTTCAAACATTTTTCCCATTCGGTCTTCAAACTTAGATTGCCTAGCATCCGCTTTTAACAACTCTTGCTTAATCTCATGTTGACCTTGCTCCATTTTTTGTTGATTTTGTTGGAGACGTTGAACATTTCCTTTCATTTTATTAGCATGAGTTTTAAGTTCATTAGCAAGTTCGTTTTTAAGCTCGTTTTTCAACTCGGATCTTAAGCTAACCATTTCACGTTGCATATTATCAAACTTAGCATCATTAGCCTTAGCATAATTCAAAAACTCTCCTTGAAGATTTTTGGTGTGATCATTTTGAAAACCTTGAGTGGTAGTTTGAAAATCACGGTTTTGGTTTTGGTTTGAAATTTGCCCATTTCCACTTTGATAATTACCCTTGTTGTAATTCCTTTGATTGCCTTGATAATTACCACCTTGGTTGTTGTTTCGATAGTTATTAGCATGTTGATTTGGTGGAGCTTGATTTTGGCGGGAACCTTGACCGTTTTGGTTATAAGTTCCCGTGGCTACATAAGCACTCGAAGTGTTACCATCCACGGTAATGCACTCGGAAAGATCATGAGCTCCACCACACGACAAACAACTCTTAGAAACCGCTTTAACCGAAGCGGAATTTGAAGCTTCTTGAGCTTTCCAATGGGACATAAGGTTAGCAAATCTATAAAAAAACCGATTTTCTTCATTTGCTTCATCATGTAAGGCGTTAATACTACGAGACGATGATGAGCCCATTTTGGCAACACTCGGTGTGTTACGAGGGCTATAAACCTCATACCTATTCTCATTTATGACCAAAGCTTCCTCGACCGTTTTACACAAAAAATTACCACCCGCGGCGGCATTTAAATAATCTCTTTCATGATCGTTAAGTCCATTGTAAAACGTGTCGATTTGATGTAAGTCGGAAAAACCGTGATGAGGACATTCATGTAACATCTCCTTAAACCTATTCCAAGCCGTTGAAAAACTTTCATTTGATTCTTGTGAAAATTTAGAAATCTCATTTTTCAAATGCGTAGTCTTAGAGGGCGGAAAAAATTGGTTCACGAACTTTGAAACGAGATCCTTCCACGTCAATATAGAATTGGGTGGCTCTTTCTCTAACCAAATTTTAGCGGGCCCCGCTAAGGAATACGGAAAAAGCATCATCTTAATCGAGTCATTCGAGACATCCTTAAATTTGCAAGTGGCGGTAAGACGATTGAATTGGCGGATATGGTTGTGGGGATTGTCCTTCTCATCACCACGGAATTTGTTGTTTTGGATCATCGACAACAAACCCGTTTTCACCTCAAAATTCTCTGCAAGGATAGCGGGAATCACAATAGCTTCTCCATAACCCTCGGTGGGTGCTTGAAGTAACTCCATCATAGTTCGATTCGCCATGGTTGGTGTTTCTCGTACAATGGGTTCGTCAATAGGAGACTCCTCACTAGAATGAGTTGGAGTGGGAGTTTTGTTCTTTCGTCTACGTGCACGTTTTGCTTGATTACGAGTTAGCATAAACGTCACGTACAACGAGGAGACGAGCAAAGAAGATTCTTTTTGGTGTTTTGTATTTTTCAATTTTTTTTTGTGGTTTTTGATGGTATTAACTTTTTTTGGAAATTGGTGAAATGTATTAGGTAGACAAAAATCTACAAATCTCCTCCTTAATCAAATCTCTTGATTAAAGAAGCCTCAAGGAATGAAAATGATCACGTGAAGTGAACGCCTTCGATGACTTTAGAACGATGGTGGAACACCAAATCGTTCTAGAGGGTTTAATCAATAGAAACCAAGAAAATATATATGATATGTAATAATACTTTGGGCGGCAAAACCCTCGATTCACTCTCAAAATCAAATACGCACAAGCAAGCGGAGGAAGCGAGGCGGCGCGAAGCACTTAAGAGCCTTTTTCCTTTAGGTCGTGAAATACAACCGCCTTATACCCACCTTATAGTTTGTATTTTCAAAATCGAGCTTCACGAAAGTATTTATCTATTTTTGCCTTTTTTCTTTGGTTTGAGATTCGGATACAATGATTGGGTAATGACCTCCCAAGTCAAGGTTGTGATTTCTCACGTATTTGGAGTACTTGTGAATTTATTGTTCTACGTATACAATATAGTAATAGTATTCACACAAAAACCCAAAAACGATAATACGTATTAGTAGAGTGCTACTAATACAAATACTAATTATGGTTAGTATAAAAACAACAATTGTTCAATCAAAACACAACACGCCTCCCCGGCAGCGGCGCCAAAAATGATGTTTATTTTTTGTACCCTTTAGGAAAAGGATGACAAAAAAGGGCAAGTATGCACGACGATTTAAGAAAACCGTGTGTGAATGACCCTAAAAGTGAGTTCGTTCTCGAGGAGGCTAGTGCGTTGTGTAATGAATTGATTTTGTTTGTGATTATATTGAGAAGAAAAGAAAATAGAAATAAGAAAGAAATGACGGTTACGACGACGGATCGAGCTAAGACGAAAAGGCGTTCACGTAAAACCGTAAAAAACTACAAAATTAAAAAAATTTAAACCTAAAAATTAATTAAAAGCTAAAAGTAGTCTAAAATAATATAAATAAGAATAAAAATCCAATAAAAATATTTTAAAACCTTTTATTAACTAAATATTCAATTTTAAATGCTAATTAAAGCCCTAAAATTAAATATAATTAATCAAAATGTCCAAAATATTATTTTATTGAACAAATAACTTACTTATATTATCTAAAGACTAAAAAGTATTTTTCCTATTTTTTAAAAACTATTTTTCTATTTTTTAATCACTAAAAACTATTTTAAAACTAAAATAATTATAAAAAATAATAAAATAATGCCAAAAATAATTTGACACTTTTAAAAATCCTATTTTACTCTAATGAACAGTAGAAAATTGAAAAAGTTTGAAAAATATAAAATTTACCACTAAAAGACAAAAACAGTTTAATATAAAACCCTAATTAACTTAAATTAATTCTAAAAAATAATAAAAAGATGAAAAGTAGAAACTTTTTATACTAAAAATCTTAAAATGTTTTTCTAAATATAAGAAAAATTTTAAAAGTGAAAAATATAACTTTTTTACACTAAAGGACAAAAAACAGAAACTTAAAAGTAATTAAAAATGGCTATTTAATCCAAAAATACTAAATGAACAGTAACAGAAAATTAAATTGTACTGAAAAATCCTAATTCAAATAAGAAAAATAATGGAATTGGTTTCAAGTCCTAATTCACAATTTAACCCACAAAAGACAAAAATTCTATGTTTCTGAAAGTGACACTTGGGGACTTTTGTCTGCTAGTGAAGCAGTACTAACTCTTGTATTAGCAGGGGAAACCTTTTTTCCCACTGCTAGTGTAATTATCAAGTCTGGTGACTGTTTAAGCTTAGGAAAGCTTTTGGCTTGATTTCTTTTGGCACAAAGGACACCCTTATACTCAGTTGAGTATAAGGAGTCTAGGTAAACACAAAAACTCACAAGTTCTTCACAAAAATTCTAGCAAATCAAGCACACAATGTTTCTGATCTTACTTGTGGGTATCTGATGAACAGATGACCAAGTTACATGCACAAAAATGAGATTCAATGGCTTAAAACTTGCATACAATCCAACTAAATGGCATATAACCAATTACAACCCCTTCTATAACCTATCTCCTAACAGTTTATCAAATTTGATGCACAAATTCTTCACAAATTCAGGCAGACAAGCACTTTGCTGATTTTGACTGTTTTCCAAAATTTAGAGCATGCAAATGTGTTCTATATTCTACCAATCTGAAAAATAAGCACTAAAATCACCTAACAACTACCTAATGAGTAATGAAAACAGGATTTCAAGCAAGATTTAAAATGTTTAAACCATGTTAAGCCCTAATCCAAACACCCTTTAAACTGAAAATCAAGATTTTAACCAACAACTAGCATACCAAACCTAATCAAACTGGTTTATATCCATCTAGTCATGCCTATTAGGCATAAATTAGCATCTCCAAACAACAATATCAACAAACTAACAACTTTCACACAAATCACAATATTCTGAAAACTGAAATCAAGGACAAAGGAGGTACCTTGTTGGACCTACATCCAGGCCCAACAATGGCTGCTAGCCATCTCCTAACAGGTCCGGACCTGTGCAGAACTTTGGACAAAAATCAAGTCTTCCAAAATTCCTGCTAAGATCAATGAACACACAATAATATCCAATTTCTGATTTTTGAAACTTTTTTTTAACCTTTTAACAAACTCGTAAACCTTGAACTTGAAACACGTTTTGAAACAAGAACAATATCAGAAATCCAGGAATCCAATTCCACTTTCACTTCATAGGATCCTTGGATTTCTGATAATTTTCAAACAAATTCTGAAACCCTTTTTTTTTGAAAACTGAAATAAACACCAAGTGTTTATCAAAAGAAATATGGAACTCAGATTTTATCAAGCTAACACCAACTTTAAAAATAATAAAAGGAATTATAATTTAGAAAAAATACCAACTTTATAAATGTTTAAAAGGAATTACAAATAACTTGAAAAAATCTGGAACAAGTGATAGAGGTCACATGTGACCTCTATTTATACAAGTGAAAGGAAGGTCCTAGAATACTAAAACCCTAATTCTTGAAATTCCAGTCCTGCCCTTGAGTCTTCTCTTGGAATCTTGGTCAAAAGTTGTTGCCCATGTGATGAGAGTGATGGCCAGCTGTGGCATTGTGATCTTGGACGTTTAATTGGTGTGGAGGACAAGTAGAGTCATGTGGGGCGTTGATCTTGTCTGCTGTTGGGGTTTGTGTGAAAGAGACGTTGCAGGGGAGGTACAAGGGGGGTCCACAAGGTGATGGGGAAAGAATCTGGGTGGTGGGAATTGATTAGGGGATTGCTAATCAATGTTCTGGAAGGTTATAGCAAAACCCCCTTGTTTTAAAGTTGATTGGGTCTGGGGATTAGCTAGGGTTTATGGGTGATTAGGGGGAGTTTTAATCCGTTTTAGGGGTAAAGGTTTTTAAATTGAGTGTTAAGTGGGAAAAGTGGGAGGGTTTGACTGGGTTTTGACCAGGTTTATTTAATAAACCTGGTGATGGGTTGTGGGTTACGGGTTTGGGCTGGGTAATATGGGTAGGGTCGGGTTTTGATGAGGTGTCATGGTGTGAGTGGTGGATGAAGTTTACTTGTTTGGCAGTTTATCCCCCCCATGTTTCTTCCTTCTTTCATGTTGTAAATAATCAGCAATATACTCCAAATCCCTTTATAACAAGTTTCAGCATTTGGCATTTTTGGCACAACATGTTTATAAACTTGTATTAAGGACTATTAATGTAATAAATGCAATCTTCAAGGGCCAAACTTGTACAAAATTGATATTTTAGGGACCCACAAGTAATTTTGAGGATTTACAGGGGTATAAAATGACAAGCCTTCAATAGTTGAGGGACCATTGTTGACAATCTTCAATTCTTCAAGGACCATTTTGGAAATTCCAGATTCGGGCTCGGTTCATTGTGCGGCTTCGTTTCCCGTGTTCGTTTTTGAATGATTCTTGTGATCTTTTTGTCATTTCCTCAATATCCGTACCTAAAATACACAAGCCACAAACACGAGCATATATTTGGCAGTTTTAATGATATTTTATGCATTTTAAGCCCGATTTGGACGATGAGACTATGTATAAAAGCAGTCTCATCAAGGGGCATCTAAATGATGAACTGAAAGACAAAGGTATAGTAGATAGTGGATGCTCAAGACACATGACAGGGAATAAAGATTTTCTTGCTGAATTTGAAGAATTCAGAGGAGGACCAGTAGCCTTTGTGGTAGCAAAGGAAGAATTACTGGCAAAGGAAAAATCAATACAAGAAAGTTGGAATTTGAAGATGTGTTCTTTGTGAAAGAATTGAATGAGTTCAATCTCTTTTATGTATCACAAATGTGTGATATGAAGAACAAGGTGTTATTCACAGACAAAGACTGCTTGGTACTATCTATAGACTTTGAGATGCCTAAAGAATCTCAAGTACTGCTCAAATTACCCAGGCAAGAAAATATGTACACCTTTAATCTTCATACTATTACTCCAACAGGTGGTATTACATGTTTTCTAGCTAAGGCTTCTTATGATGAGTCTAATTTATGGCATAGAAGGTTAGGTCATGTGAATTTCAAGAATCTTAACAGATTAGTGAATAGGAATTTGGTTAGAGGGTTACCTAACAAATCTTTTCAAAATGATTTCACATGTGCTGCTTGTCAAAAAGGTAAACAACATAGAGCCTCTTGTAAGACCAAGACTGTCAATACTGTGACAAAACCTTTGCAACTCTTGCATATGTATTTGTTTGGTCCAGGTTCTGTAAGAAGCATTAGCCATAAGACCTTTTGTCTAGTCATAACTGGTGATTATATCAGATTCAGTTGGGTTTTCTTTTTAGCTCTTAAGAGTGAAACCAATGAATTACTTAAGGATTTGATCACTTTAGTTGAAAAGCAGTTCACTAAACAAGTTTTATTATTAGGACAGATAATGGGACAGAATTCAAGAATGCTGAATTTGATGAATTATGTAGGTCTAAAGGCATTAAGAGACAATTTAGTAATCCTAGGACTCCACAACAAAATGGAGTAGCTGAAAGGAAGAATAAGACACTAATTGAGGCTGCTAGAACTATGCTGGCTGATTCTCTTTTGCCAAATACCTTTTGGGCAGAAGCAATCAACACTGCATGTTATGTTTTAAATAGAGTCTTAGTGACCAAGCCTCAAAACAAAACAAATTATGAACTTTTGACTGGTGTTAAGCCAACCATAATTCATTTAAGACCTTTTGGGTGTCATGTGTCTATACTAAATACTCTTGATCATTTGGGAAAGTTTGATGGAAAGTCTTATCCAGGATATCTTGTAGGATATTCATTGCAAAGTAAAGCATATAGGGTTTATAATTTGGCATCTAAAAAGGTTGAAGAAAATGCCCATGTTAATTTCTTAGAAAATAAACCCAATGTCCCAGGAATAGGTTATGCTTGGATGTTTAATTTAGATTATCTAACTAACTCCATAGATTACTATCCTGTGCAAAAGGATTGTCAAACTAACACTGCAGGTGAGGAGTCTAGTACCACTAATGCAGGTACTCAAGAAGAAGCTTCTTCATCAAATGATGATGTTCATATCTATGTGCCCAATATGCCTACTGTTACTCCCATGTCTGCTACTCCCAAGAAGCAAACCATGCCATCAAAAGATGATCAAGCCTCCCAAGAGCTTCAGAGGCTTCAAGATCAAGAAAAGAATGCTACATCTGCCAATAAGCATTCAGGAGAAGAATCTTTTGAGTCACAACACATAACAGTACATACTATGCCTAGCGGTACTTCATCTGCCAGTACTGCTAAGTCTAAATCTACTAAGTATGTTGATTCATTAAAAGAGATTTTACAAGCTATGGATGATGAAGACGTGTATGCTAGTCCAGCTGAAGGAATCTTCTCCAAAGCTTCCTATGATGAGCAAGGTGCAGTAACTGATTTCAACAATTTGAAAACAGATATTCCAGTCAGTTCTATTCCCACTCATAAAGTCAAAAACAACCATCCTACTACACAGATCATTGGAGATTCCAAGTCTGCTGTACAAACCAGATGACAACTTCAAACCAATACTAAAATTCATGCACTTGTGAGTTATGTCAAACAAAAACAGAGAACCAATCATAAAGATACTCAACATTGTTTGTTTGCCTGTTTCTTATCACAAGTAGAGCCCAAAACATTTCTCAGGCTCTCGATGAATAAAGTTGGGTAGATGCCATGCAAGAAGAATTAACACAATTTGAGCTACAAAAAGTTTGGATTCTTGTGGATCTTCCCTCAGGTAAGAGAGTAATTGGTACTAGATGGGTTTTCAGGAACAAGAAGGATGAAAGAGGAGTTGTTGTGAGGAACAAGACAAGACTTGTTGCTCAAGGCTATAGACAGGAAGAAGGGATAGACTATGATGAGGTTTTTGCACCAGTGGCAAGGATAGAATCCATTAGGTTATTTTTAGCCTTTGCATCATATATGGGTTTTATAGTCTATCAAATGGATGTGAAAAGTACCTTTCTTTATGGTACTATTTCAGAGGAGGTATATGTCTCACAACCTCTAGGTTTTGTAGATCCTAAATTCCCCAACAGAGTCTACAAGGTTATCAAAGCACTTTATGGTCTGCATCAAGCTCCTAGGGCCTGGTATGCAACTTTATCCAATTTTCTGTTAGAGCATGGATATAGGAGAGGGACCAATGACAAAACTCTGTTCATCAAGAAGAATGCTAAGGACATTATTCTAGTTCAAGTCTATGTTGATGACATCATTTTTGGTTCTACCAAGAAGTCATGGTGTGAAGAGTTTGAGGCTTTGATGAAAGGAAGATTTCAGATGAGTTCTATGGGAGAACTAACTTTCTTTTCGGGACTGTAAGTCAAACAAAGGAAAGATGGAATATTTATCAGCCAAGATAAGTATGTTGCTAAAATCTTAAAGAAATTTTCATGTATGGATACAAGGAGTACAAGCACACTTTTCGAAGCTAAGAAGTCTTTAACCAAAGATGAACATGGCGAAAATGTTGATATTCATCTATACAGATCAATGATTGATTCATTGATGTATCTTACTGCTTCAAGACCAGATATTATGTTTTCTGTGTGTGCCTGTTCAAGGTTCCAAGTCAATCCAAAGGTGTCACATCTACATGCTGTGAAGAAGATTTTTAAGTATCTTAAAAGTCAACCCATTTTAGGATTATGGTATCCTAGAGATTCCACCTTTGAATTGGAAGCTTACTCAGACAGTGATAATGCTTGAGCTAATCATGATAGGAAATCCACAACAGGAGGTTGTCAATTCCTAGGCAGAAGACTCATATCATGGCAGTGTAAGAAGCAAACCATTGTTGCTACTTCTACAACTGAAGCGGAATATGTAGCTGCTACTCATTGTTGTGGACAAGTACTTTGGATTCAAAATCAATCGTTAGATTATGGGTTTAACTTCATGAACAACAAGATTTAAATTGATAATGAAAGTACTATGCATTGTCAAGAATCCAGTATTTCACTCCAAGACCAAGCATATTGAAATAAGACATCACTTTATAAGAGATGCCTATGACAAGAAGCTTATTCAAGTCTGGAAGATTCATACAAACAACAATGTAGCTGATTTTTTGACCAAGGCATTTGATGCAAAGAGATTTGAATTCTTCGTGACACATATTGGTATGCTCAACCAATAGACTGCTTCATATGTTGAGGGGAGGTAATAGCTGTACATATTGTTATGCTAATTTTTATTGTATACTCTATGTTTTGTGTTTTTGATGTGATTTCAGGTTGATAGAAAAAGATAAAAGAGGTTATAATGATAGTAGAATGCATGAACTGGTCAAAATCGTGAGGTACCATTATAACTCCAAGTACCGCTAGCACAAATTCAAGTACCGCTTATGTTCCATGTACCGCTACATGTCCGTTGTACCGCTAAGGGCCTCTTTTGTAAATTTGGTGGTTTCTTCGCGCTTGGGTTTGTTATTTACTTAAATACTTACTCCAATTACACAATTGATTCAACTAATCTTTTATTTTTATCTCTTGATTCTATAACCTTCTCTCAAATTTTTTGATCATCAAAAATACTAATGGCTGCTTTACAAGTGATCTCTAAGCATAATTTGGTTGCGAATCTTGCCGCGAATGATGACTCTCTTGGATTCCATGAGGTTCTTGGTTTCTTATCTCGGAGTCATGTTCGTTTTGCACTCACCGTAAGTCCCATTGTCTCTATTTCCATTGTTGAACAATTTTGGAACACTGCTGTATTAGGTACTCGGTTTGATCAACCTTGCATTAAGGCTAGGGTGAATCATAAAAATATATATGTAACTGAGGTACTGCTAAGGGCAAGTTTGAGATTAAATGATGAAAATGGACTTAGTATGCTTAATAACACAGAGATTCATGATGGCCTTGCAGCCATGGGCTATCAGGGTGGTAGGGAAAGTCTTACTTTCTTTAAAACTTTATTTTCAGCTCAATGGAAATTGGTTTTTCATGCTATTATTCACTATTTAAGCTCTAAAAGTACATCTTTTGATCAAATTCCTGCAACATTGGCATCAGTTGATATTTGTCTAGCAAATAACAGGGTTTTTAATTTTTCAAGATTAATTTTTGAAGGCATGACTAGGAATTTGGAAGGAACTAAGATGTTTTTATGTATCCTAGATTCATTCAGGCTTTAGTTAGTGACCAAATACCTAACCTACCAGAGTTAACTGATACATGGGATGTTCCTACTTTCACAAAGAGAACTTTCTCTTTCTTGACCAAACAAGGCAATGCCTTTACAGGAATAGTTACACCATTGTTTGCTCATATGTTAGCCCAACCTGCCAATTAAGAAGGTGAGGAACCTAGCAATGCTAGTGCTTGTCAGCAAACTCCTTCTCACCAGAGTTCCCATTCCCTAGAAGATTCACAATCTTCTTCTTACAATGTTTGTGCTCCACCAAATACTTATGAGATGATCCATACACCTGCTTCTATTGCTGCTAGTGGTTCACCACCAGCACAAGCACCAGAGGTGGTGGATGTTGCAGTTTGACTGCTTTGTGTACTAGTTTGTCCCAACATGTACAGGTGTTGCAAAAAGAAGAACTTGTTCAAGACAAGAAAATTACTGAATTGGAAGCTAGCCTAATCAAGTTGAGGAACAAAGTATCACCTTGGATAAGGCAACATAGATTTATTCAGAAGGCTGCACTCCAAAATCAAAGATTCAGGAACCACAAGAAAAGGCAACTGAATGCACCAAAACAAGGGAGGAATTATGAAGAACAACCACCTTCTTCTGATAATCAAACAAGGATCTATGGAAATGAAATCAATTTTGAGCTGGATGAAGATGTCATTGGGACTTATGAAGATGGAACTTGTTTAGAGACTTGTGTGGATCAACCTACAAATATGGAGTTTCAACAGGAAGAACCACAACCTACTCATGAGGAGCCACAAGTTGAAGAAATGATGGTAACTCAACCAACACCTCAATAACCACTTCAAGTGAATTGGAGTACTTTGTATGAGAAGTTGGAGGAAATTAATATTCAATTTCCTGTATCTTCAACTCCACCACCACAAAGACAAATATGGTTTCACAGGAAACAGTCTTTACAAGTAGTGTCTAGGTCAAGAATGAGAAATGGATCAGACAATACTGAAGAGGTGCAAGTTGAAATGATAGCTTCAGCGGAAGAAAGGGTATATGGAGATACACAAGTGATTGAAGAAACAAGCGTGCCTAATACTGGTGAAGTCAACATTGTTGAAGATCCAAGTACTGCTAAGCCAAATAAGCCGAATACAAGTACTGCTGACATTGTTGAAGATCCAAGTACTGCTAAGCCAACTAAGCCGATTGCAAGTACCATCGGTGATCATCTTTCACTAGAAAGTCAAACTTCTTTTGGAGAGGATGAGACTTTAGCCCAATTACAGAGAAGAATTCAGCTGAGAAAGCAAAACAAGCAGAGGCAAAGAAGAAGACACAACAAGAAGTTCTTGCCAAAAAGGATCAAACTAAAGGTAAGAAAGTTCAAGCTTCCCACCCTACTAAAGTTATAGTTATTCAACAGCAAGCTAATGAGGAAAGACCTTCCAAGCTGAAGAAGAAGCTACCTAAGATTAATCCAAATGATAAGGGGAAGAAGCAAATACTATTAGAATCTGAAAATGAAAGTGATTCAGATGAAGACATAAGCAAAGTCATGTACAGATTTAATCAATTGGACCATGATGAGGAATATGCTTTCAGAATGCAAGAACAAATTTGTGAAGATGAATTACAAGAGGAACTTGTAGCAAAGCAGCATTTGCTAGAAGCTAAGAGAATACAACAAGAATGGAACATACAAGAGTATGATAGGATTCAAGCTGAATTACATGAAAGTGAGCTTCTTACAGACTCATTGATAGCTGAAGAGAGAGATGCTTATGATGAAGAAGAGAAATCAAAGTTGATTGATGATCTGGTAAGGGAGAAACAAAGATTCTTTGCTGAAAAGAGAAGAAGAGAAAAGATTAAGCCTCCAACTACTATGAAGATTAGGAATCAAATGATGAACTTTCACAAGAAAATTAAGGGTTTCACTTATATTCAGCTGGTCAAGAAGAATTTTGAAGAAATCAGGACTTTGTATGAGCAAAATAAGAGAACTGAATTGAATTTTGTTGAGATTGGATCTGAAGCAGATAGAATGGCTGTTGAAAGACATAGAAGACATCCGCAGCAACAAAGACAATTTGGAAGCACTACTAGAATTAAGCCAAGTACTACTGAACCTACAAATTCATCTCCAACTATCAAGACCACTTATGTGAGGAAGAATAGAAAGGAGAAGGTAAGTTCAAAAGAGGAAGAGGCTGCTCAAAGAATGAATGAAGGAGAAAAAGGTCAAGATATTGCTCAGACTGAAAATGTACAAGCAGTACATGCACAATCAACAGTACATACTGAAGAGACGGTATATACAAACTTGGAAGAGGGTTCAATAGAATTTGAGGGAACCTCCAAGGGTGTTAAAAGAAAAAGATCAACAAAGAGAAAGCAGAAAGCCAAGAGGGCTAAGTCAACAGTAGAAGATAGTGATGATGATGAGAGCTTGAAGAAGTACTTAAAGATAGTAAAATTTGAAGATCAATGTATTGATACAGAGATTTTTGGACAGAGATCATCTATTGCTAGATGGATATACTCTATAGATCAAGGACTTGAAGCTCATGGAATTCAAAGAACTGATGGCACAACAAGAATATTCAGACTTTTGGAAGATATTCTTCACATTCTTGACAGACAAGATATTCAGGATCTTTTCAGGTTAGTTCAAGAAGCCAGTGTAGGTAAAACTAAAGTATCACTATTGTATACGAAAATGCTCTTCATGTATGAACCATATAACTGTGATCAAGAAATGTTAAAGCTATTAGAGAATCAGGTTCCTAGTTACTAGAGATATTATAGGTCATGTGGATTGCATATTTTGGATATGGATGATGTTACATACTATATGCTACAAGAGAAGAGTCATCCATTCAAAAGAAGATTGTTGGAAAGGATGTTGGAACAACAATTGGAAGTTACAGAAGAATCTGTTGATGCTTTGGATTTGATCAGAATGGTTAAACAACAAATCAAGGATTTGAAAGATGAGGAAAAAGCTGAGGAAGAGCCTTAAGTGTTTGACGTCCAGTCACACTTCACAAATGGTTCTCAGTTCACCATGTCTAACACACATAAGAACTGGCTAGTCCATAAGCAAACGGTTTGTAGTAAATACTTCTTAAATCCGTTGAAAGCTGGTAGTTTGCTAAAAACTATATGGTTCTGACTCACCTTGTTTCGAGATAAAGAGTTGGCTAGTCCTAGACAAACGGTACTAGGTAAAGACTTCATCAAATCCGTTGATGGTTGACAATTTACAAAAAATTGTAGGGTTATCAATACACCTTATTCTTCATGAATAAAGTATTGGCTTTTCCAGAGTGTACGACGAACTAGTAAAGAATATATCAAATCCGTTGATAGCTGGTGATTTGCTAAAAATCATGAAGCCAATACATATTGGTTTTTGTTGTTAACTGTTTTATTTTAGGTATGAAGATTGCAAGCAAAGTAGTATTCAAGAAGAAAATACTTAGAATGTTTTGTCTCATCAAATCAAGACTGAATATCATGATTCAGAGTTCATAGATTTAACTCAAGAAGACAATTACTGATGCTGCAAAGATTGAATGTTTACAAGACACAAGAAGATCATAGTTTGAGACAAAGATGATGTTCATGTTGTTTGAAGATTATCTTATCAAAAGAAGATCTACATTGAAGTGTTTGGCTACATTCAGTTGGATACAAATACAAATTACCAAGTTCAATCCAAGGATGAAGGAAAGACTGAAGACATGTATTTTAAATACATCCAGTACAAGAGAAACAAGAAGACAACAAGTTATCATTCTTGTTTAGGGGGGGGGGGGGATTGTTGGGAATTATTTGTTAATTGTCAAGTACCGTTAGTATTGTTCAAGTACTGTTAGTTATCTTTCAAGTATCGTTAGTGTTAACGCGGTACATAGTAAGTACTGCTACTTATAAAGTAAGTACTGCTATATTGATTAGGACAAATATATCTTTTTATAAGATATGTCATAGTTATAGTTAAAGTATATCTTATGTGATATACTTAAATAGTTAGAATATTGATAATATATCGTCTGTGATATAGTTATCTTTATAGATATTCTAACGTTTCTAGGGTTCCTTACTCTATAAAAGGAACATAGGTACAATGTCATTCATGTACCTCATTCAAGTCGATTAATAAGAGAATCGAATAGTTAAAAGTAATTCTGTTCTTGTATGCTTTATAAGTTAGATTCCGCATAACTTATTTAGTTTGAGTAAGAGTTCTAAAAGTGTTTTAGTTTGATTAAAAACTACTATAATAGTTCTTAACAGAATATAGATCCAATCAAAGGGGTCAACAAAGACTCTATTTAACACATAACATGCAGTGTTGATTGCTTCTGCCCAAAAGGTATTTGGCAAAAGAGAATTAGCCAACATAGTTCTAGCAGCCTCAATTAGTGTCCTATTCTTCCTTTCAGCTACTCCATTTTGTTGTGGAGTCCTAGGATTACTAAATTGTCTCTTAATTCCTTTAGACCTACAGAATTCATCAAATTCAGCATTCTTGAGTTCTGTCCCATTATCTGTCCCAATGATTAAAACTTGTTTAGTGAATTGCTTTTCAACTAAAGTGATAAAATACTTAAGTAATTCATTGGTTTCACTCTTAAGAGCTAAAAAGAAAACCCAACTGAATCTGCTATAATCATCAGTTATGACTAGACAAAAGGTCTTATGACTAATGCTTCTTACAGAAACTGGACCAAACAAATCCATATGCAAGAGTTGCAAAGGCTTTGTCACAGTATTGACAGTCTTGGTCTTACAAGTGGCTCTATGTTGTTTACCTTTTTGACAAGCAGCACATGTGAAACCATTTTGAAAAGATTTGTTAGGTAACCCTCTAACCAAATTCCTATTCACTAAGTTGTTAAGATTCTTGAAATTTACATGACCTAACCTTCTATGCCATAAATTAGACTCATCATAAGAAGCCTTAGATAGCAAACATGTAATACCACCTATTAGAGTAATAGTATGAAGATTAAAGGTGTACATATTTTCTTGCTTGGGTACTTTGAGCAGTACTTGCGATTCTTTAGGCATCTCAAAGTCTTTAGACAACACCAAGCAGTATTTGTCTGTGAACATCACCTTGTTCTTCTTATCACACATTCGTGATACAGAAAAGAGATTGAACTCATTCAATTCTTTCACAAAAAACACATCTTCAAATTCCAACTTCCCTGTATTGATTTTCCCTTTGCCAGAATTCTACCTTTGCTACCTCCAAAGGCCACTGGTCCTCCTCTGAATTCTTCAAATTCAGCAAGGAAATCTTTGTTCCCTATCATATGTCTTGAGCATCCACAATCTACTATACCTTTGTCTTTCAGTTCATCAATTAGATGCCCCTACACATAAACAAAACTTATTAGTTTTTAATAGGGACCCAAGCCACATTTGGCTCGGATCTTGTGGGACCTACACACTTAAGAGTCTGTTCAGAAGCATTCCTAGTAATGCTGCCTTTACTCTTATACTTCATGGATTCAGTTATGTAGTCAAAGACAGAGGGTGACTCTATGTGCTCAGACTTCTTTGCCTTAATTACTGCTTTAGCAGTATTTGCTTTAACACATGATTTTTCTCTTTTAGGAACCCACATTTGCACTGGTTTGTTATTAAACTTACTTCTAGATGTTTTGGCTTTTTCAACAACATTTTTAGAAGTCTTAGAGAACTTTGGTTTGACAAACTTTGAACCAAAAATACTTAATTTTGGTCTAGCAGTACTTGCAGGTCTAGACTTGCCGGTACATGGTTTACCAGATTTCAAAGGTACTAGACCTTGTTTCATAAGTACTGCTTTAGGAACAAAACTTTTGGTAGAGTTATTTTTAACCTGTTTAGCTACCCTTTTTGAGTGATCAAACTTAGGTTTGTCATTCTTAAGTTTCTGATTCCTATTAACCTATGCATTTTTCCCATTACTGTTTTTCATGACCTTTTGGGCAGCCTGTTGTTTCATAATTTTATCTTTATGCAAAGTACAATCTTTGATAAAATGACTTAGACTATCACAAACATAACATCCTTTTCTTCTCAAAGAAGACCCAAAAGGTTGTTTTGACTTAACTTTCTGAAAACCTAACCCACCCCTCTTGGTTTTATTATGTTTTACATCATTTTTCAATATCTTGCTAGGAGTTTTTACCTTCTTGGAGCAGAACTAGTCTTAGATTCTTCAGAAACAAAATTGTTCATTAAAGGTGGATAAACAATGTTCTTGGTCACAACAGTCTTATCTTGGGACAAAGTACTAGAGTTTGAGGTACTTTTAACCTTTGGTTCTTATAACTCTATACTTTTATCATTACTAGGGGGCATGAAAAATTCCTAATAGTGGTGGAGGAACTGCCTTCATTCCTTCAGCATATCTATCATTCTCAGGTGTACTATCTGACTCACTAGAACTATCAAAAATCCCCTTTGATAAGTCCTTGTCAGTTAAAGTTATCCCAGGTTGGTCCTCAATATATCCTAGGCCTGACTTATCATAATACCCCATTTGTGAATTAATCAGTTTTCCCAATCCTTTAGAGGACTTTTGCCAATGATTAATCACTTCCCTTTCATTAAAAACTGGCTTTTAAAGCTTCATTTTCTGCTGACACTTTCAAAAGTTGTCTTTCAAAAGCTTTAATTTCGACATCTTTTTCCCTCATTTGTAGTGAAACACCCCAGAAATCGACGTCACTATTTAATCCTATTTTACGGATATTTTTGAAATTTTTAGAATTTTTGTGGATTATATGTTTGACGGTTTAAGTTGAAACCAAGGTTGGAGGTCTTAATTTTAACGTTTCACGATTTAAGAGGAACCGATGACGATTACGATACCGACGGATGCCCGAAATTAATCTTTTATTATCGATTGATCGATATTTTGATTTTTAGAAGTTTTTATTTTTATTTCGTGTTAAGTCGAGTCAGAACCATTTTTATTCCATTTGGGTGCGTTTGACCCATTTAAAATCATTTTGGAATAGCCGGGATGAACCCCGACTCCCGCAAAAATTCAAAACCGACATTTGGGTTAAATTCCCGCTCTTTATATATTAGTTTGCCATTAAGGACAAAAGAAAGCCAATTTTGCAAAAAGGTCCCTCCCAAATTCTTAAAACAAACAAACAAACACACACTAAATCATTTTTCCTCAAAAATTTTCCCACTTTCTTTCTTTCTTCTCTTTAGTCGTCGGCCTACACCAGCACCATCATCACATCACCATTTTTTTCTTGTTTTGAGAAAAACTAATCAAAGACCATTCTTCCAATTACCTTTGTAAGTCTTTCTAACTAATTTAATCATACATGCATCATCTTTGATTTTTCAAATTTTTTTTATTTTTGATTAAGTGGGTTTTGATCTGTTATTCTTTATTGCATGTTCTTAATGTGTGTTTATAAGTAAACGGAAAAATTTAAACAAGTTAGAAAAATATTTTTTTTGGTGTTTTTGTTCTTTAAACCGACGGCAAAAATGGGGGTGTTTGTTGATTTTGATTTTTGATGTAATTAGCTTATGGGTTTGTGTTTAAATATTTGTTTAAATGATTTTTTTTGTTGGTTAGATTGCATGTGCATTTTTTTTTGAAATGGGTTTTTGTGAGAATGAATTATTCAAGTGATTTAGGATCTTGTTAAAGTGTTAGGGTATTTTATAGATGATTTTAGGATCATAGGAGTAGTTTGGATGGGTTGAAAATGGGTAGAAACGTGATTTGCAAAGCGTTATTTTTAATCAGATTTTTCAAGGCCATTTTTCCTAAATTTAAGTTTGAGTCCAGATTTTTATTATAGGATAGAGTTGTGGAGATTCTTTTTAGCTTCGATTTGATATAAGATAGAGCTTGTAGCTCCAAACGAGTCAAAAGTTACGTTAGTTTAAAGTTTTGTGTACCGGGAGATGAAGGTCGACGTAATCCGAATTTATGTTCGGTTTTGGGTCAATTCTCGGGGACTATAAATAGAGCTTTAAAAATGATTTAGTGCTGTTCTTTAGTTCAAAACTTGGGTCTGTGAGTCTATTTTCAAACTTATATTTTGGTTTTGCAAACGGAAATGGTTAAGTGAGTCAAATTGGTTTTACAACGTAAGAGTGCAAATATGTCCGGATTTTCAAGGTTGGAAATGTGTTGGGCAGCATGACTTAAAAGTGATATCTTTTTATGAAAATTTTTATGGGCTTTTTACATGATATAAATGAAGTCTACAGCGAGTTTCTTAAAAATTCGTGATGTTTAAGTATGAGAATTCAGTCCGTACATTAGGTATGTACCGGCAAAATTGTAAATCGAGTAAATGCTTTAATAACGTAGAACAATGGATGTGTCTAGTAAATATCACTTGGTTGAGGTTTTGGTGTGAGTTGTATGAACATTTAGTGTTCTTAATTTTGTAAATACAGTACTTGAAGGTACTTTAAAGTGTTGATTCATTGCGCGACTTGTTTGCAAGGTATTGAAATTGAATTCAAGGGGCGTCCTCATCGTCGGTGATTGTTTTCCGTCTACGTCTTCGTAATACTACTACTACTACTTAAGGTGAGTCTATAGCCTCGCTCTTTACTGTATTTTAAATGATTTTACCCACGAGGGAGATACATGCTATTTAAACAAAAAAGGAACATAAGTCATGAATGATTGTTGGACCCGAAAGATGTTATGAATTATGTTGAGTAGCTAGTTGCCAAAGACCCTAAATTCATAAACCGTTAACTATGTTTGATCCTAGTGTGGATTGGAAATAGCCGCTTGAACAATTGGTAGTACTATTGGGTTGACGACCCTATCCTAGATGAGAGTAGTACGTTGAGTACCCTCTGCGGTTGGATAACTTGTGTCAAGAAAAAGGTATGATTGGCAACGAATACCTAAGAGGGGTAATGGTTTCACTTAAATCACACCGGCATTTGGCGTCGGTGATTAGTTTATGGGGTCGGTGTCATGAGATTAAACATAATTAAATAGCCTATGCTATAATGAGTAATACCCGATAATAGTTTGTAATGATCTACATACTATTGAACGATCGTGAATGGATTTTATACTTATGTTCAATTATGATTTTGTAAAATCTATAGATCTCGCTCAACATTATTTGTTGACAGTTTTTAAGCATGTATTTCAGGTAATCGAGGATGACAGAAGCGGAGCATGCAATGGATGTTGTTGTGGCTTGTGGATGGTCTAACTTGTTTTTCCTCCCTTTTAACAAAAACAATTTGTAACTCTTGTATGTTTTGTAAACAATGGGGTTGGTTTTAAACGGGTTGAGATTTGTGGGGACCTAACGCTACTCTGTTACATTTTGGGGTGGAAAAATTTTAGACAATTTATGTTGTTGTAATTTAACAAGTTTTTAATTTACTTATGTTTAAAACGTCTCTTTTGAGTCGTTCAATATGGCTTGTGTGGGATGATTCTTTGACTAACACCCAATTGTGATATTCCGCCGCGCAAGGTAAATTGGGGGTGTTAGAGATTGGTAATCAGAGCCACAAGTTATAGAGAACTAGGTCGTTTTTGAAAAAAGGTCCTAAACTATAACTTTTGTATCGTAAGTATTTTGTTTCCAAAGCACACAACTATCCCGCATGGCTCCGGTAAGATTTCTTTTAGTATTGGCATATCCCTTTTGAAACTGAAATGATTCCTGAATATTTATTAAGTAATTACTATGGTATAATTATGGTATTATATGGAGGTATTGTGAACGTACGCGGAGTACTTGACATCGTAATTTTTGCATTGCATTTGCTTGGCTATCATTTTGATACATATTGGCTTACGTACTACATTTGCATTGTATGTGCATGCATGTATATATAATTTTGGGATAATGACCTTATATACCCTCGAACTTTCTGTATTTTGAAGAAATGGCAGATTTACCACCGAACGATAATGGAGACGATTACATTGTAGGGGCTGAAGGTGGACCTAATGCTCCTAACCCGCAAGGCGAAAATGGATGGATTGAACCGGATGAGGTTGAAAGGAATGAAGTTGGAAAAGATGAGACTGACAGTGATGAGGAACCGAAAGAGGATCTGGAGGAGGATGAAGTTCCTGTGGCTGCAGTTGGACAGACTGAGCAACAACCTGTTCGTTCTCGTTCTGCTACACCTAATGTGATGCTTATTGAAGGGGTTTGCCAGTGGTTGCTCGTGATAGTAGTGATGATCAAGCTGATTCTAGTACTGTGGTTCATGCTCGTTCTCTCCGCGAGAACATAGCAAGGGTCAACTGTCCTGGACCAAGGATCTACAGTAACACGGAGCATTGTTTGAAGAAGTTTGATCGACTGTTGTATGAAAGGTATGTGGTAGAGACAAGGGTGATTAAGAGATTTCAGAGGAATGAGAAGGCTTTTCATAGATTCTATTCGGGATTGAAGAGGGCTAACAAAACTAGGGATCGTGAAAGGATGGAGATGGCAAAGCTGAAAATGATTGTAGAGAATCTATGTGCTGAGTTTGAAGGAATCAAGGGAGATCGTGTCATGTTTGATCGTCTTCGATGTTGGGAGGCTCGAGCACGACCTTTCTTGATGAATGCATGGAAGTTTCGAAGTGATCCAAAGTATGCGAACACGCATATCATGGTCGAACCACCAGAATTTGGCGAGTACTATACTTTTGAGGATAAGTTGTATTTGGCTCAGCGTATGGTTCCATCGGGTGAAGGCTCTATTTCGAAGGGAAAGAGGAAGGTTGAAGAGGGAACTACTTCGAAGGTTAAGGAAAAGATGGAGGATTTTGAGGAAGAGCCAGAAGAAGAGGAAGAAGATGACAAGGACGAACGACCTTCAAAGAGATCATGTGGATCATCACGTGATTAGTTATTGTATTTCATTTTTATTCCTCGTTTTAATGGAACTATTTCAGACTTTTGTATTATGGAATTATGGTAGAACTTGATGACTTTAAGTTTTATTTGGTGAATGATTGTAGTGGCATATCTTGTCATATTTTTGTTGATATCAATGCAATCAATGTTTACCTCTCATGATCTATGATGTGTCTTTACTAGCTCTTTTGTGATTGGGTTGATGAATATTTGTAGCATTCGTTGATTATGCTTGTGGTACTTATATTATGTCTTGAAAAAGAAATCATTCTTAATCTCGATATGTATACTGATGTGTGTAAAATCACACTCGTTTAGGAAAACGAGGCAATTAGGGTAAGTATTAACGAGTAGTTTAGGAAAACCACAAGTTATGACCCAAAAATGAAGTGAGTTCGTTCTCGAGGAGGCTAGTGCATTGTGTTAAGAATTGATTAAAGTTTGTGATTATATTGTAAAAGAGAAAATAGAAATGGGGTGAGAAGAGGATGACGGTTACGAAGACGGATCGAGCCAAGACGAAAAGACGTTCACGTAAAACCGTAAAACTACAAAATTAAAAATTTTAAACCTAAAAATTAATTAAAAGCTAAAAGTAAGTCTAAAATAATATAAATAAGAATAAAAATCCAATAAAAATATTTTAAAACCTTTTATTAATTAAATATTCAATTTTAAATGCTAATTAAAGCCCTAAAATTAAATATAATTAATCAAAATGTCCAAAATATTATTTTATTGAACAAATAACTTACTTATATTATCTAAAGACTAAAAAGTATTTTTCCTAATTTTTAAAAACTATTTTTCTATTTTTAAATCACTAAAAACTATTTTTAAACTAAAATAATTATAAAAAATAATAAAATAATGCTAAAAATAATTTACCAATTTTAAAAATCCTAATTTACTCTAATGAACAGTATAAAATTGAAAAAGTTTGAAAAATATAAAAATTTTCACTAAAAGACAAAAACAGTTTAAATTAAAACCCTAATTAAACTAATTTAATTCTAAAAAATAATTTAAAAGTGAACAGTGAAAACTTTTTAAACTAAAAATCTTAAAATGTTTTTCCTAATCTATGAAAAATGTTTAAACTGAAAAATAAGTATTTTTGGCACTAAATGCCAAAAACAGAAACGTTAAAAGTATATTAAAATAGCTATAAATCCTAAAAAATAGTAAATGAACAGTAATAAAAAATCTAATTAATCAGAAAAATCAAAAATAAAATTAGAAAAATTACAAAACTTGTTTCAAGTCCTAACTCTAAAATTCACCCACAAAAGACAAAAATTCTAGAAATCTGATAGTGACACCTTGCTGGTTTTGTTTTCTAGTGAAGCAGTGGTAACTTGTATACTAGCAGTGGGAAATTGGTTCCCACTGGTAGTGTAAAAATTTGGTCAGGAGACCTTTAAGCTTAGGAAAGCTTGTATACTTGGTTTTCTTTGGACAAATGGGCACCCCCACACCAATTAGGTCGTGGGGAGTCAGTTTATGCAAAAAGAAACACAAGTAACTTCACAAAATCAAGCACAAATGGGCAAATAATGTTACTGATTAAGCTCGCACAGGTCTGGGGGTATTTTACTGGTTTTACTTGCACAAAGGTGAGATTCAAAGCTTCCAATCTTGCATACAATCCAACTAAATGGCATAAAACTGATACACAACCCTAAGTAGACCTAGTATCTAACATCTACCAAGATTTGATGGCAAAATTTTCACAAAAAAACATGCACAAGAGGCAGTTACTGATTTTGACCACTTTTCCAACTTTTTTAGAATGCAACTTGTTTTAAAACCTCACCAAACAGAAACCCTATGACTAATATCACCTAAATACAACCTATTTAGTGTGTTAGACAGGTTATTAAGCTAGATTCATATCATTTAAACCAACTTAACCCCTAATCCAAACACCCCTTTAGTTTTCTGAATTCAAAATCTTCAAAGAAAATCAAATAAAATCCAATCCAAACTGGTCCTAATCTATCTAGACATGCATAACAACCTCTAAACAGTAGAATCAAACCATTTAACCAACAAACAAACAACAACCATTCAAATCACATAAACACCAAGTTTTCATACACAATTTTGAAACTCAAAATAAGGAACAAGAATGCTACCTAGAGGGACCTACATCCAGGTCCCTCAGTGACTGAAAAGTCACCTCCAATCAGGCTGGGGCCTGAGCAGAACCTTGGATAACAAGCAAGAGCTCAAAGGGTTGCCTGCTAAGAACAAGTGAACACAAGATACCAATAATCTGATTTTTCCTCTTTTTTTAAATCTTTTTTCACAAAACAGTAACCTTATAACCTATGAATACGTTTTAGAAAACAAGTATAAACTCAGATATCCAATGATCCAAGTCCACTTTCACTTTCTTGGACCTTAAATTTCTGAAATTTAAAACCTTTTTTTTAAAACCTAAAAAACACAAAGTGTTTAAACAATATTAATGGAACTCAGAGATTCTTCAAAACAATCACCAACTTTTAAAACTTATAAAAAGGAATTACTCTTTTTTAAACAAAAAAATACCAACTTCTATTACTTCTAAAAAGGAATTACAAACTTTTGAAGAAAATCTAGAACAAGCCCTATCACATGTTGATAGGTGCTTTATGTAGATACCAATAGAACTATCTAGATACTGGAATAAAGAAATAATAAACTGAAAACCCTAATGCATAAAAATCCGAAAATGCCCTTGTTCTTGACTTGGAATCTTGGTCAAATTGGCAACATGTGATGGCCAGCTGTTGTTGGATGATCTTGGGACGTTCAAATGGTGTGGAGGACAAGTAAAACCATCTTGGACGTTTATCATGTCCCCTCCTAGGGTTTTGTGGAAAGGGACGGGTGCAGGGGACCCCTGGGGTGGTCACATGGGTTGAGTGGGGACAAAAATAAGAGTGGTGTTGGGTTTAGGCTTAGTTTAATCAGTGATCTGGAAAGGATTAGCTTAAACCCCTTTGTTTTGCTCTTTGTTCATCCTAGGATTAATAGGGTTCTTGGGAGGATTATGGGTGGGTTTTAATCTGATTTGGGGTTAATGTAATTTAAAAAAGTGTTTTGGTGGGAAGTATTTAATAACCAGTTAATTAGTTTATTAGGTTGGGTGGAAGTCTGACGTGGGAGGGGGTTGTGAGGTGGAGGGCTGTGAGTGGGTGGAGTGGGGTGATGTGGAAAGATGATTGGTGGTGGTGGGTTTATGTGTCTGGCACAAATGGTCCCCCAAGGTTCTTGTTTTGTTCATGTTGTAAATAACAGCAATAAACTTGCATTCCCTTTATAATTAAGTTTGGGCAGTTGGCATTTTTGGCACAACATTTTTACAAACTTGTTTCAAGGACATTTTATGCACTTTTCTCATTCTTCAAGGGTTGTTCTTGTATAATGCTCAAACTTTAGGGATTTTTCTTGTACAAATGACTTCTGCAAGGGCCTTTCTTGCCAAATCTTCAAAAATGAGGGACCAATGTTGACAATCTTCAATTCTTCAAGGTCATTTTGGAAAATCATGATTCGGGTCCGGTTCATTGTGCGGCTTCGTTTCCCGTGTTCGTTTTTGAATGATTCTTGTGATCTTTTTGTCATTTCCTCAATATCCGTACCTAAAATACACAAGCAACAAACACAAGCATATATTTGGCAGTTTTAATGATATTTTATGCATTTTAAGCCCGTTTTGGACGATGAGACTATGTATAAAAGTAGTCTCATCACTCCCCCATACTAAACCATTTCCGTGCCCTCACGCAATGCTAGAATAAAGTATCGTAGCACCTCCAAAATACATTTTATTCACTTTATTGAATCATAAACTAGCTACACCACTACTATTGCTACTACTTGTTTTTTTAGACCAAATGTATGATTTTCATCGCAAAATGGGACGTTTAGGTTCATAGAATAAGAACACGTGAATGCTTCGTTAGAAATAATTTCGCCATCCTCGATTTTCACCCTAATTCCATGCCAGGCGTGTAACGAGATCATTGTCATTATAAGTTAGTAATGCTAACACTACCCATATGCCCTAATCACGTACTTATCCTCCCATTATTCCTAAGTTGTATCTCTTATATTTTATTTTGTCTTGAATGTTTCACGAGGATACATTGTTTGACTTATGCGATAATAGAGATTTAGGTCTAAAAATAGAGTCCTAACGGTGTAACTAAGACCATAAAATCAATAACCCCTCCTAATAGACAACGATGTCAAAAAATTAAGTCAACAAGAAGGATCGATAAACACGGTTTTATAACGGTTTTGAACATGAGACTTATTACCAAGACTTTTATACGCCCCCTAACGGAAGGGCCTTATTATCTTTAGTTTACCTCCATCTTTTATTCAACTTCTCCATGAAGCTTTTATTATGACTTCGGTCTTGCCTTGCCTTTTATTATCGGCCTCATCGGTGGTTTTTATTAGCCAAAGACGTATATCCTCACGCTAAAGCGAATTTTGGATCTTTAAAGCTTCGACGATTAAGGCTTGGTTCACTTTCAATTTTGCATAGATTTTAGGCCTTGTGGGGCTTCAAATTGTTTGCTAGATTTAGGTGAGCACTTGAAATCTTATTATTGGGTGAAGCTTTCGATTATTCGGGTGCCAATACTTCAAAACCGTGACGCTGGCGATACCTTAATGTCTTCCCAATTTAATTACACGGAAGCTACTAGAAAAGACTAGAAACCCAACAATCCTAACTAAACCGCTAAGTCAATATTTATTAAGCAAAAAATATTTACAAGCGAAGGGAGAATAAGCAAACAACGAGAACACATGAGTTTTTGAAAGAATACGAGTACTCTACGTTTAGCATAGTAACTTATAATTAACTCTATCATTTCTCGTCCTCATTTAAGAGACTTAGCCTAATGTGTAGTTAAGGAATCAAAGCTAAGTGCTCAACACGCACGGTCGAGTCAAAAATTACTCTTATTCTCGCCATCGGAAAACCTACATTCGTGTCTTCAAACACTTATAAAACATAGAAATTTTTTTAAAATTTGGCCATTTTTAGCCTTATTTTGCAACAAAAACGATAAACAAAAAGATAAACTTTGGAAAGCGTGAAGGTTTGGCAAGGCAAGTATCTATTCACCCCCCATACTAAAGTTAAACATTGTCCTCAATGTTTCGAGTCTAGGGGTGCAAACACCCCCATACTAGAGACGTAGTCGAATGCCTAATCTAGCATGGAAAGGGTGTAACCAATAAATTAATAGCCGTTTATGAAGTGTGCTAAAAACCTAAGGTTAGAACATCAAAAGGATATATCATTTGGATATTGAGAAAGTCTTCAAAGCAAACGATCGAGTGCTCCCATAAAACGAACACGAGAGGCTCCAATCGTGAAGATCATGATCTAAAAACCACAATTCACAAACAACCACGGAACAAAGGTTGGAAGGGCACAAATCCCCTCACATTAAACTACATTAGAAAGCGATAATATGTACATGGATAAGCATGGGACTCCCCCACGAGGCACCTTGTTTTTGATAACCGAGTCAAAAGCTCGACTCGAATCCCCATAAATGTGATCATTTAGGGATAATCATGGTATGGTCAATTTTTAGTGGGGCTTACATGATAAACAAGGCCAAAAAACAACCGGTATTAAGGACTAAGTCCTTTGATGGTGCAAAATACCGGGATCGAAGATGGCGTTCTCGTTTTCATTGGAAAAACAAATCAACGCCACTTCATCATGAGCCAACAAAAACCCAAAGGGTTTCAAGAAAATAGATGAAAAAAAATTGAAGGGTGGGACAATGGGTAAGTCATAAAAACATTGAGCTACTCGAGGTAGACTCGCACCAATCAAATAGAAAGATTTTCCATTTATTACATCGGTGGAAGACCGAGATTTCCCTTTATAAGCAATTTCGGGATCAAATATCTCGTCCTCGGTGGAGAAAGGGGAGGGAACATAAGGGGTTTCCCCCACACTAAGTCCACACAAAGCATCGTCAAAAGGACAAGACGAGCTTGTAGTACTCAATACACGTGGTGATGACGGAGTTAGAGTTGTAGAAAAATCTTTTAAATTCAATTCAAAATCTTTTCCTTTTTCATCTTTTAAACTCTCCTTATGAAAACCCGATTTAATTATGTCAAAAATATTTGGTGTTTCTAAAGCAATGTTAGTCACACTAAAAATTCTCATATTTGAAAACCGTTTTGGTAAAGGTGGTGGTAAGTTCTCAAAACGTTTGCAAACAAAGAAAACTCCCCCATCGGGATCAACATATTCATCATCCGAAGAATCATTCACAATTGGAATCGTAGGCCTAACACTCTTAACCTCCACCGGCGGAGGGGACGGAACTTCATTTTTCTCAACAACTTCTAAAACTCTTTTTGAAATCTTTTTGCAAATGTTTTTGATGGGATTGACATTGTACAAAGACGTGATAGAATACATATGAGAAAGTGTGGAGTTTTGGGTTGCATTAATGACGAGTTCTTCCTCATTGAAACGAAGAGTGATTTTTCTTGCATGCACATCGATAAGTGCTCTCGAGGTATCCAAAAATGATCGACCTATAATTAGCGGAACTTTAGGATCGATAGGAATGTCAACAACAATAAAGTCTACGGGCTCTACTTTCCAACTTTCACGAAGACGTCCTCGGCTACTCCACAAGCTAGAATCGTAGAATGATCAGCCATCTCGATTGACATTCTTGAAGGAGTGAGATTGGGAAGATTGAGCGATTTAAAAATCTCAAGAGGAATCAAATTAATATTAGCACCAAGATCGGCCAAGGCGTAGCATTCTTCCATGTCTTGTATAACACATGGGATTAAAAACTTGCCGGGATCACCGACTTTTTGAGGTATGCGGCTAAGAAAACCGATGAACAACTAGACGATTTTTGCAATTTCTCTTTGTTATTCAACATACTTTTGAAGTTCGCGGCAAATCGAGGCATCATGACCAAGGCGTCGGCAAAACTTATATTAAAATGCAAGTCACGAAACATTTTCATAAAAAGTTCGAATTGATAATTATTTCGTTCTTGTGCCTTTTCCTTGTCTCGTCTTGAAGGGTATGGTAAAGGTGGTGTGGGTTGGGGCATAGGCATAGGCATCGGCCTTGGAATCTCGGGTTCCATGATTGGTATTGGTTCAATCGTAGGTGTGGTTTGAGCGGTACTTCGTGGGCTTGGAATTTGCTCCTTTTCGACCACCACCTCGGGTTCTTTCTCTTTTTACTTCTCCATATAAGTACTTGGACGATAAATGGGTTCTTTGAAAGTTTTACCACTACGAGTAGTAATAACCTTCAATTCTCCTTTCGGGTTCACGATGGTATCACTAGGAAGACCACCCGAAGAAGAAGGTTTACACATGATAGCTTCAAACATTTTTCCCATTCGGTCTTCAAACTTAGATTGCCTAGCATCCGCTTTTAACAATTCTTGCTTAATCTCATGTTGACCTTGCTCCATTTTTTGTTGATTTTGTTGGAGTCGTTGAACATTTCCTTCCATTTTATTAGCATGAGTTTTAAGTTCATTAGCAAGTTCGTTTTTTAAGCTCGTTTTTCAACTCGGATCTTAAGCTAACCATTTCACGTTGCATATTATCAAACTTAGCATCGTTTGCTTTTGCATAATTCAAAAATTCTCCTTGAAGATTTTTGGTGTGATCATTTTGAAAACCTTGAGTCGTAGTTTGAAAATCACGGTTTTGGTTTTGGTTTGAAATTTGCCCATTTCCACTTTGATAATTACCCTTGTTGTAATTCCTTTGATTGCCTTGATAATTACCACCTTGGTTGTTGTTTCGATAATTATTAGCATTTTGATTTGGTGGAGCTTGATTTTGGCGGGAACCTTGGCCGTTTTGGTTATAAGTTCTCGTGGCTATATAAGCACTCGAAGTGTTACCATCTGCGGTAATGCACTCAGAAAGATCATGAGCTCCACCACACGACAAACAACTTTTAGCAACCGCTTTAATCAAAGCGGAATTTGAAGCTTCTTGAGCTTTCCAATGGGACATAAGGTTAGCAAATCTATCAAAAAACCGATTTTCTTCATTTGCTTCATCATGTAAAGCATTAATGCTACGAGACGATGATGAGCCCATTTTGGCAACACTGGGTGTGTTATGAGGGCTATAAACCTTAGACCTATTCTCAGTTATGACCAAAGCTTCCTCGACCGTTTTACACAAAAAATTACCACCCGCGGCGGCATTTAAATAATCTCTTTCATGATCATTAAGTCCATTGTAAAACGTGTCAATTTGGTGCAAGTCGGAAAAACCGTGCTGAGGACATTCATGTAACATCTCCTTAAACCTATTCCAAGCCGTTGAAAAACTTTCATTTGATTCTTGTGAAAACTTAGAAATCTCGTTTTTCAAATGCGTAGTCTTAGAGGGCGGAAAAAATTGGTTCACAAATTTCGAAACGAGATCCTTCCACGTCAATATAGAATTGGGTGGCTCTTTCTCTAACCAAATTTTAGCGGGCCCCGCTAAGGAATACGGAAAAAGTATCATCTTAATCGAGTCATTCGAGACATCCTTAAATTTGCAAGTGGCGGTAAGACGATTGAATTGGCGGATATGGTTGTGGGGATTGTCCTTCTCATCACCACGGAATTTGTTGTTTTGGATCATCGACAACAAACCCGTTTTCACCTCAAAATTCTCCGCAAGGATAGCGGGAATCACAATAGCTTCTCCATAACCCTCGGTGGTTGCTTGAAGTAACTCCATCATAGTTCGATTCGCCATGGTTGGTGCTTCTCGTACAATGGGTTCGTCAATAGGAGACTCCTCACTAGAATGAGTTGGAGTGGGAGTTTTGTTCTTTCGTCTACGTGCACGTTTTGCTTGATTACGAGTTAGCATAAACGTCACGTACAACGTGGAGACGAGCAAAGAAGATTCTTTTTGGTGTTTTGTATTTTTCAATTTTTTTGTGGTTTTTGATGGTATTAACTTTTTTTGGTATTTGTGGAATGTATTAGGTAGACACAAATCTACAAATCTCCTCCTTAATCAAATCTCTCGATTAAAGAAGCCTCAAGGAATGAAAACGATCACGTGAAGTGAACGCCTTCGATGAGTTTAGAACGTTGGTGGAACACCAAATCGTTCAAGAGGGTTTAATCAATAGAAACCAAGAATATATATATGATATGTAATAATACTTTGGGCGGCAAAACCCTCGATTAGCTTTCAAAATCAAATACTCACAAGCAAGCGGAGGAAACGAGGCGGCGCGAAGCACTTAAGAGCCTTTTTCCGTTAGGTCGTGAAATACAACCGCCTTATACCCACCTTATAGTTTGTATTTTTCAAAATCGAGCTTCACGAAAGTATTTATCTATTTTTGCCTTTTTTCTTTGGTTTGAGATTCGAATACAATGATTGGGTAATGACCTCCCAAGTCAAGGTTGTGATTTCTCACGTATTTGGAGTACTTGTGAATTTATTGTTCTACGTATACAATATAGTAATAGTAATCACACAAAAACCGAAAAACGATAATACGTATTAGTAGAGTGCTACTAATACAAATACTAATTATGGCTATTATAAAAAAACAACAATTGCAAATCAAAACACAACACGCCTCCCCGGCAGCGGCGCCAAAATTGATGTGTGTAAAATCACACTCGTTTAGGAAAACGAGGCAATTAGGGTAAGTATTAACGAGTAGTTTCGGAAAACCACAAGTTATGACCCAAAAATGAAGTGAGTTCGTTCCCCAGGAGGCTAGTGCGTTGTGTTAAGAATTGATTAAAGTTTGTGATTATATTGTAAAAGAGAAAATAGAAATGGGGTGAGAAGAGGATGACGGTTACGAAGACGGATCGAGCCAAGACGAAAAGGCGTTCACGTAAAACCGTAAAAACTACAAAATTAAAAATTTGAAACCTAAAAATTAATTAAAAGCTTAAAGTAAGTCTAAAATAATATAAATAAGAATAAAAATCCAATAAAATATTTTAAAACCTTTTATTAATTAAATATTCAATTTTAAATGCTAATTAAAGCCCTAAAATTAAATATAATTAATCAAAATGTCCAAAATATTATTTTATTGAACAAATAACTTAATTATATTATCTAAAGACTAAAAAGTATTTTTCCTAATTTTTAAAAACTATTTTTCTATTTTTAAATCACTAAAAACTATTTTTAAACTAAAATAATTATAAAAAATAATAAAATAATGCTAAAAATAATTTACCAATTTTAAAAATCCTAATTTACTCTAATGAACAGTATAAAATTGAAAAAGTTTGAAAAATATAAAAATTTTCACTAAAAGACAAAAACAGTTTAAATTAAAACCCTAATTAAACTAATTTAATTCTAAAAAATAATTTAAAAGTGAACAGTGAAAACTTTTTAAACTAAAAATCTTAAAATGTTTTTCCTAATCTATGAAAAATGTTTAAACTGAAAAATAAGTATTTTTCGCACTAAATGCCAAAAACAGAAACATTAAAAGTATATTAAAATAGCTATAAATCCTAAAAAATAGTAAATGAACAGTAATAAAAAATCTAATTAATCAGAAAAATCAAAAATAAAATTAGAAAAATTACAAAACTTGTTTCAAGTCCTAACTCTAAAATTCACCCACAAAAGACAAAAATTCTAGAAATCTGATAGTGACACCTTGCTGGTTTTGTTTTCTAGTGAAGCAGTGGTAACTTGTATACTAGCAGTGGGAAATTGGTTCCCACTGGTAGTGTAAAAATTTGGTCAGGAGACCTTTAAGCTTAGGAAAGCTTGTATACTTGGTTTTCTTTGGACAAATGGGCACCCCCACACCAATTGGGTCGCGGGGAGTCAGTTTATGCAAAAAGAAACACAAGTAACTTCACAAAATCAAGCACAAATGGGCAAATAATGTTACTGATTAAGCTAGCACAGGTCTGGGGGTATTTTACTGGTTTTACTTGCACAAAGGTGAGATTCAAAGCCTCCAATATTGCATACAATCCAACTAAATGGCATAAAACTGATACACAACCCTAAGTAGACCTAGTATCTAACATCTACCAAGATTTGATGGCAAAATTTTCACAAAAAAAATACAAGATTTGGTGGTGGTGGGTTTATGTGTCTGGCAGAAATGGTCCCCCAAGGTTCTTGTTTTGTTCATGTTGTAAATAATAGCAATAAACTTGCATTCCCTTTATAATTAAGTTTGGGCAGTTGGCATTTTTGGCACAACATTTTTACAAACTTGTTTCAAGGACATTTTATGCACTTTTCTCATTCTTCAAGGGTTGTTCTTGTATAATGCTCAAACTTTAGGGATTTTTTTTGTATAAATGACTTCTCCAAGGGCCTTTCTTGCCAAATCTTCAAAAATGAGGGACCAATGTTGACAATCTTCAATTCTTCAAGGTTATTTTGGAAAATCATGATTCGGGTCCGGTTCATTGTGCGGCTTCGTTTCCCGTGTTCGTTTTTGAATGATTCTTGTGATCTTTTTGTCATTTCCTCAATATCCCTACCTAAAATACACAAGCAACAAACACAAGCATATATTTGGCAGTTTTAATGATATTTTATGCATTTTAAGCCCGTTTTGGACGATGAGACTATGTATAAAAGCAGTCTCATCATATACTTACTTTGTTTTCTTTACCTGCCATTATAGAGATGTGTAAGGGGAGGAGTTTGTGGGCATTGTTCTGTTATCACCAAACCATTATATGACTAGTTGTAAAACATGCCTCCAAAGTTTACAACTGAGCGGGTGAACACTATGATTCAAGAGGCGATTGCTAATGCTCTTGAGGCGGATCGTGCAACTAGAATTCAAGGCCAAGGTGGCAATGTTGGTGGAAATGCTGGAGGACCACAAGTCCCAAAGGAGTGTTCTTATGCTAGTTTTATGAAGTGCGGACCTACGCAATTTTGTGGGACTAGAGGAGATTTAGAACTTCGTCATTGGGTGGAGAAGATTGAGAGTACGTTTGAAATAAGTGGGTGCTCTGAGGCTAATAAAGTGAAGTTTACGACTGCTACTTTTCTTGATGACGCTTTGAGTTGGTGGAACAATCAAGTAGCTACTGTTGGGCTGGTAGTGGCCAATGGGAGAACTTGGGATGCTACGAAGGAACTTTTGACTAAGAAATTCTGTCCTAAAGAGGAGTTGGGTCAGTTAGAGGATGAACTAAGGCATCTAGTGTTGAGAAACAATGACATCACTACTTACACAAGGAGATTTAATGAGTTGAGCTTGCTGTGCCCCGATACTTTTGCGGATGAACATAAAAAGATGAAGCAATACATCAAAGGATTGTCAAGCAACATAAAGGGTGACACTACTTCATGAAAGCCGGAATCTTTTGATGAAGCTGTCCAAATGGCTCATGCTCTAATGGATGTAAAGGTGCAAGACAAGAAAGATAGTGTGGCTGAAGGTAACAAGAGGAAGTGGGAGACGGCTCAAGCAAGTCAAGCATAAGGTCAGAATCATGGTGGATACCACAATAACAGCCAAGTAGCCAACAAAAATCAGCAGTTTAACCCGAGGAGGAATGATGGAGTAAGAGCTGCCACAGTGCCAAAAGGAAACAAGGTCAATCCAAAATGTGACCATTGTAGTTTGTATCACGTGGGGAATTTCCCTCCCGCGTGTAACAAGTGTGGAAAGGCAGGGCATAGGGTGGTGGAATGTCGAGCAAGAGGCGTGGCGACAAGTGCAAATGCCATAAGAGTGATGGTATGTTTTGGATGTGGTGAGAAGGGACACAAACAAGGAAACTGTCCTAAGGCTGGAAATGGACAAGGAGGAAATGTTGCTGCTCCGGCTTATGCTGTAGGAAACGTGGACAAACCTCAAGGTCCTAGCGTGGTGAACGATACGTTTTGCTACATACTTGTTATGCTAGTATATTGATTAATTCTGGTTCAGATAGGAGTTTTGTAGATATACAAATTCGGTCGCCTTATCGATTAAGAACCAATAGAGTTAGCAACTAAGTGTAATGTGTAATTAGCCGATGGAAAGAGAGTTAGCACTAATTCTATACTAAAAGGGGATTCCTTGAAGTTAGGGAATTATCTGTTTGATGTGGATTGACGCTTTTAGAATCAAGATTATTCGATGCAATTTTTGGGATTGACTAGTTAGTTTTGTGTGGCGCCAGTGTTGTGTTGTATGAAGAAGGCCGGATTATTCAAATTGTGTATCAATTATTGAGGACTAAATCAAATGAATTAACACACCTGTGTTATTTGATCCTTATAACTGATTTGATTCGTATTCGTATTCAAAGATCGACTTGAGATCAGGACTATCACCAACTATGAGTTAGAGAGGAAGACATTCCTATAACTGATTTTCCATATCTAGTGTGATCTTTATGAGATTCAGGAGATGTCGTTTAGTCTTAAGAATGCGCCTGCTGTGTTTATGGAATTGGAGTACCGTGTAGATGGGTGCAAGTCGTAAATGGGATAAGTTTTTCATTATGATTAGTGATGATATCCTTATTTTTTCCAAGGGCAAAGAAGAAATTGAGGAGCATTTGAAAATAATTTTGAATTGTTGGTGGAAGAGAAACTGTATGCTGAATTTCTCGGAGTGAACCATTATTCACGCTTAGATTAAGACATTATGGTTAGGTTCGGTACGATATTCTTGGGCATGTGATTGACAACAAAGATGTTGTGGAGATCCTGCCAAGACTGAGGCAATTAAGGACTGGTCGGTACCAACAACGCCGACTAAAGTTAGATAATTTCTTGGTTTAGTTGGTTATTATTGGTGATTCATCGAAGAATTTTCGTTGATCGCGACGCCAATGACTAATCTTACTAAGAAGGATCGGGATGTGAGTACATCCACTACTATGGTACTTAGTAGTAAGGAAGGAGAAGGCCTCTTAGAGTTAGGGTTTCGATGACGGCAGAGGATGTGGATTTGATTAAAGGGATTTTGATGTTGTATTTGAAGGAGATCGCGTGTCGACATGGAGTACCTCTATCGATTGTTTTGGAGCGCGACAGTAGTTTTGCTTCTGAGTTTTGAAGATTTCTTTAGTGTGTGTTAGACACTGAGTGAGACTGAGTGCGACCTATCAACTCGAGACCGAT
Organism: Glebionis coronaria; assembly: GCA_025667525.1. Lineage (NCBI taxonomy): Eukaryota > Viridiplantae > Streptophyta > Magnoliopsida > Asterales > Asteraceae > Glebionis > Glebionis coronaria. The sequence goes on from CM046875.1 coordinate 61,542,597, forward strand.
GGCAAGAGTGAAAGGATTATTCTTCAAGAGTCTGAATGTGTTTTATAAATTGTGGAAAAGTTGTTCGAACAAGTGCTACTGAATTGAAGGAAAACATGAATGCCGTTTGTTTTCAGTGAAATCGTGAAGCAACAGTTATCATATGAGGATTAAGGCGGCACTATTTTGGAGGTTTCGAATGGACGTGAAACGTTGAACGCCGGCATATTGGAGTGAGGAAAGATGACATTTTTTGACTAGACCGGAGATGAATCTGGAGACTACTGAGAAGGTGGTGCGAATCAAGAACCATTTGTTTGCTGTGAGAGATCGACGGAAGAAATTCGCGTTTCATATGGGATAGGAAATTGTATTTTGCAATGTTTGAAAAGGAAGGGGAGTTGAATTAGAGGTGTATCGAATCATTGAAGATCGTTAACGAAATGGGCGATAGCATATATGTTGGATTTAGTGAAGGAGATGACGCGTTTCATGTGTTGAAATTGGAGAAATGCTTAGCGGATAAGGAATTGGAGATTCCTCTGGATGAGATTCAATTCGACGATAGATTGAAGTAGCGGAGAAGCCGGTGGAGATTATGGATGGGACTCTCATAGAATTTCTTGTGAGGATGAAATTCTAGGCATGGACTGAATATACGTGGGAATGTGAGGACTTCTTTAGGGAAAAGTATCCTCATTTGACCTAGTGGTACGAAATGTGAGTATAAGAAGAGGAGAAAGCCGAGACGTCGTTCCTTTAAGGAGGGGAGGATGAAACACCCCAGAAATCGACGTCACTATTTAATCCTATTTTACGTATATTTTTGAAATTTTTAGAATTTTTGTGGACTATATGTTTGACGGTTTAAGTTGAAACCAAGGTTGGAGGTCTTAATTTTAACGTTTCACGATTAAGAGGAACCGATGACGATTACGATACCGACGGATGCTCGAAATTTATCTTTTATGATCGATTGATCGATATTTAGATTTTTCGAAGTTTTTATTTTTATTTCGTGTTAAGTCGAGTCGGAACCATTTTTATCCTATTTGGGTGCGTTTGACCCATTTAAAATCATTTTGGAATAGCCGAGATGAACCCCGACTCCCGCAAAAATTCAAAACCGACATTTGGGTTAAATTCCCGCTCTTTATATATTAGTTTGCCGTTAAGGCCAAAAGAAAGCCAATTTTGCAAAAAGGTCCCTCCCAAATTCTTAATACAAACAAACAAACACACACTAAATCATTTTTCCCCAAAATTTTTCCCACTCTCTTTCTTTCTTCTCTTTGGCCGTCGGCCTACACCACCACCACCATCACATCACCATTTTTTTTCTTGTTTTGAGAAAAACTAATCAAAGACCATTCTTCTAATTACCTTTGTAAGTCTTTCTAACTAATTTAATCATACATGCATCATATTTGATTTTTCAAAAAAAAATTATTTTTGATTAAGTGGGTTTTGATCTATTATTCTTCATTGCATGTTCTTAATGTGTGTTTATAAGTGAAAGGAAACAAATAAACAAGTTAGAAAAATATTTTTTTTGGTGTTTTTGTTCTTTAAACCCACGGAAAAAAGGGGGTGTTTGTTGATTTTGATTTTTGATGTATTTAGCTTATGGGTTTGTGTTTAAATACTTGTTTAAATTTTCTTTTTGTTGGGTAGATTGCATGTGCATTTTTTTGAAATGGGTTTTTGTGAGAATGATTTATCTAAGTGATTTAGGATGTTTTTGAAGTGTTAGGGTAGTTTATAGATGATTTTAGGATCATAGGAGTAGTTTGGATGGGTTGAAAATGGGTAGAAACGTGATTTGCAAAGAGTTATTTTTAATCAGATTTTTCAAGGCCATTTTTCCTAAATTTAAGTTTGAGTCCAGATTTTTATTATAGGACAGAGTTGTGGAGATTCTTTTTAGCTTCGATTTGATATATGATAGAGCTTGTAGCTCCAAACGAGTCAAAAGTTACGTTAGTTTAAAGTTTTGTGTACCGGGAGATGAAGGTCGAGGTAATCCGAATTTATGTTCGATTTTAGGTCAAATCTCGGGGACTATAAATAGAGCTTTAAAAATGATTGAGGGCTGTTCTTTAGTTCAAAACTTGGGTTTGTGAGTCTATTTTCAAACTTAGATTTTGGTTTTGCAAACGGAAATGGTTAAGTGAGTCAAATTGGTTTTACAACGTAACAGTGCAAATCTGTCCGGATTTTTAAGGTTGGAAATGTGTTGGGAAGCGTGACTTAAAAGTGATATCTTTTTATGAAAATTTTTATGGGCTTTTCAAATGATATAAATGAAGTCTACAGCGAGTTTCGTAAAAATTCGTGATGTTTAAGTATGAGAATTCAGTCCGTACATTAGGTATGCACCGACAGAATTGTAAATCAAGTAAATGCTTTAATAACGTAGAACAATGGATGTGTCTAGTAAATATCACTTGGTTGAGGTTTTGGTGTGAGTTGTTGATACAAGGCTTTTGTCCCGTATAAAAATTAAAGTTCGTTGTTCTGGTCTAATCGAATTGATCTGGTTTAACTATGTGACTCAGTCGTTCTTTGGTGAAACAAATAGTTGTGTCGTTGTAGTATATTAAAATGTGCAAGACAATTAATAAAAGTGCAATTAATTTAAAAGTCTAACTCTAATTAAAATAAAGTGCAAGAATTTAAAAGCGTGACGAAAATTAAAAGACACTAAACGTAAATAACGCAAACTTAAAACTATCTAAGGCAAACGTAAAACGCAACTAAAACTTAAAACTAAGGCAAGGCTAAAATAAATCTAAGGCAAATAAACTTAAAGTGCGACTAAGGAAAAAGGCGGGAAAAATAAATTTGAAAATTAAATTTAAACTAAAACTAATAAAATTCGCAATTAAATAAAAACTGAATTAAATTCACAAAATAAAAAGAAATAAATTCGCAATTGCTAACCACAAATCCGCAGTCTTGAAATTGTACACAATTTCGCAATAATTGCGAAATTATAGCTAAAATTCGCAAATGAAAACCAACCAGAATTCGCAATGCAAGAATTGACAATTCCGCAATTATATTGCGGAATTAATTCCGCAATCCAAATTAGGTTCAAATTCGCAATCAGGAATGAAGGCACAAATTCGCAATTGGTGAGGAAGATTCCGCAATTGCTGATCAAGTACAATTTCGCAATAATTGCGAAATTGCAAAGAATCCGCAATACCAAGAAGATTGATTTCGCAATTGGAAGGAATACAATTTCGCAATAGGCAGAAATATTCAATTTCGCAATTGGGACCAAATGGAAAGATTTCGCAATAAATAAAAAAGTTCCTAAAACGAATCAGATTTCCAAAAAACTAGGAAAACACAAAAAGTACGAAAATAAGCACAAAAATCTTAACTTTTCAAGGACAATAAGCAAAATAAAAAGACAATAAGCTAAATAAAAACACTAGATCAAAGATAAAACGTATGAAATCAACAAAAACAAGACACGAAAATTAAAAAGACTTAAACTTTATATAAAAATAAGATGAAAAAGGTTTAGATTGAAAACTTGAAATCAAAACAAACATAGATTAAGAAAAAGATTGACAATAAGCAAGAAGAGAAGATGAACAAGATGATTAAAAACTTAAAGATAAAAGATTAAAGAACACAAAATTAAAACTTACTTGAAAATTAAAGATGCAAGACAAGGTAATTAAAGGTGCAATAAAGTAAATGACATGAATTTAAATGTGCAAAAATTAAAGTGGAAGAGCATAGTTTGTCAAACTAGCCAAGAAAGAAAAATGATTAACTAGCCTAATCTATATATAGGGGAGGATTAGGAAGCTTCCTCCCCTCCTTCATTTCCTCTTAATTGCATCTTTAAGTCCCTCCTTCTTAATCTCTTTGTTAATTGCACCATTAGTCCTTAAGCCTTTAAATCTTCTTTAATCTTGGACTTATATGACTTTTGGCTCGGGATTTCTTTGAACTCGTCTTTTATTTCTTCAATAAAATAGACTTGAGTTCTTCGGCTTTAAGTAAACTTCCGTCTTTCGACTTTTTCTTCGATAAATCTTCAGAATTGGTCTTGGACTTCCGTTCTTTTTCCACCCTTGACTTCTCGACTTCATCTTTCATCTTTTTCTTCAATAAAAGCCCGTAAATGCCGTGTTTTCTCCACTTTTCACCTTTTCGTCCTAAATTACAACAAAAACACAAACCACGCATAATTCCGACATAAAAGACCTAAAATACACGTTTTGGCTCGGTTATTATTGTAATTAAGTGGTAAAAAGGATGGGTGTTTACACTCCTATCAAATCCCCTACACTTAACCATTGCCATGCCCTCATGCAATGCTTAGTGACAAAGCAAATTTACACTTTTCTCATAATCAATCAACCTTGGCCTTATTAAGATACTAAAAAAAATTGAAGTACTAAGAGAAATTAAAACTTTAAAGTAAACAGAAGGATAGAGAACCATTTTCACTTGAAAATAGCAATATGGAAATAACTTGCAAAGAGATCTAAGACTTACATTAGGGCTTCGGTGCTGCGAAGATTTATCACCCTCAAGTTTCACGTTCCCCAAACTAAGTTTAAAAACGAGATCATTGTTATTATAAGTTAGCAAAACAAACACTTACACAAATGGCTTAATTATATGCTTAAACTCCCTTATTCCTAGGTGTATCTCTTATATATTATTTTTGTCTTAGAATGATCATGAAGATGCATTTTTGGACTTATTGCGATAGTTTATTTAGGCAGAAAGCAAAGTAGGACGATTTGATCAATAGTTAGCTAAAGGACAAAATCTCTTAAAACTGCTTCTCGGGATATCAAAAAGTTCATATCTTGGCATAACTCGCTTCACGATTTGAGACCTTTCTCAGGCAGATATTTGGCATGTACTTCATACTTCGTATCTTGAGAGACGTGCTTGAGATAATGGTCTTCTCTTCGTTAATAGAGTTATTCACTTGGAGTATTTTTTAGGGATACTCCACTTTGTTGACCACGACTTCATCATTATTTCTTCAATCGCTAATTAGGATTTTGAGATACAACGATCTGCCTCCTTTTTGGACTTGGATCTATTTATCCTCATACCTTGTTAGGATCTTTTCAGATACACTTCTCCATGATCTTTATGGGAGTTGATTGCTTTTCGTCGTGAATCTTGATCCTTCATATTGATTTTGGGAATAATGCTTTTCACATCACCTTGGATCTTTAGCAATAAAATGGCATCCTCATGCCTTGTTAGGGCCTTTTCGGACTTGCCAATCTTCGCGCCCCGCTTCATAAGTTATGCCTTGGCTATGAACTCTTATCATTACCGAGCAACTTTTAAACGATCTTGGGCTAGAAGCTAAGTAACTTTTCAAATCGTACGACCTTACTTATTGCAGATAAATTATTAGCAAGCGATGGGAGAATAGGCAGATAATCACACCAAGTGTGCTTGTTCAAGAATACCGACTTATAATTGACTCTATCATTTCTCGTTCTCCACAATTTAAAATCTCAAGTAATGAGACTCGTGGATGCTTAGCCTAATAAACCAATTAAGGTCTACATGGTTAAGGATACTAGCTAGAATAAACTTGGATAAGTCAATTCGGGTTGAGTCAAAATAATCGCAACGGGCCTAATATGTCAAAGACTTCTAAACTAGCTATACCACTTTATTAATATTTTTGACTTTATTGCGGGATATATACATATGAAAGCAACGATAAAAACTTTAAAAATTACGACTAAATGGCCAAAGTTAATTAAAAAATTGAAAAATGCTGAAAAAGATGATTTTCCGGTTAAATGAAGGCATTTTAATGGAAAAGTCCACTTAAAACTTCGATAGAAGTCCCCCCTACACTTAATATAAACATTGTCCTCAATGTTTAAGCATATGGGAGTAAACTCCCCTACACTTAGGACATTGTGCACGTTGTTTAAATCTCGCTAAGGAAGAGACAACTAAAGAGATTCCTATTTTAATATTGAGAAATATAAAATAATGAATCGAAAAGAGTTTAGGATAGAACCGGGAAGAAGGGAACACGGAATCACGGGTCGTCAAGAATCATCAAGAATGGATCATTGAGCGCTCGAATCCCTGATTAATAGAGGAGAGGAGAGGAAATAGCAAACCAACGGGTCTCCCCCTACACTTATGATAAAGAAAGCTAAAAGATAGATGCATGGGTTGCCTCCCAAGAAGCGCTTGATTTTTGATTACCGAGTCGTGAGCCTGACTCGAACTTGATCATCATAGGAAGAAGCATGAAACATATCCACCAGGATCAAAGACATAGTTTTCGTCCATCAAATAACAGAAGCTTAAGGCGAACAAGGAAAGCCAAAGAAGAGTAGGCAAGGTTCCCTTAAGCAGCGATGGAGCACGGTGGAAGCAAGGGTGAAGTGGTGCAAGCAGATTTCCATAAATTCCAAAGATATTTCCTTTTATTTCATCAGGTGGATACTGAGATGGCTGCAGAATATCTACACCGGGGTCGAACACCTTTTCCTTTAAGGGAAAATAGCACTCAGGCTCAGCAGAGTGGGAAGAAGATCCGCGAAGAAGCACAACCTCGTCCTTAGAAGGGGGACAAAGAGGTGTTAACTCATACGTGCTGCGGATATCGGTGTCGACCGGTTTCTTCTCCTTTGAAAGAATGTTCTTCAAATCTAAAGTAGGATCAAGACGATAATCTTCAAAATCTAAAGGAGGTGCATCACTCTCATGAGGGAAGTAAGTGTTGAGAAACGTAGAGAAGTCTTCCTCAAATGAGTAATCGTCGAAAGTAGGATCGAGTGATGGCGGAGGATCTTCATCATGTGAAGAATCGCTCGAAAGAGTATCAGCCTCATCGAAATCATCATACGTGGGCAGGTCGGGATACTCAGAAGTAAGGTCATCATAATCATCCGTATCTGAGCTAGAATCATCATCATAAGCATCAAAGACCGGTGGAGAATCATAAATGGGAGAAGCTTCCAAAGTAGGGAGAGAATCATCCACATCATCGTGAAACAGTGGATTATCATCGCAAGACTCGAATAGAGGACTGTTGTAAACGACAAAGTCATCGAGCACATTAATCATATTCGCTGACGCTCTTCCATAGGATTTGCTTGTAAGCTTCCCCATTTTGAACACTTGTGCATTATCCCCGACTCGTAAGATTAACTCACCTTCGGCCACATCCACTAAAGCTCGTCCAGTTCTCAAGAATGACCGACCAAGTATTAAAGGAATACGAGGGTCCATTTCATAATCAACAACCACAAAATCGGGAAAGTAAATGTGCCGACTTTAATAAACACATCTTCGGCAATACCAACGGGGTAAGCGAGAGTGCGATTTGCAAGTTCAAGAGTCATCTTTGTTGGAGTAAGGTCGGGTAATGATAGTGTTTTCCAAACACTCAATGGCATCAAATTAATACTGGCCCCGAGATCAGCAAGGGCAGTAAATTCTTCAGTTTTGTTGAAAACGCAAGGCAACACAAAACGACCGGGATCTCCAAGCTTTTCCGGAAGTTCTTTAAGAATAACTGCAGAGCAGTTTTCATTTAAGCGTGTGTTGGCGAGTTCAATAAGCTTCTCCTTCTTGTTAAGCAATTCTTTAAATGCTTTAACAAATTTCGGCATGTGGACAAGTGCTTCAAGAAAGCTAATGTTGAAGTTCATTTGAGAGATCATCTTCACATATCTCGACACTTCAGCGTCATCCTTGGTTAGCATTTTGGTCTTGCCTAAACGAGAGGGATAAGGGATATTAGGTTTGGGTGGTAAAGGTGCAGGCGTAGCAGGTAAAGGTTGAGATGTTGAAGGGTCCTTCCTAGGAACATCGTCATGACGAGGCGGAGACGGTAATGGTGCACTAATACTAGGTGTAGGAGGAGGAGGGATAAATGGTGGTGGTGGAGGTGTAGATGATGGGGGTGGGATAGGTGGATCGACAATGGTAATTCCACTACGCGTAGTAATAACACTCACATTTGATCGCGGATTGGTGACGGTGTTTGAAGGTAGAGAACTTGAATTAGAAGGTTGAGCTGCGGGCAAGAAACTAGCAAGCATATTTTTCAACTCATTTGTGTGATTGCTGAAGGAGGATTGAATATTATCTCGAAGCTCGGATCTTATCTCATTTCCTTGCTTGGTAATATCTCCTTTCAGATTGATAATTTGGCTCTGCATATTCTTGATTTGCTCACCTTGGGTTCTCATGATGGTTTCAACATCGTGTTAACGGGTGGGGTTTGTTGGGCGGGTGGGTGATAAGGATTAGAAGCTCTTGGTGGGATTTGGTTGCTTCTATTGTAGTTGTTGGCGGGGTTTTGGTTTTGAGGAGAAAAACCGGGTGAAAGGTAGTTGTTAGACCGGTAGCTCAGCAAATTTCTATCCCCTTGAGGTCGAGCTTGGTAATTTTCCGGTGAATAATTACCATAAGCTGCATACACATTTTCTGGATTTCCTTGTGCAGAAGGACAATCGGTGTATGAGTGTGGACCGCCGCATGTTTCACAAGAAGGTGCAACCGCTTTAACTTGTTGTTGTTGTTGGTTTGAAGCGAGAAGCGTAATACTTTTGCTCATTTCAGTCAACACGCGTATGAGTTCGGTCATATCAGGGTTTGCTGAGGTGGAAGAGACATTGACTCTCGGGTTGTTCCTTGAAGAAGCAGAGGAATCCCAGTTTTTGTGGTGAGTAGTCATGTTCTCAATTAGCTCTCTACACTCCTCGGGTCTCCTTTTCATGAATGTGCCACCGGCGGCTGCATTAATCGTATCCCGATCACGAAAAGTCAAACCGTTGTAGAAAGTATCTATTAAGGTCACAGGGAGCATGTTGTGGTTTGGACATCTATCGATCAAGACATTATATCTCTCCCAAGCATCAAAAAGAGATTCATCAGGATCTTGCATGAAACCGCTGATTTGATTGCGAAGGCTCGTGACCATGGATGGTGGAAAGTAGCGCGACAAAAAGCGTTGAGTCATGTCATCCCAAGTGTGAATTGAATTCTTCGGGAGACGATCAAACCATTTCTCGGCATGATGTGATAAAGTATGTGGGAAGAGTTTTAGGCGAAGTTCATCCATTGTGGCACCGGCGCACTTCATGCTTTGGGTGATTGTAATGAACTTGTCGAGGTGTTTGTTGGCATCATCATCAGGCATTCCTCTAAAAGGATTTGTTTGCACTTGCTGAATCATGTGGTGCTTCAACGAAAACTCAGGAGCGTTGATTTGCATCGGCGCAATCGGTCCTCCTCGTCCAAACATGGTAGGTTGAAAAAGTTCCTCCATTGTCCGAAGATCGGGCTGTGGAAGAACATTGTTGTTATTGTTGAGGTGCGGTGGAATATTGTTGTTGTTAACACCTGACATACTTAAATCTTCTAGAGTCTCGGGCTCTTGATAATTAGAAGATCTAGTGCGCATACACCTGAAAATGCAAAAGAAAAAAAAACCAAACACAAAGACAATATATATACACAATAAAGATAAAATCTTTTTGGATTTTTGAAATTTTTAATTTTTATGGATTTTTATCAATTTTTAATTTTTATGATTTTTTAAAATTTTTTTAAGCAAGAAAAATAACGCTCACAAGTGAACGGATCCCAAAAAGCAACGCGTCTCTCACAGAAAACCGTTAATCTTTACGAAAAGAGCCGGCAGCGGCGCCATTTGATACACGGCTTTTGGCCTGTATAAAAAGATTATCGTTCTAGTGGTCTCGGTGTCTAATTGAAAAAGGAGTTTAATGTGTGACTCGGTCGTTCTTTGGTGAAACAAATAGTTGTGTCGTTGTAGTATATTAAAATGTGCAAAACAATTAAAATAAAAGTGCAATTAATTTAAAAGTCTAACTCTAATTAAAATAAAGTGCAAGAATTTAAAAGCGTGATGAAAATTAAAAGACACTAAACGTAAATAACGCAAACTTAAAACTATCTAAGGCAAACGTAAAACGCAACTAAAACTTAAAACTAAGGCAAGGCTAAAATAAATCTAAGGCAAATAAACTAAAAGTGCGACTAAGGAAAAAGGCGGGAAAAATAAATTTGAAAATTAAATTTAAACTAAAACTAATAAAATTCGCAATTAAATAAAAACTGAATTAAATTGGCAAAATAAAAAGAAATAAATTCGCAATTGCTAACCACAAATCCGCAATCTTGAAATTGTACACAATTTCGCAATAATTGCGAAATTATGGCTAAAATTCGCAATTGAAAACCAACCAGAATTCGCAATGCAAGAATTGACAATTCCGCAATTATATTGCGGAATTAATTCCGCAATCCAAATTAGGTTCAAATTCGCAATCAGGAATGAAGGCACAAATTCGCAATTGGTGAGGAAGATTCCGCAATTGCTGATCAAGTACAATTTCGCAATAATTGTGAAATTGCAAAGAATCCGCAATACCAAGAAGATGGATTTCGCAATTGGAAGGAATACAATTTCGCAATAGGCAGAAATATTCAATTTCGCAATTGGGACCAAATGGAAAGATTTCGCAATAAATAAAAAAGTTCCTAAAACGAATCAGATTTCCAAAAAACTAGGAAAACACAAAATGTACGAAAATAAGCACAAAAATCTTAACTTTTCAAGGACAATAAGCAAAATAAAAAGACAATAAGCTAAATAAAAACACTAGATCAAAGATAAAACGTATGAAATCAACAAAAACAAGACACGAAAATTAAAAAGACTTAAACTTTATATAAAAATAAGATGAAAAAGGTTTAGATTGAAAACTTGAAATCAAAACAAACATAGATTAAGAAAAAGATTGACAATAAGCAAGAAGAGAAGATGAAGAAGATGATTAAAAACTTAAAGATAAAAGATTAAAGAACACAAAATTAAAACTTACTTGAAAATTAAAGGTGCAAGACAAGGTAATTAAAGGTGCAATAAAGTAAATGACATGAATTTAAATGTGCAAAAATTAAAGTGGAAGAGCATAGTTTGTCAAACTAGCCAACAAAGAAAAATGATTAACTAGCCTAATCTATATATAGGGGAGGATTAGGAAGCTTCCTCCCCTCCTTCATTTCCTCTTAATTGCATCTTTAAGTCCCTCCTTCTTAATCTCTTTGTTAATTGCACCATTAGTCCTTAAGCCTTTAAATCTTCTTTAATCTTGGACTTATATGACTTTTGGCTCGGGATTTCTTTGAACTCGTCTTTTATTTCTTCAATAAAATAGACTTGAGTTCTTCGGCTTTAAGTAAACTTCCGTCTTTCGACTTTTTCTTCGATATATCTTTTCAGAATTGGTCTTGGACTTCCGTTCTTTTTCCACCCTTGACTTCTCGACTTCATCTTTCATCTTTTTCTTCAATAAAAGCCCGTAAATGCCGTGTTTTCTCCACTTTTCACCTTTTCGTCCTAAACTACAACAAAAACACAAACCACGCATAATTTCGACATAAAAGACCTAAAATACACGTTTTGGCTCGGTTATTATTGTAATTAAGTGGTAAAAAGGATGGGTGTTTACACTCCTCTCAGTTGTATGAACATTTAGTGTTCTTAATTTTGTAAATACAATACTTGAAGGTACTTTAAAGTGTTGATTCATTGCGCGACTTGTTTGCTAGGTATTGAAATTGAATTCAAGGGGTGTCCTCATCATCGGTGATTGTTTTCCGTCTACGTCTTCGTAATACTACTACTACTACTACTACTACTACTTAAGGTGAGTCTATAGCCTCGCTCTTTACTGTATTTTAAATGATTTTACCCGCGAGGGGGATACATGCTATTTAAACGAAAAAGAAACATAAGTCATGAATGATTGTTGGACCCGAAAGATGTTATGAATTATGTTGAGTAGCTAGTTGCCAAAGACCCTAAATTCATGAACCGTTAACTATTGTTTGATCCTAGTGTGGATTCGAAATAGCCGCTTGAACAATTGGTATTACTATTGGTTTGACGACCTTATCCTAGACGAGAGTAATATGTTGAGTACCCTCTGCGGTTGGATAACTTGTGTCAAGAAAAAGGTATGATTGGCAACAAATACCTAAGAGGGGCAATGGTTTCACTTAAATCATGTGACAACCCTTGTTTTGAGGTTCGTCACTTAGTTTTATTTTGTGCTAGTTACGTGTCTTTACGTGTTTATGTGCTTATTGGTGTGTATAGATTGTGGTTTGGATATCGTTTCTGGTACGGGGTACCTTGTGAATGAAACGATGTGTGATGATTTCATGTTCATGAGCTCACATGCTAGTGACTATGAAATGAGATGGTGTTATTTTGTGGTTTTACGTATACGTATATGTATTATAGAAAATCGTATTTTTTACGATTTTCGGTTTAGCATTTAGAGGTCTCGGATGAGGTGTTTAGTCATATGAATATTTTTAGGGATGGTTTTAAGTCATTTAGGACTTAGTTATAAAGTTTATTTCAAAATTTGAGATTTTTTATAAAAGTGTATATTTTACGACTTTTACGGTAAAACGCGTAAATTTGACTAGTTTTACGGTTTTGAGGTTTTGGAGGCTTTAGGAGCTGAAATAAATTAAGGAAAATTAAGATAATATTATTAATACATATATTAATAATAAAAAATAAAAAATAAAAAACCGAAAAATATAGGGTTATGGTCGGTTTGTAAATGCAGGAAGAAAAGAATAGGGGGAAAAGGGAAAAAGGGAACCGGGCTTTTGTATTTGGGCTAGGACTGGTTAGGATTAATGATATAAGGTTTTTATTTATCAAAACACTTCATAAAATCCCTGGAGATCAATAAGGAGTCGAAATATACAAGGGAGGAATTAGGGTTTTCATAAAAATCTTGGTTTTTCATAAATCAAAGGTAAATCTTTATAACCCTTTTTAATTGAAGTGTTTTAATTATTTCTCAATCATCTTATGATGGATTTAGGTTAGGGTTTAATTTGAAAAACAGTAAATTAATGTTGAATTAATCATTATATGATGATCACATAAATTAGGGCTTGTAATTAGAGGGATTAGGGTTAATTAATGAGGTTGATTTTGTTAAACCCGTTTTTAAAAACTGGGCAGAATTTTGAGTCAATTGTTTTGATCATATCGGGCGTTCTAGGAATATTCAAGATGCGATCGAAGTATCCCTGAAAAGGTAATTGAAGTGTCTTTCCAATGCAAGAAACGAGAACTAAATTGGAGGTCTGGAAGTGGGTCAAAAACAGGTTACAACAGTCGGAGGTCAATACAGTTTTGAAGTCAGCCTTTTTTCTTTTTAAGTTTTGGGTTGTTTGGGGTACTTAGGGTTGCATTGGGATCTTCTCACGAACATGAGAGATGGTTTATATATTGTATTAAGTATCTGCACTTGGGCTAATGTTGTGGTTTAGGGTAAGACCCCCTAATTGTAACAAACTTTTAGTATGTTTAAAATCAGGAAATCTGGAATGACAAAAGTATATATATATATATATATATATATATATATATATATATATATATATATATATATATATATATATATATATATATATATATATATATATATATATATATATATATATATATATATATATAAAAATATATTGGGGCCTTAGCATTAGCTTTAAGGTTAGGGCAAGTGGAAGGTGTTAGCCAACATATATATGGGTATGAATATTCCTTTTACAGAAACAATGGGTATGTTTAAGTAGACGGTTGACTTAAAGTTTGGAGACCTAAAATTGGGACTGTTTTGTGTAAAATATGAATGGGATAGTTATTAAACTTAAACAAGTTAAGGACTTGTTAGGGAAGGGTAATGGGGTGTTTATAGCATATAAATGGGGTATTTATATGGGAGTAGGCTAGATGTCCATCATAGGTTGATGAGCCATCTTAGTGATTGGTTCATGTATTGATTGCGTGTTTTTGGTTTGTTAGCTTGTTGCTAGAGCGAGGACTTTTGGAGAAGCTATCAGGTGAGTTTCATAGTCCCATGTTTACTATTGATATTGACTTCCAGATGGGATGGAAGAGACACTGTGTTGAGTTATTTTCTAAATTGATGTTGTGAATGTTTTTGTGATTTGAGATGGACTTGTGTGTACATTATGTGATTAACTGCTATGTGGTTCTTGTTTGTGTATGATTTGGATTGGGATAGGTACATAGCGTGATCGTCTATGGGACCAATGGATAATGACAAGGTAGTGGCCTTGGGAAAGGTACATAGGTGTATGCGCGCCTATGGTACCATGGTTGTTGGTAAGGCGTGATGCCTTGGAAATTATGGTGTTTGGTAAGGCGTGATGCCTTGGAAATTATGGTTGTTGGTAAGGCGTGATGCCTTGGAAATTGTGGTTGTTGGTAAGGCGTGATGCCTTGGAATTGTGATGATTGATTGAACTTGAATGCTAGTTTTTAATACATTATTGTAGCACATTGTCCATATGTTATTGTGTTGGTGTTTGTTATTCATAGCTTATAACTGTTTTGGCGTTGGAGTCTAAACCTATGACTCTCACCAACTTTATGTTGACGTGTTTTAGTGTCTCTTTCAGGTGTGAATGTGTTTAAGCTTGAGGATAGAAGTGGCTAGACTTGGATGCCTTAGGATTGCATATAGAAGGAGATCCCCGTTCCTTCTTAGTTTACCTTTATGTTTTTGATAAGTGATACATGTTGGCACCTATATGTTTGTTTGGTTTATGTTTATTGTTTGTCTTGGGTAAGTGGTAGGACTGTTACCTACTTACCTAGACTCCTGTATTTGTTGAGATATTTTCATGACTTTCGTGTCACCATTTTGACATTTCTTTTTCATATAGTTATCTCTATAGACACGCCATGTTGTGATGATATCCATTACGTCGCGCCCCATATTCCGCCATGGTGGGGGTGTGACAGAATGGTATCAGAGCCAATGGTTATAGAGAATTAGGTTGCCTAGTCGCATAGCCTAGTATGTAGCTTAAGGGTCCCTGCATATAGGCGTCATAGGAGTACGTGTGCATTTTATATTAATTGATGTGTTTGGATGTTATTTATTGCGATGTTTTGACTAGTATGGATTGAACCGTAGTATGTTCATACTTAGTCACATGTTATTTTCTTTTCGGGTTTGTGGCTAGTGCGGGTTGAACCCTAATCGTCCACGCTAGTCACTGTTGTATTTTACTTAAATTGTACATTATAGTACATAATTTAGTATAAGGTAGTTTCTATCTTTTATCGAGTTATTTTACATACCTGAAGTATGTTATTTTTCTTTTGATGTTTAAGTCATGTTCCCTAAGAATCGTGTGGTGGTTCGAGTTACTAGGAGTAGGTGGATAGGAAGGGTTTTAAGTTGTTTCCACTCTTACGGGCGACATGACTTATAACTGATTATGTTTTCGTTTTGGATTTAGTCTATGTTGTTTTAGCTAGACTATGGATTTCAGTATTCCAAGAGTTTTACTATGTTATTTTAATAGATGGGGTTTTAGACCTATTTGGTTATGTGGTTATGAGCTTATGTGAGTAGATGGATTTATGTGTTATATGTTGTATTGATTCTTACAAGTGTCATCATAGGAGGGAGTGCATTGGGGAAAGGGTAATTGTATAAGTATGGTGGCCAACATAGTTATACAAGTACCACAACTTCAATGGGTTCTCAAGTATGATTGCATGAAAGAGGGTTAGTACATGCTTGTATATGGTAAGATGTAGAATTTGGGTATACGTATTATACATGAGTTTATGTAATGGCTGTCTATGATATGGCTATTGTTCTTTTTGTGTTATATGTTTTGGATTATAGTTGTGTTGTGTGATTATGGGGTCACACGATATGGTTTGGTTTTGGAGGTGGGCTTTATGCCTTGTTGTGGCACGGTGAGATGGTGATTACTCGTATCGAAAAAACGAGCGTATAAAGCGATTGATTGACTTGACATGTACGATAACGAGTATGTCTGGGAGATTCGATAGGTATATATATGCGGATGTATATATACTACTACGTGTTAGGTTATGGTATATGGTCGTTCACTAGTTATTATAACTTGAACGTACCTTGTGTTTGTTCGTGTTTTATGGTGCTGGAGTTTGTTGGAGTTCCAACGACGTTTTGAATCTTTTGAAGTGTGTCTTGTAGCGTATTCTTTGAGTTTCATATTTCACGTGTACGTTTTAAAATGGTGTTCTTGGTTTTAATTCTATTGAAATAACTTGGGGTTTCTTTTGAGATAATGAAATCTTTTGTGTTGGGTCTTACATTTCTTTTGGTCGGTATATATTGAGTTAGATGGTTGGTTGTATTCGGTAAAATAAGGGTAAGGTGTTGGAGTCGTGTTTGAAACAAGATGTAACATAGGATTTCTTTTTAATCAACACTTATTTATTTCAAATTCTAAAAGACTTTCTTTAAAATAGAGCGAAGTAAAATTTCTTTCTACTTACATAGTTTATATAATTGGGTTTAACCGATTCACGTCATTTATAATTATTAATACGAGGTTAAATTGAGTTTATGAAGGTTACACATACAATTATATCTGTCATTTAAAAAAGGTATATTAATCACTAAGTCTATTCTTTAGTTTTTTTAAACAACTAGTATAAAACTGATTTGGTCATAACTTGTTCATTTTTAGAGCTTTTTGAGTGATTCAAAAGCCAAAAATCATGTCCTCGGAACGTACTTTTCAAATATTCAGAATGTATAGTCATGGGAGGTCAGTATCTTGGCCGAAATTTTTGTACAAGTGTCGGGTTAAAGGATGAGTTTGAATGGTAGTTTATTTTTATGATTTGGGATGCACGGGATACCTAGTTTTCGAGTTGAGTTTTGAGTTCGTCAAGAGGGTTGTTTGTAGATTGTTTGAGTCACATAGATGTGGGAGGTAATGATAATAAAGAAAGAGATATATATTCTTTTGGAAAAATGTCGATCTTTTGCACAGTTTAAATAATATGTCGCGGGGCGTAATATGTTTGGTTGCCATTGGGTGTTTCTTGGATTATTTTTCGTTGTCATGGGTCATTTTGGATTGATACATGTTTTGGGTTTGAGTTTTCTTTTGAGTCTCGTGGTTTTTGACTTGTTTTAACTGGTGCACGTGAAATGTCGTTAGTTATCCGTGGGTTGATTCGTTGATCGTATCTGATGGATTCAAGATGTTGTTTTGGTTTCGTATTGTTCGGGAGCGTTGAGGTAGTCATATGAAGACTTGGTAGCGCCTACACGCGTAAGTAGGTGACCATGAGAGAACGGTCGGAATACCCTTAGTGGGGAGGAAAGAAGTTCGTAGACGAACTAATGTGGTCATGAGGTCTCTTAGGAGTACCAAGGAGATGAATAGAGATTTGTGGGATACTATCACAAGTAACGCGCCATAGAGAGTGTTGGAAGGGGATACAATACCTCAAAGGTATATGATTGTGCGTAAGGCATGTAAGTTTTCCGAAAATTTCCTGAGATTTAGTAGGTTTGCCTATTACTGTGAGGTAGAACCATAAGTAGAGCAAGTAGGAGAAGTGAGAGGAGTTGGAGTTAGTGCCTTTCCAAGGAAATTGTAGACGGAATGATTCCAAGAACAAGAGTTGATGGAAATTGCAACGGATGCAAGGTAAAAGTTGAGTTGCTTAGTAGTAGATTGGATGTGGAAAGCGGTTAAGTGGTCTGATGAGAGGAAGCATTGGTCTTTTAAAATGCGTGTAGAATTTTGCAAGTAGAACGAGGTAGGAATTTATTCGTATTGCCGCTAAGAGAGGGTGCAAGGAGGACATAGTTGAAACTGCCAAGGAGGTGGTATGAACGCTGTGGGTTTATGGTTATGCATTTGGCTTCGCCAAAGCACTAGCGGTTTTCATGGAATCAATGAACCGATTGTGCATGAACGTATATAAACGAGTTGTCATCGGGAGCATCGACGACATCTTGATCTACTCAAATCTTAGAAAGATAGTGAGGCAAATTATGAGTTGGTTTGGAGTTGTTGGGAAAGGGAATTATACGTGAGATTTTCAAGTGTGAGTTTTAGGATTAAGTGTACTATGCTGAGTAGTTAGAGATGATGGCATATCATGGAACCAGCAAGGGACAAAGTGAAGAAGGATGAGGAAGCATTTTGGAGGCTGAAGAAGTGGATTGGATAATGAGCCGATCTTGGCATTATCGGAAGGACTGGATGAATTCACGAAGCATGACGATACGTGGAGCAAGGATTTGGACGCGTACGAGGATGACAAAGAAAGGCGATCGCTTATACGTTGCAGGAACTGAAGATTTAGAAGAACGAGATAAGACATAGTTAGTGGAGCTGGATTGTTATATCTGCCTAGAAATGCTAGAGGCATTTGGTGTACGAGACGTGGAGAATGATCTATACGGATCATGAACGTCTCCAACACATATTCAATCGTCTTGATTTAACATTTGGAAAAGGTTAAGTGGTGAAAGAAAATTGCAAGGCCAAGTACCATCTGGGAAAGGCAAGCATGGTTGATGAGACATGGAATAAGAAGAATGAAGTGAAGCTGAGAAGGACTTGAACTATATGGATGACGTATTAGGATGGTTTGGATGAAAGATGTAGGTTGCACGAGTTGGGTTGTCTAAAGCAGAGAACGCGTCAACATGTATGTTGCATGGCTTAGACAATCATATGGAGAAAGGGACGTAGACTATACTTCCTACATAGATAGGAGTAGCTTAGAAAGGGGCGATGTAAGGACGAAGTTGGTGGAAGGGATACATAATGCAGTGGAGCATTAAGTACGATGAGAGTTGAGTGATAGTCGATAGACTGACTAATTCATCACCTATTTCAAGAGGAATGAGAAGTCACGTAGTTGGGAAGTTGGAAGAATTGCGTACGGATGTGAGGGAATCAAGGGTTTTGCGTAAAGGTTAGCCTAATATGTATGGAGTGCCTTATGAAGGACTCTGGCGAGGGAAGAAACGAGGGGAAGCATCACATCGTAATGTATGGTAGGGAGTTAGGAAACTCATTAGTGATGGCTGAGTTTTCATATAGTGATCGTTATCATACTAGAAGTCGATAAATTCCATTTGAGGCACTATATGAAAGGATAGGGTGAGTTGTCCCCAATGTGGACTATAATTGGTAAAAGAGGCTACTAATGTGGTAAAGATGTTGTGGAAAGGATGAGAGCAACAAGGGATGCTATGTAGAAAAGGAGGAAACCACTAGAGTTAGTGACACAGTTGTGTATGAAGTTTCACCCATAGTAACGGGTGGTACGTTTCGGTAAAATGGACGAGTTGATGTAGAGTTTTATAGGTCCATTTATGATCTTTAGAAAGATCAGACCATTAGCTTATGAGCATAGAATTACCTGGGGGGAAATTGAGTGGTATACATGATATATTTCATGTATTAAGATTGGTAAATGTTGTTGAGAATGCATATTTGCAAGTTCGGTTATTCGGGACTTGTGTTAATAAGAGTCTTGGTTTTATCAAAGAGCCATTTGTGAGATTTATTGTCTGTGAGGTCAAGAGTTTGGCAATGAGTTTAATTATTTTTGGTTTGTATATGTGGTATTTTGAAACTTGAACTAAAGTTCACGTGGAAATGAGAGGAGTTCGTTTAGAACAAGTATCCTCATGTGATTTGTTGTTTGTGTGTTTGATCCTAAGGAGTAAATCTCGGGACGAGATCTCTATTAGGAGGGAGTGATTTGACAACACTGGTTTTGAGGTTCGTCACTTAGTTTTATTTTGTGCTAGTTACGTGTCTTTACGTGTTTATGTGCTTATTGGTGTGTATAGATTGTGGTTTGGATATCGTTTCTGGTACGGGGTACCTTGTGAATGAAACGATGTGTGATGATTTCATGTTCATGAGCTCACATGCTAGTGACTATGAAATGAGATGGTGTTATTTTGTGGTTTTACGTATGCGTATATGTATTATAGAAAATCGTATTTTTTTAAGATTTTCGGTTTAGCATTTAGAGGTCTCGGATGAGGTGTTTAGTCATATGAATATTTTTAGGGATGGTTTTAAGTCATTTAGGACTTAGTTATAAAGTTTATTTCAAAATTTGATATTTTTTATAAAAGTGTATCTTTTACGACTTTTACGGTAAAACGCGTAAATTTGACTAGTTTTACGGTTTTGAGGTTTTGGAGGCTTTAGGAGCTGAAATAAATTAAGGAAAATTAAGATAATATTATTAATACATATATTAATAAAAAAAAAAACCAAAAAATATAGGGTTATGGTCGGTTTGTAAATGCAGGAAGAAAAGAATAGGGGGAAAAAGGGAAAAAGGGAACCGGGCTTTTGTATTTGGGCTAGGACTGGTTAGGATTAATTATATAAGGTTTTTATTTATCAAAACACTTAATAAAATCCCTGGAGATCAATAAGGAGTCGAAATATACAAGGGAGGAATTAGGGTTTTCATAAAAATCTTTGTTTTTCATAGATCAAAGGTAAATCTTTATAACCCTTTTTAATTGAAGTGTTTTAATTCTT
This sequence comes from Glebionis coronaria, assembly GCA_025667525.1. Lineage (NCBI taxonomy): Eukaryota > Viridiplantae > Streptophyta > Magnoliopsida > Asterales > Asteraceae > Glebionis > Glebionis coronaria. Next base: position 61,563,036 of record CM046875.1, read on the forward strand.
TAAATTAATGTTGAATTAATCATTATATGATGATCACATAAATTAGGGCTTGTAATTAGAGGGATTAGGGTTAATTAATGAGGTTGATTTTGTTAAACCCGTTTTTAAAAACTGGGCAGAATTTTGAGTCAATTGTTTTGATCATATCGGGCGTTCTAGGAACATTCAAGATGCGATCGAAGTATCCCTGAAAAGGTAATTGAAGTGGCTTTCCAATTCAAGAAACGAGAACTAAATTGGAGGTCGGGAAGTGGGTCAAAAACAGGTTACAACAGTCGGAGGTCAATACAGTTTTGAAGTCAGCCTGTTTTCTTTTTAAGTTTTGGGTTGTTTGGGGTACTTAGGGTTGCATTGGGATCTTCTCACGAACATGAGAGATGGTTTATATATTGTATTAAGTATCTGCACTTGGGCTAATGTTGTGGTTTAGGGTAAGACCCCCTAATTGTAACAAACTTTTAGTATGTTTAAAATCAGGAAATCTGGAATGACAAAAGTATATATATATATATTGGGGCCTTAGCAGTAGCTTTAAGGTTAGGACAAGTGGAAGGTGTTAGCCAACATATGTAAGGGTATGAATATTCCTTTTACAGAAACAATGGGTATGTTTAAGTGGACGGTTGACTTAAAGTTTAGAGACCTAAAATTGGGACTGTTTATGAATGGGATAGTTATTAAACTTAAACAAGTTAAGGACTTGTTAGGGAAGGGTACTGGGGTGTTTATAGCATATAAATGGGGTATTTATATGGGAGTAGGCTAGATGTCCATCATAGGTTTATGAGCCATCTTAGTGATTGGTTTATGTATTGATTGCGTGTTTTTGGTTTGTTAGCTTGTTGCTAGAGCGAGGACTTTTGGAGAAGCTATCAGGTGAGTTTCATAGTCCCATGTTTACTATTGATATTGACTTCCAGATGGGATGGAAGAGACACTGTGTTGAGTTATTTTCTAAATTGATGTTGTGAATGTTTTTGTGATTTGAGATGGACTTGTGTGTACATTATGTGATTAACTGCTATGTGGTTCTTGTTTGTGTATGATTTGGATTGGGATAGGTACATAGCGTGATCGTCTATGGGACCAATGGATAATGACAAGGTAGTGGCCTTGGGAAAGGTACATAGGTGTATGGGCGCCTATGGTACCATGGTTGTTGGTAAGGCGTGATGCCTTGGAAATTATGGTGTTTGGTAAGGCGTGATGCCTTGGAAATTATGGTTGTTGGTAAGGCGTGATGCCTTGGAAATTGTGGTTGTTGGTAAGGCGTGATGCCTTGGAATTGTGATGATTGATTGAACTTGAATGCTAGTTTTTAATACATTATTGTAGCTCATTGTCCAAATGTTATTGTGTTGGTGTTTGTTATTCATAGCTTATAACTGTTTTGGCGTTGGAGTCTAAACCTATGACTCTCACCAACTTTATGTTGACGTGTTTTAGTGTCTCTTTCAGGTGTGAATGTGTTTAAGCTTGAGGATAGAAGTGGCTAGACTTGGATGCCTTATGATTGCATATAGAAGGAGATCCCCGTTCCTTCTTAGTTTACCTTTATGTTTTTGATAAGTGATACATGTTGGCACCTATATGTTTGTTTGGTTTATGTTTATTGTTTGTCTTAGGTAAGTGGTAGGACTGTTACCTACTTACCTAGACTCCTGTATTTGTTGAGATATTGTCATGACTTTCGTGTCACCATTTTGACATTTCTTATTCATATAGTTATCTCTATAGACACGCCATGTTGTGATGATATCCATTACGTCGCGCCCCATATTCCACCATGGTGGGGGTGTGACAAATCACGCCGGCATTTGGCGCGGGCGATTTGTTTATGGGGTCAGTGTCATGAGCTTAAACACAATTAAATAGCCTATGCTATAATGAGTAATACCCGATAATAGTTTGTAATGATCTGCATACTATTGAGCGATTGTGAATGAATTTTATACTTATGTTCAATTATGATTTTGTAAAACCTATAGATCTCGCTCAACATTATTTGTTGACAATTTTTAAGCATGTATTTCAGGTAATCGAGGATGACAGAAGCAGAGCATGCAATGGATGTTGTTATGGCTTGTGGATGATCTAACTTGTTTTCCTCCATTTTAACAAAAACAATTTGTAACTCTTGTATGTTTTGTAAACAATGAGGTTGGTTTTAAACGGGTTGAGATTTGTGGGGACCTAACGCTACTCTGTTACATTTTGGGGTGGAAAACTTTTATGCAATTTATGTTGTTGTTGTAATTTAACAAGTTTTTAATTTACTTATGTTTAAAACGTCTCTTTTGAATCGTTCAATATGGCTTGTGTGGGATGATTCTTTGACTAACACCCAATTGTGATATTCCGCTGCGCAAGGTAAATTGGGGGTGTTAGAGAAGAGTTAAAATTCTTATTTTCTCTTCATAGTTTTGTTGACCCTTTTTATACAAAACTATATTTTCTTCTAACTTAGCGACACCCTGTTTAAAAGCATTTAGTTCTACAGTGCATGTGTTGACTTTTTGATACTGTTCCTCTAGTTCTACTTTTAAGCTATTAATTTAAGAACACAGTCTTTAGAACAAGGATGTACCTCAGTATCTTCATGTGAGAGAGCCATTAAACCAAGATCTTCTTCTTCTTCATCTTCAGCCCAGTTCACCACTCCATCTACAGTCACCAATGCTTTGGTTCCTTTAGGACTCTTGTTGTTTACTTTTGGAAAACTTTCAGTTATTCTTGGACTGGTTCTATAGCTGTTCTTGGACTTTTGACTGCTACTCTAAGCTTTGTCTCTAGTGCATTCTCTTGCAAAGTGTCCATTCCTTCCACAGTTATAGCATTCAACTTTGGACTTGTCATATCCTAATGGCTCATTAGGATCAACAGTCATCTTTCTTCCAGTCTTCTTGAAGAACCTGTTAGATCTTACTAACACCATAGCAGCTTGCCATTTAAGATCCATCTCTTCAACATCAGCATCATCCATTTGGAAAAAGTCATTGAGTGTTAATATTAGCCTATTGTCTTGTCCAACAAAGAATGAGAAGGCATCATTGTCATTAAACAATGGTGAAGATCTTCCATGTGGGTTTTGAGAGACTATGGGATTGCCTTTAGTACTTTGTGGGTAAGTACCGCTTTTAAGTCCCCCAAGGGTATTTGTGAAGTATGTACCGCTGCTTGATCCACTAGCGGTATTATGAAAATAAGTACCGCTGTTCCCTTCTGACACAAAAGCCAAGTTAGAATTTGTTGTAGTTGTTGCCTTGGTCACCTCAATGCCTTTCACATCCATCTCGTATGCTCTAAGATTGTTGTAGAAATGATCAAAAGGAATTGTTTCCAGATCATCTCTTATGATGAAGTACATAGCCATTGCTTTCCACTCTTGTGGAACACTCCTTAAGAATTTTAGATTAGCTTCTTCATTAGGAATTACTTGTCCATAAACTGCCAATTGAATAAGAAGCTTACTGAATCTTCCATAGCCACCATGTATTCCCTCTATACTGGAAATTGAGAAATTATCAAATTCTTGCTTAAGAACAATCTTCTTCATCTTCTTAGATTTGTCATTACCTCCAAATCTAAGTTTTATGGCATCCCACATAGCCTTGGCATCCTTATAATGATGAAAGCTGGGTAAGATGTCTTCTAAAAGAGCCATTGCTAAAGGAGTTCTGCCTTTTCTCTCTCTGATCTCTGCTTGTACCTCCTCATCAGTCACAACAGGTAGAGCATAACATGTACCATCAGGCAACCAGTGTAACTTCTTAGGTGTATTCCCATTCTTGATAACTTGCCACATAGTGTGATCTGTGTGATTCAAGTAATGTTCCATCTGCATAGCCCATGTCTCATAATTGTCACCTTTGAGCACTGGGAGTTTGACAGCAGAAAGAGTATGAGAAGGTGTTATAGTTGTAGAGGTAGCTACAACATTCACGGCTTGAACACCTTGTGCTGGTGAAGGATGCACAACTTGTGGTTGTCCCTGTGGTATTGGATCAGGATTTTGAACATCATCCAAGTGAGCGTCATCACCATGTTGACACATTGAGTTTTTTGTGTGAGTGGAGTGTATGGGGTTGTGTTCTTCTTTTTCAGAGTTTCTCAAGAAGCTCTGATACCACTTGTTGATCTCTTTAATTGGATCTATATTCTGTTAAGAACTAGTATAGTAGTTTGTAATCAAACTAAAACACTTTGAGAACTCTTACTCAAACTAAATAAGTTATGCGGAATCTAACTTATAAAGCACAGAAGAATAGAATTACTTTTAACTATTCGATTTTCTTATTAATCGACTTGAATGATGTACATGAATGACATTGTACATATGTTCCTTTTATAGAGTAAGGAACCCTAGAAACCTTAGAATATTCTATAAAGATAACTATATCACAGACGATATATTATCAATATTCTAACTATTAAAGTTTATCACATAAGATATACTCTAACTATACTATGACATATCTTATACAAAGATATATTCGTCCTAATCAATATAGCAGTACTTACTTTATAAGTAGCAGTACTTACTATGTACCGCATTAACACTAACGATACTTTGAAAGATAACTAACAGTACTTGAATAACATTAACGGTACTTGACACTTAAAAAATAATTCCCAACAGTTTGGTTAATTTTTTCGTTAAGGTTTGACCTAAATTTTATAACAATGATCAAAGCACCATCCTAATTCAAACATCTTGGCCTAAATTTTGCCCTGCTATCATGACATTTGTTTTGTTATAACTCTTGCAATTTATTCCTACAAGATGCAATGTTGAAATATCTAAATTTGGCTTTACACTTTGCATGTCTTTGTTATGCCTAAATTCTAATAACATATTTTTTTACTTTTGTAGGTGATGTGGATGCAAGTGGCCCATGTTGTTTTCCACCCACATCATTTTGTTTCATAAGTGAAGTCTAACAATCTAAAATTGGATATATGATTCAACCGTTAGATTGATGTTTACAATTATGGTCACCATTTTCCTTTTTGGAGGGTCGCCGGAACAACTTTTTACTCTATAAACTTTGTTTTAATCTTTGCACGTTTCTTAATTAAATTCGGAATTTATCATCCACCTGTGTGATAGTGTGATAGATTTATTGTTTAAGGAGTTAGCAGATTCACGCAAGAATTTACCAATTGATAGATTATTCTTAATCACCTCATATTTGGTTTCGTACTTTTTTAACTACACTGCAAGGGATAATTATTTACTTGATAGTAGGCCACCCCGCTCCTGACCTCTACTCAAATGACCCATTTCGGCAATCTCCAGTTTATCTCCCCTAGGCAAGTGAACTAGTTTATGCAACATCGAACCATGTATCAAGATGGGTATACAAACATAACAAATACTAACACTAGATCACGTGCCCCATATGAATGAACGTAATTGTATTTATGTTTCCAAACAAAATACTCTTCATTTAGCTAGCTGGAATAAAAACGTCTAAATTATAATTGCAATAAACATTTGGTTTGTGAATAAAAAAAATTTCTTTGTTATATTCGATGACGGATTCATCTTGAGATATTGGTGCAAACTAAAAACATTACGTGCTAACTTCAGTTTTGGTTCTTGTGATTCGCCACCAAAATGTACTTCAATAAATACTACTATAATAAAAACCAATTATCAAACGTATAAGTAACATAAATACAGTAATACACAAGTGAATATTTATAAGAAAATAATTAATCATCATAGATATAAGAAAAACTCTTAATTCAAGAAAGTCAACTAACGTCAACTCAACTTCAAATATGTTCTTAGCAGGAAAAGTTGTTGTAACTTTTCCCTCATCTCCAATATAAATACCTATCTTGTTCTTCATTTCCATTCAGACTTGAATTGTAACAAACTAGTTTGTCTCTCCAGTTAGTTAAATCATTCAGTTTCATTTGTAACAAACATTCATTCATAATCAATTCACAAATCCTTTAGTTATCTGTGTTTGTTGGTAATTGCTACATTTACTTAGCTAAATCTGGTAATTACTACTCTGTTGCTATAAATTGGTATCAGATTCTGTCACCTTGAGTTTTAACAATGTAGTTTTCTGTTACAAGTTTGTTCAAAAACAGTTAAGTTGTTACAATTCAGTTGCAAATTCGTTTTTTAGTTACATCACCACCAACACTCTCGATCTTATTTCTGGTCATTCTATACCGTTTGCCTAATCCAAAACACTTTATAATTACTCGTCCATTTCCATTTCCAAAATACGTTATATAGGAGTGTATAGTGAGTATAGTTAGTTCTCTGGTGGTGTAACGGTAGGATTTGTGATCTAATGGCTCTTGTTATGTGAAACAATGTTGTGGTTGATCCTACTCAACCAGTCATTACCGAGGCTCATTTGGTTACAATCATGGAAGGATTAGCGGCTAGACTTCAGACCATGGTGGATGCTACACTTGATGCGAGAGTCAGGGCGAGAGATAGGTGTTCCACAGGTCCATATGGTGAGGGAACTAATAGAGGTTCTCAAGGGTCTCAGTTCACAAGATTAACTAAGATAACGTTCCCTAAATGTGAGGGTGAGAATGTGAGGGAATGGCTATACAAATGTGAACAGTTCTTTGTGGTGGATCATGTAGCTGAGCATCTTAAGGTACTAATCGTTTCACTTCACCTTTATGATGTTTCTAGCATGTTGCATAGGCAATTCATTAGAGTCATGGGTGAATATGTGCCTTGGAACATCTATAGAGACCATATTTTGTATCATTTTAGTAATGCTTATGATGATCCTTTTGCTAAGATAAAAAATGCTAGGCATATCACTACTATTGAGGACTATCAGAACAGTTTTGATAGGTTGACCAGTAGGGTAGATTTACCTGAAGAACAATTAGTGAGTTACTATGTGGCTGGTTTATAAACAGATGTAGAACTGGCTGTGAGGATGTTTAGACCTAAAACTTTAGCAGAAGCTTATCATTTGTCTAAGGTACAAGAAGCTGCTATTAAAGTCAATAAACAAAAGTATAAGGCACCAATTCTTCCCACACCAAGGTTTGTGTCAAATGCTAGTACTTACAAACCTCAAGCTAATGCAGTAAGATCACAAGCTGTTGTTCCAAACACCCCTTTAGCAATAAAAGGTACTTTTAATACTCCTTAACCTAATAGAATTTATCTCAAAAGGAAATTCAAGACAGAAGAGCCAAAAATTTGTGTTTTTATGTGACGAGAAGTACATTCCTGGCCAGTGTAGTGGTCAAATGTTTGCCTTGGAAGTATCAGTGGATATGGGAGTAGAAACCATGGAGGAGGTTCTGTGTCCTGAGTTACATATAGATGATACAGGGGAAGTGATTGAGTACACTCCTCAAATTTATCTCCATGCCTTGTTTGGGGTACCTTATTTCAAACAATGAGGGTTTGTGACCATGTGGGAAAATAAAAAATCCATATTCTCATTGACTCTGGAAGTACTCATAACTTTATGGATACTAGTACAACTAAAAGAATAGGGTGTAGAATTTCATCAACTGTTCCCTTGAAAGTAGATGTGGCTGATGGCAATAAGATACTTAGTACATCTATGTGTAAGAATTTCACTTGGCAATTGCAAGGAGTAGTGTTTGATGCAGATGTGATATTAGTACCCTTGGGTGGCTGTGAAAGGGTTCTTGGAGTTTAATGGTTGTTCACTTTGGGAAACATTCAATGGAACTTTAGTGAGCTTAAAATGGCCTTTCTGTACAAAGGAAGCAAGGTTACTCTAAGGGGTACACATAAGTCAACCCTGCATTGGATGTAGTGCAAGAAATTAGTTTCTTCTTCAAAAGCTTAGTTATGCTCTATAATGCTTTGTGTCTATCCTGCTGTTAGTTTGGCCATGGTCCAAGTGGCAGATGGTGTTCAATATCTTGAAATTACTCAGCTCTTGGAAGATTTTAGTGATGTGTTTGCTGTTCCAAACACTCTACCCCCACTAAGAGCTTATGATCACAAAATTTCATTGCAAGTTGGAGCTCTTCCATTCAATGTCAGACCTTACAGACTTCCACCAGCTCAAAAAGATGCTATAGAAAGCATGGTTAAGGAACTGTTGGAATCACGTTGTCATTAGAGAAAGTCAAAGTTCTTTTGATTCACCTGTGGTTATGGTTAAAAAGAAGGATATGAGTTAGAGAATGTGCATTGATTACAGGAAACTCAATGATTTGATAATAAAGGACAAGTTTCCCATCCTTATTATTGAAGAGATGATTGATGAACTGCAAGGATCAACTTATTTAACAAAATTAGATTTTAGATCTGGTTATCATCAAATCAGAATGTGTCCCAAGGATGTGGCTAAAACTGCCTTCAAGACACATGAAGGTCACTATGAATTTTTGGTCATGCCCATTGGATTGACAAATTCTCCTTCTACCTTTCAATCTCTAATGAATATAGTTTTTAAACACTTTTTGAGGAAATTTGTTATGGTCTTCTTTGATGACATTTTGGTCTACAACAAGGATTTACAAAGCCATTATAGTCATCTGAAAGAAGTACTGAATACTATGAGACAATATTCTCTCTTTACCAAACACTCTAAATGGGTTTTTGAAGCAGACAAAGTGGAGTATTTGGGTCAAATTTGTTGATCCCAAACTTAGATCGATTTAGCTTATGTAATCGAGATTAAATCAAGTTAAACACGTAGAGAAACTTTGTTGTGTATAATACAATTTAAGTATTAAGCGGAATTAATACTCAAACAAGAACACACAAATAATGTAAACCAAACTTTCACTTGAATGATAAAAAAACTTGCGTACAATGAAAGTGATAAACGTATGAAAAACTTATATGAAACAAAACCTAAAGGCCTCCTTTTATAGACATAAGGAGCCTTGTACAAGACGTATCAGCTATTTTAGGTAAAGATAAACATAGAAAATACATTGTTGATCATATCTTTACTAGAAACAAACTAGAAACATAATACGTGTAGACTAAGTCTTCTATCAGTGCTTGACTTCTTCCTATCAACGCTTGACTTTTCCTGTCAACGCTTGTCCTATCAACGCTTGATTTCTTCTTATCAACGTCCCGATTGCTCTTGTCAGCGTCCAAGTGTACTGGCTACATTTTACTCCCAACAATCCTCCCCTAAACTTGATATCTACTCTAGTAATCAAGTTTCTGAATAAAAATTAAGAACTAGGAGGATTCTTACAAATCCTATCAAATTGGTAATAAACATATCTAATCAAATCTTTGGCCACGTCACTTGAGTAGTCAATCTCCAGCTGTGTTGTCTTCATCTTTTCTAAAACTTTTTTGAACATGGGATACTCAGCATCCATAAGAAGATACTCAGAAAACTTTGTAGAACTCAAATGATACACACCAGCCGCTGAATATAGATGCCATTGAAGTCCACTGATATCATCCTCAAGATCATTCCAAACATGATCTTCTTCTTCTTCTGGTGCACACATTCTCTTGAATGTTGACCAAAGCTTTATTCCATTGACTGAAGTAGGTGCTTCAGTCTCATACTTGGCCAGCAATAACCTCCAAAGGTCTGCCAAGTCTTCCCTATCCATACTTGCAAACAAAGACATAAGAGTAGTAAAAGTGTGTACCTCTTTCCCATATCTACCAATCATCCAAAACCCACTTCCATCTTCTTCATAACTAATGATAGGGTTTCTGGAATCATGAGGTAATACTTTCACCATATCTGAAGCTTCCATGGGTGAGAGCTTAATACTCTTTCTAATAATAGCTTCACTGGGATTCACTTTATTCAAATCTTTAGGAAACTCAAGTGGAACTCCTTTCTTTAACATCCTTGGAACAATCGTAGCCTTTTTGAATCTCCATTTCTTCTGCAAGTTCTTCTTTCCTTTCATATGAAAGAAGTCTGATAGTGTTCATTTCTTGCACTCATGCCCAAATAGGATAAGCCTTATACTCCAATTCTTCAAAGGACAATCCCTGCAACTTTTGAAAAGTACATCCTCCTTGATGACATCTGAGCAACGTATAATAAAGCTCCATTCTATCTCTCTTCAACTGTGAGAAAACTTTTCTAGCCTTATACTTCAGAATTACCTTGCAATCTCTTGGAACTCTTAGAAGAATCTCCAAACCCCAAATTTGATCTGAAATTATCATATCTGGATTCTCCATAACCTTATTCTCCCAAGCATGGTACATCTGGCCAACTTCTGTCATATCATAATATACCTGCAACTTCAACTCTGCAAGTTTCTCCCTTGCCAACTCATCACCATATTCAAGTCTTTCTGGTTATTCAATTATCATAACACTTGAATATGTGCTTTCATCATTACTTCCTTCTTGCTCCTACGAAGTAACCACAAATGGTGACTCAACAACCTTCTTCTTTTCTTGTTCCATAAGTTGTGCAACCAATATTGAATCAAATTGTACTTGTGTTGCATCCTTTGGAACCTCTATTTCTACCATGATTCCTTTACCCTTATCTAATGGATCAATGATGGGTAAAGATGATGATGGTACCTGTGAAGACACTTCCTTGATGATAGCTGATGACTAGAATAAATCAACCATATCTGCAGGTCTGTCAACGTTCAAAACCTGTGTGTCAACGCCCAACTTACTCTTGTCAGCGCTTGGTGTGTCAGCGTCCAAAATCTGCTTGTCAATGCTCACCTTACTCTTGTCAACGCTTCTTGTGAACTGCTCCATCATTGCTGTAAAGGATAAGTTCAAATTTGTAGGAGTAACCAAAGATACATCAAAACCTGGTTGCTTCTTCAATTCTGTAAGAGCTTCAGCCACACCCAAAGATTCTCCATCATGTGAGCCTTTGTCACTCACATGTACCTGCTCATCCTCCCCTTTGGAAGAATCCTCCATACCACGCCTATTGTTATCATCTTCCAAAAGAACAATCCTCTCCCTCAATCGCTTGAGTTCAAGGCCTTGTGTGTTGACAGTATATACCAGGTCTGGATTTTGCTTTTGCAAGCTAATGCAGACAGCCGTCAATTCCAAAATTGTGTATGGTTCGAATCTGCCCTCCTTTAGAGTGGGGATTTGACCTCCCAAAGTAGAGTCATGGGGCATGGATGAGGTCTTAATTACGTTAGGACTGGCTTGGCCTGCATCTAAGCGAGTACCAATAGTCCTAGCCTCACCCATGTCACCAACCACACTTGTGGTGGTGGTTCTCTCTACAACATGGCTAGGACCACCAGAGGAGAACACTCCAGTAGTCCTTGGGCGTTTTACCAACCTAAATTCAGGGGGTGTAGAAGATGATGTGGATTGGGTGGTAGTTTGAAGGTTAAGGGGTGTTTGGGTCTGTTGTAGAAAGGTGTCAACGTCTGGATTTAAAGTGTCAACGCCAACATTTAAAGTGTCAGCGTTGAAGGGATCTTGGTCAAGTTCCATATGTTGAGGTGAAGGTGATGGTTCAGGCCATGGGTAAAGTTGTGGTTGTGGGTTAGGTTGAGGTTGTGCTATTGCAATAACAGCAAGCATGGCTTGGGTAAGGGGTAAGTCTCTGTGAGTGGGTGAATTCATCTTACTAAAAATAGCTTTCTTTTGCACAGGGATCGCATAAAGTCATCATGTTCCCTGGTGCAATACCTTTGTTCATCAAAAATCATTTGTAAAAATCTTGGGTAAGCCAAAGTCATCTTATTACCCTTGTTTTTACACATGCCATCAAAAATCAGTTTAGAAAAATTATACTTTTTCCCATTAGTAATACACATAATTGCACTCGCAATGGATCTGTTAATTTAATTATGTGCAGTACATTTGGGACTTAAACATTGAAGGATGACATGTATTAAGTACTTCAAAGCTGGGGGGAATTCTTGTTTATTATATTTATTTAAAGTATCCTCTTCAGGGAAAGGATACCCCAAAGCTTGAAGTCCCTGTTCTATCTCACCAATGGGTAGAGTGGTTATACCATCTGCATCATTAAGATGCAAAGCCTGGCGAACCAAGGCTTCAGTAACCACCCATGAACGCCCATGGACAATAGCAGTTAATGTAGTCACATTATTAAGCGTTGAGGAACTTACAGTGTTCCAAAACTGTTTAATATGAGTGACAGGGATGAGAGGAGCATGAGAAAGTGCATACCTAAGTAGAGATGCATTCAAATACGCCACCATCTGGGTGTATTAAGGAAACAGAGCATCATCAGCCTCCAAATAAGCAACCATATTATGCTGACTTCTGAATCCCAATACCAAGTCACTTGGTTTAAACTTAGGCGCCATTGATGTAGAAAGCTGTTTGTGAAAGGTTATAAAAGATGAATTATAGGAGAAAAGTTGTTAGACAAGAATATGAGATTACCCTGTTTAAAAAGAAGGAGCCAAATTTATAGGAGAGATAGGCACATGTGACTGGTAAAAAATAAGGCAAGTATTTTCAAAATATAATGATGAAAATATTGAAAAGAAAATAAGTTATCTTGTGCATTAATTAAAAGTTTTCACATGTGCCTCATTTAGTCCCAGGTAAGCCCAAAATAAATCATACCCAAGTCTCCCAACAGACCACAACCAATTCTAGGCCAAAAAGTCTTGGCAGCGTGCATAGTATATCAACTTTGCATGCTAAAGTGCCTCGTGAATTAGTAAACTAAATCATACTCACCAGTGGACACAATCTAGAATTGTGATAATAGTATTATAAGAATACCCAAAAGTCCTAAAAGGTTCCTAAACCTCCCCTTAAACTATGGTACATAAGTTGCCAAATAATATTCATGTAATAAAAATTTATGTCAAGATAGGAATATAAATATTCCAACCATCATCCATAAATTGAAACATGCTCCAATAATGCTCCAAGGATCCATAAGCAACTCTGTATCCAATGGTGCAATGCTAACAACGCCTGCATGATTAGATCAAAAACCACAAAACTAACATGTTGCTGACAACGTCCCGTTAACACTTATCAGCATTGAGATAACCTTTGTCAGCGTTAGACAAATAAAGTGGAAAATCTAATTTCATATAAAGACCAATAACAATGCATATCCTGTACATACTTTTACAATAAGTTCCCAAAACACATTTTAAGTAAGATTGATCATTCCAATACTTGTTACCAAGTATTGAAATCTTCTAGTATCAAAAGGTTTAGTTAATAAATTAGACACATTCTCTTCTGTGTCAACCCTATCTCGTTGAATTAAACCTTTTTCAAAATAGTCTCTTATAAAATGATGTCTAATTTCTATGTGTTTTGTTTTAGAGTGATGTACAGGATTTTTAATAATGCATAAAGTACTGTTATTATCTACAAAAATCTTGGTATGCATGAAATTATACCCATAATCCAACAGCTGGTTCTGAATCCATAAGACTTGTCCACAACAAGCAGCTGCTGCAACATACTCTGCTTCAGTTGTAGAATTGGCCACCACTGTTGTTTCTTGCATTACCAAGATATCAATCTACTCCCAAGAAACTGACATCCACCAGTTGTGGATTTTCTATCAAATTTGTCACCACCATAATCACTGTCTGAATATGCAATAAGCTCCAATGGTGAATCTTTTGGATACCATAGTCCAAGGTCCGGATAACACCTAAGGTATCTAAAAATCCTCTTGACAGCATGAAGATGACACTCTTTAGGAGTCACTTGATGGCATGCACATGCACACACAGCAAACATAATGTCAGGTCTTGAAGCTGTGAGATACATCAATGAACCAATCATTTACCTATAATGCCTGACATCCACCTCTTTTCCATCTCCAACTTTTCCCCAAGGGTGTTCTCTATCCATAGGAGTGCTAGCCCGTTTTTCATGTGGAGAAAAGCCAAACTTCTTCAAGATTTCTGCTACATATTTATCTTGAGAGATGAAGATACCATCTTCTTTCTGCTGAACTTGTAACCCTAGAAAGAAGTTCATCTCTCCCATTGCACTCATCTTGAATTTGTCTGTCATAAGCTTGGAAAAGTCTTCACTCATCTGTGGACTTAAAGAGCCAAAGATGATATCATCCACATAAACCTGAACAAGTAAGAAATCTGATGAGACTGCTTTTATACATAGTCTCATCATCCAAATTGGGCTTAAAATGCATTAAATATCATTAAAACTACCAAATATATGCTCGTGTTTGTTGCTTGTGTATTTTAGGTACGGATATTGAGGAAATGGCAAAAAGATCACAAGAATCAATCAAAAACGAACACGGGAAACGAAGCCGCACAATGAACCGGGCCCGAATCATGAATTTCCAAAGAAGTCCTTGAAGTTTGAAGATTTGTCAAGATTGGTCCCTCAAGAAAAGAAGACTTGTCATTTTATACCCCTGTAAATCCCCAAAATTACTTGTGGGTCCCTAAAATATCAAGTATGTACAAGTTTAGTCCTTGGAGAATGAAGAAATTACCAAATAAGTCCTTGTTTAAATTTTGAAAATGTGTTGTGCCAAATTTGACAAGAAGAGCAAACTTATTAACAAAGGGAAAAGATTTTTGGCTATTTAATGGGAAGTGAAAGAATGAAGAAACTTTGGGGGCCAAAACTGCCCAGACAAACAAACTCATACACCCACTCATAAGCTGACACCTCACTAAACCCACCCATTTACCAAACCCTTTACCCGTCCCAACCCATTTCACTCCAACCCACCATTCACAAAACGCCACCTCACCAAATCCATACCTACTACCCATACCCTTAAAATCAAACCCGGTTTGGTTTATTTAACTAGTCAAAATGGTCAACTCCCTTTAACTTTCCCACTAAACACAATATTTAAAAATCCTTAATCCCAAAACAGATTCAAACCCCACCCCTAATCCAACGAACCCTAAATCCCAATTACCCAAAATCAGAGGGTTTTACCCTAAGCTTTTCCAGAATCATGATTAGTGCTAAGCTAAACCAAACCCACTCACAAAATCACTCTTTTACGTGACCCAAGTGGCCCTACACCCTTCCCCTGCTTCACCGTTTATAGCAAAAATGGTATCTCTTCAGTCCATCAATGGTCCTCACCAAAACTTGCTCCCAAAGGCTCCAAATGGACGTACAAGATCACTCTACCAACTGGCAGCTAGTACAACATCACATGAGTCCACTTTTTGACCAAGATTCCCAAGGGCAAGACTGGAATTCACTTAGCTAGGGTTTTAGTATTTGAATATTTTATTCAGTATCTAGATTATTCTATAAGGTAGTATAAGTAGAGGTCGACTTGTGACTTCTACTCTTCTTCCAGATTTTCCCAAGTTTTTGTAATTCCTTTTTAGAAATAATAAAATTTGGTATTTTTGTTTTAAAATATAATTCCTTTTTATGAATTTTAAAAGTTGGTTCTTATCTTGAGGGGAATCTGAGTTCCACATTCAGTTGTTGAAAGCTTGTTTCAAAGGTTTCAAAAAAATCAGTTCTTTAAAATAGCTTTGGTTGTAAAATTAGTTCTTCATATTTTCCTTTTTTAGTTAACCCTTACTGTTATACAAGCTCACCATAAGCTGCTGACAACAGCTTATGGTTAAGCTTATATAGCTTGAAGGTTGTTTCCATTTGTTGTGTTTGTGTAGGTTCAAAACAAGAACAAAGGCTATCATCATCATCATCTTGCATTCAATCAGCGAAAAAGGTTCAGCTTAGGCCCCAGCCTGAAAGGAGGTGGCTTTTCAGCCATTGTGGGACCTGGATTGTAGGTCCCACAAGGTAAATCCCTTGGCTTGAACTTTCTTGCCTTCAAATTTGTGATTTGTGTGATTTGGTGAAAATTGCATGGAATTTGTCTAGATGGTAGTTTAGCTGTTTGTTCATGTTGTTTTAGGTTTTTATGCATGTTAGATTAAGTCATAATTAGGTTGGTTTGAGTTTGACTTGATTTGGTTTGAAAAAATTCAATTTCTGAAATTTAAGGGGTGTTTGGGGTTAAGGATTTAATAGGTTTAAAGAGTTATAAATCTGTTAAAAGTCACTCACACACACTCTCTTTGGCTCAGTTAGTATAAGTGTGTTGTCCTTTCTAGTTTGGTGTGTTTAATCAAAAGTTTGCATGTCCAAGTTTTGTAAAACTAGTTAAAAATCAGCAAGTGCCTTTTCTGCCTATTTTTGTAGAAATCTGCTCATTAAATCTGATTAATTGTTGGAAGATAGGTCCAAGTAGGGTTTGTAATTGGTTGTATGTGTATTGATTAAGTTGTGTGAAAGTTTGTGAGCTTTGAATTTCAGATTTGTGCCATTTGAACCAGCAAAGGACTCATCAGTCCATAATAGAAACACAGTGACTGATTAGGGCTTATTGTGCTTGAATTTTGCTAAGTGCTTGTGTTTTTTGTGCTATATTTGACTCCCTACACTCAAACTGAGTGTAGGGGTGCCCCCATTGTCCATCAAACACCAACAAACCTCATTGAACAAGCCCTCTTGTTCTATCTTCACAAGTGAAGATACGTTTTTCACTTTGTGTTCATCAAGCAGCCTAACTGGGCATTGTTTTGATTCTAGCAACTTTAATTCTAGCCTATTTTTGATAAAGTTTGTGATTTAGAGTAGTTTAGGTTACTGTAATTGAGTTTTAAAAGTTTAAAAAAGAAAAAAAAAAGTTTTTTGCAAAAAGGACGTGGCCAGGACTCGAACCTGCGCCACTCCTCTCACACTCCAACGTGATAACCAGTTGCCCTAGGGACTTTGACTGGTTATCACTTGGACTTTTAATTATTTAAGGAGTATTGGTTTTTAGCTTATTAAATCTATCAGCCTAGTAATAAGCTGATTTTAGCTTATTCTTAGTAGATTTTTACCACTTAGCATTTTTCTATTATTCTTATTTAGGTTTAGGACTTTTTGGTGCAAAAAAATTATTTTTCTCGTGTTTAATTAATTTTCTAGGGTTATTTTAAGTTTAAATTCTAGAAAGTAAGTAAAAAAATAGGAAAAAGCATTTTAAAAATCTGGAAAAATAGTTTTTAGGTTTTTAACTATATTTTTGAGGTTTACAGCCATTAAAGTTTTCATTTTAGCTAATTTTTTATTTTATATGATTTTAGGGTTTTTAACAAACTTTAGAAATTAATATAAAATTATTAAAAAGGTTTTGGAAACTTTTGATTGCATTTCTGTCTTAGTTACATTATTCTAGATTTTTGGTAATTTTTTAGAATATTTTTATAAACTTTGAAATTTTTTGAATATTTTATTATTATTTTATTATAAAAATTGAAAGTTGTTTTTTTCTATTTTTTTCATTTTTCCTAGTTCAGGTATCTAAAGTTAGGGGTTTTTCAACTTTTAGAATATTTTCATAGTCCCTAGATTTATTTTTATAATTATTTTAAGTTTTATTAATTTTAATAGTTTTTAAATCATTTAAATAGTTTTGGTTAGTTTAAAATTTTTCTAAAATAGTTTTAAATTAAATTAGGTTGCTTTAGAGGTTTATAAAGTGATAAACTCATTTTGGGCTTTTTAGTAATTAAATTGATTTTTAGGGCTTTAATTAGCATTAAAAAAACATTATTTAATTAATTAAAAGGTTTGGGTGATTTTTGATTTTTTGTAAACTCTTTTTACATTATTTAGGATTTGTCTGCAATTTTTAGGATAAAATTTTTAATTTGTAACTTTTTACGGTTTTACGTGAACGACCTTTTCGTCTTAGCTTAATCTGTCTTCGTAACCGTCATTCTCTTCTTACCCCATTTCTATTTTCTTTTCTTTTTCTCAATATAATCACTAACCATTAATCAATTCATTACACAACGCACTTGCCTCCTCGAGAACGAACTCACTTTAGGGTCATTTACACACGGTTTTCCTAAATCGTCGTGCTTACCCTATATTTTACGCTCTTTTTCCTAAAAGACGTAATTTTAGAACTATCATTTTGGCGCCGCTGCCGGGGAGGCGTGTTGTGTTTTGACTTGAACAATTGTTGTTTTTATATAGCCATAATAAGTATTTGTATTAGTAGCACTCTACTAATACGTATTATCGGTTTTCGGTTTTTGTGTGAATACTATTACTATATTGTATACGTAGAACAATAAATTCACAAGTACTCCAAATACATGAGAAATCACAACCTTGACTTGGGAGGTCATTACCCAATCATTGTATTCGAAACTCAAACCAAAGAAAAAGGCAAAAATAGATAAATACTTTCGTGAAGCTCGATTTTGAAAAATACAAACTATAAGGTGGGTATAAGGCGGTTGTATTTCACGACCTAAAGGAAAAAGGCTCTTAAGTGCTTCGCACTGCCTCGTTTCCTCCACTTGCTTGTGCGTATTTTGAGATTGAAAGCTAATCGAGGGTTTTGCCGCCCAAAGTATTACTAAGTATCATATATATTTTCTTGGTTTCATTGATTAAACCCTCTTGAACGTTTTGGTGTTCCACCAACGTTCTAAAGTCATCGAAGGCGTTCACTTCACGTGATCGTTTTCATTCCTTGAGGCTTATTTAATCAAGAGATTTTATTAAGGAGGAGATTTGTAGATTTGTGTCTACTTAATACATATTCCAAAATCCAAAAAAAAAGTAAAAACAATCAAAAATCCAAAAAAATTGAAAAAGTAAAAATACCAAAAAGAATCTTCTTTGCTCGTCCCCTCGTTGTACGTGACGTTTATGCTAACTCGTAATCAAGCAAGACGTGCACGTAAACGAAAGAACAAAACTCCCACTCCAAATCTTTCTAGTGATGAGTCTCCTTTTGACGAACCCATTGTAAGAGAAGCACCAACCATGGCGAATCGAACTATGATGGAGTTACTTCAAGCACCCACCGAGGGTTATGGAGAGGCTATTGTGATTCCCGCTATCCTTGCGGAGAATTTTGAGGTGAAAACGGGTTTGTTGTCGATGATCCAAAACAACAAATTCTGTGGTGATGAGAAGGACAATCCACATAACCATATCCGCCAATTCAATCGTCTTACCGCCACTTGCAAGTTTAAGGATGTCTCGAATGACTCGATTAAGATGATGTTTTTTCCGTATTCCTTAGCAGGGCCCGCTAAAATTTTGTTAGAGAAAGAGCCACCCAATTCTATATTGACGTGGAAGGATCTCGTTTCAAAATTCGTGAACCAATTTTTTCCGCCCTCTAAGACTACGCACTTGAAAAACGAGATTTCAAAATTTTCACAAGAGTTTAATGAAAGTTTTTCAACGGCTTGGAATAGGTTTAAGGAGATGTTACATGAATGTCCTCATCACGGGTTTTCCGACTTGCATCAAATTGACACGTTTTACAATGGACTTAATGATCATGAAAGGGATTATTTAAATGCCGTCGCGGGTGGTAATTTTTTTGTGTAAAACGGTTGAGGAGGCTTTGGTGATAATTGAAAATAGGTCTAAGGTTTATCGCCCTCGTAACACACCTAGTGTTGCCAAATTGGGTTCATCATCGTCATCATCGTCTCGTAGCATTAATGCCTTACATGATGAAGCTAATGAGGAAAATCGGTTTTTTGATAGATTTGCTAATCTTATGTCCCATTGGAAAGCTCAAGAAGCTTCGAATTCCGCTTCGGTTAAAGCGGTTGCTAAGAGTTGTTTGTCTTGTGGTGGAGCTCATGATCTTTCCGAGTGCATTACCGCGGAAGGTAACACTTCGAGTGCTTATGTAGCCACGAGAACTTATAACCAAAACGGTCAAGGTTCCCGCCAAAATCAAGCTCCACCAAATCAAAATGCTAATAACTATCGAAACAACAATCAAGGTGGTAATTATCAAGGCAATCAACGTAACTACAACAAGGGTAATTATCAAAGTGGAAATGGGCAAATTTTAAACCAAAACCAAAACCGTGATTTTCAAACTACCACTCAAGGTTTTCAAAATGATCACACCAAAAATCTTCAAGGAGAATTTTTGAATTATGCTAAGCCAAACGATGCTAAGTTTGACAATATGCAACGTGAAATGGTTAGCTTAAGATCCGAGTTGAAAAACGAGCTTAAAAACGAACTTGCTAATGAACTTAAAACTCATGCTAATAAAATGGAAGGAAATGTTCAACGACTCCAACAAAATCAACAAAAAATGGAGCAAGGTCTACATGAGATTAAGCAAGAGTTGTTAAAAGCGGATGCTAGGCAATCTAAGTTTGAAGACCGAGTGGGAAAAATGTTTGAAGCTATCATGTGTAAACCTTTTTTTCGAGTGGTCTTCCTAGTGATACCATCGTGAACCCGAAAGGAGAATTGAAGGTTATTACTACTCGTAGTGGTAAAAATTTCAAAGAACCCACTTCTCGTCCAAGTACTTCTATGGAGAAGGAAAAAGAGAAAGAACCCGAGGTGGTGGTAGAAAAGGAGCAAATTCCAAGCCCACGAAGTATCGCTCAAACCACACCTACGGTTGAACCTATACCAATAGTGGAACCCGAGATTCCAAGGCCGATGCCTATGCCCCAACCCACACCACCCTTACCGTACCCTTCAAGACGAAACAAGGAAAAGGCACAAGAACGAAATAATTATCAATTTGAACTTTTTATGAAAATGTTTCGCGACTTGCATTTTAATATAAGTTTTGCCGACGCCTTGGTCATGATGCCTCGATTTGCCGCGAACTTCAAAAGTATGTTGTATAACAAAGAGAAATTGCAAAAATCGTCTAGTTGTTCATCGGTTTTTCTTAGCCGCATACCTCAAAAAGTCGGTGATCCCGGCAAGTTTTTAATCCCATGTGCTATACAAGACATGGAGGAATGCTACGCCTTGGCCGATCTTGGTGCTAGTATTAATTTGATGCCTCTTGAGATTTTTAAGTCGCTCAATCTTCCCAATCTCACTCCTTCAAGAATGTCAATCGAGATGGCCGATCATTCTACGATTCTAGCTAGTGGAGTAGCCGAGGACGTCTTCGTGAAAGTTGGAAAGTTCTACTATCCCGTAGACTTTATTGTTGTTGACATTTCCATCGATCCTAAAGTTCCTCTAATTTTAGGTCGATCATTTTGGATACCTCGGGAGCACTTATCGATGTGCATGCTAGGAAAATCACTCTTCGTTTCAATGAGGAAGAACTCGTCATAAATGCAACTCAAAACTCCACACTTTCTCATGTGTATTCTATCACGTCTTTGAACAATGTTAGTCCCATCAAAAACATTTGTAAAAAGATTTCAAAAAGAGTTTTAGAAGTTGATGATAAAAACGATTTTCCATCCCCTCCGTCGGTGGAGATTAAGAGTGTTAAGCCTGCGATTCCAATCACGAATGATTCTTTGGATGATGAATATGTTGATCCCGATGGGGAAGTTTTCTTTGTTGACAAACGTTTTGAGAACTTACCACCACCTAAACCAAAACGGTTTTCAAATGTGAGAATTTTTAGTGTGACTAACATTGCTTTAGAAACACCAAATATTTTTGACATAATTAAGTCGGGTTTTCATAAGGAGAGTTTAAAAGATGAAAAAGTGAAAGATTTTAAATTGGATTTAAAAGATTTTTCTACAATGCTAACTCCGTCATCACCTCGTGTTTTGAGTGCTACAAGCTCGTCTTCTCCTTTTGACGATGCTTTGTGTGGACTTAGTGTTGGGAAGCCCCTTATGTTCCCTTCCCTTTCTCCACCGAGGACGAGATATTTGATCCCGGAATTTCTTATAAAGGGAAATCTCGGTCTTCCACCGATGCAATAAATGGAAAATCTTTCTATTTGATTGGTGCGAGTCTACCTCGAGTAGCTCATGGTTTTTATGACTTACCCATTGTCCCACCCTTCTATTTCTTCTCATCTATTTTCTTTAAACCCTTTGGGTTTATGTTGACACACGATGAAGTGGCGTTGATTTGTTTTTCCAATGAAAACGAGAACGCCATCTTCGATCCCGGTATTTTGCACCATCAAAGGACTTAGTCCTTAATACCAGTTGTTTTTGGGCCTTGTTTATCATGTAAGCCCCACTAAAAATTGACCACACCATGATTATCCCTAAATGATCACATTTATGGGAATTCGAGTCGATCTTTTGACTCGGTTATCAAAAACAAGGTGCCTCGTGGGGGAAACCCATGCCTATCCATGTACATATTATTGCTTTCTAATTAGTTTAATGTGAGGGGATTTGTGCCCTTCCAACCTTTGTTCCGTGGTTGTTTGTGAATTGTGGTTTTTAGATCATGATCTTCACGATTGGAGCCTCTCGTGTTCGTTTTATGGGAGCACTCGATCGATTGCTTGGAAGACTTTCTCAATATCCAAACGATATATCCTTTTGATGTTCTAACCTTAGGTTATTAGCACACTTTATAAACGGCTATTACTTTATTGGTTGCACCCTTTCCATGCTAGATTAGGCATTCGACTACGTCTCTAGTATGGGGGTGTTTGCACCCCTAAACTCAAAACATTGAGGACAATGTTTAACTTTAGTATGGGGGGTGAATAGATACTTGCCTTGCCAAACCTTCACGCTTTCCAAAGTTGATCTTTTTGTTTATCGTTTTTGTTGCAAAATAAGGCTAAAAATGGACAAATGTTAAAAATTTTCTCATGTTTTATAAGTGTTTGAAGACACGAATGTAGGTTTTCCGATGGCGAGAATAAGAGTAATTTTTGACTCGACCGTGCGTGTTGAGCACTTAGCTTTGATTCCTTAACTTCACATTAGGCTAAGTCTCTTAAATGAGGAAGAGAAATGATAGGGTTAATTATAAGTTACTATGCTAAACGTAGAGTACTCGTATTCTTTCAAAAACACATGTGTTCTCGTTGTTTGCTTATTCTCCCTTCGCATGTAAATATTTTTTGCTTAATAAATATTGACTTAGCGGTTTAGTTAGGATTTTTGGGTTTCTAGTCTTTTCTAGTAGCTTCCGTGTAATTAAATTGGGAAGACATTAAGGTATCGCCAGCGTCACGGTTTTGAAGTATTGGCACCCGAATAATCAAAAGCTTCTCCCAATAATAAGATTTCAAGTGCTCGCCTAAAACAAGCAAACAATTTGAAGCCCCACAAGGCCGAAAAATCTATGCAAAATTGAAAGTGAATCAAGCCTTAATCTTCGAAGCTTTAAAGATCCAAAATTCGCCTTAGCGTGAGGATATACGTCTTTGGCTAATAAAACCACCGATGAGGCGGATAATAAAAGGCAAGGCAAGACCGAAGTCATAATAAAAGCTTCATGGCGAAGTTGAATAAAAGATGGAGGTAAACCAAAGATAATAAGGCCCTTCCGTTAGGGGCGTATAAAAGTCTTGGTAATAAGTCTCATGTTCAAAACCGTTATAAAACCGTGTTTATCGATTCTTCTTGTCAACTTAATTTTTTAACATCGTTGTCTATTAGGAGGGTTATTGATTTGATGGTCTTGGTTACACCGTTAGGACTCTATTTTTAGACCTAAATCTCTATTATCGCATAAGTCAAACTATGTATCCTCGTGAAACATTCAAGACAAAATAAAATATAAGAGATACAACCTAGGAATAATAGGAGGATAAGTACGTGATTAGGGCATATGAGTAGTGTTAGCATTACTAACTTATAATGACAATGATCTCGTTGCACGCTTGGCATGGGATTGGGGTGAAAATCGAGGACGATGAAATTATTTCTAGCGAAGCATTCACGTGTTCTTATTCTATGAACCTAAACGTCCTATTTTGCGATGAAAATCATACATTATGTCTAAAACACAAGTAGTAGTAATAGTAGTAGTGTAGCTAGTTTATCATTCAATAAAGTGAATAAAAATGAGTTTTGGAGGTGCTACGATACTTTATTCTAGCATTGCGTGAGGGCACGACAATGGTTTAATATGGGGGGTGATGAGAATGCTTTATACATAGTCTCATCGTCCAAATTGGGCTTAAAATGCATTAAATATCATTAAAACTGCCAAATATATGCTCGTGTTTGTTGCTTGTGTATATTAGGTACGGATATTGAGGAAATGGATAAATGATCACAAGAATCAATAAAAAACGAACACGGGAAACGAAGCCGCACAATGAACCGGGACCGAATCATGAATTTCCAAAGAAGTCCTTGAAGTTTGAAGATTTGTCAAGATTGGTCCCTCAAGAAATGAAGACTTGTCATTTTATAACCCTGTAAATCCCCAAAATTACTTGTGGGTCCCTAAAATATCAAGTACGTACAAGTTTAGTCCTTGGAGAATGAAGAAATTACCAAAGAAGTCCTTGTTTAAAGTTTGAAAATGTGTTGTGCCAAATTTGACAAGAAGAGCAAACTTATTAACAAAGGGAAAAGATTTTTGGCTGTTTAATGGGAAGTGAAAGAATGAAGAAACTTTGGGGGCCAAAACTGCCCAGACAAACAAACTCATACACCCACTCATAAGCTGACACCTCACTAAACCCACCCATTTACCAAACACTTTACCCGACCCAACCCATTTAACTCCAACCCACCATTCACAAAACGCCACCTCACCAAATCCATACCCACTACCCATACCATTAAAACCAAACCCGGTTTGGTTTATTTAACTAGTCAAAATGGTCAACTCCCTTTAATTTTCCCACTAAACACAATATTTAAAAATCCTTAATCCCAAAACAGATTCAAACCCCACCCCTAATCCAACGAACCCTAAATCCCAATTACCCAAAATCAAAGGGTTTTACACTAAGCTTTTCCAGAATCATGATTAGTGCTAAGCTAAACCAAACCCACTCACAAAATCACTCTTTACGTGACCCAAGTGGCCCCTACACCCTTCCCCTGCTTCACCGTTTATAGCAAAAATGGTATCTCTTCAGTCCATCAATGGTCCTCACCAAAACTTGCTCCCAAAGGCTCCAAATGGACGTACACGATCACTCTACCAACTGGCAGCTAGTACAACATCACATGAGTCCACTTTTTGACCAAGATTCACAAGGGCAAGACTGGAATTCACTTAGCTAGGGTTTTAGTATTTGAATATTATATTCAGTATCTAGATTATTCTATAAGGTAGTATAAGTAGAGGTCGACTTGTGACTTCTACTCTTCTTCCAGATTTTCCCAAGTTTTTGTAATTCCTTTTTAGAAATAATAAAATTTAGTATTTTTTGTTTTATAATATAATTCCTTTTTATGAATTTTAAAAGTTGGTGCTTATCTTGAGGGGAATCTGAGTTCCACATTCAGTTGTTGAAAGCTTGTTTCAAAGGTTTCAAAAAAATCAGTTCTTTAAAATAGCTTTGGTTGTAAAATCAGTTCTTCATATTTTCCTTTTTTAGTTAACCCTTACTGTTATACAAGCTCACCATAAGCTGCTGACAACAACTTATGGTTAAGCTTATATAGCTTGAAGGTTGTTTCCATTTGTTGTGTTTGTGTAGGTTCAAAACAAGAACAAAGGCTATCATCATCATCATCTTGCATTCAATCAGCCAAAAAGGTTCAGCTCAGGCCCCAGCCTGAAAGGAGGTGGCTTTTCAGCCATTGTGGGACCTGGATTGTAGGTCCCACAAGGTAAATCCCTTGGCTTGAACTTTCTTGCCTTCAAATTTGTGATTTGTGTGATTTGGTGAAAATTGTATGGAATTTGTCTAGATGGTAGTTTAGTTGTTTGTTCATGTTGTTTAGGTTTTTATGCATGTTAGATTAAGTCATAATTAGTTTGGTTTGAGTTTGACTTGATTTGGTTTGAAAAAATTCAATTTCTGAAATTTAAGGGGTGTTTGAGGTTAAGGATTTAATAGGTTTAAAGAGTTATAAATCTGTTAAAAGTCACTCAAACACACTCTCTTTGGCTCAGTTAGTATAAGTGTGTTGTCCTTTCTAGTTTGGTGTGTTTAATCAAAAGTTTGCATGTCCAAGTTTTGTAAAACTAGTTAAAAATCAAAAAGTTCCTTTTCTGCCTGTTTTTGTAGAAATCTGCTCATTAAATCTGATTAATTGTTGGAAGATAGGTCCAAGTAGGGTTTATAATTGGTTGTATGTGTATTGGTTAAGTTGTGTGAAAGTTTGTGAGCTTTGAATTTCAGATTTGTGCCATTTGAACCAGCAAAGGACTCATCAGTCCATAATAGAAACACAGTGACTGATTAGGGCTTATTGTGCTTGAATTTTGCTAAGTGCTTGTGTTTTTTGTGCTATATTTGACTCCCTACACTCAAACTGAGTGTAGGGGTGCCCCCATTGTCCATCAAACACCAACAAACCTCATTGAACAAGCCCTCTTGTTCTATCTTCACAAGTGAAGATACGTTTTTCACTTTGTGTTCATCAAGCAGCCTAACTGGGCATTGTTTTGATTCTAGCAAATTTAATTCTAGCCTATTTTTGATAAAGTTTGTGATTTAGAGTAGTTTAGGTTACTGTAATTGAGTTTTAAAAGTTTAAAAAAGAAAAAAAAGTTTTTTGCAAAAAGGACGTGGCCAGGACTCGAACCTGCGCCACTCCTCTTACACTCCAACGTGATAACCAGTTGCCCTAGGGACTTTGACTTGTTATCACTTGGACTTTTAATTATTTAAGGAGTATTGGTTTTTAGCTTATTAAATCTAGCAGCCTAGTAATAAGCTGATTTCAGCTTAGTCTTAGTAGATTTTTACCACTAGTTTTCTTTTATTTTTATTTAGGTTTAGGACTTTTTGGTGCAAAAATTTTATTTTTCTCGAGTTTAATTAATTTTCTAGGGTTATTTTAAGTTTAAATTTTAGAAAGTAAGTAAAAAATAGGAAAAAGCATTTTAAAAATCTGGAAAAATAGTTTTTAGGTTTTTAACTATATTTTTGAGGTTTACAGGCATTAAAGTTTTCATTTTAGCTAATTTTTGATTTTATATGATTTTAGGGTTTTTAACAAACTTTAGAAATTAATATAAAATTATTAAAAAGGTTTTGGAAACTTTTGATTGCATTTCTGTCTTAGTTACATTATTCTAGATTTTTGGTATTTTTTAGAATTTTTTATAAACTTTGAATTTTTTTGAATATTTTATTATTATTTTATTATAAAAAATTGAAAGTTGTTTTTTTCTATTTTTTCATTTTTCCTAGTTCAGGTATCTAAAGTTAGGGGTTTTGCAACTTTTAGAATATCTTCATAGTCCCTAGATTTATTTTTATAATTATTTTAAGTTTTATTAATTTTAATAGTTTTTAAATCATTTTAAATAGTTTTGGTTAGTTTAAAAATTTTCTAAAATAGTTTTAAATTAAATTAGGTTGCTTTAGAGGTTTAAAAATTGATAAAACTCATTTTGGGCTTTTTAGTAATTAAATTGATTTTTAGGGCTTTAATTAGCATTAAAAATCATTATTTAATTAATTAAAAGGTTTGGGTGATTTTTGATTTTTTGTAAACTCTTTTTACATTACTTAGGATTTGTTTGCAGTTTTTAGGAATTTTTAGGATTAAATTTTTAATTTGTAACTTTTTACGGTTTTACGTGAACGACCTTTTCGTCTTAGCTTAATCTGTCTTCGTAACCGTCATTCTCTTCTTACCCCATTTCTATTTTCTTTTCTTTTTCTCAATATAATCACTAACCATTAATCAATTCATTACACAACGCACTTGCCTCCTCGAGAACGAACTCACTTTAGGGTCATTTACACACGGTTTTCCTAAATCGTCGTGCTTACCCTATATTTTACGCTCTTTTTCCTAAACGACGTAATTTTACAACTATCAAAATCCTTACCAGTCTTCTTTGTAAATAAGGTCTAGTCTATGGTGCCCCTTTTAAATCCATTTTCCACCAGATAGGTGGACAATGTGCCATACCATGCTCTTGGGGCTTGATGAAGTCCATACATAGCTTTCTTTACTCTATACACCTTGTTTGGATGTTTTGAATCTTCAAAACCAGGAGGCTGCATAACATAAACCTCCTCTGTAATTGTGCCATAAAGAAAAGCACTCTTCACATCCATTTGATAGACTGTAAATCCCATGCAGAAAGCATAGGATAGAAAAATCCTTATAGCCTCAATCCTTGCAACAGGTGCAAAGACTTCCTCATAGTCTATCCCTTCCTCTTGTTTATATCCTTGAGCCACTAAACGTGTCTTGTTTCTGACCACAATGCCTCTCTCATCCTCTTTGTTTCTAAGAACCCATCTTGTCCCAATAGGCCTGACATGTCTGGGACAATCAACCAACTCCCAAACATCCTGGATAGCAAATTGGTGAAGCTCATCCTGCATTGCTTCCACCCAACTTGGTTCTTTGAGAGCATCAAAAATCTTCTTGGGTTCCTGTTGTGACAGAAAACAGGCAAACAAACATGCTTGAACAAGAGGGGTATCAACCTTCTTGTGAATATTGGCAATAAATCCTCTTTGATTCTGATGAGATCTTCTAGTTTGCACAGGAGTCATGACATCACCAATAATTAGAGAAGGAGGATGATTTTTGATTATAGAAGTAAGCACTCCTCCTTCAATGATTGTATCATCCTCAATCTCATCTTCCATGTTACCAATATCCTCCTCAGACTCTCTTCCATCATCATCTGAATGAACCTCTTCATTTTTGTTTGAAGGTTCACCTTGTTCAAAATTATTGGAAGAGAAAAGATGGTCAAAAGATCTGTCAACGCCTGAGCCAAAGCTGTCAACGTTTGAGTCATCAACGCCTGAATTTGTCTTGCCAGCGCCAGAATTTCCTTTGTCAGTGCCTGAAAGATCATGCATGTTTTCAACTGGTGATACTTGGGGACCACCTTTTTCCTTTCCAGCAGAAGCAGCAGCAGCAAATGCATCTGTCCATGTGGGAATGGTAACATACTCAAGTATGGGTGCTGATTTGTCTGCTTGTGATCCAACCTCTTCATCAACCTGTTTACCTAAAACATCAACAATTGGTTCTTCCACAACATTTGAAGTCACCTTCACAATGTCTGGATTAGCAACAGGTATATAATAGTCAAGTTCTTTTACAAGAAACACGTTTTCAAATTGCAAATTGTTGGTGAGAAGAGTTCCTTTGCCAGTGATAGTTCCATATCCGCCTCCAAAGTAAACTTTGTCACCATCCTTAATGGGAGTGAAGTTTGTTAGATAATCTTCCTTCCCAGTCATGTGCCTAGAGCATCCACTATCCCAATAGCCATAATCATTAACCTGCTTTTGAATGCCCTGCACATAAAGAAAACAAACTAGTTTTCTTTGGGAACCCAAGCCTGAGCAGACTTGGATTCATTTGGTTGTTCAACAAAAACAGACTTAGTCCTTATGACAACCCCTTGTTCATCCCCTTTTGGATTAAACACCCAGTTAACCCCAATTGGTTTTGTTATGACCTTTGAAATATAATGAAATCTGTTACAGGTCATAGAAATCCCATCTGAATTAGGGTTTTGATCTTGCTTAGGTCTCCATGTCAAGCTAGAAGAAGCTTTAGACCCCTTTCCCTTTGGTTGCAAATATTTACCATTATGTTGTCTGGCAACGTTCCTGTCAGCGTTTAATTTGGTCTTGTCAACACTGAAATTACCCTTATCAACGTTGAACCTAGGGTTTGCTACAGGAACCCATTGTCAGTTAGACCATGTATTGGTCTTCTGAAAAGGTCTTTGTCCATGAGTATTAGACCCTTTAGTAAAGAATGGGGCTGGTCTAACAACTTGTGGACTTTGCTGGACAAAAGGTTTGGGTTTGACACTGTTTGACTTTTTATCAGCGTTGACCTTTGAGGCATTGACACACTTATAGGCTAAATGTGAAAAACTTCCACAAGTATAACAGGCTTTTCTAGACATAACTCTAGGTCTAGAAGAAAAGAAACCTGTTTCATTATCACTAATTTGGCTTTTTGGTGACCTAGGTTTTCTATACATTTCTGCATATTTAATACTAGGTTTTCTATCAACGTTTAAGCCAAGGTCAACAGTCTTGCCAGTGGTTGGGTTTGTCACTTTTATGGGTGTAGACTCATTTGGACTGTCACTAAGCATGCCACCCTTAACAAACAAGGTAGGGTTGGCTTTCTTCCATTGGTCCAAATCAGTCAACTTCTGCTGGTATTCCTCTACTGGGGTAAGAACTCTTGGTGGTGGAATAAATTCCTCTTCTTGGAGTTCTGGTATACCAGTCCAAGACAAGTCCTTTCTAGGAACACCATAGAAGTTCCCAGCAGGTGGTGGAACACCAGCATACTCTTTCATCCCAATCCCAGTCATATCCCTAGAATCCCTTTGTTCACTAACACATTTTTCTAGGGTTTGTGAAGCTTTATCAAATCTCTGAATTTTAAGATCTACATTATCTTTATTTTTGATAGCCTCATCTAATTTAGCCTGTAAAGCAGCATTGCCTCTCTCCATGATGTTTCTAACCTCAATACTAGCATTTAAATCATGAGTTAAAATATTGATTTGATCTTTTAGGTCAAACTCCATTTTCTTATACTCAGCTACAGTCTTTTCAGTTTGAGTAAGAGCAAGTTGATAGTTAGATAACTTGCATCTTTCATTAACCACATCTGTTGTCAATTTTAAAACTTCTTTGTTTAGTTTTTTAGTGTTTAGACTACAACCCTTACTACAAAATCATCATCATATACCTCATTGTCTGATGAAGATGAAGAGTGTGCCATGAGAGCATAGTGAACATGCTCTTCTTCTTCCTTTTCTGCAACCAAATCTTTGTTCTCTTCCTCATCCTTGTCCAAATAGCTCCAATCCCAGCCAATACCATCAATATCTTGCATGGCAACTATAGCTTTGGAATCCTGAGCCTTGATGATTTGGCTTGAAGGTTTTCCAGCATCAGATTTTATTGGAGATCTGCATTCTCTCATAAAGTGTCCCATTCAATGACAATTATAACACTCAACCTTAGATTTATCAAATACAGTAGTGTCCTTAGCATTAAAAGTCATCTTCTTCTTGAATCTTCTATTCCATCTATTTGCCCTTATGCTTGCAAGGGCCATATTCCACTTTATGTCCATCTCCTCCAAATGCTCACCACTAATTTGCTCAAGGCCCTCATATGTAATCACTGAACCATTAGGCAATGAAGCAATGTATGCAAAAACAGTATCTAGATCAATACCAGTAGGCTTAACTCTTGGAGAGTCAACATTGTATGTGTCAGCGTCTGAATGTGAGGCGTTGACAAGGCTTGATCCAGCGTTGACACAAGTTGATCCAGTAACGGGGTGCATGTATGACTCCTTTTGATCAAATTGACATTCACTATGTGAGAAGAAGGCCATATTTCCATTGGTAGACTTGCTTCCTTGATACAAAAGAGTTTCATTCTCTAGCAGCCTCAGTTTATTGTAAACATCATCAAAAGTAGAACTTTTGTGAGTGTTATTAGCAATTATAGACCTTGCTTCAATCTTCCATGCATCACCAAGACTTTTAAGAAAAGTGGTGATGATATCAACATCACCAAGCACTGTTCCCATAAAGGACAACTTGCTTGTAATGTCAAGAAGTTTGCTTCTCACTCCACTTAGCTTTTCATTGGGTTGATCTTTAAAAACAGCATACTCATGCACGAGTTGCTTCTTTTTCTCTTGTATAGTATCAGCATTACCACCATAAGCAACTTCAAGGGCTGCCCAGAGATCTTTTGCAGACTCATAGCTTCTATATTTATGCTGATTGGCTTGTCCCAAAGAGAGTTTGAGAATGTTTAGGGTTTTCATGTCATTCCTTCTCTTTGCTATGTCCTCAGTTGAGACAGCTCTACCATCTTCAGGTTTTTCTTTTCGATCCTCTCAGTAGATCCTTGAACATTTGTTCTTTGTAGGATGGCAGCAGCAATCTTTTGGGCTTTATTGAATGTGTTTCCATATTCAATAATTTCCCATAGGGTGTAGTCATGGATTTGAAGATACTGTTCAAAGTTAGACTTCCACAACTCAAAATTGTCTGGGTCTAGCATGGGAATCTTGATGTTGGGGGTTGAGGAGGAGGAGGATTTTAACTCTGGAGTAGACATGTTGTTTTTAGGGTTTCTTGAAAATTAGGGTTTTTGGTGATTTAGGGTTTTTGTGTTCTTTAGATCAAAGTTTCTCAACAAGTGATAACTAGATTTTACTTAGTTATGAAAATTCGTTGTTCTAATCTTTTCGAATTGATTACCGTTAATTAGTGCGACTCAGTTGTACTTGGTGAAAAAGATATGATGGGTTTGGTTGTCTAAAACTAATTAAAAGAAAAGTCGTCGTTGAGTAATTAAATAAATATAAAGCGAGGAAAGAATAAACTAAAATTAAAGACTTTCAAAAATAAATGACGAGAAATTAAACTAATTAAACGTAAATTTGAAAACTTTAAAATTAAACACTTTTTTTAAAAAGAAACTAAGAAAAGACTAGTTAAAATAAAGTGTGCGAAAAATAAAACAAATAAGTGAAAACGAAACTTGAAGAAATTGGCGGGAAAAATAAGTTTAAAAATTAAATTAGACAAAAACTTAATAATTTCGCAATTATAGAATTTTTTTAATAATTTCGCAATAAGAGGAACAATTCCGCAATAACAAGAACACAATTCCGCAATACAGAACCATGATTTCGCAATGAGAAAATAATTCAATTTCGCAATTGGGAAAAAGAATGATTTCGCAATTCCAATTTAATACAAATTCGCAATGCTCAAAAACAAAAGAATTCACAATAAACAAAACAAGACAAGATTTCGCAATACTATTTAAAACAAGAATTCGCAATTAAAAAGTATTCAAATTCGCAATACCCCAAAAAGTAAGATTTCGCAACTTATGAAAAGTTCAATTTCGCAACTTTATGAAAAGTTCCAAAATCGAATCAGACATTCCTAAAAAATAGGAATCAGATGTAGGACGAAAATAAGCTACTTTTTAGCACCTTTTCAAGGGCAATAAGCTAAGAAAAACTCCAATAAGCTAAAGTAAAAAGATCAAGACGAATCAAAAGCTTATAAAACTTCTAAAAACATGAATCAAAAACATAAAATAAAATACTTTGAATTGAGACGTGGGTTTTGATGAAAAGAAAGATGAAGAACACGAATCAAGAACAACACAAAGAATATGAAAAGATTAAAAGGCTTGAATTAAAAACAAGAATCTGAAACTTACATGAAAAATTAAAAACAAGAATTAAAAGACTTGAAATATAAAGTGCAAATATGAAAATGGTGGAAGAGGTAGTTTGTCAAACTACCCAACAACTACAAAATGAAATGGAATGGAAATATATATAGGGAGATTAGGGAGGAGCTTAGGAAGCTTCCTCCCTCTTTCTTCTTTCTTTAAATGCATGCTTTAGGCCTTGATCTTCTTAATCCTTTGTTAATCTTCTTAATACTTGGACTTTAATGACTTTGTCTCGGGATTTCTTTAACTCCTCTTGACATTTCTTCATAAATAAGACTTGAGTTTATCGGCTTTTTAGTAAACTTCCGTCTTTTGACTTTTTCTTCGATAAATCTTAAGAATTGGTCTTGGACTTCCGTTCTTTTTGCACTCTTGATTTCTTGATTTCGTCTTTCGTCTTTTTCTTCGATAAAAGCCCGTGAAATCCCGTGTTTTCTCCACTTTTCACCTTTTCGTCCTAAATCACAACAAAAACATAAACCACACATAATTCCGACATAAATGACATAAAATACACGTTTTGGCTCGGTTATTATTGTAATTAAGTGGTAAAAAGGATGGGTGTTTACACACCTATCAAATCCCCTACACTTAACCATTGCCATGCCCTCATGCAATGCTTAGTGATAAAGCAAGTTTATACTTTTCTCATAATCAATCAACCTTGGCCTTATTAACATACTACTAAAACAAAAATTAGAGTACTAAGAGAAATTACAACTTTAAAGTAAACAAAAGGATAGAAAACCATTTTCAATTAAAAATAGCTATATGGAAATAACTTGCAAAGAGATCTAAGACTTACATTAGGGCTTTGGTGCTGCGAAGATTTATCACCCTCAAGTTTCACGTTCCCCAAACTAAGCTTAAAAACGAGATCATTGTTATAAGTTAGCAAAAGAAACACATACACACATGGCTTAATTATATGCTTAAACTCCCTTATTCCTAGGTGTATCTCTTATATTTTATTTTTGTCTTAGAATGATCATGAAGATGCATTTTTGGACTTATTGCGATAGTTTATTTAGGCAGAAAGCAAAGTAGGACGATTTGATTAATAGTTAGCCTAAGGACAAAATCTCTTAAAACTGCTTCTCGGGATATCAAAAAGTTCATATCTTGGCATAACTCGCTTCGCGATTTGAGACCTTTCTCGGGCCGATATTTGGCATGTACTTCATACTTCATATCTTGAGAGACGTTCATGAGATAATGGTATTCTCTTCGTTAATAGAGTTTCTTCACTTGGAGACTTTTGAGGGGTACTCCAACTTTGTTGACCACGACTTCATCATTATTTCTTCAATCGCTAATTGGGATTTTGAGATACAACGATCCACCTCCTTTTCGGACTTGGATCTATTTATCCTCATACCTTGTTAGGGTCTTTTCGGATAGACTTCTCCATGATCTTTATGGGAGTTGATTGCTTTTCGTCGTGAGTCTTGATCCTTCATATTGATTTTAGGAATAATGCTTTTCACATCACCTTGGATCTTTAGCAATAAGATTGAATCCTCATGCCTTGTTAGGGCCATTTCGGACTCGCCAATCTTCGCGCCCCGCTTCATAAGTTATGCCTTGGCTATGAACTCTTATAATTACCGAGCAACTTTTAAACGATCTTGGGCTAGAAGCTAAGTAACCTTTCAAATCGTACGACCTTACTTATTGCAGATAAATTATTAGCAAGTGATGGGAGAATAGGCAAATAATTACACCAAGTGAGCTTGTGCAAGAATACCGACTTATAATTGACTCTATCATTTCTCGTCCTCCACAATTTAAAATCTCAAGTAATGAGACTCGTGGATACTTAGCCTAATAAACCAATTAAGGTCTACATGGTTAAGGATACTAGCTAGAATAAACTTGGATAAGTCTATTCGGGTTGAGTCAGAATAATCGCAACGGGCCTAATATGTCAAAGACTTCCAAACTAGCTACACCACTTTATTAATATATATACATATGAAAGCAAAGATAAAAATTTAAAAATTACGACTAAATGGCCAAAGTTAATAAGAAATTTGAAAAATGTTTAAAAAGATGATTTTCCGGTTAAATGAAGGCATTTTAATGGAAAAGTCCACTTAAAACTTCGATAGAAGTCCCCTCTAAACTTAATATAAACATTGTCCTCAATGTTTAAGCATATGGGAGTAAACTCCCCTACACTTAGGACATTGTGCACGTTGTTTAAATCTCGCTAAGGAAGAGACAACTAAAGAGATTCCTATTTTAATATTGAGAAATATAAAATAGTGAATCGAAAAGAGTTTAGGATAGAACTGGGAAGAAGGGAACACGGAATCACGGTTCGTCAAAAGTCATCAAGAGTGTGTCTTTGAAGCTCTAATCCCTGCATATGATAAGAAAGAGAACAAGAAACACCACGGGGCTCCCCTCTACACTTATGGTGAAAACAGATAAAGATAGATAATCGGGTTGCCTCCCGAAGAGCGCTTGTTTTTGTTAACCGAGTCACGAGCCTGACTCGTCCCCGAATTAAATGGTCCATGGGGAAGCCTCGAATGTAATACCGGGATCAAAGACCTTGTCCTCGTTCCCGGAAGACATCAATAAAGGAGAGGCGGGGGGATAAGTCTTGTATGGGAGAAAAGTCCGCTCAACATACGAGAAGTATGTGAGGTCATGATCCACGGGAGGTGGGGTGGGTAAAGTAAGCAAATTGTCATCCCCCAAAGACAATTGATGCTCAGAAAGCGGAAAAGCCGTAAGGTCATCAAGCATAAAATAATCAATGGCACCCCCCGGGTCAAAGCACTCATCCGCATGAACGTTAATCTCTTCGATTTCTTCATCATAGATAGGCGCGTCAAACCAAGGTTTGTCGTTCCCATCATTGAGGATTTCTGAAACTCGCTCGAAAAGATCACGATCAAGTACGAAACCATCATTCATTTGTGGGGATT
Organism: Glebionis coronaria; assembly: GCA_025667525.1. Taxonomy (NCBI): domain Eukaryota; kingdom Viridiplantae; phylum Streptophyta; class Magnoliopsida; order Asterales; family Asteraceae; genus Glebionis; species Glebionis coronaria. The sequence goes on from CM046875.1 coordinate 61,598,986, forward strand.
GTTGATAAGTTAAATCCGCACGAATGTGGTAAACGTAATTCTCAGTTGAGGAGTGTTGATTAGGTAACTCCTCGAGAATTGGATGATTGGTTAAGTGAGTTGGTTCGTCACTATTATGAAAAATAAGACGTTCCAACTCATCAAGTTCGGCATCGATGTTGGAAAAATCGACCTCGCTTGTAGGAGGAAGCAGAGGTAAAAGAGCTAGCTCTCGTTCGATAATTTCCGCAATCTCGGGCTCGAATTGGAATTCATTATTAAAAGCGACCTCATCCTTAAGCTCCACAAAAGTCGGTACATCACAAACCTCATCAAAGAATTTTTCAAGACCAAAATCACTAATCTCACTCGAAGTATCACTATCCTTAGACGCATTAGGGATATCAAGAATAGGAGTAGTAATCTCAGAAGATGGGTTGAGATCATAGATATCATCCTCGTCATCATCATAATAGTATGGATACAACGGAGGAGGAGTATAAGTGTCGATATTCGATATTTGCTCAGGCCGTTGATTCCCTTGATATTTTTCGATGATCTTGTTGCAAGCTTCTTGAACTTTTTGAAAGCTGTCAAAAAATGCGGCCATTTGCTCAGGAGGAAGTGCACAAAAGGGTTGAGGCTCGATGATGTGTTGTGGGGGCTCAAAATGTTGAAAACCTGAATTATAGCATGGGTGTGGCTCATAGTAGTTCATCGGTTGGGAAGAATTAGAACACGGGTTTGGTTCATAATAATCCATTGGTGAAGAAAACTGAGGACACGGATTTTGCTCATAATAATTCATTTGTTGACAATAAGAAGTATCGTGAGGAACCCCACAATTTTGGCAAGAAGGGTAAGGAGAAAAGTCGGGTGCGTCTTGTGGATAGCTATTATCATTGTCATAATTGTACCCCGGTTCTTGCCCGTGATCATACGGGTATTGAACCGGGCATGAAACATGCCAATGAGAATCGCTTCCACAATAGATGCACGGGGAAAGACTAGGTGGGTTCAAAAAGGACGAATTAGTTGAGTGGCACAAAGGATAAAATCCGCATATGAGTTGTGTATCTTTGATATCGTTTCCGCACCGCTCACATGTACACCATTGACAAGAGTCGTTCCCGTACAATCGTCTCCCACACCCGACACAATGGACATAAAAATCCATAAGGAAAGATAGATAAGCAAGAAGAATATTTTTGGTGCAAAAACTTTGAAAAAGAAATGCTTTTTAAGATTTTTCAAATGTTTTTGGTATTTTTAGAAAATTTTTGACACGAAAAATAACGTTCACGAGTGAACGGATCCCAAAACTCAACGCGTCTCTCACAAGAAACCGTTAATCTTTACGAAAAGAGCCGGCAGCGGCGCCATTTTCTTAACTAGATTTTACTTAGTTATGAAAATTCGTTGTTCCGATCTTTTCGAATTTATTACCGTTAATTAGTGCGACTCAGTTGTACTTGGTGAAAAAGATATGATGGGTTTGGTTGTCTAAAACTAATTAAAAGAAAAGTCGTTGTTGAGTAATTAAATAAAAATAAAGCGAGGAAAGATTAAACTAAAATTAAAGACTTTAAAAAATAAATGACGAGAAATTAAACTAATTAAACGTAAATTTGAAAACTTTAAAATTAAACACTTTTAAAAAGAAACTAAGAAAAGACTAGTTAAAATAAAGTGTGCGAAAAATAAAACAAATAAGTGAAAACGAAACTTGAAGAAATTGGCGGGAAAAATAAGTTTAAAAATTAAATTAGACAAAAACTTAATAATTTCGCAATTATAGAAAACATGTAATAATTTCGCAATAAGAGGAACAATTCCGCAATAACAAGAACACAATTCCGCAATACAGAACGATGATTTCGCAATGAGAAAATAATTCAATTTCGCAATTGGGAAAAAGAATGATTTCGCAATTCTAATTTAATACAAATTCGCAATGCTCAAAAACAAAAGAATTCGCAATAAACAAAACAAGACAAGATTTCGCAATACTATTTAAAGCAATAATTCGCAATTAAAAAGTATTCAAATTCGCAATACCCCAAAAAGTAAGATTTCACAACTTATGAAAAGTTCAATTTCGCAAGTTTATGAAAAGTTCCAAAATCGAATCAGACATTCCTAAAAAATAGGAATCAGATGTAGGACGAAAATAAGCAACTTTTTAGCACCTTTTCAAGGGCAATAAGCTAAGAAAAACTCCAATAAGCTAAAGTAAAAAGATCAAGACGAATCAAAAGCTTATAAAACTTCTAAAAACATGAATCAAAAACATAAAATAAAATACTTTGAATTGAGACGTGGGTTTTGATGAAAAGAAAGATGAAGAACACGAATCAAGAACAACACAAAGAAGATGAAAAGATTAAAAGGCTTGAATTAAAAACAAGAATCCGAAACTTACATGAAAAATTAAAAACAAGAATTAAAAGACTTGAAATATAAAGTGCAAATATGAAAATGGTGGAAGAGGTAGTTTGTCAAACTACCCAAAAACAACAAAATGAAATGGAATGGAAATATATATAGGGAGATTAGGGAGGAGCTTAGGAAGCTTCCTCCCTCTTTCTTCTTTCTTTAATTGCATGCTTTAGTCCTTGATCTTCTTAATCCTTTGTTAATCTTCTTAATACTTGGACTTTAATGACTTTGTCTCGGGATTTCTTTAACTCGTCTTGACATATCTTCATAAATAAGACTTGAGTTTTTCGGCTTTTTAGTAAACTTCCGTCTTTTGACTTTTTCTTCGATAAATCTTCAGAATTGGTCTTGGACTTCTGTTCTTTTTGCACTCTTGATTTCTTGACTTCGTCTTTCGTCTTTTTCTTCGATAAAAGCCCGTGAAATCCCATGTTTTCTCCACTTTTCACCTTTTCGTCCTAAATCACAACAAAAACACAAACCACGCATAATTCCGACATAAATGACATAAAATACACGTTTTGGCTCGGTTATTATTGTAATTAAGTGGTAAAAAGGATGGGTGTTTACACACCTATCAACAAGCTCTGATACCACTTGTTGATCCCAAACTTAGATCGATTTAGCTTGTGTAAACGAGATTAAATCAAGTTAAACACGTAGAAAAACTTTGTTGTGTATAAAACAATTTTAGTATTATGCGGAATTAATACTCAAACAAGAACACACAAACAATGTAAACCAAACTTTCACTTGATTGATAAAAAAACTTGCGTACAATGAAAGTGTTAAACGTATGAAAAACTTATATGAAACAAAACCTAAAGGCCTCCTTTTATAAACATAAGGAGCCTTGTACAAGAGTCTACGTATTAGATATTTTAGGTAAAGATAAACATAGAAAATACATTGTTGATCATATCTTTACTAGAACAAACTAGAAACATAATACGTGTAGACTAAGTCTTCTATCAGTGCTTGACTTCTTCCTATCAACGCTTGACTTCGTCCTGTCAACGCTTGTCCTGTCAACGCTTGATTTCTTCTTATCAACGTCCCGATTGCTCTTGTCAGCGTCCAAGTGTGCTGGCTACATTTTATTCCCAACAAAATTATCACAAAGGAATGAGTAGCAACAGATAATTGAAAGATTACAGCCATGACATAGTGGCCTACACCCAAGACTCTTAAGCAGTTGAGAGGGTTCTTGGGGCTAACAGGCTATTATAAAAGGTTTTATTAAATCCTATACAATCATCAGTCATCCTCTTATACAATTACTAATAAATAATTCCTTCAAGTAGGGTCAAGAAGATCAAGCTGCATTTGAAGCATTAAAACATGCCATAACTCAAGCTCCAATACTCAAGTTGCATAACTTTGAAGAGGAGTTCGTGATAGAAACAAATGCTTCATATGTTGGTATTGGGATTGTTCTACAATAAGGAGGCCATCCCATAGCTTATCTTAGCAAGACATTGGCTCCCAAGCACCAATCTATATCAACCTATGAGAAGGAACTTTTAGTAGTCATTCAAGCACTTGATAAATGGAGAGGTTATTTGTTGGATAAGAATTTTAAGATCAAGACATATCATTTCAGCTTAAAATACTTACTAGATCAAAGAATCACTACAACTTCTCAGAAGAAATGGCTTCTAAAACTTATGGGCTTTAATTATGAAATCCTCTATGAAAAAGGGAGTGAAACTTGTGTCGCAGATGCTCTTTCCACGGTATCTACTAGTGGCCAGCTGTTACAAATGGTCTTAACCACTGTCACAACTGATTTGTTGGCAAAATTTGTTGCTAGTTGGAGTATTAATAGTGATCTACAAGTTTTGGTGCAATTACAACAACGAGAAGTTGTTAAGCACTACACTTGGCTCCATGATCAGCTAAGGAGGAAAGGCAAACTAGTTGTAGGCAATGATAAGAACTTAAGACATGCCTTATTGATCCATTTTCACAGTGATTCTGTTGGAGCTCACTTGGGTGTACTGCTACTACAAATAGGCTAAGTGGTGTGTGTTATTGGAAGGGCACGAGAAAGGATGTGAAGACATTGGTAGCTTTGTGTGATGTGTGTCAAAGAAGCAAGTTTGATTTGGCTGCCAATCCTGGTTTGTTACAACCTCTTCCTATTCCTAATTTCATTTGGTCTGAGATTTCTATGGATTTTATTGAAGGATTGCCTCTTTTACATGGTAAATATGTCATTTTAGTGGTAGTGGACAGACTTAGTAAGTACATTCATTTCATTACTTTGAGTCACCCTTTCACAATCTCTCAAGTAGCTAATGCTTTCATGGAGCATGTGTACAAGTTACATGGACTACCACAGGTTATAGTTAGTGACAGAGACAAGGTCTTACTAAGCTTGTATTGGAAGGAGTTGTTTAAAGTTTTACATGTTAGCCTACATTATTCTACAACTAACCATCCCTAGAGCGATGGTCAAACTGAAGTGGTGATTAGGTGTTTGGAGACTTACTTAAGGTGTATGACAGGAGAAAACCCAAAGGAGTGGTCTAAGTGGTTGTTAGTGATTGAATACTAGTATGACACTAATTTTCACACTGTCATCCAAACAACTCCTTATGAAGCAGTTTATGGACAGCCTCCTCCTAGCCCAAGCAAGGCAAGTTTAACAAACTGAATCCAAAATATTATGGTCCTTTATAGATCATTGTTAAGGTAGGTCAAGTGGCTTACAAGTTGATGTTTCCTGCTACTTCCCAAATACATCAAGTATTCCATATTTCTCAATTAAAACTTCACAAAGGTCCTTTACCTAATGCTACAGCTTTACTTCTTATGTGTAACAACCACGGTGAACTCAATCAACATCTAATAATAATTTTGGATAGAAAGCTTGGTAAGGCGGGCAATAAAGCTACAGTGTATGGATTGGTGCAGTGGTTAATTGGCACAGAGGAGGACTCTACTTGGGAACTCCATAGTGATCTCTCCAAACGTTTGCCTGACTTTACAATCAATTCTTAAGGACAAGAATTTGGTGAAGGGGGAAGTATTGATAGGAGCAAAGTTCTTAATTCAAGAATGTCAACTAAAGTCAACTCAACTTCAAATATGTTCTTGGCGGGAAAAGTTGTTATAAACTTTTCCCTCATCTCCTCCACTATAAATACCCATCTTGTTCTTTATTTCCGTTCAGACTTGAATTGTAAAAAATTAGTTTCTCTCTCCAGTTAGTTAAATCATTCAGTTTCATTTGTAACAAACATTCATTCATAATCAATCCACAAATCATTTGGTGTTTGATATGAGTGATTTTACTCATATCATTTGTATCAATAAACATTCAAGATATGCAAATAATGTATCAAAAATGCCTTGTATATGCTTGTTTGTTGTTTGATGTGTGTAGGTACCAAAGTTCGCGAAAACCGACAAAAACCGGCACGAAGTTTGAAGAAAAGATCAATGAAGCCAAAATCAAGTTCGTTTTCGAGGATTTAACTTTATTAAAGATTATTTACTAAGTGGGTCCCACAATTGGGTAAATGGGCCCAAAAGCCCATTTAAGGAAATATACTTTTTACATTTGAGCAAAAGCCCAAATCTAGCCCACTTACAAGAAATATGGGACGAATTTAATTAAAGGTCCAAGATTGGCCTATGAAAGAAATATAACGGATGAGGGCCCAAGCCCAAAATGAATTAAGGAACGAATGAAGTGAATGAGATGGGCTTTAGGGTTTGGCTTGTCAAAATTTTGAGTATTTATCTTAAGTCAAAACGTGTATATCTTATCACCACAAATCCATTTGATATTCCCTATACTCTCACCCACTCGCTGTATTCCTTTCACCAAATAAATACACACGTTTTTATTCCACTCACACACAATAAATAAAATAAAAGGGTAAAGTTACAATCTATGTATCCTTCATCTTCCCCATAGCCAAAAAAACCAGTAACTTCATAGTTGCTGCTTAAAAGACCCGAATTCACCTAAATAGTCAATATTATTTGGGGCTTTTCATCACACGTGAGATTCAAGTGTGGGGGAATTAAATACCCAATTTTAAGGAAGAGAGGATGGGTAGATGAGGCTACGTGGCAGATGTCGACTAGAAGAAACACATCATTTTCCCCAATCAGCCAATCAAGAGGCATCAAAGAAACACAACTAGCATAAACGGATGCCACGGTGGCAATCCGTGTGCTAGTTGTGTCCTATCAACCATCCGATCAACAATAAGAGAGAGAATGATGATCTAAGGGCTTATATGAAGAAGGAATATGCTGAGAAGATGCAGATATTCTCCCTTAACAAGCCTTGGGATGGCTATAAAAACCCCTCATTTCTCTTGTAATCTTTATCCCTTTCTTTCTTCTACTGTTATAATGTTAATTTAGATATAGGATTTTGTATTTTATTTTTAAAAGTTTTGTAATCATTTACTGGATTAATAAAAGTTATTTTGAGTTTTATCTATTCTTTAGTTTAAATTTCTGTTAAAGTCTTATCAGTTTTATTTAATCTATATTAAATTAAAATTATATAAGTTGTTATTTGATTAAGCTTAAATCATAGCTTGATTTAAATAAATTAAGTGAGAATTGGGATCAACACTTGTCCCCACTGGATAAGTAAACACGGTTTGGATCAAATGGTGAGTTTGTTCGTGATGTTCGGTTCGAGTTTGATGGAGTTTGATGGTTATGGTGGTTCGTTTTCCGGTTCATAAAGATTGCTCAGCGCAAATCTTCTACCCAATGGTTTTCTACAAAAGGTTCTATCTCATTTTACTTTCATGCTTTTAGTTTAAATTTGTTAATGTTTAAGTTGTTTAGTTAGATGACTGAAGAGTTGATGTTGTATTGCTGATTAGTTAGTTGTTATTATTGAATGAATCTTGTTTGTTCATTAATATGTGAATGTAAAACTGAAATTGCAGTTTTGTATGATGAATTACAAGCTATTTAATTGATATGTTAATGAAACTGGGTTGTTTATTTGCTCGAATAGAACTTAGTTAAGTAATTTGTATACATGGATTGCCATGGATTACTGTGATTATTGTTATAGATTCGTTGTTATGATATTGCTATTGATAGGCTTTTCGGAGTATGTGATTCATTGTTAAATTTGACTTAGTTAAATGCTATAGCTGAGTGAATTCCTTATACTGAATGTTGTAGCTTACGTTGTCATTGATAGTCGAATCTGTCTGATTTTAGATAAAGTTATCAGTTGACTTAGGATTTGTGATTGTTAAATTTACCTTGTACATTATCCGCTATTGCGTCTGAGTTTGCTGTTAAAATTGTTCGTTAAGTCTTTGCTCCCTAGTTATGGATTGAACTGTCAGTTTTCTATTGTTTTAGACCTGTGAATCAGTTTTGGTATTGTTAGTAGCTAATGAATTTACTTGTTATTTTGTTGTCTGCTATTTCTGTCTTCTTAATTGAGTATGGACTGCTTTGAGTATAAGCTTACTTAATATTTTGTTTCTTATTGATATTATGTTACTTTAACAGATTCTTTTGATCTGTTAAATCACTTACTGATTTCCTTATCAGTATTCAATAATTCAGTTATTCAAGTCACCTCCTGTGACTGTAATTGATCTGTCAAAAAAAAATAATAATCTCAAAGATATGTCCCTACCAGGACTCGAACCTGTGACCTCTTGGTCACAGGCCTAGCGTGTTAACCAATTGAGCTCTTGCTCTCTTTGTTTTAAATTCAGTCATAGTCAGTATATTATCAATTTAATTTAGTTGGCAGTTTTAAGTATTAAATGTTTTCTAAAGATTTTACTTGCTTTTATTAAATTTACTTTCTTTTTAAACGTTTTTATTCTGTTATAGAAAGTTTAGTTGTATTTTAAAATTTCATTTAAATTAGTTTTTTTTATATAGTAGATAAAAATTAAAATAAGATAAAAAATTTTTTTTATTAATTTAAAAGTTTAATTAGTCTATTTTAATAATTAGATTTTAATAATTTTAGATTTAAATAAAATTAGTTTTAAAAATATAGATTTGGTTTAAGCACATTTAAATAAAGTCAATTAGTTTAAAAGAGTTAATTAGATTTATAAAAATAGTTTAAAAGTCATTTTTATTAAATAGATTAATTTTTATAAATTTCTAATTAGTTTAATTTTTAAATAATTTTTAATTTTAAGTTATTGATTTAGATTTAAATAATAGCGGGGTTTACGATTCATGCACTTTAGGATAATTTTAAATAGTTTAAAATTGGTAGAATTAATTTTAGTTTAAAAACCAAAAACCAATTCAAATCAATTGTCCAAAACGAAACGAAACGTCTCAAATTCACTCGATCTTCGTGTACAACGAACTTGGTTCATCACGTGTTTAATTGAATTCGTCATTGGTAATATTAGTCTATTACTTTTTCCTAAAGGTAATTTTCTAATTTACCCTATAACGTATCTCAAATTATCACTATACTATCACGATCACATCAAAGATTTTGGCGCCGCTGCCGGGGATCTTGTGTACGATTCGTTTTTGTAGAGATTTGTTGATCGTTGATTTGAAGACCCTTTCCGTCCTCGGAAAGTTTTGTTATTTTTCTGTTATATAGTATGTATCGTTTTTCTCGTTTTTTGTGAATAATATATTGTATTACGTAGGACAATAGTTTTACATACTTTTCAAATAAGGCCTTAGTTGGGATTTCATCACCTAGCTATTGTATTCGAATCCAAACAAAAATAAATGGCAAAATAGATAAATACTAATAAGAAGTTTGAACTCGATTTATACAAACTATAAGGTGGGTATAAGGCGACGTGTTATAAAAGGCCGTCTAAGGAAAATAGGTTTTTAAGTGCTTTGTGCCACCTCGTTTCCCCGCTTGCTTGTGCGTATGTTGAGAGGGACAACCTATTATTGGTTTGCCGACTCAAGTAGTAATAAATCTTATTTTTGTAGTTTACTTATTGAACCTCGAGACGTTTAGGTTTTCACCTATCGTTTCAAACTCGACCGAGGGTAATTTACTTCCATAGTAGTTATCCTTATTCCTTGTTTTTTATCGATCATTATTGATTCAGCAATACCAAATAAAATACCAAAAATAATCTTCTTCTTGTCTAATTTCTCTTCTTCAATCCTCTAAATTCTCGTCTTTGTAGTGTATGCAATTACGTTCTTCTCGTCTTGTGATTGATTTTAATAGGCTTGAAAATATTCCTCGTAGAAATAGAAATCGTCAACAACGAATAGTGGAACCCGAGCTTCCACCTATTGTTGTAGAGATGGCCGATAACCGAACAATGGAGGAATTGCTCCGTGCACCCACCGAAGGGTATGGGGAAGCAATCGTTGTGCCGGCTATTTTGGCGGATCATTATGAGATTAAGACGGGTCTTTTATCGCTCATTTGTGCCGACCAATTTCGTGGCAATGAGACCGATAACCCGCACTCTCACATTCGGAACTTTCTTCGAATTACCTCGACTCTCAAGTTTAGATATGTGCCGAATGACGCGATTAAGCTCATGCTTTTTTCGTACTCGCTCGAGGGTAATGCTAAGATTTGGTATGAGAAAGAACCACCGGGTTCGATCTTAACATAGGATGATTTAGTGTCTAAGTTCATGAATTATTTCTTTCCACCGTCCAAAACAACACACTTTAAGAATGAGATCACTAGATTTGAACAAAAAGTGCATGAATCGTTTGGGGTTTCATGGGAGAGATTTAAAGATTTGTTGAGACAATGTCCACACCACGGTTTCTCGGAATTGCATCAAACTAATACTTTCTATAATGGGCTAAATATGATTGAACAAGATTCTTTAAATGCCGCCGCGGGTGGTAATCTTTTAAGAAAAATCCGAGAGACGCGTGGGGAATAATTGAGAATAAGTCTAGAGCACAATATTCACGAAACACACCGGGTGTTTCCAATGTGAATTCGTTTAATCCCGAGATTGCTAGATTGGACTCTAAGATTGACACGATTTTGAATGAGCTTAGGAAGAATCCTCATGGATCGATTAATATGGTTGAGAATGTTTGTGTATCATGTGGTGGAGCACATCCTAATCATGCTTGTTTAACCACGGGGTTTGATCAAGCTAGTGCTTTTGCCGCAACGAGAACTTATGGCTCAAACGGTCAAGTTCCTCGTCAAAATCATGTTGCTCCACCGGGTTTTCCACCGGTTCAAAATAGGTACAACAATGGAAACAATGGGAATAATTTTAATTTTAACCGTTGTAACCAAGGGAATTACAACCAAGGAAATGGATTTAATGCTAATCAAAACAATCAAGGTTTTCAAAGCAATAATCAAAATGATTTGTCAAGCTACATTAAATCAAATGAGGCAAATATGAAAGCTTTACAAAATAACATTCAAGGGCAAATTAATACTTTGAGACTCGATTTTCAAAATACGATTAAAGGGAAAAATAACAAGATTGAGCTTAATCAACAAAGGTTAGAACAAAGTCAAAATCGTATGCACCAAAGTTTGGGACAAAGTCAAAATAAATTGCTTTCGATGTTTGAGGGATTCATGTCTAAACCATCTACTTCTTCGGGTTGCTTACCTAGTAATACCATTCCAAACCCGAAGGGAGAGATTAAGGTCGTAACCGTTTATGATGATTGTGAAAATTTAGATGAAGTTGAAGTGATTGAGTTTAGTCCTCCACCTAAGGAAACTTTTCTAGAAGTCACTAAGGCTACGTTGAATGTGATTAGTACCTCGGTTTTCTTTGATTTCTTTCCCGAGAAGTATAAAGATCCGGGTCAATTCTTGATACCTTGTGTTTTCAATGAGCTTGGGGTTTGCAAAGGCCTAGCCGATCTAGGAGCTAGCATTAACATAATGCCCCTAGCCCTTTGGAAGACTATTGACTATGCACCACTTAGTACCACTCGAATGATCATTGAGCTTGCTAATGGTACCACCACTCGACCGGTTGGTATAGCGGAAAATGTCATTATGAAAGTGGGAAATTTCTTGTACTTAGCTGATTTTGCTATAGTTGATTATGAGACCAATCCTCGTGTGCCTATCATTCTAGGATGACCATTTTTGTGCACGGCTCAAATTCAAGTTGATATGAGGAAAGAGGAAATTAAATTGTTTTATGGAGATAAAAGCATTGTTTTTAAACCGGAAAAGATTCCAAGATTTGCTTCTAAGAAAGTGGAAAGTGTAAAACTTATTGAAACAATTGAAAGTAATAAGAAACTGTTTTTGATAAAGGTGTTTTTCCAATTTTGGAAAACTCATTTTGTGATAAAGGAAAGTTAAATTCAAATGAAGAAGCTTGCTTTGTTGAAACATGTTGTAACCTTTCCTCATCTCCACTCACTCTACACGAGGATGATAATATTGAAAAACAAATTGATGATTACTTAAGTGAGCCATTTGATGCTAGTGAGTTTAATAGTGAGAATTTTGATCCCGAGAGTGATATTGCTTTAATTGAACAATCTTTGAAAATGGACTCATTTTCACTATCACTATCTTCTAAGGATCATGTTGATGTTCCTAAGGCACAATCTTCAATTGAAGAGCCTTTGATTCCTAACTTCACACCGAGTGAGGTTAGTGACTATTCATGTGATAAGTTCATCGATGAACTTTTTGCTATCATTGATCCACTTCCACGGGGAAGTGAAGACGTTTCCGATCTCGAGATCGAGCGTGATTCTCGTGTTTTACCTACCATTCTCGAGGAATTCGCCGATGAATTGCCTTCTAATGAGAATGATGATCTTGTATCCGAGTGTGACACACTCGATACTTTGTCGGATATTTCTTGTGATGACAAGATTGATGACACTTTCGTGACTTACTCAATTCCTCTCTTTGAAGCTTCATTGAACAATAATCCATTGTTTCAAGAGGATTTTGAGAGCATCATACCTCCTACATCTCACAACCTTTGTGATGATGATCTTTTCTTTAAGGAGGTTGATGAATTTCTTTATATAGACATTCCTTCGGAATTTGAGGAAGAGTCTAATGACGGTGATGAAGATTCTTGGCTTGATCACCCGATTTATGATGATGATAATGTTGACCCGGAGGGAGAAATTACTTTTGCTCCAATTATCCTTCCCACTCGCTTTGATCTTAATGTGCGGGTTTTTCATGCGACTCATTTTGAGTACCATGACCCCTTTGTTCACATTCATAAGAGTGACAAGGTCAACAAAGTCATGCAAGTTGAAACCACTAGTGTTGAGACTTTTATACCACCATTATCATGTGCTTCATATGATTTAGGATTAACATGGGGGGACGACACCGTGTTGTCTATTCCTTTCTCCACTGAGGACGAGGTATTCGACCCCGGAATCGTTGATTTAGGGAAATCTTGGCCTTTCACCGATGGAATAATTGAAAGACTTTTTAATCATCTTGGTGCGAGTTTATCTCGGGGAGCATGCTACATCCATACTTTTATTTGTGACTACCATCTCTTGTTAGAGATTCGTGTTGGAGTTTTATCCTTTCGTTTGTCATCCGACAACGAGGATGTAATCTTTGACCCCGACATCGCACTTTATGTTGGATTCAATTACAATATGCCGGTTTGCACCTTTTTCCCTAAGGACCAATGAATGCAGGGATCGAGTCGAGCTCATGACTCGGTGAACAAAAACGAGGTGCCTTGTGGGGGAGTCCCATACATTCTATCTTCTTTCTATTTTCTAACAACTAATAAGGCTTGATCTTTCAAGCTTGTGCTCGTGTTTTGTTGTGTTGTGAATCTTAGGTATGACCCTAATATTTGAAGACTCTCGTGTTCGGTTTTTGCCGGTCCACTTGATCTTCCATTCTTTGAATGCCAAAAAGGGGCACACTCTTTATCCTTTGATTTTTATCGACTAACGTTTTATCTTGAGGCATAATTACTAAACGGCTTATAGATTTGCGTGCTCTTTCCATGCTAGGATTTTGCATTAGACTCTTCGTGTCTTAGCAAGGGGGTGTTACTCTTGAGCTAAGAAACATTGAGGACAATGTTTGGTTTTAGCATGGGGGAGTCAATCGATATAATCGCTTGCAATTGCTTTTGTCATGTCCAAACGTATTGTTTTTCTCATTTTTCAATAAAATTTTAAATTTTTAGTGTTATTTTTGAGTTTTAATAAAGAAAATAAGTGCTTTTGACACGAATGTAGGCTTTCCGTTGGTGAAAATAATAATAGTTTTTGACTCGACTCGGTTTTTAACCTTAGCTTTTCCTTAACGTATTTGAATTAAGTATTGCTAGGCTTTTACATAGGGAGCTTTAAAACGCGAAAGTCTTAATTCATACGAGTTAAGAACAAGAACTTTTCGCAAGTTCCTATAATTGATCCTAGAAAGTCGTCTATCAAAGGAACTTTAAAACGCAAATTCTAAAACTTTAAAAAGTATAAAAAGATGCAAGATCCTATAGATGACTTGAAAACCCAAAACTTTGATTTAATAGGCTAAGTATCCATTGATTTCACATTTTTGAAATTTTACAATATGGAGAACAAGAGATGATAGAGTTCAATCATAAGTTTCTAAGGTTAAATTCTTCTTTGTGCAAGTATTTTTGTGTTTGATTTAATCTCCCCGTACTTACTTTCCTCGCTTGAATAATAATTGCTTAATAAATGAAGTTTTTAGGGGTTTAGGCTTGATATCTTAACTCGGAACTCCTTCTTTTTCTTCCCTTGTAATTAAAGTGAGAACACATTAAGGGTGTCAGCGTCATGGACTTTTGATCATGGGATTGCGGAAATTTGGCTTTCTATAAATATCATATTAATAAAGAAGAATAAATAAAAACATGTTCTCTAGGAGCCTTCGGGTGGGAGTCATGTAGCACTAACCTTGTCATTAGAGCCTTAGGGTGTATGTCAAGGGGCATGTTGAATAAAAATTTCTTCATCATCATGATCCGTAAGGTGGGATGGTGAAGTCAATTCCCTTATTTTTGTCCAAGGAGCCTTCGGGTGTGGATTTTAAATAAGGAGCACAATTGCATCTTAAAGAGCCACAAGGTGTTATGATGTAGTTGTTGCTAACTCCATTTAATAAGGTCATAACTGACTTTGGAGGTTTTATTGTTGCTTTTAAGTAGCCATATTAGCCAAATTTCGGGTCCGGGATTTATCCCTAAATCGTGTTAAGTTATCCTTGATGTGGGCTTTCTTTAGTGACAACGGTTTTTGAAGTCGAGGTTAGGTTTTGAGTGTTGAGTTTACACCGTTCTTGCCTTCATTTTTGGACTAATAAATATCAAATAAAGTCAAATGAGCCTTTGGGTGAATGAAAAATAAAATCTAGAGATACAATTAGGAATAATAGGAGATTGAGTTTAACACAAATTACTTGTATGAGTTGATTTAATTTTGGGGCTTATGATTGACAATGATCTTGTTTTTGCACTTGGCATGGAAAAGTGAAAAGTCGGGGACGATGAATCTATTTGAGTTTTATGATCCTAAAAGTTATTTTTTAAATAATGAAAGCAATACATTGTGTCTTTGCAAAATAAAGTTTAAAAAGTTGAATAATAATGTAGTTAGAGTTTTATTTTATCATTGCGTGAGGACACGGCAATTGCTTAGCAAGGGGGAGTTTGATATGAGTGATTTTACTCATATCATTTGTATCAATAAACATTCAATATATGCAAATAATGTATCAAAAATGCCTTGTATATGCTTGTTTGTTGTTTGATGTGTGTAGGTACCAAAGTTCGCGAAAACCGACAAAAACCGACACGAAGTTTGAAGAAAAGATCAATGAAGCAAAAATCAAGTTCGTTTTCGAGGATTTAACTTTATTAAAGATTATTTACTAAGTAGGTCCCACAATTGGGTAAATGGGCCCAAAAGCCCATTTAAGGAAATATACTTTTTACATTTGAGCAAAAGCCCAAATCTAGCCCACTTACAAGAAATATGGGACGAATTTAATTAAAGGTCCAAGATTGGCCCATGAAAGAAATATAACGGATGAGGGCCCAAGCCAAAAATGAATTAAGGAACGAATGAAGTGAATGAGATGGGCTTTAGGGTTTGGCTTGTCAAAATTGTGAGTATTTATCTTCAGTCAAAACGTGTATATCTTATCACCACAAATCATTTTGATATTCCCTATACTCTCACCCACTCGCTGTATTCCTTTCACCAAATAAATACACACGTTTTTATTCCACTCACACATAATAAATAAAATAAAAGGGTAACGTTACAATCTATGTATCCTTCATCTTCCCCATAGCCAAAAAAACCAGTAACTTCATAGTTACTGTTTAAAAAACCCTAATTCACCTAAATAGTCAATATTATTTGGGGCTTTTCATCACACGTGAGATTCAAGTGTGGGGGAATTAAATCCCCCAATTTTAAGGAAGAGAGGATGGGTAGATGAGGCTACGTGGCAGATTTCTACTGGAAGAAACACATCATTTTCCCCAATCAGCCAATCAAGAGGCATCAAAGAAACACAACTAGCATAAACGGATGCCACGGTGGCAATCCGTGTGCTAGTTGTGTCCTATCAACCATCCGATCAACAATAAGAGAGAGAATGATGATCTAAGGGCTTATATGAAGAAGGAATATGCTGAGAAGATGCGGATATTCTCCCTCAACAAGCCTTGGGATGGCTATAAAAACCCCTCATTTCTCTTGTAATCTTTATCCCTTTCTTTCTTCTACTGTTATAATGTTAATTTAGATATATGATTTTGTATTTTATTTTTAAAAGTTTTGTAATCATTTACTGGATTAATAAAAGTTATTTTATCTATTATTCAGTTTAAATTTTTGTTAAAGTCTTATCAGTTTTATTTAATCTATATTAAATTAAAATTATATAAGTTGTTATTTGATTAAGCTTAAATCATAGCTTGATTTAAATAAATTAAGTGAGAATTGGGATCAACACTTGTCCCCACTGGATAAGTAAACACGGTTTGGATCAAATGGTGAGTTTGTTCGTGATGTTCGGTTCGAGTTTGATGGAGTTTGATGGTTATGGTGGTTCATTTTCCGGTTCATAAAGATTGCTCAGCGTAAATCTTCTACCCAATGGTTTTCTACAAAAGGTTCTATCTCATTTTACTTTCATGCTTTTAGTTTAAATTTGTTAATGTTTAAGTTGTTTAGTTAGATGACTGAAGAGTTGATGTTGTATTGCTGATTAGTTAGTTGTTATTATTGAATGAATCTTGTTTGTTCATTAATATGTGAATGTAAAACTGAAATTGCAGTTTTGTATGATGAATTACAAGCTCTTTAATTGATATGTTAATGAAACTGGGTTGTTTATTTGCTCGAATAGAACTTAGTTAAGTAATTTGTATACATGGACTGCCATGGATTACTGTGATTATTGTTATAGATTCGTTGTTATGATATTGCTGTTGATAGGCTTTTCGGAGTATGTGATTCATTGTTAAATTTGACTTAGTTAAATGCTATAGCTGAGTGAATTCCTTATACTGAATGTTGTAGCTTACGTTGTCATTGATAGTCGAATCTGTCTGATTTTAGATAAAGTTATCAGTTGACTTAGGATTTGTGATTGTTAAATTTACCTTGTGCATTATCCGCTATTGCGTCTGAGTTTGCTGTTAAAATTGTGCGTTAAGTCTTTGCTCCCTAGTTATGGATTGAACTGTCAGTTTTCTATTGTTTTAGACATGTGAATCAGTTTTGGTATTGTTAGTAGCTAATGAATTTACTTGTTATTTTGTTGTCTGCTATTTCTGTCTACTTAATTGAGTATGGACTGCTTTGAGTATAAGCTTACTTAATATTTTGTTGCTTATTGATATTATGTTACTTTAACAGATTCTTTTGATCTGTTAAATCACTTACTGATTTCCTTATCAGTATTCAATAATTCAGTTATTCAAGTCACCTCCTGTGACTGTAATTAATCTGTCAAAAAGAAATAATAATCTCAAAGATATGTCCCTACCATGACTCGAACCTGTGACCTCCTGGTCACAGGCCTAGTGTGTTAACCAATTGAGCTCTTGCTCTCTTTGTTTTAAATTCAGTCATAGTCAGTATATTATCAATTTAATTTAGTTGGCAGTTTTAAGTATTAAATGTTTTCTAAAGATTTTACTTGCTTTTATTAAATTTACTTTCTTTTTAAACGTTTTTATTATGTTATTGAAAGTTTAGTTGTTATTTTAAAATTTCATTTAAATTAGTTTTTTTTATATAGTAGATAAAAATTAAAATAAGATAAAAAATGTTTTTATTAATTTAAAAGTTTAATTAGTCTATTTTAATAATTAGATTTTTATAATTTTAGATTTAAATAAAATTAGTTTTAAAAATATAGATTTGGTTTAAGCACATTTAAATAAAGTCAATTAGTTTAAAAGAGTTAATTAGATTTATAAAAATAGTTTAAAAGTCATATTTATTAAATAGATTAATTTTTATAAATTTCTAATTAGTTTAATTTTTAAATAGTTTTTATATTTATGTTATTGATTTAGATTTAAATAATAGCGGGGTTTACGATTCATGCACTTTAGGATAATTTTAAATAGTTTAAATTGGTAGAATTAATTTTAGTTTAAAAACCGAAAACCAATTCAAATCAATTGTCCAAAACGAAACGAAACGTCTCAAATTCACTCGATCTTCGTGTACAACGAACTTGGTTCATCACGTGTTTAATTGAATTCGTCATTGGTAATATTAGTCTATTACTTTTTTCTAAAGGTAATTTTCTAATTTACCCTATAACGTATCTCAAATTATCACTATACTATCACGATCACATCAGTTATCTGTGTTTGTTGGTAATTGCTATATTTACTTAGGTAATTCTGGTAATTGCTACTCTGTTGCTATTGAAAGTTTATGGACTTCAAATTAATAGTCGTGAGATAGGATCGAACTCGGGATCACGGGATTGCACACATAACGTAAAGGGTTAATTTATTTATTAAATATATTATATATATATTTATTAAATCAAACCCAAGCTTAACTAACGATCGTTAATAAATAATAGTTAAGTTTTTAACGACCGTTATGGAATTAAATAGAACCTAAAAAGAAGAAGGAAAAATTACACAAACACCCCCTTGGGGTGTGTGTCGACCGTCGGTCACAAGGGAGGGGGCAAAGGGGAACTTTGGTTTCCTAATTTGTTTATGACTTGGAGCCCAAGGATTGTCAAGGCTATATAAACAAACCCCAAGCCTCATAATTTTTCATCTCTTTCTTTTTCTTGTCTTTGATCGCCGGCCACCCCCAACCCAAATTAGGGTTTCGTTTGGTTTTCGATTAAGTCTATTTATCTAGTCCTAGCCCCTCTCTAGGGTTGTTGGGTAGATATTCCATAAGCGTTGAAGCTCGGTTTGTTCGTGCTAGACTCACGGTTAACTCGCCGTATTACATGTATACAAGAACATGATATAGTCTTGCTTTAGACTATATTCTTGGTGGTGTTCGTGACAAACCCTAGTTGCCGTTCGTTCCGTCGTTTTGTGGATCTTGCTAGATAAAGTATGTAACCCCAATCTTGATTAATGTAATTGTATTAAATTAATGATCTTGTTAGGTTCTTTGATCCAGGTTTTAAATAATTGTTATGATAAATATAAACCATCAGCTATCATCATCACACATACATAATCAGCATGAAGGATCTAGGATCTTGTTGAGCTCCTCTAGTTTCTTCATCCTTGCTTTATCACTTTCTTTCACCAGCTACAATAATTTTAACGACCGATTTACTTAACACGCAACAAAAAAGTTTGAACTTCACTTTTTACACTATAATAAGAAATCATTTACACATTTTACCTCGGCTAGAGCGACAGTTAGGCATAAAATTTGAATCACGGTAGGTTTTAGGCATAAAAATTTACGTACTAGTTTACGTATTTTACCAACAAAGAGATACATATAATCCAAGCCAGACTCTTTGAGAGGTAAATAGATGAAAACCGAGGATCTTAATATTTTAGATATCAAGAAATTTGTGGCGTTACCTTTTTTGTTTAGTTTGAAACGGTATGGCTCGTGTTGATTGACTCTGAAACACTTTTTTGTCCTCTTACTAATTAGATTCAAACATAGTTAACCCAAATCAACCCATTAATATGCAAATGGATCAGAATTGCCACCTTTAGTTTTTATTGTTGGTGAATCTGAGAGTTGCATAGTATGTCTGGGATTATTAGCTAATTGGCGTATGTTCTTACTTGCTCGCCTTTCAGGCACTTACTAATATATAATTAAAAGAGAAGTTGATAAAAGAAGGACGAAAACCTTATGTCATTCCGGTTGGTGGATCGAATTCCCTCGGGACATGGTGAGTTTGGATTTTTGACATGCATGTCATATCGTTGATATTAATCAGTTTAAGAACGCACATCCAAGCACCTTCTTATGTACCTAAATTTCAGATAGTGCTCAAGTAAACCAAAATGTTATAGAAATGTCCAATCAATTGCTTCATAGGTAAATAAAACTTTGTTTTATGCAGGGGACATATTGAAGCAATTAGAGAGATTGAGCACCAATCCGAAAACTGGACTATCAAAACGAGCTTTGACGATACTATCTCAACATGTGGCAGGTTTTCTCTTACCCCTTATAACTTAAATTTATTGACTCTCTATTTTGAACATGATTTTGAATTTTGAGTTATCACTCTAACGTACTTTTTGTTCTTAGTGGCCAAGTGAGCTTAAAGCAAAAGTATATTTCACAACTATAATCGTATTTTGTAATTTTTTTACTTAGGAAGTTGAAATTTAGTTTGGCATATTGATGGTAGGTTACTACATACTGTGTGTGTGATGATCCCGACTATTTCTATGATTATGTCCAAGGTCTACTTGATGGACTTGAAGCTGGAGTCCAGTCACGTGAAATTGTCAAAATTGAAAACGTAAGTACATAAAACTACTGTGTAGAGGCACTGTTATAAATTGGTCACCTAGTTATCATGTGAAGGCACTTATATGTTCTTAATTTCATTTTCTGCTTTGTGGAAAAACAAGTAACGAAATTCATCTTTAGAGACTAAATTTTTTTATAAAAGATTTGAAAACTAATAGTATCTTATGATTGTTTGATACTGTTATAATAGGCCAAGGGGTTGGCTATGCTATGAGTACTTCTGAGGTGCTCAAATTTGTCAAGGAAGTTGCTGAATCCACCGATGTGATTTTGGACCCTGTTTACAGGTTTGGGCTGTTTTTACTATGCAAAAACGATTAGCTTTTAATGATTTTGGTCTTGGGATTAGGACAGGATATCTTCTTAGTGGCGCACGCAGGAAACTGAATTGTGGGGGGCAATTTTTTTTTTTTTGACAATAGCAAGGCGAAAAAAACTAGGATTGGACTAAAAAACCCGAGTATTGTTTCTTAAAAATGAAGAATTTCTAAAGTTTAGAGTGTTAAATGTTGGACTTTGTGAGTGAGGGCGATTTGAATTTTGAGTAGGGGGCATTTAAAAAAAAAACGCTCAAAATTGAAGAAAAAGTACACTATCATCTTGTCTTTTTGGTCTAGCAATGCCCCCCACCCCCGCAAACCCAAACTATAAGTCCGCCCCTGTTTCTGCTCACTTGTCTGTCTGGTTTTATGTTGTTTGTAGTGGAAAGGCGGCGTATGGGATGATGAAAGACATGGCACAAAATACTGCCAAGTGGGAAGGAAGAAAGGTTCTCTTTATACACACGGGAGGTCTCTTTGGTTTGTTTGACAAAAACGAGGAAATGGCCTCATTGGTCGGGGGATGGCGTAGAATGGAACTTGATGAGTCAATCCCACGAAAAGATGGCGTTGGGAAAATGTTCTAAACTATGTAGCAAAGACCTTGCTCTCGACTCCATTTAGTCTTGAGGCGAGAAGTAATTGTTTGGAACCCACGGCCTACTTTCTGTTGCAATGAATAAAACAAGATGATCATAAATAAGATTTATAATGAGCATATTAGTGTTATATCTTTTACATGACATTAGTTGCAACTTGCAAGTGTATATGAATAATAAGTTGTATTTAAGTCTTCTAGACTCCAGGATGTTTGGATTTGGGTGATGAAAGTAATCGAATGTATTAAAACGAGGGTGATATGTCTATGCTTCACCACGGTGATCGAAAATGTCGTGGTTTGTGCCTTCAACACCAACACTTGCAAGTTGCAACCACTGTTTTAAGAATCATACCTAGCTGGTTTGACCAGTTGAACCCCGTTGTGCCAGAAAACCCCAGGTTAAACCAGAAACGTCGGTAACCATTTAAAAAACCGGTTCGATAATCTGTACTGACCAAAAAGCAAAATAATTGCTGTTTGTTGCAACGACTAAAATACACTTCTCAAACTTCATTTCCACTTAAAATTTCGAAAATATTGCCTTAGGAAAGATGACAAGTTATCAAATACTTGTCTTAACGAATCTCGATTCAACAAATGGACTAAGTAATGGCAAGAGGTTGGTATACAAACATTTCGAATTTAATATCATCAATGCTGAGATTGTTGTCGACCAACACGCATGAATTAGAATGCTTGTTCCAATAATTCCTCTTGCTTCATCTAAAAAAGACGTTCCTTTACGAACAAAAGAGAAAAATAGTCTGTGCATTTTAGTTTTGCGATGACTATGAATAAAGCTCGGGACAGCCAAATATGGATGTCTATTTGTCGGCTGTTTTCGTAGAACTACAAAGGTATTAGACTAGTGAAGTGTGCCCAACACTTTAGTCAAGATGTACACTACTTCTCAAATGTCACTTGACGAATAATGTGCATTTTTAGTTATTTCATAACTGATGCAATGTTTTATCTTCAGCTTCGCTATATATATGTTTTTCTATGTTGGTTGACATTTTAAATATTTTATTTGTGGTGAATTATCACATGTATCAACAGTTTTTAATTGTATTTGATCATTTTACGGGTTATACGTAAACGTTACACAAAACACTTTGTCACAATATCATCGCTATAAATGATCGTTAAAAACACTAAAACGTCAGAGAGTTTATAAATTTACTAGAATTGCATGTGAGCCGTACCTCATAGTTATTTTCACGATCTACTTCTAAAATAACTAACTAAAATAATGCAAAACCCATGATATTCATAACAAAGAACTCACACCAATTTAATATAACAAAATCAACAATAATTGTATGTTTTCTAATTATAAATAGTTCCATGTGAACGATTGTTTCGGATAAAATACTTCTCATTTAGCTGGAATTAAACGTCTAAAGATATAAATTATGATTGCTATAAACATTTGGTTTGTGAATCCAAAAAAGTATTTACTGTTACATTCGATGACGGGTTTTTGTTTGAGATATTGGTGTAAACTAAAAACATTACAAGCTGATTGCAGTTTTGTTCTTGTGGTTTGCCAATGTTAGGATAGAAGGACTAGTGTACAAAAAACATACCGTCATGTTAGCGTCATCTCAACTTTTTTTTTTTCTTCTCACTAACTCAGCCAAAACTCTATCATACCAAGTTTATAAGGAAAAAAAAAAACTCACATCCACCCACGCATGTGTCTCCCCAGTGTTAAGTACTTCAGTTTTTAGTCCAACTTTATAAATAATTTTGGGTTGGGTTCAAAACAGCGGCGGAGCTTCATAGGGGTAGGGTGGGCCGGTTTCGCTTCTTCAAAATTTATAACCAGTAGTGTAAATATCTCTTCGTGGTCTTCAAACTTTGTCTACTTTTTTGTTTTAGTATGTTTAAAATGGTTCGCCGTCTCAAAATAAATGTTCAAGCTCCGTGATTGGTTCAAAATGAAACACATTTACGAGTTTGGTTTATTTTTTTGTTTGATTGATGGGTTGACCTGTTCTATAACAAATTAACAATGATCATTACATTTTTTTTCTTTTCGGAGGTAATTTGAAGGTTTTTACATTGTTTTGTTTCCGAGTGGGGGCAATTCGATTTTACGATGGGGTGCCCCCCCCCCCCCCCCCCCCCCCCCCCCCCCCCCCCCCCGCACTGCCCAAATAATTCCGCCCCTGATTAGAAGGATATGACATAGAACTACAAAGGTATTAGACTAGTGAAGTGTGCCCAACACTTTAGTCAAGATGTACACTACTTCTCCAACGTCATTTGACGAATAATGTGCATTTTTAGTTATTTTATAACTGATGCAATGTTTTATTTTTAGTTTCACTATATGTTTTTTAATGTTGCTTTATACGTTTTAAATATTTTCTTTGTGGTGAATTATCGCATGTATCAACATTTTTTAATTATATTGATCATTTTACGGTTATACGTAAACGTTACACAAAAGACTTCGTCCTATAAATGCTTATCGTTAAAAATAATAAAACGTCAGAGAGTTTACAAATTTACTAGAATTGCATGTGAGCCGTCACTATATAAGCTAAAACAAACACCCCTAAAAAAGAGTGAAAAAAAGCCCATGTTTCGTAAGACCAAACGTAAAACTAAAACTGTAAAAGAATACCCACCGTGCGAACCCGAATAGTCCTATTCGGGTCGGGTCACTCGGGTTCAAAAACATATTTGGGTCAATTCGGGTTGACCCGAATTCTAATTAGGCTCGTGTTCGGGTTTATATTTTTGAGCCTCGGCTCGAATTGACCCGACCCGAATTGACCCGAACCCGACCAACCCGACTTGATCCGAGTTTTTTAACACATTTTACCTTGTAAATATAGTTAAATAAGCTAATTCCCGAACCCGAGTTGACCCGACCCGAATTCGACTGAACCCAAATAACCCGTGTTCTAATTAGGCTCGAGTTTGAGTATGTTTTTTTAGTCTTGACCCGAATCCGATTGACCCGACCCGATTCCCACCCCTAAATATGATCCTCTTCTGTACTTAAAACACTCCCAAAACCCTTAAAAAAAACTGAACCCTTTGCATCGATCGTTTAAATAAAACACTTATACGGCAAAATCTTTTATCACTTGATTTTATTTAGTAAATCAACGTCTTAAATAAAACCTAAACTGATCGATCACTTTTATTTTTCAGATTTTGGAAACTGTGAATCTACAACAATGTCTTCTAAGCAACAAGATAACGTGGTCACACTATTAGAAAAATTAAGAGAGGTACGTAGATAGTTTAATCAAGCATTCTGCATTCACTTATTTTAACTGTATACTATATGATTGCATTGAGTTATTTTAACTGTATTGTAAATGCACCCGGTTCATCAAAATATGCTTTTAGTATTACGATACTCGACAATATTTAGTCCTGGTTTCAGCCCTGGTTATTAGGGAGATACAAGTACATTTTCATGTGATCGGCTGCCTAGGATAAACTGCAGCTCTCATAACAAAGTGAATTATTCAAAAGTTTCTATATTTTACTCTGTGTGATTAGCACATGTTGGTTGCGACCCAGACTCTGCGCATTTCTGCTTATAGTTTCACAGGTCATCTTGGAATCTTTGTTAGCGAATAAGTATATTCATCATGGCAATAGCTAGATACATACCATCCTTATCTTTCTAACAGTTGAATCCCTGTAACCATTATGCTACTTAAGTAAACTATGTATCTATGGATTCACCGCTCACGCGAGAATGGTTACTGTTGTTCACTACAACAATAATGAGTTTAGGGTCGCCCTTTTTCTAGGGTCGACTTAGTCGTCCCTAGATTAAGGGGACCCACCACTTTTACAACAAAATCTTGGTCAAAAGGGCTGAGGGGACAAAGTGGGGACCACAAAACCTAGGGACGACTAAGTCGTCCCTAGGTTAAATAAACTTATTTTTCCCGTTTTTAAATCTTTTTTATATATTTAAAATTAATATAAATATTTTTTATTTAAAAAGTTTAAAATGAAAGTGGGGACCACAAATCCTAGGGACGACTTAGTCGTCCCTAGGTTAAATAAACTTATTTTTCCCGTTTTTAAATCTTTTTTATATATTTAAAATTAATATAAATATTTTTTATTTAAAAAGTTTAAAATGAAAGTGGACCCACTTAACTTAGGGACGACTAAGTCGTCCCTAGGTTAAGTAAATATATTTTACCAGTTTTTTTTTATCTTTTTTATTTATTTAAAATTATTTAAAATTAATATAAATATTTTTTAAAAAAACGTTTAAAACAAAAGGGGGCCCTTGTAACCTAGGGACGACTAAGTCGTCCCTAGGTGAAACAAAATTTATTTTTTCCTTTTTTGTCACTTGTATTTATTTAAAATTATTTAAAATTATTTAAAATTACTTTATACATATTTAAAAAAATATATATATTTAGTTAAAAATAACTTTATACATATTTAAAAAAAACTTTATATATATTTAAAAAAATTTATATATTTAGAAAAAAAATTATACATATTTAAAAATAACTTTATACATATTAAAAAAACTTTATATATATTTAAAAAAAATTTATACATATTTAGAAAAAAAATAATACATATTTAAAAATAACTTTATACATATTTAAAAAAAACTTTATACATATTTAAAAAAAACTTTATACATATTTAAAAAAACTTTATATTTATTTAAAAAAAACTTATATGTATTTAAAAAAAACTTTAGATATATATTTAACACTTAAACACGCGCTTAATTAAAAATATATATTACAACGATAATAGATTCATAAATAAGAAAAAAAACACATCACAAACTAGTTAAAACTAAACGTACAGATTAACACATAATAATAAAATACAAATTAACACATTAAAATAACAAATAGATTACTACTCAAAGCTAAGATTTTCCATATCATTTAAAAGCTCATGAAGTATTGCAGCCGATTGACATGCGTGGTCTTCAGGATGCCTTTCTATTTCTAGTCTTGTCTCTAGCATCTTTATCTTTAGATCTTTGATCTTGCAATTAGAGCACTCAGTTGGTGCAGATTGAGAAGGACCTATAGAAGAACTTGGATGTGAACCTTGAGGTGTTGAAGATCCAGGAGAAGATCTTATACGGTTTTTTAGGCACTACCTCCTAGGGTCGACTTAGTCGTCCCTAGGAGTTTAGGGTTGAATAATGGCGTCCCTAGGGACGAATAAGTCGTCCCTAGGGTTGAAAATTGTTGTAGTGGTTGTTGTTTATCTATCTTTGGATTTAGGCTTAAGTGAATAGATGTTTCATTAGGTTTAAGGTCATGTTAAATGTTTCACTTGGAATATCTATTGTTCATCATCCCTAACATTAATTTTAGTTCCAAGGGGTTTTCGATCACCTATGGAAAATATGTTATTGTACTTATATGTGAAAGTATTTGAGGACTCTTAATCTTTTCGTGTAAAACTAATCCCTGATACTATGCGCCAAGCCGAAGAAAAGAAATGGGAGCACTGAATACTTGACACTAACAAAATTTTCTCCTGTTGCAATCTACAATATGAATTGGGGTATTTAGTTCTTTTTTTGTAAAAGGTTTACCTCGGTAAACTAGAAATGGGTTGGACAATTTCGTTATATTAGGCAAAGATGGTATATCTCGAATTATTTAGATCTGCTTGTAGGGGATTAGCATAGGACTCCCCCAATTCGGACCTTGTGTTTTGGGAAAGAAATCGACCCTAAACGACCCAGTTATGCTGAGCTGGGTCAGGATGGCCAGCTTCAACAATTACTTCGTCAACATGTTAATCATGATTTGAGTAGGTTCTTTTTGCACTGTATAATACAATTATGCAATATTGTTCTATATATTGCTAATCTCCATTTTCCATCTAATTCAGGATATTATATATTTATCACAAAGCACCTAGTTAATCATACCTTTATGCAAAGCTCAATAGGTAGTTCAGTGCATTCTAAAAAATATCATATATTTTGTTGCATTATGGAAGTATCAACATCTCACAAGTCTTTTTCCATGGTTACAAAGGATTACATTTTGATTCTTTCAGAAAATCAGAGTTTAGTTCTCTTTGCTTCTTTTACCTGAGCTATGCTATATATATATTTTGCCTACAGAAACTTGACATGCTGGAAAGAAAAGAAAAGTTACTTATTGAGAAGGTTGCTGCCGAGGTGGAAAGGGGCAGAAAGTTGTGTAGAGCTAAGAACAAATTCGGTAGGCTTTAAAGTTCATCTATTGTTAATGTTCTGTGTGCCCTTGGACTTGCTTTTGAAAGAATTGAGCAAAACTAGTGGTGGTAAATTAGTAACTTCACTCATTAAAGTTCATCTCTAGTATGAGTGGGTTGATTTTGGTTGTATTCTATCTCAAATGGGTCAAATTAAAATTTTCAGCCAAAAGGAGGATGGGTCAAATCGGTTCTTATCCATTGAAAATAATTTTAGTACATACAACCTCATAAACCATTTTATGAAAATTATAGATTAATTATGTTTTTAAATCATAATTGATATGTAAAAGAAGTTAACAAAAAATATGTTTGTAAGTCAATGGTCAACCCAACCCAGGACGTACTAAAAATGGAATGTATCAATTCAAACCTCTTTATACATGTTAGGCAACCTAGTTTAAGCACTTGATTTGGGCTAGGGGTGTTCATCGGTTCGGTTTTCGGATTTGTGGGTTGTATGGTTCGGGTTAATCGGTTTGAAATTTTACAAAGTCAAAACCAAAACCAAACCAAACCAATTATAATACTGATAAAACCAAACCATAAACCAAATTAAAATTCGGTTTGGTTTCGGTTTAAACCAAGAAAACCAAATTCAAGTAAACTCCAAATTATAAACTAGAAGTCAGAAACAAAAACCTAAATTTTTTAAGTAAAAATAACAAATTATAAGCTCTTAAAGTGCTCAAGTAAATCGACAAACTTTTTTAAAAAACTAAGGGTTTAAAACTTACTATTAACAAATGAAAGCAAAAAGAGGTAAACTAATTTTCTTTGAAAAAAGTCTTCTAAATTCTTATTAACTTGAATAGTATATCTTTACACATCCAAAACACAAGTATACATCAAACTTACTTCATATATAGGAATATATATGAATCAAGTAGGAAAACTCTTGTTCAGTTTCTCGGGATATACATCAATATTTAATCTGATGAGTGATTAGTTTGAAAGTTAACTATTTAGGATAATAAGATATAATATATGTATATATTGTTATAATTCATGTGTATAGAGTTATTCGGTTTTTTCGGTTTGGTTTGGTTTTATTTTTGTCAAACCATAACCAAACCAAACACCAACTAAATACTTCGGTTCGGATTTAAACCAAACCATAAACCAATTAATAGTTTCGGTCTGGTTTTATTTGGATTCGGTCCAGTTTACTTTTCGGTTTGTTCGGTGTCAAATCAAACACTGAACACCCGTAATTTGGGCTCTTGAAGCTTTTATTTATAGCTACAATGGTTAACTAATTATGATCTTTTTTTCTATTGTGGATGTTTTTAGCGTTAATACGATGTATCAAGAGTAAAAGGTGTTATGTACAACAATATGAACAGGTTGGAAACTTACAACTGCGTCTTAACGACCAGGTGATTTTCTACTAATGTTTGTTGTCAATTATTGTAGCTTTCAAAAATTATATAAGAACAACTGTAACTCAAGTATCATTCGAATGTGGTTATCAGATGATTATGTTGGAAGCTAGCCCAGAAACGGTTGATCCTTTGATAAATGGTGCAATAGCAATGAAAGACATACATAAGGCCATGTACGTTAAACACTTCAAACAAAGCCTCTTTCTATGAACATGAAGCATTTACTATTGGGTTCCAAATGCTTTTTGGGTAAAGGGATTTTACCTTGGTAAATATGTTTGAAATTCTTTCATATCACAAATAAATGTGTTTTCCTAGCATGATTATTGTTCTTAAAATACACAGGCACAAACATAAGTACGTAGACGTATGTACATATATGAATGTGCCAAAGATACCAGTTTATCCTTCGTTTTTGTGATAGTTCGAGTCCCATTTTCGCAATTTGTGGTCTGTACGTGCTTGCACCATATAACATTAATTCAAACATGTGGGTGCGACTTATAATCAGCTAGTTACTAATGATAAGTGACTAAGTGGTATGATCTATTGAAGCATATGTGACAATATGAATGACCACTTAATGATGCTTATCAAGCTTGAAAAAGATCTCCAATTGTTGGATTGCTTTTCAGTACTATGAATATTTATTCTTGTAAGTTGCAAATGGGTCAAAAATTGTTTGGGTAAAAGGGCATTAATAACTGGTGCGGGCCAGGTTTGGTAAAAGTGTGTTAATGTGTCAAATGTGAATAACACATATTACACGTTGCTCCAATAACAATTGAACATCGTAAATACAATGATTCAGGATGTTTCAATCCATTTGACACGTTTGTTTAAAACAATTTTTTTTTGGGTTTTACCCAATAAGTTCACGATTCGAAGTCGTTACTTGCACGTGTTTCATAACATTATAGGCTAACCTCCGTGCTATTTATCTTTTTCTCAATTGTAGGAAAGTTGCTACTTGATTTATAATATTTGCATGTGTGCAGAAATATAGATGATGTTCACAACACTCTAGACGAGATAAATGAGGAAATTGAAACACCAATGTTTTGCTTGTGTCGCGGTGCTGATGGTTGTGATGAGGTATTCTCCAAAGTTTCTTTGGTTCCCTTATATAGTAGTATTATTTTAACATTGATCTTTTTGGTAACCATATTAACATGGCTTTACATATGCATTGATATTTTTTAAAGCAAAAAATGAAATTTTGTTAGCAGTTATAAATTCTAGTCACACTATCCTGAAAGAAGTTGGGCAAAGAAGTCTTTTTTGAATGGTAGCTCTAATTTAGTGTGTATCATTTCAACCTAACTGGTACTATCTTAGACGTGTTACCAAAACACCACACTAACAATGAGTAATTTGGTTGATCCAGGATGAATTCGACCTTGATGAACTGTTAGAGGAATTGGAAAATTTGTAGAAGTGGAAGGAGCGGCGAAGAAGATGAATCTATTTATCTCGTGACATTTGTGAATTGTGATAGTAGAGTTGAACAATAATTTTGAGTTCAGAAGCAAACATTAACCGAGTGTTAGACTTATACGTAAGTACATCATGTAATGAGAAAGATCTCGTGGAATTTATGATTTGGTTGTCTTGTTCATCGCATGTTGGTTTGCAAAGTAGTTGCTAGTGGTGTACCTCATAGTTATTTTCACGATCCACTTCTAAAATAACTAACTAAAATAATGCAAAACCCATGATATCCATAACAAAGAACTCACACCAATTTAATTAAAAAAAATCAACAATAATTGTATGTTTTCTTATTATAAATAGTTCCAAGTGAACATTGTTTCATATAAAATACTTCTCATTTAGTTGGAATTAAACGTCCAAAGATATAAATTATGATTGCTATAAACACTTGGTTTGTGAACCCAAAAAAATTATTTGCTGTTATATTCAATAGCGGGTTCTTGTTTGAGATGTTGGTGTAAACTAAAAATATTACGAGCTGATTGCAGTTTTGTTCTTGTGGTTTGCCAATGTTAGGATAGAAGGAGTAGTGTACAAAAAACATACCGTCACGTTAGCGCTATCTCAGCTTTCTTTCTTTTCACACTAACTCAGCCAAAACTCTGTTGGAAAATGTTTTGTAAAATAGGTTTCTTGCAATACTTTGGACATAATTTTATATATGTATATAATATATATATATATATATATATATATATATATATATATATATATATATATATATATATATATATATATATATATATATATATATATATATATATATATATATATATATATATATATATATATATATATATATATATATATATATATATATATGGTTAACGTAGGATAGTTGTTAATGTAGGAAGTATAGGAAGTAACGTGAATCGTTAGATGTATTAGTATATGATGTCATTTGATGAACTCTGGTCAATGTCATGTTGTAGATAACATGAAAGGAAGTGGTGATGCTTGTCCCGAGTAACTTTTTGATACATAATAAAAAGATACACGATAGCTTGCTACGAGTAACATTTTGATACATGATCAACAAAGATACATCGTTTCTCGACGTGATTAACTTTTTGATACATAATATACAAAGAAACACGGTACCTTGCTACGAGTAACATTTTTATAGATAAATATCGACGAACATACACATAATACATAACTTCCTACACTAACTTATTTTAAGCACTATTTTACAAGAACCTCAATCTATATATATATATATATATATATATATATATATATATATATATATATATATATATATATATATATATATATATATATATATATATATATATATATATATATATATATATATATATATATATATATATTCGTAGTACTTAGTAGCTGTGCATTCTCCTCGAAGAAAGCTTCGCAACGAGCTAAAGTATGTCAAATATTGAGTTAATATGAATGAGATATCGTGTCTCGAAGTGAGTCACGTGAAACACAAATTTTGGAAAAATAATTGTTCCACATCGCTCAAAACATGAAGTAAAAACATGTTTATAAGGAAATCTTGGTTTCTACCTTCAATATTCATTTGTGGGTTTTTACTCCCACGTCTACGCGCGCAGGGGGTGCAAAAAGCGAGATTTCTAGGACAAAAACAGGTTCGAAGCTACTGAACTTGTGCATGAGCGCGCGACCTGCGGACACAAATGCAACTCCGAAATTTGCCTGGGTGCGGGCAGATTTCGGTATCTTTTTTGCTGCGAATTCGAATTTTTTCCAAAAAATTCTGTACATCTATTTTAGGAATAGATATTAACTTAATACGGAAGTTCTTCACATAATATTTTTTGTGTGTTAAAAAAACAGAAAATTTGTTTTAGTTATAACAGACTATGGTATATATTTTTCTTTGAGAACAATTCAAGTTTTCAATATAAATATAACCTTTCCTCATTCAGTTAAGACACAAAAAACGCAGGGTTTTCCAGCTTCATTACCGAACTTATTTCCAGCAGTCCTTCAGTCAGAAACACTCAATCCTTTTCGTAGTCTTCCAGGCAAGTTTGTCTTGTTCGACTGTACAACAGCTTTGGACGTTGTACCCTAGAAAACAGGCGACGAAACTGTTTTAAGGAAAGCGTGTTAAACACTTGCCTCGTCTTAGTCTTTACTGCTTTCTTCGCTACTGTTATTTATTTTCTGTCATTTAATTTTCTGTTAACTTTATTATTGTAATTCGATATCTTTAATAAAAGTTTATAAAGTTTCCTACAATCTTAAAACATATTTTGTTTAACAGAATTAAAACCTTTTATTAAATCCTATTAATATCTTTAACAGATTTATATAACTGCTTCTGTCGAAACCAAGACTAAGTTTCATTAGACATCAGTTTTAAATTTACAGATTTTAATTAACAGTTCTTAAACGTTTTTTAAGCAATTGTTCTAATAAGTTATATTGACACCAAGATTGTGTTTCTGTTAAGCTGATATATTTGATAATTGCATCTAATTCATTGAAACCAAGGTTGAGTTTCTTTGAAGTATATATAATATAAGTATATAGAGATCTCGATTGAATTTCTTATATACAGATTTATTACTGTTGTCTAACTGTTTGTGTTTTGATCTTGTAATTTTTCAGAATGTCTACCAGTGCTCCTGAAACTCCTACAACTACTGCTATGAATGTAACTGGTGCGCCAGTTACCAACAACGTTGCTAATCATGCTGAAAAACCAGAAAATTCAATGGGCAAAATTTTAAGAGTTGGCAACAAAAGATGTCCTTCTATCTCACAACTTTGAACCTTGCGTATTAGAGTTTATTATTCCCCATCATCTCATTCAATATCATTAACCAAATATATATGCCAACATCAGTCGGTTCACAAATGGGTTACATAAACATAACAAATTTTTGATCGACGTCGAAGTGCCGGTCAAAAATAACCTAATTACCTTATACTAGATAGGGTAAGCGGGTATCGATCCACGAGACTATGTGGTTCTAGTTTAAGTTTTGGGGTGATCAATGATCAATAAAGGGTTTGGTTTTGAAATCTGACACCTAAAATACTTTTGATAATAAAAATGCGGATTAAAAATTAAAATAATTATTAAGCTAATAATAAAGCTAGAAAAATAAAATAAATATGTAAACAATTAAAAGAAAAATGCAATCCCTTCCAGCTCCTAATATTTATGGTTGGTCACACTTATGGATTATCGAAACTTTTCAGTTCGTTTACAAAGATTATTTCGACTTAATATGAATGAATTAATGTCGGCATTTATTATGTTTATCTATGACTCGCGATAATAAATCTTATATAAATCCAACCAATAATTATGTTTTAATAATTCATTTAGGTACAACTTATGTTTATTATACGACCATCTTTTTTTTAACTAAATAAAATAAGTATGAATCGTTAACTAACAATAAATTGTCTTAAATCGATAAAAATAATTTATAAATAAATCATAAATCAATGTAATAAAAATATAATAATCAAAAAGTGATGATCAAACCATAAATAAAGTTACCGGAAGGAATTACAACAAAATTAGCCGGACATCGCGGTGTACCCGAGCCAATGTCTCAACCTAGCAAGCATGCAAACAAGTCAATTATTTGCCCAAAATTGGCGGCTGATCTTTGCTCCAATTTTTTTTATTCTTTGTGATGTACAAAACTACACCAAATTGCCACTTACAATCCCCACTTCTTCACTTGCAATTATTATATCTGTGCAAGATGGAATCGTCTTTATGAATCGGCTGTGTTTATTATGAAGCCCCCCTTTTGTGTCTTCTTCTTTTCTTTTTGTAGTATCCACCAGTGGGTTATTGGGTATTGGGCCCAAAAATTATTATTATTTATTTATTATTTATTTTTTTTTCTTTTATTCTTTTGGCATATAATAATGTTGGCCCAATAAAAAATAACCCAACATTAATAATTGCTCGAACGAACCCGGACAAATAAAAGATGACCAAAAATATTGCGACGCGCTCAAATCTTTTTCTTCAATATTTTTTCTTCATTTATCGGCGCTCACAATGTCTTTTCTCCAAAAAATTAATTAAACGGCCATTTTATTCCATTTCGCTCGTAACCTACATAATCACAAAACACACTCAAAGTAAATATATAACAACAAATAAATATATAACTAAGCTAAATTAACATGCTATGAGGTGAATGCAAAATACACCGATTAACTCCTCTCAACTTAACTTTTACCGTCTCGAGTAAAAATAAAATAAAAATATACAAGCATGTTAATTTCATAATTTTTAATCATACTATTGAAATTTCATCAAAAAGATCACATTCAACCTAATACACTAATAACCATCATACATGACAAATAATCCAAAATGATTACCAATATTTTTGTCCTTCTTAAACACTTAGCATAACCATTCCCATTGATTCCATTTACTTTATATTTCATATAATTAACCATGTGTCCAACGTACCTAATGCACACCTATAATCAATATAAACATTAATCTAAAACAAGAGGTGAAAATATCGTACATCTTTTTTAACATTGGAGTTTTTATACCATAAGAGCACATCATAAGACATCATACTTTAGCTTATATACTTCTACATTCCTTTATTTTCTTTTCTTTTTTTTTTCTTTCTTTCATTTTTTTTTCACTTTTTTTTCACTTTTTTTTCACATCACACATAAGCTCTTATTTTTTAGCCATCCGGGACCGTTTCTTATACAAGTCATCTCGAACGCTTTACACACTCCTTTTAAGGTTGATATAAAGACCAATCATTCAGAAAAATGAATATCTATCATATAGGTGTGTACTAAGACACATTGGCACATGAGAACCGGTTAATTAAGTCTGTTTAATTAAATGGGAATAGTTATACTTCGTGCCTACTGGTACATCACATGATGGAATTATCTACCACATAGTATAATTATACAATGCACTAAATTAAACTAATCTTTCTAATTTCAT
The DNA here is from genome assembly GCA_025667525.1 of Glebionis coronaria. Taxonomy (NCBI): domain Eukaryota; kingdom Viridiplantae; phylum Streptophyta; class Magnoliopsida; order Asterales; family Asteraceae; genus Glebionis; species Glebionis coronaria. The sequence continues at coordinate 61,634,296 of CM046875.1, forward strand.
TACAATAATACAAGGATTGAGTTATTTCACATAAAATTGTCTCAGCTAAGTGCAATGCTATCCATCATAAAAATTGGCGTCTGACCCATGCTAACAACTAAAGTATCACCTTGCGCGGGTGACGAATCAGATAGGCAAGCCCAACATATGACTACCACCAATAATTATGACAGTTCTCCAACTCTTTTCTAAGGCCACCGTGCGCGGGTGGCGAGCCGAATAAGATCAATTTCAAGTGTCCTAACCCAACTATTACATTACTATATTTCATATTATTTATTTAAACTTTTTACTCGATCTAAGCAAAGGTAAGTAGAGGGAATTCAATCGGCGTGGTTTGATCATCTAAATTATACATATGCCTAACTACATGCAAACAATCAAATCAATTTAATAACCAAATTATACAATGGAATCGGGTGCACCTGATAATTTTGGCCAAATCCTCTAGCTTGCTTCAATAAATCATCCACAAACTAATCTTCAGAATCTGCAAACACTCAACAAACATATATGTAGAAGAAACTTCCATATCTAATTAGCACAAGACTCTTATAATGTGATTTAAATTTTAAAAATTTCCAATTTTTCCCAAAAATCACATTTTAACCCATTTTTGACCTAAAATTTCACACAAAAACATGTAACACATGAGCCACCCCCCTCAACTTAAAGCATTGCATTTTCCCTAATGCAAAAAATTTAAATTGAAATTTTGGTTAAAAAAAAACAATTTGACAAACTCACACAAAAACAAAAACCTAACTCACTTTTGTAGGAATCACAGTTGCATTTAGCGTATGCAACAAGCCTTTAAACCACTCGGTAGCCCGACTGGATGATTTTATCTCGTGAGGGTTTGTAGTGAACACACCCACAAAGTTCCACAAACCACGGGTTGCCTCCCGTGAAGCGCTAAGTTTATCGTCTTCAGCCAGACATAACTCATATGAGCTATTGAGACGGTTGGAGTGGTTCCAAGTAAACCACATCCACCGTTTCCATCTGATCACTTTCTAACTCAACATACGGCTTCAAATGGTGTCCATTAACTTTAAAAGGATCTCCACCCATGAAGGCCTACGAATTCTAAGGATTTGTTAAATGATGGATTAGATCTATGGATTTGGTGGAAGAGATGGGGAAGAAGGAGATTAGGTGTAGAGAGAGAAAGGAGAGGGAAGAAAAGTAGAGAGAGAAAGTGATTAGATTAATTGAATAATGTTAATGAATGAATTAACCAACCCCCTCCTAACATGCTAGGAGGGGTATATATATAGCCCACCCTACATGTGGGCTATATGGACTATACATTACACAGTGGACCACGAGCCCATTACATAATTATCGTTGGAGCGACCGATCTTTCATAAATACGTAAAACGTATTTCCAACAATCTCCCCCTAAGGGAGGTCGCTCCAAGTTACAAAGTTCTAAATATTCTATGGCTCGTGATCTATGCTAATAATGATGTGACCGAGACTTTCTTTGGGAAAACACATTTCCAACAATCTCCCCCTAAGGGAGGTCACACCATTTTACAAAATCTTAAACCTAGCATCTATGCTTGAGTCTTCGATCTTGTTCTTGTGAATATGCTTGATATGATCTTTGACTTTAGTCTTGAGCATGTTTCCTTGCCTTGACCTTGTGCATTCATGACTTGTGAAATTTGCCTCTTCGTGACTTCATGTTCCACATACTTATACCTTTAAATTCTTGAAATCTTCAGAGTTTGATACAGCGGAAGACTTGACCTTCGGGCTTTCTTGAATTTGTTGAAGTACTAATTGTATGTAGTATAAGCATGTGGTGACGACTTCTTCTGGATTGTACACCGCAATGCCACCTTTTTGTTACGCTGCATAAGACAGTTAGCAACAAACCATATACACGGATGAAATGGCCTTGAACATTTCATTCTAATTCGGTAGCATTTTACCTCCAGTCGGTGAAGACCGTTGGACGATATTAAATATCGTACTTGTGACAGGTAGTTTCAATAAAGAACCTCCTTGACAAGATTTCGCGGGTAAACCCGTTCTCTTTACTCGACCGTCCAAAGCTGACTGCGAACGTAAAGAGTGAATCATTTGGATAATATTATCCGCATGATTTGAAGCCGTCAATTCATGTTCCTGGAACAAGTGAAGTTCAATTAAGAACCGCACCATCGTTGCTTTCCAGTTGTCACTAGCTTGATTCATATAGAATCTTGCAAGTTACCTACCAAGTGCTGTTTGATGTTAACACTAGAAGGATTTCCACTCGTCACTGTGATCAATAAAGAGTCACTCTGAGTGTTCTGGCAAGATCATATGATAATGCGTAGAGGCCTGGAACGTGTTTAAATTCATTTAAGAATTAAACCACTGTTGCTTTCCAGTTATCACAAGTTTGATTCATAAAGAATCGCACAAGTCACCTACCATGAGCTTTTTGATATTCGCTCAAGAAGGATTTCCATCTTCATTGTAAATACTTTCGTATTACTCGGATGTTCAGGCAAGATCATGAAGATTTTGCGTAGGACTCTTAAGAACTTTCTTACTTTTCACAGTGTGTGAAGAAGCAAGTAAATATGAAAGTGTGTCCTAATGAGATATTTGATGATCTCAAATGGCTCTAGACTCGATCGTGCATTTTGGATTTTTAGTGATCGGAGGCTGGAGAGGAGTGCCACCTTTTCAATACCAATTTATTCGGAGTGAATAAATCAATAGATAATGTGTTGTCTCCGTGTGATTAAAACAAATATCTTTTAAGAGATATCTGAGTTAGCTGGGATGGGTTGTGCCTTGCATCACTGGGTCCATGATGTCTATCTTCAATATCAAGAATCATTAAAATGATCTCAATATCATATGAATTGACCCGGTTTCTGCCTAAGTTGTAAGGAGGGCTTCTTTCTTTACACCCTTTATCTTTACAATTCTTTTTCATTCTTCAACCCCTTCAATGCTTACCAATACGTCATAACTAGCACCTTGTTGTGATTGTTCCAGTGCTAACTTAAGTACTTGGTCGGCATTCAGCTACGTTCACAATCTTTCTCCATCTTTCCTAAGGACTACTATTTCTAGCTATGGAATGTCCTTGGGAAGATTCCTCCGGTTCTAGAGAAATCATTGGACTTTAACCTATCCTACCATCCTTATGTCACCACAATCTTCACCGTCGTGAATAGAGATGTTTTGGGTAAGTGTATGTCACCATGAAATCCATTTTGAAGTGCAAATCCATTTTGCTCCCCCTTAACATATGCTACGATATTCGAAAACATTTCGCACATGTCGGGATGAGCTAACACGTTAAGTCAAACCATTTGTGATTAATCATTTCCCATATTAAATCACATTTTCTCCCCCATATTAAAAATATTAACCCAATCGATGTTTTTAATATCAATTGATTTAATAGTATTTTAAGAAAAATTTGGGAAGAAAAATGTAAATCCAATTATCTTCATGAATTACACAAGCTCCCCCTCAAATTAATGAGGGTGTACTTGAAACGTAAATTAAATACCTTTTAAACACAAGTGTAAGGTATTTATTACGTGCAAAGATCAGATATAATAATGAATTCACAAGATTAGCAATGTACGAGGTTGGACCTGAATAATGGAGAACAGCATATGAAAGAAGCACATGGTTCTTGTTCACGAATGTTGGTCACCTCGTCACGTCCCCGAGAAAATTAATTCCCGTTGTTGAGTCAAAGCTTTCCGGTGAAATGCTTGACTTGATTATGAAAGGCGGGTTGCTATCTGAAATAATAGCAAACCATTTTGAGCATGTTTTAAAAGTTTGAACTTCTGCTCGAACTTTATTTACAACCCCGTGTCATTATTGAATGACATTTCTAGGTTCGTAAATATTATCGATTCCAGAAGACATGCTCTTTTTATCAAAACATTTTTGAACACACAATTTTGAAAGATTTAGAAAAACCTTTTGACAAATTCTCGAAAAATTGTGTTCAAAGTTTTGAAAAACAATTACTTGAGCTTAAGATGTTGAATATCTTATAAAACGAGCTCAAGTCCGAGAAGTTGTAAACTTCCCGTTGTTAAGGATAAGTTTATCATTGGCGATAAACTTTCCTTTTATCTGAAGAACGAGTCCTAAGCTGACATTTACTTAGAAGTCGTTTTCATGAGCTTGAAAACTTTGACTGTTTTAACGGAAAGCTCATGACCGAGAAAGGTTAATTTCTCGTTATGAGGAAAAGTTCTCTTATTTAAAAGATACACTTTCCTTTCTGAGCTTAAAAATTCGAATGTTTTAATACAAGCTCATGACCGAGAAAGGTGAATTTCTCGTTAAGAGGATAAGTTATCATAAAAGATAATCTTTCCTTTATTTTAAGTTCGAGTTACAGTCTGACATTTAACTGTAAGTCATAATGCATGAGCTTAAAAAACTTGGAATGTTTTCGATATAAGCTCATGCCCGAGAAAAATTAATTTCTCGTTGTAAGGATAAGTTTATCATCGGCGATAAACTTTCCTGCCTTTAAAGAACGGGTTATAGACTGTCATTTATCTATAAGCCTTATACACGAGCTTAAAACCTTTGAATGGTTTTAGGATAAGCTCGTGTCCAAGAAAACTTAATTTCTTGTTAAGAGGGTAAGTTATCGTTGCGTAGATAAACTTCCCTGTCTCTGAAGTCCGGGTCGTCGTCTGTCATTTAACGAGGAGCCATAATGCATGAGCTTAAAAAACTTGGAATGTTTTTGATATAAGCTCATGCCCGAGAAAAATGACTTTCTCGTTTTTAGGATAAGTTTTTCATCGGCGATAAACTTTCCTTTCTTTGAAGATCGAGTTATAGTCTGTGATGTGACTATAAGTCCTTTTTGCAACTTAACTATGAATCCCCTGAGACAGTTGTTTCTCTGATATCTGCTTCTTCAGCAACCAAACTCTAAGAGTGTCCTTAGTTGAACGGTATACAACGATTGGACCGCTTCGTTCTTTTGGAACATCAACTTTGGTACCTGCATTCTCATTAGGAGTTTGTATACTTTTGCATGGGTTAGAGATATCTATTTTTGAAGCACGTGGGGGTTCACAGTTGGCTTTACTTGTGTCAGAGGTGATGATTCACTTGTCTTAGTTGGCAAACGTTTCCTTTTATAGAAAATCTTAAGTTCAGGCTTAAGTGATGTATCATCCTTTGCAATTTCCTCCCTAGTAGTCTTCGTAGAATCAGAGACTATCCTAGTTAAAGGGCACTCGTTTCCTACAAGAGTAAAAGTTCTACCAGTGGGGCGCCAAACTTTAACAAAGGGTTTGATTTTAGCTATCCACTGGGACTTAATTCTAGCACGGGAGTTCACCTCATCAAGTAATTTCTTGACACAAGCATCATGATTTGCCGTAAAGACACATTTTCTACATGTTTTACAAGTAGCATATTTAATGTCTGAATAATTCCTAGATGATTGATCGATGCTCCTAGAAGATGGCATGCTACGGTTAGCAGTGTTGGGTAATCTAGAAGGCATCTGACTAGGTTGGACATTGCTATCTCTTACATGTGTCTTTTGAATAGCTTCCCTTTGACCAGATTTATGGCAAACGTCATTTGAACTAGTTCTAGACGTGGTCTTGGTATTTTTAGGGAAACTAGAGGCAATCATATGATTTGGTCTTGCTAAAGCTGGAGTGATCACATTGGGCCTAGTTGCTGGAGTGACTGGTCTAAAAAGATGAACCAAATCAACTTGGGAGGCAAACCGCGGTCTCGAGGATTGTGGTCGCTCGGATCTAAATGCAGTAGGTTGTCTGACAATCGGTTGTCTGACGAACTGATTTGTAGGCGGTTTCCCCAAGATTGATGGTTTTTCAAGCTTAGTGTCCACACTAGGTCCTCTATTTTTCCTTAACTCGTTTTTCAACGCAGCTATAGCAAAGACCTTTTCCTGTACTTGGGCCTTTAAAGTCTCATTCTCTTTGAGCAAGTTATCTTGGGATGCCAACTTAGATTCAAGCAGTTGAATTTGTTTCAAAAAATTATCCTTTTCAGCTTTAGAATCTAAAACAGTTTGATCCAATTTTCTTTCAAGAACAACGTTTGATTTTTCAAGTTTTTCAAAGTATGTTTCAAATTTGACCGTTTTCTTAGAAAATTCAAGTTTGGCATCCTCAAGATCTTTTGATTGCCGAGCTACGATCGTTTCGAGCTCTTTAATCTTGGAATCAGAAGCAGTCAATGAAGCAGTTATAGGATAATTATCATGATGTTTAGCATTCTGAACAATCTCTCCCCCATTATGACTTACATCGGATGAATCAGAAGTGGTATTGCTATCACTCGTTTCCATCCCATGTTTGTCATAATGAGGTTCAGAATTCTCAATATGCGGCATATCATCAGCATATACATCATAAACCACATGACATTGTACCATGTTTGCAGGCTCTGCGTCATAGACGGGTAAGGTGTCATCAAGAGTAATCTCGTGAACATTCCCTGACGTGCCACTGGCATCATGTTGTCCTCCTGATTCTGTGCTCTTGGCATCGTTAGGCTCCAAGTTTTCAACCGTATGATCAGTTTTCTCTTGCATCGAAGAGTCTTGCACTCCATTATCATACCCTTGCTGAAGTCGAGATCTTTCATAAATCGAAGACGAGACCGAGGTCATGAGTTTCAAGATCGTATAACGGAAAACTCGAAGCTCGGTATGTGTATCTCGAAGAAATGATTGGCAAATCACTAAACTTTCAGGCATGATGATATTGAATTGGAGGAAAGGCGTGAGTTGTGTCACAAGAGTCTTGTATGCAAGTGCCGATGCAGAGTGATTAAAGTTGTCACGGTTGAGTTGCTCGGCGAGTTCGGTCAAAGTGGTGAATATTGAGTCGATGAATATATGACGATCTTGTCCAAAGATTGTCACAAATTCGCTCCCTCCTTGAATCCGTGAAAGAGTAACAAGATGATACTGGAGCATTTGAAAGGAAGCGATGCCGCTTTTCCTAACATTGTTTTGCATTAAATGCGATTCTCCCTTTTGACATGTCGAATCAAACGAATCCATTAAATATCGATTAAAAATGACGTGGATGATGTTGTTTTCGGGATTTTACAATACGACTCGGCTCAAAAATTATTGCCGGCTCAAACGATTATGAATTAAACCCGATCAAAAATCCGTATTTGCTAAAAATATAACCCGTCACGTTCACTCGTCACTTTGTCTTCCAATCCGGCCACAAAAAACTTTGAACCCGTCAAATATTTTTCACATTAACTTGAAAAATACCCGCCTCGACACGATTTGCCAAAAATTAATAATAAAAAATTAACTTAATTAAAAAAATAAAAAGAGAATAACTTTAAAATATGAAAATATAAAAAATTAAGTTAACTTTAAAAAAAATTACTTAACTAAAATTGACACAAATACAAAATAACTTTAATATAAAAATAGAAAATGTTACTCAACTAAAAAAAATTAAGTTAACTTTAAAGTTAAAAAACTTACTCAACTAAAAAATGAAAAACAATAAAAAAGAAAATAAAATGTAGCAAATAAACGTGTGAAGGGGGCTTCCTAGTTTCCTCCGCCTTATACACCACGTGGCCCAATAAAATGTTGTCCACCGCCCCACTTACCTCGTTATCTCCGTCCAAAACTAAATAACAAACCGTCCCCTAGTTTTTCTCAAAGTTCACCACCTATTCTAAAAACTCTCTCAATTTGTCCGCCCCCCCTCTCTCTTCTGAAACCCAGAAACCTATCAATCTTTTTAATCTCACAAAACTAATCTTTCTCAGAGTAACTTCCGCCCCCTTTTCTTCCAATCCTGCATCACTTCTTCTTGAGTACACACCATAAACAAAGAAAACAATGGTTTGATTGTTCAATTCTTCAAGATCTTTAAAAAATAAGATCTCGGGTAAGGTTCTTTAACTTTGTTTGCATGTTATTTAATTAAGTCCCTCTCTTCATCTGTTGAGTCCTTCTTTTAAAAGGTGTTCTTGGTTTGGTGTCTAAATCTTTTTGGTGTGTGGATCGATGAGAGTCTTTTGACGGAGATCTTGTTTAGTCTTGTGTGTGTTAGTGAGTCGAGAGGCTTTTGGTGAGGGAGTGAGTGTGACGAGAGTTTGTGAAGATTTTGTGAGTCGTGAGTGAGGGGGTGGTTTTGGGAACAAAACGAGGGTGAGTCAGAGAGGGGTCGAGTTGTTTTAGGTATGATTTAAAATTGGTGGGTCGAGTCAGGTCTGTGAGTTTGGGTGTGTTTTGGGTGTTGAATCGAGTCTCAGAAAAAAAGGTGTGCGAGATGTGTGTTTGGGGGTTAGGGAATTAGGGTGTTTGTTACGGGTGTGTTTTTGTTACGAGGGGAGTTTTTTGGTGTCAGTTTGTTGTAGTCGAGAGTTTGAGGGAGGTCGAGGGTGAGAATGTTTGTTTTGGGTTCTAAATCTTTTTGGTGTCAGTCGAGAGTGAGTCACGTCTATACGGAATAAATCGAGTCTACACGGAATCCCTATGCGGAAAATTTTTCTATGCGGAATTTTTTGTCTATTCGGAAAGTTTTCTATGCGGAATTTTTTGTCTATTCGGAAAGTTGTGTCAATTTGGAAAGTTGAGTCAATTCGGAAAGTTTTGTTTATTCGGAAAGTTTTGTCTATGCGGAAAGTGTTGTCTATTCGGAAAGTTTTCTATGCGGAATTTTTTGTCTATTCGGAAAGTTGTGTCAATTCGGAAAGTTTTGTTTATTCGGAAAGTTTTGTCTATGCGGAAAGTGTTGTCTATTCGGAAAGTTTTCTCATTCTGAAAAATGAAATCACTCGATCTCAAAACTGGATGGAAAAAAAACAGATCTTTTGATAGTTTTTGGACAATATTTGGACAGATTGGATTGATGGACAAATATGGACTGTTATGAAAACTCGGACAAATATGGACCAATGGACAAACACGGACGGATTAAAAGAGTTAAAAAAAAATGAGACACTGAGAAACGTATTAAAAAATGATATAAAAAATATGATTAAGAAAAATGACTGATAAAAAAAATGATTAAAAAAAAAAACTTGATTATGTTAAAAAGAAAAAAAAATAAAAAAAATTGATTCTTTAAAAAGTTGATTATAAAAAAACACACGTAAAAATAAAACTAATAAAAAATAAAAAAATAAAAAAAATAAAAATAGATAAAATGGATAGAAGAAAAATAGATAACTTTATTAAAAAATTTGATAAGATTTATAAAAATTGATAAACAAAAATTGATCAAATGATGAAAAGATGGATAAAAAAAAAAAAATTAGAAAGAAAGGATTTTTACCACCAAATCAAAAGATAAAAAAAATGCAAATCCTAAGATTCAACCATGGCTCTTGATACCAATTGAAGGCCTACGAATTCTAAGGATTTGGTAATGGATGGATTAGATCTATGGATTTGGTGGAAGAGATGGGGAAGAAGGAGATTAGGTGTAGAGAGAGAAAGGAGAGGGAAGAAAAGTAGAGAGAGAAAGTGATTAGATTAATTGAATAATGTTAATGAATGAATTAACCAACCCCCTCCTAACATGCTAGGAGGGGTATATATATAGCCCACCCTACATGTGGGCTATATGGACTATACATTACACAGTGGACCACGAGCCCATTACATAATTATCGTTGGAGCGACCGATCCTTCATAAATACGTAAAACGTATTTCCAACAATCTCCCCCTAAGGGAGGTCGCTCCAAGTTACAAAGTTCTAAATATTCTATGGCTCGTGATCTATGCTAATAATGATGTGACCGAGACTTTCTTTGGGAAAACACATTTCCAACAACCCACCATATTTTTTATTTCAATGGCTCCGTGTGGAGAGACTTGAGTCGCAATGTATGGACCCGTCCATTTACTTCTCAACTTCCCAGGAAAAAGCTTAAGTCTAGCATTGAATAACCAAACTTTTTGACCAACCAAGAAAGACTTCTTGGTGATGTGTCGATCATGAAAAGCTTTGGTTTTCTCCTTATAAATCCTAGAACTTTCATAGGCATCACGTCTAATCTCATCTAGTTCAGATAATTGAAGTTTCCTAGAACTACCTGCTTTCTCTAAATCCAGATTAACGGTCTTAATCGCCCATTCAGCCCTATGCTCTATCTCAACCGGTAAATGACACGCCTTGCCGTATACTAACTTATACGGTGACATACCAATTGGAGTCTTAAAAGCCGTCCTATATGCCCACAAAGCATCATCTAACCTCAAGGACCAATCTTTCCTATCACTACGAACAGTCTTTTCTAAAATTCGCTTAATCTCCCTATTAGATACTTCCACCTGTCCACTCGTCTATGGGTGATAAGGGGTAGCTATCCTATGATTAACTCCATAGTGTTTCAATAATTTCCCAAATCTAAAGTTCTTAAAGTGGGAACCCCCATCACTAATGATAGCCTTAGGAATTCCATGCCTAGCAAAGATATTCTTCTTAACAAACTTAAGAACTACACTATGGTCATTGGTTCTAGTAGCCTCAGCCTCTACCCACTTAGACACATAATCAACTGCCACTAAAATGTACACATTGCCATGTGAAGTGGGGAATGGTCCCATAAAATCAATACCCCACACGTCAAAGATCTCAACAACAAGTATAGGATTCATAGGCATTTGATCGCGCCTTGAAATCCCACCAACTTGTTGGCAACGAATACATGCTTTCACAAAAGACTGGGCATCCTTGAAGATAGTCGGCCAAAAGAAACCGCTTTGCAGGACTTTATGCCCAGTTTTCGTAGCACCAAAGTGACCACCACATGCATAAGAACGGCAATGAGCCAATATGTCCATATGCTCATGATCAGGAACACATCTCCTAACGACTTGGTCAGCACACACCTTATAGAGCTCCGGATCCTCCCAAAAATAATGCTTCAACTGGGAGAAGAAGTATTTTCTTTGTTGCTTGGACCAAAAATCCGGAAGCTTTTTAACAGCTAGGTAATTAACTATATTTGCGTACCAAGGAACCTTAGAAACCTCTAATACACTTTCATTCGGAAAGCTTTCCTTAATCACGTCAGAAGGGTTGAACGGCGGAGGGATAATTCTAGACAAATGGTCGGCAACTACATTTTCTGACCCCTTTTTATCCCGAATTTCTAGATTAAATTCCTGTAAAAGCAAAATCCACCCAAGCAACCTCGATTTTGTCTCTTTCTTAATCAACAAATGTCTTAAGGCACTATGATCTGAAAATACTATCACCTTATAATGCCCCCAAATATATGACCTAAACTTATCAAGAGCAAAAACCACAGCTAACAACTCTTTTTCAGTAGTGGTGTAATTCATTTGAGCTTCTGAAAAAGTCTTAGTAGCATAAAAGATTACAACGGGTTTCTTATCGACCCGCTGTCCTAGAACCGCCCCAGCGGCATAATCACTCGCATCACACATGATCTCGAAAGGCTTCGACCAATCAGGTGATTGCAGAATAGGGGCTTCTACAAGCTTTTGCTTAAGCATACTAAATGCATTAAGACATGATTCATTAAAGTCAAAGCGTGCATCTTTTAAGAGTAGATTGCAAAGAGGCTTTGATATTGCACTAAAATCTTTAATAAATCGCCTATAGAACCCGGCATGACCAAGAAAAGAACGCACACCTTTGACGGTAGTGGGAGGAGGAAGGGTTGAAATTACTTGAACTTTGGCACGGTCAACCTCAAACCCTTTTTCAGACACAACATGCCCTAATACAATTCCCTCTCGAACCATGAAATGACTCTTCTCCCAACTAAGCACCAAATTAGTTTCGGTGCATCTTTTTAACACGCTTTCAAGCTGATCAAGGCAGCTTTCAAAAGATTGACCAAAGATGGAGAAATCATCCATAAATATCTCTACAGATTCTCCAACCATGTCAGAAAATATACTCATCATACACCGCTGAAAGGTAGCGGGTGCATTACACAGGCCAAAAGGCATTCTTCGAAATGCAAACGTCCCATATGGACACGTAAACATAGTTTTGGCCTGGTCATCAGGATGGATGGGTATTTGATTATAACCGGAGTACCCATCCAAGAAGCAATAGAACTTCTTACCAGAAAGCTTCTCAACTATTTGATCAATGAAAGGTAGTGGGAAGTGATCTTTTGATGTGGCATTATTCAGCTTACGGTAATCTATGCAAACTCTCCACCCAGTAACTGGTCGGGTTGTGAGTTTTTCCCCATTCTCGGTTTACACAACGGTGATTCCGGCCTTTTTAGGCACCGTTTGGGTAGGTCTTACCCATTTACTATCCGAGATGGGATAGATGATACCGGCATCTAACCATTTAAGAACTTCCGTCTTGACTACCTCTTTCATATTAGGATTCAGACGCCTTTGCGCATCTCTTGCTGGCTTAATATCTGGGTCCGTAACAATTCGATGCATACATAATGAAGGGCTGATCCCTTTCAAGTCTACAATTGTCCATCCAACTGCTGCTTTGTACTTGGAAAGCACTTTTAGAAGTGCTTCCTCTTGTGATTCAGAGAGATCAGAAGCAACAATAACATGTAAAGTATTATTAGGACCTAGAAAAGCATATTTGAGATTAGATGGCAAAGGTTTTAGTTCAAGAGATGGAGGCACCTCTAGAGATGGTTTCGTGGCCGTGTCAAAAGTAGAAGGCAAGGGCTCCACTTTATAAGACCAAGGTGGTTTTTGATGGTCCAAGGAACTGACCAAACACTCTTGAATCTCTTGAACTTCAGCAACATCAAGAATCTCCTCATTCTCACCAGTTAGATATAATTCTAAAGGATCATCCTTAAGCATACGGGATGCATGCTTTTGAACTTCCTCATCAATCACATATACTTGATAACATTCATTCATCATAGGAGAATTCATAGAATTAAACACATTCAATCTTATCTTCTTATTACCGAAGGCAATATCCATGGCGCCAGTCCGACAATTAATCCTAGCATCTATCGTGGCTAAGAATGGGCGCCCAAGGATAATAGTTGGTTGAACATCTTTGTATTGTGACTCGGTGTCCATAACAAAGAAGTCAACTGGGTAATAGAAATCATCAACTTTCACAATAACATCCTCTAAGATACCTCTAGGAATTTTGGTAGATCGATCGGCTAAGGAAATAATGGTGTCTGTCTTACGAAGAGTTCCTAAGTCATACTTATCAACCAAACTAGCAGGAAGGATGTTGATACTGGCACCAAGATCAAGGAGCGCCTTCTTAATGGCAATATTTCCAACCACAACTGAAATCAACGGTGCTCCAGGATCTTTGAATTTAGGAGGAAGAGAGCTAGATAAGACTACACTAACATGCTCAGTTAGGTCAATCTTTTTAGGCAAAGACGCCTTCAGCTTCCTCTTCTGAGTACACAAATCCTTTAAAAACTTGGCATAAGCAGGAATTTGCTTGATAGCGTCAATAAGGGGAGATTGATCTTAACTTGCTTGAAAGTCTCCCACATATCCTCAGCGTGAGGACCCTTTTTAGCTAACCTTGCAGATGTCGATTTCTCTAAACCCGTAGGGTAAGGCATGCTGGACACACCACCCTCCTCAACTTCGGGAGTTTTCGTAGCTCTAAGATTCAGTGTTGTTTGTTTAGGAAAATCATTTAACAAATCATTTACCAACTCAGAACCGGACTTAACATTATCAGAATTTTTACCTTCAACAATAATTTCGTCATCAGTAACAAAATCCTCGACATCAGGAGAATTTGGAATTCCCTTGTCATTGTTGTAGATTTTACCGTTTCGAAGAGATGTCACCATATTCACGTGTTCATTTCCATTTTTCTTATGTGTGGGATTCATGGTGGGGTAGCTCGGTAGCCTTCCCTCATCTCTTTTGCTTAATTGATCCGCTAATTGACCAACTTGTCTCTCAAGAGCTGCAATAGATTTGGTAGTGGTCTCGTGTCTTTGATTAGTGACCTTGAATTTTCTATTAATCTCTTAATTGTTGGTAGACAATGAATCCATAAGCCTATCAAACTTTCGGTCAAGGTTCAAGAGACTGTTATCATCTTGCCCTTGGCCCTGATTTGGATATTGTTGTTGTGGCCTATGATTGTAAGAATTTTGTTGAAAATTAGATGAATCGCCACCCTCATACCTTGGTTTGTAACCATAGTGTTGTTGTTGGGCATTATTAGGGCGATTGTCTTCATCTTTCCAACGGAGGTTGGGGTGATTGCGCCATCCAGGATTATAACTTTCGGAGAATGGGTCATTTCGTGGACGACCACCATAGACTCCATTTACCTCCTCATTTGGTGGTGCCCCCCAACTTTGACAATTATCGACAGAGTGACTCGGATCACCACACATTGAACACCCACTATGCGACACATTAGACACATTTGGAACACCTTTTCCTATATTTTTCAACAAAAGATCAACTTTCTTACTTAACTAGCTAATTTCAGAATTTGTGCCACGTTGGTTAGACACATAATTGGCGGAAGATGGGTGGTTGTTTCGATCCACTAAAGCTTGGGTCTTAGAACCTTTGCTTAGTTTTTCAAAAAACTCCCATTCTTCCTCCATATGTCGCGAGAAAAACATACCCACACTAGTGGCCATCACAAATTGTTGGTTGTTATAATCCAACCCATCATAGAAGACTTTGACAAGCTCCCATTTTGGAACATCGTGATGAGGGCATGTTCTTAATAACTCCTTAAGTCTATTAAAGGCTTCATGAAACTGCTCGCCTGGGATTTGATGAAAGGATTTAATCTTATTTCTAATGGCAGCAATTTTACTTATAGAATAAAATTCCTCAAGAAAAGCAGATTGCATTTCAGACCATGAGTTAATACTACCTGGCTCAAGAGATGAGAACCAGTCCTTAGCTTGATCTTTAAGTGAAAAAGGAAAAAGCCGAAGTCTTACCTCATCCTTGGTAATGTTATTAACCTGATGTGTGTTAGCAATTGAGAAGAATTCTCGCAGATGTGCATATGGCTCCTCACGACCTCTAAACACTGGCAAGATTGCTATGAAGTTCGGCTGGATCTTGAAGTTACTTGTAACCCCTTTAACCGGATCCGGATAAACGATAGGCGAAGGATCCTCGAAGATCCCCGACCTGTAATAAGAATCAACACCCCGTGGTGGAGATTCTTCTCCGCTACTACTGCCGCTAGCACTTCCGCCAACATCTTCGTCACCTGGCATTTCAGCGAAAAGCTCTGCTAAACCTGAAAAATCAAGATTAGTAGAAAACTGTCGAAACGTCTTCCTTCTTAACCTTGCCCTTTTCTCAACCTCAGGATCGTAAGCTAACGGTGATGTACGTCCCGATCTACGTGTGCGCATACACTAACCTTCACACTCACAAGAAACAAAACAAACAAACAAAACAAAACAAAACAAGAAAATAAAATCTTTTTGTATTTTTGTATTTTATTAAAGAAAAATATTAACAAAAACTTAAACGAAAAGCTCACTGAGTCCCCGGCAGCGGCGCCAAGTTTTTGATCGACGTCGAAGTGCCGGTCAAAAATAACCTAATTACCTTATACTAGATAGGGTAAGCGGGTATCGATCCACGAGGACTATGTGGTTCTAGTTTAAGTTTTGGGGTGATCACTGATCAATGAAGGTTTTGGTTTTGAAATCTGACACCCAAAATACTTTTGATAATAAAAATGCGGATTAAAAATTGAAATAATTATTAAGCTAATAATAAAGCTAAAAAATAAAATAAAGATGTAAACAATTAAAAGAAAAATGCAATCCCTTCCAGCTCCTAATATTTATGGTTGGTCACACTTATGGATTATCGAAACTTTTCAGTTCGTTTACAAAGATTATTTCGACTTAATATGAATGAATTAATGTCGGCATTTATTATGTTTATCTATGACTCGCGATAATAAATCTTATATAAATCCAACCAATAATTATGTTTTAGTAATTTATTTAGGTACAAGTTATGTTTATTATACGACCATCTTTGTTTTTTAACTAAATAAAATAAGTATGAATCGTTAACTAACATTAAATTGTCTCACACAAATAATTAAACATAATATTAAATCGATAAAAATAATTTATAAATAAATCATAAATCAATGTAATAAAAATATAATAATCAAAAAGTGATGATCAAACCATAAATAAAGTTACAATGAATTACAACAAAATTAGCCGGACATTGCGGTGTACCCGAGACAATGTCTCAACCTAGCAAGCATGCAAACAAGTCAATTATTTGCCCAAAATTGGCGGCTGATCTTTGCTCCAATTTTTTTTATTCTTTGTGATGTACAAAACCACACCAAATTGCCACTTGCAATCCCCACTTCTTCACTTGCAATTATTATATCTGTGCAAGATGGAATCGTCTTTATGAATCGGCTGTGTTTATTATGCAGCCCCCCTTTTGTGTCTTTTTTTCTTTTTGTAGTATCCACCAGTGGGTTATTGGGTATTAGGCCCAAAAATTATTATTATTTATTTTATTTATTTTTTTTTCTTTTATTATTTTGGCATATAATAATTTTGGCCCAATAAAAAATAACCCAACATTAATAATTGCTCGAACGAACCCGGACAAATAAAAGATGACCAAAAATATTGCGACGCGCTCAAATCTTTTTCTTCAATATTTTTTCTTCATTTATCGGCGCTCACAATGTCTTTTCTCCAAAAAATTAATTAAACGGCCATTTTATTCCATTTCGCTCGTAACCTACATAATCACAAAACACACTCAAAGTACATATATAACAACAAATAAATATATAACTAAGCTAAATTAACATGCTATGAGGTGAATGAAAAATACACCGATTAACGGGCCTTGGGCCTAGATAACAAATACTGCTAATACTCCCCTGCAATTGGAATGGGAGGTCTCCAAACATTCAAACTAGACCGAAATTCGAGAAACAAAGCACTTGGGAGACCCTTGGTAAATATATCAGCATACTGAAACCGGGATGGAACATGGAGCACACGAACCTGACCGGAAGCAACATAGTCACGAACAAAATGAATGTCAATCTCAATATGTTTAGTGCGCTGATGTTGAACAGGGTTAGTGGATAAATACACGACACTAACATTATCACAATAGACAAGAGTAGCAGTGGTAAGTGGAGTATTGCAACTCAAGCAACAAATTCCGAAGCCACGCAGTCTCAGCGACAACATTTGTAACACCACGATATTCTGCCTCAGCACTAGATCGAGACAGTGTGACCTGCCGCTTAGCAGACCAAGATAAAAGATTATCACCAAGGAAAACACAATACCCGGAAGTGGATCTACGGGTAACAGGGCAACTAACCCAATCAGCATTTGTGTAAGCAGTAAGCTGAGCAGTAGACGAAACATGAAACTAAAGTCCAAAAGCCATGGTACCATGCACATAACGCAAGATGCGCTTCAAAGCAGTAAAGTGTTGTTCAAGTGGATCATGCATGTAAAGACATACCTGTCGTACAACATAAGATAAATCCGAGCGAGTGAAAGTCAAATACTGAAGAGCACTAGCAAGACTGCGATACAACGTAGGATCACTAACATGATCACCATCAGAACCAAGCTTTGACTCAGTATCGGAAGGGGTCTTACATGGGTTACAATGCTGCATGTGAGCTCGCTCAAGAATCTCCTCTGCAAATTTAGACTGAGAGAGGAACAATCCAGACTTCGAACGCTGCGCAGATATACCAAGGAAATAACTGAGAGAGCCTAGACCAATCATAGCAAACTCACTGTGAAGTAGTGCAATAATGCGCTGTAAAAGAGATGCAGAGGAGGCGATGAGTACAATGTCATCCACATATAACAACAGATAAGCAATATATGAGCCTCGGTGATAGAAAAATAATGACGCATCAGTTTTACCGTGCTGAAAACCGACACGTGTAATAAAACTAGCAAACCGCTGAAACCATGCGCACAGAGCTTGCTTAAGCCCATATAACGAGTGCTGCAAATGACACACATAATCTGGGTGAATGGAATTAACAAAGCCCGGTGGCTGGTGCATGTAAACTGTCTCCGATAATTGGCCATGAAGAAAAGCATTCTTCACATCAAGCTGATGAATAGACCAATCTCGTGATACTGCAAGACTCAATACAGTATGAATCGTAGCTGGTTTAACAACCGGACTAAAGGTCTCATCACAATCAATCCCCTGTTGTTGATTGCGGCCATTGGCAACCAACCTAGCTTTATACCGGCTTAAAGAATCATCTGCATTAAACTTATGCCTAAAAAGCCACATGGAACGAACAATATTAACATTAGCTGGACGTGGCACAAGATCCCATGTTCCGTTAGAAATCAAAGCATTATATTCAATAACCATATCTTGTTTCCAATTGGGATCACTAAGGGCATGTGAGTGAGAGCGAGACAGCGGTGAGGTAGTGGTGACATGACAATTCATTTTTTGGATAGGTTTGGAAATCCCGACTTTCGCACGTGTGACCATGTGTTGTGTATTAGTAGGAGGGTTAGGTAATATGTGTGAGCTATTAGTAACAATGGGTGTGATTTGGGTTTGCAGACTGATAGGCGTCGGGGAATTTTGTCGTGTCGGGCTAGTGGGTTGTATTGTAGTTTGTTGGGACGGGGATGACGGAGGTGTATATGGAGAGGGTTGTTCGTGAGTGGGTGGCGGGGGTAAGGGAGTGGGCTGAATTGAAGCAGTGGGTAGTGGTCGAGGTGAAGGAGTTTGTATGGGAGGAGCATGGTAATGTTTGGTTGGGATAATGCGGGTCAGTAAAAAATCATAATTTGGCGGTGTAGTTGGTGTCATGGACCCAAAAGGGTATACCTCCTCATCAAATATAACGTGTCGAGAAATAATAATTTTATTAGTCGACAAGTCAAGACATCTATAACCACGATGTAAGGCCGGATACCCAAGAAAAATACATGCGGTTGAACGAGGTTGAAGCTTATAATCAAAATATATGCGTGGATAACAAAGACATCCAAATACAAGTAAGTGATCATAGGTTGGTGGTTTGTTATAAAGTTTGGTAAAAGGTATTTCATTGTTGATGGCAGTGGAAGGGAGAAGATTTAAAAGGTGAGTTGCCATGTGAAGGGCTTCAACCCAATATGTGGGAAGTATGTGTGCTTGAAAGAGTAGTGTACGGGTAATATTATTAAGGGTGCGTAGCATACGTTCGGATTTCCCATTTTGTTGGGAAGTCTTGGGACAAGAAAACCGAAACTGTATGCCATGTTGGCGAAAAAGGTCATGGTAACGGGTATTGTCATACTCACCCTCATGGTCACACTGCAAGGCTTTGATGTCAACATTAAATTGTTGATTCACATAAGAACGAAAAACAACAAAGGTATCAAACAAATCAGACTTATGAAGCAAATGATATACCCAAACATAATGAGAGAAATGATCTAAAAAGATAGCATAATATTTAATACCGCTTTCACTCTAAATAGGTGAGGTCCACAAATCAGAATGAATAATTTCAAACAAAGTTGTAACATTTGACTTTGAACTATAAAATGGAAGCTTGTGATGTTTTCCTAACTGACACGCATGACACAAAGCGGGCAACTTTGATTTATTACATGAAATAAAATGACTAGACTCTATGCGACGAAGAACATCTTCACCAGGATGACCAAGGCATCGGTGCCACGTACTAGGAATCAAGGTAAGCAAAGCAAATGGAGTGGTAGATGATGGTTGTTGGGTGACAGGATAGAGGTCTCCGGTACTGTCACATCGGAGAAGAAGCTTGCCGGTTTGGTAATCCTTCACAGAAAAACCATACGCGTCAAATTCAACAGACACATTATTATCACGAGTAAACTTGCGGACATAAATTAAATTTTTTATGATGTTAGGTGTCACAAGTATATGATGAAGGTGTAGAGGTTGTTGAGGTGTGTGTAAAAAACTATGGCCCACGGGTAGAGGTTGGCCATTGCCAACAAATACCAACTTATAAATGCTTTGATTGCTAAAAGATGTGAGCATACATGTGTTGTCAGTCACATGAGAAGAGGCACCAATATCCATATTCCATGCGGGTTCCTGAAGCGTCATAGTTTGAAATGCCTGCTGGAGCATGGTAGCTTGAGCCGGGTAACCATATTTGCCCGGATAAATAATAGCTTGACTACCTGGTATAGGAGCTGAACCAAAATAAGGACTTGAAGCTTGTTGGGCCAAAGTGTGATGGACCGGAGGTGGCTGGGTCATAACATGTTGGGCCGGTGTAATAGTTGCAATGTGAGCCTGTGGAATTTGTTGGGCCGATATAGGAGAGTGGGCCTGATATGAGTTTGGCCTAACACCAAAATGAAAATACAAAAATCCCATATTAGGATGCATGGAATATAGGTTATAGTGACCATTTGGTAGTGGGCTTGAGTGAACAGTAGGACCAGTAACATTGGAACGTGAATTAGTTTGTGTCCCACGTAAAGAATTTGTATTATGTGATTCTCGAATGGTATTGGTTCCCATGGACTTGTTATTTACGCTAGGTGTTGTAACAGTAGGACGTGGCCTTAAATCGTTATCACCATGCACAAATTTACAACAAGCACCATAAGTGCAAGAGCCTCGTTAAAAATTACGACAAATATCAAAACCCGAGTTACCCATGGTGTTGCCTTTATCATTTTTTGTAGTGGCTGCAACAAGAATTGTACAAGACGATGTAGTATTATGAAAAAGAGAGTTACCATTTGATTGTTGAGACATGTCACTTTCTTCAAGAAGCATCAATGATCGTAGATCATCAAAGGTAGGGGCCTTTTCTCGAAGACGAATAACACGAGTCGCATCCGGATACTTGCTATGAATCCCATTGATGGCGTAAGTCACAAGGCTAGAGTCTTTTACAGGTGAACCAAGATTGGAAAGGCGATCGGATTTTGATTTTATTTGTTGAAAAAAATCAGTGACCGATGAATTTCCAATAGCCATATTGCGAATCTCATTGTCAAGTTGAGTAATATGAGCATCCTTATTGTCGTGAAAAAGGTCTTTCAATCGCTTCCAAAATCCATGCGCGGTAGAATCAACATCAACAACCATCTCCACAATTTTGGGAGATATGGTGGAGTACATCCACATGACAACTAATGAGTCGTTAGATTCATTAAGGGGATCAATAGTAGATGTGCTTGCTGATGACGGGGCGTCAAGATGATGACGCACTTCATAAGTTTTGTAGAATCATTGAAACAAAGAGCTCCAAGAGTTGTAGTTTAATTTATCAAGATCAAGGGGGCGGGGGGGGGGGGGGGGGATGCACGCCTTGATGCTTGCAGTCGAATAAGTTTTATCGCTTGGTTGTTTTGGTGGTGAAGGTGATCCTGTCATGATGTTTATGACAAGGTAGATGCAAAGATAAGCAATAGTAAACAAGATGTTATGCTACAGCAGCCGAAAAAAGAAAAGGTGATTTTAGGGTTAGGGTTTTAAGAGGATCAGTATTGACTTGATACCATATCAGAGTTTATTATTCCCCATCATCTCATTCAATATACATTAACCAAATATACATGCCAACATCAGTCGGTTGACAGATGGGTTACATAAACATAACGGGCCTTGGGCCTAGTTAACAAATACTGCTAATATTGCGAGATTATTAAAAGAGACTGTACCTTAGGTGGAAACTCGGGAAGGTCTACTAATCAACAAGCTGTGTAAGCTATGGAAGCATGGAAACATTCAGACTTCTTGTGTCACAATTATGTTCTGAATGGTTTGATGGACTCTTTGTACAACGTGTAATGCAAGACTAAGACTGCCAAAGAATTATGGGAGTCGTTGGAACGCAGATACAAAATTGAGGATGCTGGTACAAAGAAGTTCGTGGTAGCTCATTTTTTGGATTACAAGATGGTTGATTCAAAGAATGTGATAACTTAGGTTCAAGATCGGTAGGTTTTGCTACACGACATTCATGTTGAGGGTATGACTTTTAGTGAAACTTTTCAAGTTGCTGCTATCATTGAAAACTTACCTCCAAGCTGGGTAGAATTTAAAAACTACTTGAAGCATAAGCAAAAGGAGACGACTGTTGAAGACTTGGTTGTTCGTCTTCGTATTGAAGAGGTCAATAAAGCTAGCTCAGAAAAACACTTATACACCTGATTCTACCAAGGAAAATATGGTTGAGCATGATTCGTCTTCTTCAAAGTCTAAAGGCAAGAGCTTTAGAAAAGGGAAGAATGACAAGAAGAGCAAAGGGAAGTCTGATACCTTGCTTCTAAAGATGGAATTGCAAAGCAGAAGTTCCAAGAAAATTGCTTCAACTGTGACAAGCGAGGTCATCGTGTTGCTACTTGTAAAGCACCATAGCGGGTGACTCCACGCGAGGCTAATATGGTGAATGATAATGTGGACATGATTTCTATGGTGTCTAATGTCATTTCCATGATCTCTGAAGTTAACCTGGTAGGTTCTAATAACAGTGATTGGTGGGGTTATACTGGGGCAACCCGTCATGTGTGTGCTGATAATAGTATGTTTAACTCTTTCAGAGAGGTTGACAATGGAGAGAAGGTGTACATGGGAAACTCTGCGACTGCTGATATCAAGGGCGAAGGAGATGTTATTTTGAAGATGACATCCAAGAAAGAGCTCAAGTTGACTAAAGTATTGTATGTTCCAGAAATTCGCAAGAATCTTGTGTTTGAATGGCTTTTGAATAAGTTTGGCTTTCGTCTTGTTTTTTAATCTAATAAAGTTTTTCTTTCTAAGAATCAAATGTATGTTGGTAAGTGGTATGCCCTGAATGGTATGTTTAAGCTCAATGTAATAGTTTTTAAGAATGATATTAATAAAATGAATTCTTCTGCTTACTTAATTGAGTCTTCTAATGTGTGACACGGTCGTCTTGGACATGTTAATTTTGATTCAATGCGTCGTTTGATCAAATTTAATAGCATACCAAATTTTCATATTTATTCAAATTATAAGTGTGAAACTTGTGTCGAAGCCAAACTTACAAGATTATCTTTCAAATCGATTGAACGAAAAACCGAACCACTTGATATGATACACACATACATATGTGATTTGATTCACTACCTACAAAAGGTGGCAATAAGTATTTCATCACGTTTATTGATGATTGCACAAATTACTGCTACATTTACTTGTTGAAAAGTAAAGATGAAGCTATAGACAAGTTTGTTCTATACAAAACCGAAGTTGAAAATCAACTTGGTAGGAAAATCAAGGTTGTACGAAGTGATAGAGGAGGTGAATATGTGTCTCCGTTTGCTGATCTATGTGCGAAACATGGAATCAGACACGAGTTCACCGCTCCTTATTCACCCCAGCAAAACGGTATTGCCGAAAGAAAGAATTGTACCTTGAAAGAAATGGTTAATGCCATGTTGTTAAGTTCTGGTTTGAGCCGAGACATATGGGGGAAGCTTTTCTAACGACTACTTATCTTTTAAACAAGATACCTCGTAAGGATAAAGAGGAAACCCCATATGAATTATGAATGGGAAGAAAACCATCATAGTATGGGGGCGTCAAGCCAAGGTAGTTGTGCCGACACCTAAGGCCAAAATGATTGGACCTAAATCTGTGGATTGTATATTTATTAAATATGCTAAGAATAGCAGTGCTTATCGTTTCATTGTACATGATTCAAAAAATCCAGATATACATAAGAACACAGTAATGGAATCAAGGAATGTTTCCTTCTTTGAAAATATATTTCCTTGTTTAACAAAGGAAAATGGAAGCTCATCTAGAATAGATGATGAAGTTTTCCAAGATAAGAGACAACGAGATGATAGTAATCTCCAAGATGAGAGATTAGATCAACCCGAGAAAGAAGAGGTTGAACTGAGAAGAAGCAAAAGGGCTAGAACCGAGAAATCATCTAGACCTGATTTTGTCTCTTTTATGGTAGAAAATGAACTCACTTCTTATCAAGAAGCGGTAAATTCCTCAGAAGGGCCTCGATGGAAAGAAGCGATTAACAGTGAAACATATTCTATTTTACAAAATCATAATTTGGAGCTCGTGGATTTACCTCCTGGTTGTAAACCACTAGCCTATAAATGGATCTTCAAGAAGAAGATGAAAGTTGATGGCACCATTGAAAAGTACAAAGAAAGATTGGTGATCAAAGGATTTAGAAAACGCGAAGGTGTAGATTACTTTGATACTTATTCGATTGTTACACGAATGACTTCTATTAGAATGATTCTTGCTATTGCCGCATTAAGAAATTTAGAAGTTCAACAAATGGATGTGAAAATGGATTTTCTAAACGGATATTCAGAAGAAGAAATATACATGAATCAACCCGAGGGTTTCATGAATCCTGGACAAGAGAGCAAAGTTTGTAGGCTTGTTAAGTCATTGTATGGCTTAAATCAAGCTCCTAAAACTTGGCATCAAAAGTTTGATCACGCCATGTTAAAGAGTGGATTCAAAATTAATGAATGCGACAATTGTGTTTATGTCAAAGACAAAAATAGTGTATATGTAATTTTGTGTCTTTGTGTTGATGATATGCTTATCGTTGGAAGTAACGACAAGATGATCAAGTCTACTAAAGACATGTTGAAATCAAAGTTTGACATGAAAGATATGGGTTTGGCTGATGTGATCCTTGGAATAAAGATCATATGAACTGAGAGTGGACTTGCATTAAGTCAAGCACATTACGTGGACAAAATTCTTAATACTCATAATGCTGGGGATTCCGGCCTACCTAGAACTCCAACTGACACTAGTTTGCATCTATCTAAAATTAGAGCCGCATGTGTTACCCAATTAGAGTATTCAAGAATTATTGACATGTTAATGTATTTGATGACATGTACTCGACCTGACTTAGCATATGCTTTTAGCAGGCTGAGTAGGTATACTAGTAATCCAAGTGAAGCACATTGGAAAGCTATGACTAGGGTACTTCATTATTTGAGATACAATCATAATTATGGACTGAATTATGTTAGATATCCAACAGTTATTGAAGGATAGAGTGATGCAAATTGGATATCTGACATAAAGGATTCTAGATCGACCAGTGGATATGTGTTTACACTGGGAGGGGCCGCTATATCTTAGAAGTCTTCCAAGCAAACAGTAATAGCTAAGTCCACGATGGAATCAAAATTTATCACTTTAGATAAATGCGAAGAAGAGGCGAAATGGCTACGTCAATTCGTAGAGGACATACCTAGGTGGCCTAAACCGGTAACGACCATTACTATACATTGTGATAGTAAATCGGCAATTGGGAGAGCTCATATCACAATGCATAATGGAAAGTCTAGACATATCCGTCGTCAACATAATTCGGTACCACAACTACTCTCAACAGGAGTTATCTCAATTGGCTACGTGAAGTCAAAGGATAACATCGTGGATCCATTTATGAAAGGTTTAAGCAGAGAGTTAGTTAGTAAGTCGTCTAAAGGAATGAGACTAAAGCCCTTAAAGGAATGAGTTTCTATGAAGGAAAACCTAACCCAATTGACTGGGGATCCCAAGATTTAGGTTCAATAGGACAACCTAATCATAGAAATGTGAGGGACATCAATATGGGGGAGTTACTTAATACAGTAACTAGCCTAGTCCATTCCTAGAATAATGTGACTTATTGAGAGGTTAAACATATGGTTTAATGACTCAGGATGAAATCATAAAGCATAATTATTCAAGATGAAATCATAAAACATATGTTTTTAATGATTCAAGATGAAATCACCTATGTGAGAGAGAAGTGGGGTCGCTTCGAAGGAAATTGTGGGAGCGTAGTTTCTAAGAGCTCTTGCAAAACTAGGCGAGTGTTCATGACCGTAATGAACACGACTACGAGGAATTGACAAGGTCAGGGAGAGTCTTATGTGAGTGTGTATTGTCATCTATGTAAATAGAGGCTGAGTTCAAGGATATCGCGTCTACTCAGATCTAGGAGTCTAAGTGCATCTCATAAGGTAAGAATCAAAGGGTTACACCTACCTATCTTATGTAGGACTTAACCGCATAAATTTTGCCGAAACTTTCGTGTGTTTTCGACCGATCCCTTTCATGTGGGGGATTGTTGGAAAATGTTTTGCAAAATAGTTTTTTACAATACTTTGGACATAATTTTATATATGTATATATTATATATATATTCGTAGTACTTAGTAGCTTTGCGTTCTCCTCGAAGAGAGCTTTACAACGAGCAAAAGTATGTCCAATATGGATTTAATATGAATGAGATATCGTGTCTCAAAGTGAGTCACGTGAAACATAAATTTTGGAAAAATAATTGTCCCACATCGCTCAAGTCATGAAGTGAAAACATGTTTATAAGAAATCTTGGTTTCTACCTTCAATATTCATTTGTAAGTTTTTACTCCCACGCCTACGCGCGCAGGGGGGGGGGGGGGGGGGGGGGGGGAGGGGAGGGGATGCATAAAGTGAGATTTCTAGGCCAAAAACGGGTTCGAAGCTACTGAACTTGTGCATGAACGCGCGACCTGCAGACACGAATGCAGTTCCGAAATTCGCCTGGGTGCGGGCAAATTTTGGTATCTTTTAGGAATATATATTAACTTAATACACAGTTATTCACATAATATTTTGTGTGTGTTAAAAATACAAGAAATCTGTTTTAGTTATAACAGATTTTCCTGACTATGGTATATATTTTTCTTTGAGAACAAGTCAAGTTTTTTATATAAATATAACCTCTCCTCATTCAGTTAAGACACTGAAAAACGCAGGATTTTCCAGCTCCATTACCGGACTTATTTCCAGCAGTCCTTCAGTGAGAAACACTTGATCCTTTCCGTAATCTTTCAGGCAAGTGTGTCTTGTCCAGCTGTACAACATCTTTGGACATTGTACCCTGGGAAACAGAAGACAAATCTGTTTTAAAGGAAGCGTGTTATGCACGTGCCTCGACTTAGTCTTTTCTACTTTCTTCGTTACTGTTATTTATTTTCTGTCATTTAACTTTCTGTTAACTTTATTATTGTAATTTAATATCTTTATAAAAGTTTACAAAGTTTCCTACAAACTCATCATACCAATTTTATAAGGAAAAAACTACCTCAACCTCACATTTGTCCTATATTTTAATGTAAATTTAGTGGGCTATATTCAATTTTTTAAAAAATGTATAAAAGCTCTACGAGCCCACAAACACCTGCCCTGAAAGATTTTATTTTCAATTTTAGAAAAAAGCATTAGTCCATTGGCAGACCGTCTTCATTCTCCGTCTTCTTCATTCGCATAGCAGTAGCATGTATGCAATTTTTATTTTTATTTTTATAAATAAAATAAATGTTGATAAAAAAAGAGAGCCCATATTTGCTATGATTCTCAAGGTTTTTTTAAGCTTGAGAACAGTACCTCACGCTTGAGGAGCTCACCCCCCACCCCAATGAAGGAAGATATTAGGGGCCAAGGGGTAGCCCCCCCCCCCCCCCAAATTTTTGCTACCAAGTATTAGTTTATACTATGTTTATGTAAAAAAAATTACATTCTGCCCCCCTAAAAGTTGGGAGAACAAACCGTCATTTTCATAGAAGATATCTAAAATCTATTTACCAAGAAACTTCATTCGGTTCCCAATTTCCCATTACCCTATGTCCTTATCTATATCCATTTTCAAATATAATTGAAAGTGTGCATAACACGAAGGAATGTGTTTGGAATCTCTTTCTGTTTTGCAAGCACTTTTAATGAGTTACCGTTATAAAATGTTCCTTTGATGATCAGGTACTTCAGTTTTAGTCTAATTTTTCAAAGGTTTCGAGTATGGTTCAAAATAACACCATAGTTTTGGCAAATTATGATTAGCGACCTTTAAGTTAAACCAATTTTCATACATTTCTCAGGAAAGGCTCACTGTATGTTGTTTTCTTCAAGAGGCTTCAAGGATTTTTATTTAGCTCATAATTTTTTGCATAGACCATTGTCGTTTAACAGTTTCCTTGCTGACATCTGAAAGTTCTTGAATCAAGTATAAAAAATCAATTTGAAAATTTGTTTTTTATAACTTGTGATAACCGTGAATGTGCCATATGATGCTAAGCTATTGTCTCAAGAGCTGTTCAGTATGAGCATCTTTCGTAAGTTGCGACTCACTTGTGGATGTGATATCCCGAGCCCAACATCGTTTATTTAATCCTATTTTATGAATATTTTTGAAATTTTTAAGAAATTTCGTTTGCTATATATTTGACGGTTTAAGTTGAAACTAACGTTTAAGGTCGTAATTTTAACATTTGACGATTTAAGAAGAACCGATAACGACTGCGATACCGACGGATGCCCAAAATTTACCTTTTATTATCGATTGATCGATATTTGAGTTTTTCGAGATTTTATTTTTATTACGTGTTAAGTCGAGTCGGAACCATATGAATATTCGTTTTGTGTGTGTTTTAACCTTTGGAAAGTAATTTTGTGAAACCCCGACTCCCGCAAAAATTTCAAAACCGACTAGTGAGTCGATTCCCGCTTTTAAAATATGTCGTTTAAAAACAAGGACAAAAGAATACCAAGCTTGCACTTTGGTCCCTCAAATTTTCATTAAATGGAGGAAAGGAATAACACACCTCACAAATTCATTTCAAAATTTTTCTTCTCCTCTCCCTTCTCTCTCGATTACCGCCGGCCACACCACCACACCACCACCACCACCACCATTTTTCTTGGGTTTTTGGAGAATCCAATCAAAGACCAATCTTCCAATTCACCTTGTAAGTAAATCCCACTAACAATAACAAACATGCATCCATGAAATCTTTCAAAAAAAATTATGATTTTTCAAAAATGGGTTTTGATCTAATTAAACTATATACAAGTTTAATTCATGTGTTTATAATGTTAATTCATTAATAAAACGAGTTGGGGGCTGATTATCTTTGGTGTTTTGGTCACCATACCCCACGGCTAAAGGGGTTCCTTGGCTTGACTTTTGATGTTTGATGATTTTTGTTGTGGGTTGTTGTTTAAAAACATGTTCTTGTTATTTCTAGTTGATTTAATTTGATTGCATGTTGGTTTTATGAAATGGGTTTTTGTTGTGATTGTTCATACAAGTGATTAAGGATAGTTAGGATGTTTTGGATTGATTAATTGATGTTAGAATAGGTCTAGGAATCATTAGGTGTGATTGGAATGATGATTTGTTATGATTTTGGAAGGGTAAAAATTAGGCAGATTGTTCAAGTATGTTTTCGTGGGTATAAATTTGTAAACAGGTCATAAACATAGGATAGAGTTGTAGAGCTTTGTCTTAGCTTCATTTTGGTATAAGGTAGAGCTTACGACTCCAAACGAGTCAAAAGTTATGCTATTTTGAAAGTTCGTGTACCGGGGGATGAAAATCAACATAATCCGAAATTATGTTTGGTTTTGGGTCAAATCCCGGGGACCATAGATAGAGTTTTATAAATGATTGAAAGTTGTTATTTGGTTCTAAACCTGCATTTTGGAGTCTATTTTTAGACTTAATGGTCAAATTAGCAAATGATGTCTTTTAAATGGGTCAAACAAGTCTTACATGTTAGAAGTGGAAAATCAGTCCTAAAAACTTATGTTTAGTAATGTGATGTGTAACGGGTCATAAAAGTGAAAACTTTTCATGAGATTAAATATGGGTTTTATACAGATTATGAGGCATTTTTGTGAATTTTCTTGTAATTTATATAGGTGCTTAAGTCATAGCAAACAGCCCATACTTTTGGGAAGTACCGGCAAATCTATAAAATGGGAATCAACTTTAATTACGTAGGTAGATAGTACGAGTCTAGTAATAATCACTTGTATGGAATTTTGGCGTGAGCTTATACAAACTTTGAGTGACTTTAAATATATACATACAGTACTTGAAAGTACTTGAATGAGTTTATTCATTAAGTGTTTATTCGTTAGGTGTTGTATTTGATTTCCCGGGGCATCCACGTCGTCGGTGACATTTCTCGTTACGTCTTCGCTAGAACCACTACTACTACTACGTAAGGTGAGTGTATAGCCTCGCTCTTTACTTATTTCAAATGTTTTTACCCTCGAGGGGGATACATGCTATTTAAATGAAAATGAACATAAGTCATGAATGATTGTTGGACCCGAATGTTGCCTTGAATTGTGTTGAGTACCTAGTTGTAAAAGTCCCTAAATCCGTGAACTATTAACTATTGTCTTGCCCTTGTGTGGGTTGGAGATAGCCGCTTATACAATTGATAGTACTATGGGGTTGACGACCCTATCTGAGACGAGAGCTAGTACGTTGAGTACCCTCTGCGGACGGATAACTTGTGATAAGAAATAAGGTATAATTGCAACTAATGCCTTTAGAAGGGGCACTGGTTTCATCTTAATCATGCCGTTAAATGTACGCGGGTGACTGAGTTAACGGATTAGTGTCACGAGCTTAAACACAATTATTAGCTATTGCTAAAGATAATATCCTTGAATAATAGATTGTGAGTACGACAATGCTATTAAATGGTCATGATTGGTTTTAATACTTATGTTCAACCTATGATTTGATAAACCTATAGATTCGCTCAACCTTTGTGTTGACGGTTTTAAGCATGTGTTTCAGGTAATCGATGATGTGTAGCAAGGAGCATGCAAAGGATGGGAGTTGTGTGGCTTGGCGGTCTACTTGTTTTTCCACCCTTATTTAACTTAAAACTCTTTTATTTTTCTATCATGTGAACAAAATGTATCCTTTGGGTTGAGATTCAGTAGGGGACCTACGCAAACTCTGTTTAGTATTATCTTGGGATTTGGAAAACTGTAGACTTGTATGATTTTAATAATGTTAAATTTATGTTTAAACTTTTACGTCTCTTTGAGTCGTTTAATATAGCTTATGTGTGATGATAACTACGTAGCACCCAAATGTTGTAGTTCCGCTATGCATAGCATTTGTTGGGGGTGTTATAGATTGGTAATCAGATCCATGAGTTATAGAGAACTAGGTCATTTTGAAAAATCCTAAACTATAACTTTTGGTGTCGTAAGAAATTGTCCAAGCACACAACTATCCTGCATGGCTCCGGTAAGAATTCTTTAGCATTGCTTTATATTTTAGATGTATCCCTCAAACTTATATGAATTCCCTAGTATTTAGTAAGTAAATACTATGATATATATTGAGATATATTATTGTGTACGTTGAGTACTTATCATCGAAATTTGCAAATTCTTGTAAGATTATCTTATATGTTGCATGTAATTGGCATACGGGCTACATTGCATTACATGGCAACACTGCGTTGTAATCCTACGTGTATGTAGGAATGATTGCATGTATAAGTATTTATATACTATGGTATTTAAAGGCATTGCACGTGAAGCAATGGTCCTTGCGTGATTGTCGTACATTTTACAATGCGGTTTTGTTGAGAATTCGGCCTTACCGCTAATTATCAATCCTGATAATTAATTATTGTTCGAATAACCCAGTGTGAACCTTGTTTGATATTCTAGATACGTAAATAATTCTTCGTAACATATTGTATATTGACTAGAGTGATCTCGATTGTCGTTATCGCACCGTGATGTGTCATTTTGGGACATCTTCTTTTTGGAACGTAAATTACTATCGTATTACTGTATTTCCTTTATTCCTTATGGGTTTGATATATTGGTTGGCGTAACTATAACATACACGAAGTATAATCAACGATGCGTACATCGTGGCGGCGAATCATGTGTGTATATTATGAAACGTGGTTGAGGCGTATCACCAATTAATCGTTTTTATCATCCTGCTTGAACTTAAATATGCGTTTTAAAAATAGACTAGCGTTGTGATCAAGCGTGATAGCTTGAAATTTGGTTGGTTTGTGTTAATTTTGTGGCGTACGATGTCGAGACTCATCCGAGGCCGATAACAACATTTAGTTGACATACGTATTCTCGCTTCGTTTATTTCATTTTGTTTTTGTTGTTTCATTATTTTGAATTCGATATTATACATGACGAGGTCCTGCAATTGTGCGAGTTAAATAAAGCATTAAACTTTGTTGATCGAATGATTTAAACATAAAGTGTTTTACATATTAAATAAATCGTGAATGAAATTTTTGGATAAAAATCGACCTATGATGTGTCTTGTAATGTAGAGAATAAATGAATAAAGTGAAATTATTTTTCTTTTAACCTTGGTTGATAGATCATAATAAGTAATTTATATTACTCGTAAAATCCTTGTTTTCATATATTAATAATTTGATACTAGAAGCTTGTGATGGATTTGTCAAGAATTTGTTTAATATAATTTGAAAAAGGAGTTTGTAATTAAATTTACGATATGACTGTTGAGTATATGTAACTTTGGATTTATTATGAATTAATTTTCAGGTCAATGTAGCAAACTTTTGGCGTATCTTGTAATATAAAACATGAGTAGAAGAACTGGTCATGTATTTTGGAGCTAGAGACTTTGTAAAACTGGTTTCTTTTAAACACAAGGTCATGTCATATGCATTGGTATAAACTAGAACTCGTCACTTGTTGTAATGATTAAACAGGGCTAAAGTCGAGAGATACACTTTAAGTAAGAAATTATAATGCTTGAAACAAATTATTAAATATTGATGGAACGTTGTTTTATTCCGCTGCGAGATGTGTTTATTTTAAAAATCGTTTGAGAACGGGCTAAAGATTAAAAGTTGAATTTTATACATTTTAGAATTATGAAATAAGAATTTTAATTATTTATTATATTATTATTGTTATCGAGATTCAAGTGTCGGTTAAAATCAGTAAGTTGTCCGAGATAATACTACGTGAAACCTCTTTAGCATCTGAGTCGAATTGCGCGAATATGATTTAACAAATCAGTTGTAAGGAAATCATGTGTGTAATAAAAAGTCAAGGTTAATTTTAAGAGTCAATTGGACTAATTTGAGCTGTGTTGGTTACTTGTATATATGTGATAAGATAAATCGTATTAATAATAACGTAAAACTTGGAAAATTTTTACTATGCACGTTTTTGGTACTTAAAATATGGATATTAATGGGATTTTGGCCACAAGTATTGAGATTTTCAAACCTAACGATTTTACCAATTATGATAACCGGGTCACCGCATTTATTAATGTTAGTAATTTCCTAGAGATTGAAATTTTTCCAGAAATAAAAACTTCGTAAAGATTGAAAAATGAAAGGTATAAATTCTTTAATGGTGTAACACAAATTAAAAATGTGTAAATGCTCGCTTTTACAAGGTACATGGTAACATTAATTATAAAATGAAAATGGAGCACCCAACACACGCATACTTGTATTATTTTCTTAAGACGTAATATTTGGAGTCACGATGGTTCGATCGTACAACACCCCTTCTTTGATTTTGTGGGTCTGTATCTAAATTTGGGTAGTAGCGTGAATTGTTTATTTTAATATTGTCTGTGGTATGAAACCATTATTATTATATCTATTTTTGGATTACTACTTCGCTATTACTTGATAATATGGGTATGTCACCCGATGTATTTTTGTCCTCTTCATGGACGCTGTAACTTTTCTTCTTTCGGTTAATGGAACCTAAAATTTTGTATTTACTTGAATGATGCTATAAATCTTCATTAAATTGGTTATTTTTTTATATTGAACAAAAGCGAGGAGGCGAAGCCGCTTTACCAAATTGTAGAGGTGTGAAAGAACTCGATCTTCCTGGTGAAATTGTTTCTATTCGACCAAGTGATTATTCTCCTCTCCCCGTATACCCTTGGTGGAATGTGTGTGCAACTCGAGACGATGGGAATTATGATCGTTGTTTTATTTTTCACGCTGGTGTTGATATTCATTTTTTACTCCATGTATTCGTAGATCGCTGTTGTTATCCCAAGACTTTTGTCATATGTTTGAAATATTTTCATTTCTAATGTAGTTAATTTCAGTTGGCAATTATATTGCTCGTTTACCTCGTTCGATCTCGTTGATTCTTGATTTTGTCACTTGTTGTGCTTGCAATGATCTTTAACCTTGAACCACCTTACCATTATTTGGTGAATAGTCTATTTTGAAAGTATGTATGAGTGTGTGAAATGTTTCGTTTAACCAAATGTATATGGTGTCGATTTATTTATTTAATTATCTATTTATTTTCCTCATAAAAAGGAAAAGTAATAGTATGTTTTCAAAATGGAAAAAAAAAATGTTTGATGTATTTTCTTGAAAGGATGGTAATAATATTTTCTCATAGCAAATGATTTGATTATTTTGAAGACTAGGTCGAAAACTTTCATAGTCGTGTTTGGTGTGTAATAGTAATGTTTGTGTCGTCACTCGATCCTCAATTATGCACAGCTTAGCTAACTATGCATAATTAGGGAAGAGTCCTATTTTGTTGGTTGTCGTTGCTTGGTCCTTAAGTATGCATGATCTAGCTAATTATGCATAGTTTAGGAAGCGCAATGTAGTTTCAAATCAATTAGTCATCTTTAAAACCGGTAGTGTTTTTGATAATTGTTTGGATGAGAACGTTTTAAAAATGGTGGATCCTTATACAAGTAATCTTATTCTGTTTGTTTCCTAAAGAAAATTTTGAATTTTCTTGTATTCCTTGAAATCTCTTCTTTCATTTGGCGTTGACTTGGCAAGTCACCTTGACCGAGTAATTTTTGGAAAATGTTTTATGTGTTGAATGTAACATGCGAATTTCATCGAAATCACGAGGGTGTTGATGAAATACCAAAGGGGGCTCATACCGACACTAAGAAGAAATTTTAACAAAAATAGAAGACTTCCGAAGTAGAGGAAATCCGAGTTTGAGTAACTCTGAGGGAAATGACGAAGACTTCTCCTACATCAAATGTATCGTACTTTATTGATTATTCTTTTCTTGTTCTTTTGATATGTCAAACGACACGCGATAAACTGTTGAAGTTTACCAACTGTGCATCGGTAGTTGGAAGACAATTCCATTTGCCGCCTTCGTTTATTCAAAGTAAGGAATCCTCTTTGCTTGACTCGATTTTCTTTGATCATCGAACGTTAAACGATAGATAGCCATAGTTGATGTTTTTGTGCTAAACCCTTGCCTTTTATGTATTTATGTTGTATGTGATCTATTCGAGTGATCGAAAGTTGTAAGAACTTAAGACGACATTGTCCAATGACGTCCGGTCATGGAGAACACGTGCCATATAATGTATTTCTAACTATGAACAGAGATGCTTATTGAGATTTTGACCACGTTTGGGACGAAAGTTAGATGGTGTTCTTGTATTATATATATATATATATATATATATATATATATATATATACATATATATATATATATATATATATATATATATATATATATATATATATATATATATATATATATATATATATATATATATATATATATATATATATATATATATATATATATATATATATATATATATATATATATATATATATATATATATATATATATATATATATATATATATATATATATATATATATATATATATATATATATATATATATATATATATTTGGGGTATGGATCCGTGTGTGAGCACCCTGTGATGGCATATGTTTGTATTTTATTTCTTTTGGATATGCATCCATAGCTAGCAAGCCTGTGAACCTTCTTAAACTTGCAATTTTCTTTTGACTGGACTCATCCGAGAATCATCTCAAATATCCTTATTTTATCCTGGTTTGGCTGATTAGCAAGCATGAGTTAACTCAATTGAAATGATTAACTTGGGATGGTTTGGCTATGTTGCAAACATGTCGTAATGTGGTTGTATGTGTTTTATTATAGCTTTTATGTTTGATTGGATTGTGATGTTTTTGAGAGAGCTATGGATACGTCGGATGATTTCGTGTCGATGAATTCATTTTTGACTAAATAGGTTTGTATGTACGTAATATTGCGATTAAGGTGATTTTGTATGACTAGTATCAATAATTTCGTCTTGTATATTCTGAACGTTTTCGATAGGGTTATGTGTGACTCGTGCGATTTTATTTTGTGAGTAATTGTTTTTATGAGATGATGGACTAAGTGAAAGGACGATTCGAACGTTGGAAGACGTGCTCCGAGCGTGTGTGATTGATTTTGATAGCTGTTGAGACCGACACTTCCCGTGGTGGTATCTTTGTACAACGACATTTACCATTGTAGCATTGAAGCTGCAACCTTTGAGGAATTATGATGATGAAATATAGATCGCCAGTTGGATAGAATGAAGTAGGAAAAAGTCAGTTGAATGGACTTGAAATGATTCGAGAGACTACGGAAGAGATGGTGTAGATTAAGAATCACTAGTTGACCGCGAGAAGCTGTGAGAAGAGATGTGTTGATAACCGTAGGAAGACTTTGGGGGATTTGAAGTGAAGATCATGGATCGTGATGATAAGAGATTGAAGCAAGGTATAATACTCATGGTGAAGGTGTGATGGAACCCGAGACGTGAACCGAAGTCCACATCGGAACGTAAAGACCTCTTTAGGAAGAAGTACCGTTATCTTCCTAGTAGTACAAAATGCGAGTATAAGAACCGGAGAGCGCCGGGACGTCGCTCCTTTAAGGAGGGGAGGATGTGATACCCGTGAATGTGCCATATGATGTTAAGCTATTGTCTCAAGAGCTGTTCAGTATGAGCATCTTTCGTAAGTTGCGACTCACTTGTGGATGTGATATCCCGGGCCCAACATCGTTTATTTAATCCTATTTTATGAATATTTTTGAAATTTTTAAGAAATTTCGTTTGCTATATATTTGACGGTTTAAGTTGAAACCAACGTTTAAGGTCGTAATTTTAACATTTGACGATTTGAGAAGAACCGATAACGACTACGATACCGACGGATGCCCAAAATTTACCTTTTATTAACGATTGATCGATATTTGAGTTTTTCGAGATTTTATTTTTATTACGTGTTAAGTCGAGTCGGAACCATATGAATATTCGTTTTGTGTGCGTTTTAACCTTTGGAAAGTAATTTTGTGAAACCCCGACTCCCGCAAAATATCAAAACCGACTAGTGAGTCGATTCCCGCTTTTAAAATATGTCGTTTAAAAACAATGACAAAAGAATACCAAGCTTGCACTTTGGTCCCTCAAATTTTTATAAAATGGAGTAAAGGAAAAACACACCTCACAAATTCATTTCAAAATTTTTCTTCTCCTCTCCCTTCTCTCTCTATTACCGCCGGCCACACCACCACACCACCACTATTTTTCTTGGGCTTTTGGAGAATCCAATCAAAGACCAATCTTCCAATTCACCTTGTAAGTAAATCCCACTAACAATAACAAACATGCATCCATGAAATCTTTCAAAAAAAATTACGATTTTTCAAAAATGGGTTTTGATCTAATTAAACTATATACAAGTTTAATTCATGTGTTTATAACATTAATTCATTAATAAAACGAGTTGGGGGCTGATTATCTTTGGTGTTTTGGTCACCATACCCCACGGCTAAAGGGGGTTTTGGCTTGACTTTTGATGTTTGATGATTTTTGTTGTGGGTTATTGTTTAAAAACATGTTTTTGTTATTTCTAGTTGATTTAATTTGATTGCATGTTGGTTTTATGAAATGAGTTTTTGTTGTGATTGTTCATACAAGTGATTAAGGATAGTTAGGATGTTTTGGATTTATTAATTGATGTTAGAATAGGTCTAGGAATCATTAGGTGTGATTGGAATGATGATTTGTTATGATTTTGGAAGGGTAAAAATTAGGCAGATTGTTCAAGTATGTTTTCGTGGGTTTAACTTTTTTAACAGGTCATAAACATAGGATAGAGTTTTAGAGCTTTGTCTTAGCTTCGTTTTGGTATTAGGTAGAGCTTACGAATCCAAACGAGTCAAAAGTTATGCTATTTTGAAAGTTCGTGTACCGGAGGATGAAAATCAACATAATCTGAAATTATGTTTGGTTTTGGGTCAAATCCCGGGGACCATAGATAGAGTTTTATAAATGATTGAAAGTTGTTATTTGGTTCTAAACCTGCATTTTGGAGTCTATTTTTAGACTTAATGGTCAAATTAGTAAATGATGTCTTTTAAATGGGTCAAAAAAGTCTTACATGTTAGAAGTGCAAAATCAGTCCTAAAAACTTATGTTTAGTAATGTGATGTGTAACGGGTCATAAAAGTGAAAACTTTTCATGGGATTAAATATGGGTTTTATACAGATCATGAGGCATTTTTGTGAATTTTCTTGTAATTTATATAGGTGCTTAAGTCATAGCAAACAACCCGTACTTTTGGGAAGTACCGGCAAATCTATAAAATGGGAATCAACTTTAATTACGTAGGTAGTTAGTACGAGTCTAGTAATAATCACTTGTATGGAATTTTGGCGTGAGTTTATAAAAACTTTGAGTGACTTTAAATATATACATACAGTACTTGAAAGTACTTGAAGGAGTTTATTCATTAAGTGTTTATTCGTTAGGTGTTGTATTTGATTCCCGGGGCATCCACGTTGTCGGTGACATTTCTCGTTATGTCTTCGCTAGAACCACTACTACTACGCAAGGTGAGTCTATAGCCTCGCTCTTTACTTATTTCAAATGTTTTTACCCGCGAGGGGGATACATGCTATTTAAATGAAAATGAACATAAGTCATGAATGATTGTTGGACCCGAATGTTGCCTTGAATTGTGTTGAGTACCTAGTTGCAAAAGTCCCTAAATTCGTGAACTATTAACTATTGTCTTGCCCTTGTGTGGGTTGGAGATTGCCGCTTATACAATTGATAGTACTATGGGGTCGACGACCCTATCCGAGACGAGAGCTAGTACGTTGTGTACCCTCTGCGGACGGATAACTTGTGATAAGAAATAAGGTATAATTGCAACTAATGCCTTTAGAAGGGGCACTGGTTTCATCTTAATCATGCCGGTAAATGTACGCGGGTGATTGAGTTAACGGATTAGTGTCACGAGCTTAAACATAATTATTAGCTATTGCTAAAGATAATATCCTTGAATAATAGATTGTGAGTACGACAATGCTATTGAGTGGTCATGATTGGTTTTAATACTTATGTTCAACCTATGATTTGATAAACCTATAGATTCGCTTAACCTTTGTGTTGACGGTTTTAAGCATGTGTATCAGGTAATCGATGATGTGTAGCAAGGAGCATGCAAAGGATGGGAGTTGTGTGGCTTGGCGGTCTACTTGTTTTTCCACCCTTATTTAACCTAAAACTCTTTTATTTTTATATCATGTGAACAAAATGTATCCTTTGGGTTGAGATTTAGTAGGGGACCTACGCAAACTCTGTTTAGTATTATCTTGGGATTTGGAAAACTGTAGACTTGTATGATTTTAATAATGTTAAATTTATGTTTAAACTTTTACGTCTCTTTGAGTCGTTTAATATAGCTTATGTGTGATGATAACTACGTAGCACCCAAATGTTGTAGTTCCGCTGCGCATAGCATTTGTTGGGGGTGTTATATAACTCTTGCAATTTATTCCTACAATCTAATAACATATTGTTTTATGGTCTTCATTTTCCTTTTTGGAGGACTGCCATAATAGGATTTACTCTATAAACTGTGTTTTAATCTTTGCACAGTTCTTAATTAAATTCTGAATTTATCATCAATCTGTATTTTAGTGTGATCGATTTATTGTCTAAAAGGGTTATCACATTCACGCAAGAATTTACCAAGTGATAGATTATTCATATCAAATGACCTTAATCATCTCGTATTTGGTCTGATATAACTACAATGCAAGGGACAATAATTTACTTGAAAGTAAACCATCCCGCTCCTGACCTATACTCAAATTACCCATTCCGACAATCTCCATTTTGCCTCCTCTAGGCAAGTGAACTAATTTATTCAAAATAATACCATGTAGAAACATGGGTATACAAACATAACAAATGCTAAAAATAGATCACGTGCCCCATGATAAAACTAAATAGCTTGATTCTGTGATAAAACTAGAGTTCCATAGGAATGATTGTAATTGTATTTGTGTTTCCAGATAAAATACTCTTCATTTAGCTGAAATGAAAACGCCTGAATTAAAATTTCTATAAACATTTGGTCTGTGAATCTAAAAAAGTATTTCTTTGTTATATTCGATAACATATTCATGTTGAGATATTGGTACAAACTAAAAACATTACGAGCTAACTTTAGTTTTAGTTCTTGTGATTTGCCAACATCAGGTACTTTAGTTTTGGTCTAATTGAGCAGGTAGACAAACCAATAGAAATAAATCAATAAATCATACTGTAATAAAAACCAATTATCAAACATACAAGTAATATAAATACAGTAATACTGATGAAGGCCCAAGTATTGAAGAATGGGCTGACTTGTTTCTAGAGACCCGAGATCGCTTGACGAAGGGGGGTTTAGTAAAACGGGCATAACTTTTGCATCCTAAGTCCGTTTTCAGCCCGTGACATGTCAAACGTGCGTAAAAAGGAGGCGGACGACGTTGTAACCACCTTTTAGCTGGTTATGGATTTTTCAGGGCCCGAAAATCCTTTTTACTATCAGTTTTATTACATATTTATGTTTTTTCACTTTTAGTTTGACTTTGTCTTTGGGTTACGGTCTAGCCCGTTGGATTTTTAGGGTTTTCTTTTATTTTAAGTCATTATTTAATGAATCTGTTGTAACCCAAGCAAGACTGTTATCAGTTTAATAAAAGTTAAACCACTGGCCGTTGTGTTGCCGTGTTTTACCCTAATTTTCGGGCATTCTTTAGAATCAACGATTATTAGCAGAATTGTTCAGCTAACTTCTGAAGGGCATTCAAGCTGAAGCTTAAGTATTGGAAAGACTTCAGGTTCAAATGACCTTAATACTACTGATGTTTTATGAACTAACATGTTAGCCATATTTAAAGTGATGGTCATATAATATACCGTTGTGAAGCTCATGGAAAATGCTATTTAACGATGTCAAGAATTCTTAGTTTATGTTATGTATGTAACGGGAATTAGTCCCGATCACATAAATGAGAAAGGCCTTCTATACATTACACTTGTAGTATAAAAGGCCCCTAACACCTCATTTGTGTGGGTGTGTGTTTTCTATTTTATTAGTTGCTAGAGAGAGAAACATCATGTCTTTCTCTCACTAGGAAATGACAACTGTTTTTTTTCTCTTTTATTCTTCATCTTAATCTAACCTTTCTTTTCTGTTTTAATCTTCATCCCTTTATTGATTAATTGGTCGTATGTATACGTCCTACAAGTGGTATCATTTGCCAAGGGATTCGTGGATAGCTCTTTGGTGTTGTCTTAGTTTATTATTTTCATGGGTTTTAGGTTGTCTCAAGATCGAATATTGAAGTTTTTTTTTGTATTTTTGGTGATTTTCGGGGTGTTTTTAAGTATAACAGTGATATCGTGTTTCATAAAAATCGGATATAAGTTGTTTATAACGAAGATAGTCCTAGGGTTTCTAGATTACGAAGTGACCCTAGGGTTTCAATATTCCGAAGGTAGTTTTTGTAATATTACGAAGTACTCTTTTGATTATTCCGAAGTTGCTTCTAGGGTTTTCAGAATTGTGAAGTGTTGTATTTTCAGTTATTGCGAAGATTATCTTTTGTTATTGCGAAATCCCTAGAATTGTAGTTATTGCGAAGATTGTTTACTCAGGTTATTGCAAAGATTCATTATCGGGTTATTGCGAAGACTTGGGTTATTGCGAAGATACTTTTGGACAAGGATTCCGAAGTTCATCCTTGAAAGATTCCGAAGTACTTTGGATTGCGAAGTATCTTGAATTGCGAAGTCATTTGGATTCCGAAGTTCTTTGGATTGCGAAGTTCTTTAGATTGCGAAGTTATTTGGATTGCAAAGTTACTTGTTTGTCACACTCCGAAGAGAATATTCACTATTTTATTCCGAAGTTACCAAGTTCAACATTACGGAGTTTCAAAGTTAAACATTTCGAAGTTACCAAAGTTAAACATTCCGAAGTTGCAAAATTATTCCGAAAAAATTTCGTGAGTTTTTGTTGGTATTGAAGAAGTTTTGGTTTCTCGAGATCACATTCTTAGGGGATTTAATAATTTTTGGAGATTTTAACTACAACACTCTTAATTCTGCTTTCTACGAATTGAGATCCTGGTTTACACACGACTTCTACAATGACGTCTCAACAAGACATTTATGCTACGGGTACTGAGAATCGGCCTCCCATGCTAACCAAGGAGAATTACACGACATGGGCTAGTCATCTTCTTCGCTATGTAAAATGTAAACCATTGGGAAAGCTGATTGTAAACTCCATCCAAAAGGGTCCGTATGTTAGAAGAACAATTCTTGTGCCTGGGGATCCCACGAATGCTAACCCAGTAGCGGACTCAAGTCATGAGCAAACGGATGAAGAATTAACTGAAGCTGAATCCAAACAACTCGACGCTGATGATCAAGCAATTCAAGTAATTCTGATGGGACTCCTTGAAGATATTTATGCTGCTGCCGATAGTTGTGAAACCACACACGAGAGGCTTAGGATCTAGAAAATGATGAAGGGGAGTGAAATTGGTTTACAAGAAAAGGATACTAAGTTTCTTCGTGAATGGGAGAAATTTACGTCTACTAATGGGGAACAATTTGTACCTAACTATCATCGGTTTTCAACCCTTATGAATCATCTTATAAGAAACAAACATGCGCATGCATAAATTGCTGCCAACATCAAATTTCTTGATAATCTTCCTTTTGAATGGTCACGATATGTCACTCTCGTCAATCAAACCAATGATGTTCATGTCGTGGACTACACACAAGTATATGATTAGTTGAAGATGAATCAAGATGAAGCTAACGAAGTTAGGGCTAAAAGACGTGTCAAAACACAAGATCCACTGGCTTTTATGGCAAACTCTCCGTCATCTATGTCATATCCCATGGTACCCTACCATCAACCCTCATCAAGTAACTTCATGCCACAACAACAACAACAACAACAACTCACCTCTTATGGATATCAACTTCCTGCTGCTGTGAACTACTTACAACAACCCATTGCTTGCTTTGATGACATCACCGACCCTACTCATGCGATTAATACTGGTTTTGCACTTCTTGCAAAGGCATTCAAATTTACCATTAACCCCACCAACAACAATCAGAGAATCTCCTCGAACACTAGAAATAGGCAAATTGCTCAACCTTTCATGAATGCGATTGAAGATCGCCAATTGGTAGTTGGAGGGAACACGAGGAAACAGTTTCAACAATATGGTCAGAATGTTGGGCAGACTGTTGGGCATGCAGGAAATCAGTATGGACAAAACTGTGGTCAAAATCTGGGTGTTCCGAATGTGGTAATCAGAATGGGTTAATGTTGTGCTAGCGGTTGGTAATCAGATGGGAAATATTATGGCTGCAAGGGCTGAGAATACTGGTACGGGAAATGGAAACAACAATCGTCAGGTTCAGTACTACAACTACAGGGGATTTTGTCATTATGCTTGAGATTGCACAGCTAAAAAAAGAGGGATGCTGCTTATCTTCAGACTCAGGTTCTCATAACACAAAAGCAAGAGGCAGGGATTCCACTTCAAGCTGAGGAATTTGATCTTATGGCTTCTGCAACAGAATATGACGAGGAAGAAGAAGTGAATGCCAACTACATCTTGATGGCAAACTTACAACAAGCATCTACCTTAGGAATGCATGATGACAGAGCTCCTGTCTATGATTCACACGGTCCCTTTGAGGTACACTCACGTTTTGATGATAATGATATATATAGTATGTCTAATCAGGAGGAATAGTATACTGAGATACTTGAGCCCTACATTGAGACACACAGGGATCAAATGAATAATAGTAATAAGGGTGAATTGCATATATATCCTTGCAAAGAGTCAAAATTGCATATATATCCAACTTAAACTT
The DNA here is from genome assembly GCA_025667525.1 of Glebionis coronaria. Classification (NCBI taxonomy): domain Eukaryota; kingdom Viridiplantae; phylum Streptophyta; class Magnoliopsida; order Asterales; family Asteraceae; genus Glebionis; species Glebionis coronaria. The sequence continues at coordinate 61,678,145 of CM046875.1, forward strand.
AAAATTACATATATATCCTTATGAAACATGATAAATTGCATATATATTTAACTTAAGCTTAACATTGCATATATATCCTTGTAAAACATGAGAAATTAGATACATATCCAAATAAATATTTTTACATATTTAAATCTATTTAATTATTAAAAAAAGTTAATTTCGAAAAACATTTAAAAAAATATTTTAATTTAAATAAATCTAATTTATTATTGAAAAATTTGATTTAAAAAAATGAAAGTTTTAAAATTTTAGAAGTTTTTTGAAATTAAAAATTTTAAATCTTTTTGGAAATTTCTTTATTTTTTCTAATTTAAAATAAATACTTTTCAAAATTATTTGTTTTCAAAATAAACTTTTTTAAATTCACTCGATATTATAAACTAATTATATATTAATAAATTTAAGAATATATGAAAAGTAAAAGAGCACATGGGTATTTAAGTAAATTCATTCGAGAAGTTAGCGAGATCGAACATATTTTGAATGTATATTAGCGAGCTTGGTTGTTTACATAATATATTAGCGAGACTTGTCATTTTTTGAATATATGTTACGTAGATATAGCTTTTTTTATAAAAAATAAATATTTGGATATATATGCAATTTGTCATGTTTGACAAGGATATATATGCAATTTTAAGTTTAAAATGGATATATATACAATTTTGACTATTTGCAAGGATATATATGCAATTCTCCCTAGTAATATTATTTCGCATGTGCCCAGTGTGGACCTCAGTTTAGATCAAGTCGCCCAGCCTACAACCCTTCTCGATGAGACGCATGCGTATTATAAATCGTTATTCGATAAGCTTGCTAAGGATGTTTATCATGCTGAAGTGTTTAATAATAAGTTTAGAGAAACTAATGCCAAATTGACCACTGAGCTTGCGGGATATAAGAAAAGGGAGAAAAGTTTTGAAATTCATATTGCTAAAATTAAAGAACTTGAACAAGCTCATGCAACATCTGTTTATCAAGAAAAATGTACGACTAAAAAATTAAATGCTTTACATTTAAGTAGTGCCAAAAAGATAAGCGATTTGAATGATGAAATCACCTCTCTTAATAAACAGCTTTCAAATGAACAATCTATAAATTATGATCTTAAAGAAGAAAGAAAAAAGCTAAAACATGATTTCAAAATTCGAGAAGATGGGCTTCTTGAGGATATTTGCAATGCTCAGGATAGGATTAAGGATTTAGACAACCTGTTAATAAAACGTGGTCAAACTATGCAAACTATTAACATGCTCGCCACAAAGTGAATGACATGTATCACACCCGTTACAAATTGGCTTTAGGTTGTCCCCTTCTTCCTAATCCTGAATGTCTTAAGCAAGCTCATGCCACCTAACCAAGTTTATATAATGGTAATGTGTTGCTAGATAAGCATGATCCTCCTGTTATGTGTGATTCAGAAGAAACCGTTGAACTTGCCGAAGAGAGTCGTTTACGATTGCAAAAGATTAATAGAGAAATCACACTGGTTTATTATCTAAAATTTAATCCTCCAACAAATTTTGTTCGGTCTAAAACTAGTAATGAAATGTCTTTGACACAAAGTGAGGAATTTTCGGATGATCCTCCTAAACCGAGTGTTGCACGACGATTTCTAAACGAGATAAAAGATAACTTTGTCATTCTTAAACGTGTTGTTAATTCCAAAATTACTGGAGGAAATTTTACATAACCCGTTCAGATTGAGGTTCAGAAATTCTTCAAAATGATATTAATCCGATTATTAATCAAGTTGATGCCAATATAAGTAATTTTGAAAACGCTTTTCAAAAAGAAGCAGCCAACTTTGTTGAAGACTTTAAATCTTTGGCGAAGGAGGCTGATGAATCTCTTGCTAAAATTAATGTTTTAGAAAAAGATCTTGAACGTCTCTCTAAAGCAAGTGACAGTGGTGATAGTAGTTCCATTGTGTTAAATAATTATGTGTCAGATAACGAAACCCTCCAAACTGAGCTTGAACGTACAAAAGAGAAAATAGAATCTTTTGTCATTAAAAAGGACAAAGAATTTATCTATCTCTGGAATAAATTTGTCAAAAAATGTGAACTGAATGCAAATATGACAAAATTTCATATGATAAAGCCTACAATGAAATGAAACAAACTGTCGAACGGTTGCAGGCTCAGTTAGGAGGGGTTAAAGAAAAGAATTTGGCTTCTACGGGGTTAGAGAATGCCAGTGATGGGAATGTTCAGAAGCTTAAGGCTAAGATTGCAGATTTAGAATCTGAAGTTGTTTCGTATAAGCGGGCTGTTGAACACGTTAAGTTCGTCTATCAGAAACTTATCGATAAAATATGTGAGAACTGTAAGTTAAAGGCCTTGTTAAAAGATAAGACTTCTGAACCTAGTACGATTGTGGATACTATGATTTAGACACAAGCAACCTCGGGAACTACTCGTATTGCTGTAACACCTTTTCCCAAGGTTGCTGGAATGCAAGCTGCTGTGATTGCCCCATGAATGTTTCGAGTTAGTCCTTCCTCTTAACCTAGGGTAGATATCTCTGTGCCTAGGAAACAACATAAAGCAAATGTTAGGACAAAACAGACCACTATATCTCAACCACAAGTCATTGATTTAAAAAGTGCTAATTCTAATAGACGTGTGTCTTCTTCTACAGGAATAAACAACTACACTAAGAGCAAAAGGCCACAGCCTACGAGCAATACAAGGAATGATAAGGTCCCTTTTGTCTCTAGAAGTAGTTGCCCCAAGATCAATAATATGGAAGTAGAAGAACACCTAGGAATTGTTGGGAATAAATTAAGGCCAGATCACTTGAGCGTTGACAAGAACAAATCAAGCATTGACAAGAACAAAACAAGCGCTGACAGCTCAAGCGTTGATAAGTTAAAGTCAAGCGTTGACACATTGAAGACAAGCACTGATGGAAGATATATTCTACGCGTGTTTTATATTCTAGAATACTTCTAGTAAAGATAAGAACAACAATGTATTTTCTATATTTATCTTTACCTAGAATAGTTGATACGTAGATTATTGTACAAGGCTTCTTATGTCTATAAAAGAAGGCCTTTAGGTTAATGTTTAATATAAGTTTTATATAAGTTTTCGTTCGTAAACATCTTTCATTGTAAGCAAGTTTGATATTGATAATCAAAGTGAAAGTTTGTTTACATCATTGTGTGTTCTTGTTCAAGTGTTAAATTCCGCATAACACTTAGATTCATAAAGCATATACAAAGGTTTCTCTACGTGTATTACTTGATCTAATCTCGTATACACAAAGCTAATCGATCTAAGTTTGGGATCAACAAGTGGTATCAGAGCTTGTTGAGGAACTTTTGATCTTAAAGAACACCAAAACCCTAATTTTCTCAGAAACCCTAACAACATCATGTCTGAAGCAATAACCTCCTCCTCCTCAGCCTTACCAAACATCAAGATTCCCATGCTTGATGCAACCAACTTTGACTTATGGAAGTTCAACTTTGAACAATATCTGGGGATCTATGACTACACACTCTGGGAGATTATTGAATATGGAAACACATTCAATAAGGCTCAAAAGATTCTTGATGCCATCTCTCAAAGATCAGCTGTTGCTGGATGTTCTGAAGCAGATAAGAAAGAAAAATCTGGAGATGGTAGAGCTGTGGCTGCTGATGACATTGCAAAGAAAAGGGTTGACATGAAAGCCCTAAATATTCTGAAAGTCTCCTTGGGACAAGAAAACCAGCATAAATATAGAGGCTATGAATCTGCTAAGGAGCTTTGGGAAGCTCTTGAAGTTGCATATGGTGGCAATGCAGACACTAAGGAGGAAAAGAAAAAGCAACTTCTGCATGATTATGCTGTCTTCAAAGCTCAACCCAATGAGAAACTGAGTAGTGTGAGAAGCAGATTGCTTGACATTACTAGCAAGTTGTCCTTCATGGGGACACAAGTTGGTGATGTTGACATCAATGCTACCTTTCTTAAAAGTCTTAGTGAGGCATGGAAGATTGAGGCAAGATCTATTCTTGCCAACAATACCTACAAGAGCTCCTCGTTTGATGACATCTACAACAAGCTAAGACTGTTGGAAGATGAAACTCTTCTAGAGCATGGAAGCAAATCTACCACCAGCAACATGGCCTTCTTCTCTCATAGTGAAGGTCAATTCAATCAGAAGGACTCTTATATGCATCCAGTTACTGGATCATCATATGTCAGCGCTGGAACAAGTCCTGTCAACGTCTCCTTTTCAGACGCTGACACATTCAAGAATGACTCCCCAAGAGTTAAACCTGCTGGTTTGGATTTGGATACTGTTTGTGCCTACATTGCTTCTTTGCCAAATGGTTCAGTGATTACATATGAGGACCTTGAGCATATAAGTGATGAGCACCTGGAAGAGATGGAAATCAAGTGGAACATGGCTCTTGCTAGCATAAGAGCAAATAGGTGGAACAGAAGGTTTAAGAAGAAAATGATCCTCAATGCTAAAGACACAGCTGGATTTGACAAATCCAAAGTTGAATGCTACAACTGCCATCGTATGGGGCACTTCATGAGGGAATGCAGATCTCCTAGAAGATCTGATGCTGGTAAACCCTCAAGTCAGGTTGTTAAAGCTCAGGATTCCAAAGCCATGGTTGCAGTTCAAGGAATTGATGGTACAGGATGGGATTGGAGCTATCTGGCTAAGAATGTTGAAGAGGATAAAGCTTTGGTTGCTGATATTGAAGAAGAAGAGCATGTTGAATATGCTCTCATGGCACACTCCTCCTCTTCATCTGATAATGAGGTATATGATGATGCTTTTTGTAGCAAAGGTTGTAGGTTAAACACTGAAAGACTTAACAAAGAGGTGTTAAAACTAAAAGATGATATGAGTACTGAAAGGTGTAAATTGTCTAATTACCAACTAGCTCTTACTGAAACTGAGAAAACCGTTTCTGAATACAAGAAAATGGAATTTGATTTAAAAGATAAGATCAATATCTTAAAACATGAGTTAGAGGGTAGTATGGATATTAGAAACATCATGGAAAGGGTTAATGGTGAATTACAGGCTAAATTAGATGAGGCATTAAGAATAAAGATAATGCTAGCCTCAAAATTCAAAGATTTGATAGAGCCACCCAAACCCTAGGAGACTGTGTAGCTAAACAAAAGGGATCCTAAGGACATGACTGGGATTGGGATGAATGATTACTCTTTGGTTCCACCACCACCTGGTGACTTCTATGGTGTCCAACAAAGGGACTTATCTTGGACTGGTTTGCCAGAGCTCCAAGAGGAGGAATTCATTCCTCCGCCAAGAGTTGTCACTCCAGTTGAAGAGTATCAACAGAAACTGACTGACCTAAATGAGTGGAAGAAGGCTAACCCTACTCTATTTGTCAAGGGTGGCTTTCTATGTGAAAGTCCTAATGAGTCTACACCCATTAAGGTTGCTAACCCAATCACTGGTAAAGTTGTTGACCTAGGCTCAAACACTGTTAGAAGACCTAGCATTAAATATGCAGAGATGTATAGGAATACTAGGTCACCCAAGAGTCAAGTTAGCAATCATGGAACAGGCTTCTACTCTTCTAGACCTAAGGTTGTGTCTAGAAAAGCTTGTTACACTTGTGGTAGCTTTTCACACTTGGCATACAAGTGTGTCAACGCTCCCAAAGCCAGCGCTGACAGGAATAATTTTAGCGCTGACAGGAACAAAGTCAACGTTGTTAGGAAGTCAAACGTTGTCAGACCCAAACCTTTTGTGCAGCAAAGTCCACAAGTGATTAGACCTGCCCCATTCTTTTCTAGAAGGTCTAACACTCATGGACAAAGACCTTTTCAAAAGACAAACACCTGGTCAAATAGGCAATGGGTTTCTGTAGCAAACCCTAGGTTCAACGCTGACAAGGGTAATTTCAGCGTTGACAGGACAAATTCTAACGCTGACAGAAATGTGACCAGACCTAAATATTTGCAGCCACAAGGTAAGGGGTCTAAAGCTTCTTCAAGCTTAACATGGAGACCCAAGAAAGATCAAAACCCTAATGATAAAGGGATTTCAATGACTTGCAATAGATTTAATTACATTTCAAAGGTCATTACAAAACCTATTGGGGTTAACTGGGTATTTCATCCTAAAAAGGATGAGCATGGGGTTGTTGTGAGAACTAAGTTTGTTCTTATTGAACAACCAGATGAATCCAAGTCTTTTGAGACTTGGGTTCCCAAAGAAAACTAATTTGTTTTCTTTATGTGTAGGGCATTCTAAGACAGATCAATGATTATGGATATTGGGATAGTGGATGCTCAAGGCACATGACAGGGAAGGAAGACTATCTGACGAATTTCACCCCTATTAAAGATGGTGATAAGGTTTACTTTGGAGGTGGATATGGAACTATCACAGGCAAAGGAACCCTTCTCACCAATAATCTGCGTTTTGAGAACGTCTTCCTGGTAAAAGAACTTGATTACAACCTGTTTAGTGTATCACAAGTTTGTGATAACAAAAATAAAGTTCTTTTTACTGATACTGAGTGTTTGGTGTTAAGCAAGGATTTTAAGATCCCTGATGAGAAATATATTGAGTATAGAACACCTAGGCATAAGGACATATATAATGTGAATTTAAATGGGATTAAAATGAATACCAATATGTCTTGTTTTTATGCTAAGGCCTCAGTAGATGAGAGTAATTTGTGGCACAGGAGACTAGGGCACATAAACTTTAAAAATATAAATAGACTTGTGAGGCTTGGTTTAGTTGATGGTTTGCCTGAGAAGGCCTTCCACAATGACCACTCTTGTGTTGCATGTCTTAAAGGCAAGCAGCACAAGGTCTCATTCAAGTCCAAACAGGTGCATACTAGTTCCAGACCTCTTCATATGCTTCACATGGACCTCTTTGGTCCAACTAATATAGAAAGTTTGAATGGTAAGTCATATTGCTTTGTTATCACAGATGACTTTTCTAGGTTTACTTAGACATTCTTTCTAGCTATGAAGAGTGACACAGCTGATGTTCTTATTGATTTTATCACTCAGATTGAGAAAAGGTCTGGCAATGAGGTTAAAATGCTTAGGAGTGATAATGGTGGAGAATTTAGGAACAAGAAGCTAGATGATTTCTGTGCCAGGAAAGGAATTACTAGGCAATTTAGCATTGCTAGAACCCCACAACAAAATGGGGTTGCTGAGAGGAAAAATAGAACCCTCATTGAAGCAGCCAGAACAATGTTGGCTGATGCTCACTTTCCAATAGCCTTTTGGCTGAGGCTGTTAATACAGCATGCTATGTGCAAAATAGAGCATTGGTTAAAAAAATTCAGAACAAAACACCTTATGAGTTACTTTGGGGTAGAAAACCTAATATTGGTTTTCTCAGACCTTTTGGTTGTCATGTAGTAGTGTTAGATACTAGTGATGCCTTAGGGAAATTTAGTGCAAAAGGTGATGAAGGTTACTTCATGGGGTATTCAGTGCAGAGCAAGGGTTATAGGGTTTATCTTAAAGAGGACAAACGTATAGTTGAAAGAGTACATGTTAGGTTTTTAGAGAATAAACCTAGTGATCCTGAAAGTGGTCCTAATTGGTTGTTTGATTTGGAACCCTTATCTAGAACTTTAAATTATATGCCTGTCACTAATCCAGACATTGTGAAGGTAACTTCAATTGTTGTGGAGGAACAAGTTGTTAATGTTTCAGGTACACAGGTTAATGAGAGGGTTGGATCACAAGCAGAAAAGGCATCTTCTATATTAGAATATGTCACAATTCCCATTTGGACAGATGCTTTTGCTGCTGCTGCTGCTGCTGCTGGACAAGATAATGGTGGTTTCCAAGTACCACCAGATACAAACATGCATGGTTCTTCAGGCACTGACAAAGGCAAATCTAGCGCTGACAAGACCAATTCAGACGTTGATGGCTCAGACGTTGACAACAACAGTTCAAGCGTTGTTAGCCCAAGCGCTGACAAACAAGGTTCAGGCGTTGACAACAATTCTGCCCATCTTTTCTCTTCAAATTTTGAACAAGGTGAACCTTCCAATTTATATGAAGAGGTTCATCCTCATGTTGATGTAAGAGAGTCTGAAGAAGAAGATATTGGCAACTTGGAGCATGAGGTTGAGGACACCAGACTTTTTAAAGGAGGAGTTCTCACTTCCACAATGAAGAATCACCCCCCATCACAGATCATTGGTGATATTATGACTCCAGTTCAGACTAGAATATCTCATCAAGGTCTTGGTGGGTTTATTGCCAATATACACAAGAAGGTTGATACCCTCTTGTGCAAGCATGTTTGTTTGCATGTTTTCTGTCACAAGAAGAACCCAAGAAAATATTTGATGCTCTCAAAGAACCAAGTTGGGTGGAAGGAATGCAGGATGAGCTTCACCAATTTGCAATTCAGGATGTTTGGGAGCTGGTTGATTGTCCTAGATATGTCAGACCTATAGGGACAAGATGGGTTCTCAGGAACAAAAGAGATGAAAGAGGTATTGTGGTCAGAAACAAGGCAAGGTTAGTGGCTCAAGGTTATACACAAGAGGAGGGGATAGACTATGAGGAGGTCTTTGCACCAGTTGCAAAGATTGAAGCTATTAGGATTTTTCTAGCCTATGACTCCTGCATGGGTTTCACAGTCTATCAAATGGATGTCAAGAGTGCCTTCCTCTATGGAACTATTGTTGAGGAAGTTTATGTGATGCAACCTCCTGGTTTTGAGGATCTAGAGCATCCAGATAAAGTGTATAGAGTCAAAAAGGCTATGTATGGCCTTCATCAAGCCCCTAGAGCATGGTATGGTACTTTGTCTACCTATTTGGTGGACAATGGATTCAAGAGGGGCACCATAGATCAGACACTATTTACAAAGAAGAAAGGCAAGGATGTGTTGCTTGTGCAGGTCTATGTTGATGATATCATTTTTGGGTCTACTGATCCAAAGATGAGTGAGGATTTCTCCAAGCTTATGACAGACAAATTTAAGATGAGTGCTATGGGGGAGATGAACTTCTTTCTTGGTTTACAAGTTCAGCAGAAAGAGGATGGTATCTTCATCTCCTAGGACAAATATGTTGCTGAGATCTTGAAGAAGTTTGGCTTTTCTCCACATGAAAAGAGGGCTACTACTCCTATGGATAGAGAACACCCTTGGGGAAAGATTGGAGATGGGAAAGATGTTGATGTCAGGCATTATAGATCCATGATTGGATCCTTGATGTATCTTACTGCTTCTAGACCTGACATTATTTTTGCTGTGTGTGCTTGTGCACGCCATCAAGTGACTCCCAAAGAATGTCACCTTTATGCTGTGAAGAGGATCTTTAGGTACCTAAGATGCTATCCTAGTCTTAGTTTGTGGTACCCAAAGGATTCACCATTGGAGCTGATTGCATATTCAGATAGTGATTATGGAGGTGATAAGTTTGATAGGAAATCCACAACTGGTGGATGTCAGTTTCTTGGGAACAGGTTAATATCTTGGCAATGCAAGAAACAAACAATGGTGGCTAATTCTACAACTGAAGCAGAGTATGTGGCTGCAGCTGCGTGTTGTGGTCAAGTGTTGTGGATTCAAAACCAGCTGTTGGACTATGGGTATAATTTCATGCATACTAAGATATTTGTTGAAAATAATAGTACTTTATGCATCATTAAGAATCCTGTACATCATTCTAAAACTAAACACATAGAAATTAGACACCATTTTATAAGAGATTGCTTTGAGAAAGGTTTAATACAACCAGATAGGGTTGACACTGAGGAAAATGTGTCAGATTTATTAACTAAACCTTTTGATGCTGGGAGATTTCAATACTTGGTAACAAGTATTGGAATGGTTAATCTCACATAATATGTGTTTTGGATTCTTTTTGTAAAAGATGTACAGGATGATGCATTATTATTGTTGGTTTTATTGATGATTTAGATTTTCCACTATATTTTTCTAACACTGACAAATGTTACTTGAACACTGATAAGTGTTTTTGTAACGTTGTCAGCAATATAATTGTCTAACGCTGACAAAGCTTCCCTCAACGCTGTCATGTGTTATCGGGGCGTTGTCAGCAACAATGTTAGTTTTGTGGTTTTCAATCTAAATGTGCAGATGGTGTTAGCAATATACCATTGGATACAGAGTTGCTTATGGATCAATGGAGAAGCATTTTGACAAGTTTTTATTTATGGATGGTTGGAATGTTTCATTCCTATCTTGACATAAATTTTTTATGTTCATGCATGATTTTAGCAAACTTTTTGTATCATAGTTTAAGGGGAGGTTTTAGGAAACTTTAGGATGTTTGGGTATCCATATGATACTCTTGTCACAATTCTAGATTGTGTCCACAGGTGAGTATGAGTTAGTTTTACTAAATCATGAGGCACTGTAGCATGCAAAGTTGATATACTATGCATGCTGCCAAGACATTTTTGGCCTAGAATTGGTTGTGGTCTGTTGGGAGACTTTGGAATGATTTTGATATGGGATTGACCTGGGAGTAACAAGGATTTTATAAGGTAACTTTGTTGTTAAGAGTTTTTGGTTAGCAAGGGACACTAGAGGACTGTTATGTCTATCTTGCTTATGCAAGTGTGCATAACTGGAGAGTGCTTGCCGCCCTATAATAATTATCAGCTTTTGGTTATCTTCTCTAGGATAGATTACTTGTTAAGGTCATTTTTCACTTTTTAAAAAATATTTTTATTTTTGGACGTTGACAAGTTTTCCAAGCGTTGTTGTGACCAAATTGGACGCTGACATGGCTAAAGGCAAACGTTGACAAGATTATAGCCGTTGGGCGTTGATAGGTTATTTTTGACCGTTGACACTCAATGGGACCTACCCAGTTGTTACTTTTTGACATATTTTCAAGCCGTAATTTTAGGAGTTGTTACTTTCATTTAATGCATGAGATAACTTATCACTTTTTCAATATTTTCATAAAAATCTTTGCCTATTTTTGGGCCAATCACATGCATTCTCTTTCTCCTATAAATTTGGCTCCTATTTTAAACAGGGTATCTATAATTCTTGTCTAACAATTTTCTCTTATCAACTTCATCTTCTACACTTAAAATTAACAGCTTTCATCAATGGCACCAAGGTTTAAACCAACAGAATTGGAATTGGGGTTCAGATCACAACACAACATGATTGCTTATCTTGAAGCTGATGATGCTCTGTTTCCCCAATACACACAAATGGTGGCGTATTTGAACGCATCCCCATTAAGGTATGCTCTTTCTCATGCACCACTCATTCCAGTCACACACATTAAGCAGTTTTGGAACACTGTTAGTTCTTCAACAGTTAATGGAGTGACCACATTGACTTCTATTGTTCATGGGAGATCTTGGGTGGTTACTGAGGCTTTGGTACGCCAAGCCTTGCATCTTGATGATGCTGATGGTATAGCCACCCTTCCCATAAATGAAATAGAACAAGGGCTTAGGGCTTTGGGATATCCTTTTCCTGATGAAGGTACTCTTAATAAGTATCATAAGCAGGAATTTCCCCCAGCCTGGAAGTACCTCATACATGTCCTCCTTCAATGTTTGAGTCCCAAATGTACTGCACACAATGAGATCAATAGATCCATTGCCAGTGCTATTGTGTGCATTGCAACAGGGCAAAAATATAACTATTCTAAAATGATTTTTGAGGGGATGTGTAAAAACAAGGGGACAAAAATGACTTTAGCTTATCCCTGTTTTCTGCAAATGGTTTTTGATGATCAAGGTTACTGCTCCAGGGATCACAATGATTTTTATAAGATCCCTGAGCAAAAGAAAGCTATTTTTATGAAGATGGATTCACCACCCCATAGAGACCTACCTTTAACCCAAGCCATGCTTGCTGTTATTGTAGCAGCACAACCCCTACCAGACCCCCAACCTCAAATGACCCTCAACCACACCTTGAACCAATTCCTGAACCTTTACCTTCACCTAAACAAATGCAAATTGACTCAGAATCCTTCAACGCTGACACACTCAATGTTGGCGTTGCTGTACCTACTTCCAACGCTGACACACAACCTTCACAATCCCAAACACCCCTTAACCAACCCACATCTACTCACTCTTCTACACCATCTTCCACACCCCCTGAATATAGGTTGATGAAACGCCAAAGGACTACTGGAGTGTTCTCCTCTGGTGGTCCTAGCCATGTAGTAGAGAGAACCACTACCACAAGTGTGGCTGGTGACCTGGATGAGGCTGGGACTATTGGTTCTGGCTTAGAGGCTGGCCAAGGCAGTCCCACCATCATTAAGTCCTCATCCGTGCCCAATGAATCTGACTTGGGAGGTCAAATCCCCATTTTAGAAGAGGGCAGACTGGAACCAATGACTCTTATGGAATTGACAGCAGTCTGCATTAGCTTGCAAAAGCAAAATGCAGACTTGGTACAAGTAGTCAGCTCACAAGGCCTTGAACTCAAGCAATTGAGGGAGAGGATTGTTGTTTTGGAAAGTGATCGTGCTAGAAGGAGCATGGAGGAATCTTCCAAAGGGGAGGAAGATCAAATAAATCTGAGTGATAATGGCAGCCAGGATGGTCAATCAATGGATGTTGCTGAAGCCCTTACAACTTTGAAGAAACAAACAGGTTTTGATACGTCCTTAGTCTCTCCCACCAACTTAAATTTATCATTTACAGCTATGTTGAGAGAGGTTACACAAGGCGCTGAGGGAAGATATTTGAGCATTGACAAGGAAAATTTGGACGCTGATAGAAGTATTTTGGGCGCTGATAGAACAAATTTGGGCGTTGACAGACCTGCACATGAAGGTGATGTATCCCAGTCATCATCTATCATCAAGGAGGTTTCTACTCAGGTATTACCATCTACCTTACCAACCATTGCACCATCAGATAAGGGTAAGGGTAAAATGGTAGAAGAGATTGTTCCAAAGGATGCAGCCCAAGTTGAATTTGATAGAAGATTAGCTGCACAAATCATGGAACAAGATGAAAAGGAAAAGTCACCATTTGTTGTGACTTCAGAAGAAGAAAGTGATGGAGCTAGCTCAGACTCAAGTGTGATGATAATAGAACCAGAAAGGCTTGAGTATGGTGATGAGTTTGCTAGGGAAAAGTTGAGAGAATTGAAATTGCAGGTTGACTTTGACATGCCAGAGGTGGTTCAAATGTACAATGCGTGGGAAGAAAGATGCATGGATAATCCAGACTTGACCATTTCAGATCAAATATGGGGTTTGGAGCTTCTTCTTAGAGTTCAGAAGGATTGTAAGGTAATTTTGAAACACAAGGCAAGCAATATTCTCTCAGAGTTAAAAAGGGATAGAAGGGAGCTCTACTTTATGTTGCTCAGATGTCATGGAGTTGGATGGACATATCAGAAGTTGAAGGCTTTGACATTTGATGAGTTGGAAAATAGGGCTTATCCCATTTGGGTGAGAGTGCAAGAAGCAAACACTCTCAGACTTCTTTCAGATGAAAGAAAGGAGGAACTTGCAGAAGAAATGGAAATCAAGAAAGCTATGATGGTTCCCAGGCCAGTGAAGAAGGGAATTAAATTTGAGTTTCCAAAAGATATGGATCCACTATATCCAAGTGAAGCAGTTATAAGAAAGAGCCTCAAGCTCTCCCCATTAGAAGCTTCAGATATGGTGCAAGTGTTACCATTAGATTCCAGGAACCCAATTGTGAGCTATAAAGAAGATGAATGTGGGTTCTGGAAGATTGGCAGATTTGGCAAGGAGGTACACACTTTTACCACTCTCATATCTTTGTTTGCAAGTTGTAATAGAGAAGACTTGGTGGACCTTTGGAGGTTACTGGAGACCAAGTATGAGGCTGAAGCACCAACTTCAGCTAATGGAATAAAACTTTGGACCACATTCAAAAGAATGTGTGGACCAAAAGATGAGGATCCTGCAATATGGAAGGATCTTGAAGATGACCTCAGTGGTCTTCAATGGAGGTTATATTCAGCTGCTGGTGTATACCATTTGAGTTCTACAAAGTTTGCTGAGTATCTACTTATGGATGCTCAGTATTTCATATCCAAGGCTATTTTGGAAAAGATGAAGGACACTCAGCTGGAAATAGATTATTCAAGTGACGTGGCAAAAGATTTGATAAGATTTATTCTATACCAATATGAGAAGGTTTGTAAGACTCCTCCTAGTCCTTAATGCTTATTCAGAAACTTGATCATAAGAGTGGATATCAAGTTTAGGGGAGGATTGTTGGGAATAAATTAAGGCCAGATCACTTGAGCGCTGACAAGAACAAATCAAGCGTTGACAAGAACAAAACAAGCGCTGACAGCTCAAGCGTTGACAAGTTAAAGTCAAGCGTTGACACATTGAAGACAAGCACTGATGGAAGATATATTCTACGCGTGTTTTATATTCTAGAATACTTCTAGTAAAGATAAGAACAACAATGTATTTTCTATATTTATCTTTACCTAGAATAGTTGATACGTAGATTATTGTACAAGGCTTCTTATGTCTATAAAAGAAGGCCTTTAGGTTAATGTTTAATATACGTTTTATATAAGTTTTCGTTCGTAAACATCTTTCATTGTAAGCAAGTTTGATATTGATAATCAAAGTGAAAGTTTGTTTACATCATTGTGTGTTCTTGTTCAAGTGTTAAATTCCGCATAACACTTAGATTCATAAAGAATATACAAAGGTTTCTCTACGTGTATTACTTGATCTAATCTCGTATACACAAAGCTAATCGATCTAAGTTTGGGATCAACAGGAATTTACCGCTTTTTAATCATAATCAGAAACTTAATTCATCTGAATGTAATAACTTTAAGCTTGCTATTCGGAATGAAAAATCTGAAGTTATTTGTGCTAAATGTAATAACTGTTTCTTTACGTTTAGTCATGATGATTGTGGTTTGACTATGAATGGTTTGAATTATGGTGGATACAACCGAATTGACAAGCTTTCAATCAATAAAAAACATAGCACTCCTAAGGCTAAAGTGTATGTTCAGAAAAGTAAGCACGTAGGGTCCACAGAAAGTCTTGCTAAGCCTAGTAGCCCTAGATTTACCTCTAAGTGGTTGCCTAATGGTAGAAATTTTGACTGTAGTGGCAAAGTTATCGACACTAGTAGATCTCATACTGACAGTGATGTGTCGGTATGTGATAAAGCTTAATTATCTCCTAATCCTAAAGGAACCTATTTCATCGGTTGCTAAAATCTTTTTTCTCTTATCATTGGCAGGCTGTCGAAATTTGTCTCTAGTGCGTGGATTCGGGCTGTTCAAAGCACATGACTGGAAATTGAAATCTTATCAAGAACTTTGTATGGCGATTCATGGGAACTGTTCGATTTGGAAATGATCATGTTGCGGCTATTCTAGGCTATGGTGATCTTCATTGGGGAAATATCATGTTATCCTTAAAATGTGTGCGACTAACAGAATTACATTAGTTTCATAGCCGGGACTTGCAGGGACTAATATTGTCATATGTAAAGTCCTAGTCCCGGGCTATATAAACCCCTCCATACTTCCATGGAGGGGTGAGGCTTTTCATTTTCTTGTCTTACCTTTCTCTCTCTAGAATAAAACACACATTTTATTCTTACTTGTTTCAATCTCTACCATGGCTAAACAACACTTCTATCCTCCCCGACCTCCGGATCATAAACCCGTGTTATAAGTGAATCCAAATTAACAATTAGCATCAGAGCTAACCGGGGGTGTTTCGTGTTTTTTATCCATGTTTGTATTCGTGTTTGTGTCTAATAGAAGATTCGTGGTCTGTATTGGAATCGATGATTTTTATAATCGCCTCATTGCTATACAATTTTTTTTGGATTGTTTACCTGCTACGTGTCTCAACAACATCATCTATTTTTTAGTTTTTAACTGTTTCCTTTCTTTTATATCAATCTTTTTGGGTCTCTTGAAAACTGAGTCTAAACAGTTTTGTCCGTCCATATTATTCTACTATTCTCGCCACTCACTTTTTCCCTGCTCATGTTGGTTTCTGTATTTCAAAAATCTAGATTTGTGGCAAAAAATTTTTAGATGATGAGCAGTTCTCTGATCCGATTTCATTTTGGTAAAAGGACAGAAAAATAATAGATCCATTATTTTCGGCAGTCATAACCCCATTCCGATGGTGAGTTACGATGGGGTGGCTTCGTCCAAATGGCTACTTTGGATTAGATCGCATTTATTGCGATGGATGACCTGCGATAGCCACTCCGATGGCTCACCGCGATGGTCTGTTGCGATGGACCATTCTGATGGCCCATTGCGAGGGAACCATTGCGATGGGTACCATCGCGATGGCTTCCATCATATTGCGATGGATGTGGTACTAGACTGCGATGGGAATGCGATGGACTCAATTTTTTTAATTGCAATGGGACTGCGATGGTGTCCATCAGGGTGCGATGGAACCATCGAGATGTTGTGCAATATGACTGCGATGGCAAAATAAATACGATGCAGTTTGAGAAAACTTTGTGACCAGTTTAAAAACATGACCATGATGTTTAAAAAAAAAAAAAACATTACCCGAGACCTATGCCCCCTCCCACAACATTCACCATCATTGACTCAACAAACTCCGACTCGATCTATATCCCCCGTCTCTTATCTTACTACACTCAAACAAAAACAAAATCCTGCTGATCTCAGATTCTATTCGTGGGTGACATGAATGTCAAGATCTTTAAAGATCAAAACCCACAAAATCATCATCAGTGATCTTTTTAGATGCAAACCATTTTTTATATTCGAATTTAAAGAAAGTCAATTAACAAATATGTTATTGCTTACTTTGATTCGATGACTGAAAACTTCATTATCTAATCTAACCAAACCTTACCCGAGACCTCAATGAGATCTTGATGACATGTATGATGTGATTAGTGGTTGACTTGTTATCAATCGATGATGGCTTTCGGATTAATTTTGGCTTGTGATAAATGGATATGGCTTTTTGTATAAGTTTATAAGATGCGATGGAGGTGATCAGATTGGGAGCAGATTTGTTGGTGAGAGTATTTTGGGGCGGAGAGTGCGATGGAAGAAAAAAGGCGCATATTACTATGTGTATGAGATTAGTATTAGGGTTATGAGTAACTGCTCGTATAAATATCCAAAATTAGGATAGGATGTTCTAGGACTTACCAAACTTATAAACATCTTGGGCTGGACTGTTTGTATGAGGATGCATGGATCGGGGTACTATCACCATTCACAGATTGGGTCAGGCTATTATGCTAGTGGGTTGATGTGTTGATTTTGCTAAGCCCGTATTTTGTTATACTTTTTGTTGGGCTGACCAGAATTTTTGATTACTCTTAGCAAGTCGAGCATATGGTGTAATGGTATTGGGGCAAGTTGAATGTGGGCAGATTATGGGTTTTTGCTGATGACGTCTTTTATCTCGGATCAAATAAAACCTCGTTTTGAAAACCCTTAATTCTCGAAAAATTTTCGGCGACCTCACCGCGGAGGTCGATCCGCGCATCTGTTGGGTATATGATTGATTTTGGGCTTCAAAGTAGAATTTAGCTAGACGACGTTGACGACTTCTCTTTCTTTATTCATCGTTGGTTCCCTAGTTAACGACACTCATTCATACTCAACACTCACAACAAACACAACAAACACGAAGACAAAAACAAACAAACACCAAAACGATCCTTTAAGATTCACTGAAATTGTCAAAAACGGCTAGTATACGGGGCAAAGTAACGTCAAGTGATTACGAAGTGGATTTGGTATTTATTATTTGAAGGTGAAGTGGAATATCACGAAGGCGTCTAATCAATTCATCATCGAGCCTTTTCACCCCCCTCTATCGATTGATGATTCGCTTTAGCAATTATGATTGAGACTTGATTTATCTAGTTTCCACTGTCAAGGGGTGGATGGTCGACGACATGGACAACTATCACTTAAGGAGTTACGTTGTAGTGCTCAATATCACACTCACCTGTAGTTGTGGATACTTCAAGAGGTGTTTTACATCTTATACTTCTCTCTTCTTTTATGTATAAGGTACTAAGAGACGTTTCTCTGCACCGTTCGTCAATCAACAACAGTGCTAAGCGTAAGTAACAAATTTGGGAGATTGTACTTCAGTTTCAAGTTTGGAATATCAGGCTTACTTCACCAGTGGTCACTACAGATAGCCGAAAGAATACGAGGTTGGTAAGTTTAGCCAGAGAGTACAAGAGTAGAGATGTGATCAACAAACAATTCTCACGAGCAACTTGAGCAACAAAATATCAACAAAGATTTCTGCTTCAGACACGAATATCTCGCGATTCTGATTGTACTTGTCAGATGATGCTCCCGAGTGTTCTTAACCACCATACTCGTGTCAAGAACATCTCACGATTCTGTGTGTACACGACAGATGATGCTTCCGAGTGTTCTTAACCTTCTTACTCCTGATAAGAAAATCTCGCGATTCTAAGCGTACACGTCAGATGATGCTTCTGAGTGTTCGTCACCATCATACTTTCGACAAGAACATCTCACGATTTTGACTGTACACGTCAGATGATGCTTCCGAGAGTTCGTCACCATCATGGGGGAAGAACGTGTACTTTGGAGACTTAGTTCCCACTCTGGAGTACTTAGTTCAACTTCTAGGGGGAAGTAGTCTACAAGCGTGAGAAGATTTGTTGTTGATTTCTTACATGTTCCCCCAAACACATAATCATGAAGACCACAAATGTCAAGGTAGTAGTTAGTTGGTGTGGTTTTCTTCTTCTTCTACAAAATTCCTCTGTGCACTTTAAATGTCAAACATAGAAGATTTCTCAAGCTACAGGTTCTGCTCAAGACAGGGATATTGGTTTGGGGGGAAGCTGATTCAGAAGCTTCGTTAAAAAGAAGTCTATGAAGAAAGCTTTTCAAGACATGTGGTATGAATTGGGGGGAAGTTAATCCAGTTCATACATGATACAATGGTTCCTCAACAAGCAAAGACAAAAAGGATTCAAACTGGGGTATAAGTTTTTCTAGAAGACTTGAAGACAACGGTGTCACCCTCAGCATTGGAAGCAAACTTAATACTGTCATATTTTTGTTGTATTTGCACTTGTTAGGAACATTGTAAGTAATTCCGTATGTCACCACATTGGGGGAAGATTGTTATCCTTAAAATGTGTGCGACTAACGGAATTACATTAGTTTCATAGCCGGGACTTGCAGGGACTAATATTGTCACATGTAAAGTCCAAGTCCCGGGCTATATAAACCCCTCCATACTTCCATGGAGGGGTGAGGTGATAATTGTATTTTTACCCCTTTAGGAAAAGGAAGGCAAAAGCGGTAAGTGTTAAGTGTACGTTTAGGAAAACGTAAACACTTATGACCCAAATGGGGATCGTTCTCTCAAGGAGGCACGTGTGTTGTGTAATGAATGATGATTAATGTTTTTGATTATTAACAAGAAGAAAAGAGAAGAGAAAATGACGAAGACGTAAAAAAAAAAATTAACGAAAAAAATCACTACTAGAAAGTTAAGACGTAGAACCTTAAAAACCACGAAAATTAAAATTTTAACCTAAAAATTCCTAAAAATTACTAAAAATCCACAATAAAATTCTAAGAGTTTACAAAAAATCCAAACTTGCTAAAACCTTTTAATTAATTAAATAATGACTTTTTAATGCTAATTAAAGCCCTAAAAATCACTTTTAAATATTAAAAAGCCCTAAACAAGATATTATAGTTTGTAAACCTAAAAAATGACCTAATTAAGCTAAAAACTATTTTTAAAAATTTTAAAACCCAATTAATCTATTTTTAAACTCCTAAAAACTATTAAAATCTATTAAAACTTAAATTAATTCTAGAAAATAAATGAAAAACCCTAAAAAGATTTGGAAAGTTACAAAACTCCTAATTATATGTCTACAATCTAGGAAAAATGAAAAAAGTAGAAAAAACCAAATTTCTATTTTTACTAATAAAATAATATTAAAATATTCTAAAAAATAAAAAGTTTATAAATAAATTCTAGAAAATTTCTAAAAATCCTAAATAATGTAACTAAGAGAAAAATGAAAATCAAAGTTTCTAAAACCTTTTTATTAATTTTATATAAAATTTTAAATTTAACAAAAAAACCTAAAATAAAATAAAATTAAAAATAAGACTTTTTGAAAACTTTTTTGAATGTAAACCTCAAATAACTTAAATAAAAACTAAAAACTATTTTTTTGGATTTTTAAAATACTATTTGCTATTTTTAAATGACTTTCTAAAAATTAAACTAAAAATAATCCTAAAAAATAAATAAAGAAAGTGAAAAATTGAAACTTTAGCTATAAAAATCCTAAACAACGTTCTAATCCTAGGAAAATTGGAATCTGCTTAATTTGCTTGTCCAATAAGCCCAAATCCCCTAAATAAGCTACGGCTTTTTTAAATAAGCCCACTTTCAAAACGTGTTATAAGGATTACCAATGCACCCTTTGTCAGTAAAAGACCCAAGGGCGCAGTGGTGAGTGTGTTATGTTGTGAGAGGAGTGGCACAGGTTCGAGTCCTGGCCACGTCCTTTTTGTTTATTATTATTTTTTTCTTTTTTAAACTTTGCAAACCCAACCTGTGACCTCTTTTATCCACAAAACACAAATCAGATTCAAATTTTAGCAAGATTTGGGCAAAAACGTGCCTAGTTTTCCTTTTTCAAGAACACAAGCAAAATGAAATCTTCACAGGTGCAATTGTTGGTCAAGAGGGGCTTGACTTGATGATTGTTGATGTTTTGTTGGGCAATCAGGCACCCCTACACTCAGTTGGAGTGTAGGGAGTCAAATAAACACAAAAAACACAAGCACTTAGCACAAAAGATAAAAAAAATGAGCAAAAGGAAGCAAATCAAGGTTGCTGATGTGGTTGGCAGGTCTGGTGGCTTTTTTGCTTATCTTTAGTGCACAAACTTGAATTTCCAACTCTCAAATCTTGCACACAGGTGTAACAATCATCATATAAGCAATCACAAACCTTAAATCAACCTAAACTCTAGCAAATTACAAGATTTGTTGGCTCAGTTTCACACAAAACAAGCAGAAAAACTGGCATACAAATTTTTGCTATAATTTTCAAACTTTTGTCATGCAAATGTGTTTAAAACTGACCCCAAACTGAAAAACTAACTAGCTTACAACTCATGCTACCCTAATAAGTATTTCTAAACAGCTTTAAACACCAAATCTTGCCACAAAATCTACTTAAATCACAAATCCAAACACCCCTTTAAATGTTGAACATGCAATTTTTCAAAGCAAATAACACAAAGACTTTACCAAACTGGATTCAAAAACTTCTAACATGCATATACTACCAAAATAAACTCAAAACAATTCATTTAAACAACACTTAGTACCTTTCATGCAGATTCACATAAATCACCCAATAAACTTAAAAACTGAAAACAGAAACAGGATTCTACCTCAAGGGACTTACATCCAAGTCCCTTTGTGACTGCCAAGTCACCTCCTTTCAGGTCCGGACCTGAGCTGAACAATTGGACAACAAATATCAACAATCCTGCTAAGAGAAAAGTAAAGAAACAAGCAAATATGCTAAATCTGATTTTCAAACTTCCTTAAAAATCTTTTCACAAACTTTGAAACCTTTAACAAGTTTTAAAAACAAGTTTAATATTCAGAAACTCAAGAATTTTTGGTCCACTTTCACTTCTCAAAAATTCATAAAATTTCTGAAATCAAAACCCTTTTTAAAACTTTTTGAAAACTCAAATACACAAAGTATTTATCATAAACAATGGAACTCAGTCTCTCTTCATAAACTAATACCAACTTTTAAAAAATGATAAAAGGAATTATATTTCTCAAAAATACCAACTTTATATTTCAATAAAAAGGAATTACAGAATTTTTGAAGAAAAACTGGAACAAGTGAAATAGAGGTACAAGCACCTCTATTTATACAATGCTAAAGAACTATCTAGAATGCTAAACTAATGCTAAACCCTAATTGTTGGAATTCCAATCTTGCCCTTCTTTTTGAATTTTGAAAATAAGTCAAAAAATCGTCCATGTGATTGCTGAGATGTCCAGCTGTAAGGAGTTGATCATAAGCGTCCATTTAGCCTTGGGGTCAAAGGAATTTCATCCAACCGTTTAATTTGTCGGGTTTAGGGTTTTGGTGTGAAAAAGACGAGGCAGGGGTGGTCCTGGGAGGTCACGTGGGTATGTTAGGGGAATCTTGGTGGGTGGGTTTAGGATGAGGTTAAGCTCAATTAGGGATCTGGAGGGTTTGGGGAATAATCCCCTTGATTTGCTCTTGATTGTACCTGGGGGGGATTAGGGTTTAAAAGGGATTAGGATGGGGGTTTAATCCGAATTGGGGAAAGTTTATTTCAAATCATGTGTTTAGTGGGAAAACACATTGACCAATTGACTGGGTTTTATTTAAGTAAACCGGGTTTGTTTTGGGTGGGTATGGGTTGGTTGGGTAGGGTCGGGTAAATGGGTGGGTATGGTGAGGTGGCATGATTTGGTTGGTTGGCAGTTTAGGTCCTCAAGTTTCTTTCTTTCTTCCACTTTGTAAATAATAGCAAATACTCCAATTCCTTTTGATAACAACTTTGGCAGATTTACATTTTTGGCACATATTGTTTTCAAGCTTGTAATAAGGACTTTTAATGCATATTCTTCATTTTCCAAGGGCTTTTCTTGTAATGTCTTCATTCCTTAAGGACCATTCTTGTACAATTGACATTTGGAGGGTCATTTGTGACAAGTTCTTCAAAGATGAGGGACTAAAGTTGCCAATCTTCAATTCTTCAAGGGTCTTTTTGCAAAATTCCAAATTTGGGCCCGGTTCATTGTGCGGCTTTGTTTCCCGTGTTCGTTTTTGAATGATTCTTGTGATCTTTTGCCATTTCCTCAATATCCGTACCTAAAAATACACAAGTAATAAACACGAGCATATATTTGGTATATTTAATGATATTTTATGCATTTTAAGCCCGATTTGGACGATGAGACCATGTATAAAAGCAGTCTCATCACTCCCCCATACTAAACCATTGTCGTGCCCTCACGCAATGCTAGAATAAAGTATCTTAGCATCTCCAAAATTCATTTTTATTCACTTTATTGAAATGATAAACTAGCTACACTACTACTATTGCTACTACTTGTGTTTTAGACATAATGTATGATTTTCATCGCAAAATGGGACGTTTAGGTTCATAGAACAAGAACACGTGAATGCTTCGTTAGAAATAATTTCATCGTCCTCGATTTTCACCTTAATTCCATGCCAAGCGTGTAACGAGATCATTGTCATTATAAGTTAGTAATGCTAAAGCTACTCATATGCCCTAATCACATACTTATTCTCCCATTATTCCTAAGTTGTATCTCTTATATTTTATTATGTCTTGAATGTTTCACGAGGATACACCATTGACTTATGCGATAATAGAGATTTAGGTCTAAAAATAGAGTCCTAACGGTGTAACTAAGACCATCAAATCAATAACCCCTCCTAATAGACAACGATGTTAAAAAATTAAGTTGACAAGAAGAATCGATAAACACGGTTTTATAACGGTTTTGAACATGAGACTTATTACCAAGACTTTTATACGCCCCCTAACGGAAGGACCTTATTATCTTTGGTTTACCTCCATCTTTTATTCAACTTCGCCATGAAGCTTTTATTATGACTTCGGTCTTGCCTTGCCTTTTATTATCCGCCTCATCGGTGGTTTTATTAGCCAAAGACGTATATCCTCACGCTAAGGCGAATTTTGGATCTTTAAAGCTTCGAAGATTAAGGCTTGATTCACTTTCAATTTTGCATAGATTTTAGGCCTTGTGGGGCTTCAAATTGTTTGCTAGATTTAGGTGAGCACTTGAAATCTTATTATTAGGTGAAGCTTTCGATTATTGGGGTGCCAATACTTCAAAACCGTGACGCTGGCGATACCTTAATGTCTTCCCAATTTAATTACACGGAAGCTACTAGAAAAGACTAGAAACCCAACAATCCTAACTAAACCGCTAAGTCTATATTTATTAAGCAAAAAATATTTACAAGCGAAGAGAGAATAAGCAAACAACGAGAACACATGAGTTTTTGAAAGAATACGAGTACTCTACGTTTAGCATAGTAACTTATAATTAACTCTATCATTTCTCGTCCTCATTTAAGAGACTTAGCCTAATGTGTAGTTAAGGAATCAAAGCTAAGTGCTCAACACGCACGGTCGAGTAAAAAATTACTCTTATTCCCGCCATCAGAAAATCTACATTCGTGTCTTCAAACACTTATAAAATATGAGAAAATTTTTAAAATTTGGCCATTTTTAGCCTTATTTTGCAACAAAACGATAACAAAACGATAAACTTTGGAAAGCGTGAAGGTTTGGCAAGGCAAGTATCTATTCACCCCCCATACTAAAGTTAAACATTGTCCTCAATGTTTCGAGTCTAGGGGTGCAAACACCCCATACTAGAGACGTAGTCGAATGCCTAATCTAGCATGGAAAGGGTGTAACCAATAAGTAATAGCCGTTTATGAAGTGTGCTAAAAACCTAAGGTTAGAACATATAAGGATATATCATTTGGATATTGGGAAAGGTCTCCAAAGCAAACGATCGAGTGCTCCCATGAAACGAACACGAGAGGCTCCAATCGTGAAGATCATGATCTAAAAATCACAATTCACAAACAACCACGGAACAAAGGTTGGAAGGGCACAAATCCCCTCACATTAAACTACATTAGAAAGCAATAATATGTACATGGATAAGCATGGGTCTCCCCCACGAGGCACCTTGTTTTTGATAACCGAGTCAAAAGCTCGACTCGAATCCCCATAAATGTGATCGTTTAGGGATAATCATGGTATGGTCAATTTTTGGTGGGGCTTACATAATAAACAAGGCCCAAAAACAACCGGTATTAAGGACTAAGTCCTTTGATGGTGCAAAATACCGGGATCGAAGATGGCGTTCTCGTTTCATCCGAAAAACAAATCAACGCCACTTCATCAATAGTCAACAAAAACTCAAAGAGTTTCAAGAAAATAGGAGAGAAGAAATAGAAGGGTGGGACAATGGGTAAGTCTATAAAAACATGAGCTACTCGAGGTAGACTCGCACCAATCAAATGAAAAGATTTTCCATTTATTGCATCGGTGGAAGACCGAGATTTCCCTTTATAAGCAATTCCAGGATCAAATATCTCGTCCTCGGTGGAGAAAGGGGAGGGAACATAAGGGGATTCCCCCACACTAGGTCCACACAAAGCATCGTCAAAAGGAGAAGACGAGCTTGTAGTACTCAATGCACGTGGGGATGACGGAGTTAGAATTGTGGAAAAATCTTTTAAATTCAAGTTAAAATCTTTTCCTTTTTCATCTTTTACACTCTCCTTGTGAAAACCCGATTTGATTATGTCAAAAATATTTGGTGTATCTAAAGCAATGTTAGTCACACTAAAAATTCTCACATTTTGAAATCTTTTTGGTGGTGGTGGTAAGTTTTCAAATCTTTTGTCAACAAAGAAAACTCCCCCATCGGGATCAACGTATTCATCATCCGAAGAATCACTCGAGATTGGAATTGTAGGCTTAACACTCTTAACCTCCACCGGCGGAGGGGACGGAACTTCATTTTTCTCAACAACTCCTAAAACTCTATTTGAAATCTTTTTGCAAATGTTTTTGATGGGATTGACATTGTACAAAGATGTGATAGAATATACATGAGAAAGAGTGGAGTTTTGGGTTGCATTAATGACGAGTTCTTCCTCATTGAAACGAAGAGTGATTTTCTTGCATGCACATCGATAAGTGCTCTCGAGGTATCCAAAAAAGATCGACCTAAAATTAACGGAACTTTAGGATCGATGGGAATATCAACAACAATAAAGTCTACAGGATAGTATAACTTTCCAACTTTCACAAAGACGTCCTCGGCAACTCCACAAGCTAGAATCGTAGAATGATCGGCCATTTCGATTGACATTCTTGAAGGAGTGAGATTTGGAAGATTGAGCGATTTAAAAATCTCAAGAGGCATCAAATTAATACTAGCACCAAGATCGGCCAAGGCGTAGCATTCTTCCATGTCTTGTATAGCACATGGGATTAAAAACTTTCCAGGATCACCGACTTTTTGAGGTATGCGGCTTAGAAAAACCGATGAACAACTAGACGATTTTTGCAATTTCTCTTTGTTATTCAACATACTTTTGAAGTTCGCGACAAATCGAGGCATCATGACTAAGGCGTCGGCAAAACTTATATTGAAATGCAAGTCACGAAACATTTTCATAAAAAGTTCAAATTGATAATTATTTCGTTCTTGTGCCTTTTCCTTGTCTCGTCTTGAAGGGTAGGGTAAAGGTGGTGTGGGTTGGGGCAAAGTAGGCATAGGCATCGGCCTTGAAATCTCGGGTTCCATGATAGGTGTAGGTTCAACCGTAGGTGTGGTTTGAGCGGTACTTCGTGGGCTTGTAATTTGCTCTTTTTCAACCACAACCTCGGGTTCTTTCTCTTTTTCCTTCTCCATAGAAGTACTTGGACGAGAAATGGGTTCTTTGAAAGTTTTACCACTACGAGTAGTAATAACCTTCAATTCTCCTTTTGGGTTCACGATGGTATCACTAGGAAGACCACCCGAAGAAGAGGGCTTACACATGATAGCTTCAAACATTTTAGCCATACGGTCTTCAAACTTAGATTGCCTAGCATCCGCTTTTAACAATTCTTGCTTAATCTCATGTTGTCCTTGCTCCATTTTTTGTTGATTTTGTTGGAGACGTGTGACATTTCCTTCCATTTTATTAGCATGAGTTTTAAGTTCATTAGCAAGTTCGTTTTTAAGCTCGTTTTTCAACTCGGACCTTAAGCTAACCATTTCACGTTGCATATTGTCAAACTTAGCATCATTAGCCTTAGCATAATTCAAAAATTCTCCTTGAAGATTTTTGGTGTGATCATTTTGAAAACCTTGGGCATTGTTTTGAAAATCACGGTTTTGGTTTTGATTTGAAATTTGCCCATTTCCACTTTGGTAATTACCCTTGTTATAATTCCTTTGATTTCCTTGGTAATTTCCACCTTGGTTGTTGTTGCGATAGTTATTAGCATTTTGATTTGGTGGATCTTGATTTTGGCGGGAACCTTGACCGATTTGGTTATAAGTTCCCGTGGCTACAAAAGCATTCGAAGTGTTACCATCCGCGGTAATGCACTCGGAAAGATCATGAGCTCCACCACACGACAAACAACTCTTAGAAACCGCTTTAACCGAAGCGGAGTTTGAAGCTTCTTGAGCTTTCCAATGGGACATAAGACTAGCAAATCTATCAAAAAATCGGTTTTCTTCATTTGCCTCATCATGTAAAGCAATGATAGAACGAGACGATGATGAGCCCATTTTGGCAACACTCGGTGTGTGACAAGGGCTATAAACCTTAGACCTATTCTCAATTATGACCAAAGCTTCTTCAACCGTTTTACACAAAAAATTACCACCCGCGGCGGCATTTAAATAATCTCTTTCATGATCGTTAAGTCCATTGTAAAACGTGTCTATTTGGTGCAAGTCGGAAAAACCGTGATGAGGACATTCATGTAACATCTCCTTAAACCTATTCCAAGCCGTAGAAAAACTTTCATTTGATTCTTGTGAAAATTTAGAAATCTCATTTTTCAAATGCGTAGTCTTAGAGGGCGGAAAAAATTGGTTCACGAACTTTGAAACGAGATCCTTCCACGTCAATATAGAATTGGGTGGCTCTTTCTCTAACCAAATTTTAGCGGGCCCCGCTAAGGAATACGGAAAAATCATAATCTTAATCGAGTCATTCGAGACATCCTTAAATTTGCACGTGGCGGTAAGACGATTAAATTGGCGGATATGGTTGTGGGGATTGTCCTTCTCATCACCACGGAATTTGTTGTTTTGGATCATCGACAACAAACCCGTTTTCACCTCAAAATTCTCCGCAAGGATAGCGGGAATCACAATAGCTTCTCCATAACCCTCGGTGGGTGCTTGAAGTAACTCCATCATAGTTCGATTCTCCATGGTAGGTGCTTCTCGTACAATGGGTTCGTCAATAGGAGACTCCTCACTAGAATGAGTTGGAGTGGGAGTTTTGTTCTTTCGTCTACGTGCACGTTATGCTTGATTACGAGTGAGCATAAATGTCACGTACAACGAGGAGACGAGCAAAGAAGATCCTTTTTGGTATTTTGTGTTTTTCAATTTTTTTTTGTGGTTTTTGATGGTATTAACCTTTTTTTGGAAAATGGTGAAATGTATTAAGTAGACAATAATCTACAAATCTCCTCCTTAATCAAATCTCTCGATTAAAGAAGCCTCAAGGAATGAAAACGATCACGTGAAGTGAACGCCTTCGATGACTTTAGAACGATGGTGGAACACCAAATCGTTCAAGAGGGTTTAATCAATAGAAACCAAGAAAATATATATGATATGTAATAATACTTTGGGCGGCAAAACCCTCGATTCACTCTCAAAATCAAATACGCACAAGCAAGCGGAGGAAACGAGGCGGCGCGAAGCACTTAAGAGCCTTTTTTCTTTAGGTCGTGAAATACAACCGCCTTATACCCACCTTATAGTTTGTATTATCAAGATTAAGCTTCACGAAAGTATTTATCTATTTTTGCCTTTTTTCTTTGGTTTGAGATTCGAATACAATGATTGGGTAATGACCTCCCAAGTCAAGGTTGTGATTGCTCACGCATTTGGAGTACTTGTGAATTTATTGTTCTACGTATACAATATATTAATAATATTCACACAAAAAGCGAAAAACGATAATACGTATTAGTAGAGTGCTACTAATACAAATACTATTATGGCTAATATAAAAAACAACAATGGTTCAATCAAAACACAACACGCCTCCCCGGCAGCGGCGCCAAAAATGATAATTGTATTTTTACCCCTTTAGGAAAAGGAAGGCAAAAGCGGTAAGTGTTAAGTGTACGTTTAGGAAAACGTAAACACTTATGACCCAAATGGGGATCGTTCTCTCAAGGAGGCACGTGTGTTGTGTAATGAATGATGATTAATGTTTTTGATTATTAACAAGAAGAAAAGAGAAGAGAAAATGACGAAGACGTAAAAATAAAAATTAACGAAAAAAATCACTACTAGAAAGTTAAGACGTAGAACCTTAAAAACCACGAAAATTAAAATTTTAACCTAAAAATTACTAAAAATCCACAATAAAATTCTAAGAGTTTACAAAAAATCCAAACTTGCTAAAACCTTATAATTAATTAAATAATGACTTTTTAATGCTAATTAAAGCCCTAAAAATCACTTTTAAATATTAAAAATCCCTAAACAAGATTTTATAGTTTGTAAACCTCACAAATGACCTAATTAAGCTAAAAACTATTTTTAAAAATTTTAAAACCAAATTAATCTATTTTTAAACTCCTAAAAACTATTAAAATCTATTAAAACTTAAATTAATTCTAGAAAATAAATGAAAAACCCTAAAAAGATTTGGAAAGTTACAAAACTCCTAATTATATGTCTACAATCTAGGAAAAATGGAAAAAGTAGAAAAAACCAACTTTCTATTTTTACTAATAAAATAATATTAAAATATTCTAAAAAATAAAAAGTTTATAAATAAATTCTAAAAATCCTAAATAATGTAACTAAGAGAAAAATGAAAATCCAAGTTTCTAAAACCTTTTTATTAATTTTATATAAAATTTTAAAGTTAACAAAAAAACCTAAAATAAAATAAAATTAAAAATAAGACTTTTTGAAAACTTTTTTGAATGTAAACCTCAAATAACTTAAATAAAAACTAAAAACTATTTTTTTGGATTTTTAAAATACTATTTGCTATTTTTAAATGACTTTCTAAAAATTAAACTAAAAATAATCCTAAAAAATAAATAAAGAAAGGGAAAAATTGAAACTTTAGCTATAAAAATCCTAAACAACGTTCTAATCCTAGGAAAAATGGAATCTGCTTAATTTGCTTGTCCAATAAGCCCAAATCCCCTAAATAAGCTACGGCTTTTTTAAATAAGCCCACTTTCAAAACGTGTTATAAGGATTACCAATGCACCCTTTGTCAGTAAAAGACCCAAGGGCGCAGTGGTGAGTGTGTTGTGTTGTGAGAGGAGTGGCGCAGGTTCGAGTCCTGGCCACGTCCTTTTTGTTTATTATTTTTTTTCTTTTTTAAACTTTGCAAACCCAACCTGTGACCTCTTTTATCCACAAAACACAAATCAGATTCAAATTTTAGCAAGATTTGGGCAAAAACGTGCCTAGTTTTCCTTTTTCAAGAACACAAGCAAAATGAAATCTTCACAGGTGCAATTGTTGGTCAAGAGGGGCTTGACTTGATGATTGTTTATGTTTTGTTGGGCAATCAGGCACCCCTACACTCAGTTGGAGTGTAGGGAGTCAAATAAACACAAAAAACACAAGCACTTAGCACAAAAGATCAAAAAAAATGAGCAAAAGGAAGCAAATCAAGGTTGCTGATGTGGTTGGCAGGTCTGGTGGCTTTTTTGCTTATCTTTAGTGCACAAACTTGAATTTCCAACTCTCAAATCTTGCACACAGGTGTAACAATCATCATATAAGCAATTACAAACCTTAAATCAACCTAAACTCTAGCAAATTACAAGATTTGTTGGCTCAGTTTCACATAAAACAAGCAGAAAAACTGGCATACAAATTTTTGCTATAATTTTCAAACTTTTGTCATGCAAATGTGTTTAAAACTGACCCCAAACTGAAAAACTAACTAGCTTACAACTCATGCTACCCTAATAAGTATTTCTAAACAGCTTTAAACACCAAATCTTGCCACAAAATCTACTTAAATCACAAATCCAAACACCCCTTTAAATGTTGAACATGTAATTTTTCAAAGCAAATAACACAAAGACTTTACCAAACTGGATTCAAAAACTTCTAACATGCATATACTACCAAAATAAACTCAAAACAATTCATTTAAACAACACTTAGCACCTTTCATGCAGATTCACATAAATCACCCAATAAACTTAAAAACTGAAAACAGAAACAGGATTCTACCTCAAGGGACTTACATCCAAGTCCCTTTGTGACTGCCAAGTCACCTCCTTTCAGGTCCGGACCTGAGCTGAACAATTGGACAACAAATATCAACAATCCTGCTAAGAGAAAAGTAAAGAAACAAGCAAATATGCTAAATCTGATTTTTCAAACTTCCTTAAAAATCTTTTCACAAACTTTGAAACCTTTAACAAGTTTTAAAAACAAGTTTAATATTCAGAAACTCAAGAATTTTTGGTCCACTTTCACTTCTCAAAAATTCATAAAATTTCTGAAATCAAAACCCTTTTTAAAACTTTTTGGAAACTCAAATACACAAAGTATTTATCATAAACAATGGAACTCAGTCTCTCTTCATAAACTAATACCAACTTTTAAAAAATGATAAAAGGAATTATATTTCTCAAAAATACCAACTTATATTTCAATAAAAAGGAATTATAGAATTTTTGAAGAAAAACTGGAACAAGTGAAATAGAGGTACAGGCACCTCTATTTATACAATGCTAAAGAACTATCTAGAATGCTAAACTAATGCTAAACCCTAATTGTTGGAATTCCAATCTTGCCCTTCTTTTTGAATTTTGAAAATAAGTCAAAAAATCGTCCATGTGATTGCTGAGATGTCCAGCTGTAAGGAGTTGATCATAAGCGTCCATTTAGCCTTGGGGTCAAAGGAATTTCATCCACCCGTTTAATTTGTCGGGTTTAGGGTTTTGGTGTGAAAAAGACGGGGCAGGGGTGGTCCTGGGAGGTCACGTGGGTATGTTGGGGGAATCTTGGTGGGTGGGTTTAGGATGAGGTTAAGCTCAATTAGGGATCTGGAGGGTTTGGGGAATAATCCCCTTGATTTGCTCTTGATTGTACCCGGGGGGATTAGGGTTTAAAAGGGATTAGGATGGGGGTTTAATCCGAATTGGGGAAAGTTTATTTCAAATCATGTGTTTAGTGGGAAAACACGTTGACCAATTGACTGGGTTTTATTTAAGTAAACCGGGTTTGTTTTGGGTGGGTATGGGTTGGTTAGTGGGTAGGGTCGGGTAAATGGGTGGGTATGGTGAGGTGGCATGATTTGGTTGGTTGGCAGTTTAGGTCCCCAAGTTTCTTTCTTTCTTCCACTTTGTAAATAATAGCAAATACTCCAATTCCTTTTGATAACAACTTTGGCAGATTTACATTTTTGGCACATATTGTTTTCAAGCTTGTAATAAGGACTTTTAATGCATATTCTTCATTTTCCAAGGGCTTTTCTTGTAATGTCTTCATTCCTTAAGGACCATTATTGTACAATTGACATTTGGAGGGTCATTTGTGACAAGTTCTTCAAAGATGAGGGACTAAAGTTGCCAATCTTCAATTCTTCAAGGGTCTTTTTGCAAAATTCCAAATTTGGGCCCGGTTCATTGTGCGGCTTCGTTTCCCGTGTTCGTTTTTGAATGATTCTTGTGATCTTTTGCCATTTCCTCAATATCCGTACCTAAAAATACACAAGTAACAAACACGAGCATATATTTGGTATATTTAATGATATTTTATGCATTTTAAGCCCGATTTGGACGATGAGACCATGTATAAAAGCAGTCTCATCATGAGGCTTTTCATTTACTTGTCTTACCCTTTCTCTCTCTAGAATAAAACACACATTTTATTCTTACTTGTTTCTCTCTCTACCATGGCTAAACAACACTTCTATCCTCCCCGACCTCCGGATCATAAACCCGTGTTATAAGTGAATCCAAATTAACATATCATTATCACCAGAGTCTCTTTTGTTGATGGCTTAGGACACAGTTTGTTCTCGGTTGGACAATTTTGTGACTCAGACTTAAAGGTAGCCTTCAGAAGTCATACGTGTTTTGTAAGGAATCTTGAAGGAATTGACTTGTTGAAAGGAAATCGTACCACCAACCTTTACACCATTGATCTCTTCCAAATGTCGGATGCATCACCAATTTGCCTCATGGCCCAAGCCACATCAACAAAGTCATGGTTATGGCATCAATGGTTATCTCATCTCAATTTCGATGCCATCACCTAACTAGCAAAAGATGATCTCGTTACAGGTCTTCCAAAGTTCAAATATACAAAAGACCATCTTTGTCCTTCATGTGAGCAAGGTAAAAGCAAGAAGAAGCCTCACAAACCCAAACCTGTTCCCACTTCAACGAATAGGTTACATATTCTACATATGGATTTGTGTGGACCAATGAGAATCAAAAGCATTAATGGTAAGCGGTACGTCCTAGTGATTGTGGATGATTATTCTCGTTACACATGGGTTCATTTTCTTGCTTCAAAAGATGAAGCCCCTGGTGTAATCAACAATTTCTTGAAGAAAACATCAGTGCTACTTCAAGCCCCTGTCATCATTGTAAGAACGGATAACGACACAAAATTCAACAATCAGCAACTGAAAGCTTACTTTGACGAGGTTGGGATTTCTCATCAAACATCGGCTGTAAGAACTCCAGAGCAGAATGGAGTTATGGAACGAAGGAATCGTACGTTAGTTGAATCTGCTCGAACGATGCTTCTCTCCTCCAGTGCACCATTATTCCTTTGGGCCGATGCTATTGCAACTACATGTTATAATCAAAACCGCTCCATTATTCACACCCGATTCAACAAAACACCTTATGAGATCATTAATGGAAGAAAACCGGATATATCATTTCTACATGTCTTCGGTGCATTACGTTATCCAAAGAATGATCGTGAAGATATCGATAAACTTGAACCTAAAGGTGATATTGGCTTTTTCATTGGTTATTCTTCAACTGCTTGTGCTTACATAGTTTATAATCGAAGGACAAGAAAGGTAATGGAGACTATGAATGTTACATTTGATGAACTCTCGGGAATGGCATCTCAACATAGAAGTTTACATCCCGAGCTTCAAGGTCAGACTTCTGGACACGTAAGTTCAGGACTCGCGCTTCAATATGTACCATCAACAGTATCATCGCTACAACCCTCAAAATGTGATTTGGAAATCTTATTTGGGCCAATTCATGATGAATATATGGAGGGTCCTTCGTAATTTGGTGTTACTCAAAATTCCCAGCTGCACCTGCTACTGTAGTTCAAGAACCTCCAATTGCATATACACCAACGACATCTTCTTCTGCACCATCTACGTCAACCTCAACCGTTTTGACTCAAAATATTCCAACCACTTCTCAGACTGCTGACGCGACTCAACAACATTCTCAGCAAATTCCTAATCATGTTCATCTTTAGAATGAAATAGTTGTTGAAAATGCAAACAATGCGATGCTCAACGAACATGAGTTTGTTAATCCATTTACAGCTTCCACACGTACCACTCAACCTTCAACACCATATGTGTGGATTTGCTATTAGCTAATCCGGTGGTCTAGGTGGATGGTGGAAGGTAGAAGCCATTGTTGAGAGAGAGAGAAGAGAGGTTGTGTGTAAGGTTAAGAAAAGTGTATTGAACAAAATGAAAATGAACACAAGCAACACCCCTCCTTGGAAGCCTAGGAGGGGTATATATATAGCCACACACCACTTAACTATACATTGAACCTAGTCTAGTCTAAGCGTGTGTGACTATGATAACTAATGGGAATTCTTAAATGTTGTCACATAAAGTGAATTTCCAACAATCTTCCCCCATGGGACGACGTGTAGAATTCCTTACAATATTTTTCCTAACAAGTACATAATGATTAAGAACAAGAGCTTTCATGAAGCGTCCAATGCTGATGATGTCTTCTGAGGCCTTTGACTTCAAAACGACTCATCTTTAAAGTAACTTGTAGTAGAAATACTGTAACGGCACGAGCTAAGTAATTCATATACTTCTGGTAAAGGAGAAGCTTCTGAATTAACTTCCCCCTAATTCATGCCACATAAACTTGATATAGAAGCTTTGAAATAGCTTCCCCCTAAACCGACAATCCTCGTAAGCAACTTCAAAGCTTTCAATAAAGCTTAGAATGATTAAGCGCACAGCAGAATCTAACAAGCAAATCCCATCATATAACATGATAACGTTGCTAAGAGGGATTGAAAGTTTGGGGCACACCAAGTAGATCAACAACTTCTCTTCTCACGCTTGAATAATTCTTCTGAATTTTTCTTCCCCCTAAGAGTTCAAGTTATGCATACTAGAAAGAATCAAGACATTTCTTCCCCCACATAGTTGAAGAAAATAAACCAATCCCAAGTATGAAGCTCAAATACTGAAGTAGACACTTTATCCCATTCATGAAGTTGACATCGTAACACCAGAGTCAATTAAGTCCCGGAAATGCACATATATTCTTCCGGAGATGCACTAGAGTCAATTAAGTCCCGGGAATGCATATCTCTCCATATAGGATAATGATGATGAATAATTGCAACCTCAAAACAATTAAACTTCAAACAATAGTACGCCACGAGTTAAAACACTGATTTTCTCTGCGGAAATGACAAATGTCATCCTGGAATGTCTTCAAATCAAAAGAAGGTATGAAGTTCATCACGTGTACTCGTTGTGCGTTCAGTGTGTCTTCTTCTTCCCCCTTGATGGTTTCGAAACCTCGGAACCATCAATAAATCGTACGCACATGAACCTGAAAATCTCGAGAGAATAATGAATAAGCTTAATTATATTTGGTGAGATTCAGTTGTTGATCGAAATTCTCTACTCATAAACTCTCCACGGCCATCTTTACCAACCCCCTTGTAGGCAATTTGAAGTGACCACTGATGGAATGAACCAGATACATCAAACATGAAACTGAATAAAAATCCTTCGAACTTGTGACTTAAGCTTGCACAATTGTTGAATGAGGAGCGGTGGAGAAATTTTTAAGTACCCAATGCATCAATGAAGAAGTCTATAAGTACAACACCTCTTTAAACTATCCACGTCGACTAAGCACGTGACACTGAGTACAACAATGTAACCCCTTTAAGTGATAGTTATCCGAGTCATCAACCAACCACCCCGAACCCGGAAACCAGATAAACAAGTCTTCATTCTAAGATTAAGCACGAGCAAGTTATCTATGAAGATAAAATAAATACACGCCTTCGAAAAATCCGTCTTCAACTT
Organism: Glebionis coronaria; assembly: GCA_025667525.1. Taxonomy (NCBI): domain Eukaryota; kingdom Viridiplantae; phylum Streptophyta; class Magnoliopsida; order Asterales; family Asteraceae; genus Glebionis; species Glebionis coronaria. Next base: position 61,714,284 of record CM046875.1, read on the forward strand.
CACATAATTAATACCCGATCCAAAAAAAAATCTGTAGTCACTAAAAATATGGCCATTTTTTCTTGGTCTCGTCAAATAAATTTTGTCACATTTGTCACGTCTTGTTGTCTAGTCACTTTATCACATTGTCACGTCTCGATTATGACTAAGGTATAACTTAATTCACAAATTTTATTCAAAATAAATATTTTGAGATAAAAAAAATGCGGATCAAACCACATGGCCCAACACCAATGTGTCAAAACATGCAGCCCAACTCCATTGTGACATTATACCCGGTCCATCATCACACCCTAAAGAGATATAAAATGCACATCCCTAGAAATTAGGTTTCATAACCCTAATCTCATTCTAGAAATACGCAACATCTCTTCTCTCCCATCTGAAACCAACCTCACATAGTTAACATCGCCCCACCAAACTCGATCCTCTCCTCGCATGGTTTAATCCGCCTCCATTTTTCTCCCATCAACCAAAGATGTATTCACCATCACAAATCAATCCCAACAATCCTAACACCATTAATCTGTTTCAATCAAACTCAGATCAAAGATAACTCAACATGAAACATGACTGATCCACGATCTGAAAAACTATTCGAATGTAAAACTACATTCATTTTCGGCTTCAAGATTCGATCGAGGGTCTCGGGTAAGGTTGTATTGACATAAAACCGAATCCAAGAATGATTATAGCAATATTGTTATAAATCATTCTTGTAAATTCGAATATTTACTTTAAAGGTTTGATTTGGACATGTCTAATCGAAACAGAAAAAATATAGGACAAAGCTATCTAGCTTATGCTCTAATTTTTGTTTCGAAAATTAAATAGATTGATTTCAGTAAATAAAATAGATCTATGATGATAAGTTCGTTTTCGTGTTAGATCTTAAAGGATCTACACATGCATGACGAAAATCTGAGATCATACTTAAGTTTCTGTTTAAGGGACGAGTCTAGATGGGGATTAAGTGACGATGGGATTAGGTAGATCGAGTCGGAGTTGTGGAGTTATAAGGATGGAATGATTTAAATTAGACTCAGTGATTAAACTGACTCAACTCGGTAATTACCGAGTTGACTCGGTAGAGATGGTTTCGGTCAAGAGTTAAGAACATCTTAACCATCGCAGTCTAAAAATGTGTCCATCGCAATGTTTTCATTTACAGTCCATCGGAATGTCTTCTCTTCTACACCCCGTCGGAATGCATCCGTCGGAATGCATCCGTCGGAATGTGTTCCATCGGAATGCACCGAACTGTTCCATCAGAATATTCGATCGCAATGTAGAAACCAATGGTTTTTTGGATCGCAATATTCCGATCTGAATGAGCATCTCACATCTTATATGTACTATTTCCGATATTTTGGGATCATGCATCTTTTGAAACTGTTATACTGGAAAATGTAATACCATATACAAGAAAAGATGCAGGCTTGACTTTTGACCAGAAAAAATTGGACTGTTTGGACAGATATGAAACACAAAAACATGAGACAGTGATAATGGATAAGACACTAGATGATAAACATGGAAACTGTTTGGACAACAAATAATAATTCGTGACAAATCTGATAAGTAACAATACGTGACAAAAAAGAACAAGACGTGACAAAAAGATCAACACATCGGACCAAAAAAAATTTTTAGACCACCAAATCGAAACAAAAACACGATCCAAGGATTGAATTGAGGCTCTGATGCCAATTGTGGATTTGCTATTAGCTAATCCGGTGGTCTAGGTGGGTGGTGGAAGGTGGAAGCCATTGTTGAGAGAGAGAGAAGAGAGGTTGTGTGTAAGGTTTAGAAAAGTGTATTGAACAAAATGAAAATGAACACAAGTAATACTTGGTTTTTAGCCTTGTATAAAAATTCGTAGTCCCAAGTCTTTTCAAATTGAAAACCGGTCTAAAGTGCGACTCAATCGTCTTTTGGTGAATTAAGAGAATGGTTTGGTTGATTGTCTATTTTAAACTATTAGCAAGTAATTAAAGTGTCGTTGAGTAAAGTTAAAGTGTTTAAACTAAAAGCTATGTAGAACAACTTTAAGTAAAAGCTTTAAAAGTTAAAAACATGTTTCATCGCAATTTACACTTCATTTCCATCGGAATGCACCAAGTTAAAACCATCGGAATATCACTAGAAAGAGCCATCGGAATATTCCAAACAAGGTCTATCAGAATGTTAAACTCACCACCTATCGGAATGTTGTAAAAACTACTTATCACAATGATACTCGTCAGAATGTTCTTAGATCGCAAAATGGTTCAGATCGGAATGATGTAAAGTAAAATTGGGCAGCACTTCGTCTTAACAAGACCTTAGTCCCGTCGGAATATGCGATCACAATGCGCGATCGCAACCCAGATCGGAATAAGGGGGAATAGCCACCCGATCGCAAAGTAAAACCCTAACGGGTTATTGCGATCAAAATACTGAGGTCTATCGGAATGTGTAGAAGCCGTCGGAATGTGTAGTAAAACCCTTGTATTGCGATGGAGAGCAACAATTTCCGAAATTGGTGGCAATCTTAAAACGAAATAAGCACAATCAATAAGCTATTTTACTCAAACCTTAAACAACTTATTAAGCCAAAATTCGACAACTTTTCGAGATATGAAATCAAGAACTTTATGAAAGATACTTTTAAAATAACTAAAACCTTTATAAAATCCGAAAATCAATAAGCTAAAACTCGAATAAGTCAATAAGCATTACGAGCTTATGACCTAAACGTATAAGTGCTTATGTGAAAACCAAGAAAATTAATCCTTTACTCACGAAAAACATCAAGTCGTATGAATGAAATGTGTAATTCGGGTCAAAGATAAAATACCAAGAAATGTAGAATGAGATTAAAGAACACAAAGCTTACTCTTGATTAAAAATGATTAATGGAATCCAAATACAAAGATTAAAGAAAGCTTGGAAGAAAGGAAAAATGAAAGGCTTAGTGAGAGAAAGTTTAAGACTTTCTCTCTCTAAAAACTAGAAAGAAACTTAAAAATAAAAACTAGCTAACTCCCCTCCTAATGTGATTAGGAGGGTATTTATAGGGAAGTGGGAGGCATGTGTGGTGCTTTCTTCTTTCTTTTTCTTCTCGACTCGACTTTAATTCTTCGTCTTTTCTCGACGTCGTCTCGGGATTTGAACTTGTCTTTTAATTTTCTTCTTCTATTAGACTTAAGTTCTTCGACTTCGTTAAACTTCCGTCTTTAGACTTTTTTTCTTCGATAAATCTTCAGAATAGGCCTTGGACTTCCGTTCTTTTTTGCACTCTTGATCTTTTGACTTCGTCTTTTCCCGTTTTCTTCGATAAAAGCCCGTGAAAACCCGTGTTTTCTTCCTTTTTCATATTTTGGTCCTAAAACACAATAAAAACACAAACCACGCATAATTCCGACTTTTACGACATAAATCACACGTTTTGGTCTTGTTATTATTGGACATAAGTGGTAAAAGGATAAGTGTTTTCACACTTATTAAATCCCCTACACTTGGCCATTGCAATGCCCTCATACAATGCAATAATTTTAAAGCACGGTTTACATTTTCCATCATAAATAACCCACCTTGGCCTTTATTAACTACTAAACATAAAAAGAAATCAAACACATACATTGGTTTTGGCAGCCATGAACGTTTATCATCCTCAAGTTTCACGTTCCCCATACCAAGCTTAAAAACGAGATCATTGTTATTATAAGTTAGCAAACTATCACGAACTCATGTGGGCCAATTACTCACTTAGACTCCCTTATTCCTAGGTGTATCTCTTATATTTTATTTTTGTCTTGAATGATCACGAAGATGCATTGTTTGACTTATTTCGATAATTATTTAGTCCGAAAATAAGGTGAACGATTTAATCAATAGTTAGCTAAAGGACCAAATCTTTTAAAACTGCTTCTCGGGACCTCATAAAGTTCATATCTTGGCATATCTCGCTTCACGATTTGAGACCTTTCTCGGACCGATATTTGGCAGCGACTTCATACTTCAAATCTTTGAGAGACGTTCTTGAAATTATGGTCTTCTCTTCATAATAGGAATTTCTTCACTTGAAGTTTTGAGAGATTCTTCATCTTTGGACCACGACTTCTTCATTTTTCTCCAATCTTTATTTTGGACTTTGATATACAACGATCCGCCTCCTTTTAGGACTTGGATCTATTTATCCTCATACCTTGTTAGGGTCTTTTCGGATAGACTTCTCCATGACTTTTGGGGAGTTCTTGCTTTTCGTCGTGTGTCTCGATCCTTCATATTGATTTTCGATAAATGATTCTTCACATCACTTTTGGATCTTTAGCAACAAAATGTAGCCCTCATGCCTTGTTAGGGCCTTTTCGGACTCGCCAATCTTCGTGTCCCGCTTCAATAAGTTATGCCTTGGCTATGAACTCTAATCCGTACCGAGCAACTTTTAAACGATCTGGGGCTAGAAGCTAAGTAACCTTTTAAATCGTACAACCTTATTTATTGCAGATAAATTTATTAACAAGCGGAGGGAGAATAGGCTTATAATTTACTCACATAAATTCACGAAAGAATACCGAACTTATAATTGACTCTATCATCTCTCGTTCTCCACAGTTTAAAATCTCAAGGAATGAGACTCGTGGATGCTTAGCCTATTAAATCAAAGTTTTGGGTTTTCGAGTCATCTATAGGATCTTGCAAATTCTTGGACTTTTTCAAGTTTAGAAATCGCATTTTAAAGTTCCCTTGATAAACGACTCTCTAGGATCAATTATAGGAACTTGCGAAAAGTTCTTGTTCTTAACCCGTGAGAGTTAAGACTTTCGCGTTTTATAGCTCCCTATGTAAAAGCCTAGCAAAACTTGACTTAAACACGTTAAGGATACTAGCTAGAGTAAACTTAGGTAAATAAACTCGGGTTGAGTCAAAATGTTCACGACTAAGAAAAATCTAAAACCACTTAATTGAAAAACTATTCTAGCAAGGAAAGAGAATAAGCATAATAAAGGAAAATACAACTATACAACTAGGCCAAAATAGATTAAAAATTTTGAAAAATGACGAAAAATCAAATTTTCCGGTTAAAATGAGGGCAAATTCATGGAAAAGACCACTTACTTCGATAGAAGTCCCCCATACACTTGAGATAAACATTGTCCTCAATGTTTAAGCATGTGGGAGTAAACTCCCCTACACTTAGGACATTGTGCACTTTGTTTTAATCTTGCTAAGGAAAGGACAACTAAAGTGAATTCAATGTGAACATATATAAAATTTGAAATATTGAATCACAAGAGTTTAGGATAGAACCGGGAAGATGGGAACACGGTATCACGGTTCGTCAAAAGTCATCAAGATGGATCTTTGAAGCTTTAATCCCTGCACAGCACAAGAAACAAGACAACAAACACATATGGGGCTCCCCCTACACTTATTATGAAAGCAGTAAAGGATAGATCACGGGTTGCCTCCCGGGAAGCGCTTGTTTTTGTTCACCGAGTCACGAGCCTGACTCGACCCAAAGTTAGTTCATGGGAAACGTGGTGAGGGATGGAATCATCTCCTGAGAGATGTCCTCACCAAAGTACAGCTTCAGACGCTGGCCATTCACCTTGAAATTGGGCCCATTCGGCTGAGAAAGCTCAATTGTCCCATAAGGAAAAACTTTGGCGATGGTGAATGGACCAGACCAGCGGCTCTTTAACTTGCCAGAGAAGATCTTCAACCGAGAGTTAAAGAGTAAGACTTGATCACCAACGTGGAACTCTCTGTTCTTGATTTTAGCGTCATGAATGATCTTGGTCTTCTCCTTGTAGATCAGCGAGTTCTCATAAGCTTCATTCCGCAGTTCATTTAGCTCGTTGAGTTGAATCTTACGATGATCACCGGCTTTGTTGATGTCGAAGTTAGCCCACTTCAAGGCCCAGTGCGCCTTATGTTCCAGCTCGATGGGTAGGTGGCAGGCTTTCCCGTACACAAGACGATAAGGTGTACAACCGATCGGGGTCTTATAAGCAGTACGGAAAGCCCACAGAGCATCATCTAACTTATCGGCCCACGCGGCGCGATGCTCTCCCACAGTACGCTCCAAAATTCTCTTCAAGCCACGGTTGGATATCTCCGCTTGCCCATTGGTTTGGGGATGATAGGCGGTGGAAAGACGGTGATTGACACCATACTTAGCCATGACTCTTGCAAATTGATCGTTGCAAAAATGAGTCCCACGGTCACTGATAATAGCACGAGGAACGCCAAATCGAGCGAAAAGCTGCTTCAAAAAGTTCACAACCACCCTCGCATCATTCGTGGGGAGAGCCTTGGCTTCAACCCATTTAGAAACGTAGTCGACAGCGACGAGGATGTACTTGTTCCCTTTGGAGGATGGAAATGGCCCCATAAAGTCGATGCCCCATACATCAAAGATTTCACATTCCTGTATGAAATTTTGAGGCATCTCGTCCTTATGTGTGATCTTGCCTTGGCGTTGGCAAGCATCACAATGCTTAACCATTTCGTGAGCATCACGATAAATGGTGGGCCAGTAGAATCCAGAATCAAACACTTTCTTAGCGGTGTAGTTGGGACCAAAGTGACCACCGGTGGGTCCTTTGTGGCAAGCTTGGAGAATGTCAAAAGCCGCCGGTCCGTCAACACATCGACTAATGATCAGATCAGCACATTGTTTGAATAGAAAAGGGTCATCCCAAAAGTAAGTCTTAACATCATTCAAGAACTTCTTCTTTTGTTGGGATGTTAACCCTTTGATGAGAATACGACCCGCTAAGTAGTTTGTAATGTCCGCAAACCACGGGGTGCCATCAAGATTGAGATTTATAGACATTAAGGTCTCAAGGGGGAAAGAGTCATTGATCTCTTTGTTCGGATGATCCCCTTGATATGGATCCTCAAGTCTGCTCAGATGATCCGCGGCCAGGTTTTCGGCACCCTTCTTGTCACGAATTTCAATGTTAAATTCTTGAAGGAGTAAAACCCAGCGAAGAAGTCTTGGCTTAGCATCATGCTTTGTCATCAAGTACTTCAACGCGGAATGGTCCGTGTACACGATGGTGGGGGATAAGACAAGATAGGGGCGGAATTTCTCAAAAGCATAGACAACAGCTAAAAGCTCTTTTTCGGTTGTCGTATAATGCAATTGAGCCCCCGTCATTGTTTTGCTAGCATAGTGGATTGGTTGGAAGTGTTTATTCACTCGTTGGCCCAAAACCGCACCAATAGCAAAGTCGCTAGCATCGGACATCAATTCAAAAGGCAGCTCCCAATTAGGGGTAACCAAGACCGGTGCCTTAGTTAGCTTATCCTTAAGAAGATTGAAGGCTTCGAGACACTCTTTAGAAAAGATAAAAGGAGTATCTTTTTCCAAGAGGTGGGTCATTGGGCGAGCGATTTTAGAGAAATCCTGAATGAATCGACGATAGAAGCCCGCATGACCCAGAAAACTTCTCACACCCTTCACGGTTGAAGGTGGAGGTAATTTGGCTATGACATCTACTTTAGCACGGTCGACTTCAAGACCGGCTTTAGAGATTTTGTGTCCTAGCACAATGCCTTCTTTTACCATAAAATGGCATTTCTCCCAATTCAGAACAAGGCGAGTGTCTTCGCACCGCTTAAGCATACGTTCCAAATTGGCAAGGCAAGAAGAGAAGGAATCCCCGAAGACCGAGAAATCATCCATGAAGACTTCCATGGTTTGCTCAACCATGTCATGGAAGATAGCCAACATGCACCTTTGGAAAGTCCCGGGGGCATTGCATAAGCCAAAAGGCATTCTTTTGTAAGCAAATGTTCCATAGGGACAAGTGAATGTTGTCTTCTCTTGATCTTGGGGATCGATGGGTATTTGAAAATAACCCGAGAAACCATCAAGAAAGCAGTAATATTCATTACCCGCTAAACGTTCAAGCATTTGGTCCATAAAAGGTAGAGGGAAATGATCCTTTCTCGTGGCATCATTGAGTTTGCGGTAGTCTATACAAACTCTCCACCCAGTAACGAGACGGGTAGGGATCAACTCGTTGTTTGCATTGGGCACAACGGTGATACCGCCTTTCTTAGGCACACAATGGACTGGACTAACCCATGGTGAATCCGAAATAGGGTAAATCATACCCGCATCAAGAAGTTTGATAACCTCTTTTTTGATGACTTCATGGATTTTAGGATTCACCCTTCGTTGGCTTTGAATTGTGGGCTTAAAGTCGTCATCCATGAGAATTTTATGTGTGCAGAAGTGAGGATCAATTCCACGGATGTCGGAGATTTTCCAAGCGATAGCTCGTTTATGCTTCTTCAAAACGGCGACAAGTCGGGCTTTTTCGTCTTCTTTCAGATCCTTTGCGATGATGACCGGTAACTTCTCGTTGTCTTCCAGGAAAACTTACTCAAGATGAGGGGGTAGGTCCTTAAGCTCGAGAGTAGGAGGATCCTCAATAGATGGTGAAACTAACGATGGATCATCATTAGTCACCTCTTTAGGAGAAGGAGGAGATAACGGGTCCTCATTGAGAAGTCTCTCAATAGTACGAATATCTTCATCCCAATTGGTGGACAAATTATTATACTTAATATCCAGAGGACCCAAGCTAGCTTCGAAATCATCCATGTCACTTTCTCCAAAAGGAGTCAATGCGGGAGCAATTGAGGCAACGGTCTCAACATTGGGTAGAGAAGAAAGAGTACTTTTGCAAGCATCATGAAAATGTTCTTCACAAGCCTCATCGAGAAAATCAATAGCATTAACACTCTCATATGAATAAGGTTGCTTAGAAATCTTACCCATGTTGAAGACAATTTTATCATCACCAACTCTCATGATTATTTCGCCCGCGGCTACATCAATGAGAGTGCGACCGGTCCTCAGGAATGGACGTCCAACGATTAATGGAACACGAGGATCCATCTCGTAGTAAACGACGACAAAATCCTCCGGGAAGGTGAATTTATCAACGCCAACAAAGACATCTTCGGCTATCCCCACTGGATAAGCAATCGTACGGTTGGCTAATTCCAAAGTCATTTTGGTGGGGACTAGTTCGGGGAGAGATAATTGCTTCCAAACACTTAAAGGCATTAAGTTTATACTGGCACCTAGATCGGCTAGGGCCATGCAATTCTCTACTCCCGGGAAGTTGCAAGGAATCAAGAAGCGACCCGGATCACCAAGTTTGGTGGGCAATTTCCTTAAGAGCACTGCGGAGCAGTTCTCATTAAGTTGGGTCTGAGCGATGTCAAGAAGCTTTTCCTTATCACTTAGAAGATCTTTAAACATCTTAGCGTATTTGGGCATGTGAGCGAGAGCCTCGGCAAAGGAGATGTTAAAATTCAATTGTTTAAACATTTTTAGAAAGTTGGAAACCTGAATATCATCCTTGCTCTTTTGCTTCTCTTTCCTCAACCTTGAAGGATAAGATATATTGGATGAAGAAGAAGGCTTTAAGGGAATAGGATCAGTCACAACCACGGGTGGTGGGGAAATGGGGACAGAAGGTGAAGGAGGTGAAGAAAGTTGCTCTTTTTCCTTGTTCACAATCACAGGTGGAGGTGTAGGAAACTCGGGTTCCATATAACCTTTTCCACTACGAGTGGTGATTGCTTTCATCTCCCCTCTTGGATTCGCAACGGTATTACTCGGAAGAGTACCCGAAGAAGAGGGTTGATTACCTTGGATGAGCGAACCAATCATATCACGAAGGTGAACCGCTTGATTATTAAAAGAGTTTTGCATGTTTGCATTAATTTCATTGCTGTGTTTTGCCATATCATTCCTTAGCTCAGCTCGAATATCGCTCCCTTGTTTCACCATGTCATTCTTCATGTTGACAAATTGACTCTGAAGATTCGTCACCATCTCACGATTAGTCTTCATGAATGTCTCGACGTCTTGGTTTACTGCCATCGGTTGATTGAGAGGTGGAGCTTGGTAAGCTTGAGAATTTCCTTGAGTTGGGTATGGGTTTCTTTGGGATTGATATTGATTTTGAGCACGAGGTTGGGATTGGTTGTTTCGGTTATAGCTTTGTTGTTGGTTTTGGTTTGCAGGAGGGAAACCGGGAGGAGCAAGATAATTGGTAGAACGATAACTTAGCAAGCCACGGTCTCCTTGAGGACGGGCTTGATAGCCTCCCGTGGGATAAGTGCCGTAAGCTGCGTTAACGTTTTAGAATAATTGCCTTGAGTAGAAGGACAATCATTATAAAAATGAGGACCACCACATGTGTCACAAGAAATAGCAACGGCTTTAGCTTGCTGAAATTGGTTTGTGGCTATGGACATGAAATCCTTGTGCATACTCGTGATTTGTCGGGTAAGTTCGGATATCTCAGGATTGGAAGTAGTAGAAGAAACATTGACTCTCGAGTTAGATCTTGAGGATGCGGATGAATCCCAATTCTTGTGGTGAGTAGTCATGTTTTCGATCAACTCTCGACACTCCTCCGGTCTCCTTTTCATAAAAGTACCACCGGCGGCGGCATTGATCGTGTCACGATCACGAAAAGTGAGACCATTGTAGAAGGTGTCAATGAGAGTGACGGGGAGCATATTGTGATTTGGACAGCGGTCGATCAAATCATTGTATCGTTCCCAAGCATCGAAAAGCGATTCATAATTCTCTTGCATAAATCCACTGATTTGGTTACAAAGGCTAGTGACCATGGATGGGGGAAAGTAGCGCGATAAAAAACGTTGAGTCATGTCATTCCACGTATGAATAGAATTCTTAGGAAGACGGTCAAACCATTTTTCGGCATGGTGAGAAAGCGAGTGTGGAAAAAGTTGGAGGCGAAGGTCATCCATAGAAACACCGGAGCACTTCATGCTTTGGGTAATGGTAATGAATTTGTCGAGGTGTTTGTTGGCATCATCATCCGGAATTCCACGAAATGGGTTCGTTTGCACTTGCTGGATCATGTGATGCTTCAACGAAAACTCCTGAGCCGTGACGTGCATTGGTGCAATCGGGCCTCCGCGTCCGTTCATGGTGGGTTGGCACAATTCCTCCATTGTTCATAAATCAGGCAGGAGGACATTGTTGTTGTTGTTGTTATTATTCAAATTGGGTTGAGGTGGGTGATTATTGTTGTTATTAACACCAGCCATATCTAAATCTTCACGAGTCTCGGGCTCAGAATAGTTTGAAGATCTAGTACGCATACACCTGTAGAAGAAAAATATACACAAAGAATATCTATATAATCTTTTTGGTGCAAAACCTGTGGAAAAGAATTGCTTAATGATTTTTTTAATGTTTTTGTATTTTTGAAGGGTTTTATATTTTTTTGAGTTTTTGAAAATTCTTAAAGCAAGGAAAATAACGTTCAAAGAACGGATCCCAAAATTCAATGCGTCTCTCACTAAAAACCTTTAATCGTAACGAAAAGAGCCGGCAGCGGCGCCATTTAATACTTGGTTTTTAGCCTTGTATAAAAATTCGTAGTCCCAAGTCTTTTCGAATTGAAAACCGGTCTAAAGTGCGACTCAATCGTCTTTTGGTGAATTAAGAGAATGGTTTGGTTGATTGTCTATATTAAACTATTAGCAAGTAATTAAAGTGTCGTTGAGTAAAGTTAAAGTGTCTAAACTAAAAGCTATGTAGAACAACTTTAAGTAAAAGCTTTAAAAGTTAAAAACATGTTTCATCGCAATTTACACTTCGTTTCCATCGGAATGCACCAAGTTAAAACCATCGGAATATCACTAGAAAGAGCCATCGGAATATTCCAAACAAGGTCTATCGGAATGTTAAACTCACCACCTATCGGAATGTTGTAAAAACTACTTATCACAATGATACTCGTCAGAATGTTCTTAGATCACAAAATGGTTCAGATTGGAATGATGTAAAGTAAAATTGGGCAGCACTTCGTCTTAACAAGACCTTAGTCCCGTCGGAATATGCGATCGCAATGCGCGATCGCAACCCAGATCGGAATAAGGGGGAATAGCCACCCGATCGCAAAGTAAAACCCTAACGGGTTATTACGATCAAAATACTGAGGTCTATCGGAATGTGTAGAAGCCGTCGGAATGTGTAGTAAAACCCTTGTTTTGCGATGGAGAGCAACAATTTCCGAAATTGGTGGCAATCTTAAAACGAAATAAGCACAATCAATAAGCTATTTTACTCAAACCTTAAACAACTTATTAAGCCAAAATTCGACAACTTTTCGAGATATGAAATCAAGAACTTTATGAAAGATACTTTTAAAATAACTAAAACCTTTATAAAATCCGAAAATCAATAAGCTAAAACTCGAATAAGTCAATAAGCATTACGAGCTTATGACCTAAACGTATAAGTGCTTATGTGAAAACCAAGAAAATTAATCCTTTACTCACGAAAAACATCAAGTCGTATGAATGAAATGTTTAATTCGGGTCAAAGATAAAATACCAAGAAATGTAGAATGAGATTAAAGAACACAAAGCTTACTCTTGATTAAAAATGATTAATGGAATCCAAATACAAAGATTAAAGAAAGCTTGGAAGAAAGGAAAAATGAAAGGCTTAGTGAGAGAAAGTTTAAGACTTTCTCTCTCTAAAAACTAGAAAGAAACTTAAAAATAAAAACTAGCTAACTCCCCTCCTAATGTGATTAGGAGGGTATTTATAGGGAAGTGGGAGGCATGTGTGGTGCTTTCTTCTTTCTTTTTCTTCTCGACTCGACTTTAATTCTTCGTCTTTTCTCGACGTCGTCTCGGGATTTGAACTTGTCTTTTAATTTTCTTTTTCTATTAGACTTAAGTTCTTCGACTTCGTTAAACTTCCGTCTTTAGACTTTTTTTCTTCGATAAATCTTCAGAATAGGCCTTGGACTTCCGTTCTTTTTTGCACTCTTGATCTTTTGACTTCGTCTTTTCCCGTTTTCTTCGATAAAATCCCGTGAAAACCCGTGTTTTCTTCCTTTTTCATATTTTGGTCCTAAAACACAATAAAAACACAAACCACGCATAATTCCGACTTTTACGACATAAATCACACGTTTTGGTCTTGTTATTATTGGAAATAAGTGGTAAAAGGATAAGTGTTTTCACACTTATTAACAAGCAACACCCCTCCTTGGAAGCCTAGGAGGGGTATATATATAGCCACACACCAACACTTAACTATACATTGAACCTAGTCTAGTCTAAGCGTGTGTGACTATGATAACTAATGGGAATTCTTAAATGTCGTCACATAAAGTGAATTTCCAACAATATGTCGATCCGTCGAGCTCGCATTAAGTTTCTCATACACTTCCACATGAACACAAATGGACTAAGGATCATCCTTTAGTTCAAGTGATTGGCAATCTCTCACGACCAGTCTCGACCAGAAATCTGCTGCATACCGATGGCGATATGTGTATCTATGCATTATCTGTCAGCACAATGGAACCAGCAAATGTTAAAGAAGCAATGACCGATGCATCATGGATTAAGTCTATGCAAGAAGAGCTCAATCAATTCATCCGACTTGATGTATGGGAGTTAGTACCACGTTCGGACAATACTGATCCCCTTACCCTGAAATGGTTATTCAAAAACAAGATGGATGAGGAGTAAACGGTTATTAGGAACAAGACTCGGTTAGTTGTGAGAGATTATAAACATCAGGATGGAATTGATTTCGTAGAGTCCTTCGCCCCGATTGCTCGAATGGAAGCTATTAGGATTTTCATGGCATACGCTGCACACAAATCATTCATTGTGTACCAAATGGACGTGAAGACAACTTTCTTGCATGGGCCGTTAAAAGAAGACGTGTACGTATGTCAACCTGAAGGTTTCATCAACACCGAACATCCAAGCCCTGTATACAAGTTAAAAAAGGCAATTTATTGTTTGAAACAAGCACCGAGGGCATGGTACGAAGAATTATCATCATTTCTTCTCCAAAATCACTTCAGCAAAGGAACCATTGATCCAACGTTGTTTATCAATCACTACGGCAACCTCATCTTGGTGGCTCAGGTCTATGTAGATGATATAATATTTGGTTCTACAAACCTAAAATATTCCATATTATTTGCCGACCTTATGAAAAGCCGATTCGAAATGTCGATGATGGGGGAAATGAGGTTTTTCCTTGGTCTCCAAGTTCACCAATCCTCCCGTGGTATTTTCATAAATCAGTACAAATATGTGCTCGAAATTCTAAAGAAATTTGGAATGGAAAATTGTGATCCTATTGGTACTCCAATGGACACTAAACACAAGCTTGATTTGGATAAGAAAGGGACATTTGTATATGCTAAAAATACCGAAGAATGATCGGGTCTCTTATGTACCTAACCTCAAGCAGACCAGACATTGTGCATGCTACTTGTTTATGTGCTCGGTACCAGGCTAAGCCAACCGAGAAGCACCTCAAAGAGGTTAAAAGGATCTTTCGTTATCTTCGGGGAACCGTTCACATGGGTCTCTGGTACACGAAGGATTCTGGTTTTAATTTAACCGGGTTTTCAGATGCCGACCATGCAGGGTGTCATGATACATTCCAGAGCACCTCCGGTGGAGCACAATTCTTAGGCGAGAAGCTAGTGAGCTGGTCCTCAAGATAGCAAGATTGTACGACGTTTTCCATCGCGAAAGCAGAATATGTGTCTCTATCCGTCTGTAGTGCTCAAGTCCTTTGGATGAGAACACAACTTACGGATTATGGCTTTCACTTTAACAAAGTTCCTATTTATTATGATTCAAAATCAGCCATAGCCATATCCTGCAACCCGGTCCAACACTCCAAGACCAAGCACATAGCTGTCCGATTCATTTCATAAAGGAGCACGTGGAAAGAGGAACAATCGAACTGTATTTTGTCAAAACGGACTACCAACTAGCCGACATCTTCACCAAAGCTCTTTCTCAAGACATATTTGAATTCTTGGTTTGTCGACTTGGTATGCGTAGTTTCACTCCCGAGGAGCTTGAACGTCTTGCACATTAGCAGTAACCTTGTATATATCTATTGGAAAATCAAAATACAAAATATAAAACCTATAAAAACAAAATAAAAAATGCGAAAATCTTTCAAAAATACCAAAAATATTCTTCTTCGACATGTCTCTCAACATCGATAATATGGACGTACTTAGAAATGCCGCTCAATAACGACATGGGTATGTACATAAAGTTCGAATGGGAGTTCAAATGTCTTCAAAACATGTCCTTTCTATTTTTCTTCTCATAATGTCTCATAGTCATACTTCAGTCTGTGACCCGGACTTCAAATAAAGGAAAATTTATCACGGATGATAACTTATCCTCAACAACGGGAAATTAAATTTTCTCGGTCATGGGATTATATCAAAACATTCAGAGTTTTAAGCTCATGAACTCAAGGAAAATTGTTCGTTTATGTACATTATTCCTCAACAACGGGAAATTCAGTTTTCTCGGTTTTGAGCACAATTTTTCAATATATCTTCAAAAGATATTTTTCAAAGTCTTTCAAAATTGTGTGCTCATATACTCCCCTATTTTAATCAGAACCTTTTTCGAGGGGGAGTATACAAATCTCATTAAATATAGTTCCAAAATTTTCTTGACACATTATTCTCTCCATGTTACATCACTAGTATTTCAAAAATTTCACAAACACATACAATTTTTGAAGGGGAGAATAGTGATAAAATGTGATCAAAATGTTGGATAAGATCTTTGATATAAGTGCTTTCTCTTCCTATTATGTGCAAAAACCTTTCCTTTTATGATACACACATGTAGGGGGAGCGTTTTGGTTACGATATCTATACCCCACAACACATTGATTCACGACGGTATTGGTGTCAAAAGGTGGTTAGGTATTCGTCCTATGATCCAACCAGAACTAGAGGGATCTTCGCATGGACAATCCATTAGAACCTAGAAGTCCTTAGGAATAATGGATTAGTTGAGTGTACAGGAAAAATGCCGACTAATGACTTAAGCTAGCACTGGAACAATCACAAAAAGGTGCTAGTAATGACGTCTTAGTAAGCATTGAAGGGATTGAAGAATGAAAAAGAAATGTAAGGATAAAGGGTGTAAAGAAAGCAGTCCTCCATACAATTTAGGAAGAAACCGGGTCAGCTTATCCACTATCAGAATCACTTAGTTGATTTCTAATGTTGAAGACAAAGCATCATGGACCCAGTGATGCAATGCACAACCCTTCCCAGCCTACTCAAGCTTCTCTCAAAAGAAGTTTGTTTTATTTTCATGGAGTTCAACTCATTTCTATCAACTTTCTCACTTCGAGATAGTAGATATTAAAAAGGTAGCAGTCTGCTCCAGCCTCCGATCACCAAATAAACGTGTACTTATAGAGTCTAGAGCAAACTAGATTCATCAAAAATCTCATTAGGACAGTTATTCCATATATCAATTGTTATTCATCATTATAACACAAGTGATAATTTACAAAGCCCTATGCTCTATCCTTGTGATATTGCAAGAACATTCAAAGTGATACTCTTTAGTATTCACAGTGATGAATGGAAATCCTTCCAGTGTTAACATCAAACAACACTACGGTAGGTTATATGTAAGATTCACTTGAATTGAACATATGCTAACTGGAAAGCAACAGTGGTTTGATTCTTTATTGATTCAAACTCGTTCTAGGTCTCGACGCAATATCTTTATGATCTTGCCAGAACATTCAGAGTAATACTTCTTAGTATTTACTGTGACGGATGGAAATCCTTTCAGTGTCATCATATTGCGGTAGGTAACTTGTGAGATTCTATACGAATCAAACTTGTGTCATCTGGAAAGCAACAACGGTTTGATTCTTAATTGATTCAAACTTGTTCCAGGAAATGAGTTGACGACTTAATCAGCAGAATGGAACTGCATGATTCACTCTTTACTATGAACTATCTTTCGAGATGCTCAAGTAATGAGAACCGCTACCACAGTCGGAAACCCTGTCAAGGAAGTTCTTTGAACTTACCTAATCATAGGTACAATACTTGTACTATATAACGGGAAACCGGAGGAATGCAAACGGTGGCGTTATCTCAAGAGTCGCAATTCAAGGCCACATACTCAAGTAATTGAAGAAAGCTAAAGAACATCTAAAGATAAAGACTTCCGCTACTCTGATGATCAAAGGAGATTGTTAACAAGCTTTCAAGACAACGCAAAATATGAGTATGTGGGGAAAGACACAAGAACACAAGTTGGCAAAGTTTCAAGATCAAGTCAAGGCAAAGATCAAAAATCCAAGATTGTAAGTCATGAAAGGAACTATGAAAGAAGTCTCAAGACAAAGAGCTTCAAAGTCTGCAACATCAAAGAAGCGAAGTCACATATTACATGACCACCTTTTAGGGGGAGATTATTAGCCGTATTTAAAGTGATGGTCATATAATATACCGTTGCGAAGCTCATGGAAAATGCTATTCAACGATGTCGAGAGTTCTTAGTTTATGTTATGTATGTAACGAGAATGAGTCCCGATCACACAAATGAGAAAGGCATTGTATACATTACACTTGTAGTATAAAAGGACCATAGCACCTCATTTGTGTGGGTGTGTGTTTTCCATTTTATTAGTTGGTAGAGAGAGAAACATCATGTCTTTCTCTCACTATGAAATCACAACTCTTTGTTTTCTCTTTTATTCTTCATCTTAATATAATCTTTCTTTTTTGTTTTAATCTTCATCTCTTTATTGATTAATTGGTCGTGTGTATACGTCCTACATTACAATATTACCGTAGTTTGTACTGCTAGTGGAAATTTAGTACTATCGCTTAACATATACCAGTACTAACATAGTTAGTACTTCTAGTGTAAAATTTAGTACTGCCAGTACTAACATTACTAACATAGTTAGTACTGCTAGTGTAAAACCTTAGTACAACTGAACATCACTTAACCACTATCTGAGTCAGGGTGTTCAGGGAGCTATGGGTGTATACTCCGTACCTCCTGACCCATTAACCGGCATGAATTGAACCCACGATTGAACTATATTTCAACAATCCTCTTCAATATAGTACAATTTCTTTTACATGAAAATTAACATTAACAAAACCAGTGCATAAATGAAAGTATACTAAGGATTCAATTTCCATCTTTGTATATTACACCTTCAAATATATGAGAATCAGGATGTTCTATAAATCAAGATGTTCTGGATCATTATCGTTTTTTTGTTCGTTGGCAAAGGGTGGTCGAAGCGGCTGCATTTTCTAGAAGGAGGTTATCACCATCTTCATTGGTGAAGTCCAGTGGGGACTTCTACATGATAGTAGTATCCTCTGACGATTCGAAGGCTGCTAGTGGTATGGTAACATCCGTCGTGGCTACTAGAAATGGAGGTTCGTCCGGCGTACGGGCACGGGACCTTGTTGGTACCTTCTTGGGATCACCATGACGAAGCAATCCAAATAGTTAATTTTTGCAAGATAACAAGTGTATCAATGAAAGATAATGATAGTGGCTATTTGTACGTTAAGATAAAATAAATCAACACTCACCCTGGTTGTCGGCATCAAGGAAAATTAGGTATTCATCATCCCTCATAAAATAGTTGCGGCTCAAGCCTATGAGGCATATGAAGGGATCGAGAAGTTTGTTGAACAGGGTGAAGTTTCTATCTAACATCGATGCTTCATTCACATTGAACGATCCTTTAGGAGGGACAATGTCCTTGGCAATAGAGGTTAAAATCAGTAGAGGACAGGGAAAACCCTTTCGTCTACAAATAAGAAACAGTTATTTCAATTTTTGAGGGACTCCATAACTTTGATATAACATTAAGGGTGGTGTTTTTGGCACACTTACTAAAAGATACCCATCCATTTACTAAAGACGGATTGTAAAAGACTCAGAATAACGTCACAAGAGGGGTGATGTTTAGGACACGACAGTTTATTTCATAATAGTTAATCTTATACGCGCCTATACAATGCAATTATGTAAGAAGGGCACCATAATAATCGAAAAGATTAAATAAAAGCCTAGAAAAAGGGATGTGGTAGTTGGTTGTGTAGATTAATCTATAGTAGATACCGATTTTCCCTTCCGGACAATCAGTGGTGGCATCCAAATTGCTAGGAAGTTCAGGGTGTAAGTCGTCAGAAATATCATAATCCGAGTAGAACTGCATTAGTTGTTCGTCATTTATCTCTAAGAGGGCGACATAGATACTAACAATGTCCTTAACCATTTTCATTAAGATTATAAGTAGGGTGCTGTGTGCTAACCCGAGGTGAGGAAGATCCACGAGAAAAAGCAAGGAGTGCGGAAGTTATTTTTTAAAAATGGTGGAAGTGTGATAACTGTGGAAAGATGTATAGTAGAGGTTACACGTATATATAGTGCTTCCTCAAGTTACGTGCATCGTTTGATGAGTAACACATGTTATCGACTATCTTGATCCAACAAATGAGGTTACGTGGGTAGATGAAAATGTACTGGGACCCACGAGTCTAACTGTTCAGTTATCTTACATGTATTGAGAGTGGGTCATATGTTTCATATATGGGGCCTACATACTGGTCAATTAATCGATGTTTCCACGCGATGAGTTGACAAATTTGCACGGGGATTCGTAGTTTGGTATACCGCGACATGATCAATTATTCGGTGTGTCCACGCGACGGTGAAATACGTCTATGTGACGGTTTACATTATGATGCGTATATAAAATGTTGTGTGGTGTGATGCGATTGGGGGAAGTTTTTCCTATTTTGTTAGTCTAGCAGTCGCGGCTGTGGTCACGCAAACTACACTGGGGGACATGATGACGTATAGTGGCTAGTCGGACTAAACGACCCGGCCCACGTACACTATCCTTATCTAAACCATTAAGTATTGGTCCGATTACTGCGACCGACCCAATGGACCTGGTTTGGGGTAAGTCACACGTGGTTCCAAGCAGACTCAATGGGATCACACGCGGTTACAACTAAAATAAAGTCAAAGTGCAATAAGGACTAGATTCACCAAAGTTAGGAAAGGATATGGATTCCTTATTTATGGATAAAGATCTAGAGTATAACTTATAGACTTGGTTCGCAAGGTTTGGGGACCTTAATTGGGTTTCATCAGCTATAAAATGAACCTCCATGGTTCCATTCAAGGTACGATACTCTTACTAATAATCACTAAATCGATTATAAACCCTAAATCGAATAGTTACTCTCATGTCAAAGGTTAATCGTGGGAAACAATCCCACGATAAGCTTAATGATGTTTTTCTATTGTGTAGAATCCTTAGTAAATTCACTTATTGCAAGATTCGACAAGGTTATCAAAATCGCGATATTGATAGTAAGATCCTACGATCTTACGATCCTATGATCTTACGATCCCACACACAGAAAACGATCAGGATCTTAAACAAGATCGTAATTCGAATAGGATCACACAGGATCAGATAAGATTGTAGAATCGGGTCGTAGGATCGGATCGTAAGATCGTGTGTAAAATCGCCAGATGGTGTTGTTTTGGACTTCTCATCATTTAGGCTAGGGTTTATACTTTATATACTTTTATTAAGACCGTTACATATTTCTTTTCTATCCAAAATAATTTATTTAACGATTGAAACATGAAGCAGGTGCCTCGAGCTTATGCTCTCCTATGGGGAGGGGATTTTATAGAGAAATTTAGTATCTATTTTGTGTTTGGATCATTTATTTATTGATTGAAACGTGAATGAATTTTGTTCAAATATATAGCATGATATATCTAATGTTGTCTTCCTAAGAAACAATATATCTAATGTTCTACGACCGTGATATTTTGCCATGAAATTCTTTTTATCATCAATTTAGATTTGTTTATAATATAAGGTGAAATATATATACCCAATAAAACTTGAAAAATTACATCTTTCCTTAAAACACATTTTTCATAATGCACAACGCTATTAAAACATGTTTGAAAAATATATAAATATTAAAGTTAAAACGTGTAAATTTACATACTCCGTATTTATTTTAAACACGTTTTTCACGTTGTATGGTGCCTTAAAACGAGTTTTGAAAAAATATAAAATATTGAAGTTTTCTCACCATATATGTAAATACTAAACATATAAAACATTATACAAAACCATATAGAAGTCTAAAAAATAACCGTATATATCTTTCCATAAGATCTTACGATCCCGATTCGATCTTACGATTACGATCTTGCAAAGGCAAAAACGATTCTAGGTAAGATTCCGATCCTAACAACCTTGGGATTCGGGGCCTCAAACACCCGAGTTGCCTCTAATTCGGATTATATAGGTCCAATCTAACTTTTGTATCAACGAATGTCACGTGATGAATAATGTGCATTGTTAGTTATTTCATGACTTATGCGATGTTTTATCTTCAGTTTCGCTATTGTTTTGTAGTTGCTTAATACATTTCAAGTGTTTCTTTACGGTGAATTATGGCACGTATCAACATTTTTCAATAGCATCTTATTGTTTTACAGTTTATGCGAAAACGTTACACGAAACACTCACTCACAGTGCTATAAATGTTTAACGTTAAAAATGCTCGTTGCTATATAACAAAATGCTAGAGAGTTCAAATGTGGCTCTGGTGACAAAAGTCCATTGGATTTATGTTATGTATTTTGTGCATGCACATAAAAGTAACAAAATGCTAGAGTTTATAATATTTTTTTTGAACAGTGATGGAGTTTATAAATAAATGGGTCTAGAATTTCATATGAGCAGTAGTAGCCATAGTCATTTTCATGATACACTTTTAATATACTAACTAACTAAATAATGCAAAGCCCATGATCTATAACAAAAAACTCACACCAATTTAATTTAACAAAATGAACAACAATTATATGGTTTCTTATTATAAAGAGTTCCATATGAATGATTGTATTTTTATTTTCAACTAAATACGCTTCACTTAGCTGGAATGAAGACGATTGTTATAAACATTTTGTATTTAAATCTCAAAAAGAATTTCTTTGTTATATTCCATAACGGATTCATGTTGAGATATTGGTGCAAACTAAAAACATTACGCGCTAGTTTTTGTGTTGTGTCTTGTTATTTGCTGCCACCCGGTACTTCAGTTTTAGTCTAATTTTTGAAAATTTTCGAGTTTGGTTCAAAATAACACCATAATTGTGGTATTGTTAAATGACCAAAGAACCATCATTTCATTCTTTCAGCAGCAGGTAGACAAAACAATAGAAATAAAATCAATAAGTCACACTATAATAAAAACCAATTATCAAACATACAAGTAACATAAATACAGTAATACACAAATGAATCCCCTTAGTATTTAAAAAGAAAATAATTAATCATCACAGATACATAATCAGTTTCTTTCACTTTCTTGCTCACATGCACAGATACATAATCAGTTTCTTTTACTTTCTTGCTCACATGAAATTCTAAACCCATCAAATGATACATTGCTTACCATTGTTTTTATGTTTGTCATGTTGGTTGTTATGTGCAAGTAGGATTGGTTTGTAGAAAATTGACCTTTTGTACCCTTCATAAGTCACCTTTACTTTTTTGCTTTTGCTTTACTGTTGGGATGTGCGATCGTTTAGCCATCGGAAATGTGTGAGCCTATCGGGACATACACGAATACACGAAGAGTACGTTTATTATTATTTAATATATAACTCGGTTATATGTATTAAATATATAATATGTTTCACGAGATAATTATTTAACGTTCGTTAGTTTAATTGTTAGACGTTATAAACTAATTATTGAATGTTAAATGTAAAAGAGAAGGACTTAAAAGTCGATAAGCAAAACCCTCGTTCTTTCCCCTTGTTGGCAGATTTTAGAAAAGACTAGAAGGGGGTCTACGTGTCGTTATTTTAGAAGTGATGGATTATTAGATAATAACTTGGAGTAAGGACCAAGTTTTAGTCTAAGGTTAAGAGGGTATATAAACACCTCTTTTACCTCATTATTTTTGTCCGTTCCAAAAAACACACATCATTATCGAATACCACTCGTCCCATACATTCTGTTATTCTTTACCGACAATGTGTATCAAATTAATATTTGATTCTCTTGGTTTAACATACACAGTCATAAAACCATAAAGGTTTTATTTGTCTTGTTGCATTTATGAAGCTTTATAAATATAGATAATGAATCTTTGTTTCATATAACCTTCGTTATCTTTTCTTATATGTTGATCAGACGAAACACCGTTTGGTATCTGATTTGGTTTGAAGCAAGATAAAGAACACTTGTTGTTAGTATCATGAAGAAACTACTAGCATTGTAACGTGCTAGTGTGACGTGTAGTGTGAGCAACCATAGAGACGACAACTTAATCGTTAAGTTTCAAGATCAAGATCTCGTTTATTGATTTTATATCATTAAACAAAAGGTTAGTATTTATTGTTTTATTTATGTGTTAATTATAAATATTAGACTAGATCCATTCCGATGCGCACTCGTAGTTAAATGGTTAACTAGTTATAAAATCTCAACAGTGGCATCACGAGTCAAATCGTTTGGTGTTTATGGGTTAGATATAGAATAAACACGCTAGATCCGCTTAAATACTCGCTTTATTTTATTTTCTATGGCAATAACATGCATTCTTGCCATAAAATTTAATCTTGATCTTGATCTAATAAAATTGGGTAGGTTTACTAAATTGGTTAATAAACAAAATTTTATTATTCGTCAAAGAATTTAGCATATCGCTTTGTAATTCATGCATGTCATCAAGTACCTTGCTCGAAAAATTGATGAGGGTCTTTGATCCTTAATTTGGGGAAGACTCATTCGAGACTTGGATCTTATAGTCTGTCTTCATCTTCCACCCCTTTTGTAACACCCCATTTTGGTAAATGGAATGTCATGCGTGATTATGGCGTGTCATCAAAGCATACAAGGATAAATGTATTAAACATTACATGACCATAAAGGAAATACCAGAAACAAACACCGGTACCCCAAAGTAAATCTCATCACACACAAACATAAGTACTGTAAATGAAAAGGACTAAACAATGTCCATAGAAATGAGTATCAAAATTATAAAGAAATGCATAAAGTAATGAAGGCTAGGAAGTTTCCAATCCATATGCACGTACGCTTAAAGTCTACGAGCGTCCTTGAGTACCTGCCGTTTTGGGAACATGAAAGGAAAACGGCTGAGCATAACGCTCAGTGCACAGATATAAAATCATAGAATGAATAACATAAGCATAAACAACATATAGCAGCGGAAATGTTTAAGTCCTGGAAAACCTGGTATAACTTAGTAAAACTGGTTTTATAGTTTGAAAAGCCTTATGTTTATCTTATAAAAACTGTTTAAGATGTTTACCATTAGCTAATATAGGTCATGAAATATCAACGTGCATGAATACTTGGAGGGGTGACTTCGTCATGCAATTAGAGGGGCTGCCTCTAATTAATATAAGTTTTAGGTAGGAGGGATCAGCTCCTTGTGAAGGATGCAAGACACACACCACATTCACCTGAATAATCTATAAAAACATGTAACCTAGGATGCACCCATAAGCCCCACATGATAATAATAATATGGCCAAAAGATGAAGGGACGCCACGAGCTATCACTCCGCCATGGTGAAGTCATAACACTGGTGCCTCCAGTGTTATGGTTATGGTACCTCCATAACTAGGTGAAACTGGTCATGCATGTATATGGCTTTAGGCATTTAATTAAACATAAGCAATCAAAACATATAAAACATATATTAGGAAAACAGTTGGCTGCATACGGGGAATTCTAATAAGGAAAGAATGTCCATACTGAAAAGACGGAGAATCCGTACCTTGTGTCCAATGAACGAAGAAGACGAACGGAAGAGAGTCCTACTTCGATATCACTAATGCTACATAAATAATATACGTGTATAAGTATTCTGATTACTGTATACGTAACTGGTTTTATATCATGTCTTAGCTTGTTTTATATGTTCATGTCATGTTTCACTGATTTTATCATTATACTGTGTTTATCATGTATTCTGCCTATTTTGATTAAGTATTACTTGTATTTTTTGTATTATTATACTTGTTGTTTAATAATAAGTAACTTTCTAAAAATAGCAGGTTTCCAAAAATAGAAAGTTTCTAAAAATAGAAAGTTTCAAAAATAGAAAGTTTCCAAAAATAGAGAGTTTCCAAAAATAGAAAATTTCCAAAACTAGAAAGTTTCCAAAAATAGAATGGCTGCCTTAAATAAATAAGTTTCTAAAAATAGAAAGTTTCCATAAATAGATTAGCTGCTTAAAATAGATAATTTTCTAAAAATAGAAAGTTTCCATAATTAGAAATAAGCTGGATTATTAAGCTAATAATATAAGCTTAAGTTTTACTGGTAAATA
Source organism: Glebionis coronaria (assembly GCA_025667525.1). Classification (NCBI taxonomy): domain Eukaryota; kingdom Viridiplantae; phylum Streptophyta; class Magnoliopsida; order Asterales; family Asteraceae; genus Glebionis; species Glebionis coronaria. The sequence continues at coordinate 61,739,574 of CM046875.1, forward strand.
TTTTAAGTCATGTGATTTAATAGTATAGTTTATTAATTATTTCATGCAAATTAAATAAACTATAGGTTATGAGATTTAATTAAATATAACATGATTTAATTAAATAAAAGGTAATAATACTTAGGTTAAAACATGTATTAATATTTATTTTTAATATAACCTAAGTCATGGAAATTAATTAATTATATGCCGTGTTTTAATAATTAATTAATTACTTTAGTCTAAAATTAATTCATAAAATACTTAGGTTAAAATCATATATTACTATTAATAATAAATAACCTAAGTCATGTCCATATTAAATTAATTACATAGCATGATTAATTAATTTAATTAAATCTAGTAATTATTAACTAGTAAAAATAAATAATTAACTTGTAAAATAAACCATGAACCGAACCCGTGTTTTAAACCTAAACATACCATGAACCGGACCGTGAAACTCTTGAACTGGACCAAACAAACAACCCCTTAACAGTGGCAAACTGGCTCGGCCGGCTGCCACTGTTTGTGTAAAGGTGCCACCGGCTTAAGCCGGTGGTCCCTTGGTCTTGGCTAGCCGCTGCCCATGCGGCGGTCCCCCTGCTTTCTATAAATAGCCACCGGCTTAAGCCGGTGGTGTTTGTTTTGTTTTTCAGCTGAGACCCCCATGACCACCAAGGCTAACCCCGACATGCGTCGGGGTCCCTTGGTTTGTTTGCTGCCAAGCCAAAAAGCCCACACCAAGACCTCTTGGTCTCGGTTGTGGTTACACAAGCCACACCGAGAGCTTAGGCTCTCGGTTTGTGTGCGCCGGCCGAACCAAACACCCCCTTAAACCCATGTTTTTAATACCCCATGATTAGATCTACATGTTTATTAATTAGTTTTTAATAACCTCGTGATTTCATGTGTTTAGATCTAATAAACAATTAAAAAGAAAAGGTTTAAGGAATTACCAATTCGTGAATAACAAGGAGCTTAATAACACGAACGATCTAACAATAATTGGATCAACCAAAATCAACCAAACACCCCTTCCTTGGTGTTTATATGCGGCGGCCAAATAGAAAAAGGAGGAGCAGGGTTTTGTGATTTTTCTAAAAACTTTGTATTATGAAAACATGTTTCCTTCTTTTTCTATTTAGTTAAAATTTTAACGTGGGTTTGGGCCCATCCTTGTTCTATGCCGCGACTATGTGGGGCCCACAAGGGGAAACCCGTTGTTTTTCCGTGTTCTATTTATTTACGTGTTCTCGTGTCGTGTTTACGTGATTTAATTATTAATCGTTCGCATCGTAAACTATATTTATAGGTAATCGTAATAAATATTACGTAAATAGATAATAATAAGTTCGTGATTAATTACGTTCATGATTTCATGTTCGTGATTATAATTATTGTTGATAATAATTATCGTGTCTTAATACGTAATAAATACTTATCGTGTAATAACACGTACGTAATACTTGAAATTCCTATTCGTGAAACGTAAACGTGCTAATTAAGGAAAGTTCTAATCATGTACGTACGATCATACGGGTACTATTCATGGTAAAAGCATGCGGGTTTTTCAACTCTTCCCCCTAAAAAGAATAATTCGTCCCCGAATTATAGATAATGTAAACTGAAAAAGAAGAACATACCCGAATTCAAAATATGAAATAAGGGTAAGAAGCCCGGATAGACTCCTGTGTTTCCCAAGTGGCTTCCCGCTTGGTATGATCCCTCCAAAGGATTTTGACGAAAGGAATCGTCTTCCTTCTCATTACTCGTTCTTGTCTGTCAAGAACTCGTTGGGGTTCTTCTATGAAAGTAAGATCTTCATGAATCTGTTCCAGTGGATACTGAACCATGTGAAGGGGATGATATTGTACCCTCTGAGTAAGGACACGTGAAAAACATCGTAAACATGAGAAAGTTGCGGAGGTAACACTAAACGATAAGATACTTCAACGACTCGCTCAATGACATCAAACGGTCTGATGAATCGAGGACTGAGCTTCCCTTTGATTCCAAAACTTCTAACACCACGTGCCGGCGATACCTTAAGGAAGACGTGATCTCCTACGTTGAAATGTAAGTCCCTACGATGCTTGTCGGCATAACTCTTCTGACGTGACCGTGCTTCTTGCAGTTTTTGCTTAGCTACTGCGACCTTCTCGTTGGTTCACTATCATTTCCGATCCTTCAAGTGTTTGCTCACCAACCTGATCCCAGCAGATTGGGGCGCGACACTTTCTGCCATACAACATCTCGAATGGAGCACACTTGATACTTGCGTGCCAACTATTGTTGTGTACAAACTCTACCAAACAGATGTAATCGTCCCAATCTCCTGTCCATTCCAATGCACATGACCTCAAGATGTCTTCTAATGTCTGAATCATTCGCTCCGATTTCTCGTCTGTTTGAGGAAAAGTCGTGCTAAGCTTAAGTTTTGTACCCCAAGCTTTCTGCAGACTCCTCCAAAATCGCGAAGTGAAACGAGGATCTCTGTCTGAGACGATGCTGGATGGAGCACCGTGAAGTCTCATGATCTCCTTCTTGTAAGTATCGGCGAGTTTACTGACCGAATCTTCCTTGCAGATCGGTAAGAAATGAGCTGACTTGGTAAGTCGATCAACGATAACCAAAATCGCATCGTGTTTCCTCTTTGTCTGCGGAAGACCGGTAACAAAATCCATGGTGATTTTGTCCCACTTCCACTCTGTAATATCTAACGGTTGAAGAAGACCGCCAGATCGCTGATGGTCGATCTTAACCTGCTGGCAGGTAAGACATTTGGAGACGTAAGTCACAACATCCTGTTTCATACCACTCCACCAAAAGTATTGCTTGATGTCATGGTACATCTTGGTCGAACCAGGGTGAATAGAGAATGGGGAGCTATGAGCCTCGGCTAACAATGCTTCTCGGAGTTCTAGATCATCAGGAACATAAAGTCCTGTGCCCTGCCATAAGATACCGTCTGCGTCTACTCGAAATTATGTCTGCTTCTCCAAATTCTGAATTATCGCCCAGATTTCACCATAATCCTTCTGAGCTTCCTTGATCCTAGAGAGTAACTCGGGTTCCACTCTAAGATTAGCCCAGTAACCGTGCTGTCCACGTACCATGATCTCGACGTCTAGTCGCTCCAAGTCTCTTATAATTTCCTCCTCAATTTTAATGCCGTTTATCATTCTGGACTTTCTGCTAAGTGCATCTGCCACTACATTCACCTTGCCGGGATGATACTGCAGATTAATGTCATAATCCTTCAACAACTCTAACCATCTCCTCTGTCTCATGTTCAATTCACGTTGAGTGAAGATGTACTTCAAGCTTTTGTGGTCCGTGAAAATGTCACATGATTCTCCATACAAGTAGTGCCTCCATATTTTCAATGCAAACACGACTGCTGCAAGTTCCAAGTCATGCGTAGGGTAATTTTCCTCATAAGGCTTAAGCTGCCGTGAAGCGTACGCGATCACTTTCCCATGTTGCATGAGAACACAGCCAAGTCCCTTCCCCGATGCATCACTGTAGATCTGAAATCCACCTGTACCAGATGGGAGAGTAAGAATCGGTGCAGATACTAACTTCTGCTTTAGGTCTTCAAAGCTCTTCTCTCTTTCTTCAGTCCAGACGAATTTCTCCCCTTTCCGCATCAGTTTGGTCAATGGTAGTGCTAAACGGGAGAAGTTCTCCACGAACCTACGGTAGTAACCAGCTAAGCCTAGGAAACTACAAACCTCAGTCGCTGATGTCGGTCTTGGCCACTTGGTAATAGCCTCAACCTTTGCTGGATTCATAGTGATTCCTTCTGCTGATACAATGTGACCTAAGAACGCCACCTTGTCTAACCAGAATTCACACTTGGAGAATTTAGCATACAGCTGCTTCTGGCGAAGAATCTGTAACACTGTACGAAGATGGTCTTCGTGTTCCACCTTGGACTTAGAGAATATCAGGATATCGTCAATGAAGACAATGACGAACTTGTCCATAAATTCATGGAAGATTCTGTTCATCAAATCCATGAACACTGCTGGAGCATTGGTAAGGCCAAATGGCATGACTACAAATTCCTAGTGGCTATAGCATGTACGGAAAGCAGTCTTGGCGATGTCCTGCTCTTTAACCCGTAGCTGATGATGTCCCGAACTTAGATCAATCTTGGAGAAGTGTTTGGCCCCTTAGAGTTGGTAAAACAGATCGTCTATACGTGGTAGAGGATACCTATTCCTGATGGTAATCTTGTTGAGTTCGCGATAGTCTATGCAAAGACGCATACTGCCGTCCTTCTTCTTCACGAATAAGACCGGTGCGCCCCATGGAGATGCGCTCGGTCGAATGAATCCTCGTTCCAGAAGTTCTTGCAATTGATCCTTCAGCTCCTTTAACTCTATGGGAGCCATGCGATAAGGAGCCTCGGAAATCAGCTCAGCTCCTGGGATGAGCTCGATATTAAATTCTACTTCACGTGCAGGTGGTATGCCCGGAAGTTCTTCTAGAAATACATCTGGAAATTCTGAAACTATCGGCTGATTCTGAATTGATGGGGATTCAACATCCATGTCATGAACAGTAGCTAGATAGCCCTCACAACCATGTGATAGTAATACACGTGCTTGTAGGGTTGATATGATTTGTACAGACCTTCCGGGTACGAACCCGTTGTGAATGTACTCTGGTGAATTAACATCACCGAAGATGACTCGATATGAATGGCAGTCTATGGTAGCATGATGCTTGGATAGCCAGTCCATGCCCAATATCATGTCAAAATCATTCATGTCCAGCGGAAGTGCGTCAACAGGACGAATCTTGTCATCAAATTCTAGGGGAAGGCTCTTGTACACATGGGTTATGCGTACATAGTCTCTTAAAGGCGTGGAAATGTTCAGTATATTCTCTAGTGGCATGGGGGATATTCTAACATTCTTAGCATAAGCAGTAGAAATGACCGAGTGAGTAGCACCCGTGTCAAAAAGAACACATGCAGCTTGACCATACATATACAAGATTCCAGTGATGGTACCTGTAGACTTGTTGGCCTGATCGCGAGATGTCGTGTAAACGCGTCCACTAGTAGGAGGCGGCTTGGTGATGTAGTGGTTTTCACACCTCTTTAAGAAAAGAGAGCAAAATAGGGAAAGTATTAAGTGTCGGTTTAGGAAAACCAAGCACTAATGACCAATGTGGTTCAAGTTCGTTTCCCAAGAAGGCTTGGTGTGTGTGTTAAGAGATGATTAATTATGTGATTATATTTATGAAAAGAGAAAATAGAAATGAGGTAAGAAGAGAATGACGGTTACGATGACGGATTACACGAAGACGATTAGTCGTACACGTAAAACCGTAAAAAGTACCAAAATGAAAAATTTACTCTAAAAATTCCTAGAAAATTGCAATAAATCCTAAATAATGTAATTAGAGTTTACAAAAAATCAAAAATCACTCAAACCTTTTATTTAATTAAATAATATTTTTTAATGCTAATTAAAGCCCTAAAAATCAATTTAATTAACAAAAAGCCCAAAATGAGATTTTTTCAATTGTAAACCTCTAAAATGACCTACCTTAATTTAAAAATATTTTTGAAAATTTTAAATTTAATAAAAACTATTTAAAAACTGTTAAAACTTAAAATAATTATAAAAATTAATCTAAGGACAATAAAAATATTCTAAAAATTATAAAATTCCTAACTTAATGTATTTGACCTAAGAAAAATATAAAAACTTGAAAAATCTAAAATTTGAAATTTAATAATAAAATAATAATAAAATAATATTAAAAATCCAAAAATTATAAAAACTTCTAAAAACTTGCAAACTAGTTTATTTTAACCTAATTAAACAGAAAATGAACTTGAAATACCAAAAATGCCCCTATTGGGCCTTCAAATGGGCCAAATACCCAAACAGATCCTTAATGGGCTTGATATTGGGCCCAATAAGAAAAAGTCCTCAGAAATGGCCCAAAAGCTCTAGTCAAGCTTAAAATTTGATTTTAAACACAACTTTCCAAAGGCGCAATGTTGGGAATAAATTAAGGCCAGATCACTTGAGCGCTGACAAGAACAAATCAAGCGTTGACAAGAACAAAACAAGCGCTGACAGCTCAAGCGTTGACAAGTTAAAGTCAAGCGTTGACACATTGAAGACAAGCACTGATGGAAGATATATTCTACACGTTTATTATATTCTAGAATACTTCTAGTAAGGATATGAACGACAATGTATTTTCTAAATTTATCTTTACCTAGAATAGCTGATACGTAGATTATTGTACAAGGCTTCTTATGTCTATAAAAGAAGACCTTTAGGTATAAATTTCATATAAGTTTTCATTCGAAAACATCTTTCATTGTAAGAAAGTTTGATATTGATAATAAAAGTGAAAGTTTGTTTATATCATTGTGTGTTCTTGTTTAAGTGTTAAATTCCACATAACACTTAGATTCATAAGCATATACAAAGGTTTCTCTACGTGTATTACTTGATATAATCTCGTATACACAAAGCTAATCGATCTAAGTTTGGGATCAACAAGTGGTATCAGAGCTTGTTGAGCAACTTTTGATCTTAAAGAAAACCAGAACCCTAAAACTCACCAAAACCCTAATTTTCTCAGAAACCCTAACAACAACATGTCTGAAGCAATAAACTCCTCCTCCTCAGCTTTACCAAACATCAAGATTCCCATGCTTGATGCAACCAACTTTGACTTATGAAAGTTCAACTTTGAACAATATCTGGGGATCTACGACTACGCACTCTGGGAGGTTATTGAATATGGAAACACATTCGATAAAGCCCAAAAGATTCTTAATGTCATTGCTCAAAGAACAGCTGTTGCTAGATGTTCTGAAGAGGATAAGAGAGAAAAACCTGGAGATGGTAGAGCTGTGTCTACTGATGACATAGCAAAGAGAAGGGTTGACATGAAAGCCCTAAATATTCTGAAAGTCTCTTTGGGACAAGAAAACCAGCATAAATATAGAGGCTATGAATCTGCCAAGGATCTTTGGGCAGCTCTTGAAGTTGCACATGGTGGCAATGCAGACGCTAGGGAAGAAAAGAAAAAGCAACTCATGCATGATTATGTTGTCTTCAAAGCTCAATCCAATGAGAAACTGAGTAGTGTGAGAAGCAGATTGCTTGATATTACAAGCAAGTTGTCCTTCATGGGGACACAAGTTGGTGAAGTTGACATCAATGCTACCTTTCTCAAAAGTCTTGGTGAGGCATGGAAGATTGAGGCAAGATCTATTCTTACCAATAATACTTACAAGAGCTCCTCGTTTGATGACATCTACAACAAACTAAGGCTGTTGGAGGATGAAGCTCTTTTAGAGCATGGAAGCAAGTCTACCACCAGTAATATGGCCTTCTTTTCTCATAGTGAAGGTCAATTCAATCAGAAGGACTCTTACATACATCCAGTTACTGGATCATCATATGTCAGCGCTGGAACAAGTCATGTCACGCCTCCTATTCAGACGCTGACACATTTAAGAGTGACTCCCCAAGAGTTAAACCTGCTGGTTTAGATTTGGATACTGTTTGTGCTTACATTGCTTCTTTGCCCAATGGTTCAGTGATTACATATGAGGACCTTGAGCAGATAAGTGATGAGCACTTGGAAGAGATGGACATCAATTGAAACATGGCTCTTGCTAGTATAAGAGCAAATAGGTGGAACAGAAGGTTTAAAAAGAAGATGACCTTCAATGCTAAAGACACAGCTGGATTTGATAAATCCAAAGTTGAATGCTACAACTGTCATCATATGGGGCACTTCATGAGGGAATGCAGATCTCCTAGAAGATCTGATGCTGGTAAACCCTCAAGTCAGGTTGTTAAAGCTCAGGATTCCAAAGCCATGGTTGCAGTTCAAGGAATTGATGGTACAGGATGGGATTGGAACTATCTGGCTAAGAATGTTGAAGAGGATAAAGCTTTAGTTGCTGATATTGAAGAAGAAGAGCACGTTGAATATGCTCTCATGGCACACTCCTCCTCTTCATCTGATAATGAGGTATATGATGATGCTTTTTGTAGCAAAGGTTGTAGGTTAAATACTGAAAGACTTAACAAAGAGGTGTTAAAATTAAAAGATGATATGAGTACTGAAAGATGTAAATTGTCTAATTACCAACTAGCTCTTACTGAAACTGAGAAAACCGTTTCTGAATACAAGAAAATGAAATTTGATTTAAAAGATAAAATCAACATTTTAAAACATGAGTTAGATGCTAGTATGGATATTAGAAATATCATGGAAAGGGTTAATGGTGAAATACAGGCTAAGTTAGATGAGGCCATTAAGAATAAAGATAATGTTGGCCTTAAAGTTCAAAGATTTGATAGAGCCACGCAAACCCTAGGAGACTGTGTAGCTAAACAAAGGGATCCTAAGGACATGACAGGGATTGGGATGAATGATTACTCTTTGGTTCCACCACCAGCTGGTGACTTCTATGGTGTCCAACAAAGGGACTTATCTTGGACTGGTTTGCCAGAGCTCCAAGAGGAGGAATTCATTCCTCCACCAAGAGTTGTCACTCCAGTGGAAGAGTATCAACAAAAATTGACTGACCTGAATGAGTGGAAGAAGGCTAACCCTACTTTATTTGTCAAGGGTGGCTTGCTATGTGAAAGTCCAAATGAATCAACACCCATTAAGGTTACTAACCCAATCACTGGTAAAGTTGTTGACCTAGGCTCAAACACTGTTAAAAGACCTAGCATTAAATATGCAGAGATGTATAGGAATACTAGGTCACCCAAGAGTCAAGTTAGTAATCATGGAACAGGCTTCTTCTCCTCTAGACCTAAGGTTGTGTCTAGAAAAGCTTGTTACACGTGTGGTAGCTTTTCACATTTGGCATACAAGTGTGTCAACGCTCACAAAGCCAGCGTTGACAGAAATAATTTCAGCGCTGACAGGAACAAAGTCAACCTTGTTAGGAAGTCAAACGTTGTTAGACCCAAACCTTGTGTGCAGCAAAGTCCACAAGTGATTAGACCTGCCCCATTCTTTACTAGAAGGTCTAACACTCATGGACAAAGACCATTTCAAAAGACAAACACCTGGTCAAATAGGCAATGGGTTTCTGTAGCAAACCCTAGGTTCAACGCTGACAAGGGTAATTTCAGCGTTGACAGGACAAATTCTAACGCTGACAGAAACGTGACCAGACCTAAATATTTGCAGCCACAAGGTAAAGGGTCTAAAGCTTCTTCAAGCTTAGCATGGAGACCCAAGAAAGATCAAAACCCTAATGATAATGGGATTGCTCAAGGCACATGACAGGGAAGGAAGACTATCTGACGAATTTCACTCCTATTAAAGATGGTGATAAGGTATACTTTGGAGGTGGATATGGAACTATCACAGGCAAAGGAACTCTTCTCACCAATAATCTACGTTTTGAGAACGTCTTCCTGGTAAAAGAACTTGATTACAACTTGTTTAGTGTATCACAGGTCTGTGATAACAAAAATAAAGTTCTTTTTACTGATACTGAGTGTTTGGTGTTAAGTAAGGATTTTAAGATCCCTGATGAGAAATATATTGAGTATAGAACACCTAGGCATAAGGACATATATAATGTGAATTTAAATGGGATTAAAATGAATACCAATATGTCTTGCTTTTATGCTAAGGCCTCAGTAGATGAGAGTAATTTGTGGCACAGGAGACTAGGGCACATAAATTTTAAAAATATAAATAGACTTGTGAGGCTTGGTTTAGTTGATGGTTTGCCTGAGAAGGCCTTCCACAATGACCACTCTTGTGTTGCATGTCTTAAAGGCAAGCAGCACAAGGTCTCATTCAAGTCCAAACAGGTGCATACTAGTTCCAGACCTCTTCATATGCTTCACATGGACCTCTTTGGTCCAACAAATATAGAAAGCTTGAATGGTAAGTCATATTGCTTGTTATCACATATGACTTTTCTAGATTTACTTGGACATTCTTTCTAGCTATGAAGAGTGACACATCTGATGTTCTTATTGATTTTATCACTCAGATTGAGAAGAGGTCTGGCAATGAGGTTAAAATGCTTAGGAGTGATAATGGTGGAGAATTTAGGAATAAGAAGCTAGATGATTTTTGTGCCAGGAAAGGAATTACAAGGCAATTTAGTATTGCTAGAACCCCACAAGAAAATGGGGTTGCTGAGAGGAAAAATAGAACCCTAATTGAAGCAGCCAGAACAATGTTGGCTGATGCTCACTTTCCTATAGCCTTTTGGGCTGAGGCTGTTAATACAGCTTGCTATGTGCAAAATAGAGCATTGGTTAACAAAATTCAGAACAAAACACCTTATGAGTTACTTTGGGGTAGAAAACCTAATATTGGTTTTCTCAGACCTTTTGGTTGTCATGTAGTAGTCTTGGATACTAGTGATGCCTTAGGGAAATTTAGTGCAAAAGGTGATGAGGGTTACTTCATGGGGTATTCAGTGCAGAGCAAGGGTTATAGGGTTTATCTTAAAGAGGACAAACGTATAGTTGAAAGAGTACATGTTAGGTTTTTAAAGAATAAACCTAGTGATCCTGAAAGTGGTCCTAATTGGTTGTTTGATTTGGAACCCTTATCTAGAACTTTAAATTATATGCCTGTCACTAATCCAGACATTGTGAAGGTAACTTCAAATGTTGTGGAGGAACAAGTTGTTAATGTTTCAGGTACACAGGTTAATGAGAGGGTTGGATCACAAGCAGAAAAGGCATCTCCTATATCAGAATATGTCACTATTCCCATTTGGACAGATGCTTTTGTTGCTGCTGCTGCTAGACAAGATACTGGTGGTTTCCAAGTACCACCAGATACAAACGTGCATGGTCCTTCAGGCGCTGACAAAGGCAAATCTAGCGCTGACATGACAAATTCAGGCGTTGATGGTTCAGACGTTGACAACCACACTTCAAGCGTTGTTAGCCCAAGCGCTGACAAACAAGATTCAGGCGTTGACAACAATACTGAACATCTTTTCTCTTCCAATTTTGAACAAGGTGAACCTTCCAATTTATATGAAGAGGTTCATCCTCATGTTGATGTAAGAGAGTCTGATGAAGAGGATATTAGCAATATGGAGAATGAGGTTGAGGACACCAGACTTTTTGAAGGAGGAGTTCTCACTTCCACAATGAAGAATCACCCCCCTTCCCAGATCATTGGTGATGTTATGACTCCAGTTCAGACTAGAAGATCTCATCAAGGTCTTGGTGGGTTTATTGCTAATATACACAAGAAGGTTGATACCCCTCTTGTGCAAGCATGTTTGTTTGCATGTTTTCTGTCACAAGAAGAACCCAAGAAAATATTTGATGCTCTCAAAGAACCAAGTTGGGTGGAAGCAATGCAGGATGAGCTTCACCAATTTGCAATTCAGGATGTTTGGGAGCTGGTTGATTGTCCTAGATATGTCAGACCTATAGGGACAAGATGGGTTCTCAGGAACAAAAGAGATGAAAGAGGCATTATGGTCAGAAACAAGGCAAGGTTAGTGGCTCAAGGTTATACACAAGAGGAGGGGATAGACTATGAGGAAGTCTTTGCACCAGTTGCAAGGATTGAAGCTATTAGGATTTTTCTAGCCTATGCATCCTGCATGGGCTTCACAGTCTATCAAATGGATGTCAAGAGTGCCTTTCTCTATGGAACCATTGTTGAGGAAGTATATGTAATGCAACCTCCTGGTTTTGAGGATCCAGAGCATCCAGATAAAGTGTATAGAGTCAAAAAGGCTATGTATGGCCTTCATCAGGCCCCAAGAGCATGGTATGGTACTTTGTCTACCTATTTGGTGGACAATCGATTCAAGAGGGGCACCATAGATCAGACACTGTTTACAAAGAAGAAAGGCAAGGATGTGTTGCTTGTGCAGGTCTATGTTGATGATATCATTTTTGGGTCTACTGATCCAAAGATGAGTGAGGATTTCTCCAAGCTTATGACAGACAAATTCAAGATGAGTGCTATGGGGGAGATGAACTTCTTTCTTGGTTTACAAGTTCAGCAGAAAGAGGATGGTATCTTCATCTCCCAGGACAAATATGTTGCTGAGATCTTGAAGAAGTTTGGTTTTTCCCCACATGAAAAGAGGGCTACTACTCCTATGGATAGAGAACACCCTTGGGGAAAGATTGGAGATGGGAAAGATGTTGATGTCAGGCACTATAGATCCATGATTGGATCCTTGATGTATCTTACTGCCTCCAGACCTGATATCATGTTTGCTGTGTGTGCTTGTGCACGCCATCAAGTGACTCCCAAAGAATGTCACCTTTATGCTGTGAAGAGGATCTTTAGGTACCTAAGATGCTATCCTGGTCTTGGTTTGTGGTACCCAAAGGATTTACCATTGGAGCTGATTGCATATTCAGATAGTGATTATGGAGGTGATAAATTTGATAGGAAATCCACAACTGGTGGATGTCAGTTTCTTGGGAGCAGGTTGATATCTTGGCAATGCAAGAAACAAACAGTGGTGGCTAATTCTACAACTGAAGCTGAGTATGTGGCTGCAGCTGCTTGTTGTGGCCAAGTGTTGTGGATTCAGAACCAGCTGTTGGACTATGGGTATAATTTCATGCATACTAAGATATTTGTTGACAATAATAGTACTTTATGCATAATTAAGAATCATGTACATCATTCTAAAACTAAACACATAGAAATTAGACACCATTTCACAAGAGATTGCTTTGAGAAAGGTTTAATACAACCACATAGGGTTGACACTGAGGAAAATGTGTCAGATTTATTAACTAAACCTTTTGATGCTGGGAGATTTCAATACTTGGTAACAAGTATTGGAATGGTCAATCTCACATAATATGTGTTTTGGAGTCTTTTTTTAAAAGTATGTACAGGATGATGCATTATTATTGGTCTTATTGATGATTTAGATTTTCCACTATATTTTTCTAACACTGACAAAGGTTGCTTGAACGCTGATAAGTGTTTTTGCAACGTTGTCAGCAATATAATTGTCTAACGCTGACAAAGCTTTCCTCAACGCTGTCATGTGTTATCGGGGCGTTGTCAGCAACAATGTTAGTTTTGTGGTTTTCAACCTAAATGTGCAGATGGTGTTAGCAGTATACCATTGGATACAGAGTTGCTTATGGATCAATGGAGAAGCATTTGGACAAGTTTTTATTCATGGATGATGGTTGGAATGTTTCATTCCTATCTTGACATAAATTTTTATGTTCATGCATGATTTTAGCAAACTTTTGTATCATAGTTTAAGGGGAGGTTTTAGGAACCTTTAGGATGTTTGGGTATCCATATGATACTCTTATCACAATTCTAGATTCTGTCCACAGGTGAGTATGAGTTAGTTTTACTAAATCATGAGGCACTGTAGCATGCAAAGTTGATATACTATGCATGCTGCCAAGACATTTTTAGCCTAGAATTGGTTGTGGTCTGTTGGGAGAGTTGGGAATGATTTTGATATGGGATTTCCCTAGGAGTAACAAGGATTTTGTAAGGTAACTTGGTTGTTAAGAGTTTTGGTTAGCAAGGGACACTAGAGGACTGTTATGTCTATCTTGCTTATGCAAGTGTGCATAACTGGACAGTGCTTGTCGCCCTATAATAGTTATCAGTCTTTGGTTATCTTCTCTAGGATAAATTACTTGTTAAGGTCATTTTTCATTTTTTAAAACACTTTTATTTTTGGACGCTGACAAGAATTTTCCAAGCGTTGTTGTGACCAAATTGGACGCTGACATGGCTATAGGCAAACGTTGACAAGATTATAGCCGTTGGGCGTTGATAGGTTATTTTTGACCGTTAACACTCAATGGGACCTACCCGTTGTTACTTTTTGACATATTTTTGGGCCGTAATTTTAGGAGTTGTTACCTTTATTTAATGCATGAGATAACTTATAACTTTTTCAATATTTTCGTGATTGATTTTTGAAAATACTTGCCTCTTTTTGGGCCTATCACATGCATCTATTTCTCCTATAAATTTGGCTCCTATTTTAAACAGGGTATCTATAATTCTTGTCTAACAATTTTCTCTTATCAACTTCATCTTCTTCACTTAAAATTAACAGCTTTCATCAATGGCACCAAAGTTTAAACCAACAGATTTGGAATTGGGGTTCAGATCTCAACACAACATGATTGCATATCTTGTCGCTAATGATACTCTGTTTCCTCAATACACACAGATGGTGGCGTATTTGAATGCATCCCCACTAAGGTATGCTCTTTCTCATGCACCACTCATTCCAGTCACACACATTAAGCAGTTTTGGAACACTGTCAGTTCCTCAACAGTTAATGGAGTGACCACATTGACTTCTATTGTTCACGGGAGATCTTGGGTGGTTACTGAGGCTTTAGTACGCCAAGCCTTGCATCTTGATGATGCTGATGGTATAGCTACCCTTCCCATAAATGAAATAGAACAAGGGCTTAGGGCTTTGGGATATCCTTTTCCTGATGAAGGTACTCTCAACAAGTATCATAAGCAGGAATTTCCCCCAGCCTAGAAGTACCTCATACATGTCCTCCTTCAATGTTTGAGTCCCAAATGTACTACACATAATGAGATCAATAGATCCATTGCCAGCGCTATTGTGTGCATTGCAACAGGGCAAAAATTTAATTATTCTAAAATGATTTTTGAGGGGATGTGTAAAAACAAGGGGAACAAAATGACTTTATCTTATCCCCGTTTTCTGCAAATGGTTTTTGATGTTCAAGGTTACTGCTCAAGGGATCACAATGATTTTTATAAGATCCCTGAGCAAAAGAAAGCTATTTTTATGAAGATGAACTCACCACCCCATAGAGACCTACCTTTAACCCAAGCTATGCTTGCTGTCATTGCAGCAGCACAACCCCAACCAGACCCCCAACCACAAATTGACCCTCACCTACAACTTGAACCCATCCCTGAACCTTTACCTTCCCCTGAACAAATGCAAGTTGATTCAGAATCCTTCAACGCTGACACACTCAATGTTGGCGTTGATGTGCCTATTTCCAACGCTGACACACAACCTACACAATCCCAAACACCGCTTAACCAACCCACATCTACCCATTCTTCCACACCATCTTCTACACCCCCTGAATATAGGTTAATGAAACGCCAAAGGACTACTAGAGTGTTCTCCTCTGGTGGTCCTAGCCATGTAGCAGAGAGAACCACCACCACAAGTGTGGCTGGTGACCTGGATGAGGCTGGGACTATTGGTTCTGGATTAGATGCTGGCCAAGGCAGTCCCACCATCATTAAGCCCTCATCCATGCCCAATGAATCTGACTTGGGAGGTCAAATCCCCATTTTAGAAGAGGGCAGACTGGAACCAATGACTCTTATGGAATTGACGGCAGTCTGCATAAGCTTGCAAAAGCAAAATGCAGACTTAGTACAGATTGTCAGCTCACAAGGCCTTGAACTCAAGCAATTGAGGGAGAGGATTGTTGTTTTGGAAAGTGATCGTGCTAGGAGGGGTATGGAGGAATCTCCAAAGGGGAGGAAGATCCAATAAATCTGAGTGATAAGGGCAGTCATGATGGTCAATCAATGGATGTTGCTGAGGCCCTTACAACTTTGAAGAAACAAACAGGTTTTGATACGTCCTTAGTCTCTCCTACCAACTTAAATTTATCATTTACAGCTATGTTGAGAGTGGTTACACAAGGGGCTGAGGGAAGATATTTGGGCGTTGACAAGAAAAATTTGGACGCTGACAGAAATATTTTGGGTGCTGATAGGACAAAGTTGGGCGTTGACAGACCTGCACATGAAGGTGATGTATCCCAGTCATCATCTATCATCAAGGAGGTTTCTACTCAGGTATTACCATCTACCTTACCAACCATTGCACCATCAGATAAGGGTAAGGGTAAAATGGTAGAAGAGATTGTTCCAAAGGATGCAACTCAAGTTGAGTTTGATAGAAGATTAGCTGCACAAATCATGGAACAAGATAAAAAGGAGTCACCATTTGTTGGGACTTCAGAAGAAGGAAGTGATGAAGCTAGCTCAGACTCAAGTGTGATGATTATAGAACCAGAAAGGCTTGAGTATGGTGATGAGTTTGCTAGGGAAAAGTTGAGAGAATTGAAATTACAGGTTGACTTTGACATGCCAGAGGTGGTTCAAATGTATCATGCTTAGGAAGAAAGATGCATGGATAATCCAGATTTGACCATTTCAGATCAAATATGGGGTTTGGAGCTTATTCTTAGAGTTCAGAAGGATTTCCAGGTAATTTTGAAACACAAGGCAAGCAATATTCTCTCAGAGTTGAAAAGGGATAGAAGGGAGCTCTACTTTATGTTGCTCAGATGTCATGGAGTTGGATGGACATATCAGAAGTTGAAGGCTTTGACATTTGATGAGTTGGAAAACAGGGCTTATCCCATTTGGGTGAGAGTACAGGAAGCAAACACTCTCAGACTTCTTTCAGATGAAAGAAAGGAGGAACTTGCAGAAGAAATGGAACTCAAGAAAGCTATGATTGTTCCCAGGCCAGTGAAGAAGGGAATTTCATTTGAGTTTCCAAAAGATATGGATCCACTATATCCAAGTGAAGCAGTTATAAGATAGAGCCTCAAGCTCTCCCCATTAGAAGCTTCAGATATGGTGCAAGTGTTACCATTAGATTCCAGGAACCCAATTGTGAGCTATGAAGAAGATGAATGTGGGTTCTGGAAGATTGGCAGATTTGGCAAGGAGGTACACACTTTTACCACTCTCATATCTTTGTTTGCAAGTTGTGATAGAGAAGACTTGGTGGACCTTTGGAGGTTGCTGGAGACCAAGTATGAGGCTGAAGCACCAACTTCAGCTGATGGAATAAAACTTTGGACCACATTCAAAAGAATGTGTGGACCAAAAGATGAGGATCCTGCAATATGGAAGGATCTTGAAGATGATCTTAGTGGTCTTCAATGGAGGTTATATTCAGCTGCTGGTGTATACCATTTGAGTTCTACAAAGTTTGCTGAGTATCTACTTGTGGATGCTCAGTATTTCATATCCAAGGCTATTTTGGAAAAGATGAAGGACACTCAGCTGGAAATAGATTATTCAAGTGACGTGGCAAAAGATTTGATCAGATTTATTCACTATCAATATGAGAAGGTTTGTAAGATTCCTCCTAGTCCTTAATGCTTATTCAGAAACTTGATCATAAGAGTGGATATCAAGTTTAGGGGAGGATTGTTGGGAATAAATTAAGGCCAGATCACTTGAGCGCTGACAAGAACAAATCAAGCGTTGACAAGAACAAAACAAGCGCTGACAGCTCAAGCGTTGACAAGTTAAAGTCAAGCGTTGACACATTGAAGACAAGCACTGATGGAAGATATATTCTACACGTTTATTATATTCTAGAATACTTCTAGTAAGGATAGGAACGACAATGTATTTTTTATATTTATCTTTACCTAGAATAGCTGATACGTAGATTATTGTACAAGGCTTCTTATGTCTATAAAAGAAGACCTTTAGGTATAAGTTTCATATAAGTTTTCATTCGAAAACATCTTTCATTGTAAGCAAGTTTGATATTGATAATCAAAGTGAAAGTTTGTTTATATCATTGTGTGTTCCTGTTTAAGTGTTAAATTCCGCATAACACTTAGATTCATAAGCATATACAAAGGTTTCTCTACATGTATTACTTGATCTAATCTCGTATACACAAAGCTAATCGATCTAAGTTTGGGATCAACACGCAAAAGCTGAAAATGAGCTTAAGCTAGCTTATTTCAAAACAACTTATTCTTAATGGGCTTTTTGGCCCATTAAGCTATAAACTGATGCCATAAGCTAAGATTTTACCCACGACCTTCTCTTGACCTAATTAAGCTATTTGCAAAAAGAAACTTGAAATAAGCTCAAGGAATAAGCCTGAAATAAGCCAAAGCCCTCTTCACAAAACGACAAAATAGTCGTTTTTGAGTTCTAGACTATTTCAAGAGCTGATTCAAGTTGCAATAAGTCACAAATGGCTTAACTAAGCTTAATCAACAAAAAGATCTTCAATAAGCACACTTAATAAGCTGAAATAAGCAATAAGCTAATTTTGAAAAAGACAAAATAGTCGTTTTCTAACAAAAACTTAAAACCAAAAGCTGTAAACTTCCAGATTCACTTATAAGCTCAAAAGATTAAGACCTATTACAAAAAATAAGTTGTTGCACATTGGAATAAGCCAGAATGACTTATTAATAAGCTGAACACCAAGTAAAACTAGCAGTGGCTAGAAGCAGGGGAAAGGAGTTCCCATTGCCTTGACTTTTTGACTTGGCTTTTTAGAGAGTTTCACTTGGATTATTTGAACAAACAAGGCACCCTTGTGATCAGTGAATCACAAGGAGTCAATAACAAGCAAATAATCACAAAATCACCCAGCCAATAAGTGCAGTTAATTCAATCTTTGCCCAGATGTGTTCCAAACAAGTAATAAGCAGGTCTGATGACAATAAGCTACTTTTAAACTCTTAAAAGCTAACCACAAGCCACCAAATGCATACACAAGCTCAAAACAACTTAGAGTAACACAACTTAACACATTTCATGCAACAATTCCAACAAATGAACAAGATCTAAGCACATGCAGTTACTGATGAACAATGAAGAACACAAAAATAAAGTTTGCTGATCTACTTGACACAAAATCCAAATTCAAGGCCTCAGATCTATCACATATGTTGCATTAACAAAGATTAAACACTTGTTAGCCCTAGGTTAACATAAAAACTAGGTGTGCACAAGATTTCAGAGCAAACCAACAGATTTTCAAGATTTTATGGCCACTTATTTGATTAAGTGTTTCAAAGCACAAAACTTGCTTATATCAGAACACAATAGCGTCAATATCAGATAACAACTCAAATAACACCACAATACCAACTCAAAATCACACAAACATGAACAACAGTCAATCCCAAACACCCTTTTAACTTTTTAAACTCAACTTTAACAAAGTAAAAGTCTTCTCAAGATTGATTTAAGCCCAGTTTAGCATCATATCATACGACAAGTGAATCAAGAACCAATTTGCAGGCATAAAAACACACTTATACCAACAAAATCACAAAATCACACAAATATCAAATATTAATCAGAAAGATGAGATTTGAGAATACAAACCTCCAAGATGTACATCCACACCTTAGAATCAAAGAGCTGAGGTGCTAGCAAGAATAAGCACCAGCTTCCCCCTGCTAAGAACAACAAACAGGCCTAGCAAAAGGCTTGAGCCTAGATTAGCACAAATAAAGTGAAATAGGTGACAAAAGACCAAGTCTTTGCAACACTTAGACTCTCACAAGCCTTGTACCTTTCCTTAAGGCCTCACCACCCCTTAATCAACCAAGACTAGGAGGCTACGATCACCCTTAAGTTCAATCTACAAGCTGTTGAACCAAAAGTACTTAGCAAAACTACTTGACTAATTTTTGTTATAAAAACGTATAACCAAACTCCAATATTGTTCAAGCTAGTTGATTTGTGACTTATGTCACTTAAAGAAACACCTCAATGAACAATCCTCACCCAAGCACATGCCAAATTCTTGAACTCAGTCAAGAACAAAGGGACTCAAAGGCTTATAGGCTATCTTAGACTTGTTCAAGGTTTTTCTTAAGTACAAAAACATGACAATACAACTACTTAACACAATAATAATCAATGGAATACCACAATTCTATTAATTTCAGAAAAATGGCTTTACTAGGCTTGACAAAGTAAAACTAAGAACAAGGCTAAAAGTTGTAAACTAATGCCTTTAAATAGGCTACATGAAGTCCTAAGAAGCAGAAAAATGTAACCCTAATAGTTGGTGAAGTTCCAAATTTGCCCCTTGAGGGTTTGAATATATGAGGATCATGTGACAAGTTCTTAGCTGGTAGTGGAGTGGTGAGCTGTTGAAAAATGATCAAGGGCCTCTATTAAGCTTAGATTGTAAGCTTTACTCTTGGGCGTTGGATCCTTGGTACTGTTTTGTCATCTTCTCTAAGAAGTGGGACAAGGGTTTATCATTGTTGGGAATAAATTATGGGTCAGTTCACTAGACGCTGATAAGAAGAATTCAAGCGCTGATAAGATGACATTGGACGCTGACAGCCAAGCGTTGACATTGAAGAAGTCAACGCTGACAGCCTTGAAGATTAGCACTGATGGAATATATCTTCATACGAATCATTTTGTTTATTTGTTTCTTTATTTGTGTATGGTAAAGATAAGCTCGACATTGTATTTTCTATTATTATCTTTACCTAGAATAGTTGATTCGTAGCTTATTGTACAAGACTTCTTAATCTATAAAAGAAGATCTTTTAGGTTAATGTTAATAATCAGTTATCATAAGTTTTCACAAGTTAAACCTCTTTCATTGTAATCAAGTTCGATCATTCTAATACAAGTGAAAGTTTGTTTAACATCTTTGTGTTTTAGATTAAGTGTTAATTCCGCATAACACTTAGTTACTTTATTCATAAGCAAAGGTTTCTCTACGTGTAGTACTTGATCTAATCTCGTATACACAAAGCTTAATCGATCTAAGTTTGGGATCAACAAGTGGTATCAGAGCTTGTTGAGAAACTTTTGATCTTTAAGTAATGCAAGAACCCTAAAACACCAAAAACCCTAAAAACCCTAAACTTCTCAAAACCCTAAAAACATCATGTCTGGCACAAATCAACCTCCTGCTCCAGTTTTGCTACAAAACAACACCACAAACCCTAGCATCAAAATTCCCATGTTTGATGCCAGGAACTTCGAGCTTTGGAAGTCTAATTTTGAACAATATATAGCCATCCATGACTACACTCTTTGGGAGATTGTTGAATATGGGAACACATTCAACAAAGCTCAAAAGATTGCTAATGCTATTGCCACAAGGATAGTTGTTCCTAATTGTCCTGAAGCTGATAAGAAGGAAAAGCCTGAAGATGGAAGAGCTGTATCTGCTGAAGATATAGCCAAGAAAAGGGTGGACATGAAAATCTTGAACATCATGAAACACGCCTTAGGTCATGAGAATCAGCACAAGTACAAACGCTTTGAGTCTGCAAAAGAGCTTTGGGAAGCTCTTGAAGTAGCACATGGTGGCAATGCTGACACAAAAGAAGAAAAGTAGAAGCAACTCATGCATGAGTATGCTGTCTTTAAGGCTCAACCCAATGAGAATCTCAGCAGTGTGAGAAGTAGACTGCTTGACATCACAAGTCAACTTTCCTTCATGGGAACACAGATTGATGACCCTGACTTGAATGCTACTTTTCTCAAAAGCCTTGGTGATGTATGGAAGATTGAGACAAGATCCATTCTTGTCAATAACACCCACAAGACCTCCAGGTTTGATGACATCTTCAACAAACTAAGACTGTTGGAGAATGAATGGCTTTTGGAGAGTGATAATAAATCTTCCAGTAGCAACATGGCCTTCTTCTCACAAAGTGAAGGCCAATTTGATTCCATGAACTCCTATGGACATCCAGTCACTGGATCTCAATGTGTCAACGCTGGATCACAGTCTGTCAGCGCTGGATCATATCCTGTCAACGCTTTATACTCAAGCGCTGACACACACAACTTTGGCGCTGATAGAATTAAACCTGCTGGTTTAGATCTAGATACTGTGTGTGCATTCATTGCTTCTTTGCCCAGTGATTCAAGGATTACATATGAAGATCTTGAGCAGATAAGTGATGAGCAATTGGAAGAGATGGACATCAAGTGGACTATGGCTCTTGTAAGTTTAAGAGCAAACAGATTTAATAAAAGGTTCAAGAAGAAGATGACCTTTAATGCTAAGGATGTTGCTGGATTTGACAAATCCAAAGTTGAGTGCTACAATTGTCATCGGATGGGGCACTTTATGAGGGAATGTAGATCTCCAAGAAGATCTGATGCTGGTAAGCCTTCAAGCCAAATGGTTAAGAGCCAAGATCCCAAGGCCATGGTTGCTGTTCAACAAATTGATGGTGTTGGAGGATGGGACTGGAGCTGGAACTT
The DNA here is from genome assembly GCA_025667525.1 of Glebionis coronaria. Lineage (NCBI taxonomy): Eukaryota > Viridiplantae > Streptophyta > Magnoliopsida > Asterales > Asteraceae > Glebionis > Glebionis coronaria. Next base: position 61,761,570 of record CM046875.1, read on the forward strand.
TTTGGCTAAGGATGAGGAAGAGGATAGAGCCTTGGTTGCTGAAGTTAAAGAAGAGCATGTTGAATATGCTCTCATGGCACACTCCTCCTCTTCATCAGATAATGAGGTATATGATGATGCTTTCTGTTCTAAGGGTTGTCGTTTAAATACTGAAAAACTAAATCAAGAGATAGTAAAATTATTAGATGAGGCAAGTGCTGAAAGATGCAAAGTATCTAATTATCAAATTGCTCTTACCCAAACAGAAAAGACAGTAGCTGAGTATAAGAAAATGGAGTTTGATTTAAAGGATAAAATAAATATCTTAAATCATGAGTTACATCAAAGTAAAGATATTCAAGATATCACAAACAGGGTTAATCTTGATTTGATAGCTCAGATAGATGAGGCTAACAAAAATAAAGATAATGTGAGTCTTAAAATCCAGAGATTTGATAAAGCCACACAATCCCTAGGAGAGTGTGTTAGTAAACAAAGAGACTCTAAGGACATGAGTGGGATTGGGATGAAAGATTATACTGGTGTTCCACCACCAGCTGGGGATTTCTATGGTGTCCAATCAAAGGACTTATCTTGGACTGGCTTGCCAGAACTCCAAGAGAAGGAATTCATTCCTCCACCTAGAGTGACTTCCCCAGTTGAAGAATACAAACAAAAACTGACTGACCTAGATGAGTGGAAGAAAGCTAACCACACTTTGTTTGTTAAGGGAGGGTTGTTGTGTGAAAGTCCAAATGAGCCCACACCAATCACGAGACATGATCCTACACCTATTAAAATCACACACCCAACCACTGGCAAAGCTGTTGACCTTGGCCCACAAACTGTTAGAAAACCTAGTGTTAAGTATGCAGAGATGTATAGGAATACTAGGTCACCAAAAAGCCAAGTTAGTAACCAGGGAACAGGCTTCTTTGCTTCTAGACCTAAGATTATGTCTAGAAAAGCTTGTTACTCTTGTGGTAGCTTTTCACATTTGGCATACAAATGTGTCAACGCTTCCAATGTCAACGCTGATAGGAACCATTTCAGCGCTGACAAAAGTCAACATAGGTCAAACACTGACAGACCCAATACCTTTGTGAACAAAAGTTCACAAGTTGTTAGACCAGCCCCATTCTTTTCTAGAGGGTCTAACACACAAGGCCTAAGACCTTTCCAAAAGTCAAACACTTGGTCCAATAGGCAATGGGTTCCTGTAGCAAACCCTAGGTTTAACGCTGATAAAGGCAATCGGGGCGCTGACAAGAACAATTTCAGCGCTGACAGACACACTGCCAAACCTAGGTATTTGCAACCACAGGGAAATGGGTCTAAAGCCTCTACTAGCTTATCATGGAGACCAAAACAAGACCAAAACCCTAATTCTACTGGTCTTTCTATGACATGCAACAGGTTTCATTATATTTCAAAGGTTATGTCAAGACCAATTGGGGTTAACTGGGCTTTTCATCCAAAAAGGGATGAAATTGGGGTTGTTATGAGAACCAAGTCTGTTCTTGTTGAACAACCAGATGAATCCAAGTCTTCCAAGGCTTGGGTTCCCAAAGAAAACTAATGTGTTTTCTTTATGTGCAGGGCATTCAGAAGAAGATCAATGATTATGGATATTGGGATAGTGGATGCTCAAGGCACATGACAGGAAAGGAAGACTATCTGACAAACTTCACTCCTATTCAAGATGGTGATAAGGTATACTTTGGAGGGGGCTATGGCACCATCACAGGAAAAGGAACCCTTATTACCAATAATCTACGTTTTGAGAATGTCTTCCTGGTAAAAGAACTGGATTATAATTTGTTTAGTGTATCACAAGTGTGTGATAACAAAAATAAGGTTCTTTTCACAGATACTGAGTGCTTGGTGTTAAGCAAAGATTACAAGCTCCCTGAGGAGAAATACATAGAATTTAGAACACCAAGGCATAAAGACATATATAATGTGAATCTTAATGGAATTAAGATGAATAATAAAATGATGTCATGTTTTTATGCTAAAGCCTCAGTAGATGAAAGTAATCTTTGGCACAGGAGACTAGGGCACATAATCTTTAAAAATATCAATAGACTTGTGAGGCTTGGTTTAGTTGATGGTTTGCCTGAAAAGGCTTTCCACAATGACCACTCTTGTGTTGCATGTCTTAAGGGCAAGCAGCACAAGGTCTCATTCAAATCTAAACAGGTGCACTCTAGTTCTAAACCACTTCACTTATTGCATATGGACCTCTTTGGTCCAACTAATATAGAAAGTTTGAAGGGTAAATCATATTGTTTTGTCATCACTGATGATTTTTCCAGGTTTACATGGACTTTCTTTTTAGCCAAGAAAAGTGAAACTGCCCAAAGTCTGATTAATTTCATTACCCAGATTGAGAAGAAGAATGGTAATGAGGTCAAAATTATCAGAAGTGACAATGGGGTGAGTTTAGAAATCAGTTGTTAGATGATTTTTGTGCCAAGAAAGGGATTACTAGGCAGTTTAGCATAGCTAGAACCCCACAGCAAAATGGGGTTGCTGAAAGGAAGAACAGAACCCTAATTGAAGCAGCCAGAACCATGTTGGCTGATGCCCACTTTCCTATAGCCTTTTGGGCTGAAGCTGTTAACACAACTTGTTATGTTCAAAATAGGGCATTGGTCAACAAAATACATAATAAGTCACCTTATGAGTTACTTTGGGGAAGGAAGCCAAATATTGGCTTTCTCAAGCCTTTTGGTTGTCATGTAGTTGTTTTAGAAACTAGTGATGCCCTAGGTAAATTTGATTCAAAAGGTGATGAAGGCTACTTCATGGGTTATTCAGTGCAGAGCAAAGGATATAGGGTTTACATTAAAAAGGAAAAACGTATACTTGAAAAAGTACATGTTAGGTTTTTAGAGAGTAAACCTAGTGATCCTGAAAGTGGTCCAAATTGGTTGTTTGACTTGGAACCTTTATCTAGAGCTTTAAATTATATGCCTGTTACTGATCCAGACATTGTGAAGGTAACTTCAAGTGTTTTGGAAAAGAGAATTGGTAATGTTTCAGGTATACAGGTTGCTAAGAAGGATGGACCACCAGCAGTTGAATCATCTCCCACACAAGAATATGTTACACTTCCTATATGGACAGATGAGTATTATGCTGCTGCTGCTAGAAAAGATAATGGTGGTTTCCAAATACCACCAAATACAAACATGCATGGTTCTTCAGGCGCTAACAAAGGGAAATCAAGCGCTGACAAGAGCAATTCAGACGCTTATGGATCAGACGTTGACAACAACAGTTCAAGCGTTGTTAGTCCAAGCGCTGACAAGCAAGGTTCAGACGTTGATGACACCTTTGCACATCTTTTCTCTTCACATTTTGAACAAGGTGGACCTTCCAATGTCCATGAAGAGATTCCTGTTGATCAAAGAGAGTCTGATGAAGAAGATATTGGCAACATGGAGCGCGAAGTTGAGGACACCAGACTTTTTGAAGGAGGAGTTCTCACTTCCACAACAAAGGATCACCCCTCATCTCAGATCATTGGTGATGTTATGGCTCCAGTTCAGACAAGAAGATCCCATCAAAATCTTGGTGGATTTATTGCCAATATACACAAGAAGGTTGATACCCCTCTTGTACAAGCATGTTTGTTTGCATGTTTTCTGTCACAAGAAGAACCCAAGAAGATTTTTGATGCTCTCAAAGAACCTAGTTGGGTGGAAGCAATGCAGGATGAGCTTCACCAATTTGCTATACAGGATGTTTGGGAGCTGGTTGATTGTCCTAGATATGTGAGACCAATTGGGACAAGATGGGTTCAAAGGAACAAGAAAGATGAAAGGGGAATTATGGTCAGAAACAAGGCACGTTTGGTAGCTCAGGGATATACACAAGAGGAAGGAATAGATTATGAAGAGGTCTTTGCTCCTGTTGCAAGAATTGAAGCTATAAGAGTTTTCCTAGCTTATGCCTCTTGTATGAACTTCACTGTTTATCAAATGGATGTGAAGAGTGCTTTTCTCTATGGGACAATTGTTGAGGAGGTATACGTTATGCAACCTCCTGGTTTTGAAGATCCTGAGAATCCAGACAAGGTTTATAGAGTGAAGAAAGCTATGTATGGACTTCATCAGGCCCCAAGAGCATGGTATGGTACATTGTCCACCTACTTGGTGGAAAATGGTTTTAAAAGGGGCACCATAGATCAGACATTGTTCACAAAGAAGAAAGGTAAGGATGTCTTACTTGTCCAGGTCTATGTTGATGACATCATTTTTGGATCTACCAATCCAAAGATGAGTGAAGACTTTTCCAAGCTTATGACAGATAAATTCAAGATGAGTGCAATGGGTGAGATGAACTTCTTTCTAGGCTTACAAGTTCAGCAGAAAGAAGATGGTATCTTCATCTCCCAAGACAAATATGTAGCTGAAATCTTGAAGAAATATGGTTTTTCTCCACATGAAAAGAGTGTTTCCACTCCTATGGATAGGGAAAACCCTTGGGGAAAAATTGGAGCTGGAAAGGATGTGGATGTTAGGCACTATAGATCAATGATTGGTTCATTGATGTATCTTACAGCCTCAAGACCTGACATCATGTTTGTTGTGTGTGCTTGTGCACGCCATCAAGTGACTCCTAAAGAATGTCACCTTTTTGCTGTGAAAAGAATTTTTAGGTACCTAAGATGTTATCCAGATCTTGGCTTATGGTACCCAAAAGATTCTCCATTGGAGCTTATTGCATATTCAGACAGTGACTATGGTGGTGACAAGTTTGATAGGAAATCCACAACTGGTGGATGTCAATTTCTTGGGAGTAGATTGATATCTTGGCAATGCAAGAAACAAACAGTGGTGGCAAACTCTACAACTGAAGCAGAATATGTTGCAGCAGCTGCTTGTTGTGGACAAGTCTTATGGATTCAGAACCAGCTGTTGGATTATGGGTATAATTTTATGCATACCAAGATTTTTGTAGACAATAACAGTACTTTATGCATTATTAAAAATCCTGTACATCATTCTAAAACCAAACACATAGAAATTAGACATCATTTTATAAGAGATTGCTTTGAGAAAGGTTTAATACAACCAGATAGGGTAGCCACAGAAGATAATGTGGCTGATTTATTAACTAAACCTTTTGATACTGGAAGATTTCAATATTTGGTAACAAATATTGGAATGGTTAATCACTTAATATGTGTTTTGGAACCTTTTTGTAAAAGTATGTACAGGATAATGCATTGTTATTGGTCTTTGTGATGATTTAGATTTTTCCACTTTATTTTTCTAACACTGACAAAGGTAAATGTAACGCTGATAAGTGTTATTTTGCCGTTGTTAGAGATATTATTGTCTAACGCTGACAAGAGTTCCTTCAACGCTGATAAGTGTTGTCGGGGCGCTGTCAGCAACAAATGTTAGTTTTGTGGTTTTCAATCTAAATGTGTAGGTGGTGGTAGCTTTATGCCATTGGATACAGAGTTGCTTATGGATCTTTGAAGAGCTATTTGGACATGTTTTTGTTTATGGATGATGGTTGGAATATTTATATTCCTATCTTGACATAAATTTTTAATGTTCATATATATTTTGAGAAACTCATGTATCATAGTTTAAGGGGAGGTTTAAGGAACCTTTAGGACTTTTGGGTATTCTTATAATACTCTCATCACAATTCTAGATTGTGTCCATAGGTGAGTATGGGTTAGTTTTACTAAACCATGAGGCACTGTAGCATGCAAAGTTGACAAACTATGCATGCTGCCAAGACATTTTTGGCCTAGAATTGGTTGTGGTCTGATGGGAGACTTGGGAATAGTTTTGTTATGGGTTTACCTGGGAGTTACAAAGAATTTTATGAAATAACTTTGTTGGCAACTATTTTGGTTAGCAAGGGACACTAGAGGACATTTGTGTCTATCTTGCTTAAGCAAGTGTGCATAAATGGACAGTGCTTGCCGCCCAGTAATTATTATCAACTTGCAAGATATTTCCCTTAGGATAAATTACTTTGTTAAGGTCTTTTTCTTTTTAAATATTTTTTTTATTTTTAGACGCTGACAAGTTTTTCCCCAAACGCTGTTACGTCCAATCGAGACGCTGACAAGGCTATAGGCAAACGCTGACAAGAAAATATAACCGTTGGGCGTTGATGGGCTATTTTTGACCGTTGACACCTAGTGGGCCCTACCCAGTTGTTATTTTTGACTAATCTTTGGCCGTAATTTTGGGGAGTTGTTACTTTTAATTAATGCATGAGATAAGTTATATTTGATTCAATATTTTCATCATTGCTCTTTGAATATAACTGCCTCATTTTTGACCAATCCAAATCATGCATCTCTCCTATAAATTTGGCTAAACTTTTTGTTCTGGGTATTCATATTTTCTTGTCTAACATTTTTCTCCTAGATTTTTCCCATATCACATAACCTAAACAGCTTTAAACATGGCACCAAAGTTCAACTCAACCAATCTGACATTAGAGTTCAAGAGCCAACATAATATGGTCGCTTACTTGGCTGCTGATAATGATTTGTTCCCTCAGTATTCACAAATGGTGGCATTTTTAAATGCATCCTCAATAAGGTATGCACTTTCTCATGAACCATTAGTCCCTGTCGCACACATTAGACAGTTTTGGAATAATGTTAGTTCCACAACAGCTAATGGAGTGACCACATTAACATCTACTGTTCATGGAAGAACATGGGTGGTCACTGAAGCCTTGGTTCGCCAAGCTTTGCGTCTTGATGACGCTGATGGTGTGACTACCCTTGCCATTGCAACAATAGAACAAGGTCTTAGGGAATTGGGTTATCCTATTCCTGCTGGTAAAACTTTAAATAAATATCATAAGCAGGAATTTCCCTCTGACTGGAAATATTTGATACATGTCCTTCTTCAATGCTTAAGTCCAAAATGTACTGCTTTTAATGAAATAAACAGGTCATTGCAAGTGCTTTGGTTTGTATGTCACGTGAGCTTAATTATAATTTTTCAAAAATGATTTTTGAAGGGATGTGTAAAAATAAGGGAAGTAAAATGACTTTGGCTTACCCAAGATTTTTGCAAATGGTGTTTGATTTACAAGAATATTGTACTAGGGATCATGACACTTTTTATGAGATCCCAAAGCAAAAGAAAACCATTTTTGACAAAATGAGCTCCACAAACAGATCTATCCCTCTCACCCAAGCCATGCTTGAAGTAATTCAGGCTGCTCAACCACAACCAGACCCTGCACCTCAACTTGAGCCTATCCTTGAACCATTACCTTCCCCTGATCACATGGACGTTGACCAACCCAATGTCAACGCTGACACTCAAAATGTTGGCGCTGACACAGCCAATCTCAACGCTGATGACATCCCTGAACAATCCCAAACACCCCTTAACCAACCAACACCCACACAATCTACCTCATCTTCCACCCCATTACAATCTAGGTTGAATAAACGCCAAAGGACTACTGGAGTGTTCTCCTCTAGTGGTCCTAGCCTTGTTGTAGAGAGAACCACCTCCACAAGTGTGGCTGGTGCCATGGATGAGGCTGGGGCTATTGACACAAGCTTAGATGCTGGTCAAGGCAGTCCCAACATCATTAAGACCTCATCCACGCCCTATGATTCTATTTTGGGAGGTCAAATCCCCATTCTAGCTGAGGGCAGATTGGAACCTATGACATTGAATGAATTGACGGCTGCTGTCATTAGCTTGCAAAAGCAAAATGTCAGCCTTGTACAAATTGTCAATAATCAGGGCCGTGAACTCCAAGTATTGAGGGAGCGGGTAACTGTTTTGGAGAATCCAAGTAGCAGGAGTAGAATGGAGGAATCTTCCAAAGGGGAGGATGAAGAGGATGAGCTGATTCATACAGCCAGTGAGAAGAGTTCACAATTTAGTGAATCTTTAAATGTTGCTGAAGTACTCACCAACTTGAAGAAGCACCCAATTATTGATACATCCAAGGTAACTCCATTGAACTTGGAAGGATCTTTCACAGCAACAATGGGCGCTGATACAGGTTTGAACGCTGACACATCCAGCGCTGACAAAGGTAATCGGGGCGCTGATAAAGGTAACTTGAACGCTGACAAAGTTGCAGGTGGTGTTGATGTATTCCAGTCATCAGCAATCATCAAAGATGTGTCCACACAGGTTTCTTCTTCTACCTTACCTATTATTGATCCAAAAGACAAGGGTAAGGGGATTCTGGTTGAAGAAGATGTTCCAAAGAAAGATGCAGCACAAATTGCATTTGATGAACAGTTGGCTGCACAACTTTTGGAAAGAGATTTGAAGAGGAGTGGTAGATCACCATTTGTTGCCACTTCTGAGAGTGAGGAAGAGAGTGGTGATGAAAAAGAAGGAGATAGCTCAGATTCAAGTGTTCAAATTATTGAAGATCCAGAAAGGCTTGAATATGGGGATGAGTTGGCAAAAGAAAGATTGAGTGATTTGAAGAATCAGATTGATTGGGACCTTCCAGAAATCACCAGAATGTACCATGCTTGGGAAGACAAGGTAATGGACAACCCAGGAATGAGTTTGTCAGATCAAATTTGGGGGTTGGAAGTTCTTCTCAGGGTACAAGATGATATAAAGGTGATTTTGAGGTTTAATGCACAAGAGGTCAAGACTTGGCTTAAAAGAGATAGAAGGCAGTTGTATTACAAGTTGCTTAGATGCCATCAACCTAGATGGACATACAAGAAGTTGCTGGCTTTATCTTTTGAGGAGCTAGAGTACAGGGCACATCCTATTTGGAGGAATGTGCAAGAACAAAATGTCTTACAGTTTCTTTCAGAAGAAAGGAAACAAGAGCTTGCTGAGGAAATGCAGATTCAAAAGGAGATGAGGATTGCTCAAAGACCACTGAAGAAAGGAGATCCTCTCCAATTTCCTAAAGATATGGATGTGTATTATCCAACTGAAACTGTTATAAGGAAGCATCTCAAGCTTTCTCCATTGGAAGCTTCAGATTTGGTTAATGTAGTACCTCTAGATGACAGAAATCCAATCATAAGTTTTGATGAAGATGAGTGTGGATTTTGGAAGATTGGCAGGTTTGGAAAGGAGGTACACACTTTCACTTCAATTATTTCTATCTTTGCAAGCATAGACAGAGAAGACTTGGTGCATCTATGGAGATTGATAGAGGCCAAGTATACAGCTGAAGCACCTACTTCAGCAAATGGAATAAGACTATGGAACACATTTTTGACTTTGTGTGGTCCAAGGGAAGCAGATCCTGCCATATGGAAGGATCTTGAAGATGATCTCAGTAATCTTCATTGGAGGCTTTATTCTACTTGTGGTGTATTTCATTTGAGCTCTACAAAGTTTTCTGAGTATCTACTTGTGGATGCTAACTATTTCTTGTCCAAAGAAGTATTGGAGAAGATGAAGGAGACACCCTTGGAGATTGATTATACTAGTGATGTGGCCAAAGACTTGATTAGATATGTTTATCACCAACATAAGAAGTTTTTGTAAGATTCCTCCTAAGCCTTAAGTTTTTATTCAGAAACTTGATCAATGGAATAGATATCAAGTTTAGGGGAGGATTGTTGGGAATAAATTATGGGTCAGTTCACTAGACGCTGATAAGAAGAATTCAAGCGCTGATAAGATGACATTGGACGCTGACAGCCAAGCGTTGACATTGAAGAAGTCAATGCTGACAGCCTTGAAGATTAGCACTGATGGAATATATCTTCATACGAATCATTTTGTTTATTTGTTTCTTTATTTGTGTATGGTAAAGATAAGCTCGACATTGTATTTTCTATTATTATCTTTACCTAGAATAGTTGATTCGTAGCTTATTGTACAAGACTTCTTAATCTATAAAAGAAGATCTTTTAGGTTAATGTTAATAATCATTTATCATAAGTTTTCACAAGTTAAACCTCTTTCATTGTAATCAAGTTCGATCATTCTAATACAAGTGAAAGTTTGTTTAACATCTTTGTGTTTTAGATTAAGTGTTAATTCCGCATAACACTTAGTTACTTTATTCATAAGCAAAGGTTTCTCTACGTGTAGTACTTGATCTAATCTCGTATACACAAAGCTTAATCGATCTAAGTTTGGGATCAACAATCATGTGAGTTGTGGGGTGATGTGGCAAGGGGTTTTAGGGTGGGTTTATGATTAATGGGTCCTTAATCAAATATTTGGAGCAGATTAAGACTTAATTCTCATTAATTAGGAAATACCCAATTTTTGTATGAACACTAAGAACACATGGTTTGATCTGGTTTAAGGTTTGAATATGTGTTATGGCGCGAATTAGTTAACTAACTAAATAAATTAGTTAAACCGGGTGAGTGGAGTAGTGACGTGGTGAAATGGTGGGTGGTAATTGGTTAAAAGGGTTGAGTGGGACACGTGTTGAGGTGTTGTTGGTTAAGGTAACTTTGCTTGTCTGCCAGCTTTAGCCCTCCATCTCTTTTCTTCCTTTCACTTGCTATTTAATCAGCCAAAGTTGATTTCCCTTTGTTAATGAAGTTTCAAAACTTCTATTTTGGCCACAAAACTTTTCACAAGGACTTGTTTTGTATTTCTTTGATATTTGAGGGACTGATCTTGCACATTTTTGAACTTTGAAGGTCTTCATAGTATGTTTGAATATAAGGAGGACCAATATTGGCAATTTAGATTTGATGAGGGACTAAACTTGCCAATTCTTCAAAGTGGAGGGTCCTTTTTGTAATATTGACAAAATTCAGGGACAAAACTTGTAATTATGAATAAACAAGGGTTTAAAGTGTCAATTCTTCAATATTGGAGGACCCTTCTTGCATAATCTTCAAATCTTCAAGGTTTATTCTTGGAAAATCATCACTTGGGTCCGGTTCATTGTGCGGCTTCTTTTCCCGTGTTCGTTTTTGCATGTTCTTTGTGATCTTTTGTCATTTCCTCAATATCCGTACCTAAAATACACAAGTAACAAACACAAGCATATATTTGGGTATTTTGATGATATTTTATGCATTTAAAGCCCATTTTGGATGACGAGACTATGTATAAAAGCAGTCTCATCACTCCCCCATACTAAACCATTGTCGTGCCCTCACGCAATGCTAGAATAAAGTATCGTAGCATCTCCAAAATTTATTTTTATTCACTTTTATTGAATGATAAACTAGCTACACTACTACTATTACTATTACTACTTGCGTTTTAGACATAATGTATGATTTTCATTGCAAAATGGGACGTTTAGGTTCATAGAATAATAATACGTGAATGCTTCGTTAGAAATAATTTCGTCGTCCTTGATTTTCACCCCAATTCCATGCCAAGCGTGCAACTAGATCATTGTCATTATAAGTTAGTAATGATAACACTACTCATATGCCCTAATCAAGTACTTATCCTCCCATTATCCTTAGTTGTATCTCTTATATTTTATTATGTCTTGAATGTTTCATGAGGTTACATTGTTTGACTTATGCGATGATAGAGATTTAGGTCTAAAAATAGAGTCCTAACGGTGTAACCAAGACCATCAAATCAATAACCCCTCCTAATAGACAACGATGTCAAAAAATTAAGTCAACAAGAAGGATCGATAAACATGGTTTTATAACGATTTTGAACATGAGACTTATTACCAAGAATTTTATACGCCCCCTATCGGAAGGGCCTTATTATCATAGGTTTACCTCCATCTTTTATTCAACTTCGCCATGAAGCTTTTATTATGATTTCGGTCTTCCCTTGCCTTTTATTATCCACCTCATCGGTGGTTTTATTAGCCAAAGACGTATATCCTCACGCTAAAGCGAATTTTGGATCTTTAAAGCTTCAAAGATTAAGGCTTGATTCACTTTCAATTTTGCATAGATTTTTCGGCCTTGTGGGCTTCAAATTGTTTGCTTGATTTAGGTGAGCACTTGAAATCTTATTATTGGGTGAAGCTTTTGATTATTTGGGTGCCAATACTTCAAAACCGTGATGCTGGCGATACCTTAATGTCTTCCCAATTTAATTACACGGAAGCTACTAGAAAAGACTAGAAACCCAACAATCAAGACTAAACCGCTAAGTCAATATTTATTAAGCAAAAAATATTTACAAGCGAAGGGAGAATAAGCAAACAACGAGAACACATGAGTTTTTGAAAGAATACGAGTACTCTACGTTTAGCATTGTAACTTATAATTAACTCTATCATTTCTCGTCCTCATTTAAGAGACTTGGCCTAATGTAAAGTTAAGGAATCGAAGCTAAGTGCTCAACACACACGGTCGAGTAAAAGATTACTCTTATTCTCGCCATCGGAAAACCTACATTCGTGTCTTCAAACACTTATAAATCATGAGAAAATTTTTAAAATTTGGCCATTTTTTGCCTTATTTTGCAACAAAACGATAAACAAAAATATAAACTTTGGAAAGCGTGAAGGTTTGGCAAGGCAAGTATCTATTCACCCCCCCATACTAAAGTTAAACATTGTCCCCAATGTTTCGAGTCTAGGGGTGCAAACACCCCCATACTAGAGACGAAGTCGAATGCTTAATCTAGCATGGAAAGGGTGTAACCGTTAAATTTAAAGCCGTTTATGAAGTGTGCTATAAACCTAAGGTTAGAACATCAAAGGATATATCATGGATATTGAGAAAGTCTTCAAAGCAAAAGATCGAGTGCTCCCATAAAACGAACACGAGAGGCTCCAATCGTGAAGATAATGATCATCTAAAAACCACAATTCACAAACAACCACGAAACAAAGGTTGGAAGGGCACAAATCCCCTCACATTAAACTAATTAGAAAGCAATAATATGTAAATGGATAAGCATGGGTCTCCCCTACGAGGCACCTTGTTTTTGATAACCGAGTCAAAAGCTCGACTTGAATCCCCCATAAATGTGATCATTTAGGGATAATCATGGTATAGTCAATTTTTGGTGGGGCTTACATGATAAACAAGGCCCAAAAACAACTGGTATTAAGGACTAATTCCTTTGATGGTGCAAAATACCGGGATCGAAGATGGCGTTCTCGTTTTCATTGGATAAACAAATAAACGCCACTTCATCATGTGCCAACACAAACCCAAAGGGTTTAAATAAAATAGATGAGAAGAAATAGAAGGGTGGGACAATGGGTAAGTCACAAAAACCATGAGCTACTCGAGGTATACTCGCACCAATCAAATAGAAAGATTTTCCATTTATTGCATCGGTGGAAGACCGAGATTTCCCTTTATAAGCAATTCCGGGATCAAATATCTCGTCCTCGGTGGAGAAAGGGAAGGGAACATAAGGGGCTTCCCCCACGCTAAGTCCACACAAAGCATCGTCAAAAGGAGAAGACGAGCTTGTAGCACTCAAAACACGAGGTGATGACGAAGTTAGCTTTGTAGAAAAATCTTTTAAATCCAATTCAAATTTTTTTCCTTTTTCATCTTTTAAACTCTCCTTATGAAAACCCGATTTGATTATGTCAAAAATATTTGGTGTTTCTAAAACAATGTTAGTTACACTAAAAATTCTCACATTTGAAAACCGTTTTGGTTTTGGTGGTGGTAAGTTCTCAAAACGTTTGTCAACAAAGAAAACTTCCCCATCGGGGTCAACATATTCATCATCTGAAGAATCATTCGTGATTGGAAACATAGGCTTAACACTCTTAACCTCCACCGGCGGAGGGGACGAAAAATCGTTTTTATCATCAACTCCTAAAACTCTCTTTGAAATCCTTTTGCAAATGTTTTTGATGGGATTAACATTGTTCAAAGACGTGATGGAATACACATGAGAAAGTGTAGAGTTTTGAGTTGCATTTATGACGAGTTCTTCCTCATTAAAACGTAGAGTGATTTTCCTAGCATGCACATCAATAAGTGCTCTCGAAGTATCCAAAAATGATCGACCTAAAATTAGAGGAACTTTAGGATCGATGGGAATGTCAACAACGATAAAGTCCACGGGATAGTATAACTTTCCAATTTTTATGAAGACGTCCTCGACAACTCCACAAGCTAGAATCGTAGAATGATCGGCCATCTCGATTGACATTCTTGAAGGAGTGAGATTAGGAAGATTGAGCGACTTAAAAATCTCAAGAGGCATCAAATTTATACTAGCACCAAGATCGGCCAAGGCGTAGCATTCCTCCATATCTTGTATTGCACATGGATTAAAAATTACCGGGATCACCGACTTTTTGAGGTATGCGGCTAAGAAAAACCGAAGAACAACTAGACGACTTTTTCAATTTCTCTTTGTTATTTAACATACTTTTGAAGTTTGTGGCAAATCGAGGCATCATGACCAAGGCGTCGGCAAAACTTATATTAAAATGCAAGTCACTAAACATTTTCATAAAAAGTTCAAATTGATAATTATTCCGTTCTTGTGCCTTTTCCTTGTTTCGTATTGAAGGGTAAGGTAAGGGTGGTGTGGGTTGGGGCATAGGCAACGGCCTTGGAATCTCGGGTTCCACTATTGGTATTGGTTCAACCGTAGGTGTGGTTTGAGCGGTACTTCGTGGGCTTGGAATTTGCTCCTTTTCTACCACCACCTCGGGTTCTTTCTCTATTTCCTTCTCCGTAGAAGTACTTGGACGAGAAATGGGTTCTTTGAAAGTTTTACCACTACGAGTAGTAATAACCTTCAATTCTCCTTTCGGGTTTACGATGGTATCACTAGGAAGACCACCCAAAGAAGAAGGTTTACACATGATACCTTCAAACATTTTTCCCATTCGATCTTCAAACTTAGATTGCCTAGTATCCGCTTTTAACAACTCTTGCTTAATTTCATGTTGACCTTGCTCCATTTTTTTGATTTTGTTGGAGACGTTGGACATTTCCTTCCATTTTATTAGCATGAGTCTTAAGTTCATTAGCAAGTTCGTTTTAAGCTCGTTTTTCAACTCGGATCTTAAGCTAACCATCTCACGTTGCATATTATCAAACTTAGCATCGTTTGCTTTAGCATAGTTCAAAAATTCTCCTTGAAGATTTTTGGTGTGATCATTTTGAAAACCTTGTGTAGTAGTTTGAAAATCACGGTTTTGGTTTTGGTTTGAAATTTTCCCATTACCACTTTGATAATTACCCTTGTTGTAGTTACGTTGATTTCCTTGGTAAGCACCATTTTGATTGTTGTTTCGATAGTTGTCAGCATTTTGATTTTGTGGAGCTTGATTTTGGCGGGAACCTTGACCGTTTTGGTTATAAGTTCCCGTGGCTACATAAGCATTCGAAGTGTTTCCATCCGCGGTAATGCACTCGGAAAAATCATGAGCTCCACCACACGAAATACAACTCTTGGCAACCGCCTTAACCGATGCGGAATTCAAAGCATCTTGTGCTTTCCAATGAGTCATAAGAGTCGAAAACCTATCGAAAAACCGATTCTCCTCATTTGCTTCATCTTGCAAGGCACTCATGTTACGAGACGACGATGACGAACCCATAGTGGCAACACTCGGTGTGTTACGAGGGCTATAAACTTTAGACCTATTCTCAATGATTTTCAAAGCCTCATGGGTCGTTTTGCACAAAAAATTACCACCCGCGGCGGCATTTAAGTAATCTTGTTCATGTTCATTAAGCCCATTATAAAAAGTGTCAATTTGATGCAATTCGGAAAAATCATGGTGTCGACATTCATGTAACATTTCTTTAAACCTTTCCCAAGCCATTGAAAAACTTTCATTCGACCTTTGAGTAAATCGTGAAATCTCGTTTTTCAAATGTGTTGTTTTAGATGGTGGAAAAAATTGGTTCACAAAATTAGAAACGAGATCACCCCACGTCAAAATCGAATTTGGGGGTTCTTTCCCGAGCCAAATCTTGGCGGGTCCATCTAATGATTATGGAAACAACATCATCTTAATGGCATCGTGTGGTACATCCTTAAACTTGCTTGTCGCGGTGAGACGATTGAATTGCCTAATGTGATAATGTCGGTTGTCTTTTTCGTGTCCGTGAAACTTGTTGGCTTGAAGCATAGACATTAAACCCGTCTTGATCTCGAAGTTCTCCGCAAGGATGGCGGGAATCACAATGGCCTCTCCAAAACCCTCGGTTGGTGCTTGAAGCAACTCCATCATAGTACGATTAGCCATGATAGCTTCTTGTTCTACAATAGGTTCCTCACTTGGAGTCTCTTCACTAAAAAGATTAGGAGTAGGTGTTGACTCCTTTCGGTTTCTACGTTTACGTGCACGTCTTGCTTGATAACGAGTTTGCATAAACGTCACGTACAACGTGGGGATGAGCAAAGAAGATTCTTTTTGGTGTTTTTAACCTTTTCAAATTTTTTTTGGATTTTTGATTGTTTTTACTTTTTTTGGATTTTGGAATTGTATTAAGTAGACAAAAATCTACAAATCTCCTCCTTAATCAAATCTCTTGATTAAAGAAGCCTCAAGGAATGAAAATGATCACGTGAAGTGAACGCCTTCGATGACTTTAGAACGTTGGTGGAACACCAAAACGTTCAAGAGGGTTTAATCAAATGAAACCAAGAAACTATATATGATACTTAATAATACTTTAGGCGGCAAAACCCTCGATTAGCTCTCAAAATCAAATACTCATAAGCAAGCGGGGAAATGAGGCGGCGCGAAGCACTTAAGAGCCTTTTTCCTTAGGGTATATTTTATAATACCCGCCTTATACCCACCTTATAGTTTGTATTTTTCAAAATCGAGCTTCACGAAAGTATTTATCTATTTTTGCCTTTTTCTTTTGGTTTGAGATTCGAATACAATGATCGGGTAATGACCTCCCAAGTCAAGGTTGTGTTTTCACACTTTTGGAGTACTTGTGAATGTATTCTTCTACGTATACAATATATTAATAATATTCACACAAAAAATGAAAAACCGATAATACGTATTAGTAGAGTGCTACTAATACAAATACTATTTATGGTTAGTATATAAAAACAACAATGTCCAAATCAAAACACAACACGCCTCCCCGGCAGCGGCACCAAAATTGATGTAGTGGTTTTCACACCTCTTTAGGAAAAGAGAGCAAAATAGGGAAAGTATTAAGTGTCGGTTTAGGAAAACCAAGCACTAATGACCAATGTGGTTCAAATTCGTTTCCCAAGGAGGCTTAGTGTGTGTGTTAAGAGATGATTAATTATGTGATTATATTTATGAAAAGAGAAAATAGAAATGAGGTAAGAAGAGAATGACGGTTAAAATGACGGATTACACGAAGACGATTAGTCGTACACGTAAAACCGTAAAAAGTACCAAAATTAAAAATTTACTCTAAAAATTCCTCGAAAATTGCAATAAATCCTAAATAATGTAATTAGAGTTTACAAAAAATCAAAAATCACTCAAACCTTTTATTTAATTAAATAATATTTTTTTAATGCTAATTAAAGCCCTAAAAATCAATTTTATTAACAAAAAGCCCAAAATAATATTTTTTCAATTGTAAACCTCTAAAATGACCTACCTTAATTTAAAACTATTTTTGAAAATTTTAAAATTAATAAAAACTATTTAAAAAATAATTTAAAACTATTAAAACTTAAAATAATTATAAAAGTTAATCTAAGGACAATAAAAATATTCTAAAAATTGTAAAATTCCTAACTTAATATATTAGACCTAAGAAAAATAACAAAACTTGAAAAATCTAAAATTTGAAATTTAATAAAAAATAATAATAAAATAATATTAAAAATCCAAAAATTATAAAAAAATTCTAAAAACTTGCAAACTAGTTTATTTTAACCTAATTAAACAGAAAATGAACTTGAAATACCAAAAATGCCCCTATTGGGCCTTCAAATGGGCCAAATACCTAAACAGATCCTTAATGGGCTTGATATTGGGACCAATAAGAAAACGTCCTCAGAAATGGACCACAAGCTCCAGTCAAGCTTAAAAATTGATTTTAAGCACAATTTTCTAAAGGCCAAAAAACTGAAAATGAGCTTAAGCTAGCTTATTTCAAAACAGCTTATTCTTAGTGGGCTTTTTGGCCCATTAAGCCATAAGCTGATGCCATAAGCTAAGATTTTACCCACGTCCTTCTCTTGACCTAATTAAGCTATTTGCAAAATACAACTTGAAATAAGCTCAAGGAATAAGCCTGAAATAAGCCAAAGCCCTCTTCACAAAACGACAAAATAGTCGTTTTTGAGTTCTAGACTATTTCAAGAGCTGATTCAAGTTGCAATAAGTCAAAAATGGCTTAACTAAGCTTAATCAACAAAAAGATTTTCAATAAGCACACTTATTAAGCTGAAATAAGCAATAAGCTAATTTTGAAAAAGACTAGTCGTTTTCTAACAAAAACTTAAAACCAAAAGCTGTAAACTTCTAGATTCACTTATAAGCTCAAAAGATTAAGACCTATTACAAAAAATAAGTTGTTGCACATTGGAATAAGCCAGAATGACTTATTAATAAGTTGAACACCAATTAAAACTAGTAGTGGCTAGAAGCAGGGGAAAGGAGTTCCCACTGCCTTGACTTTTTTACTTGGCTTTTTAGAGAGTTTCACTTGGTTTCTTTGGACAAACAAGGCACCCTTGTGATCAGTGAATCACAAGGAGTCAATAACAAGTAAATAATTACAAAATCACCCAGCCAATAAGTGTAGTTAATTCAATCTTTGCCCAGATGTGTTCCAGACAAGTAATAAGCAGGTCTAATGACAATAAGCTACTTTTAAGCTATTAAAAGCTAACCATAAGCCACCAAATGCAAACACAAGCTCAAAACAACTTAGAGTAACACAACTTAACACATTTCATGCAACAATTCCAACAAAGGAACAAGATCTAAGCACATGCAGTTACTGATGAACAATGAAGAACACAAAAATAAAGTTTGCTGATCTACTTGACACAAAATCCAAATTCAAGGCCTCAGATCTATCACATATGTTGCATTAACAATGATTAATAACTTGTTAGCCCTAGGTTAACATAAAAACTAGGTGTGCACAAGATTTTAGAGCAAAACAACAGATTTTCAAGATTTTGTGGCCACATGTTTATTAAAGTGTTTCAAGGCACAAAACTTGATTATATCAGAACACAATAGCCTCAATATCAGATAACAACTCAAATAACACCACAATACCAACTCAAAATCACACAAACATGAACAACAGTCAATCCCAAACACCCTTTTAACTTTTTAAACTCAATTTTAACAAAGTAAAAGTCTTCTCAAGATTGATTTAAGCCCAGTTTAGCATCATAACATACCACAAGTGAATCAAGAACCAATTTTCAGGCATAAAAACACACTTATACCAAAAAAATCACAAAATCACATAAATATAAAATATTAATCAGAAAGATGAGATTTGAGAATATAAACCTCCAAGATGTACATCCACACCTTGGAATCGAAGAGCTGAGGTGCTAGCAAGAACAAGCACCAGCTTCCACCTGCTAAGAACAACAAACAGGCCTAGCCAAAGGCTTGAGCCTAGATTAGCACAAATAAAGTGAAATAGGTGACAAAAGACCAAGTCTTTGCAACACTTAGACTCTCACAAGCCTTGTACCTTTCCTTAAGGCCTCACCACCCCTTAATAAACCAAGACTAGGAGGCTATGATCACCCTAAGTTCAATCTACAAGCTGTTGAACCAAAAGTACTTAGCAAAACTACTTGACTAATTTTTGTTATAAAAACGTATAACCAAACTCCAATATTTTTCAAGCTAGTTGATTTGTGACTTGTGTCACTTAAAGAAACACCTCAATGAACAATCCTCACCCAAGCACATGCCAAATTCTTGAACTCAGTCAAGAACAAAGGGACTCAAAGGCTTATAGGCTATCTTGGACTTGTTCAAGGTTTCTCTTAAGTACAAAAACGTGACAATACAACTACTTAACACAATAATAATCAATGGAACTCAGTTTCAATCACAACACAATACCACAATTCTATTAATTTCATAAAAATGGCTTTACAAGGCTTGACAAAGTAAAACTGAGAACAAGGCTAAAAGTTGTAAACTAATGCCTTTAAATAGGCTACATGAAGTCCTAAGAAGTAGAAAAAAGTAACCCTAATAGTTGGTGAAGTTCCAAATTTGCCCCTTGAGGGTTTGAATATATGAGGATCATGTGACAAGTTCTTGGCTGGTAGTAGAGTGGTGAGCTGTTGAAAAATGATCAAGGGCCTCTATTAAGCTTAGATTGTAAGCTTTACTCTTGGGCGTTGGATCCTTGGTACTGTTTTGTCATCTTCTCCAAGAAGTGGGACAAGGGTTTATCATGTGAGTTGTGGGGTGATGTGGCAAGGGGTTTTAGTTGGGTTTATGATTAATGGGTCCATAATCAAATATCTGGAGCAGATTAAGACTTAATTCTCATTAATTAGGAAATACCCTATTTTGGTATGAACACTAAGAACACATGGTTTGATCTGGTTTAAGGTTAGAATATGTGTTATGGCGCGAATTAGTTAACTAATTAATTAAATTAGTTAAACCGGGTGAGTGGAGTAGGGACGTGGTGAAATGGTGGGTGGTGATTGGTTAAAAGGGTTGAGTGCGACACATGTTGAGGTGTTGTTGGTTAAGGTAACTTTGCTTGTCTGCCAGCTTTAGCCCTCCATCTCTTTTCTTCCTTTCACTTGCTATTTAATCAGCCAAAGTTGATTTCCCTTAATGAAGTTTCAAAACTTCTATTTTGGCCAAAAAACTTTTCACAAGGACTTGTTTTGTATTTCTTTGATATTTGAGGGACTGTTCTTGTACATTTTTTACTTTGAAGGTCTTCATGGTATGGTTGAATATAAGGAGGACCAATATTGGCAATTTAGATTTGATGAGAGACTAAACTTGCCAATTCTTCAAAGTGGAGGGTCCTTTTTGTAATTTTGACAAACTTCAGGGACCAAACTTGTAATTATGAATAAAAAGGGGTTTAAAGTGTCAATTATTCAATATTGGAGGACCCTTCTTGCATAATCTTCAAATCTTCAAGGTTTATTCTTGGAAAATCATCACTTGGGTCCGGTTCACTATGCGGCTTCTTTTCCCGTGTTCGTTTTTGCATGTTCTTTGTGATCTTTTGTCATTTCCTCCATATCCATACCTAAAATACACAAGTAACAAACACAAGCATATATTTGGGTATTTTGATGATATTTTATGTAAAACCCGCATGCTTTTACCATGAATAGTGCCCTTAAGATCGTACGTTCTAGATTAAAACTTACCTCATGTAGTATTGATCACATTCATGTGCTAATAATCAAGCAAGTGCATACGTGTATGTCATGACAAGTATCGATTACGTACGAACCCATGATAAACAGTTAATGATATATCACGTGAACATAATTAAATCATGAACACCATTTAAAATACTAACTAAAATAATTACGTAAATACTTATAATATATTTACGAGCGTTAAGTTTACGATATACGACACGTTAAAAGAAACAG
This sequence comes from Glebionis coronaria, assembly GCA_025667525.1. NCBI lineage: Eukaryota > Viridiplantae > Streptophyta > Magnoliopsida > Asterales > Asteraceae > Glebionis > Glebionis coronaria. The sequence goes on from CM046875.1 coordinate 61,782,968, forward strand.
AAACACGTTAAACACGAGCACGTTTAACCACGAACGAACACGAAACATCGGGACACGAGAAAGGTACGGGTACCCCATGTGGGGCCCCCATACCCACGGCACACATGCATATAATGGGCTTAGCCCATGGACTTTTCAAGTTAAGGGGGGTAAAGTGTTAAACATGTTTTCATTTTCATTTTACAAGAAATAAACTAAAAACCCTAAAAAGAGTTTTCTCCTCTTCCTTTTGCCTCCTTTGTGCCGCCACCTATACACCATCATAAGGGGGTGTTTGATTGATTTTGATCTTGAAAACAAGTGTTAGAATACGTGTTTGTTCATCCTTTTTCCAAGCTACATAGTGGTATACCTTTCTAACCCTTCTTTTTAATTCTTTTTAATTCTTTTGATCTTTGATTATTTTCATGAACATGTTATTATTTTTCTTATGAAAACAAGATAATTAATCATTGATCTAACATGTTTTGGTATTAAATAAAATCAAGGAATGATTTAAAAGGGGTGTTGTTTCTAGCCGCCTAGCAAAACAAACCCGAGGGGGGTTTGGTTTGCTATTGCCGCCACCACCAAGACCACAAATGGTCTTGGTTGGCTCATGTGGGACCCACGGCAGCAAGGGGACACGTGTGCCCCGGGTTTGGCCCGGGGTACGGTGTCGAATTCATACCCGGTTCACGGTTCGTTGGTTAAAATCATGATCTATGTTACATGTAGTTTTTATGAATCATGAACTTAGGATATAATTAATTAATAACATGAAATATTAATTAAATCATGACTTAGGTTTTTTTAATTATTAGTTATCATGACATTAATTTAACCTAAGTATTTTATGTTATAAGTTATAATTAATTAATTATTAAAACATGCCTATAATTAATTAATTTAGACATGACTTAGGTTATATTATTATTAATAATAATACACATGTTAACCTAAGTATTTTCATTTCATTTTAATTATACATGTTATACTTTAATTAAAATGCTTAACCTATAGTTTAATTAAAATACATGAAATAATAATTAAACTATACACTATATCATATGACTTAAGTAGTAAGCTTATAACACTTAGACTTATATGTTAGCTTATATAATCAGCTTAATTCTAATTATGGAAACTTCTATTTATAGAAACTTAATTAAATAAGGCAACTAATCTAATTATGGAAACCTTCTATATATGGAAATCAATCTAATTCAGGCAGCTAACCTAATCAGGGCAACTTTCTATATATGGAAACTTATTTAATTAAGGCAGCTGATCTATTTTTGGAAACTTTCTATTTTTAGAAACTAATCTATTTTAGGCAGTGAATTCTATTTTTGGAAACTTTCTATTTTTGGAAACTTTCTATTTTTGGAAACTTTCTATTTTTGGAAACTTTCTATTTTTGGAAACTTTCTATTTTTGGAAACTTTCTATTTTTGGTAACTTTCTATTTTTGGAAACTTTCTATTTTTGGAAACTTTCTATTTTTGGAAACCTGCTATTTTTGGAAAGTTACTTATTATTATACAGTAAGTATATTAATACATGAAACACCAGTAATACTTAATCAGATAAACCAGAAATACAAGATAAACACAGTTTAAGGCTTAAAACAGTGAACCATGACCTAAAACATACCAAATCAGCTATAACAAGACACAGAACCCAGTACGTAATCAGTGAATCGATACTTATACACGTGTGTATTCATGTAGCATTAGTGATCCAGAAGTAGGAGTCTTTCTTCCGTTCATTTCACTGGACTTGAGGTACGGATTCCCGTCCTTTCAGTATGGACATTCTTTCCTTATTAGGATTTTCCGTATGCAGCCAACTATTTTCCCCAGCATTTGTTTTATTGTTTTGAACTGCTTATGTTAATTTAGCATAAACTATAGCCATATACAAGCATGACCAGTTTCACCTAGTTATGGAGGTACCATAACCATAGCATTGGAGGCACCGATGTTATGACTTCCCCACGGCGGAGTGATTGCTCGTGGCGTCCCTTTTCAGTTTGGCCATATTATTATATCAGTCGGGGCGTATGGGTGCATCCTAGTTAGATGTTTTATTTCAGTTTATCATGGTGAATGTGGTGTGTGCCTTGCACCCTTCACAAGGAGCTGATCCCTCCTACCCAAATCAGTATATTGATTAGAGGCATCCCCTCTAATCAGCATGATGAGGTCACCCCTCCAAGTATTCATGCACGTGACCTTTCATGACCTATATGGGCTATGGTATTTATATGTTAAAACAGTTTTCACAGGTTAAACATAAGGCTTTTCAAACTATAAAACCAGTTTTCATGTTACTTAACCAGTTTACTCAGTACTTAGTCTTCCGCTGTTATATGTTACATGCTTATCCTATATCATGCTTTATTGTACATCCGTGCACTGAGCGTCTTGCTCAGCCGTTTTCCTTTTCATGTTCCCAAAATGGCAGGTACTCAGGGACGCTCGTAGATCTGAAACGTAGGTGCATATGGATTGGAAGCTTTACTGTCTTTCTTTACTTTATGCATTTCCTTTACTTTGATACAGTTGCTTTGGACATTGTTTCGTCCTTCCTTTTTACAGTATTTATGTTTGTGTGTGATGAGCTTTACTTTGGGATACTGATGTTTGTTTCCGGTATTTCCTTTTATGGTTGAATAATGCTTAGACATTTATCCTTGTATGCTTTGATGACACGCCATGATATGCGTAATATTCCATTTCCAAAATGGGGTGTTACAATTATGGTATCAGAGCCAAGGCTTCGACCTGTAGGCTCTCAAATATGACCTGTGATTAGTGGGTAGTCACTACGGTCTTCCTAGAACTGAAAGTTGTTTTCATGCATTCATCATTTTTTAAGCATACATATACATGTCATTGTTACAGGGTTTTTGACTAAGTAATGGTTGGTACAGGACTGGCCCTATTTAGTCGCATGTGTTTTATCGAAACTTTTAGATTTGGGACCGACCCATAGGCGTCCCCTCGATATGTCTTTTATTTTGAGTGAACTGACCGAAGGCGTTCACTCTCGAGCATCAAAAGTTTTCATAAAACTGCATCATGCATTCATACAAAGATTTTCTTGCATAAATTTTTTCTCGTGAAATTTTGGCATAAAATTTTTCTTTTATATATTTTATGTTTGAACTGTTAATCATATGTTTATGTTATACTGTCAGATGGTTCTCACACGCGAGCAAGAGCAGCTCAATGCTGCGATTCAGGCTGCCATGCAAGCCTTACTTCCTCAACTGAGGAATGACATTCGTGCTGAAGTCCAAGCTGCGAATAATCAGCAGCCGCAGAATCAGGCACCTCCTCCTCCTCCTCCCCCAGTGACTCTAGCAGTATGGTTGGAACGATTTAACAAGCTCCGTCCTAGAGCTTTTGAAAAGACTGATAGCCCCAGCGATGCGGAAAGCTGGCTGACACACATTGAGAAAATCTTCAATGCTATGGGTTGTGACCCCGCCTTCAAGGCAAGATTGGCGTGCTACAGGTTTGAAGGCGATGTACTCAACTGGTGGCTAGCTTTGACACAGTCAGAAGGAGGTGATGAATGGGTCGCTGGTTTGACATGGGCCCAATTCAAGGAGAGAGTGATGGAACAGTTCTTTCCTAAAGCAGAGCAGGACAAACTCAAGCGTGAATACCACGGGATACGTCAGAGACAGGGCGAGAATAGCAATGAGTTCATGCAGCGCTTTCTTCGCCTTGCTGGTTTTCTAGGAGCAGCGGCTGGTACTCCTGAGGAGCAGGCACACCATTTCAGGTGGGCACTTCGCACCTCGGTTGCGAACAATCTAGTATGTGCTACGTTCCATACGGTAGCACAAGTGGCTGACGCAGCAAGAAAGCTCGAGATGTTGCAGGAACGTGATGAGTTCGGGGAGGCAGAAAGACCCGACAAGAGGTAAAACATTTCATGTTCTAGCGTTAACCAGACCGCATCCTATCGTTATATGTTCTATAATCATCTCTTAAAACTGTATCTTCCAGGCAGAAAACTGGGGACCGGTCTCAGCCGGCTACTCAGCAGCAGCCCAATCAGCCCAAAGGAAACGGTCACTCTAACGACCGTTCTGTTGTGGAAAGGCGCAGCGGTAATGACAATTACCGTAACAATGCGGGACAGTCCAACAACAACAGGTCCTACTATTTGCGCATCTTCTTATGATTTCATGTTATATCTCTCATGCTGACACTATGTTAATCTCTACCAGGAACCACGGTAACGGAAGGGACCAGAACCACAGGGGTTCTCAGCCCAACCGCTCAGCTAACACTGGTAAGCATCTTACGACGTTTACGTCCTATACTCGTGCATATACCTTATTCTTAACACGTTCTGTCATCAGCAGGCCCTCAGCAAGCAAGAACTCCTGCTGGAGGATTCACTCATCCTCTTTGCAGCACCTGCCATCGCAGACACCCTGGCCCATGTCGTCGTGACTCCGACGCGTGCTACAAGTGCGGCCTCCCTGGCCATCGTATGAGAGATTGCCGTAAGGGTGAAATGGAGGGTACTTCGGGTCATGCTGATACTAAACCGCCTCCTACCACTGGGCGTGTCTACACGACATCGCGCGATCAGGCAAACAAATCTACAGGTACCATTACTGGAATTTTGTATATGTACGGCCAGGCTGCATGTGTTCTTTTCGACACGGGTGCCACTCATTCAGTTGTTTCCACTACTTATGCTAAGAACATCAGGACACTTCCCTTGCCATTAGAAACTAAGCTTACCATTTCCACGCCTCTGAGGGACTCTGTATTAATAACTCATGTATACAAGAGTCTTCCTTTAGAGTTTGACGATAAAGTTCGTGCAGTAGATGCACTTCCTCTAGACATGATTGAGTTTGATATGATTCTCGGCATGGATTGGCTATCCAAGCACCATGCTACCATAGACTGCCACTCATATCGAGTGATCTTCGGCGACATTAATGCACCAGAGTACATCCATAACGGGTTCATACCCGGACGGTCTGTACAAGTCATATCTACCTTGCAAGCACGTGCATTACTGTCACATGGCTGCGAAGGTTATCTCGCTACGGTTCATGACATGGATGCTGAATCCCCATCGATTCAGGATCAACCAGTAGTTTCAGAATTTCAAGACGTCTTCCCAGATGAACTTCCAGGCATACCACCTGCAAGAGAAGTGGAGTTCAACATCGACCTTGTTCTAGGAGCGGAGCCAATCTCTAAGGCTCCGTATCGTATGGCTCCCATAGAGCTAAAAGAACTGAAGGACCAATTGCAGGAACTTCTTGAACGAGGGTTCATTAGACCGAGCGCATCTCCATGGGGCGCACCGGTCTTGTTCGTTAAGAAGAAGGACGGCAGCATGCGACTTTGCATTGACTACCGTGAACTTAATAAGATTACCATCCGCAACAGATATCCACTGCCACGTATAGACGATCTGTTTGACCAACTTCAAGGAGCCAAACACTTCTCAAAGATCGATCTAAGGTCAGGCTACCATCAGCTAAGGGTTAAAGAGCAGGATATTGCCAAGACTGCTTTTCGTACCCGCTATGGCCATTATGAGTTTGTAGTCATGCCATTCGGCCTGACTAACGCTCCAGCAGTATTCATGGATCTAATGAACAGAATCTTTCATGAATTCCTTGATAAATTTGTCATTGTATTCATCGATGACATATTGATATTCTCAAAGTCCACGGAGGAACACGAAGATCATCTCCGTACTGTACTACAGATTCTTCGTCAGAAGCAGCTGTATGCGAAATTCTCCAAGTGTGAGTTCTGGTTAAACAAGGTGGCGTTCTTAGGTCACATTGTATCAGCAGAAGGGATCACTATGGACCCAGCGAAGGTTGAGGCTATCACTAAATGGCCAAGACCAACATCAGCGACAGAAGTCCGCAGTTTCTTAGGCTTAGCTGGATATTATCGAAGATTCGTGGAAAACTTTTCTCGGCTGGCATTGCCTCTCACCAAACTGATGCGGAAAGGAGAGAAATTCGTCTGGACGGAAGATCGAGAGAAGAGCTTCGAAGACCTAAAGCAGAAATTAGTATCTGCACCTATTCTTACTCTCCCATCTGGTACAGGTGGATTTCAGATCTATAGCGATGCATCGGGGAAGGGACTGGGCTGTGTTCTCATGCAACATGGGAAAGTGATCGCGTATGCTTCACGGCAGCTTAAGCCCTATGAAGAAAACTACCCTACGCATGACCTGGAACTTGCTGCAGTGGTGTTCGCATTGAAAATATGGAGGCATTACTTATACGGAGAATCATGCGACATTTTCACGGATCACAAGAGCCTGAAGTATATCTTCACACAGCGAGAATTGAACATGAGACAAAGGAGATGGTTGGAACTGTTGAAGGATTATGATATTAACCTACAGTATCATCCCGGAAAAGCTAATGTAGTAGCAGATGCACTCAGCAGAAAGTCCGGAATGATAAACGGCATTGAGATCAAGGAGCAAAATATAAGGGACTTGGAGCGGCTTGACATTGAAATCATGGTACGTGGGCAGCACGGATACTGGGCGAATCTTACAGTAGAACCTGAGTTACTGACTAGGATCAAGGAAGCGCAGAAGGATGATGGAGAGATTTGGGCGATAATTCAGAATTTGGAGAAGCAGACAGAATTCAGAATGGACGCAGACGGTATCATTTGGCAGGGCACGAGACTTTGTGTTCCTGATAATCAAGAACTACGGGAAGCATTGTTAGCTGAAGCTCACAGCTCCCCATTTTCTATACATCCTGGGTCGACAAAAATGTACCATGACATCAGACAGCACTTTTGGTGGAGTGGTATGAAACAGGATGTAGCCACGTATGTCTCCAAATGTCTTACCTGTCAGCAGGTTAAGATTGAACATCAGCGATCTGGCGGTCTCCTTCAACCGTTGGATATTCCAGAGTGGAAGTGGGACAAAATCACCATGGATTTTGTTACCGGTCTTCCGCCTACCAAGAAGAAGCACGATGCTATTTGGGTCATCGTTGATCGACTCACCAAATCAGCTCATTTCTTACCGATACGCAAGGAAGATCCGGTAAGTAAACTCGCAGATACGTACAGAAGGGAGATCATGAGACTCCACGGCACTCCCTCCAGCATCGTCTCAGACAGAGATCCTCGTTTCACGTCGCGATTCTGGAAAGGTCTGCAAAAAGCTTGGGGTACACAACTTAAGCTGAGCACAGCCTTTCATCCTCAAACGGACGGACAGTCGGAGCGAACAATTCAGACATTGGAAGATATGTTAAGGTCGTGTGCGTTGGAATGGACAGGTGATTGGGGCGATTACATCTGTTTAGTTGAGTTTGCATACAACAACAGCTGGCACGCAAGTATCAAATGTGCTCCTTTCGAAATGTTGTATGGCAGAAAGTGTCGCGCTCCAACTTGCTGGGATCAAGTGGGAGAGCGAACACTTGAAGGACCAGAGATTATAGAAATGACCAACCAGAAGATTGAGGTAGCTAAACAGAAACTGCAGGAAGCACGATCACGTCAGAAGAGTTACGCCGATAAGCATCGTAGGGACATACATTTTAATGTGGGAGATCACGTCTTCCTCAAGGTTTCGCCGGCACGTGGTGTTAAACGCTTCGGGATCAAAGGAAAACTCAGTCCTCGGTTCATCGGACCATTTGATATAGTTGAACGAATCGGCGAAGTATCTTACCGATTGGCGTTACCTCCTCAGCTTTCGCACGTGCATAACGTGTTTCATGTGTCCTTACTCAGAGGGTACAATTATCATCCCCTTCACATGGTTCAGTATCCACTGGAACAGATACGTGAAGATCTCACGTTTGTAGAAGAACCCGAACGAGTACTCGACAGGCAAGAACGAGTCATGAGAAGGAAGACGATTCCATTCGTCAAAATCCTTTGGAGGGACCATACCGAGCGGGAAGCCACTTGGGAAACAGAGGAGTCTATCCGGGCTTCTTACCCTCACTTCATATTTTGAGTTCGGGTATGTCACTTCTTTTCAGCTTACTTTATCTATAATTCGGGGACGAATTATTCTTTTTAGGGGGGAAGAATTGTAAAACCCGCATGCTTTTACCATGAATAGTGCCCTTAAGATCGTACGTTCTAGATTAAAACTTACCTCATGTAGTATTGATCACATTCATGTGCTAATAATCAAGCAAGTGCATACGTGTATGTCATGACAAGTATCGATTACGTACGAACCCATGATAAACAGTTAATGATATATCACGTGAACATAATTAAATCATGAACACCATTTAAAATACTAACTAAAATAATTACGTAAATACTTATAATATATTTACGAGCGTTAAGTTTACGATATACGACACGTTAAAAGAAACAGAAACACGTTAAACACGAGCACGTTTAACCACGAACGAACACGAAACATCGGGACACGAGAAAGGTACGGGTACCCCACTTGGGGCCCCCATACCCACGGCACACATGCATATAATGGGCTTAGCCCATGGACTTTTCAAGTTAAGGGGGGTAAAGTGTTAAACATGTTTTCATTTTCATTTTACAAGAAATAAACTAAAAACCCTAAAAAGAGTTTTCTCCTCTTCCTTTTGCCTCCTTTGTGCCGCCACCTATACACCATCATAAGGGGGTGTTTGATTGATTTTGATCTTGAAAACAAGTGTTAGAATACGTGTTTGTTCATCCTTTTTCCAAGCTACATAGTGGTATACCTTTCTAACCCTTCTTTTTAATTCTTTTTAATTCTTTTGATCTTTGATTATTTTCATGAACATGTTATTATTTTTCTTATGAAAACAAGATAATTAATCATTGATCTAACATGTTTTGGTATTAAATAAAATCAAGGAATGATTTAAAAGGGGTGTTGTTTCTAGCCGCCTAGCAAAACAAACCCGAGGGGGGTTTGGTTTGCTATTGCCGCCACCACCAAGACCACAAATGGTCTTGGTTGGCTCATGTGGGACCCACGGCAGCAAGGGGACACGTGTGCCCCGGGTTTGGCCCGGGGTACGGTGTCGAATTCATACCCGGTTCACGGTTCGTTGGTTAAAATCATGATCTATGTTACATGTAGTTTTTATGAATCATGAACTTAGGATATAATTAATTAATAACATGAAATATTAATTAAATCATGACTTAGGTTTTTTTAATTATTAGTTATCATGACATTAATTTAACCTAAGTATTTTATGTTATAAGTTATAATTAATTAATTATTAAAACATGCCTATAATTAATTAATTTAGACATGACTTAGGTTATATTATTATTAATAATAATACACATGTTAACCTAAGTATTTTCATTTCATTTTAATTATACATGTTATACTTTAATTAAAATGCTTAACCTATAGTTTAATTAAAATACATGAAATAATAATTAAACTATACACTATATCATATGACTTAAGTAGTAAGCTTATAACACTTAGACTTATATGTTAGCTTATATAATCAGCTTAATTCTAATTATGGAAACTTCTATTTATAGAAACTTAATTAAATAAGGCAACTAATCTAATTATGGAAACCTTCTATATATGGAAATCAATCTAATTCAGGCAGCTAACCTAATCAGGGCAACTTTCTATATATGGAAACTTATTTAATTAAGGCAGCTGATCTATTTTTGGAAACTTTCTATTTTTAGAAACTAATCTATTTTAGGCAGTGAATTCTATTTTTGGAAACTTTCTATTTTTGGAAACTTTCTATTTTTGGAAACTTTCTATTTTTGGAAACTTTCTATTTTTGGAAACTTTCTATTTTTGGAAACTTTCTATTTTTGGTAACTTTCTATTTTTGGAAACTTTCTATTTTTGGAAACTTTCTATTTTTGGAAACCTGCTATTTTTGGAAAGTTACTTATTATTATACAGTAAGTATATTAATACATGAAACACCAGTAATACTTAATCAGATAAACCAGAAATACAAGATAAACACAGTTTAAGGCTTAAAACAGTGAACCATGACCTAAAACATACCAAATCAGCTATAACAAGACACAGAACCCAGTACGTAATCAGTGAATCGATACTTATACACGTGTGTATTCATGTAGCATTAGTGATCCAGAAGTAGGAGTCTTTCTTCCGTTCATTTCACTGGACTTGAGGTACGGATTCCCGTCCTTTCAGTATGGACATTCTTTCCTTATTAGGATTTCCCGTATGCAGCCAACTATTTTCCCCAGCATTTGTTTTATTGTTTTGAACTGCTTATGTTAATTTAGCATAAACTATAGCCATATACAAGCATGACCAGTTTCACCTAGTTATGGAGGTACCATAACCATAGCATTGGAGGCACCGATGTTATGACTTCCCCACGGCGGAGTGATTGCTCGTGGCGTCCCTTTTCAGTTTGGCCATATTATTATATCAGTCGGGGCGTATGGGTGCATCCTAGTTACATGTTTTATTTCAGTTTATCATGGTGAATGTGGTGTGTGCCTTGCACCCTTCACAAGGAGCTGATCCCTCCTACCCAAATCAGTATATTGATTAGAGGCATCCCCTCTAATCAGCATGATGAGGTCACCCCTCCAAGTATTCATGCACGTGACCTTTCATGACCTATATGGGCTATGGTATTTATATGTTAAAACAGTTTTCACAGGTTAAACATAAGGCTTTTCAAACTATAAAACCAATTTTCATGTTACTTAACCAGTTTACTCAGTACTTAGTCTTCCGCTGTTATATGTTACATGCTTATCCTATATCATGCTTTATTGTACATCCGTGCACTGAGCGTCTTGCTCAGCCGTTTTCCTTTTCATGTTCCCAAAACGGCAGGTACTCAGGGACGCTCGTAGATCTGAAACATAGGTGCATATGGATTGGAAGCTTTACTGTCTTTCTTTACTTTATGCATTTCCTTTACTTTGATACAGTTGCTTTGGACATTGTTTCGTCCTTCCTTTTTACAGTATTTATGTTTGTGTGTGATGAGCTTTACTTTGGGATACCGATGTTTGTTTCCGGTATTTCCTTTTATGGTTGAATAATGCTTAGACATTTATCCTTGTATGCTTTGATGACACGCCATGATATGCGTAATATTCCATTTCCAAAATGGGGTGTTACATTTTATGCATTTAAAGCCCATTTTGGAAGATGAGACTATGTATAAAAGCAGTCTCATCACTTGGTATCAGCATGTCCCGATGTTCCCTCTATCTCGCCCTTCCGGCAGTCCTTTGATATGAGCAAAAACTCATATCAATTTATCAGCAAATCACCCTAAAACACATGGAAAATACCTAACTTTTGTGCTATAAAGCGGAATTATGTGGTATGTTTTGTGTTTGTGTTTAAATAGGTAAGAATGATACATTTTCAAGCAAACAAGAAGAAATCAAGCTTATTTGGACGAAAAAGACAAAGAAGGATCAAAGATGACAAGACTTTGAAGATGAAGGACCTATCTTGACAATATTCCAAAGTTGAGGGACTCAAAGTGCAAAGTGGACAAAGTCAAGATTCAAGTCAAACATGGTCAGCTATTAAGTCAACCATGTCAAAGGGTCAAACTAGACAAGTATGCAAGTGGAAGGACCAAAAATGTCATTGGAATGAAGATTCTAGCTCATTTGGACATTTTGCCAAAGTCTAGGGGCTTAACTTGCCAAAAATTCACCAAGAATAGACATAATCCGTGTGCTAAGGCTTATAACCAATGAAAATGCAAGAAAGGAGTCACACGGATTGCCAACTAGCTTGACACCTCACCAACACATTAATGAGCCGTCTTGCTACAGTCCAACCCACTAACTCACTTTCATCCAATAGAAAATCGACACTCAATAATCCCTTATCCAATTATAGATATCAATCCGTATGCTAAACTCTTGCCCAACCAAATATTGCCACGTGGCATCTTCTTCAACAAACGAACCCAAATTCAATCTCAAGCTACAATGCATTTCAAGAAAAGATTTATACATGGAAATTGCTCGTCTTCAAGAGAGGAACACAATGGAAACAATTAATCAAGCTGAAACTCAAAGGATAAAAATCCCCCAATTCGTGATAAACACAAGAATTTGCAATTGAGCAAATCATGTGAGAGCTCGTATTTTTTTCCTGTAATTAAATTATTCTTTTATTCATACTTTCTTATTTTACTATGTTTTACTTGTTCTATTTACTTTTCATATGTAAATCCTGAGATCTCCAGAATTTTAATTATATTATATTTTAATTATTTTTCTAATCATCAAAATATTTTGAGTACTTGTTATTTATTATTTATCGACAAAGTCTATAACCGTCATCAACCGTATATATCCTGTTTATGACATAGAAATATTTTTTTATTGTCGTCGTCTTAATTTCTCGTTTACGAGCATCCTTCGTAATTTACGTTAAGCCTTTAGGCGTCATTCGTTTATATAACACGTTAACATCTATTAAACTAAAAGCCCTCGTTTATTTGTTGAGATATAAATATTCTCCGAATGTCGTTGTTTTTATTTTATATTGAGCGTTTATTTTTCATGTTTTACGTGTATTTTTCAAATCGCGTAACTTTTAAAATATCGGGTTTTCGTAATAACCGCTTTTATATTAATATGATAATTAAAAAAAATGAAGCAACAGTGCGTGTATAATGGAAGAATTCAAATGTCATTTTCTTCTAATGTGTCATTATCATGCGACATAAAAAAATACACATCAGATATGTACTATAAGCCCATTAACACGTATACAACTTCAAAGTAAACACGTCATATAATTGCTACGTGTTATGTATAATTACTTGACATCTTAAAATTTGACATATGAATTTTCGGATATCTTTTTGCTATATATGATGAGTTTAAAAGTTAGGCTGTCAATGAGAGCTAAGAATATCATTTGATAATGGTAATGATCATGTCAATAGCAATAAAATGGCTTCATTTGGATTCAGATAGAGGACTGATTCGTTAGCCGCGGGTCGGAGCTCGTGTTTTGGTTCGAGTCTCGCATATTTAACCTTGTTAATATTCATGCTTGTTTCGGTTTTCATACTCGTGCATCACGACTATGTTGTATTTACGCGGAGCTGAGAGGTATGACTCGATATCGACTAGATATTACGATTCGTTGTTAGTTTTTCTAATCGAATGAAAGTTAATATGAATAACAGTGGCATCAATTTTCAAATGAACATTGAAGAATTGATGCTTCATGTTAATATGAAATAGTTAAAATGAAGAATGAAAAAACAATTGTTTAACGTCATTTTCACACATCACATATGAATGTTTTTAACAAATAAATCCTTATCATTTATAATATCATTTCTAAAGTTTTTAGGTTTTCTCAATTTAACCTTGAATATTTAAAAATATGGTAAATATGAATTTTTTTTAATTTATGTTAAATGATAAGTTTAATATTTAAATAACACTTTTATCCTTTGTCCATTTATTCTTTTTAAAAGTAATCCAAACTATATTTTTTTGGAAATATTTATAAAACTTGGTTATTGTCTAACGTTTTTGTTTACATCAATAACAAGCGCCACTTTATTTTAGGTCGTCGTTAGAAGCTTGTGGTTTCTCGGCTTATCTTATTTCATTTGTTTCACTCCCATCACCATTATCTTGATCATTATCCTCGTTTGATATCGCTATAGTTAAGGTGAGTTCATAGCCCCTTTTTACTACTTATACATTGTTTCTAAACGCGGGGTGAGATTTTACATAGTGGAACACATTCATTTAAAACTGTATGCTATCCAGAACTTGAATGCTATCCAGAACTTGTATGCTATCCAGATCTTGTATGCTTTCAAGAACTTGTATGCTTTCCAGAACAGATTACCATTATTATTATTGCTTTTAGTTTCCATAGCCACTAAGTTTCCCTACCATTTCATGCACCGTTAATTTACTTGTGTTACTAAGCGCGAATGTTGTGGGTGGATCCATCCGGATTGACAATCCCCGTCTCGTATTACTTTGACGCATTACATTTGTTTATACTTGAGTGTTTAGGCTGAACACTCACTAGAGGAACTTACATTTTGTTTAGCTTCGGTGTCATGAGCTAAATAGCAATAATATACATCATGACTATGGATAATGTACATAGTCATCCCCCCCATTACTTGTTTTACAAATGAATGCTTGTGTTCCACACCTTTATTGCTAAACCTATGAATATCACTCAACGTCGTGTTGACGATTTTACATGTTTAATCTCAGGTATTAATACTTAGCATTGCTTGGATGGGAGCCCACAGGATATTATCGTAGCTTGGAGATTTATGTGTTACTTTTAAAGTTTGGTTTTGTTAAATACTGTTAGAAGTTTATCATATATTTTTGGTAACTATCTGTTACACAACCATGTTTAAATAATAGATTTTTCCGCTTATAAAACTCTGGGACCTTTGTTTAAAAACTCTGACCTTTTATGATATAATGTAAATGTTTTATTACGTCAACCTTGTGTCAACAGTATTTCATTATTTCTCGTACCATCACGTGGAACCCCCTTGCTGCCTAGTTGTTTCATTGCCTGATTGTGGGGGTCTCACATATTGGTATCAGAGCGATGGTTATAGGGAACTGAGTCATTTTCAAAACTTAGTCTATAACAAAAAGTTCAAATATTTCATGTTTCTAAATGTCAAACACAGAATCTGCCATTGTTGTTCGATATCTGCGCGGGTAACTCTCTAATCCTTATTATTTACTTTTAATTATCGTTGTAGTATTTTATCTCTTGATTGCATTTTGAAATATTACATTACCCTAATGACGATAATTACTATCTCTTTTTAAATCCTTTGTGCTTCATGAATTATAATTGGATATTACTTGATTACATATGCTCTTACTGCATTTCTTGAATTCTTGTTCTTGCAAACTTGATCTTGTTACCATGATTTTAATATTGTTATGACATTACATGTATTCAGAGTGCGTATGCTGCCGACTTTTCATACTCACTTTTCTGAGTACTATTACTATTTTATGTGTGATACAACTGACCTCATATACTCGTTAGTTTTGAACCGTCTGTTTTTCTTGACTCACTGTTACATGTTGTCATATTCTCGTCATACCATTGTTCGGGATTAAATAAGTGTTGCTTCCAATGAAACTTCTGATTTTCATTTTACTACCGTGCGTGTTACTTTCGTTGTTAAACCTCTTTAAAATATATATTTAGATATCCAAAATGCTTTTCGACCATTTGTGATTGGAGGTCATAAAAAATAGTCTATAGACCATTGTGTAGCTCAATGTGTCTCCGAAAAAGACTAAAGGATATCGTGAGAGTCACACATCTCGAAGCATTCCTTGAATCCGTGTTGAATAATATCGTGTGTTTTTGTACCCTTGATTGAACTTTACGTCACCATTTTACACGACACTCATATGTCGATTAAATATTACTTCATTGACCATTCTACGTTTCGACTACGAATTACAACGTTCGTTTGTATCTTAAAAACACCATCGCCATCTTGTAATTCATCCTCTATTATGTGACGATTGTTTTGGAAAACGATTCTATTTCTATAAACTTATATCCTCCCCTTTCATTAAACCTCCTCGCTCCGAGAGTGTAACCCATTAATGTTCCATTTCTTTCTCGGTATGTCTTGTGATTTTGAAAAATCATGCCACCAAGAGACCTTCCTGCATTGCATCCTGAAATCGAAGACAAGGATGTCATGCGCCGTTTTTTATTTCTTAGATTATCGTTCGTATTCTTGAATCATTTTTATACTATGTTTTCCTTTATATGCTTAATTATACAATTTATTCTCTTTAGTCTTTTATGGAATCCACAAGTCTTATGTGTACATTAATTATGAGTTATTATGAAATTGGATTTAATTTCAAGGTGTGTCAAAAAATATACTTTGTGCAGAAGATTTAAAGATAATTTAACGATGTCGAGAAAATATTTTTATAAACTTTTAGACATTAAAATATATTTCTACTTGTTGAGGCGTTCGTTTAGGACATAAAATTTGACCCGCAAATCTTAAAAATGAGCAAGTTACGCTAATTTGAAAATGTAAAATTTAAGAACTTAATTCTGCGTGTTTCTAAAATATCATTTTGTTGACAGATTTGATGCGAGGGCATTTACGTCCATGTTTTATCCGTTTCAAGTCTCGAGTAAAACTAGAAAGTTGTTCAAAACATCGTTTTGCACCAAGTTGCATTAGACTTCGAGTCTTAAAAATGTCATTAGCAAGTCAATTGGTCCGGTCAGACCCCAAAAGTCAAAGTTGACTAAAAAGTCAAGGCTGATAGAAATTTTGAAATGTGGTTTTTAGGCGTTTTTGAGTTTGTTTGAGCTCGTAAAACTTTAACTAATGATAATTTTACCACTAAAAACATTGATTGCGTTTGAAAACGTTTAAAAATAGTAACTTTGAGTCCGGCAATACATACATATATTTTGAACTTTTGGAACCAAGTGATTTGATAAACCGATGATGAACTATATGTTTCGAAAAATGTGTACATTTATGCGTCACTATTTTCGTGTTAAATTCCTAAACTTACTTAAAATAGAAACTTTTCGGGGTAATTGTACTATTTGGGAACTGATGCTCTACTTTCTTAAAAGCATATTTATTTCAAATAAATTACGATGTTAACGCATATGGATTCATTTATCTTCTCTTTCATAAATGACTTATTTGTCAATTTATTTTATCTTCTTCTACTTCTATCGTAACACTGATTTGGGCCGAGATTTTAAGTTTTTGTTTTCATATCTTTCGTTATCATTTTGACACGTGTCTCATGACGATTCCGGCTAAACCTCTTGAAACTTTATCAACTTGTAACCATTTCATTGATTGTCTTGAACTACTCTTTATTACCCTCATGAAACCCACTTGCTATTTTATAAGCTATCATCATGTCACCATATGAATTTAAACTATTATCGTTTGTGAAACGTTTTACAAAATATTCTACATTGGTCATTGTTTTACGAAGTAATTTCCCAAATTGTTCAACAATTGGTCTTGTAAAGAATTCTTGTAACAATAAAATTGTTGATTTAAGCATCTAGCCAATTAGTACTAGCGAAAAGTTTCATAAATTATTTTGATTTCTGTTTGTACAAATGGCATTATACACATATTTTAAATCATATGACATGTAATACTGGTTTGACGAAACTGAGCATCGCATTGCTAGTCCTAAATTATGCATGGCCTGATCACCTATGCGAGATTTAGAAGGAGCCATGCGAGGCCGAATAGTAGTCACCTTAAATATTTTGCCAAGAACCAACTTTTTTACTTATGTTCTTTAAAAAGTTAGATAAAATGAAAATTTTGAAAATTTTTACATCTTATGCGAGTAGCCCCAGTTCGTGACATACACATATAATCCCTTATCTTTGCTTGAACGAATTACATGCCTGTAAGCACATATTTCCTTACTCAACGATCTTTGTTTACTTGTTACCTCATCTTCCTTCGTGATATAATTCTCGTTACCACCCGTCTAATTTCTTACCATTGATACCAGACTTGAAAGTTTCAACGTTGTTATGCTTCTAAATTTATCGACATTCTCTATCTATTTTGGTAGACCTTAGAAACATCTCCGGACGCGAATAGTGATTTATGACATGAAGTGAACAATGATTTCGTGCATTTGTCATGATGTGGGTTAAACTCTATCCTCTTGAAATTCATTCGGGTGAATCATGTGTTGATCTCACATCTCATTGCCAATGTTGTTCATCTTACTGGAATTTTCTCTCAAGTGACTTCTTAAGAATTTTCTTTGATTCGAAAATTATTGTGTGGCTTTTCTCTTTTGATCATGTATCGACCATCGAGAACTTAATAAGCCATTGTTGGTGACGCCAACCACACTCGTGAATTAAGCATTGCTAAACTCTTTGTTTTCTATTGTCCTTATCATTGGTGCATCTACTCTATCATGTTCGTCAAGAAATTGAGACGAATTTCGTTTTATTCCCTCGTGCTATTGATCGCATACAAATTGTTGATTATTATTCGTTTCATACTTGTTTGCTATCTTGTCACCTTTTTAAAACCAGACTATGTCACATGTTTACCATTTGATGCATTAAATACTTTCTTGGATTTCTAAAAAATATTCTAAATTTTTAAGAACGTTTTACACATTATATCACGTGGTTAAATTACCAAAATTACTGTTTCAAGTTAAATATCAGTTCTATACATCTTCATTGGTAAATTTATAACTAGTGTTTAAGAGAATGTCAAGCTTTATCTTTTAAAATATTTGATTGTATCATACTTTACTTTCAATCTAATGAAATTATCATATTAATTTATAATTTCTAGCAATAATTCTAAATAATTTGGAAACTTGATTTTCTCTAATGGTCACGATAAACTAGAGTTTTTAATAATAATTTCATACAGTCATTCAAAAGCTCTTAAGCTGATCGAAATAATTAATTGAACTGAGTTACTTTTACTTTGAAATCCTGATCAAGAAAAAGATATAGCAACTGCGTACTCACTAAATATATATAGTTTGATTTCAAATCACTAAACCTTGTAAAATTTTCTATTTATCAAGAAAATACTTAAGCTGAGTTTGAAAGTAATAACAAATCCTAGACAGGTAATTGTGACAACTTGTATTTTAAATGTTCATATTTAATTCATTTTTCCCTTCTATTTCTCTTGTAATTAGATTGTTACGTTTTAAGATTGTTATGTTTTATATTTTGCGCGATTTTCGATTCCTTGTCGATTATCAATCTTAACTCATTTTATCGCACCTTGTCCGTACAAGCCATCATTGTGTTCATTTTACCCTTAATATTTTATAGCATTGAAAGGTCATTATTCTAATTCAAGTTTGGAAAATTTATTCGAAAATGAGTTAAGAAACTGAAGCATAGTAAATTCTAATTGTTAAGGTACGCCGTGGTGCAGAAATTACATGTGAAGCAATGAATCAGTTCTAAAATAGGTATTCCCATTTGTTCGCATCTTCTTCCGTCTCCGGTTGAACTCTGTGGGACCAGAGTTCCTTTATGGGGGCCGACTGTGATTTTACTATGTTTTACTTGTTCTATTTACTTTTCATATGTAAATCCTGAGATCTCCAGAATTTTAATTAAATTATATTTTAATTATTTTTCTAATCATCAATAATATTTTGAGTACTTGTTATTTATTATTTATCGGCAAAGTCTATAACCGTCATCAACCGTATATATCCTGGTTATGACATAAAAATATTTCTTTTATTGTCTTCGTCTTAATTTCTCGTTTACGAGAATCCTTCGTAATTTACGTTAAGCCTTTAGGCGTCATTCGTTTATAACACGTTAACATCTATTAAATTAAAAGCCCTCGTTTATTTATTGAAATATAAGTATTCTCCGAATGTCGATGTTTTTATTTTATATTGGGCGTTTATTTTTCATGTTTTACGTGTATTTTTCAAATCGCGTAACTTTTAAAATATCGGGTTTTCGTAATAACCGCTTTTATATTAATATGATAATTATAAAAAAAATGAAGCAACAGTGCGTGTATAATGGAAGAATTCAAATGTCATTTTCTTCTAATGTGTCATTATCATGCGACATAAAAAAATACACATTAGATATGTACTATAAGCCCATTAACACGTATAAAACTTCAAAGTAAACACGTCATATAATTGCTACGTGTTATGTATAATTACTTGAAATCTTAAAATTTGACATATGAATTTTCGGATATCTTTTTGCTATATATGATGAGTTTAAAAGTTAGGCTGTCAATGAGAGCTAAGAATATCATTTGATAATGGTAATGATCGTGTCAAGAGCAATAAAATGGCTTCATTTGGATTCGGATAGAGGACTGATTCGTTTGCCGCGGGTCGGAGCTCGTGTTTTGGTTCGTGTCTCGCATATTTAACCTTGTTAATATTCATGCTTGTTTCGGTTTTCATACTCGTGCATCACGACTATGTTGTATTTACGCGGAGCTGAGAGGTATGACTCGATATCGACTAGATATTACGATTCGTTGTTAGTTTTTCTAATCGAATGAAATAGTTAATATGAATAACAGTGGCATCAATTTTCAAATGAACATTGAAGAATTGATGCTTCATGTTAATATGAAATAGTTAACATGAAGAATGAAAAAAACAATTGTTTAACGTCATTTTCACACATCACATATGAATGTTTTTGAACAAACAAATCCTTATCATTTATAATATGATTTCTAAAGTTTTTAGGTTTTCCCAATTTAACCTTGAATATTTAAAAATATGGTAAATATGAAATTTAGTTAATTTATGTCAAATGATAAGTTTAATATTTAAATAACACTTTTATCCCTTGTCCATTTATTCTTTTTAAAAGTAATCCAAACTATATTTTTTTGGAAATATTTATAAAACTTAGTTATTGTCTAACGTTTTTGTTTACATCACTAACAAGCGCCACTTTATTTTAGGTCGTCGTTAGAAGCTTGTGGTTTCTCGGCTTATCTTATTTCATTTGTTTCACTCCCATCACTATTATCTTGATCATTATCCTCGTTTGATATCGCTATCGTTAAGGTGAGTTCATAACCCCTTTTTACTACTTATACATTGTTTCTAAACACGGGGTGAGATTTTACTTGGTGGAACACATTCATTTAAAACTGTATGCTATCCAGAACTTGTATGCTATCCAGAAGTTGTATGATATCCAGATCTTGTATGCTTTCAAGAACTTGTATGCTTTCCAGAACAGATTACCATTATTATTATTGCTTTTAGTTTCCATAGCCACTAAGTTTCCCTACCATTTCATGCACCGTTAATTTACTTGTGTTACTAAGCGCAAATGTTGTGGGTGGATCCATCGGGATTGACAATCCCCGTCTCATATTACTTTGACGCATTACATTTGTTTATACTTGAGTGTTTAGGCTGAACACTCACTAGGGGAACTTACATTTTGTTAAGCTTTGGTGTCATGAGCTAAATAGCAATAATATACATCATGACTATGGATAATGTACATAGTCATCCCCCCATTACTTGTTTTACAAATGAATGCTTGTGTTCCACACCTTTATTGCTAAACCTATGAATATCACTCAACTTCGTGTTGACGATTTTACATGTTTAATCTTAGGTATTAATACTTAGCATTGCTTGGATGGGAGCCCACAGGATATTATCGTAGCTTGGAGATTTCTGTGTTACTTTTAAAGTTTGGTTTTGGTAAATACTGTCAGAAGTTTATCATATATTTTTGGTAACTATCTGTTACACAACCATGTTTAAATAATAGATTTTTCCGCTTATAAAACTCTGGGACCTTTGTTTAAAAACTCTGACCTTTTATGATATAATGTAAATGTTTTATTACGTCAACCTTGTGTCAACAGTATTTCATTATTTCTCGTGCCATGACGTGGAACCCCCTTGCTGCCTAGTTGTTTCATTGCCTGATTTTGGGGGTCTCACAAATCATGACACCTGGCAGCTTGCTATTGGATGGGACATGTCATCAACCCCAACTCACTCTCATTTCTCTTCTATAAATAGGGATAGGACCTCTCATTTGTGGTATGTAGCAAAGTGTGAAATTCACACACACTTTCATTTTTATCCCTCAATCTTGTTAGTTAGCAGTTAGTATAACGAACTCAAGAGCTTGACAACCTCTTGAGTTAGTTATTAGTTAGTTGTAACTACTTACCTACCTTTGTAACAAACTTTCACATTTAAATCAATAAAAATCACCCATTTCCTTCAATCTTCTTACAATTCCCTACATTACTGTTGAATCTTGTTGCTGTTATGAGTTTCTTATGATCATACTTGATCATTAGAAGCTTTTTGAAGATTTGTAGCTGTCTTTGTTGATTCCAGATTGCTGAGTTGATTTGTGTAGCAGAATTTGGTGAATTGATCAGAATGATGATGGTAGATGATTGAGTGGTTGATAATAGTGCTAAGGTGGTGGTTTTGCACTGTTTAGGAGGCTCATCGCCTACCTACTCCATCAATGGAGGCCTAATGCTAAAAGGTTTTAAGACTCTGAGTTTTGGTTCCACTTAATTGTCCAATTCATGCTCAATTCTAGATTAGATACTAATTGCTGCTTTGATAAAGTGTGTCAGTTTGATTTTGTGTCATTTTACTGGTTCAGATAGCTTGATAGTAGTTTGATAATCTTTAGCTTGCTTCTACTTGTTTCTGTTACTATTTTAATTAGTCATTAAGCTTTTCATTGCATTTTGAGTCCTAGCCTGTTATTTGGTCTGTTCTTAATTCCTTTACAACTCAATTTGCTCATTAAGTTTGTGTAGATATAATTCATAGCTTGTTTCAATCTTCTACTCAATAATCATTCACTAAAATTCATTTTAGTTTTTGAAACTTGTGTTTGGATCTGCATACATTTTGGAGTTCAAGTGTGATAATCTGGTTAATTTTTGTTCATTACTCATTCTTTAGCCATTCGTAACAAGTTTGTAGAGTTTTGAAGTCAAAAATTGGGTCAAACAGGCAATTGGTAAGTAAAAAGTTTGGGTCAAGCCTTTGTTCTTAGTTCATCAGAAAAGTAGCTAATTTCAATTCCTTACCATTGCTTCATTTCTTGGTTAAACTCTGTAAAACCAATTTCTAGTTGTTCATCAACATCTGAAGTTTAAGTGTTGTTAAGGAAGTTACACAGTTTTCACAAATAAGCTTGTAATCAGCTTTTGAATAAGCCATTGGGCAACTGCAAGTTTTTGTGATAAAGTAGCAATCTGTTTTCTTAGATAGGCATTTCCACTTCATAAAAGTTGCATTTTTCTTCCACATTCTTACTTAGAAACATGTCTTGAACAGATTTTAAGCTTTTGAGATTTTTCACTTTTTGGTCAACAAAAGTCAATAAGCTAGGATTCAGCTTATTTTCAATTTCCTGCTTATATACTTGACCATTTTTCACAAGAAAAGACATTCTACACTCACAATAAGCTGTTTAATAAGATTTAACTTTAAAATTTGATTGTGCATGTCTGGATTTTATGGTAGCTTATTCTTGGCTTATTGGAGTTGGCTTATTTGAGTTCTAGTGAGTTTTGAGCTTTTTCCTTAGACAAGTCTAAGTGTTTTTCAATTTTAAGCTGTTTGAAACTTGTTAGAGCTTGTTTGGTTCAATTTTCAGCTTATACGAGCTTATTTGTTCCTTGTGCCCGTTTTTGGTAATAGTTTTCATTTTATTGCATTTTGGTCCTTATTGTTTGTAGCTGTTTTAATTGTTAGCTAAACTTCCTAGATATTAGGGTTTGCAAGTTTTTAGTCCAAAACTTTTCACAAATTGTCAATTTCAGTTAGTCAGTTTTCAAAGTTGTTAGAATTGGTTAAGATAGTTGTTAGATTTTACATAATTGAACCTTTAACTTTCTGTGTTTTACAGTTCAAGCACTAGACTTTCATTTACTTACATTTTAGCACATTACTTTCATAGATTTACATTTTTGTCCTTTTGTGGATAAAAAATTGGTATTTGCTAGTTGTTCTACGGATACGTAGCTTAATGTTTTTCACCATTTTTACGTGCTTGATTAAATAGACATAGAAAATCCAAATAACTCTATCAACCAAAAACGATAATAAACTTGATATTGTTAGGACTTTCAATTGGTTAAGAATCGAGAGAAACGAACTTCAATTGACTCAATATCAAATGGCGCCGCTGCCGGTTCTTTGACTTTACGAGAGACTATCGATTGACGGTTTTCATTGGCTTTTGGGATCCGTTCACCTCGTGAACGTTATTTTTACGTATAATAAATAAAAAACATAAACAAATATAAAATATAAAAATATAAAAACTAAAAAATAACAAAAACAATTCTTTTCCTAAAGAATTGACAAAAAAAAATCAAAAAGCAATCTTTTTCCTAAGAGATTGCACACAAAAATATATTTATTGGATTTCCTCGATTTTTATGTACATATATTATTTTCTTTAAAAAACCCCAATAAATACAAAAATATTTTCTCGATATTATTATATGTAAATACGTATACGTATAAGAACAACCAATACACATATTCTCCATAAGTATTGCCAAGGCAATACACCGTGTTAGAGGGCATTCTGGTCCTTGACACGTGTATCGATCAAATTCAATAAAGCAAGAATAGATAAATACTTCCAATAGGAAATAATTCGGAGAATACAAACTACAAAGTGAATAGAAATGCGATGTGCTATAAAATTCCATCTAAGGGTCAATAAGTACTTAAGTGCTTCGCGCCACCTAAGCCCCGTTCACTAGTGCGTATTCTAAGAAGGAAGGCTTCATTGGGGGTCTTGCACTCAAGTAGTAATTACGTATATTATACTTTCTTGTGGATATTTCATATTGAAACTTGAAGAGGATAATCCCTTCTTCTTCAAAGTCAAACAAGAGCTTCTCTCTCATTCCTTGTATTGAGTTGCATGCTCACTCGCGGGTGTGCACAAATACCGAGTGGTGTACAATCCGTTCCTCCGAAAATGAAGAAAAAGAGAAAGAGTAGGAACACCACCGTCCATCAAGCCGACCCCGAGAATCGTGCTTTGATCCACACACAACAAGAAGCCATGGTCGTAGTTGACACTCGACCTTTGATGGAGAACTTGCAATCCAATGTGCAAGGATATGCCGATGCTATCAAGATACCCGATATTTCCGCAAACACATTTGAGCTAAAAACATCCATGATTAACTTGGTTTCAAACACACCATTTTTTTGGGAACAAGAATGATAATCCACATGATTATCTTAATAAATTTCTTGCTCTTTGCAACACCATTAAGTACAATAGAGTTCCCCATGATGCCATTAAGTTGATATTGGTACAATTTTCACTAGAGGGTCCGGCTAAGCATTGGTTGGATACACAAACACCCGAGAGCATTACCACATGGATGGTTTCACTAAGAAGTTTTTGAACAAGTTTTTTCCCCCATCTAAGACCACGGATTTGAGGAACTTAATTATAGGCTTTCAACAAAAACCTAGTAAAACTTTTAGTGATGCTTGGGAGGGGTATAAGGAGTTATTAAGGAGATGCACTAACCATGGATTCGATGAAGTTCACCAAATCAATACTTTCTACAATGGACTTAGACCTCATCACCAAGACTCACTCAATGCTTCCACGGGAGGAAATATTCTTGCTAAATCCATTCAAGAAGCTTGGGACATAATTGAGACTAAAGCAATGGTTCAAACTAACCCACAATTTGATGAGAGAGTACATGTCATTCAAGAAGGAGGTTCCAAACCATTTGAGACTCAACTTATTTCATCAATACAAGAATTGACTCAAGCTCAAAAGGAACGTCAAACAATTATGCAAAACACACAAAAGATGCAACAAACCATGATGAGTGATTTTATGAAACGTTCTTTGGGCAATAATTCCACCAATGATGTGCATGCTATTACTCTTTCATGTGAGACTTGTGGAGGTACCCATTCCTACCAACAATGTGATAAGATACAAGGTTATCAAGGGGAATGTTATGCATACCAAGAAGAACATAGAGAACATTTCAAACCCAACATCAATCAAAATAACCTTTCTTATAAGTCTCAAAACTATCTTGCACCACCGGGATTCCCACCCCAACCACCCACCCAACTTCAACAAAATCCCCCTCATTTGTTACAAAGGAACCAAGGGCCAAGGCCACAATACCAAGGGAACAACTATAGACCACCAAATACCTTTCACAATCAAGGAAATACCTTTAAAGGCAACAATCAAGGGTTTTACAATCAACCTCCACCTTTTCAACCCCAAGGTTTTCAAGGGAATGTGCCACATAATTATAACACAATTGAGCTTCTTCACAAAATAAATCAAGAGAATGAAAGGAGGTTCCAAGCTAATGAGAAAAAAATGAGGGAAATGCATGAGGAAACAAACAAAAAGTTATGATGCTTATCAATCAAAGGCCACAAGGAGCTTTACCCTCTAACACACAAACAAACCCGAGTGCAAATGTCAAATCTATCAAAACAAGAAGTGGAAAGAAAACTCATGATCCTTCACCACCCAAACCTAATTTGGTAAAGCCTACTATAATTCCTTCTTGTGATACACCTTCTACATCTAGTTCACCATCCTCAAGTTCCCCCACTTCTCCTTTACCCTCCACACCTATTCATGAAGCAACTAACAAGGAAAATCCTTCATCAACTACTCAACCACAACCAAAACCAAGTCTCCCTTATCCATCAAGATTGAGAAAGGACAAGCTTAAGAACAAGGATGATATACAAGTCTCAAACTTTTTGAGGATGTTCAAGCAACTTAACATAAACATCTCCTTTGCGGAAGCCTTAGCCAATATGCCTAAGTTTGCTAAGATGATCAAGGATTTACTTTCTAACAAGGAGAGATTGGTGGATTTGCCTAATGCTTCCTTAAATGAAAATTGCTCCGCGGTTTTGCTTAAGAAGTTGCCTACTAAGCTTAGAGATCCGGGGAGGTTTTTGATTCCTTGCAATTTTCCGGGGGTGGAAAATTGCATGGCATTAGCGGATTTAGGAGCAAGCATAAATCTCATGCCATTATCGGTTTGGAAAAGACTTTCACTTCCCGAGCTCACTCCTACTAAGATGACTCTTGAGTTGGCCAACCGTACTATAGCTTATCCAGTGGGAATTGCGGAGGATGTTTTTGTTGGGGTTGATCGATTTACCTTTCCCGCGGATTTTGTGGTGGTTGATTATGATATGGATCCGAGAGTTCCTTTGATTGTTGGTAGGCCATTTTTGAGAACGGGTCAAACTCTAATAGATGTGGCGGAAGGTGAACTTACAATGAGGGTAGGAGATGAGAGAGTTGTGTTTAACATGGGAAAGTTGTCAAAGAAGTCTAATGAGCATGAAACTTGTAAAGCATATTGATGTTGTGATAAGGAAACTCATGATGATATCCTTGATGAAGTTTGTGATGAATATTTTTATGAAGCTTGCTCAAGTGGAGATTATGATTTACCTCATGTTGAGACCATTGCCTCCATTACTTCATCCTTGGATTTTCATGAACCTCAAGAGCTTAACTTTGGTGGTTTTGTGATTTATTCCAATCCTCTCTTTGAAACCTCATATGATAACCCAATTTTCCATAGTAATGAAGACATCAATAAAGATTTTATTGATGAAGAATCTCTTTTTTATGATACACCAACATATGATGATTATGGTGATGATGAGATCTCTACTCGTGACTCTCCATTTGTTGATGATCACACTTCCTTGGGTTTTGAGGAATCACCAATCTTTGATAGACCAATCTATGATGTTTATGGTGATGAGGAGGATTCTATCATGGATGAGAATGATGAGTTCTTAGAAGTGGATATATCTTTTGAGTACACTCTTGGTTATATTGATGAGGAAGGGGACATACTCTATCTAGAATCTCTATTGCATGAAGATCATTTACCTTCTTCCTTGTCCACCTCAACCTTTCAATGTGACAAAGGAAAACAAGTCATCATGGTTCTTTCCAAGAACTTGTTATTACCCATTACTATTCACCCTTTCTCTCACCATGTGACCTACAAGGGAGAATCTTCTAAGGCAACCAACACTTGTTGTTTTCCCATCAAGGAACAAATTTTTGATCCTGGCATAGAGCTTGCTAAACCATCTCAGTATCCGCCTGATGCAACAAAATGAAAACTTGTGAAAGATTTAAGAGCATCACCCTATCACCTTTTGACAAACATATGGGCTACCATTTTGGACAACACCACCTCACCTTTTTCACCATCGCTTTGGAAGTTAGTTGTTGAATTGTGTTATAAGTGGGATGGAAATTATGTATTTGATCCGGGGGATATTTATGGAGTTTTGATACTTGAAAACTTGTTTTACCTTATCATGGAGAATGTTTCTTAAAAAGGGCAAAACTTTTACTCTCCATGATAGGTTTTAGACACTTTTAAGTGTGGGATGAGTCGAGCTAGAGACTCCTTAAATCAAGCTTGAATAACTAGGTTTAGAAGTTTTAGACTTAGAGTGTTGTAGGTTAGAAATACGGATAGAGAGTTTATGAGAAGTAGGGGAGACCTTCCTTTGTCTTCATGTTGTTTGTAGGGTTGCTAACTCATCACGTGCTTTGGAGCTTATGGAGGAGGCCCTTGTATCCGGTTCACTTTGTCACTATTGTGATTTTTCATAGACACATTGTGCTTTAAAAATAAATTCACTATAGTTGATCTTTCCTTAACTTGGGTTAAGCAAAGTCTATTCATTGTCATAAGTTTAGGGGAAGCTTTATACTTCCATGCTCTTAAACATTGAGGACAATGTTTAGCTTAAGTGTAGGGGGTCTTCTATCAAAGTGACCTTACCTAGACCTTGTCATTGACCTTCATGATAACATGGAAATTAATTTTTCAAACAGTTTTCAAATTTTTGATCTACATTGGCCCCAAAAATATGCATTCATAATTTTTGCATTAAACATTTTCATTTGCATAACACATTTGCATTGTATATATTTCTTCTTTTGTTCTTTATGAAAAATTGAAAAAGGAAAAAAATATAATAAAAACATGGTTTAACAAGTTTAGACTTTGACATATTAGGCCAGCCATGGATATTTTGACTCAACCCGAGTTTGCTTATCTAAGCATTCTCTAGCTAGTATCCTTAACCATGCAGTCCTTCATTGGTCTATTAGGCTAAGCATCCACTACTCTCATTATTTGAGATTTTAAATTTGTGGAGAATGGGAAATGATAGAGTTGAAGCAAGTATAAACGGGCTAGATAAACTTCATGATAATTACTTGTGGCTAAACCCTTATCATCTTTACCTCTATTTTCTTCGCATGTATATATGTTAATAAATAATCAAGAACGGTTTTAATTGGTTTGTAGTCTCTTATGCATTTTTGTCTAGTCATTCATGGTTGATATAAGTACGTCTTAAGATTCTAAGTTAGAACATTTTATGTGTACTAGACTTATGTCATGCTTAATATTTAGCGGGTGTTTTTCCTTTTATTCTTTTCAAATTTCTTTGTGAAGAATAAAGAAAAATAAGAGCGGCTTACAAAAAAATGAGTGGCTAAAAAAAAGAGAGAGAAAAAAGAAAAAGAAAAAAAATAATAATACAAGACTCCCAAGAGGGGCAGTGAAGTGTTAATTATAGTAACTATTAGATTCCAATATTACCTTGACGGGTTGCGGGGATTTAATAGTTGCTCCAATCCAATATTACCTTGACGGGTTACGGGATTGAAGATCCAAAGTCTCAAAAAGGCGGAGGATGTAAATTATTGCGTGAGTTTTAATTTTCTTTCCTTAGCGAGTGTGTAGCTACTTATTAATGCATGACATGAGGATTTTACACATAAGGCGAATGACTTATTACTTTTGAGTAGGACTTATATTAATTGTGAGCGGTTTTTCAAGTAATGGATGAGAGGATTACTTAGGATTAAAATCGTGCTTCCTTATTTTTGGATTTTACATTTCTTATATTTTACGCTTTAAATAATGACAAATTTGCCTAAAATCGATTTCCTCAAATAATAACCGGTTCCATACTCAATTGTCATGAATAAGTTGATGCAATTTTTACTTGTGAATACAATGATCCCATTTTTAAGCTTGGTATGGGGAAAGTGAAACTTGAGGGTGATAAGTATCCATGGTACCAAAGCCCTAATTTAAGTCATTGAGTTCTTTATGAGTTTTTCCATCAAAGCCATTTCAAGAAAACCCAAAAAGATATAAATAGAATTGTTTCTTTTGCATTGCATTGTACAAAATCAAAATCATGCATCATATAGAGTAGCATAGTGTAATAGCATTCCATATTGGCCAAGGTGGGTTAATAATGAGGAGAATGTAAATTTGTGCTTTAAAATATAGCATTGCATGAGGTCATGGCAATGTTCAAGTGTAGGGGATTTGATATGAGCAAAAACTCATATCAATTTATCAACAAATCACCCTAAAACACGTGGAAAATACCTAACTTTGTGCTATAAAGCGGAATTATGTGGTATATTTTGTGTTTGTGTTTAAATAGGTAAGAAGGATACATTTTAAAGCAAACAAGAAGAAATCAAGCTTATTTAGATGAAAAAGACAAAGAAGGATCAAATATGACAAGACTTTGAAGATGAAGGACCTATCTTGACAACATTCCAAAGTTAAGGGACTCAAAGTGCAAATTGGAAAAAGTCAAGGTTCAAGTCAAACATGGTCAACTCTTAAGTCAACTAAGTCAAAGGGTCAAACTAGACAATTATGCAAGTGGAAGGACCAAAAATGTCATTGGAATGAAGATTCTAGCTCATTTGGACATTCTGCCAAAGTCTAGGGGCTTAACTTGCAAAAAATTCACCAAGAATAGACATAATCCGTGTGCTAAGGCTTATAACCAATGAAAATGCAAGAAAGGAGTCACACAGATTGCCAACTAGCTAGACACCTCACCAACACATTAATGAGCCGTCTTGCTACAGTCCAACCCACTAACTCACTTTCATCCAATAGAAAATCGACACTCAATAATCCCTTATCCAATTATAGATATCAATCTGTGTGCAAAACTCTTGCCCAACCAAAGATTGCCACGTGGCATCTTCTTCAACAAACGAACCCATATTCAATCTCAAGCTACAATGCATTTCAAGAAAAGATTTATACATGGAAATTGCTCGTCTTAAAGAGAGGAACACAATGGAAACAATTAATCAAGCTGAAACTCAAAGGATCAAAATCCCCCAATTCGTGATGAACACAAGAATTTGCAATTGAGCAAATCATGACACCTGGCAGCTTGCTATTGGATGGGACATGTCATCAACCCCAACTCACTCTCATTTCTCTTCTATAAATAGGGATATGACCTCTCATTTGTGGTATGTAGCAAAGTGTGAAATTCACACACACTTTCTTTTTTCTCCCTTAATCTTGTTAGTTAGCAGTTAGTATAACGAACTCAAGAGCTTGACAACCTCTTGAGTTAGTTATTAGTTAGTTGTAACTACTTACCTACCTTTGTAACAAACTTTCACATTCAAATCAATAAAAATCACTCATTTTCTTCAATCTTCTTACAATTCCCTGCATTACTGTTGAATCTTGTTGCTGTTATGAGTTTCTTATGATCACACTTGATCATTAGAAGCTTTTTGAAGATTTGTAGCTGTCTTTGTTGATTCCAGATTGCTAAGTTGATTTGTGTAGCAGAATTTGGTGAATTGATCAGAATGATGATGGTAGACGATTGAGTGGTTGATAATAGTGCTAAGGTGGTGGTTTAGCACTGTTTAGGAGGCTCAGCGCCTACCTACTCCATCAATGGAGGCCTAATGCTAAAAGGTTTTAACTCTGAGTTTTGGTTCCACTTAATTGTCTAATGCATGCTCAATTCTAGATTAGATACTAATTGCGTCTTTGATAAAGTGTGTCAGTTTGATTTTGTGTGATTTTACTGGTTCAGATAGCTTGATAGTAGTTTGATAATCTTTAGCTTGCTTCTACTTGTTTCTGTTACTATTTTCATCAGTCATTAAGCTTGTCATTGCATTTTGAGTCCTAGCCTGTTATTTGGTCTGTTCTTAGCTCCTTTATATCTCAATTTTCTCATTAAGTTTTTGTTGATATAAGTCATAGCTTGTTTCAATCTTCTACTCAATAATCATTCACTAAAATTCATTTCAGTTTTTGAAACTTGTGTTTGGATCTACATACATTTTGGAGTTCAAGTGTGATAATTTGGTTAATTTTTGTTCATTACTCATTCTTTAGCCACTTGTAACAAGTTTGTAGAGTTTTGAAGTCAAAAATTGGGTCAAACAGGCAATTGGTAAGTAAAAAGTTTGGGTCAAGCCTTTGTTCTTAGTTCATCAAAAAAGTAGCTAATTTCAATTCCTTACCATTGCTTCATTTCTGGGTTAAATTCAGTCAAACCAGTTTCTAGTTGTACATCAACATCTGAAGTTTAAGTGTTGTTAAGGAAGTTACACAGTTTTCACAAATAAGCTTGTAATCAGCTTTTGAATAAGCCATTGGGCAACTGTAAGTTTCTGTGATAAAGTAGCAATCTGTTTTCTTAGATAGGTATTTCCACTTCATAAAAGTTGCATTACTTAGAAACATGTCATGAACAGATTTTGAGCTTTTGAGAATTTTCACTTTTTTGTCAACAAAAGTCAATAAGCTAGGATTCAGCTTATTTTCAATTTCCTGCTTATATACTTGACCATTTTTCACAAGAAAAGACATTACAGACTAACAATAAGCTGTTTAATAAGATTTGACTTTAAAATTTTCTTGTGCATGTCTGGATTTTATGGTAGCTTATTCTTGGCTTATTGGAGTTGGCTTATTTGAGTTCTAGTGAGTTTTGAGCTTTTTCCTTAGACAAGTCTAAGTGTTTTTCAATTTTAAGCTGTTTGAAACTTGTTAGAGCTTGTTTGGTTCAATTTTGAGCTTATACGAGCTTATTTGTTCCTTGTGCCCGTTTTTGGTAATAGTTTCCATTTTATTGCATTTTGGTCCTTATTGTTTGTAGCTGTTTTAATTGTTAGCTAAACTTCCAAGATATTAGAGCTTGCAAGTTTTTAGTCCAAAACTTTTCACAAATTGTCAATTTTAGTTAGTCAGTTTTCAAAGTTGTTAGAATTCGTTAGATAGTTGTTAGATTTTACATAATTGATCCTTTAACTTTCTATGTTTTACATTTCAAGCACTATACTTTCATTTACTTACATTTTTAGCACATTACTTTCATAGATTTACATTTTTGTCCTTTTGTGGATAAAAATTTGGTATTTGCTAGTTGTTTTACGGATACGTAGCTTAATATTTTTCACCATTTTTACGTGCTTGATTAAATAGACATAGAAAATCCAAATAACCCTATCCACCAAAAACGATAATAAACTTGATATTGTTAGGACTTTCAATTGGTTAAGAATCGAGAGAAACGAACTTTAATTTACTCAATATCAAATGACGCCGCTGCCGGTTCTTTGACTTTACGAGAGACTATCGATTGACGGTTTTCATTGGATTTTGGGATCCGTTCATCTCGTGAATGTTATTTTTACGTATCATAAATAAAAAACATAAAAAAACTAAAAAATATAAAAATATAAAAACTAAAAAATAACAAAAACAATTCTTTTCCTAAAGAATTGACTAAAAAAAATAAAAATAATAATCAAAAAGCAATCTTTTTCCTAAGAGATTGCACCAAAAAATATATATTATTGGATTTCCTCGGTTTTTATGTACATATAGTATTTTCTTAAAAAAAACCCCCAATAAATACAAAAATATTTTCTCTATATTATTATATGTAAATACGTATACGAATAAGAACAACCAATACACATATTCTCCATAAGTATTGCCAAGGCAATACACCG
Organism: Glebionis coronaria; assembly: GCA_025667525.1. Classification (NCBI taxonomy): domain Eukaryota; kingdom Viridiplantae; phylum Streptophyta; class Magnoliopsida; order Asterales; family Asteraceae; genus Glebionis; species Glebionis coronaria. Next base: position 61,816,388 of record CM046875.1, read on the forward strand.
TGTTAGGGGGCGTTCCGGTCCTTGGCACATGTATCGATCAAATTCAATAAAGCAAGAATAGATAAATACTTCCAATAGGCAATAATTAGAAGAATAGAAACTACAAAGTGAATAGAAAGGAGATGTGCTATAAAATGACATCTAAGGGTCAATAGGTACTTAAGTGCTTCGCGCCACCTAACCCCCCGTTCACTAGTGCGTATTCTAAGAAGGTAGGCTTCATTGGGGGTCTTGCACCCAAGTAGTAATTACGTATATTATAGTTTCTTGTGGATATTTCATATTGAAACTCGAAGAGGATAATCCCTTCTTCTTCAAAGTCAAACGAGAGCTTCTCTCTCATTCCTCATATTGAGTTGCATGCTCACTCGCGGGCGTGCACAAATACTGATTGGTGTACAACCCCTTCCTCCGAAAAGGAAGAAAAGAGAAAGAATAGGAACACCACCGTCCATCAAGCCGATCCCGAGAATCGTGCTTTGATCCACACATAACAAGAAGCCATGGCCGGAGTTGACACTCGACCTTTGATGGAGCACTTGCAATCCAATGTGCAAGGATATGCCGATGCTATCAAGATACCCGATATTCCCGCAAACACATTTGAGCTAAAAACATCCATGATTAACTTGGTTTCAAACACACCATTTTTTGGAACAAGAATGATAATCCACATGATCACCTTAAGAAATTTCTTGCTCTTTGCAACACCATTAAGTACAATGGAGTTCCCCATGATGCCATTAAGTTGATATTGGTACAACTTTCACTAGAGGGTCCGGCTAAGCATTGGTTAGATACACAACCACCCGAGAGCATTACCACATGTGATGGTTTCACTAAGAAGTTTTTGAACATGTTTTTTCCCCCATCTAAGACCACGGCTTTGAGGAACTTAATTATAGGCTTTCAACAAAAACCTAGTCAAACTTTTAGTGATGCTTGGGAGGAGTATAAGGAGTTATTGAGGAGATGCCCTAACCATGGATTTGATGAAGTTCACCAAATCAATACTTTCTACAATGGACTTAGACCTCATCACCAAGACTCACTCAATGCTTCCGCGGGAGGAAATATTTTTGCTAAATCCATTCAAGACGCTTGGGACATAATTGAGACTAAAGCAATGGTTCAAACTAACACACAATTCGATGAGAGAGTACATGTCATTCAAGAAGGATGTTCCAAACCATTTGAGACTCAAATCATTTCATCAATCTAAGAATTGACTCAAGCTCAAAAAGAAAGTCAAACAATTATGCAAAACACACAAAAGATGCAACAAACCATGATGAATGACTTTATGAAACTTTCTTTGGGCAATAATTCCACCAATGATGTGCATGATATTACTCTTTCATGTGAGACTTGTGGAGGTCCCCATTCCTACCAACAATGTGATAAGATACAAGGTTATCAAGGGGAATGTTATGCATACCAAGAAGAACATAGAGAACATTTCAAACCCAACATCAATCAAAATAACCTTTCTTATAAGTCTCAAAACTATCTTGCACCACCGGGATTCCCACCCCAACCACCCACCCAACTTGAAAAAAAATCCCCCTCAATTGTTACAAAGGAACCAAGGGCCAAGACCACAATACCAAGGGAACAACTATAGACCACCAAATACCTTTCACAATCAAGGAAATACCTTTCAAGGCAACAATCAAGGGTTTTACAATCAACCTCCACCTTTCCAACCCCAAGGTTTTCAAGGGAATGTGCCACATGATTATAACTCAATTGAGCTTCTTCACAAAATAAATCAAGATAATGAATGAGGGAAATGCATTAGGAAACAAACAAAAAGTTTATTATGCTTATCAATCAAAGGCCACAAGAAGCTTTACCCTCTAACACACAAACAAACCCGAGGGCAAATGTCAATGCTATCACAACAAGACGTGGAAAGAAAACTCATGATCCTTCACCACTCAAACCTAATTTGGTAAAGCCTACTATGATTCCTTCTTGTGATACGCCTTCTACATCTAGTTCACCATCCTCAAGTTCCCCCACTTCTCCTTTACCCTCCACACCTATTCATGAAGAAACTAACAAGGAAAATCCTTCATCAACTACTCAACCACAACCAAAACCAAGTCTCTCTTATCCACCAAGATTGAGAAAGGACAAGCTTAAGAACAAGGATGATATACAAGTCTCAAACTTTTTGAGGATGTTCAAGCAACTTAACATACACATCTCCTTTGCGGAAGCCTTAGCCAATATGCCTAAGTTTTCTAAGATAATCAAGGATTTACTTTCTAACAAGGAGAGATTGGTGGATTTGCCTAATTCTTCCTTAAATGAAAATTGCTCCGTGGTTTTGCTTAAGAAGTTGCCTACTAAGCTTGGAGATCCGGGGAGGTTTTTGATTCCTTGTAATTTTCCGGGGGTGGAAAATTGCATGGTATTAGCGAATTTAGGAGCAAGAATAAATCTCATGCCATTATCGGTTTGGAAAAGACTTTCACTTCCCGAGCTCACTCCTACTAATATGACTCTTGAGTTGGCCAACCGTACTATAGCTTATCCGGTGGGAATTGTGGAGGATGTTTTTATTGGGGTTGATCGATTTACCTTTCCCGCAGATTTTGTGGTGGTTGATTATGATAGGGATCTGAGAGTTCCTTTGATTGTTGGTAGGCCATTTTTGAGAACGGGTCGAACTCTACTAGATGTGGCGGAAGGTGAACTTACAATGAGGGTAGGAGATGAGAGAGTTGTTTTTAACATGGGAAAGTTGTAAAAGAAGTCTAATGAGCACGAAACAGTAAAGCATATTGATGTTGTGAATGAGGAAACTCATGATGATATCCTTGATGAAGTTTGTGATGAATATTTTTATGAAGCTTGCTCAAGTGGAGATTATGATTTACCTCATGTTGAGACCATTGCCTCCATTACTTCATCCTTGGATTTTCATGAACCTTAAGAGCTTAACTTTGGTGATTTTGTGATTTATTCCAATCGTCTCTTTGAAACCTCATATGATAACCCACTTTTCCATAGTAATGAAGACATTAATGAAGATTTTATTGATGAAGAATCTCTTTTTTGTGATACACCTACATATGAATAGTGATGATGAGATATCTACATGTGACTCTCCATTTGTTGATGATCACACTTCCTTGGGTGTTGAGGAATCACCAATCTTTGATAGACCAATCTATGATGTTTATGGTGATGAGGAGGATTATATCATGGATGAGAATGATGAGTTCTTAGAAGTGGATATATCTTTTGAGTACACTCTTGGTTATATTGATGAGGAAGGGGACATACTCTATCTAGAATCTATATTGCATGAAGATCCTTTACCTTCTTCCTTGTCCACCTCAACCTTTCAATGTGACAAAGGAAAACAAGTCATCATGGTTCCTTCCAAGAACTTGTTATTACCCATTACTATTCACCCTTTCTCTCACCTCCCTCAGACTGCTTCAGTGCCTTACACCACGATAGCACATCGCCTTCGAACCGGTAACAGGACAACCTTGTCTTGAAGACGGGTCACAGCCCACGGCATCGAAGATCTTCTCAATATGAGTCAACCAGCTTTCAGCTTCACTGGGGCTATCTGTTTTCTCGAAGGATCGAGGGCGTAGCTTATTGAATCTCTCCAGCCATGTGACCAATGTTGCTGGAGGAGGAGGAGGAGGTACTGGGTGCTGCTGCTGATTGTTGGCAGCCTGCACCTCAACCCTGATTTCGTTCCTCAGCTGAGGAAGCATAGCTTGCATTGCAGCTTGGACTGCTGCATTGAGTTGTTCCTTCTCGCGTGTAAGAACCATCTGATAGTATAACATAAAAATACATGATTAACTGATCGAAACATAAACTATATACATGAAAAAAATTTATACCAATAAATCATGAGAAAAATTTTATGCAGAAAAACTAGTACATGAATGCATGATGCAGTTTTATGAAAACTTTTATATGCGCGAGAGTGAACGTCTATGGTCAGTTCACTCAAAACAAAAAACATGGCGAGGGGACGCCAATGGGTCGGTCCCAAAGTTAAAAGTTTCGATAAAAGCACATGCGACTAAATAGGGCCAGTCCTGTACCAACCATTACTTAGTCATAAACCTACGACAATGACATATATATGTATGCATGAAAATGATGAATGCATGTAAATGATGAATGCATGAAAACCGACTGTCAGTTATAGGAAGACCATATTGACTACCCACTAATCCCAGGTCGTGTTTTAAGAGCCTACAGGTTGAAGCCTTAGCTTTGATACCATAATTATAACACCCCATTTTGGTAAATGGAATGTCATGCGTGATTATGGCGTGTCTTCAAAGCATACAAGGATAAATGTATTAAACATTACATGACCATAAAGTAAATACCGAAAACAAACATCGGTACCCCAAAGTAAAGCTCATCACACACAAACATAAGTACTGTAAATGAAAATGACTAAACAATGTCCATATAAATGAGTATCAAAAGTATGAAGAAATGCATAAAGTAATGAAGGCTAGGAAGCTTACAATCCATATGCACGTACGCTTAAAGTCTACGAGCGTTCCTGAGTACCTGCCGTTTTGGGAACATGAAAGGAAAACGGCTGAGCATAACGCTCAGTGCACGGATATACAAGCATAGAATGAATAACATAAGCATAAACAACATATAGCAGCAGAAATGTCTAAAGTCCTGGAAAACCTGGTATAACTTAGTAAAACTGGTTTTATAATTTGAAAAGCCTTATGTTTATCTTATAAAAACTGTTTAACATGTTTACCATTAGCCAATATAGGTCATGAAATATCAATGTGCATGAATACTTAGAGGGGTGACCTCGTCATGCAATTAGAGGGGCTGCCTCTAATTAATATAAGTTTTGGGTAGGAGGGATCAGCTCCTTGTGAAGGATGCAAGGCACACACCACATTCACCTGAATAATCTGTAAAAACATGTAACCTAGGATGCACCCATATGCCCCACATGATAATAATAATATGGACAAAAGCTGAAGGGACGCCACGAGTTATCACTCCGCCGTGGTGAAGTCATAACACTCGTGCCTCCAGTTTTATGGTTATGGTACCTCCATAACTAGGTGAAACTGGTCATGCATGTATATGGCTTTAGGCATTTAATTAAACATAATCAATCAAAACATATAAAACATATACTCGGAAAACAGTTGGCTGCATACGGGGAATTCCTAATAAGGAAAGAATGTCCATACTAAAAGGACGGAGAATCCATACCTTGTGTCCAGTGAACAAAGAAGACGAAGGAAGAGAGTCGTACTTCGATATCACTAATGCTACATAAATAATATACGTGTATAAGTATTCTGATTACTGTATACATAACTGGTTTTATATCATGTCTTAGCTTGTTTTATATGTTCATGTCATGTTTTACTGATTTTATCATTATGCTGTGATTATCATGTATTCGGCCTATTCTGATTAAGTATTACTTGTATTTCTTGTATTATTATACTTGTTGTTTAATAATAAGTAACTTTCTAAAAATAGCAGGTTTCCAAAAATAGAAAGTTTCCAAAAATAGAAAGTTTCCAAAAATAGAAAGTTTCCAAAAAAATAGAGAGTTCCCAAAATTTCCAAAAAATAGAAAGTTTCCAAAAATAGAATAGCTGCCTTAAATAAATAAGTTTCTAAAAATAGAAAGTTTCCATAAATAGATTAGCTGCTTAAAATAGATATGTTTCTAAAAATAGAAAGTTTCCATAATTAGAAATAAGCTGGATTAGTAAACTAATAATATAAGCTTAAGTTTTACTAGTAAATATTCTAAGTCATGTGATTTAATAGTATAGTTTATTAATTATTTCATGTAAATTAAATAAACTATAGGTTATGAGATTTAACTAAATATAACATGATTTAATTAAATAAAAGGTAATAATACTTAGGTTAAAACATGTATTAATATTTATTATTAATGTAACCTAAGCCATGGAAATTAATTAATTATATGCCATGTTTTAATAATTAACTAATTACTTTAGTCTAAAATTAAATCATAAAATACTTAGGTTAAAATCATGTGTTATTATAAATAATAAATAAGCTAAGTCATGTCCATATTAAATTAATTACATAGCATGATTAATTAATTTAATTAAATCTAGTAATTATTTAACTGGTAAAAATAAATTATTAACTTGTAAAATAAACCATGAACCGAACCCGTGTTTTAAACCTGAACATGCCATGAACCGGACCGTGAAACCCTTGAACCGGACAAAACAAACAACCCCTTAACAGTGGCAAATCGGCTCGGCCGGCTGCCACTGTTTGTGTAAAGGTGCCACCGGCTTAAGCTGGTGGTCCCTTGGTCTTGGCTAGCCGCTGCCCATGCGGCGGTTCCCCCTGCTTTCTATAAATAGCCACCGACTTAAGCCGGTTGTATTTGTTTTGTTTTTCAGCCGAGACCCCCATGACCACCAAGGCTAACCCCGACATGCGTCGGGGTCCCTTGGTTTGTTTGCTGCCGAGCCAAAAAGCCCACACTGAGACCACTTGGTCTCGGTTGTGGTTACACAAGCCACACCGAGAGCTTAGGCTCTTGGTTTGTGTGCGCCGACCGAACCAAGCACCCCCTTTAAAACCCATGTTTTTAATACCCCATGATTAGATCTACATGTTTATTAATTAGTTTTTAATAACCTCGTGATTTCATGTGTTTAGATCTAATAAACAATTAAAAAGAAAAGGTTTAAGGAATTACCAATTCGTGAATAACAAGGAGCTTAATAACACGAACGATCTAACGATAATTGGATCAACCAAAATCAACCAAACACCCCTTCCTTGGTGTTTATATGCGGCGGCCAAAGAGAAAAAGGAGGAACAGGGTTTTGTGATTTTTCTAAAAACTCTGTATCATGAAAACATGTTTCCTTCTTTTTCTATTTAGTTCAAATTTTAAGGTGGGCTTGGCCCATCCTTGTTCTATGCCGCGGCTATGTGGGGCCCACAAGGGGAAACCCGTTGTTTTCTCGTGTTCTATTTATTTACATGTTCTCGTGTCGTGTTTACGTGATTTAATTATTAATCATTCGTGTCGTAAACTATATTTATACGTAATCGTAATAAATAATACGTAAATACATAATAATAAGTTCGTGATTAATTACGTTCATGATTTCATGTTCGTGATTATAGTTATTGTTGATAATAATTATCATGTCTTAATATGTAATAAATACTTATCGTGTAATAACACGTACGTAATACTTGAAATTCCTATTCGTGAAACGTAAACGTGCTAACTAAGGAAAGTTCTAATCATGTACGGACGATCATAAGGGTATTATTCATGGTAAAAGCATGCGGGTTTTACACCTTCTAGTCTGTTTTTATGTGCTTATTTGTTTTCCATTATGAATTGCAAAACGTAATAATACAAGATTCTAGGAATCATAAAAACGGATCTCTACTTATATAGAAACTAGCTTTAAAAGCATGTCATATTAATTACACTTATTTTTCCATGCGAATTGGCTATGTGTTATTTGTTAAATATTGTTTTTTGAACAAATCTTAATATGGACATAAGATCTATGAAACTTGTTTTTATTATAATCTAATTATTTTACGAAATCATATTGTCACCCGAGTTGGGCTTACATACCGTAATGATGGCTCATAAACCATCTTCTCAACGACGTGATTTGCAAAATTAATTGGTTTATAATACTTAAAAACAACTTGTTTTGTGATTTACTAATGATAGACTTGCTATTGCACTACGTGTTCTAGTCAAGCTATCTAGGGTTTGAACGATCTTTAATGCTTTCCCGTGTCATATATTATCCCAAGCACTTTCGCCTTTGGGCGTATGAAGAGTAAGATATAGGGTTTGATCCTTCTTTAATCTTTTCCCGCGGTAAACACGCCTAAAACCAAAAGTTAACAAAAAAAATTCTTAACTTGTGCTAAAAAGATGATTGCATGCATCTTTTTACACACTTTTAACATTTGTTTTCTAAACTTATGTGATACCTACTTGAATTTTTAAGTCTATGCCATCCAATCTAAAAGCACTTGTAGTGGTTTTTCATCATCTGGTCAGACCTAGGGCGAATTATACACCCAAGGAGATTTTTGTCATAGGTCAGATCTATGCCAATTATTGCATGCTTTAATTTGGTATGACTTAAGTCGAGTTCCCGGTCAGATTCGGAACCCAATGTATAAGATGAGATGAAACATACTCATGATTTTATTATATGTAGAAAAAGTTTGTTGGAGATGTTCATTGGTACTCGAAAGAGTTGTGAGAACATCCCATCCAAACACTATACAACAATAAACTTCATGAATCATCTCATATATTTTAAGAGTTGCACTTGTAATGCAATTAACGCTCGACGCTTACCTCTTTCCCTACTTATTATTAATTGGTCAGACCCTCTAATATTGAGTGGGAGTGCAAGTAGGATCTTAGTCTTATTAGTAATTAATTGTGTAGTTAATTCTATTAAGAATTTAAATGTCGAAAATACTAAATTGAAATTTCTATGTTCCGATTAAGTGTGTTATTGCGACATAGTTTGTAAACTAGAGTTGTTTTCTTATAGAAAACAAACATAGTCTCGTTTCCTGGTAAGAAGAGTGATACTTACTCCTATCTCTTCTCATTAGTTGACAAGAATAATATAGGACCATAATCGAATTGTTATCGATTGCATTTAAACTCACTTTTAATATTTCATTATCCTAATCCGGTTCTGAAATCATTGAAAGATAACATATTTTGTGTATCTAGAGTACTTTTGTTTATAGCTACCAAAATAAATGACATCTTGCACTTGTCATGATGTATGATTTTAAACCGCAAAGAGTAAAGAATTTACTAGCACTCCGCTAGGTATCTTCTTGGACTCTTGTTATTCCTTAAAGTGCTAAATCCCCTTGTGGCTATGTAGACGATAAAGGAGGAATTTCATGCTAAATAGTGAAGTTAATTGAAAGCATGAATGGCTAGTCCCTCATCTACACAAGTAGAATTTCATATACTTTGCTCAAATACCTAAGTACATGTATATTTGTAGGCATTTTCCAGAGATAAGGAAGTCAATAAATTGCTATTTGCTTTCTAGTGGTGATGTAACATTTTTTATGTTGATAAATTCAGTGGGAGCATTGCAGTTTATTAGTGAAATAATATTCATGTAATAGTTGTCAGTTTCAGTGGGAGCTACAAGATTTATTTTCATGTTAGTCACCCATATTATTTTGAACTAGCTTTGAAATAATTTATCACTTCCAAGGACGACCATTACTTAAAGGAAAATTGCATTTTATTTTATATGATAACACGTTGCCTATGAATGTCATTTTCTGAAACGTTATCTATAGAATAAGAATCGAAAATTCCTTATAAAAGGTTATGGTTCTAAATCTACTTATAATATCAATGGCAATATCATATTGTTTACACAATCAACCACATGTTGTATTGCTTGTCTTCATACTATGATGTTGTGCCTTACACAAGTGAGAGAAATTGCAAAGTGTGTGCAAGAAACAACATATTATTAATTTCACTTGCCCAAAAGGTAAGAAAGATAATAATTCTACTAGGACGTGAACACACAAGATGTTTGTTGTCCTACTACATTCAGATGTCATGATACAGTGAAAAGCTGCTTCAACATTTTTACTACATTTTTAGTAAATATAATTATGGTCAAGATATAATAATCATAATTTTGAAGTATAAAGTTAACTTGAAATTACTATTGAATTCAAGAATTTTCATTCATGGTTACTTTAGTTAGTATAAGTATGTTTTCTTGATAACACATAATTATAAAGTCCTTGAATTACTCACTGACTTATAACATAAAGTATGTAGTAAATAGTTATGTCTTCTTGTTAACACATAAACATAAGGTCTTTGAATTATTCAAAGACTTATAATGTATACTTGATATGGTATGGTTTCTTGTAAACACATGGTTCTCGCATTGTTTAAGAATTATACATTATAACATGCACTTGGTTTTAGAATACTGATATTATAATTTGGTACACGATCAAATTGACAAGTATTTAATCCAAAGAGAATTAAGTTATCTATGGAATTTCGATGTAGTCTCACAATTCCAATACTCATAGAATACCAAATTATTATGGTATGTCTAAAGAGTTGAAACGAACTATGTTCGCATAGTTTGATTTATGATAGATCTAATTGCTCTACCTCCATGATCTAGCAAGGTTAGAAAATTACGTGTGTCATTGATACACTCAATATAGTTCAAACCTAGAAGGTATTCAAAACAACCCATAACTGGAAACCCTACACCATTAGGGATTTTCGGTTGTTCCACTCAAAACAATCTAATCCTAAAACCTATTGGGGTTTTTTGATTTTTTTTTCTACACTTCCTTGTTAGACAATTGTAGTGTTCGTGTTCCTCCTAGCTTGACGTAACACAAACCTTTTCTAAGGTTATTGGTTAGAGGGTGATATAAGAATTAGGGTTTATACTACAAACCCTAATTATGGTCCTTGGGAGAAATTTCAATACGTCTTGATTAAATTTCTTTAATTTGTTAATATCTTTTGAAGCATAGTATTAACAAACTTGAGATAAGAATTTAAAATATATTTTTGTAGTCTCTCTATTAAGAACAATTTATTGTTTCTTAAATACTTAGTATATAGAAAATTATCTCTACTTACAAAAGTAAGTGGGAGTTATAACAAATCTTGAAGATATTCAACAGCAAAATACATAACCTTCTAAAACCACTTGTTGATGTCATATTTTGATTAAGCATGAAAATGTCAAACCAAAGTAAATGTTACTCTCATTCATAAATTCGTAAGGATACCTCATCACTTGATTGATATTTTAATATTAATGCCGAGGAGAATAAGTTAGGACATCTTTATAATCCACTAACTGCTAAGATTATCATATCTTGAATCTGATAAATGTCTTAGAACTATGAATGATAAGATGCATTCCTTTAAGGGAAAATTAATCATTTAAGTTTGATTGATATTTCGCCTAATTATAAACCTATGAGCATGGATGTGACACCCTAGAACCGAGGTCATTAACGTTACCCTAAATTACGCTAATTTTTGAAATTTTTAATAAATTTTAATTTCTATATATATAAGTATATTGGTTAAAGTCGATGTTCGAGGTTATAATTTTTACGATTGACAATTCAAGAAGGACGATGACGATTACGATCCCGATGGATGCCCAAATTTCTATAATTATTGACGATTTATCGATAATGTAATTTTTCGAGAATTTTACTTACGGTTCGTGTTAAGTTGAGTCGGGTGAGTTTTATAGTCTTCCGAGTACATTTAAAGTATCCCAAAAGTATTTTGGAGTGTTCGGGATGATTTCCGACTCCCGTAAAATTTTCTAAATTGACTAGTGAATCGATCCCGCAAAGTTTTAGTGACGTTTTTACTTGAGGCCAAAAGAAACCTTTAATTGCACTTTAGTCCTCCCAATTCTCACAAAAAGGACAAACACAAACACACACAAACATTTAAAAAAAAAAAAATCAAAACACTCTCTTCCTCTCTCCCTCTAGCCGACGGCTACACCACCAAAAACCACCATCCCACCATTTTTTTTTTGAGTTTTGACAAAATCTAACCTTAGACCACCTCCTAAAATCCATTGGTGAGTGTTAATCCATGGTTAAATTAAACATGCATTAACAAAATTTTTCCAAAAATTTTCAAGATCATTCAAATTCGTTTTTGAGGCTAATTGGATTGATGCATGTTAAATTCATGTATAGTGTGAGTATAATCACTAATAAAACCCACCAAAATTAATTTGGTTGTGGTGATTTGGTCACCCAAACCCCACGGCACAAGGGGGTGTTTGGGGAGCCATGGTGATTGATGATTTTGAGCATTATTTTGTGTTTGGTTTAGTGTTTATTGGTGTTTTAGATGAGTACAAGTGATTGCATGTTTGTTTTTAGATTTTTAGATTATGAAGTTGATGATCAATAGGGGTTAGGGACTGAAATTTGTGTTTGGATATGATTGGGAATGCTTAGGATGAAGCCTAGTAATGATTAATAGGTTTGGAATCGAGCTTAAGTGTGATTTTGGTATGGTTGAATTTAGGCAGAAAGTTTAGGACCTTTTCATAAAAATAATTTTTCCTACAGGTCTAGATAGCTAGATGTAGTCATATAGGGTCTTCTTAGCTTTAATTTGGTATAAGGTAGAGCTCGTGACTCAAAACGAGCTAAAAGTTATGAGGTTTTAAAGATCGTGTACCGGGAGACGAGAACTTTCATAATCCGAATTTATGTATAGTTTTAGTCAAATCCCGAGGACCACAAGTATGAATTGGTAAAAGGTCAAGGGTCAAATTTTGGTCACAAACCTGTGTAATTGAGTCTATAATTGGACTTAGGAGTCAAAGAAGTCAAAGGTACATTTCAAATAGGTCAAAGAGGTCCAAGTTGGTCGAAGTACAATTTCAGCCCGGAAAATGTAGTTTTTGGAAAAGCGTTGAGTAACGGGTCGTAGAAGTAAAAACTTTTATTGGGATTAAAAATGTGTTATCTACAGGTCTTATAGTATTTTTGAGAATTTTGTCAAATTTTATAAGAATGGTTAAATATGGTAAAACAGCCCGTACTTTCGGTAAGTACCGGGCAAAATGAATAAAAATGGATAACGTAAATAATAAGAACGAATGGTGTAAAATGAGTGATGCTTGTTGTCTTGTTTTGGCGTGAGTTATAATTGTCCTAAGTGACTAGTATCTATGTATTTTATACAGTACCGTAAGGTATTTAAAATGAGATTACTCATTACGCGTTATTTGTTGATAGGTGTTGATTTACCCGGGCATCCGTATCGTCGTCAATGATCATCTCTCGAACTACCGACTACTTAATATATAAGGTGTGAATTTATAGCCTCGCTTATATTTATTTCAAACTGTTTTACCCGCGAGGGAAATGCATGCTAGTTTTTAAAAGGAACGTATATCATGAATGATTGTTAGACCCGAATGTTGCCTTAGAAATTGTGTTGAGTACCTAGTTGCAAAAGACCCTAATTTCATGAACTATTAACTATTGTCCTGCCCTCGAGTAGGGGGAAATAGCCGCTTATACAATTTGTAGTACTACGGGGCTAACGACCCAATGCTAGCCGAGAAGCTGCACGTTGAGTAAGTTCTGCGGTAGATTATCTTGTATGAGAGATAAGGTATAATTGCAACTGATGCCTTTAGAAGGGGCACTGGTTTCATCTGAATCACGCCGGTAATTATTACGCGGGAGATTGAGTTAACGGATTAGTGTCATGAGCTTAAACACAATTGTCAGTATCCTGAATATAGATTGTTTGATCGACAAGTCTATGAATGATCACGAATGGTTTTTATTTTATATACGTTCAAAATGAATTGTAAAACCTATGAATTCCACTCAACGTTTTCGTTGACCAAATTTTGGCATGTGTTTCAGGTAACCGCTGAAGTGTAGCATGGAGCGTGCATGGGATGGATGTTGTGTGTATGGCTTGGAGTCTGCTTGTTTTTCCTCCCTTTTCCTACTTAAACATTTTAAATTTTAATGTAATGTTGTTGTGAAACTGAAATTCTTGGGTCGAGATTCATGGGGACCGAAAACGCTAAACTCTGTTGTACCAAGTGGGGTTGGAAAAACCGTGGACATGTATCATCTAACAATTTTTAATTCAAGTTTTAAGTTGACGTCTTTTTAGCGTCGTTTGATATATCTTGTGTGCAATGATAACTGTGTAGCACCCAATGTTGTAGTTCCGCTGCGCATAGCATTTGTGGGGGTGTTACAGATTGGTATCAGAGCCATGAGTTATAGAGAACTAGGTCGTTTTTGAAAATCCTAAACTATAACTTTTGGTGTCGTAAGAAATGGTCCAAGCACACACAACTATCCTGCATGGCTCCGGTAAGATTTATTTTTGTATTCATGGCATTTGACGTATACTTTTGAGTTGAAGTATATATGTGGGTAATTATTACGTAAGTATGGAAATTACTATATGTAGACGTTGAAATTATACGTGGAATATCCGACATCGTAATTTTTGTATTAATCATGCATGAGCATCATATTATTACATTTTGGGCATATGTACCACCTTTGCATTGCATTTGCATGCATGTATTTATAAATATTGTATAATTACTTATGTACCCTCCGAAATTCGCTGTTATTGCAGGAATGGCCGAGGTACCGCCTAATGATAATGGAAACGATTGCGTCGTAGGTCACGAAGTGGGACCGTTTCCTCCGAACCCGCCGGACAATGATAATGGATGGATCGCTCCAGAAGAGGAAATAGGGCCGGAAAATGACAATGATGAAAGTGAGGTGGACAATTTTAGCATCAGTAGTGACGAGAGTGAGGATTCTGAGGAAGAGCCCGAGGAACTAATGGATGATGGCATTCCCGAGAATGCTGTAGGCCAGACCGAACCTGATTTGTTTCAATCTCCGAATTCGCCAAAGGGTTATGAAGTACCTCCAACCGATCGATATGAGCAGCAACCCTTTAATCGCCCGATGGACAATTGCAAGGACTATTTGAGAACAGTGCCAGGATTTGTTCGAGTAAGTAATGGGAGCGACGTAGAGTCCAGCAAATCATCCAAGTCGCAATCGATTCATGAGAATATTGCAAGGGTCTACTTTCCGAGACCAAGACACTACTGGGATCCCGCAGGTCGTTTGAGGAGGATGGAGAGGTTGATGTATGAGCGGTTTGTAGTTGAGACCAGGGTAATTAAGAGGTTTGATAAGAATGAAAGGGAACACCAAAGACTGTTGGAAAGGACTGCAAGAATTGAGTATGACGGAAATGTAAACAAAAGTGATATCAACAGTCTAAGATCGATGGTAGCAAATTTGAGCGCTAGTCTTGACCGTGTTAGGGAAGATCAAGTGAGGTTGTCAAGGATGCAGAGTTGGGAGCATCGAGTGAGAGCATCATTGCCCCCAGATTGGAGATTCGTGGACGATTTGGAAATGGAGGCTAATGACTTCATGATTAAGCCGCCTACTAGAGGTGCTTGTATTACTGTGGGAAGTCAGGTAGCGATTGAGTTTGGGTCTACATCAGGGACGAAAAAGGAGACTGAATGTGGGCCGGATGATAAAGGAAAGAGAAAAATGGATGATGTGGACGAGGACGATAGTGATGAGGAACCCGAGGAAGATGATGACGAACCGCCATCCAAGAGGCTGTGTGGATCACCACATGCCTAGTTGCTTGTCTTGTATTTTTCTTTGATCATTGTAATAGAACTGTTTTAGACTTTTGTATGATGGCATTATGACGAGAAACTTGAGGACTTAAGTTTTGTGGTGAACGATTGTAGTGGCAATACTTGTCACAATTTTGGTTAATTATCAATACAATCCATGTTACCTTTCATGATCTGTGATATGTCTTAAATTTGATCTTTTGTGATGTGAATTGATGAATATTAGTAACACTGTAGTGATGTGTCGTTGTGTGTATATTATGTCTTGAAAGAGAAATCCATCTTAATCTTGATGTGTATACTTACATTGTTTTTCTATTTTCCCTGTCTTGCAGAAAGAGATATTCGATAACACCATGCCTCTAAAGTTAACCGCCGATCGTGTAAACACAATGATTCAGGAAGCTATAGCAAATGCGCTGGAAGCAGACCAAGCCGGGAGAAATCAGGATCAGGGTAGAAACGCGGGGAGACAGCAAGCCCCGAGAGTGTGTACCTATTCTAGTTTTATGAAATGCGGTCCCACGCAATTTCGTGGAACTGGTGGAGCTCTGGAACTTAGAAGATGGTTGGAAAAGGTTGAAAGTACTTTCGAAATCAGCGGTTGTTCAGAAGCGGACAAAGTGAAGTTTGCGGCTGCTACGTTTCTTGATGATGCGTTAAGTTGGTGGAACACCCAAGTAGCCACGGTTGGATTGGCTGTAGCGAATGCAAGGACGTGGACTGCGACAAAAGCTCTGTTGACTAAGAAGTTCTGCCCGGAAGAGGAATTGGGGCAATTGGAAGATGAGTTGAGGCACTTGACCTTGAAGAACAATGATATCGCTGCTTACACCAGGAGGTTTAATGAATTAAGCCTTTTGTGTCCGGATGTTTTTGCCAATGATGCCAAGAAGATGAAACAGTACATCAAAGGTTTATCTAGCAACATCAAGGGTGAGACAACTTCGTCAAAACCTGGGTCGTTTGATGAAGCGGTCCAGATGGCTCACGCATTGATGGACGTCAAGCTCCAGGACAAGCAGAACTTCATTGCTGAAGGCAACAAGAGGAAATGGGAAGCGGCACAAAGCAATCAATCCCAGGGCCAGAACCGAGGTGGAAATCGAAGCAACCATGGTCCGAACCGCAATCAGCAGTTTAACCAGCGAAGGAATGAAGGGATGAGGGCTGTGACGAACCCCAGAGGAGTAAAAGTGAATCCCCATTGTGGTAGGTGCAATTTGTACCATGTTGGGAATTGCCCGCCTGCATGCGGCAAATGTGGAAAAGCAGGTCATAGGACATCTGGTTGCCGAACGGGAGGAGTAGCCACTGGGGCGAATGCTATCAGAATGAGGGGATGTTTTGGATGTGGAGAGAGAGGCCATGTGCAAGTGAATTGCCTGAAGGAAGGAAACAAGCGGGGAGGTAACAACGCTGCTGCCGTGTATCAAGTAGGGACGGCTGATAAACCACAGGGTCCTAACGTGGTTACCGGTACGTTTTTGCTAGACGCTTGTTATGCTAGTATTTTGTTTGATTCTAGCTCCGACAAGAGTTTTGTAGATGTTAAATTTAGTCGTCATATCGATAGAAAACCGGTGTTGTTAGCGACTAGTTATAACGTTGAGTTAGCCGATGGAAAAATTGTTAGTGCGAATTCTATACTGAAAGGGTGTACCTTGAAGTTAGGAAATTACGCTTTTAAAATCGACTTGATGCCTATAGAGCTAGGATCGTTTGACGTGATTGTGGGAATGGATTGGCTAATGGCGCACAGTGATATGATCGTCTGTGGCGAGAGATTAGTTCAGATTCCGTTGAGGAATAAAGTTTTGACGGTGAAGGGAGACGAATGCACTTCTCGTTTGAAAGTGATTTCCTGTTTGAAAATGATGAAGTGTGTAGAGAACGGATGCAATGTGTTTTTGGCACAAGTTTCGAGTGATGGTGATTTAGAGGCGAGGATTGAAGAGGTACCTGTTATCTGCGATTATCCGGAAGTTTTTCCAGACGAGTTGCCGGGTTTACCACCCACCCGTGAGGTCGAGTTTCGAATTGATTTGGTGCCAGGAGCTGCGCCGGTTGCGCGTGCACCTTATCGCTTAGCACCATCCGAGTTAAAGGAGTTATCGGATCAACTGAAGGAATTGATGGACAAGGGATTTATTAGGCCGAGCTCATCACCTTGGGGAGCGCCAGTGTTGTTTGTGAAGAAGAAAGATGGTTCGTTTCGGATGTGTATTGACTATAGGGAACTCAATAAGCTGACGGTTAAGAATCGGTACCCATTGCCGAGGATTGACGATTTGTTTGATCAATTGCAAGGTTCCAGTGTATACTCAAAGATCGATTTAAGATCAGGGTATCATCAACTGCGTGTAAGAGAGGAGGATATTCCTGTAACTGCCTTTCGTACGCGGTATGGACACTTTGAATTTCGAGTGATGTCGTTTGGGTTGACAAACGCGCCTGCTGTATTCATGGACCTCATGAATCGCGTGTGCAAGCCGTATCTAGATAAGTTTGTTATTGTTTTCATCGATGATATACTTATTTACTCTAAAAGTAAGGAGGAGCACGAGAAGCACCTGAGGAAGATTTTGGAGTTGTTAAAGAAGGAGAAGCTGTATGCGAAGTTCTCGAAGTGTGAGTTGATGATCCCATTGATCGTTGGGCTCAATGGTTAACAACCATTATATCTAGGTTGATCATCGTTCATATGATAGCATAGAGGAAAAGAACAATGATCATGAACAAGGTGTTTAGGCACAAAGAACACGAATTAAAACAAATGGGATGTTCATTATATTAATAACAAACATCCACTAGACGTGTATACATTGAATCCCACGTCTAGTGCGACACACACTTTAGGTTTACATTGTGAATGAATAATATGTTTTAAAAAAACCTACGTCCTATGTTTTCTTTATATACTAGAAAACATAGCTTACAAAGAAAGCTAAAGTAATAAAAAGACTCCAACGGCTTGTTCTTTTGCAACTTGTACTTTTTAGCCCTTGTCTTCTTATTTTGTTGTGTTTTGACTTATCAACTCAATAATTTGACCCAACAATCTTCCCCTAGTTGATGATGTCAAAACACTTCTCTTAAGCGTGAATCCTTTGTATGTAGTACATGATCTCCAAGAAGCTTCCCCTTAAGTATAGCACATATTCTTCCCCTTTTTGACACATCAATAGGGAATATGTGAAAGTATGCAATCTTGAAGATTCTCCAAAAGTAGCTCTATGTAATGATCCTGAAGAAAAATAAATAAAGTAGTCTTGATGCAGAAGTAGAATACCACAAACCTATGTTCCATGTCGTGTACTATCTATGTGATGAAGAACTCATACTCATGGTACAAAGTATAAGTAGACCTCGATCCCTTGTCAATATTCTCATCCTTTGTGAGACACTGAGCACGATAATGTAACTCCTTCAAGTGTTTATGACAAGTCTTCGTCACCAACCATGTAAGCACGAACAAGTTACCTTTAAACCAATGTTACCCAGCCATGATTTAAAGATATGATGAAACATAAACTCGCAAAAATCTTCTTCAATCATCACTCTTACCATAAGAATTCTTCCCCTTAAGCTAACACCTCTTCATGAAGAAACTTAATCTTCATATCATATGTAAAAGTGATAAGACGGATAACTCTTTTACAAGGCTACCCCAATTACATAATCAAATCCAATAAATTACCTCACGAATTGTTGCTAACTCGCATTAAAATCATTAATCCCTTTCAAAATATCCGAGCCATAAATATCATAATGATATTCTGAATTAAACGGAGATTCCATGTACCTTTGTGTGTATTTTCCTCCTTTTTGTGTGCTAAAAACGTACCAGTTTTCTCAAACAGCAACAATCAGTGTGTTACCCGAGATCTTTCTTTGTCCAATAACCTTTCATGTGTATTGCCCGATATCGGACAACACGTATCAGCGTTTGAAGTACATATCTCGGACGACACTGTCAACCTAACAGTGTTGACTTATTTCTGTCAGCGTCGAAACCCTTCCTGTCAGCGCCCAAATAACAAACGTCAGCGCCAACCTAAAATCCTGTCAGCGTCTAAACACTTCCTGTCAGCGTCAAATTCTTATCAGCGTTGCATTCTTTCTTGTCAATGTTGAATATCAACATTACCTTTTTCAACCTTAAACAAGTGATAAAGCTTCTTTAATCCTATACTCGCACGCCCATAGTAACCATGTGAATAGATCGTGTGAATACATTTTGTTCCACCAATTAGCAGTTCGTGTGAACACAAATCTTAACAAATCAGAAACTAACCACCGTGTGAACACTAATATCTTCCACCAATGAGAAACAAAGGGCTTGTATCCCCACGTGAGCAACTATGCACAAGCATGTAGAGAATTAGAATCAACAATATCAGTAACATAACGTATATATATTGTTCTTCCTTGGCTGTGTGAATGCAAATCCTTCTCCAATAATAAAATGAGCACCATGTGAACATGTATTGGAGTCTCGATATCACAGTAATAACATAACCGTGTGAACATACTATCATCTGTATATATCAACGTTCTGTTTGTCATCCTAGGGCTTAAATCGTGTGAATTCATGAACATTCCTTCACGTGATATCCTGCTTTTTGTAACCCACGAATATAGTAAACCAACTTCACAAATTCCATGCAACGTATATGGGGAATATATACACATCCCTAAAAATGTGTACATCCAATCCGTAATTTTCTCCACTTTCCCATGATAAATTAAAGCTGCATACGTGATCTTGAATTTGCCATATCCATATATATCAAAAAGAAGTTTTAAGAAAGATACAAAATCCCTGTAAATTAGGAGAGACATGCATCTCCTCAAAATCAGCAAACATACGCGTATGTTTTTCCTCTTCAAAAGTTACGTGACCAAGCAATCCTTACGTCTGAAACTGCACTTGCCTTCTTTATCTCCACGTAAATTAAGCAATGACTCTCTTGTGGGCCACAAAGTACGCACATGATATAACAGTAAAACGATTTGAATATTCCTATTTAGGGTTTGACAGATTCATGCATCGAAACCCTAATTAGGGTTTGTTAATAATCCTAGCTCATTCTTCCATCATAACAGCCATAACTTCACAATCTTTCTGCTTTTTATGATGATCTAGGGTTTTGGAGATCAAACCCTAAATCGTATGTAATAAAAACAAAAAAACAGAAAAATTGTACCTTCACCAACAGCTAACTTCGACGAGCTATAACTTTTTCTTGAGCCCTGAACTCGACGATCGCTCCGGTGAGAATGAAGACACATACCTTGAGAACCTCTGGACAAAATTTCATCCAGATCCAACGGTTAACGAAAGAGATATAGTGTTTTGAATACGGCTGTCCACAGAAAACTGCATACACTCTGCTGCTGACTTCGACGCTTAATAACTTTTGACTGGGGATAAAACTCGACAATCCCTCCGGTGGATGTTTAGATCTATGTATGTAGAACACACATCTAAAATTTCGTGACGATCCAACGGTTCAATCAAAAGTTATGACCTTCTGAATACTGCTGCGCACACAAAAACGTCCAGAAAAACTCCATACGAATTTTTCTTCTTCACCATACACGAACACCTCGTCGGACCTAGATATCATGAGCCTTAGGCTCTGATACCAATTGATGATCCCATTGATCGTTGGTCTCAATGGTTAACAACCATTATATCTAGGTTGATCATCGTTCATATGATAACATAGCGGAAAAGAACAATGATCATGAACAAGGTGTTTAGGCACAAAGAACACGAATTAAAACAAATGGGATGTTCATTATATTAATAACAAACATCCACTAGACGTGTATACATTGAATCCCACGTCTAGTGCGACACACACTTTAGGTTTACATTGTGAATGAATAATATGTTTTAAAAAAACCTACGTCCTATGTTTTCTTTATATACTAGAAAACATAGCTTACAAAGAAAGCTAAAGTAATAAAAAGACTCCAACGGCTTGTTCTTTTGCAACTTGTACTTTTTAGCCCTTGTCTTCTTATTTTGTTGTGTTTTGACTTATCAACTCAATAATTTGACCCAACATGAGTTTTGGTTAGAATCCGTGCAGTTCCTAGGTCACGTGATTGATAGCAAGGGAGTTCGTGTGGATCCTGCCAAGGTCGAAGCGATCAGGGAATGGTCGGCACCGACAACGCCGACTGAAGTTCGACAATTCCTTGGTTTATCTGGGTATTATCGAAGGTTCATTGAAGGATTTTCGTTGATTGCAAAACCATTGACAAGGCTTACCGAAAATAATAGGGTGTATGAATGGGGAAATGAGGAAGAACTCGCTTTCAAAACGCTCAAGGACAAGTTATGTTCCGCACCGATATTTTCATTGCCTGAAGGAACCAAAGACTTTGTAGTGTATTGTGATGCATCTCGTAAGGGTTATGGAGCGGTATTGATGCAACGTGAAAAGGTGATAGCTTACGCATCGAGGAAACTGAGGAAGAATGAGGAGAACTACACGACGCACGATTTGGAATTAGGAGCTGTAGTTTTTGCGTTGAAGTTGTGGAGACACTATTTGTATGGGACGAAGTGTGTTGTATTCACTGACCACAAGAGTTTGCAACACATTTTAGATCAAAAGGAGTTGAACATGCGACAGAGACGATGGGTAGAACTACTGAGTGATTACGACTGCGAAATTCGCTACCACCCTGGCAAGGCGAATGTTGTAGCGGATGCACTGAGTAGGAAGGAACGGGAGAAACCTTTGAGGGTCAGAGCTTTGGTGATGACTGAGAGCGTTGACTTAACCGAAACTATACTGAAGGCTCAAGAGAGGGGACTAATGAAAGGGAATGTTGAAGCTGAGAACTTGGGACGAATGTTGAAACCTCTTTTCGTGATTAGGTCAGACGGACTGAGATATTTTGAAACTCGGATTTGGTTACCATTGTGTTCATCTGAGGAAGGAAAGCCTGGAGTTCGAGAATTGGTTATGAACGAGTCGCATAAGTCGAAGTATTCGATACATCCTGGATCGGATAAAATGTATCACGACCTGAAGAAAGTTTATTGGTGGCCGAATATGAAGGCGGATATTGCTCGTTACGTTATTAAGTGTTTGACTTGCGCGAAGGTTCAAGCAGAACATAAGAAACCATCTGGATTGTTGGTACAACCAAAGATCCCGGAATGGAAATGGGAGAAAATCGCTATGGATTTCGTGACGGGTTTACCTAGAACTCCTAGTGGATGTGATATGATATGGGTAATAGTGGATAGGTTAACGAAATCTGCTCATTTCTTACCTATGAAGAAGACGGACAGCATGGAAAAGCTAGCCAGTGTGTACGTGAAAGAGATCGTCTGCAGACATGGAGTGCCGTTATCGATCATTTCGGATCGCGACAGTAGATTTACTTCGGAATTTTGGAAATCGCTTCAACGTGCGATGGGCACTGAATTGAGTTTAAGTACGGCTTATCATCCGGAAACTGACGGCCAGAGTGAACGAACTATTCAGACGATGGAGGACATGCTCCGAGCATGCGTGATTGATTTTGGAGGAAGTTGGGAACGCCACTTGCCTCTAGTGGAATTTTCGTATAATAATAGTTATCATGCGAGTATTAAGGCAGCACCGTTCGAAGCATTGTATGGAAGGAAGTGTAGATCGCCAGTGTGTTGGAGTGAAGTAGGAGAAAGTCAATTGACTGGACCCGAAATGGTTTTAGAAACGACAGAGAAGATTGTGCAAATCAAGAACCGACTACTTGCTGCGAGAAGCCGACAGAAGAGTTATGCCGATAACAGAAGGAAACCGTTGGAGTTTGAAGTTGGAGATATGGTTATGCTCAAGGTATCGCCGTGGAAGGGTGTAATTCGTTTTGGGAAGAAAGGAAAGTTGAGTCCGAGGTATAATGGACCATTTAAGATCGTTGAACGAATTGGACCAGTAGCATACAAGTTAGAATTGCCGAGCGAGCTTAGTGCTATTCACGACACGTTTCACGTATCGAACCTGAAGAAGAGTTTGGCGGATAAGGAATTGGTGATTCCTTTGGACGAGATTCGACTGGACGACAAAATGCATTTTGTGGAAGAACCTGTGGAAATTATGGACCGAGAGGTCAAGAGGCTGAAGCGTAGTAGAATTCCTATTGTGAAGGTTCGATGGAATTCTAAGCGTGGACCGGAATACACTTGGGAACGTGAGGACTTTTTCAAGGAAAGGTATCCTCATCTGTTCCAGCAGAACGAAATGTGAGTACAAGAAGAGGCGAGCGCCGGGACGTCGCTCTCTTTAAGGAGGGGTGGATGTGACACCCTAGAACCGAGGTCATTAACGTTACCCTAAATTACGCTAATTTTTGAAATTTTTAATAAATTTTAATTTCTATATATATAAGTATATTGGTTAAAGTCGATGTTCGAGGTTATAATTTTTACGATTGACAATTCAAGAAGGACGATGACGATTACGATCCCGATGGATGCCCAAATTTCTATAATTATTGACGATTTATCGATAATGTAATTTTTCGAGAATTTTACTTACGGTTCGTGTTAAGTTGAGTCGGGTGAGTTTTATAGCCTTCCGAGTACATTTAAAGTATCCCAAAAGTATTTTGGAGTGTTCGGGATGATTTCCGACTCCCGTAAAATTTTCTAAATTGACTAGTGAGTCGATCCCGCAAAGTTTTAGTGACGTTTTTACTTGAGACCAAAAGAAACCTTTAATTGCACTTTAGTCCTCCCAATTCTCACAAAAAGGACAAACACAAACACACACAAACATTTAAAAAAAAAAATCAAAACACTCTCTTCCTCTCTCCCTCTAGCCGACGGCTACACCACCAAAAACCACCATCCCACCATTTTTTTTTTGAGTTTTGACAAAATCTAACCTTAGACCACCTCCTAAAATCCATTGGTGAGTGTTAATCCATGGTTAAATTAAACATGCATTAACAAAATTTTTCCAAAAATTTTCAAGATCATTCAAATTCGTTTTTGAGGCTAATTGGATTGATGCAAGTTAAATTCATGTATAGTGTGAGTATAGTCACTAATAAAACCCACCAAAATTAATTTGGTTGTGGTGATTTGGTCACCCAAACCCCACGGCACAAGGGGGTGTTTGGGGAGCCATGGTGATTGATGATTTTGAGCATTATTTTGTGTTTGGTTTAGTGTTTATTGGTGTTTTAGATGAGTACAAGTGATTGCATGTTTGTTTTTAGATTTTTAGATTATGAGGTTGATGATCAATAGGGGTTAGGGACTGAAATTTGTGTTTGGATATGATTGGGAATGCTTAGGATGAAGCCTAGTAATGATTAATAGGTTTGGAATCGAGCTTAAGTGTGATTTTGGTATGGTTGAATTTAGGCAGAAAGTTTAGGACCTTTTCATAAAAATAATTTTTCCTACAGGTCTAGATAGCTAGATGTAGTCATAGAGGGTCTTCTTAGCTTTAATTTGGTATAAGGTAGAGCTCGTGACTCAAAACGAGCTAAAAGTTATGAGGTTTTAAAGATCGTGTACCGGGAGACGAGAACTTTCATAATCCGAATTTATGTATAGTTTTAGTCAAATCCCGAGGACCACAAGTATGAATTGGTAAAAGGTCAAGGGTCAAATTTTGGTCACAAACCTGTGTAATTGAGTCTATAATTGGACTTAGGAGTCAAAGAAGTCAAAGGTACATTTCAAATAGGTCAAAGAGGTCCAAGTTGGTCGAAGTACAATTTCAGCCCGGAAAATGTAGTTTTTGGAAAAGCGTTGAGTAACGGGTCGTAGAAGTAAAAACTTTTATTGGGATTAAAAATGTGTTATCTACAGGTCTTATAGTATTTTTGAGAATTTTGTCAAATTTTATAAGAATGGTTAAATATGGTAAAACAGCCCGTACTTTCGGTAAGTACCGGCGAAAATGAATAAAAATGGATAACGTAAATAATAAGAACGAATGGTGTAAAATGAGTGATGCTTGTTGTCTTGTTTTGGCGTGAGTTATAATTGTCCTAAGTGACTAGTATCTATGTATTTTATACAGTACCGTAAGGTATTTAAAATGAGATTACTCATTACGCGTTATTTGTTGATAGGTGTTGATTTACCCGGGCATCCGTATCGTCGTCAGTGATCATCTCTCGAACTACCGACTACTTAATATATAAGGTGTGAATTTATAGCCTCGCTTATATTTATTTCAAACTGTTTTACCCGCGAGGGAAATGCATGCTAGTTTTTAAAAGGAACGTATATCATGAATGATTGTTAGACCCGAATGTTGCCTTAGAAATTGTGTTGAGTACCTAGTTGCAAAAGACCCTAATTTCATGAACTATTAACTATTGTCCTGCCCTCGAGTAGGGGGAAATAGCCGCTTATACAATTTATAGTACTACGGGGCTAACGACCCAATGCTAGCCGAGAAGCTGTACGTTGAGTAAGTTCTGCGGTAGATTATCTTGTATGAGAGATAAGGTATAATTGCAACTGATGCCTTTAGAAGGGGCACTGGTTTCATCTGAATCACGCCGGTAATTATTACGCGGGTGATTGAGTTAACGGATTAGTGTCATGAGCTTAAACACAATTGTCAGTATCCTGAATATAGATTGTTTGATCGACAAGTCTATGAATGATCACGAATGGTTTTTATTTTATATACGTTCAAAATGAATTGTAAAACCTATGAATTCCACTCAACGTTTTCGTTGACCAAATTTTGGCATGTGTTTCAGGTAACCGCTGAAGTGTAGCATGGAGCGTGCATGGGATGGATGTTGTGTGTATGGCTTAGAGTCTGCTTGTTTTTCCTCCCTTTTCCTACTTAAACATTTTAAATTTTAATGTAATGTTGTTGTGAAACTGAAATTCTTGGGTCGAGATTCATGGGGACCGAAAACGCTAAACTCTGTTGTACCAAGTGGGGTTGGAAAAACCGTGGGCATGTATCATCTAACAATTTTTAATTCAAGTTTTAAGTTGACGTCTTTTTAGCGTCGTTTGATATATCTTGTGTGCAATGATAACTGTGTAGCACCCAATGTTGTAGTTCCGCTGCGCATAGCATTTGTGGGGGTGTTACAATGGAAGGAGTTTCTTTTGAAGAAAGACTCATAAGGACAAAATGGTATACAAATTAATGCATGGCTAATAATAGGAAGTTTTTAATTATACTCAAGTCATTGACTATGATTAAATCATTCTTCCATACACGCATTAATTAAATAAAGATAATTTATTATCATATATGTTTCTATGTATTTGGAATATGTCAATTAAACTTTATAGTTCTCCTTTATGATTACCTTTAGCAATGATGGTGTATAATCAAAAGGGATTATGAGTCTATAAAATCTTTATTAAGTATACAAGATAAATTAATCCAAGTATGGATTAAATCATGCATCTAGAAACTATATCTGAAATTTAATTCAATATGATTTTGGTTAAATTTAGATAGTTTGGAGTACACTTCACATTAAGTGGGAGCACTATGTTTTTCCTTATAATTCATATGTTGTATAACATATTGAAGACATCATTCCATTTAAGCTAGATAATAATCCTTAAGATTGGAATGAAACTTCATTTGAGAATTTATGGAATAAAACAAATGTCTTTGGAATAAATGTTTATTGGAATAAACTTATGCGGTAATTAAGTTCAACACAATGCAATACATCATTGAAGCGAGTCATGCATGATATATTTCACTTGACATAATTTATTACATGAATGGAAACCTTATGTTTTTAACTAAGAATTCATTATGCATATATTCTATTGTGTGTATGACTTGTTGTCACTTTTCCACAAGAGCAAAGTGAGATGACAACAACAATATCTAATTGAGAGTATTTAGATTATTGTTAATACAAATGTTTACGAATTATAAAGCATAGTGTTATATGTGTACATTGATGCTAGATGATAATCAATTCTAGTAAAGTAGGATTTTATCATTTATGATAAATCTGCTAACTAGATATGCTCAATCAATGAGCATTATTTCATTACACATTAAGGAATAAGAATACTTTACATTTTAAGAAACTATAAAGATGATTGTCAGTATATCGTTGATTTTGAATACCTAATACAAGGTATGTCGGTATCCTCATACTATGACACTTGCAATAGTATGAGCATGTAGGACGAGACACTTATCCTGTTCTTCAAATCATTCACAATATGTGAAATTTGAAACAAGTATTTGGTAAGTTTACTTAGATGACTATTTAGCATTCTTGTAAAGAAAAGTTGAGAATGTTGGAAACATTTGACTTCAACTTGCTAAATTAATTTCATGTAATCTATTTTAGTATTTTGGTAATTGGGATGGTAAGACAATTATTACTTTCTGATGAATAAAGATACTTGATATTTGCATTTATTCATATAATTATTGTTTTCCTATATTTGTATATTTAAATCCTTGAATATTTGATTATTCTAAATATGTCCATTGTCGGTTAGCAATATGGGAGCATGTCTACATTAAGACAAATGTGAGTGTTGGTTATATTCTTTGAATATATGGACGGTTCCCGCCAAACTTAAGTGTTATTCATAAGGGATGCATATTGGACACCCTGAACTTTCGAATCGTTACTTTTGGATCCTTGTCATGAGTAAGATTTTGAAAATGGTGATTAAGTCATCCTTAGACTTGAGATGCAAACAAGTTTATGCATGTGTGAATATCACTTCTTGATTATATGTTAAACGCTATCTCGCAAGCGGTAGTTATAAAGGCTATAGTTGGAAGTGTTGTGAAGCAGCGATCCACAAACACTTGTAGTCAAAATAGAATTTGTTCCTCCACTTGATATAGTGCAGATTAGTACCACTTGGCCCTCTCCAGAATTAATCAGATAATTTTGTGGTCATACCCAAAGAGTAACTCAAGATGATACTTGTTTACATTTGGTATATCTGAATTAGATTCTATAACGAGAAACTAAAAGTTAAACTATATGGAATGAGATAGGATCCATATCCATGGTTTAGCGGTACTAGTAACAAAGGGATGATTATTAGCAAGTCATATAATCGTATACCATTTATACTTTTGAGATATTCTTCTTGAAATTATACCTCAAGCATTTCCGGTTATAATAAAGTGTTGCTAGATAATTTATTATGGACGTACTATGTCTTAAACTCTTACAAGTGGGAGCTG
This sequence comes from Glebionis coronaria, assembly GCA_025667525.1. Classification (NCBI taxonomy): domain Eukaryota; kingdom Viridiplantae; phylum Streptophyta; class Magnoliopsida; order Asterales; family Asteraceae; genus Glebionis; species Glebionis coronaria. The sequence continues at coordinate 61,844,868 of CM046875.1, forward strand.
TTGGGATATGCGATCGTTTAGCCATCAGAAATGCGTGAGCCTATCGGGGGCACACACGAATACACAAAGAGTACGTTTATTATTATTTAATATATATAACTCATTTATATTTATTAAATATATAATATGTTTCACGAGATAATTATTTAGCGTTCGTTAGTTTAACCGTTAGACGTTATAAACTAATTATTAAATGTTAAATGTAAAAGAGAAGGACTTAAAAGTCGATAAGCAAAACCCTCGTTCTTTCCCCTTGTTGGCAGATTTTAGAAAAGACTAGAAGGGGGTCTATGTATCCATTTTTAGAAGTGATGGATTATTAGATATTAACTTGAAGTAAGGACCAAGTTTTAGTCTAACGTTAAGAGGGTATATAAACACCTCATTTACCTCATTATTTTTGTTCGTTCCAAAAAACACACATCATTATCGAATACCACTCGTCCCACACATTCTGCTATTCTTTACCGACAATGTGTATCAAATAATATTTGATTCTCTTGGTTTAACATAGACAATCATAAAACCATAAAGGTTTTATTGTCTTGTTGCATTTATGAAGCTTTATAAACATAGATAATGAATCTTTATTTTATACAGCCTTCGTTATCTTTTCTTATATGATGATCGGACGTAACACCGTTTGGTATCTGATTTGGTTTGAAGCAAGATAAAGAACACTTGTTGTTAGTAATCGTGAACCAACTACAAGCGTCGTAACGTGCTAGTGTGACGTGCTAGTGTGACGTGCTAGTGTGACGTGTAGTATGAGCAACCATAGAGACGAAAACTTAATCGTTAAGTTTCAAGATCAAGATCAAGATCTCGTTTATTGATTTTATATCATTAAACAAAAGGTTAGCAATTATTGTTTTATTTATGTGTTAATTATAAACATCAGACCAGATCCATTCCACTGCGCACTCGTAGTTAAATGGTTAACTAGTTATAGAATCCCAACATTTACAACTATATTTGAAGATCTCAAACACATGGTCTGTAGTAACTCGAACTTTAAAATCAACATTTAGACCGAGTTCTAATACTACTTCTAATATCCGGACCAATATTTATTAATCGACTTTTATTGGTCATGGTCATTGTTGTGAGTAATATTGAGTTCTCGGCAAACCGGCAACGTTAAGTGTTTAACGCATTGAGTACGTGTAATTTATTAATTATCGGCAAAGTCTATGTCCGTCATCGACCGTAAATATCTTCGTTATGACATATAAATATTTTTTGTTGTCCTCATTTTAATTTCTCGTTTTACGAGCATTCATCGTAATTGACGCTAAACCTTTAGGCGTCGTTCGTTTATATAAAGCATTAACATATATTAAATTATAAGCCCTCATTTATATATATCGAAATATAAATGTTCTCCGAATGCCGATGTTTTTATTTTATATTGAGCATTTATTTTTCGTGTTTTACGCATATATTTCAAATCGTGTAACTATTAAAATATCGAATCTCGATAATACCCACTTTATTAGTTGTTTGATAAAATTTAATTAATAAAATAACCCATTACATCTCATTGTACACCTGTCGGTCGAGTGTACATCTTATAACATATTAAGACATGTATGTCAACACCTTGCATCTAACACATGACGTTAAGACTTATCATCATATTCATTTCTTGATTTTTACAACAAGCTATACCTCACTTATTTTTGTGATCTTTTTGCCGAGAACAATGCTACACACAAAACTCAAATTCATAAAGTTTCTATCTCTAATTCGTGTATACAAAAAGGCTCTATTTGATTGTTGTATTCTTATTGTGATTTCTATCATCTTTCATGTAAGATTCTTTTCTTATACCTTATTATGTTAAATTAATTTTATAAATATGTATAATTATTATTTCACCATTGTAAATAAAAATTTGTAATAGTCAATTAGGATTTTGGACATTGTATATGGGTAATGATACTTGAAAAAGTTGATAAACAAGCTTAGAATCAAATTAGTAAAATGGCAATTTTTGATAAGTTAAAAAACCATGTTATTTTATTCCATTCTTAGGTTTTTAGGTTGTTTTAAATTCATAGGGTTATAGGCCTTTGTTTTGTGACGATTTGGCCGGGTCGATCGTCTTGTAACGATACCCGATGAATTAGATATGACTGAAACGATAAAAAGTGTCGAATCTGAACCTGCTGTATAAAGGGACTGTTTACTCATATATTTCGTACACCAACATATGAATATGCAAAACTAAGATTTGTAGATAAAATTATGTTTGACTAGAATCAGTTGGATAGTTTACCCATTCATTATGGTTTGGCAATGGCGACCGAAATAGTGAAAACGAGATTGGCAGCAAAAAATAGCCAACTCTTTTAAGTGAGAAAATGGGAAAATGAGCTATGATAATTATACATCAGGGGTAATTGAACTTATAATCAGTAAGTATATAAGTTAATAATAATATTGGTTTAAATTTCTCGCCGAGATGATTTATAGTTTAAGAATATGTTCTAGTTAATGAAGCATGTCAGGGAAATTGTAAGAATTGGGCTATGCTTAATTAACGTAAAATGTGTAAAGTTTTATAAAAACCGAAGTGGTAAAACCCACTTATAGGGAATTATAGACTCATTTGTATACTGATAATTATATAACCAGAGAACCGACCAACGTGAGATATTAAGTTGATGTTGTTTGAGGCGTTTTAGAACCCGAAAAGCGTATAAAGTGGACTTGGGCCACAAAAGCCCAACATACACTTATAATGGCTATTGGCCACTATTGGGCGCGAGGTTAATAAATGAATTGGAGTCTAATACTGATTTTAAAAGGGCCTAAGTTCTATAAATGTATAATGGGCCACTAATGGGCCTGAATGAGCTTAATGGTCATAATAGGATAATACATGGTACATTATTATCTAAAGTCTTATGAAAAGTTTTATAAAACTTATACAATGTCCAAACTTACTTAAGTGCACTATTTACATTTGTGTTTGACTTGTGTATAGTCTCGAGCATAAGACGCGTCTCGTCATTATAGGTCGTGTTCGGTTATATTTCGACCGTTGGGCATCTCGTTCTTGATCAATGAGCGATTGATAGATCGTGAAGTCATGTATCGACTATTGGAAGTTTGTTCCTTGATCTACGTGTAATAGCTATGCCAGGTGAGTTCATAGCCTCACTTTTATTGCTTTATATGTGTTTATAAACCCGCGAGGGGGAATACATGCTCTTGGTAAATAAGCATATGTGTTTATATATATATATATATATATATATATATATATATATATATATATATATATATATATATATATATATATATATATATATATATATATATATATATATATATATATATATATATATATATATATATATATCCTTTTGAAAGGATACATGATTGTGAATAAACATTCGTTGTTGGAATATATGCTTTGAACGAATACAAGCTATTCTAAATAAACGTAAAGATGTTTGATTGAATGCTTTTGGAAAATGAACACAAGCGTTGATTGTATAATAAATGAGCCATTATTAGTAAGCCTAAATTGCGTATTGCCTGTGAAAGTCCCTATAAATCATGAACCGTTAACTAGTTGTGATGGGTAGGCGCTCGTACAGACGAATAGATCTATTGGGAATGATGAACCCCACCCGGGCAGGTCGCACCTGTGAGTTGGAGGCTCAGCTGGGTGTGTTGTACGTGAGGTATGGGGTATTTGGCAAGATACCTGACTAGGGAAAATTTATTGATTAAGGCATCAGTGTCATGAGCTTAGCATAATAGTGTGGAATATAGGTATTGTATGTGTTTCAATACCGCCAATGGATGAGATTCTTGTGTTTAAAAGCTTTATGGTTTATATAAAAACTCATTATTGTTTATTTAAAAACCTATGAGTTCACTCAACCGTTGTGTTGACAGTTTAGCATGTATTCTCAGGTATATAGGTTTAAAAGCAGCTGGAGCATGGAGCCGAGCGGGATAAAGTAAAGGCAAAACAAACAATTTCCATTCGATACATTTGACAAATCTTTATTTTTAATAAAGTTTGTATAAATTGTTGGGACCTCTTTTTATTGAAACTCTAACTTAATAAAATTGTCGAATGGTTTATTTTATAAAACGTCTCTTTTGAGGTCGTTTTCTAATGACTATGTTTGATGTGCTATGAAGTAACACCCAATGTTGATATTCCGCTGCGATGTGAATTTGGGGGTGCTACAGATTGGTATAAGAGCACTTGTTATAGAGAACTAGGTCGTTTCGAATACCTGGACTATAACATCTCTTTTGAAAAATTGTTTTGTTGCCTTACAAAGTATCCGTGCGCTCATGCCTCCTAAAAACCAATGATTGGTAGTGATAATAGGATCCTATGTGTATGTAGGAATGATTCTATATATGTATATACATACTATGATATTTGAAGGCATTGTGCGTGAAGTAATGATCCTTGCGTGATTATCTTAAATTTTATAATGCAGTTTTGTATAGAATTTAGCCTCGCCGCCAATCACCGACCTCAATAATTAATTTATTATCCGAACATGAGTATGAAAGTTGCTTGATACTTTGATTACATATATATCGTTCGGAATCTATTGTATATCGACAAATCTAAGCTCGATTGTTGTTATGGCATCGTGATGTGCCATTTTAGGACATCTCCTTTCGAAACGTAATTGATTATTGTGTTATTCGTATTCCTGTTAGTCCTTTTGATTTTAAAGAAGCATTTCACCGATGAGACATCTTCTATGTAATGTAACGTTTAATTTGATTATGTATGATTACGTTTTATTGGCGAAAAGGAGGATGCCTGTGTTGGACCTAAAATATATATATATATACCTAAATCAACTATATGTAATTTTGGTACAACAAAGATATGCTCATATTAGTCATCTAGTTGAGCAACTTAATAAGTTGTATTTAAATGGAATGGGACATTTAAATATAAAGATTTAAATCGCCCAACTATGTGTCGTTTAAGGTTCTCATATTGAAATGGGTTGGAACATTTGAATAAGAAATTTTTGAGCCACTGGACCTTAGATTTTTTTTGTGGTTTCTTTATTCATATGGAAAGGGACGTTCGAATACAGAAATCATGGAGTAATTTTGTTGACACCCAATACTTTTCGTGGTATGTAATTTGGTTATGATATCGTATTTTTTGACGGTATTACCTGAGTAGGAGGATTTATAATCATCTTGTTGAAATAAATTGGGACGCCTTTTTATTTTAACAAGAAATTTATATGTTCCTAAACCATAAATTTATAATTCTTGTTTACATGAATTGGGACGCCTGTTGATGTAAACAACGAATTATAAACGAGTGGGCTCAAGTGTGCCTGACTTGGTTTGTGATTATTTTGTATATTGGCGTATTTCCGTTCACGTGCGTTTCGTTGTTACGAAGCGTTCATTACCGTCATCATTATGGTTATTATTGACTATCGTCTATGTACGAGTAACCCATTAGTATTTTCTCAAGTTATGATTTGTGTTTATGGACCATTTATAATGTGACCCGACTATCGTGAGCTTTATAAGCTAACCGTTAAGAATCTTTATTCAACCCGAGAATATACGACTCGTTTAACCGAATTCAAGATTCGGTGTATAATTATAGGTCGGTCACCAATCGAATAAACATCAACAACTCATATAAGCGAAAATATTTTGAAATTTGCTTGTTATTATCGATGGTTCATCGAATGTTTTTTCAAACGTAACGAGAATATCTTTTGGGTATAGATCCGTGTGTGAGCACCCTGTATTATATTTTGGGTATGGATCCATTTGTGGGCACCCTGTAATATCAATTGGTATGGATTCATGTGTGAGCACCCTCCGATGACATAATATTTGTGGATATGCATCCATGGCTATCAGGCCCCTGAATATCCTTTAACTTGTATACATTCCCTTGACTGGATTATCCGAAAATCTTGTCAAGTATTATTATTTATCATGGCTTGGCTTTTTAGCAAGCACGAGTTAACTTGATTGAACTTATTGATTTTGCATGACTTGACTATTTTGCAAGCATGTCGTAATCTGATTTATATGAGCTTAGTGATGGCTTTTGTGTTCGATTTTGATCGTAGTTCTTTTGATAGAGTAATGTATACTCCGAATGATTTCCGTATCGATGAATTCGCTTTTGACGAAATAGGTCTGCATGTTTGAGATCATGAAATTTGATGATTTTGTACGACTAGCAATAATTATCTCGTTCTGAATATTTCTTATACGTTTTCAATGGAGATATGTGTGATCCATATGATTTTCTTTTATGAAACCCGTGGACGATATGTGTTTCGATTTGATCGATGTGATCATCGATAGTTTTGAATTGATTCTCGCATTGAACATTTTTCAAATGTTCCTACTTCTTTCGACTCGTCACTTATCATGTGGATTTTTCGAACTTATATCGACCACCACATGTTTGATAAGCTAGTAGTAATGTACCTTGAAGCACTTCCAAAAATTAAAGACATGTTAATTTTTCGCTTCCAATGGCTTTCTGTTCGTGTTATGTATTCATTTTTCTTATAAGGATTGAAGTATCATTCAAACCGTTCATTTTTGCCCGTTACGTGTACTCGTTGCTTTGAATTTTGTTCATTTAACATTCGTTAGAAACCTCGGCAATGACTTGTCTATTCCTCACGTCTTCCCCATTAAACCAAAGTCTATTAAGACGAATTAAGCACCGGGGCGTCGCTTCCTAAAGGGGTAGCTAGTGTAGTAACTCGAACTTTAAAATCAACATTTAGACCGAGTTCTAATACTATTTCTAATATTCGGACCAATATTTATTAATTGACTTTTATTGTTCATGATCATTTTTGTGAATAATATTGAGTTTTCGGCTAACCGGCAACGTTAAGGGTTTAACGTATTGTGTACGTGTCGTTTGTTAATTATCGGCAAAGCCTATGTCCGTCATCGACCGTAAATACACTCGTTATGACATATAAATATTTTTTGTTGTCGTCGTTTTAATTTCTCGTTTACGAGCATTCTTCGTAATTAACGCTAAACCTTTAGGTGTCGTTCGTTTATATAAAGCATTAACATATATTAAATTATAAGCCCTCATTTATATATATCGAAATATAAATGTTCTCCGAATGCCGATGTTTTTATTTTATATTGAGCGTTTATTTTTCGTGTTTTACGCATATCTTTCAAATCGTGTAACTATTAAAATATCGAATCTCGATAATACTCGCTTTATCAGTTGTTGATAAAATTTAATTAATAAAACAACCCATTACATCTCATTGTACACATGTCGCACGAGTGTACATCTTATAACATATTAAGACATGTATGTCAACACCTTGCATCTAACACATGACGTTAAGACTTATCATCATATTCATTTCTTGATTTTTACAACAAGCTATACAAAAAGGCTCTATTTGATTTTTTTTGAACGGCGATTTTGTTAGAAAAAGAAAACTAGCAAGATGCTAGAAATTACAAAACAATAAGGTACAGAATTTTTAACCTGTCGATCCAACTGAACGACCTTTTACATCTATTCTTAAACCATAAAAATGAAAAGGAAATGATATTATCGAAGAGTGAAGCCTTTGAGTGATGATCTTCGTCAAAAAGGACCCTGTTGCGATAACCCCATAGAACCCACCACATCGTATAGAACACAACTTGAAGCAATTCTTTGAGATTGGCAGATAAACGAATTGACACCATCCAAGTCCACCAACCGTCGAACGAAGTAAAGTGAGTGTGAGGGACATTCCACCAGCGCAAGACTTTAACATACAAGGCTTGTGCAACATTGCATGAAAAAAAGATGTGCGCGGAGGTTTCTACACCTTGATCACATAAGGGGCAAACAAGAGAGTTAATGGCAATACCTCTGCGAGAAAGATTAAACCTGGACGGCAACCCATCGATTTTGATTTTCCATGCAAGAACATTGACTTTGATAGGCATAATATTTAGCCAGCTTGTCTTTGAAGAAACCACAATTGAACGATGTTTATCAATGATTTTCCTGAATGAAGCCACTGAATAATGCTCATCCTTTTCAAGATCCTAAATATACCTATCTGGTTGTGGAGTAAGAGTAACACTATCCATGGTAGCAGTGAGCTCATTCAACTGAGATGATTCAACACCACCTCTAACTCTGCGGCGAAAAGAATGACAAAGGCTGAGATCAGTAACCTTCTAACGGATGCATACCTTTTTATCAGTTTTAAGAGCAAAGAGACGAGGGAAGATGTCCTTTAAGATACCGAGGTCACACCAGTTATACCAGAACCTGATTACATCACCACTTCCAACTTTCAGTTTTAAGTACTAAAAAAAATTGACACCCTGATCTTTAAGGAGATTGCATTCTTTAATGATAGAGAGCCAACAAGTACGACGACCAGTCAAGGAACCAGAGTGAAGTTTACCATCATCACCATGGATGGCTCTAATGACACAAGCCCACAATGATTGTTTATGCGCGAAAAATCTCCAAATCTACTTTAGAATGAGGGCACGGTTGAGAGCAAACAAGCTGGAAACACCAAGGCCACCATCTTCTTTTGTAGTAATGACCGAACTCCACTTAACCCAAGTGGCTTTCCCACTTTTATATTCATGCCCGTGGAAGAAATCTCTCCGGATAGCTTCTAATTCCTGAATAACACAAACGGGAGCTCTATATATTGACATGTAGAATATAGGAATAGAGCTGATGACCTATTTAAGTAATGTGAGCCTTCCACCAATGGAGAGAGCATTCATCTTCCATTTTGAAAGCCGACTTTTGACTTTATCGATAACTTCCTGCCAATTGAAAGTGTGATGCATATTTCCGCCTACCTAAGTACCCAAATACTTGAAGGGAGGATTAATGTATTTACAACCGAGCTTGGAAGAAGCTTGAATAATAGTCTCTTTATTAACATGAATACCAAACAACTTGCTTTTACTCATGTTGATTTTAAGGCCTAAAGCTCGGCGAAAACATTCAAGGATACTAATGATGGTGCGTATATTAGAGTCACACCACTTACCGATGAAGATGGCATCGTCAGCAAAAAATAGGTGAGATATGGTAAGGGTGTTATTAAGATTAACGCCAGTGAACATACCTGCCTCGACTACTCGCTGAAAAAAGATGTGAAGAGTCTCCATAATAAGAATGAACAAAAAGGGAGATAGGGAATCTCCTTGCTTCAAACCTTTATAAAATTGGAATTCCGAAGTGGGACTACCGTTCACAAGAATAGAACCACGAGAAGATTTGAGGCAATTTTGAATCCAGCCACGCCATCTTCCTCCAAAACCAAACTTTAAGAGTGCTTTATCCAAAAAATCCCACCTGACTGAGTCGAACGCTTTTTCAAAATCAACTTTAAAAACAACAGCTGATTTATTCTTAGAGGAACACAATTGCATAATTTCGTTGAGAATGAAAGGACCATCCATTATTTGACGTCTATAACGCTTATTGAACTTCATGGATAAGAGTATCGATAAAGGGAACAAGCCTATTAGACAAGATTTTAGTGATAACCTTATAAAGACTACCTATGAGGCTTATAGGTCGAAAATCACTCACCGAATTAGCGTTTGGAACTTTGGGGATGAGGGCGATAAAGGAGGAATTGCATCCCAGAGCGAAGACACCGTGAGTGAAGAAACACTTAACAACATTGAATACGTCATCTTTGACAAGATCCCAAAATTGTCGAAAGAAACCGAAAGTGAATCCGTCGGGACAAGGAGATTTATCTATCCCACAATCCCAAACAACTTTCCTAACCTCATCACTAGTGACATCCTCCTCTAACCCCATCTGTTGTTCCCTAGATAAAGAGACAGGGAAATCAATGTCAAGAGATATGCATTGGCTAGCAGGTTCCTCAAATCTGTTCTTGAAATGAGTTAAAAATTCCTCTATTACTAGATTCGGCCTATCAATCTACGTACCGTCTTTAAGAATACCCCGGATGCTCATTTGATTACGTCTTTTATTAATCAGGCCATGGAAAAAACGAGAGTTCTCATCTCCTTCAATGGACCATTTAACTTTAGCTTTTTGTTGAAGTTCAATCGCTTGATTATTATTAAAAGAATAAATAGAGTTAATGAGTTCCATTCTTTTAACAATAATCTCATCAGTGCCTTTACCATCATCTATTTCTTTATCCAGGGAACGAAGATCCGTTTGCAATTGATTAAGAGTGGCAGTAGACTTGAGCCTGTGAGTAGCATTCCACTCTTTGATCTTAGACTTTAGGAATTTAAGTTTAGAAGCCAAATTGATCATTAGATTATTACGATCTGACGAGGTAAATTGCCATGCATCCTCAACCATTTTCCTGAAGCTGACAATGTTAATCCGATAATGATAATAACGAAATGTTGTTGGGCCATAATCAATAGAGCATTCTTTAAGCAAGATGGGACAATGATCCGAGAGAGTACGATCCAATGTAACAGCAATGAAATTAGGATTTGAAACCCACAAATTATCTGATATGAGAAAGCAATCAAGTTTACTCATTTTTCTTGCAGATTTGTGACACCAAGTGAAATTGCACCCACCGAGAGGAATCTCATGCAAACTAGAATTGAGGATGAAGTTATTAAAAAGATCAGCATCACAAGCATGGAAAAGAGTACCAAATCTTTCAGCTTGAGAGTGAACTTCATTGAAGTCTCCCATCATTAAAACTTCCCCGTCCCATTGGTTAACTACAGATTTTAAGTGCTCCCAAAGCAAACGTTTCTCACGCTTATCATGAGGAGCATATATAACAACAAGGAGAATGCGGGTGTTTGATTTAAGCCAAGTACCTTTTACCATCACGAAGTAATCAGAAGTGGTAGATTTTATTTTGTTAAAGCTATACGGATCCCAAGCACAAAGGATGCCACCTGAGTTCCCAATAGAGTCACTGTGAACGAAATCAAACCCTAAATTTCCCCAACATGATTTGACTGTGAAATTCTCCATGTTTTCCATTTTTGTTTCCTGAAGAGCAAGTATATTAACGCCATGTTTAGTACATAATTTACGAATCCCCTCCTTTTTCGTCTTAGAGGCAAGACCTTAAATATTAAGTGACAAGAAATTCATTTATTTACCGAATCCTATCCTTGTGAAGAAATGATCTTCGTGATGTCCTTTTCACACCCTTCCATATCATATCCCATAGTTTGGCCAACTTTTACAAGGTCTTTTAAATGTGCTAAAAACGAACCTCCTGTTTTTGGTGCGCTAGTAGATTTAAAGTTGATTGGGCGATGAGTATTGATGGATTGAGGATCTTTATTATGATTGATATTGGGGTTATTGTCATTAGCTTCTTGCGGAGGAGTGTAACCTGGGGGAAACTCGCGACTACTGCTAACCTCCACATTCTTGCCATCAGTATGGGATTTCTCCTTATTAAGAGCCTCATATAAGTTAAAAGGATCCTCCGAGTGAGTACCCTTGCGACTCTCGGTATCATCAAAGACAGTCTCAGCAACGGCGTCAACATTTGGCATCTTGGGGTCGATTTCTTTAGGCAATTTACTATCATGTGCTAGAATCTCCCCATTGATATCATTATCTGTAGGCATATCATTGCTATGCGCTAGGACGTCCTCATTGATGGAACTCTCATCGTCTGTATCAAACGTAAAGTTAGGTGTCCAGCCTGTAACTTCTTTTTCCCTAATCCAGAAGATTTTACCACGAAAGATGATTTTGAAACTTTCAGTGATGTTTGATTTCAGTTTGGTGAGAATGCATAACCTCTTGGTATGATAGTTTAAGTTTTCTTGATCATCAAAATCAAGAAGAAAGCCCCATTTGATGGCAATCCTACGCAAAGTGTTATTAGACCAAAGCTTGAAAGTAATACCTTCTAGGTCGAGCCAAACAATTATTACATCTGTAAAAAAAATCCATAGTGGCATCACGTAACACTGAGAACCAAATGTGAATACCAGCACATTCACGAAACGCTTTTTGGAACCATCATTAGTGAAAACCAACATGACCCATTCCTCACCCATGTATCGGACATAAATGTCTTGAAATCCTTCATTATCAAATACATTAATCAAATTTGGAAGGGAGGAAAAGTCTTTCACCCTTCCTAAAAGAGAGAGGGAAAGATCCTAATGATTAAGACATTCATCATCCAACAGAATGGAGGGTGTAGAGTCAGCCTCTGATCTTTGGCTACCAGTGAGGACATTAGCAAACGAGCAAGAATCGGCCTTGGGTGGAGCAACACTTGGCCAAGATTTGGGTGCAGCATTGGGACTGAATTTGGGACCAGAAAAGTGACCTTTGGACTGCTCCTGAGACTTAGACTCAACACGTGAAGGTCTCTGGAATTTGGCTACATTAGCATGCAGTCTTAGTCTACCCACCCAGATCGTGCATAAGTTTTGCACCAAACGATCAATGCTGAAAACGTTTATAAAGCGAACAAAACCAAACTGTTTACCTCCTTTGGATTTTTTGTCAGGGATGAATGAGTCAACGACATGGCCATAGGTTTTGCAGGTGAAGAACAAATCTTTGGCCAAATAAGTATCAGCAAAATTAGTAATGAAAACCGATACAGAGATGTTGGATAGATCATCTTCTTTGGTGCGAACGGGAGCCATACACAATAAAACCTAAAAGAAACCCTAAAAGAATATAACCCTAAAGACCACTTCAATTAAATAATAATAAATTAAAGAAAACCAAGTAAGAGCCAAATCCACATTAAACCATCTGATCACGCTAGTAATAGGGATTGATTTCAATCAAAAGCCTAAAACCCATCCCAGGATAGCAGCGAACAGAAACGGCAATACTTGATTCGGCATTAATCAATTATTATTCGATGAGGGGTGGAAAGAAGAGATCAAACAAATAGTTTAGGGGGAAAGCAATGATGACAGATCCAGACCAGAGAATCACAAACCCCTATGGCTTCGAATTATACACTCATAAGAAAGCTCGTTCCATGATCAAAACGATTGAAACAATGGACGACAGGTCGCTTATGAGATCTAAAGACGAAGGGTAGTAGGCGTGATCAAAGGAGGAGATCAAGGGGTGTCACCATTGTTGTTTTTTTTCAAGATTTTGGTTCAAATTTTATTGAAAGGCTCTATTTGATTGTTGTATTCTTATTGTGATTTCTATCATCTTTCATGTAAGATTCTTTTGTTATACCTGATTATGGTAAATTAATTTTGTAAATATGTATAATTATTATTTCACCACTGTAAATAAAAATTTGTAAGAGTCAATTAGGATTTTGGACATTGTATATGGATAATGATACTTGGTTGATAAACATGTCTAGAATCAAACTAGTAAAATGGCAATTTTTGATCAGTTAAGAAACAGTGTTGTTTTATGCCATTCGTAGGTTTTTAGGTTGTTTTAAATTCATAGGGTTATAGGCCTTTGTTTTGTGGCGATTTGGCCGGGTCACTCGTCTTGTATCGATACCCGATGAATTAGATATGACTGAAATGATAAAAAGTGTCAAATCTGAACATGTTGTATATATGGACTGTTTACTCATATATTTCGTATACCAACATATGAATTTGAAAAACTAAAATTTGTAGATAAAATTATGTTTGACTAGAATCAGTTGGATAATTTAGCCATTCATTATGGTTTGGAAATGGCGGCCGAAACGGTGAAAAAGAGAGTGGTAGCAAAAAACAGCCAACTCTTTTAAGTGAGAAAATGGGCAAATGAGCTAATAAGTATACATTAGGGGTAAATGAACTTATAATCAGTAAAGTATATAAGTTAATACTAATATTGGTATAAATTTCTCGCCGAGATGATTCATAGTTTAAGAATATGTTATAGTTAACGAGGCATGTCAGGGAAATTGTAAGAATTGGGCTATGCTTAATTAACGTAAAATGTGTGAATTTTTTTATAAAAACCGAAGTGGTAAAACCCACTTGTACGGAATTATAGACTCATTTGTATACTGATAATTATAGAACCAGAGACCCGATCAACGTGAGATATTAAGTTGATGTTGTTTGAGGCGTTTTAGAACCCGAAAAGCGTATAAAGTGGACTTGGGCCACAAAAGCCCAACATACACTTATAATGGCTTTTGGGCCACTATTTGGTGCGAGGTTAATAAATGAATTGGAGTTTAGTACTGATTTTAAAAGGGCCTAAGTTCTATAAATGTGTAATGGGCCACTAATGGCCTGAACAGGCTTAATGTCATAATGGGATAAAGCATGGTACATTATTATCAAAAGTCTTATGAAAAGTTTTATAAAACTTATACAATGTCCAAACTTACTAAAGTTCACTATTTACATTTTTGTTTGACTTATGCATAGTCTCCAGCATAAGACACGTCTCATCATTATATGTCGCGTTCGGTTATATTTCGACCGTTGGGCATCTCTTCTCGATCAATGAGCGATTGATAGCTCGTGAAGTCGTGTATCGACTATTAGACGTTTGTTCCTTGATCTACGTGTAATAGCTATATCAGGTGAGTTCATAGCCTCGCTTTTACTACTTTATATGTGTTTATAAACCCGCGAGGGGAAATACATGCTCTTGATAAATAAGCATATGTGTTTATATATATATATATATATATATATATATATATATATATATATATATATATCCTTTTGAAAGGATACATGATTGTGAATAAACATTCGTTGTTGGAATATTTGCTTTGAACGAATACAAGCTATTGTAAATAAACGTAAAGATGTTTGATTGATTACTTTTGGAAAATGAACACAAGCGTTGATTGTATAGGTAATGAGCCACTATTAGTAAGGCTAAGTTGCGTATTGCCTATGAAAAGTCCCTATAAATCATGAACCGTTAACTAGTTATGATGGGTAGGCGCTCGTACAGACGAATGGATCCATTGGGAATGATGACCCCCACCCGGGCAGGTCGCACCTGTGAGTTGGAGACTCAGCCGGGTGTGTTGTACGTGAGGTATGGGTATTTGGCAAGATACTTGACTAGGGAAAATTTATTGATTAAGGCATCGATGTCATGAGCTTAGCATAATAGTGTGGAATATAGGTATTGTATGTGTTGCAATATCACCAATGGATGAGATTCTTGTGTTCAAAAGCTTTATGGTTTATTTAAAACCCATTATTGTTTATTTAAAAACCTATGAGTTCACTCAACCGTTGTGTTGACAGTTTAGCATGTATTCTCAGGTATATAGGTTTAAGAGCAGCTAGAGCATGGAGCCACACGGGATAAAGTAAAGGCAAAACAAACAATTTCCATTCGATAAATTTGACAAATCTTTATTTTTAATAAAGTTTGTATAAATTATTGGGACCTCTTTTTATTGATACTCTGACTTAATAAAATTGTCGAATGGTTTATTTTATAAAACGTCTCTTTTGAGGTCGTTTTCTAATGACTGTGTTTGATGTGCTATGAAGTAACACCTAATGTTGATATTCCGCTGTGATGTGAATTTGGGGGTGCTACATGGTCATCAACTAATAACCTGGCTTTTAGTTCAACTACATCAAAGTGGCGAAATGGAGCAGGTTGGCTAGGTAACCGGTCAAAATGTGTTCGCCTTAAAATATCATGGGTCAATAGAAAATTGCTTACCATTGTTTCTATGTTTCATTTTGTTCGGGTTCGGGTTCAGGTGCTAGATTTTTATACGTTTTCGTGATTATTGTCATTCTATCAAAGGCTTGTGTTTAAAAGGATAACATAGGCATTTAGATAAAAGATCTTTTCTCCATTATGACACCACTGTTTATGGACCGACAGAAAATTACCACATATATCTTAACTACTTTATAAAACATTTATCACTTTTCCTGTAAATAGAAGTCTTAAAATATTAAGCATCTATCAATTCTTTATTAGGAAATATATAAAACACTACTCAATGTTAACCATTTACAAATAATACTTTAATACATACGTTCTTTTGTGTGAGTCAATCCATAAATGTGAATCAATAACATTCTATGTAATTAAAAGCCTAATAATTAAAAATTTAAAGTCTTTAACCATGCTCTTAAAAGTATGGAATGTAACATGTATATCATACTTTCATTAAAAGCTCATTTGTAACACCTCATTTATCATTATGTAACAACTCACCCCAAAAGTCATATATAACCAACGTCAAAAGTCATAGAACAAAAGTAGCGATATGGATTTCAGTTTTGATTTTCTTTCTTTTTCACTCACACAACAAGTCACACCCAACATTTTTCAAAACTCGAAAAATAACTTAAAATAGTCGGAATTCCAACATAAAACAAGTTGAACAAATACGCTAAATGCCCGTCAAAAATATGGTTTCGTAGACTAATATGGTGTCTACTTTTGTCGAAAATGAAGATACTAACAATGCGTGTAAGGTGTTTGATGCTTAAAAAAGTGGTGTATTGGAACGCTATGATCACGGAGCATATGAGTCTCATTCATCGTAAATTTATTGTTCGAAAAATATAAGTCCTGAATAATATTGACTCACTACAAAATTAGTCACCGGGAATCCGGCCCCGCATTACACGAGTACCCGGATAGTAGTACAAAATTACCATAGAGGCATTTAGATAAAATTACCTAATCATGTGCTTCTCTTTATATTGTACAGGTCATCGCGCGTTGCAATGTTACCTTGTAATCACTCTCTCCAATATCACACACAACAAAGTTTCTAAAAATGCACGACGGTATTGTGCACGAGTATTGTCGTCTACGTCTGTCTATTGCTGCTCACATTCAGAACAAAAATCCAAATGACTTATTTCTCACAGTAGTACCAAGGCTTGCTTCTATTTGCCATGCATTGGCGACGAGTTGACTATCATCAATCGAGAGGGCATTTCTGGTTTAGAACAAGCGGTGGCATAAATTTGGTCCCTGTCCAAGTTCGTATGGTTCAAGTTTAGCCTTAGTTTTGTTGCTTAATTGTTGATCTTCATTTGCTATCTTCTGATCAAGGTGTCTTGGATCATAAAATTACTTTGTGTATAGTTACTTTCACATCCCACTTGAATAAGTGGACCGTTACGTGTATTTATGGCGTGTCATCAAAGCATAAGGTAAATGTCCTAAAAACATCAACTGACCACAAAGGAAATATCGGAATCAAACATCGGTAATCCAAACATAAGCTCAAAACATGAAAAGTAAATACTGAAGGAAAGGACTAAACAGTGTCCAATTAAGCAGAATAATATAAGAAGTGCATAAAGTAAGAAGTCTGGATAGCTTCCATCCAAACACATGCTCTCAGAATCCTAAGAGCGTCCTGGTGTACCTGCCGTTAGAACATGAAAGGAACTATGACTGAGCATAACGCCCAGTGAACGGATATAAAGCATGATAAGAAAAACTGAAATGAAGCAGATGATAAAATACTGAAGCTATAAGACTGATAAGTAAAGTTGCAGCAGAAATCTGTGTATAATCTGAAAAGTCTGATTTATAAATAATAAAGCTGAACTGTTATTTGTTAAATCTGAAAACATGCATTTATTGTATATTAATTGCCAAGAGCTTATATAGGTCATGTGCTGTAACAACTGCTGCATGACTAAATGGAGGGGTGACCTCGTCATGCTGTAGAGGGGTGACCACTAAATAATGTATTGGGTGGAGGGATCAACTCCAATGTGAAGGATGTAGAGCACACACCACATTCACCTGATAACTGTAAACTGATAGCCTAGGATGCATTGATACTCCCCGCTGATAATACTGATAAATGTCCAAGCTGAAATAAATGGGACGTTGCGAGAAATCACTCCCTCGCAGAGGAGTCATGACACCGGTGCCTCTAGTGTCATGGTTACGGTACCTCCGTAACTAGTACATAAACTGGTAATGCTTGTATATAAAGCTCAGGCAATTTATTTAGTTATTAAAATGATTACTGATAAGCTTAAAACATATACTAGGGAAAACATTTGGCTGTAGACGGGTAATCCAACTCATGCATAGAAGGAAGTCTTTACTGAAGGACGGGAAATCCGTACCTCGTGTCCAGTAATGAAATAAGAATGAAAGCTGAACGATCTACCCCGACTTCACGGTTACTACATAAATAAGAGACGATGAATGAGTTGTCTGATTACTGTTTGTTGTATATTATTGTTCTTAATTCATTTTTTGTGTTGTTGTATTATTTTACCGGCTGCGTACAAACTGATTAATCTGATTGTCCAGTGTATTTCTGATAAATCTGACTGTTCTTAAAATGTTTACTGATTAGTATATATCATGTATTTCTGGTTGCTGCATATTATACTGTGTTCTGATATTTACGATATTACCATATTTAGCAACCTACCATAAATAGAAAGTTTCCTGAAATAGCACGTTCTTAAATAGAAAGGTTATTCAAAATAGTTTTATAAATAATTAAAACGTTTTATAATAATCAAGTATTTAATAAGCAATTTCATATAACGTGATTAACTTTAATAAACGCTAATTAAGTTAAAGTGAAAAAGTTTATAACTTGATTAATTCATTCAAAACAATTTAATTAAAATATACTTTTAGAATCGCTAAAACGTACGTGTCTTGTTAAAATTTTTCGTGTCACCCTAACCCGAACCAAAACTAAACCAAACCCCGAGACGCCCATGTCTCTGGTTAGTCCAACATCGAGCCCACCACAGCTATTGAATGTGGTTACCCCGCTGCCGACAACAAACAGTAGCCACCGACTTAAGCCGGCAGCCACTGTTGCCCCTTTGGGGTTCCCACTGTTTGGGTCTAGTTCCCACTGCTTTGCATTAAGTTCCCACTTCTTAGTTATTATTTCCCACTGTTCCTACTTTTTATAACCCCAAACACCCCTGGCTATACTTGTTTCTCACTGCATACGAACCAAACACCCATATGATGGATTCTTAGGGCTGCGGATCCAAAACAAAGTCAATCCCACACCATTCTTGGTCACAACTGATCTCAAAGATCAAAACCGAGACCCACTGGTCTCGGTCTTCGCTAATCCAACCAACCCGACACCCCTTTTCTGTTAACCAAACACCTATGTGGTCTTTTGGCTTGTTTTCGTCCAACGCCAACCCCATCTGTCTAACGGCTGGGCCAAAATTGAACACCGAGACACCTAGTGTGTCTCGGTTTGCGTGCACCACCAAAAAGCCTGACTACAACATCTCTTAATCCACATTTTAAGAAATTAAAATCGTTTGTTTTGGATTAGCTTATAGGTTCGAGATCATAAATAAAGAAGGAACGAAAAGGAAGATTATGTAACACCCCACTTGGATAAGTGGACCGTTACGTGTATTTATGGCGTGTCATTAAAGCATAAGGTAAATGTCCTAAAACATTAACTGACCATAAAGGAAATACCGGAATCAAACATCGGTAATCCAAACATAAGCTCAAAACATGAAAAGTAAAATATTGAAGGAAAGGACTAAACAATGTCCAAATAAGCAGAATAATGTAAGAAGTGCATAAAGTAAGAAGTTCGGATAGCTTCCATTCAATGCACATGCTATCAGAACCCTAAGAGCGTCCTGGTGTACCTGTCGTTAGAACATGAAAGGACTACGGCTGAGCATAACGCTAAATGAACAGATATAAAGCATGATAAGGAGTTACTGAAATGAAACAGATGATAAAATACTGGAGCTGTAAGACTGATAAGTAAAGTTGCAGCGGAAATCTGTGTATAATCTGTAAAGTCTGATTTATAAAATAATAAAGTTGAACTGTTATCCGTTAAATCTGAAAACATGCATTTACTGTATTTTAATTGCCAGAGCTTATATAGGTCATGTGCTGTAACAACGGTGCATGAATAACTGGAGGGGTGACCTCGTCATGCTGTAGAGGGGTGACCTCAAAATGCTGTAGAGGGGTGACCTCTAAATACTGTGATGGGTGGAGGGATCAGCTCCAATGTGAAGGATGTAGAGCACACACCACATTCACCTGATAACTGTAAACTGATAAGCCTAGGATGCATCCATACGCCCCACTAATAATACTGATAAAATGGCCTAGCTGAGCTGAGTAGGACGCTGCAGGATATCACTCTCCCACAGGCGAGTCACGACACCGGTGCCTCAAGTGTCATGGTTACGGTACCTCCGTAACTAGTACAACTAACTGGTCATGCTTGTATATAAGGCTCAGGCAATATCTTTATTAAAATAATTTCTGATAATTTATAACATGTACCGGGGAAAACATTTGGCTGCAGACGGGGAATCCTAATCATGCATAGAAAGGAAGTCCTTACTGAAAGGACGGAAAATCCGTACCTCGTATCCAGTAACTGACTGAAGGAAGATTAAACGAACACTACTCGAGCTTCACGGAAGCTACAATAATAAGGGACATGAATGAGTTGTCTGTACATGACATGAGTTACTGGTTCTTGACTTGATTTACTGACTATTGACTTGTTATACTTGTTCATGAATTATTATGTATTTCCTTAATTTGGCATGGTTCGTGAGTTCTTGATAAAGTTTATCATGCAATAAGCTGATTAAATAAGCCTATTATAGACACTAAGGCTTATTAAATATATCTGATAAGTTCTTATTAATTAAATGTTAGAAAAGAGTAAAGTTTATAAAATAAAAATGTGACATGTCATTTATTGAATGTACCGTATATTTAGTTGTGTTATTTGCTCTCCATTAGTATAACATAAAAGATTAATTTAACATTACAAGTATTATACACAAAATATCTTAGGAGTTCCATATAAACCTTAAGATCAAAATAAATGCATGCTAGTTGCACCAACAGTAGGTTATAAAATTGGTTTCATGCATGTTTCACAATTTTTGTATAACAAAACGCAACTTCAAGTTGAAAGCAGCTTAAGTTACATACTTAGGTGATTAGCTCATTATTAACATAACCATGTGTCTTCTACTTACTATGTTTAAAACAAAACCAAGCGCCATTTTTTTTGTTTAAGATTAACCACTTCGAATCATATAGTCTTAGACATTCAAACTCGATTACTATCGTTAGTGAGTATTTACATAAAGCCACATAAAGATTTATAAGCCCCCGACTTGACGTCAATAGTTGTATACTCGCCATGGGGTTTTTATCTTAGTATGCAAATTACACAAAATTATGTAACTACAAGTATTAAACTTTTATAGTAGATTAAGCAACATGCATGGTGACCCAAATGATAATCAATGAGAGGAGTAGAAACCATGTTATGACTAATAAATCAAGAGTGGATGTGAGTCCAAGGATATACCTCCAAAACGACCGAGTACGATGATGAATATCCAACGAGTACGAAAACCGACTCAAAATCCAAACAAGAACCGATCGAGATTTACACTCGAACAAATCAAAAAACGATCAGAAGTTGGCTTCTATATACTCGAACTGTTGGAAACTCACTTTATGTGACGACATTTAAGAATTCCCATTAATTATCATAGTCACACACGCTTAGACTAGACTAGGAACGTTGTATAGTTTAAGTAGCGTGTGTGACTATGTACCCCTCCTAGGCTTCCAAGGAGGGGTGTTGCTTGTGTCATTTTCTCATTCTTAATACATTTTCTATTTTCACACACTCAACCTCTCTTCTCTCTCTTTCAACAATGGCTTCCACCACCATCTACCACCATGTTAGACCACCAGATTAGCTTATAGCAAATCCACAATTGGCATCAGAGCCTCAGTTCAATCCTTGGATCGTGTTCTTGTTTTTGATTTGGTGGTCTAAATTTTTTTGGTCCGTATGTATCATTTTGTTGTCATGTTTTGTATTTGTGTTATGTTTGATGTTCGTGTCATGTTAACAGTCATTCTGTTTTTCAGTTTCATGGTTCGTACCATTTTGAGTCATGGTGAGTATTCGTTTATTGGTATTACCATTTTTTATCTATCCATGTCTCAAAATCTGTTATCATTGTCTTGTCCACTATATTGATCTTGCCTCGTGTTATAATTCTTTCTCGCCCAAATTTGTGTATACTCGTTTTATGGTTTTTGTCTTTTTCTCATTAACTTGATCGGTATAGTTTTCTAGGTAAAAAGGCAAAATTATATGGTCCAACCATTTTTTTTTCAGTATCTTCAAATTTGGGTCAAAACCATATTATGATGGCTACTTTCCGATGGATATTACGATGCTTATTTTGTTGGTCACATTGCGACGGCTTCTTTTTCGGATTTATTCCGATGGGTTTTTTTTGGAGACATTCCGATGGGTTGGGCTGTCCTCATTGCGATGGGTGGCTTGATCCATCGCAATGGTATTTATGTCGTCATGCTGCCCAAAGTTCTCCAATGAAATTGCGATGGATAGTGGTTTATTGTGATGGGTACAGTTTTATTACGATGGTGAGTAGTGAAAAACATTGCGATGGACAGACTCTGACATTACGATGGGGTGGAATCTTTATTATTGCGATGGAATACTATTTCATACATTGCGATGAGATACCAAGATTTTCATCTCAATGAGTTTATATCATCTAATATAACAAATCAGATTTAGACTCAATTTACCCTCATCTCACTGTCATGCAAACCCATATATCATTTAACAGTTAAGATTACCGAGACCCTTAACCAAACGTAACCAAACCAAGTAACATACAAGACCGACCCAAAACATACGAATACCAAAACCTACGAATACCCATATCTTCTCAAAACCATCAGTTAACTATAACCCATCTTCTAGACTCGAATATTTGACTATCACGTTCTCGGTCTTTGTTAAACGTTGTTTATCTTGAAAAAGGTTTTTTGCATTTAACAATCTCATCACAGATAAATGTTTTACTCTTCAAATATTCGATCTCATCACAGATCAATGCATTTAACAATCTCGAATATTTGGTTGTACCATAAAGATATTCGAACTTCAAAGAAAAGAGTTAAAACAAGTATGTTTTACTCTTTCCTTAATTCGGAGAACCCAAATACATGCATAATTCATACCTACCCGAGATCAAATGAAAATGATCTTGAAGCCATCATCGCACAATGGTTAGGATTTCATGGTTCGGGTTTGATGATTATCTGATCTTCGGTGTTAATTGTTAAGATTGAGATGAGATTGAGAGATGGGTGATTATTGGGGAGCTGTTGAGATGGAGATTTGATAGATGGATGTATCTGGCGGTTTAAACAAAGTGAATAGATGGGGCGGAGGTTACAAGTTTAGACAGGGGGTTTGGTGTGATCTGATTTTTGTGTGAGATAATTTAGGGATTACTATATTTTATATCCCTTGGTCAAGTCTAACATCTGGACTCTACTTTTGACGTGGGCGGCATAAAATGATGGACAGATGGATTCCCTATATTTTGAGGCTGGGTTTGGTACTATGCACATTAGACTTATTGATGGGACTATTATATCGAATATAATGATTTCTGACTATAATGGTCATGCATTGGTTATCATTTGTTTAGTCTCGGTATATAAGTCATCTTTGCATGACCATTTATATCCGAAATTTGAAAATACTATGAGCCGGATTATGAAATGGTTATGTTAAGAATTTTTTACTTGGCCCGTATATCCCAAGGCATACATCACATAAGCATTTGACCCATTACATTTGGTCATTAATTGACGGGCCGATCACTACTCTACCGAAGGCATATAGTGGGCCGATTAACTTTTGCAATCGAATTCGGGACGACCGTTTATATATCCGAATCTTTCTAAATTAATCATGTCGATTTTGAGTTACGAGGTTATTGGATTGAGTCGGGTATTTATGATGTGTCGCATTTTTTAAAAGAATGTGTCGTGACAAAAAGACGTGACAAAGTGATCAAGTGACGTCACAAAGTGCCGAGACAAAAATGACGAGACAAATGTGACAAAATTTATTTGACGAGACCGAAGAAAAATTGGCGATTTTTTAGTGACTACAGATTTTTTTTTGGATCGGGTATTAATTATTTGAAGATGAAGACGGATTTTTCGAAGGCGTTAACTTATTTTATCTTTCAAAGATAACTTGCTCGTGCTTAATCTTAGAATGAAGACTTTTTTTATCTAGTTTCTGGGTTCAGGGTGGTTGGTTGATGACTCGGATAACTATCACTTCAGGGGGTTACATTGTTGTACTCAGTGTCACGCGCTTAGTCGACGTGGATAATTTCAAGAGGTGTTGTGCTTATAGACTTCTTCAGTGATGCATTGGGCACTTAGAGATTTCTCCACCGTTCCTCATTCAATAATAGTGCAAGCTTAAGTAACAAGATCGAAGGATTTTTATTCAGCTTCATGTTTGATATATCTGGTTCATTCTATCAGTGGTCACTTCAAATTGCTTACAAGTGGGTCAGTAAAGATGGCCATGGAGAGTTTATGAGTAGAGATTTTCGATCAACAGCTGATTCTCACCGAATATAATTAAGCTTATTTATTATTCTCTCGAGATTTTCAGGTTCATGTGCTTACGATTTATTGATGGTTCCGAGTTTCGAAACCATCAAGGGGGAAGAAGAAGACACATTGAACGCACAACGAGTACACGTGATGAACTTCATACCTTCTTTTGATTTGAAGACATTCCGGGATGACATTTTTCATAGCCGCAGAGAAAATCAGTGTTTTAACTCGTGGCGTTATCAATCTCTAAACGGTACACTACTGATTCGATGTTTAATTGTTTGGTTGTTGCAATTATTCATCATCATTATCCTATATGCATTCACGGGACTTAATTGACTCTAGTGCATCTCTGGAAGAAGATATGTGCATTTCCGGGACTTAATTGACTCTGGTGTTATGATGTCAACTTCATGAATGGGATAAAGTGTCTACTTCAGTATTTGAGCTTCATACTCGGGATTGATTTACTTTCTTCAACTATGTGGGGGAAGAAATGTCTTGATTCTTTCTAGTATGCATAACTTGATTTCTCAGGGGGAAGAAAAATTCAGAAGAATTATTCAAGCGTGAGAAGAGAAGTTGTTGATCTACTTGGTGTGCCCCAAACTTTCAATCCCTCTTAGCAACGTTATCGTGTTATATGATGGGATTTGCTTGTTAGATTCCGTTGTGCGCTTAATCATTCTAAGCTTTATTGAAAGCTTTGAAGTTGCTTACGAGGATTGTCGGTTTAGGGGGAAGCTATTTAAAAGCTTCTACATCAAGTTTATGTGGCATGAACTAGGGAGAAGTTAATTCAGAAGCTTCTCCTTAACCAGAAGTGTATGGGTTACTTAGCTCGTGCCGTTACAGTATTTCTACTACAAGTTACTTTAAAGATGAGTCGTTTTGAAGTCAAAGGCCTTAGAAGACATCATCAGCATTGGACGCTTCATGAAAGCTCTTGTTCTTAATCATTATGTACTTGTTAGGAAAAATATTGTAAGGAATTATACACGTCGTCCCATGGGGGAAGATTGTTGGAAACTCACTTTATGTGACGACATTTAAGAATTCCCATCAGTTATCATAGTCACACACGCTTAGACTAGACTAGGAACGTTGTATAGTTTAAGTAGCGTGTGTGACTATATATACCCCTCCTAGGCTTCCAAGGAGGGGTGTTGCTTGTGTCATTTTCTCATTCTTAATACATTTTCTATTTTCACACACTCAACCTCTCTTCTCTCTCTTTCAACAATGGCTTCCACCACCATCTACCACCATGTTAGACCACCGGATTAGCTTATAGCAAATCCACACGTACAATGAGCCAAAACTGGACTCTATAGTTTCCCCCTCGTGGTCGAATCTGAATAGTGAATGACCATGGGCACGAGCACAACAAAAAAATGAAAAACAAAATAGTATCTTGAGTAGTAATACTATTAGATTGACTCACTCAACCTTCGCTGCCTACCATTCCTCCTCTCTTGTTGTTCTCTTCTTTGTGGTTGGTGGCTAGAGCACCAACACCCAGGGTTTTATCTTTTTTTTATTTTCTAAACGAAGTGTTAACTTTACTCACTGGTTGTTAAATTAATTCATGGGTCGGGCCTTGTTTCTCTTTTAGGTCAGCCAAAACAGCCCATATGTTCACTTGTTTCATTTTTCGTGTCTATTAATCCTCGTGTTTAAATCTTGACTGTAATAATTATTTACTGAATAGATAAAGATTAGGTTATACTTGATTAGTTATTATTATTTATTATCTGAATAAATAATTACATAATCCTTTTTTGGATAATTAATCCCCGTAATATCTAAATAAACAGAGGCTGTGTATTTATTGTTAACGTTTAATAAATATTTTCTTAACTTAATAATTATCTTCTGGATAATTATTTTGTTGTAGTATTTAAATAAACTGAGGCTGCGTATTTATTGTTTACGTTTAGTTAAAGTTAAAGCTGAGACTACGCGTATTTAAAATTTGGGGATTTTAAATACGGGTTTTACAATTCTTCCCCTCTAAAAAAATAATTCGTCCTTGAATTAAGGATGTGATTATGCCGTGGTTTTACAATTCTTCCCTGTAAAAGGAGAAATTCGTCCTCGAATTAAGGGTAATAAGCTGATGAAGTTATAAAAGCTGAAAGGACACATATGCTGAAAGAGCATGAAGGCTGAAAAGACATATTAGCTGAAGGATCGTTCGTCCTTAATTTAGAACATGATGTTGCCGAAAGGTATAAACCTGACATGACTTATGTGGCATGTAATGTGACATGGCTAAAGAGGATATGAAACATAACATGACTGAAGAACTTATCTGAAACTATTGAAGGAAAAAGGACGAGAGGTCCGGATGGACTCTGTTAGGACCATTGGAATAGTTAATTGTAATAGGTAGGCTAGGAGGTATGTAGTTCCTCCTGGTCATAGTAGTAGTAGGAGCAAGTCGTGCTCCAGGTCTTAGATAAAGTCAAACTTTACTATTTAGTTATTATTCTGTTAGGATACGCATGAGATATGTTAGGAAAGGATATACATATCAGTTTTACACGTTTTGTTTAATGTTGTATTAGGGTTTCCTTGTAGTATAAAAGGAACCTTAGGCAGAAGGGTTATACACACCTTCATCAAACGTAATTCTAGTTGTCATTAATATTAGAAATCCTTAAAAAAGGATCAAGTCATTATAGTTATTTTGTTCTTCTTGATAGTATTTGTATTCCGCACTTATATTGTGTATAGAGTCTCTTTGTGAATAGACTTGTGATTACAGAAGTCGTTCACCGTTCCTGACAGGCTGCAAGATCCACATCTAGTGGACCCAACAAGTGGTATCAGAGCCTGGGAGAGTCTCTGTACAAGAAGAATTAATTTTTCTCATTACTAACATTTTTGTTTAATCATGTCTGCCTCAAGTTCTACTCAAACAGGAGAAGATAGTACTCCTAAAACTCTGCAACCTCAGCAGATCGTTGCTACGGTTTCCAACACAAATGGTAAGTTTCCTCTTCTGAAAAAGGACGAGTATGATAGTTGGGCAATGAAGATGGAATGATGGATCACCAACACTGATCAAGTCCTTTGGAAGACTATTCTGAATGGGAACAGCAAGAAGCTGACTGGAAGAGACAAGAATGGTAATATTACTCTTCTTGACCCTAAAACTCATGAAGAAATCACAGCCATTCAGAAGGAGGTCAAAGCAAAAACTATTTTGCTTCAATCCCTTCCTGATGATCACATGGGTGACTTCTACCATTTGGATGATGCTAGAGAGATCTGGAATGGAATAAAAGCAAGGTTTGGTGGGAATAAGGAGTCAAAGAAAATGCGAAGATCCATGCTGAGAGATGAAATCACAGAATTCATAATCTCAGAAAATGAAGGTATCCATCAAGGGTATGACAGGTTCCAAAAGATATTGAGCCAGTTGAATCAACTTCGGTCGAAACCTGACGATGGTGATATTAATGCAAGATTTCTTAGAGCCTTACCCTACTCATGGAATCAGGTGGTAATCTCTCTCAAAGCAAAAGGTGGACTTGACTATCTCAACTTTGATGATTTATTTCATAAGCTCAAAACCTTTGAGCCTCATGTGAGAGGATATTCAAGTGATTCTTTTCCCACTCCTGCTAATTCTGCCTTTGTGAGTTCTATGGGATCCAGTCCCATGTCTTATGCTAGTAGCCCAAGCAATACTGTGTCTTCTCAACATACTTTTCAGCATACTTCTGCTCCTGAACCAACAGCCAAGTCTGGTAGCATGGTAGAAGTTGTTCTTCATTCTTTTGTTGCTGACGTTGATGCTCAACAGCAACTTGCTTTTGATGACTTCAAACAGGTTGATAAACTTGACCTGGATGAAATGGATCTCAAATGGCAGATGGCCATGCTCACTCTTAGGGTTCACAAGTTTGAGAAGAAAGCAGGTCGAAAATTTAATTACAACCAAAGAGAGCCAGCAAGGTTTGACAGAATCAAGGTTCGATGCTATAACTGCCAGCAGCAAGGTCACTTTGCAAGGGAATGCCCTAACAAGAATGACCAGGAGAAGAGCAGATATTCAGCTTTTAAGGTTCAGGAGGTAAAGGATGACAAGAAGGCATTGGTGTCTGTTGACTCTATGGTCAACTGGAATGATCATCAGACTACTACATTGGAATCAGCTGAGTCCTCTACTGACGTGTTTGCAATGATTGCTGGGAATCTATCTGATGTAGAGGAAGCAGACGAGTTTGCTCTTATGGGCATTTCACCTCAGGTACAACATTGTCCTCTTGGTTATCATGATAAATATTCAGAATTGTTGTCCCAATATAATGACTTAAATGATCAGAATGATAAGTATTTTTTTACAGGTTCAAGCCTATAAGGCTTCTTTAAACATATTGGAACAACAAAAGAGGTGGCTTCAAGATACTCAACGTGAGTATGAGGATAAAATTAGGATACTGAACATTGATTTAGAAAACACAAAAAATATGCTTAAATACACAGAAAAGGTAAAAGATGACAGTATCAAAGAAAAACAAGAGATGAAAGAAAGATTAGATGCTACACTTTTGAGATTTGAAAATGGCAAAAGGCACCTAAAAATCTTTCAAAATTAATCAATAGTAGCATGTCTGGTAGGACTAAAAGAGGGTTAGGATTTGATAAATATATTGATTCAGAATATGTGTTTGATTTATCTTTTTCGAGTGTCTTTGATCTCGACAAAGAGGAAGAGGGAGAACCTAGTTACAATAGGTTTAAACCAGCAGCAGAAATGCATGCTGTCCCTCCACCTCTTACTGGAACTTTCATGCCCACTTCTAGGCATAATGACTTGGATGGATCACAGATGCATGAGTCCCCAAAAAGTTCTACTAATTCTAATGACTTTGTCTCGTGTACTTTCAGTGACAAAGCCAGTGACTCTGCATCAAGTGGTTCAAGTGAAGAGTCGAGACCTACAAGTTCCAAGTCGAATGATCATGCTGCTACTGGTGCTAGGAAGTGTGAAGAGAGAGTTGCTTTTAATTCAACAATGTCTAGTCCTGGTTTATTGAGTCCTAGGAAGATTGATTCTCCTAGAATTGTGTGTAATAAAGTTAGCAGTATGAAAAAATGTCATTCTAATAAAAGGTCGTTTAAAACATGTTTTGTTTGTGGGAGTGCATTTTATTTGATTAAAGATAGTGATTTTTATGACAAACATTCTTCTGTTCATCAAGCATTTCCTGCTCCTGGTCCACCAGGAGTTGTTCCATATTCTTCTAGAAGACTAAATCCAAGTGCTCAATCGTTTTCTTCTTCTAGAAGGACCTCTCCATTAGCTTCTGATCATTGGAGAAATATTGGATTAACATCAAATAGACCAACCAGTAACTATTTTCAGAATTTTAATCCAAATTATGCACATAATTTTGACCACATGTATTTTGGATTGGGAAATTGGGGAACTGCTGTTAAGCCCTCAGCAGGTTGTTCTTGGTCAAACAATAATACCAATATGATGAATAAGCAACCAAAGAACAACGGTGGATCTCATCAATCTTCTTGGCTATCTACTAAAGATCCACAAGGCAGGCTCAAACCTGAAAAGGTTTGGGTCCCCTTAAGACACTAATATTTGCTTCTTTATTATCTTGTTGTTGTAGGTTACTCTATACCAAGATCCTACTCTAGGAATTGTTGATAGTGGATGCTCTAGGAGCATGACAGGAAATAAAAGTCTTCTATCTAACTTTGTACCATTTCAAGGCGGAAAGGTCTATTTTGGTGGAGGTGAATGCAGGATCACTGGAAAAGGAACGATTCAGACGCCCAATCTTAATTTTGAGCAGGTCTACTATGTGGAAGCACTTCAACACTTCAACTTGATATCTGTCTCTCAGATTTGTGACAAGAATCAGTTTGTCCTCTTGACGGATACTGATGCACTTGTGCTATCCAAAGACTTTAAACTTCCGGATGACTCATA
Source organism: Glebionis coronaria (assembly GCA_025667525.1). Taxonomy (NCBI): domain Eukaryota; kingdom Viridiplantae; phylum Streptophyta; class Magnoliopsida; order Asterales; family Asteraceae; genus Glebionis; species Glebionis coronaria. The sequence continues at coordinate 61,875,227 of CM046875.1, forward strand.
GGTTCTACTCAGAATCCCTAGAAGACACAATCTTTATTGTAACACTCTCATTTTTCGTATCGGTACAGCGGAAGGGTCTTTCAGAGTGTTACGAGATAGCACAATAACTCCAATCATAGACAACACATAAAAATGGTTGTACAAGGTTTAACAAACATTCATTCGATAAAAAGGTTTAAAAGTGTACAACAGGTCCCAAATTATACAGGTCATTAAGTTTACAAAACACAGATCGAATGAACATTTTTAATATTAAGTGTGGGCCATCAGAGTCGATCTCCATCCGGATTACCTTCAAGCACCTGAGATAAAAAAACATGCAAAAATCATATCAGCGAATGCCGAGTGAATTCATAGAGTTTAATGAAAACCGTTATATAAAACAATCATTTACAATCATTTAAAATCAGAACACAAGTATAATATCGGAAGTAAGTCCACATATTGCTAGTCAGGCAATATATAAATCAAGCATACATCTGAAACCGTCCATGAGACCGTAGTCTCTATATTACCATGATAGGTAATATATTCATCGTAAAAGCGTCGTTATCATTTATTATATATGTTTTATATTGTATTATAGGATTATTATTAGCCGCATGACATTGTTACCTTACTGTGAAAACAGCGGGCCGCGAACCCGACAAACAATTTGCCCATCTAAGTTAGCGTGTCGTCACAAAAATCACGCTATGGAATCTTCTCATAGATAAATTCGCTTACCAATCAATGTGGTACGACGGGGATCAACCGTCAAGGCGCGAACTGGGGTGATCGTCCCCAAATAGTACTATCAAATGCATAAGCGTCTACCAAAACCCGGTAGTTCACAATTCATGCTAATGTGACTTTAAGTGACATAACCTAACTACTAATAATCCTTTTAGTCTCGAATATAGGGTCATAGCATCATTCGGGTCCATCTCATTAAGCATACAATCGGGACTACTTGTGTTCTATTTTTATAAAAATCTAGCATGTTATCTCCCTCGCGGGTTTACAAATCATTTTATAAAACATTTAAAAGAGTGTGAGGCTATGAACTCACGTTGTTAATGAAAGGCGGATTATCGGCTACGGGCGTGCTTCGGTCACGGAAACCTATATAAATAATAATCGGTTTTAGACTCGGTCCAATGACTTTTATCAAAATAACAATATACATATATATGATTATTGTACATATGATGATGATCAAGTGGGTTTATAAATCCTCATTTACTTATTTTAGTGTTTACGTTTTAGTATCGTCTTACTAGTTCACTAGTTTTACCGATTTTACCTATTTTAAGTTCATTAAGTCTTTTATAAGTTCTTTAACTTGTTTTTACCCATTTTATACCTATATGATCAGTATATATACTTTTCATGTTGGGTCCTATTGGGTTAAGCCCAAATAATTCTTTTTACAAGTATTTATCTTATTAAGTCCAATTATTAGTCTAATAGGTTTAGTTAGCTCGTAAATGTCCGTAATTCTTATAGTTCGGGTTTTATCGGTTTTTACTTGTCTTAGTTACTTATACATCAGTATATATATCTTTTATAAATTTTACATTAGACGGGTTTGGTCGTCTAAGTTTTATTTGATGAAAAACGTTAATTTCACGGCGATAGCCGAAAAAGTCGTAAAAATCAAGTTTATAGTTTTTATTACTTATAAATATTACTTTTACCACCATTTATATATTTTACCCATTTAATTAACCTTTTATACATTTATATAAATAAGTTTTATAAGTTAGTGGGTTTATACTTTACATTTTATAAATTATAAAGTGAGTGCTTATATAATAATAATAAACATTATTTCCAAAATCTGATTTTTAACTTCACATTCACCATTTTTATCATATCTAGAGTTCTACAATGACTTAGAAGCTCATTTTTAGATGACAACTTCTTCATAATATGTGCTAAATATAACTTAGTTATAGCTACTGCCCATTTTGAGTTTAAGTTGCCTTAACAGTCCCTACAAAACTGCTTATTCAGATTATCCCACCTAACTTGTTTTGATCATATCTCACTCATTATTTTGATTCCATTGCATGGCCAACTCTCACATGTGTATAACATCATCTACTTTACTGTAAATAGATCAAACCATGCATTTTTATCAGTTCTTCATTTAGTTATCTACTGTTTTTATACAGCCAACTAATTAGACATGATTTTAGCTTCATTTCTTATGGTTATCATCATTTTTAAGCATGTTTATCAACACTTGATCCCCACACAACATTTTTATCATCATATATACATCATATACATATACAAAATGAAAGAAAATACATTTGTTCTTTACAAAATAATAAGAGAAAAATGTAGAGGATGATCTTCTTTACCAATCCAAGTGGATTTCTTGTTTTAGGAAGGCAAGAACTTGATGAACACAACAAGTATCTCCAAGACCATAAAATAGCAAGATCATATGTTGGAAAATCAGCCCTAGGACACAAGCAAATCACCTCCAAAGTTGGTTATGTGGCCACCAAATAATCAAGGTTTCAAGGAAACACCTTAATAGGACTAGTAAACATGTGGTTTGTAGTTAGAAGAGATCAAAGATGGTGTTTGTGGCTTGATGTGGGACGGCACAAAGTGGAAGTAGAGAGAGTTTTGAGAGTGAATTGCATGGGTGAAATGGTTAAGTGAAAACCATTTGTTGGTTTTGTTAAGTTTGGTGGAAGGCTTAGCTTAAAGTGTAAGCATGAGCTTACACTTGTATAAACAAGTTAAGTTTTGTGCCACCTATGTGTGGTGAGGTGTTCTTGCCGTCCCATGTAAGCTAGTGGGATGGGGCAAAGTGTTTTGTCCCATCTCACTAGTTTACGGGTATTTCTCGATTCTAGTTTTCTCGATTTGCGTGCCCTCGGGTCGTTTTACGAAAAACGTTTTTATAAATTATGAATCACCGTCATAAAACGAATCCAATAAAAATTGTCTCATCAAAAACGGAGTTCAAAAACGTAAATACGTAATCCTAAGGTTTCCGGTTTAGTCGTAAAAGACGCCAAATTATGCACGTAAGCCCAAATTTAAATCCGTAAATTGTGAGTTCGTCAACCAACACAAAAATAAGTTTCAAAATATTATACGAGAAAATATTTAACTACCTGAAAATGTTAGATTTGTCACAGCTTTTCCTCCTAAAAGGGATCAACGTCCTCGTGATCCATTTCATTTGGATGTCTGTTTCTTATTGAAATCGAAGAGGTGCGGATATTTCTTCCACATTCCATCCTCTCGTTCCCAAGTATACTCCGGTCCATGCTTTGAATTCCATCGGATCTTGACAATAGGTATCCGACTTTGTTTCAGTTGCTTTACCTCACGGTCCATAACTTCTACGGGCTCTTCGATAAAATGCAACTTCCCATCTATTCGAACCTTACCTAACGGAATTTTCTCATCACTCACTGCTAGACATTTCTTCAGATTAGATACATGGAATGTGTTGTGAACACCATGAAGTTCTGGGGGTAACTCTAGTTTGTAAGCCACCGGACCTACTCTAGATAGAATCTTAAAGGGTCCAATATAACGGGGATTAAATTTTCCTCGCTTTCCAAATCTTATAACGCCTTTCCATGGCGATACTTTCAACATTACTCGGTCACCCACTTCAAACTCCATTGGCTTCCGCCGCACATCCGCGTAACTTTTCTGTCTACTACGGGCAGTCAACAACCTCTTCTTAATCTGAACTATCATCTCCGTAGTCTCCCGGATCAATTCCGGTCCCGTGAGCTGGGTATCCCCAACTTCACTCCAACATACAGGAGATCTACACTTCCTACCATACAAAGCTTCAAACGGTGCAGCCTTAATACTAGAATGGTAACTATTGTTATATGAAAACTCTGCTAACGACAAATGTTTATCCCAATTCTTACCAAAGTCTAACACGCAAGCTATCAACATATCTTCAAGTGTTTGTATCGTCCTTTCACTCTGCCCATCAGTCTGGGGGTGATAAGCAGTGCTCATATCGAGATTCGTTCCCAAAGATCTTTGGAGAGATTTCCAAAAATTCGATGCGAATCTAGGATCTCGATCTGAAATGATCGATACAGGCACTCCATGCTTGCATACGACATTATCCAGGTATATTCGAGTCAGCTTCTCCAGTGAGAACTGCTCCTTAACCGGAATGAAGTGTGCTGATTTGGTCAGTCTATCGACAATAACCCAAATCGAATTGTTTCCAGATGATGTTCTAGGAAGCTTGGTGATAAAGTCCATCGTAATTCGCTCCCACTTCCATTCAGGAATCTTTGGTTGTTGAAGTAGTCCTGATGGCTTTTGATGTTCAGCTTTGACTCTAGCACAAGTCAAGCATTGAAGAACATACATAGCTATGTCAGCTTTCATATTCGGCCACCAGTACAGCTTCTTCAAATCATGGTACATCTTATCAGATCCCGGATGAATGGAATACTTAGATTTATGGGATTCTAACATAACCAAATCTCTTAAGCCTCCAAACTTAGGTATCCACATACGACCTCTTAAACATTTCACTCCATCAGCTCTAACCTCTAAAGGATCTCCTTCTCCTCGGAACCCTTCATTAACAAAATTCTCCTTCTTACAAGCTTCTATTTGCGCATTTCTAATTTGCTCAGGCAAATTATTGTGCACGGTCAAGACTAGAGAACGCACCCTGATAGGCTCTCTATCTTTCCTACTCAACGCATCAGCAACAACGTTGGCTTTTCCTGGGTGATATTTTATATCACAATCATAGTCACTTAACAACTCTATCCATCTTCGTTGCCTCATGTTCAACTCTTTCTGGTCGAGAATATACTGTAGGCTTTTGTGATCGGTGAATACCGTACACTTGGTGCCATACAGATAATGTCTCCACAACCTAAGAGCAAAGACCACAGCTCCTAACTCAAGATCATGAGTAGTATAATTCTCCTCATTCTTCCTTAATTGCCTAGAAGCATAAGCTATCACTTTCTCTCTCTGCATCAACACAGCTCCATAACCTCTAAGAGATGCATCACAATATACTACAAAATCTTCACTCCCTTCGGGTAATGATAAGATTGGCGCACTACATAATTTTTGCTTCAATGTCTGAAATGCTCCATCTTCATCACTTCCCCAAATGAAAGGTTTATTCTTCTGAGTAAGCTTAGTCAAGGGTTTAGCTATCAAAGAAAATTCTTTAATGAATCGCCTATAATAGCCAGCTAATCCTAAGAACTGTCGCACTTCCGTTGGCGTTGTCGGTGCAGACCAATTCTTAATAGCTTCAACCTTTGCAGGATCAACATGAATTCCATCTCTGTTAATCACATGACCAAGAAATTGCACAGAATCCAACCAGAAATCACACTTCGAAAACTTAGCATACAACCTTTCATCCTTCAGCAATTTCAAAACAATCCTCAAATGTTCTCTATGCTCATCTTCATTCTTAGAATAGATTAGAATATCGTCAATAAACACAATCACAAATTTATCCAAGTAGGGCTTGCACACTCGATTCATTAAATCCATGAAAACCGCAGGTGCGTTAGTTAACCCAAATGGCATTACTTGAAATTCATAGTGTCCATAACGAGTTCTAAATGCAGTTATAGGAATATCTTCTTCACGGACGCGAAGTTGGTGATATCCTGACCGCAAATCTATCTTAGAATACACACTAGATCCTTGCAGTTGATCAAACAAATCATCAATCCTAGGTAAAGGATATCGATTCTTAATTGTCAACTTATTCAGTTCCCTATAATCAATGCACATACGAAAAGATCCATCCTTCTTCTTAACGAACAAGACTGGAGCTCCCCAAGGCGACGAGCTCGGTCGAATAAAACCTTTATCAGACAACTCCTTAAGTTGCTCAGATAACTCCTTTAATTCAGAAGGGGCTAATCGGTAAGGCGCACGTGCCACCGGTGCAACACCAGGAATTAAATCGATTCGAAACTCTACTTGCCTTATCGGTGGAAGTCCGGGTAAATCTTTAGGAAATACCTCAGGAAATTCACAAATAATAGGTACATCTTCCAATCGTTTCTCCCTAGACTCATTCCCGGTCACTTGAGCTAAGAATAACTCACAACCGTTCCTGATGTACTTTTGGACTTTAATACATGAAACGATTTTCAAACGGGATTCACCTCGACTACCATCAATTACTAACGTTCTATTCCTAAGAGGAATCTTAACCTTCTTCTCTCCACATAAAATAGTAGCATTATTCAACGACAACCAATCCATACCAATAATAACATCGAAACTACCTAATTCTATCAACATCAAATCAATCGGAAAGGAATGGTTCAAGAGATTTAGAGAGCATCCTTCTAATAGCTTATTAGTTTTCACTAATTTACCATCAGCCAATTCCACCTCGTAACTGGTACTTATCTCAACAGGTTCAATATCAATAAGGGCACTAAATTTAGTGGATACAAAGCTCCTATCGGCACCCGAATCGAATAAAGCAACAGCATAATGATTGTTGAGTAAAAACGTACCGGTAACGACATTCGGATCCTCTTTCTTCACCTCAATTGTTCCAAGTTGGTAGATACCACCCTGGGGGTTTCTTCCAGGTACAATCGCTTTCAACTTGGGGCATTCCGAGTTCCTATGACCTTCTTCATTACATTTGAAGCAAATCGTTCCCTTCTTACACCTTTCAACCTTGTGTCCAAGCTTTCCGCAATTTCGGCACTTCCAGCAGTCGCCAGGATGCCTCTTGTTGCCACACTTAGGACATCTATCATCGTTGCGCGGTGCATTGTTGGTAATAGCATTTGCATTCCGCTTTCTCTGGTTCTGACGGCAATTGAAATTCTTCCTATAATCACCTCTATCTACACGATCACCGTCTCCCTTTCTTTTCTCACCTACACGGGCTTCATCTTCCTTATCCTGAATTATCTGTCCAATGAGTTGGTAAGCCATTCGAACAGCATCATCAATGGTCAGTGGTTTCGATGATGTCACGTCCCCCCGGATATTCCTGGTCAACCCTTTCACATATTGCTCAATTCGGATCTCTTCGGGTTCAACCAATCGAGGACATAGCAAGGCCAACTCATGGAATCGATTCGTGTAACTATCAATGTCCACACCTTTCATTCTCAGATGAATCAACTCCTGCTCTAACCTAATAATCACACTACGAGGACAAAACTCCAAAGTCATCCACTTCTTGATTTCAGCCCAAGGAGTAGCATTAGCAGCATCAAGACCCATGAAAGCAATTCTCCCGTTCCACCAAGTCAACGCACGACCTTTAAGAGTAGCCATAGCAAAAGTCACCTTATCTTCCTCCTTACACTTACTAATCCTAAACACCGATTCAATCTTCTCGATCCACTGGCTTAGTCCTACAGCACCTTCAGTTCCATTAAAAGGTAGAGGTTCACACTTCATGAACGTCACATAAGTACAGCCACCAACTTCAGGTGCATTCGTTCCAAGTCCTCCTACATTTCCTCCAGCATTAGCATTCACATTATTAGCATTCACATTCACATTAGTACCGCCAATTCCACTACCGCCAGCTCCACTACCGCCAGCTTCATTTCTAGCGTTTGCCATGAATTCAGTCATAGATGCGGTAACTTGCTCCGTAATAATCCTACGTACATCATCCTCAGTCACAGCCTTCTTGGGCGGCATAGTTCTATAATTCCACAATTTCAAAGTATTAAGCATTCATCCAACAAAGGACTCATATAATATGGATCGAATTCATAATCAAGATACAAATAAGGCACAATATGGAATTCAAGACAAGATACATATTTCATTCGATCTGAAACAAAAGTATTGTCTTAGTACATCCATATCAAAGTCCTAACACTATATACACTCAAAATTCGTTCCAAGTCTACAACTAACAAGTCGGTTCAGTCAAAGCTACTAAAGCACAAAAGATATAAAGGTCACTACTAAATACAGACTGGTCTACTGAGAACCGCCAGATGGTCCATCATCCATCGTCTTCTGGATCTTTGTCGGACGATCACTAGACACATCTTCAGCTGGGCGCTTACGGATTACTCCTCTTTCAACCATGTCGGCATAAAATCTACTGTTCCAACCCACAGATATATTCAACTCCTTTTCGGCTTTCTCACGCATCGCACGAGCCACACTCAACTGAATTTCCATAGTGTTCACCTTTTTCTTCATCTCAGCAAACTCACGACTTTCCAACACCGATAACCTCCTAAAAGCCTCATTCAAACCACGTTCTACATCACTCAAATCCAAACTAAGTAACTCCCGCTCTTTCTCGCCAACCTTAGCCTTCGACTCCAAATAAGCAACCTGAGTCTGAACAACACCTAATCCAACCTCTGTCACACAACTCTTAACACGGGAAGCATCTAGATCATGTCTTAAGGCCCATGGTGCAAGACCATCAATATGAGTAGCCTCTCGAGTACTAGACGACTCTCCTATCTCACGTCTACGAGTAGCAATACCATTAGTACCGTCAGGTGCATCGTCATCCTCATCCTCCTCTGATTCAGAATCAGATTCAGACGATTCAGACATTTCATCCCTAGGTAACTCATCCTCGGAATCAGACAAACAAACTGGTGGGGGCAAAGGCTCGCCCTCTGGAACATCATACGGATATATAAGCTCAGCTTCCTCATCGTCATCAACCTCAACATCTATACCTACATCCTCCTCGACATCCTCGTCGTCAATCTCATCATCTAACTCATCTAACCCAATCTCATTCTCATTCTCAATATCAGCATTCTCAATATCCACGTCCTCATTACCCACATTCTCAATCTCATTCTCTACTAACTCAACCTGAGGGGCAATCTGATCTCCTAGTCCTAACTCGGGCTCGGGATCCTCAAATGGTTCCTCTTCGTCATCAATATCAAAATCTACTAAGTCTAAATAAGGATCATCTTCTATATTAGGTTCGGGAATAGCATGGTTTTCTACAGGAATATTAGGGTCAGCCATGACAATCTGCATTTATATATATTTATCTCGTATTAGGATAACATACTAGTTTAACAATTACATAATGAAATCACGATATATACATATATATAAATTAAATTATATATATCAAAATATATATCTTCTCAATAGGGCTTGTTGGTAACGTGGAGATCTCTGGCACCGTTATAGTCAAAAGATTTTTCAATTATTTTCTCAAATGTTCATTGTCAAAAGATTTTGAAAAGTTTTGTTCAAAACCTTGGTTTTTAAAATCTTTTGTTCTCTACAACGAGAGCTCTGGTACCAAACTGTAACACTCTCATTTTTCGTATCGGTACAGCGGAAGGGTCTTTCAGAGTGTTACGGGATAGCACAATAACTCCAATCATAGACAACACATAAAAATGGTTGTACAAGGTTTAACAAACATTCATTCGATAAAAAGGTTTAAAAGTGTACAACAGGTCCCAAATTATACAGGTCATTAAGTTTACAAAACACAGATCGAATGAACATTTTTAATATTAAGTGTGGGCCATCAGAGTCGATCTCCATCCGGATTACCTTCAAGCACCTGAGATAAAAAAAACATGCAAAAATCATATCAGCGAATGCCGAGTGAATTCATAGAGTTTAATGAAAACCGTTATATAAAACAATCATTTACAATCATTTAAAATCAGAACACAAGTATAATATCGGAAGTAAGTCCACATATTGCTAGTCAGGCAATATATAAATCAAGCATACATCTGAAACCGTCCATGAGACCGTAGTCTCTATATTACCATGATAGGTAATATATTCATCGTAAAAGCGTCGTTATCATTTATTATATATGTTTTATATTGTATTATAGGATTATTATTAGCCGCATGACATTGTTACCTTACTGTGAAAACAGCGGGTGATGTTGGTGGTTTTGTATATACTTTATTTTAGGAAAAACAAAGCAACACAAAAAGCGGTAAGTATTAAGCGTCGGTTTAGGAAAACCAAGCACTTATGACCTTTAAGAAGGTGAGATCGTTCTCGAGGAGGCTAGTGTGTTGTGAATTGAATTGAATGATTATGTTTTTGATTATTAATGAGAAGAAAAGAAGAAAAAAATGACGAAGACGAAAAAATTAGAAAATAAATAAGGGAAAACACTACTAGAAAGTTACGACGAAGAACGTAAAAAACACAAAATTTAAAATTTTAATCTAAAAATTCCTAAAAATTACTAAAAACTCCCAAATAATATTCTAAGAGTTTACAAAAAATTCAAACTTGCCAAAACCTTTTAATTAATTTAATAATGACTTTTTAATGCTAATTAAAGCCCTAAAAATCACTTTTAAATATTAAAAAGCCCTAAACAAAATTTTATAATTTGTAAACCACAAAAATGACCTAATTAAACTAAAAACTATTTTTAAAAATTTTAAAACCAAATTAAACTATTTTTAAACTCCTAAAAACTATTAAAAACTATTAAATCTTAAATTAAATCTAAAAATTAATTGAAAAGCCTAAAAATTATTCTAAAAATGGAAATAGTCCTAATTAATGCTATAGAATCTAGGAAAAATGAAAAAGAAATTAAAATAAAACTTTTTATTTTATTGAATAAAATAATATTAAAATATTTAAAAAAATTAAAAGTCCTCAAATAAATTCTAAAAAATTCTCAAAAATCCTAAATATTCTAACTAGAAAGAAAATGTAAACAAAAGTTTCTAAAACCTCTTAATGAATTTTATATTAATTTTTAAAGTTGCTAAAAAACCCTAAAATCAAATAAAATCAAAAATTAAAGTTTTTGAAAACTTTTTCACATGTAAACCTCAAAAATATCAATTAAAACCTAAAAACTATTTTTTTGTATTTTTAAACTTCTGTTTAATATTTTTAATTGACTTTTTAAATTTAAAAATAAAAATAATCCTATTAAATAATTAAATAAAAGGAAAAATGAAATTTTTAATCAGAAAAATCCTACAACCTATAAAGGTCCTAAGAAAAATAGGAAATGAAAAATAAGTTAAACAAATAAGCTGAAAAGAGCTTAATAGCTCACGGCTTATTTGTTAACAAGGAATTTAAAAACGGGTTAAGTATATTTTGAAACCACACCCTAGCAGTCAAAGACCCTAGGGCGCAGTGGTAAGTGTTGTGTGTGGTGAGTGTGATGATGGGGGTTCGAGTCCAGGCAACCCCTTTTTGGACGATTACTTTTTTTTTGTTTTTTTTTTAAACTTTTTCCAACCAACACTGATACTTTGTGAGCTTTCTAACCAATCCTCTACTCCTTTTATGCAAAGATTACTCAAGATTAAACTTCAAAAACGTGACAGACTTGAAATTTCACACAAGCAGAATAGCACTTTGTGTTTCTTCTCACAAATGATTAAAAGACAAGAGGAACTTGTCCTTGTGGCTTATTTGGGTGCTTTGTTTGGACAGTGGGGGCACTCTTGTGCTCCTTTGAGCACAAGAAGTCAAGATTACAAGCAACTAGCACTTAAGCACAAACAAAAGATCAAAACAAGCACAAAGCAAATTTCTGATGCAATATGACTAGTACAGTAGACTTTTATGCAGTTTTCTAACAACCTAGTAAGATTAAGACCACCAAAACTTGCACAATTACTGACCAACTAGCACACAAACCACATCAATACTTAAAACTACCTAGCACTTAACCAGATTCCAAGAATTAAGCATAATAATCTGATAAAAATTAAGCAGATAATGAATAACAGATTTTAAGCCAAACCTTTTATCTTTAAACTACACAAACCTGTTCCAAACTTGACTAAATCTGTTCTAAACTAACTAAATACTTACCACTAACCTACCTTAACCCTTTATGAATTGATTAACACCTTTAAATACCCTAATTAAAAAACATTGCCCTGCTAACACCCTTTGCCAAACACCAGTTTAAAATTTAAAACCAAGCTTTTATAAATCAAACCTTACAAAATCTTTTCAAACTGACTCCAATATTATCTAACATGCATAACAAGCATATAAGAACAGAAATCAATCACCTTTTTCACACTTAATCACATAATCAAACAAGTTCACATGAACACACTTTTACTGAATTTTCAAAGAGAAAAAGAGTATTACCTCAAGGTTTTACATCCAAAACCTTGGTGGATGTAAAATCCACTTCCAAACCAGCCCGGGCTGGTGCTGAACTAAATCTACAAGCCTTCAATCCTGCTTAAATCAAACACAAAAGAAGAACAAACAAAAGCAAATATTATATATAACTGATTTTTCTTTCCTTTTTAAAAACTTCCAAAAACTTTCCAAACCTTCTAAACACGTTTTCTAAAACCTAATATTACCAATAATCATGAACCATAAACACCAAATCCTTGAATCAAATTCCAACCAAAATTCTTCCAAATTTCAGAAAAATTAAACACTTTTTGAAACACAAATTTCTTAACCAAACTACAAACTTGGAACTCAGAATTAAGCATAAATCCAACACACAACTTTTATAAATAATAAAAAGGAATTATATTTGAATTTCTCAAAACACACAACTTTTATTTTATAAAAAGGAATTACAAGAATTCTATGCTTAAAACTGGAACAATTCAAATGAGGAACAGGCTCCCCATTTTATACTGCTAATTGGAACTTTCTAGTCTAATAATTAAATAATACAAGTACTGGAAACCCTAATTGGAAAATCTCAATAATGCCCTTCTCTCTTGTTGACGATTTTGGTCAAAAGGCACCACCATGTGATTGACAGCTATGGAAGACCAATCTTGAACGTTCAATTCGACTTGGAGGCCAAGTAGTTGCTTTTGGACGTTGATCTTGTCGGGGTTTTGGGTTTGGGTGATATTGACGTGATAGGGGAGGGGTGGGGAGAGGACCACAAGCCACGTGGCGCCTATGTGAGTGGTGGGTTATGGTGAGGAGAGGGCCAATTAAAGATCTGCACGTTTTGAGCTCTTATCCCTTTGATTTTCGTCTAATTAAAACTGGGGGTGGGGTAGGGTTCTTGTTAATTAGGGGTTAGTTTGATTTTTTTTGGGTTTAAACAAGTTTAAAAACTTGTTAGTGGAGGGAAAAAAAAGGATTAAGTGGGATTAACCGGGTGTTGACCAAGCTTAATTAGAAAACCGGGTTTAATGTTTGGGCTTGGGTGGGTGGATTGGGCTTGTGTTTGGTAATTACATTACCAGTCCAACAGTAACGTAGTAACCCGTTTACTAATTGCATAGTTAGTCCAAAATGCAATATCTTGTTAACTTTCTTTCACAACCAGTCCAAAATGATTTGCAAATCAAGTCCTTTAGTCCCTTTATGCTAACTTTAGCATATTTAACCATTCTCCAAGGGTCTTTCTTGCACATACTTCAATCTTCAAGGGTCACACTTGCACTTTTAACATTTTGAAGGGTTGAAAGTGTCAAGTTCTTCAAAGATGAGGGGCCATTTTTGCCAATTCTTCAAACTTGAGGGGTCTTTTTGCAAAATTCCAAATTTGAGCTTGGTTCATTGTGCGTCTTCATTTCCCGTGTTCGTTTTTGATTGATTCTTGTGTTCTTTTGCCAATTCCTCAATATCCGTACCTAAAAATACACAAGTAACAAACACGAGCATATATTTGGCATGTTTTATGATATTTTATGCAATTTAAGGCCGTTTTGGACGATGAGACCATGTATAAAAGCAGTCTCATCACTCCCCCATACTAAACCATTGCCGTGCCCTCACGCAATGCTAAGAATAAAGTATCAAAGCATTTCCAAAATTTTAATTTTGGACTTTATTGAAATGATAACTAGCTACACACTACAATTACTACTACTTGCGTTTTAGACATAATGTATGATTTTCATCGCAAAATGGGACGTTTAGGTTCATAGAATAAGAACACGTGAATGCTTCGTTAGAAATAATTTCGTCCTCCTCGATTTTCACCTTAATTCCATGCTAAGCGTGCAACGAGATCATTGTCATTATAAGTTAGTAATGCTAACACTACTCATATGCCCTAATCACGCACTTATTCTCCCATTATTCCTAAGTTGTATCTCTTATATTTTATTTTGTCTTAATGATCACGAGGATACATTGTTGACTTATGCGATAATAGAGATTTAGGTCTAAAAATAGAGTCTTAACGGTGTAACTAAGACCATCAAATCAATAACCCCTCCTAATAGACAACGATGTTAAAAAATTAAGTTGACAAGAAGAATCGATAAACACGGTTTTATAACGGTTTTGAACATGAGACTTATTACCAAGACTTTTATACGCCCCCTAACGGAAGGACCTTATTATCTTTGGTTTACCTCCATCTTTTATTCAACTTCGCCATGAAGCTTTTATTATGACTTCGGTCTTGCCTTGCCTTTTATTATCCGCCTCATCGGTGGTTTTATTAGCCAAAGACATATATCCTCACGCTAAAGCGAATTTTGGATCTTTAAAGCTTCGAAGATTAAGGCTTGATTCACTTTCAATTTTTGCATAGATTTTAGGCCTTGTGGGGCTTCAAATTGTTTGCTTGATTTAGGTGAGCACTTGAAATCTTATTATTAGGTGAAGCTTTCGATTATTGGGGTGCCAATACTTCAAAACCGTGACGCTGGCGATACCTTAATGTCTTCCCAATTTAATTACACGGAAGCTACTAGAAAAGACTAGAAACCCAACAATCAAAATTAAACCGCTAAATCAATATTTATTAAGCAAAAAATATTTACAAGTGAAGGGAGAATAAGCAAACAACGAGAACATATGAGTTTTTGAAAGAATACGAGTACTCTACGTTTAGCATAGTAACTTATAATTAACTCTATCATTTCTCGTCCTCATTTAAGAGACTTAGCCTAATGTGTAGTTAAGGAATCAAAGCTAAGTGCTCAACACGCACGGTCGAGTCAAAAATTACTCTTATTCTCGCCATCGGAAAATCTACATTCGTGTCTTAAACACTTATGAAACATGAGAAAAATTTTAAAATTTGGCCATTTTTAGCCTTATTTTGCAACAAAACGATAACAAAACGATAAACTTTGGAAAACGTGAAGGTTTGGCAAGGCAAGTATCTATTCACCCCCCCATACTAAAGTTAAACATTGTCCTCAATGTTTCGAGTCTAGGGGTGCAAACACCCCCATACTAGAGACGTAGTCGAATGCCTAATCTAGCATGGAAAGGGTGTAACCATTAAGTTATAGCCGTTTATGAAGTGTGCTAAAAAAACCTAAGGTTAGAACATAAAAGGATATATCATATGGATATTGGGAAAGGCCTCCAAAGCAAACGATCAAGTGCTCCCATGAAACGAACACGAGAGGCTTCAATCGTGAAGATGATGATCTAAAAGACACAATTCACAAACAACCACGGAACAAAGGTTGGAAGGGCACAAATCCCCTCACATTACACTAATTAGAAAGCAATAATATGTACATGGATAAGCATGGGTCTCCCCCACGAGGCACCTTGTTTTTGATAACCGAGTCAAAAGCTCGACTCGAATCCCCATAAATGTGATCATTTAGGGATAATCATGGTATGGTCAATTTTTGGTGGGGCTTACATGTAATCAAGGCCCAAAAACAACCGGTATTAAGGACTAAGTCCTTTGATGATGCAAAATACCGGGATCAAAGATGGCGTTCTCGTTTTCTTTGGAAAAACAAATCAACGCCACTTTGTCGTGTGTCAACACAAACTCAAAGAGTTTCAAGAAAATAGATAAGAAGAAATAGAAGGGTGGGACAATGGGTAAGTCTCTAAAAACATGAGCTACTCGAGGTAGACTCGCACCAATCAAATGAAAAGATTTTCCATTTATTGCATCGGTGGAAGACCGAGATTTCCCTATAAAAGCAATTCCAGGATCAAATATCTCGTCCTCGGTGGAGAAAGGGGAGGGAACATAAGGGGCTTCCCCCACACTAGGTCCACACAAAGCATCGTCAAAAGGGGAAGACGAGCTTGTAGTACTCAAGACACGCGGTGATGACGGAGTTAGAATAGTAGAAAAATCTTTTAAATTAGATTCAAAATCTTTTCCTTTTTCATCTTTAACACTCTCCACGTGAAAACCCGATTTGATTATGTCAAAAATATTTGGTGTATCTAAAACAATGTTAGTCACACTAAAAATTCTCACATTTTGAAAGCGTTTTGGTTTTGGTGGTGGCAAGTTTTCAAATCTTTTGTCAACAAAGAAAACCTCCCCATCGGGATCAACGTATTCATCATCCGAAGAATCACTCGAGATTGGTATTATCGGCTTAACACTCTTAACCTCCATCGGCGGAGGGGACGGAACTTCATTTTTATCAACTCCTAAAACTCTATTGGAAATCCTTTGACACATGTTTTTGATAGGATTGACATTGTACAAAGATGTGATCGAATAAACATGAGAAAGAGTGGAGTTTTGGGTTGCATTAATGACGAGTTCTTCCTCATTGAAACGAAGAGTGATTTTTCTTGCATGCACATCGATAAGTGCTCTCGAGGTATCCAAAAAAGATCGACCTAAAATTAACGGAACTTTAGGATCGATGGGAATATCAACAACTATGAAGTCCACGGGATAATAGAATTTCCCGACTTTCACAAAGACGTCCTCGGCAACTCCACAAGCTAGAATCGTAGAATGATCGGCCATTTCGATTGACATTCTTGAAGGAGTGAGATTTGGAAGATTGAGCGACTTAAAAATCTCGAGAGGCATCAAATTAATACTAGCACCAAGATCGGCCAAGGCGTAGCATTCTTCCATGTCTTGGATAGCACATGGGATTAAAAACTTTCCAAGATCACCGACTTTTTGAGGTATGCGGCTTAGAAAAACCGAAGAACAACTAGACGATTTTTGCAATTTCTCTTTGTTATTCAACATACTTTTGAAGTTCGCGGCAAATCGAGGCATCATGACTAAGGCGTCGGCAAAACTTATATTAAAATGCAAGTCACGAAACATTTTCATAAAAAGTTCAAATTGATAATTATTTCGTTCTTGTGCCTTTTCCTTGTCTCGTCTTGATGGGTAGGGTAAAGGTGGTGTGGGTTGGGGCAAGTTAAACATAGGCATCGGCCTTGGAATCTCGGGTTCCATAATGGGTATAGGTTCAACCGTATGTGTGGTTTGAGCGGTACTTCGTGGGCTTGAGATGTGCTCCTTTTCAACCACGACCTCGGGTTCTTTCTCTTTTTCCTTCTCCATAGAAGTACTAGGACGAGAAATGGGTTCTTTGAAAGTTTTACCACTACGAGTGGTAATAACCTTCAATTCTCCTTTCGGGTTCACGATGGTATCACTAGGAAGACCACCCGAAGAAGAGGGCTTACACATGATAGCTTCAAACATCTTAGCCATTCGATCTTCAAACTTAGATTGCCTAGCATCCGCTTTCAACAACTCTTGCTTAATCTCATGTTGTCCTTGCTCCATTTTTTGTTGATTTTGTTGGAGTCGTGTGACATTTCCTTCCATTTTATTAGCATGAGTTTTAAGTTCATTAGCAAGTTCGGTTTTAAGCTCATTTTTCAATTCGGATCTTAAGCTAACCATTTCACGTTGCATGTTGTCAAACTTAGCATCATTAGCCTTAGCATAATTCAAAAATTCTCCTTGAAGATTTTTGGTGTGATCGTTTTGAAAACCTTGGGCATTAGTTTGAAAATCACGGTTTTGGTTTTGGTTTGAAATTTGCCCATTTCCACTTTGGTAATTACCTTTGTTATAGTTCCTTTGATTTCCTTGGTAATTTCCACCTTGATTGTTGTTGTTGCGATAGTTATTAGCATTTTGATTGGGTTGAGCTTGATTTGAACGTGAACCTTGACCTATTTGGTTATAAGTTCCCGTGGCTACAAAAGCATTCGAAGTGTTACCATCCGCGGTAATGCACTCGGATAAATCATGAGCTCCCCCACACGACAAACAACTTTTAGAAACCGCTTTAACCGAAGCGGTGTTGGAAGCTTCTTGAGCCTTCCAATGGGACATAAGGTTTGCAAATCTATCGAAAAATCGGTTCTCCTCATTTGCTTCATCATGTAATGCATTGATACTTTGAGACGATGATGAGCCCCTTTTGGCAACACTCGGTGTGTGACGAGGGCTATAAACCTTAGACCTATTCTCGATTATGACCAAAGCTTCTTCAACCGTTTTACACAAAAAATTACCACCCGCGGCGGCATTTAAATAATCTCTTTCATGATCGTTAAGTCCATTGTAAAACGTGTCGATTTGGTGCAAATCGGAAAAACCATGATGAGGACATTCGTGTAACATCTCCTTAAACCTATTCCAAGCCGTAGAAAAACTTTCATTTGGTTCTTGTGAAAATTTAGAAATTTCATTCTTCAAATGCGTAGTCTTAGAGGGTGGAAAAAATTGGTTCACGAACTTCGAAACGAGATCCTTCCACGTCAATATAGAATTGGGTGGCTCTTTCTCTAACCAAATTTTAGCGGGCCCCGCTAAGGAATACGGAAAAAGCATCATCTTAATCGAGTCATTCGAGACATCCTTGAATTTGCACGTGGCGGTAAGACGATTAAATTGGCGGATATGGTTGTGCGGATTGTCCTTCTCATCACCACGGAATTTGTTGTTTTGGATCATCGACAACAAACCCGTTTTAACTTCAAAATTCTCCGCAAGGATTGCGGGAATCACAATAGCTTCTCCATAACCCTCGGTGGGTGCTTGAAGTAACTCCATCATAGTTCGATTCGCCATGGTAGGTTTTTCTCGTACAATGGGTTCGTCAATAGGAGACTCCTCACTAGAAAGAGTGAGTGATTTGTTTCTTCGTTTACGAGCACGTCTAGCTTTAGAGCGAGTTTGCATAAACGTCACGTACAACGAGAAGGCGAGCAAAGAAGATTCTTTTTGGTTTTTTGTGTTTTTTTCAATTTTTTTTTTTTTTTTTTGTGGTTTTTGATTGTATTAACCTTTTTGGAATTGGTGAATGTATTAAGTAGACAATGAGTCCACAAATCTCCTCACTAATCAAATCTCTTGATTAAAAAGGCCTCGAGGAATGAAAACGATCACGTGGAGTGAACGCCTTCGATGACTTTAGAACGATGGTGGAACACCAAATCGTTCAAGAGGGTTTAATCAAATGGAAACCAAGAAAATATATATGATATGTAATAATACTTTGGGCGGCAAAACCCTCGATTCACTCTCAAAATCAAATACGCACAAGCAAGCGGAGGAAACGAGGCGGCGCGAAGCACTTAAGAGCCTTTTTCCTTTAGGTTGTGAAATACAACCGCCTTATACCCACCTTATAGTTTGTATTATCAAGATTAAGCTTCACGAAAGTATTTATCTATTTTTGCCTTTTTCTTTGGTTTGAGATTCGAATACAATGATCGAGTGATGAAATCCCGAATCAAGGTTGTGATTGCTCACGTATTTGGAGTACTTGTGTATTTATTGTTCTACGTATACAATATACTAATAGTATGCACACAAAAACCGAAAAAACGATAATACGTATTAATAGAGTGCTATTAATACAATTATATTTATGGCTAATATAGAAAAACAACAATTGTCAATCAAAACACAACACGCCTCCCCGGCAGCGGCGCCATTTTGATGTTGGTGGTTTTGTATATACTTTATTTTAGGAAAAACAAAGCAACACAAAAAGCGGTAAGTATTAAGCGTCGGTTTAGGAAAACCAAGCACTTATGACCTTTAAGAAGGTGAGATCGTTCTCGAGGAGGCTAGTGTGTTGTGAATTGAATTGAATGATTATGTTTTTGATTATTAATGAGAAGAAAAGAAGAAAAAAATGACGAAGACGAAAAAATTAGAAAATAAATAAGGGAAAACACTACTAGAAAGTTACGACGAAGAACGTAAAAAACACAAAATTTAAAATTTTAATCTAAAAATTCCTAAAAATTACTAAAAACTCCCAAATAATATTCTAAGAGTTTACAAAAAATTCAAACTTGCCAAAACCTTTTAATTAATTTAATAATGACTTTTTAATGCTAATTAAAGCCCTAAAAATCACTTTTAAATATTAAAAAGCCCTAAACAAAATTTTATAATTTGTAAACCTCAAAAATGACCTAATTAAACTAAAAACTATTTTTAAAAATTTTAAAACCAAATTAAACTATTTTTAAACTCCTAAAAACTATTAAAAACTATTAAATCTTAAATTAAATCTAAAAATTAATTGAAAAGCCTAAAAATTATTCTAAAAATGGAAATAGTCCTAATTAATGCTATAGAATCTAGGAAAAATGAAAAAGAAATTAAAATAAAACTTTTTATTTTATTGAATAAAATAATATTAAAATATTTAAAAAAATTAAAAGTCCTCAAATAAATTCTAAAAAATTCTCAAAAATCCTAAATATTCTAACTAGAAAGAAAATGTAAACAAAAGTTTCTAAAACCTCTTAATGAATTTTATATTAATTTTTAAAGTTGCTAAAAAACCCTAAAATCAAATAAAATCAAAAATTAAAGTTTTTGAAAACTTTTTCACATGTAAACCTCAAAAATATCAATTAAAACCTAAAAACTATTTTTTTGTATTTTTAAACTTCTGTTTAATATTTTTAATTGACTTTTTAAATTTAAAAATAAAAATAATCCTATTAAATAATTAAATAAAAGGAAAAATGAAATTTTTAATCAGAAAAATCCTACAACCTATAAAGGTCCTAAGAAAAATAGGAAATGAAAAATAAGTTAAACAAATAAGCTGAAAAGAGCTTAATAGCTCACGGCTTATTTGTTAACAAGGAATTTAAAAACGGGTTAAGTATATTTTGAAACCACACCCTAGCAGTCAAAGACCCTAGGGCGCAGTGGTAAGTGTTGTGTGTGGTGAGTGTGATGATGGGGGTTCGAGTCCAGGCAACCCCTTTTTGGACGATTACTTTTTTTTTGTTTTTTTTTTAAACTTTTTCCAACCAACACTGATACTTTGTGAGCTTTCTAACCAATCCTCTACTCCTTTTATGCAAAGATTACTCAAGATTAAACTTCAAAAACGTGACAGACTTGAAATTTCACACAAGCAGAATAGCACTTTGTGTTTCTTCTCACAAATGATTAAAAAGACAAGAGGAACTTGTCCTTGTGGCTTATTTGGGTGCTTTGTTTGGACAGTGGGGGCACTCTTGTGCTCCTTTGAGCACAAGAAGTCAAGATTACAAGCAACTAGCACTTAAGCACAAACAAAAGATCAAAACAAGCACAAAGCAAATTTCTGATGCAATATGACTAGTACAGTAGACTTTTATGCAGTTTTCTAACAACCTAGTAAGATTAAGACCACCAAAACTTGCACAATTACTGACCAACTAGCACACAAACCACATCAATACTTAAAACTACCTAGCACTTAACCAGATTCCAAGAATTAAGCATAATAATCTGATAAAAATTAAGCAGATAATGAATAACAGATTTTAAGCCAAACCTTTTATCTTTAAACTACACAAACCTGTTCCAAACTTGACTAAATCTGTTCTAAACTAACTAAATACTTACCACTAACCTACCTTAACCCTTTATGACTTGATTAACACCTTTAAATACCCTAATTAAAAAACATTGCCCTGCTAACACCCTTTGCCAAACACCAGTTTAAAATTTAAAACCAAGCTTTTATAAATCAAACCTTACAAAATCTTTTCAAACTGACTCCAATATTATCTAACATGCATAACAAGCATATAAGAACAGAAATCAATCACCTTTTTCACACTTAATCACATAATCAAACAAGTTCACATGAACACACTTTTACTGAATTTTCAAAGAGAAAAAGAGTATTACCTCAAGGTTTTACATCCAAAACCTTGGTGGATGTAAAATCCACTTCCAAACCAGCCCGGGCTGGTGCTGAACTAAATCTACAAGCCTTCAATCCTGCTTAAATCAAACACAAAAGAAGAACAAACAAAAGCAAATATTATATATAACTGATTTTTCTTTCCTTTTTAAAAACTTCCAAAAACTTTCCAAACCTTCTAAACACGTTTTCTAAAACCTAATATTACCAATAATCATGAACCATAAACACCAAATCCTTGAATCAAATTCCAACCAAAATTCTTCCAAATTTCAGAAAAATTAAACACTTTTTGAAACACAAATTTCTTAACCAAACTACAAACTTGGAACTCAGAATTAAGCATAAATCCAACACACAACTTTTATAAATAATAAAAAGGAATTATATTTGAATTTCTCAAAACACACAACTTTTATTTTATAAAAAGGAATTACAAGAATTCTATGCTTAAAACTGGAACAATTCAAATGAGGAACAGGCTCCCCATTTTATACTGCTAATTGGAACTTTCTAGTCTAATAATTAAATAATACAAGTACTGGAAACCCTAATTGGAAAATCTCAATAATGCCCTTCTCTCTTGTTGACGATTTTGGTCAAAAGGCACCACCATGTGATTGACAGCTATGGAAGACCAATCTTGAACGTTCAATTCGACTTGGAGGCCAAGTAGTTGCTTTTGGACGTTGATCTTGTCGGGGTTTTGGGTTTGGGTGATATTGACGTGACAGGGGAGGGGTGGGGAGAGGACCACAAGCCACGTGGCGCCTATGTGAGTGGTGGGTTATGGTGAGGAGAGGGCCAATTAAAGATCTGCACGTTTTGAGCTCTTATCCCTTTGATTTTCGTCTAATTAAAACTGGGGGTGGGGTAGGGTTCTTGTTAATTAGGGGTTAGTTTGATTTGTTTTGGGTTTAAACAAGTTTAAAAACTTGTTAGTGGAGGGAAAAAAAAGGATTAAGTGGGATTAACCGGGTGTTGACCAAGCTTAATTAGAAAACCGGGTTTAATGTTTGGGCTTGGGTGGGTGGATTGGGCTTGTGTTTGGTAATTACATTACCAGTCCAACAGTAACGTAGTAACCCGTTTACTAATTGCATAGTTAGTCCAAAATGCAATATCTTGTTAACTTTCTTTCACAACCAGTCCAAAATGATTTGCAAATCAAGTCCTTTAGTCCCTTTATGCTAACTTTAGCATATTTAACCATTCTCCAAGGGTCTTTCTTGCACATACTTCAATCTTCAAGGGTCACACTTGCACTTTTAACATTTTGAAGGGTTGAAAGTGTCAAGTTCTTCAAAGATGAGGGGCCATTTTTGCCAATTCTTCAAACTTGAGGGGTCTTTTTGCAAAATTCCAAATTTGAGCTTGGTTCATTGTGCGTCTTCATTTCCCGTGTTCGTTTTTGATTGATTCTTGTGTTCTTTTGCCAATTCCTCAATATCCGTACCTAAAAATACACAAGTAACAAACACGAGCATATATTTGGCATGTTTTATGATATTTTATGCAATTTAAGGCCGTTTTGGACGATGAGACCATGTATAAAAGCAGTCTCATCAGCGGGCCGCGAACCCGACAAACAATTTGCCCATCTAAGTTAGCGTGTCGTCACAAAAATCACGCTATGGAATCTTCTCATACATAAATTCGCTTACCAATCAATGTGGTACGACGGGGATCAACCGTCAAGGCGCGAACTGGGGTGATCGTCCCCAAATAGTACTATCAAATGCATAAGCGTCTACCAAAACCCGGTAGTTCACAATTCATGCTAATGGGACTTTAAGTGACATAACCTAACTACTAATAATCCTTTTAGTCTCGAATATAGGGTCATAGCATCATTCGGGTCCATCTCATTAAGCATACAATCGGGACTACTTGTGTTCTATTTTTATAAAAATCTAGCATGTTATCTCCCTCGCGGGTTTACAAATCATTTTATAAAACATTTAAAAGAGTGTGAGGCTATGAACTCACGTTGTTAATGAAAGGTGGATTATCAGCTACGGGCGTGCTTCGGTCACGGAAACCTATATAAATAATAATCGGTTTTAGACTCGGTCCAATGACTTTTATCAAAATAACAATATACATATATATGATTATTGTACATATGATGATGATCAAGTGGGTTTATAAATCCTCATTTACTCATTTTAGTGTTTACGTTTTAGTATCGTCTTACTAGTTCACTAGTTTTACCGATTTTACCTATTTTAAGTTCATTAAGTCTTTTATAAGTTCTTTAACTTGTTTTTACCCATTTTATACCTATATGATCAGTATATATACTTTTCATGTTGGGTCCTATTGGGTTAAGCCCAAATAATTCTTTTTACAAGTATTTATCTTATTAAGTCCAATTATTAGTCTAATAGGTTTAGTTAGCTCGTAAATGTCCGTAATTCTTATAGTTCGGGTTTTATCGGTTTTTACTTGTCTTAGTTACTTATACATCAGTATATATATCTTTTATAAATTTTACATTAGACGGGTTTGGTCGTCTAAGTTTTATTTGATGAAAAACGTTAATTTCACGGCGATAGCCGAAAAAGTCGTAAAAATCAAGTTTATAGTTTTTATTACTTATAAATATTACTTTTACCACCATTTATATATTTTACCCATTTAATTAACCTTTTATAAATTTATATAAATAAGTTTTATAAGTTAGTGGGTTTATACTTTACATTTTATAAATTATAAAGTGAGTGCTTATATAATAATAATAAACATTATTTCCAAAATCTGATTTTTAACTTCACATTCACCATTTTTATCATATCTAGAGTTCTACAATGACTTAGAAGCTCATTTTTAGATGACAACTTCTTCATAATATGTGCTAAATATAACTTAGTTATAGCTACTGCCCATTTTGAGTTTAAGTTGCCTTAACAGTCCCTACAAAACTGCTTATTCAGATTGTACCACCTAACTTGTTTTGATCATATCTCACTCATTATTTTGATTCCATTGCATGGCCAACTCTCACATGTGTATAACATCATCTACTTTACTGTAAATAGATCAAACCATGCATTTTTATCAGTTCTTCATTTAGTTATCTACTGTTTTTATACAGCCAACTAATTAGACATGATTTTAGCTTCATTTCTTATGGTTATCATCATTTTTAAGCATGTTTATCAACACTTGATCCCCACACAACATTTTTATCATCATATATACATCATATACATATACAAAATGAAAGAAAATACATTTTCTTTACAAAATAATAAGAGAAAAATGTAGAGGATGATCTTCTTTACCAATCCAAGTGGATTTCTTGTTTTAGGAAGGCAAGAAATTGATGAACACAACAAGTATCTCCAAGACCATCAAATAGCAAGATCATATGTTGGAAAATCAGCCCTAGGACACAAGCAAATCACCTCCAAAGTTGGTTATGTGGCCACCAAATAATCAAGGTTTCAAGGAAACACCTTAATAGGACTAGTAAACATGTGGTTTGTAGTTAGAAGAGATCAAAGATGGTGTTTGTGGCTTGATGTGGGACGGCACAAAGTGGAAGTAGAGAGAGTTTTGAGAGTGAATTGCATGGGTGAAATGGTTAAGTGAAAACCATTTGTTGGTTTTGTTAAGTTTGGTGGAAGGCTTAGCTTAAAGTGTAAGCATGAGCTTACACTTGTATAAACAAGTTAAGTTTTGTGCCACCTATGTGTGGTGAGGTTTTCTTGCCGTCCCATGTAAGCTAGTGGGATGGGGCAAAGTGTTTTGTCCCATCTCACTAGTTTACGGGTATTTCTCGATTCTAGTTTTCTCGATTTGCGTGCCCTCGGGTCGTTTTACGAAAAACGTTTTTATAAATTATGAATCACCGTCATAAAACGAATCCAATAAAAATTGTCTCATCAAAAACGGAGTTCAAAAATGTAAATACGTAATCCTAAGGTTTCCGGTTTAGTCGTAAAAGACGCCAAATTATGCACGTAAGCCCAAATTTAAATCCGTAAATTGTGAGTTCGTCAACCAACACAAAAATAAGTTTCAAAATATTATACGAGAAAATATTTAACTACCTGAAAATGTTAGATTTGTCACATTTATAGCATCAAGCTGAATGAAGTCAACCCTACTAGTCAACTAGCATGTTTGGTTGCTAAAGCCTCAGAAGATGAAGCCACTCAATGGCACAGAAGGATGGGACATGTGAACTTCAAGACCATTCACAAACTAGCAAATATGAACCTGGTCTCTGGTTTACCTCCCAAGTCATTTAGAAATGATATTAATTGTCTTGCTTGCAGCAAAGGCAAACAACATAAAGCATCCTTCAAGGCCATTACTGCTCTCAGCCTTATCACTGAACCATTGCAACTACTACACATGGATTTATTTGGACCTACCTCTATTAGGAGCATTGATCACAAACAATTCTGTCAGGTGGTAACTGATGGATATAGCAGGTTTATGTGGGTTTTCTTCATGGCTGCCAAGAGTGAGACCTACTCAATTCTAAAAGATTTTATTACACTTATAGAGAATCAGTTATCCAAGAAGGTTGAAGGTATTCGATGTGATAATGGAACCGAATTTAAAAATGCAGACCTCATAGCACTTTGTAATTCTAAAGGCATCAAAAGAGATTATAGTGCAGCAAGAACTCCTCAACAGAATGGTGTGGCAGAAAGAAAGAACAAGACTCTAATAGAAGCAGCAAGAACAATGCTTGCCGATTCCAAGCTTCCAACCATGTTCTGGACAGAAGCTGTTAATACTGCAAGTTATGTTTTGAATAGACTTTCTATTACAAATCCTCACAAGAAGACCCCTTATGAGCTCCTAACAGCCAAAGTTCCAAATATTGCTCATTTGAAGCCATTTGGGTGTCCTGTCACCATTCTAAATACTAGTGACTATTTGGGGAAATTTGATGGCAAGGCAGATGAAGGATACATTGTGGGATATTCAGCTCACTCTCGGGCTTATCGTGTCTACAATCTCCAAGCCAAGCGAGTAACTGAAACTATAAATCTCAGGTATTTTGATCTTGATTATCTTAGTGATTCATTAGGATATTTTTGTTTCAAAACTAACCATGATGCAGGTCCACAAGTGTTTGCAACTTCTAGTACAGGTGCTCACTCTAGTCTTTCTAACTCAGATGACGAGGATGATATTTTTGTTGTTCCATCCTATTCCACCACAGTCTCTCCTACTCCTCCTAGTGATGCAACTCCATTGGATGTATTGGATTCACAAGTAGCTCTTGACACATTACTCAAACAACAAGAAGAAGCTACTACAGCAGCAGCTCAAGGTGGCTTTGAGTTTCCCTTGAATATGCCTACTGACAAAGCTGCTCCTAGTACTCTAACTACTACTCCTAGTGCTAGTTTAACACCTATTGGTAGTCCGGCTAGTGAGTCTACTTCCCATACTAGATTCTCAAGTCCTTCTGACCTGGGGAACCATCAAAAGAAGTCTTCTACCAAGCTGGATGATATTCATAAACAACCAATTAATGGCATTTTCAACACTGCTTCATATGATGATGACTTTGTTAGAGATCTTAATAACTTAGCACCAGAAGTGGAGGTAGCTTCCAATCCAGTGTTGCAATCACACAAAGATCATCCTACTACTCAAATCATTGGAGATCCTGGTTCTACTGTCAAGACACGCAGAATGCATAAGAAGGCCACGTCTGATCATCATGCTCTTGTGAGCTATATTGAAGATCAAAAGCGTAATAATCATACGGACTTTCAACACTGTTTGTTTGCTTGTTTTCTTTCACCAATATGTATAGTGATTGGTGACTTTCATTCATTATAGTTAAAAAAAAATAATAACAATTAAAAAAAACACATGAGAAAAAAAATATACTTTTTATATAATATCTGCTTATACTTTAAACAAATCCTGGATTTTACACTTGTGAATAATATACCATCTGCTTATACTGTTTCCAAACTTTGGGTTCCTGTTGCTGAGTCACACTTGTGCTGGTTGATTGTTGCATCTGGTGTTGGACTTGGTCCTCACAACAAATGGTCCTCAACTCACCATGTCTAACCGACAAGTAAGAGTTGATTCACCTTGAGGGTACGGCTCCTGGTG
The DNA here is from genome assembly GCA_025667525.1 of Glebionis coronaria. NCBI lineage: Eukaryota > Viridiplantae > Streptophyta > Magnoliopsida > Asterales > Asteraceae > Glebionis > Glebionis coronaria. The sequence continues at coordinate 61,903,141 of CM046875.1, forward strand.
TGATTCTCAAATCTGTTGATGGTTGCTAGGTTACCCAAAACTGGATGGTTTTCACTTGCCATGGTCCTAGACTGAAAAGTGGCTAATCCAAGGGGGTACGGCTCTTGGTAAAGATTTTATCAAATCCGTTGATAGCTGTAATAGCTTGCTTAAAGCTATAGGGTTTTCAACTCACCGATGCTTCATTGCTAAGAGTTGGCGAGTCCAGAAGGGTACGGCTTCTGGTAAAGACATATCAAATCCGTTGACGGTTGTGATGGTTTGCCTAAAATCATCAGGGTACCCCCAATCACCATTGATTCACGTTCTAAGAGTTGGGCTGGGTTTTGGTCTCCAAAGGTGATTCTTATTCCACCAAAAAGACTGGCTAGCCCAAGAGCGAGCAGCTACTTGGTAAAGGATCATCAAATATGCTCATGTTGCTATAAAGATTCAACACGATGCTGATTTGTTTCAAGCTTTGGAGAAGCTTCTAGTGATCCATGTTGCGGCGGTTCTTATGTTTCTTATCTTGTTGATGCTGCTGTTTCTTTTGTTGTTTCAATCCTCAAGCTTTATTGAACGTTTTACCAGGAAAATTGAACTCAACAGGTCAAATTCAAGTTTAGGGGAGGATTGTTAGGACCATTGGAATAGTTAATTGTAATAGGTAGGCTAGGAGGTATGTAGTTCCTCCTGGTCATAGTAGTAGTAGGAGCAAGTCGTGCTCCTGGTCTTAGTTAATGTCAAACTTTATTATTTAGTTATTATTCTGTTAGGATATGCATGAGATATGTTAGGAAAGGATATGCATATCAGTTTTACACGTTTTGTTTAATGTTGTATTAAGGTTTCCTTGTAGTATAAAAGGAACCTTAGGCAAAAGGTTATACACACCTTCATCAAACGTAATTCTAGTTGTCATTAATATTAGAAATCCTTAGAAAAGGATCAAGTCATTATAGTTATTTTGTTCTTCTTGATAGTATTTGTATTCCGCACTTATATTGTGTATAGAGTCTCTTTGTGAATAGACTTGTGATTACAGAAGTCGTTCACCGTTCCTGACGGGCTGCAAGATCCACATCTAGTGGACCCAACAGACTCCTCTGTTTCGAGTGGCCTCCCGCTCGAAACGATTCCTTCAAAGATCTTGACATACTGAAATCTTGGTCCTGATGACCCTGTCTTGACGATGGTGAATAGTTTCTGGTTCCATATTTAAGATGGATTTTCTAAATCTGATAGAATGAATAAGATATTGCATGTAGTATACATGAAACAGTACGTACAATCATCCTGAAAAGATAACATTTATATCTCTGAGCAAGCTGCTGAAAATATATAGGGACGAGCTACGTGAACAATTGTGAACGTGCTACGTGAGCAATTGTAAATGTGGTTCACGATTACATGAGGAACGTTGTGCATGAAGTATATCATGATTATACTACGTGAAACATACTGTGGATGTGATACTAGAACATATCATGAACGTATAATGACTGAGGAAAGAATGCTAAACGATACGGCCTGAGATGTGAAACGTCTGCCTGGTTATGGAATAGCTGTGCTAAACTTTAGGTTGGTTTCTTAAGCTTTCGGTAACCAAAGTCAGTAATAAACTATGAAATGTGTATCGCGAAATGGCACACTAGCTTGAATGTGACCAATGGTATGAACGCTAACTTGAGCTTAAATCATGAGATAGGACAAAACATGAACTAAAACAGCATGATACTACGAATGAGACGTAACCGTGAGAGTGCAAAATAAACGTGAACGTGAATGCGAACGTACACATGATCGTGAACATGAGCGTGAACACGATTCGTGAACGCAAATTTCCATCTGACAAGATTGTTGTCGAAATATCTTGGAATCATGCGATCTATTGCTGAATTTCTTGCAGATTTGTTACTGCATAACTATTTCAGATAAAAGAAAACGTGTAGGCTGGGTTAACTGGTTAACAATGACTTAAATAGCGTCATGCTTCGTCTGAGTTTGTGATCAATGAATATACTGACGATTTTGTCTGAGATTCATGGAAAAATTTTATTCATAAATTTCATAATATAGCTAGAGCATTAGGGAGCTCAGAAGTATAAACTCAAAATTTTAGAGAGACGGTAATATGTGCAACAGTAGTCTGGAAACGTCATGTTCTCACCATTGATGGTAGCATGATCGGAAATTTGTTCTAGAAAATATTTAAGACATCGTAGCAGATCAGATAAACCTGCTATTTATGGAATGAACATTGATTAAGAATGATGATATTGTCAAAAAATTTAGTGGTCGATACATGATCTCATGATACCGGCCTTCTTCCTGATAGACATGAACGTTGAACTTCTTGTGGTGCGCTAGGGCGAATAAAGCCTCATTCTGTAATTCTTGCAGCAAATGTTACAACTCTTTTAAACTCAGTTGAAGCCCTAGAATAAGGAGTTTTGAAAACAGGTTCTGTTCTTTATACAAGCTCGATGTTAAATTATGTCTCATGGTTAGGAAGGAATTTCTTGAACACCTTCTCAATCACTTCTGGAAATGCTAAAGAAAGAAAATCTACTGATCATAAATTTAAGAACCTCAGAAGTGAATTATAACTGGTGGCTAGAAAGTCTTCGTAGTTATGGATTGATAAGTCACGCGCTTGTAAAGCAGAAACAATTTGTACTTATTTCCTGGCCAAAATATAAAGAATATATTTGGGATCTAGTGTAATACCAGTGAATGTGCCGTATGATGCTAAGTTATTGTCTCAAGAGTTGTTTAGTATGAGCATCTCTCTTATGTTACGACTCACTTGTGGATGTGATATCCCGAGCCCAACGTCGTTTATTTAATCCTATTTTATGAATATTTTTGAATTTTTTTTAAGAAATTTCGTTTGCTATATATTTGACGGTTTAAGTGGAAACCAGCGTTTACGGTCTTAATTTTAACATTTGATGGTTTAAGAAGAACCGATGACGACTACGATACCGACGGATGCCCAAAATTTATCTTTTGTTATCGATTGATCGATATTTGAGTTTTTCGAGATTTTATTTTTATTACGTGTTAAGTCGAGTCGGAACCATATGTATATTCGTTTTGTGTGCGTTTGAATCATTTAAAAGTATTTTGAGATAGCCGGGACGAACCTCGACTCCCGTAAAAATTTAAAACCGACTACTAGCCATAATCCCTCTCTTTAAATAGTTGTTTGCTAAAAAGGCCAAAATATAGCTAAGTTGTCAATTTTGGTCCCTCCATTTTTACAAAAGGGAACTTAGACACACACACGAATCATTTTCACCTCAAAAATTTTCACACATCTCTCCCCCTCTCTCTCTAACATACGGCATCACCACCACCACCCTAAACCACCACAAAAACTTGATTTTTGACAAATCCTGTTAGAAAGTGAGTTAAACTTTAGGGTTCGTTTGGTAATTTGTTTGACTTGTCCTACAAGTTTTGTTATTTTTAGTATGTTTGGATTTAGTATGTTTTAGGTCATTGGTCTCCTATAAATAGAGGCCAATGTCATTAGTTTTTTTGGTAACTTTTGGATTGTAACTTTGAGTATTGAATAAAAGCTTCCGCTTAGTTTGTTCGTATTTGTTTTGTTCATTTGATTTATCCAACAAATCCAATCAAAGACCACCTCTTGTTTCATCATTGTAAGTACTCTAATCAATTAAAAACACACATGCAACATCTTTAATTTTTCAAGAATCAATGATTTCTCAAAAACATGTTTTGATGTAATTAAATCATGAATTTGTTTAATTAGTGAGTGGGTAATGTTAATTAAAACATAAAACAAGATGGGGATTTATGATTTTGGTGTTCTACAGCCCCAAAACCCACGAATTTATGGGGGTTTTTGGGTGTTCATGGTGTTTGATGAAATGTGTCATGGGTTGTGTTTATAAAGTTGTTTTTGGTGTTTTTGAATGGGTTAAACACATTGCATGTATGATTTAAGATTGGGTTTTGGTTAGGGTTTGAAGTTCTTGGTAGAGTAGGCTGTTTAGGATGATTGGGTATGATCATAAGTGGTTACAATATGTCAAGGTAATGTTAGAATTGATTGGAAACAAGTGTTAGATTGATTTTGAAAGAGGAAAATTTAGGCAGATTGTTCAAGCTTGTTTTCGTGGGTTTAACTTTGTAAACAGGTCATAAACATAGGATGTAGTTGTAGAGCGTTTTATTAGCTTCATTTTGGTATAAGGTAGACCTTACGACTCCAAATGAGTCAAAAGTTATGCTATTTTAAAAATACGTGTACCGGGAGATGAGAACCAACACAATCCGAATTTGTGTTTGGTTTTAGGTCAAATCCCGGGGACCATAGATAGAGTTTGGTAAATGATTGAAAGTTAATTTTTGGTTTCAAACCTGCATTTGTGAGTCTATTTTTAGACTTAGGTGTTGTATTGGTCAATGGTGTATTTTAAAAGGGTCAAATAGGTCCAACATGGTCAAAGTGCAAAATCAGTCCTAAATGTGTACGCATAGTAATGTGATGTGTAACGAGTCATAAAAGTGAAAACTTTTCATAGGATTAAATATGGGTTTTATACAGGTCATGAGGTATTTTTTTGAATTTTCTTGAAATTTATATAGGTGCTTAAGTCATAGCAAACAGCCCGTACTTTTGGTAAGTACCGTCAAATCTATAAAATGGGAATCAACTTTAATTACGTAGGTAAATGGTATAAGTCTAGCAACAACTACTTGTTTGATTTTGGCGTGAGTTTTCATAAACATTAAGTGTGTTTGCATATGCGTGTGTTTAGTACAATAATGTACACGGAGTATTGATTTGGTTTACGTACCTTGATTTTTAGGTCAAGTGTTTGATTTTCCCGGGCATCCACATCGTCGGTGACATTTCTCGTTACGTCTTCGCTAGAACCACTACTACTATGCCAGGTGAGTCTATAGCCTCGCTCTTTACTTATTTCAAACGTTTTTACCCACGAGGGGGATACATGCTATTTAAATGGAAATGAACATAAGTCATGAATGATTGTTGGACCCGAATGTTGCCTTAAATTGTGTTGAGTACCTAGTTGTAAAAGTCCCTAAATTCGTGAACTATTAACTATTTTCTTGCCCTTGTGTGGGTTGGAGATAGCCGCTTATACAATTGATAGTACTATGGGGTTGACGACCCTATCCGAGACGAGAGCTAGTACGTTGAGTACCCTCTGCGGACGGATAACTTGTGATAAGAAATAAGGTATAATTACAACTAATGCCTTTAGAAGGGGTACTGGTTTCACTTAAATCATGCCGGTCTTTGTACGCGGGTGATTGAGTTAACGGATTAGTGTCACGAGCTTAAACACAATTATTAGCTGTTGCTAAAGATAATATCCTTGAATAATAGATTGTGTGTACGACAATGCTATTGAATGGTCATGATTGGTTTTAAATACTTATGTTCAACTTATGATTTGATAAACCTATAGATTCGCTCAACCTTTGTGTTGACGGTTTTAAGCATGTGTTTCAGGTAACCAAGATTGATAGCAGCGGAGCATGCGAGGATGGAAGTTGTTGTGGCTTGGCGGTCTACTTTGTTTTTCCTCCCTTTTTGCACTTAAAAATTTTATATTAAGTCATGTGAACGAAAATGTACTTTTGGGTTGAGATTCAGTGGGGACCAAAACGCGACTCTGTTTTGTATTATCTCTAGGGTTTGGAAAACAGTAGACTTTGATGTTTTCAACAATTTTTAATTTATGTTTAAATTCCTACGTGTCTTTGAGTCGTTCGAAATAGCTTGTGTGTGATGATAACTGCATAGCACCCAAATGTTGCAGTTCTGTTGCGCATATGTTTTGGGGTGTTATATCTAGTAAGACGGATCTCGTCGTTAAATCTACTGAAACCCTTCATAATTACGGTATGTACTATGGATTCTTTTTTGGCTGTAAGGTAGATAATGTCTGAGTTAGATAAAGTTGACATGTGAATACTTTAACAAACATGGAAAATCTTGCTGAATATGTTTGTCTGTAACCTTACATAATGAACTCTGCGTGTTTAATCAGAATAATACTCTAGTAGTGGTAACTGAGTCTTTAATTATCTGATTTAGGCGTGTCATGACAAAAACGGTATACCCCTTTCTGAAGGGTACCCTGAATTACTGAGGGCCTGGTTTAGAAACATACTGGAGTTATGAGTTCTGACTCGTATTTTGAGAAAAGATTCGTATGACATGTACCATGATTGGTGTCTTGATATGTGTCTTTCGAAATGATACCTGAGACCTATGTGTTGACTGATGTCTTGACATGTGTCTTAGTGGATGAATCTGGACAAGGCTGAAATTTTTTGGTAACTGCTAGGATTTGCGGACCGGTTAGACTACTGACCTATGTATTTCTGGTCACGTCCGTTCTGGAGTTCTGATGGTTACTGACTGGTTAGTTATAAGCACAGTGGTTGTCACTACTGCTTTGTCTGTCAATTTATGACGGTCATTATCATGACCGTGATTCATGTAACTATTTTGGTGAGTGGCCGGCTGGTTCCGGTTCCCACTCTTCTGAATAAAGGTTAGCTGGGTGAAATGTGACATCTAGCTGAGAAGGTAAAACCATGGAATGGAATGGTAGAGTCTGATGGTTGAAATTTATTCTTGTCATAAATTTCAAATTTATAGTTTTCGTCCTTTGTTCTGCAGAGTCTTCATAGTATGAACGACACCAGCGTCTTGAGAGATCTCCAAAGTATCAACAGCATCAGCATTTGTGAGGTCTTCAAAGTGTTAGCATCATCAGCATCTGGTAAAATCTTCAACTCACGAGCAGCATCCGCACCTGGTAGAATATCGACAAGTGGAAACGCCTGAGATGACTGAGGATCGATTAGCAATATCCATGGAGTAGGGTACCTGGTGTACACCTGGACTACTGTACATGAAGTACAAAATGAATACTGCACATGAAGTATATATGAGACAATGTACGTGGAATACACATGAAATACTATACATGAAGTATAACTGAGATACTGTACATGGGTACATATGGAATACTATACATGGCACTGGTGGAAATTTTATGGGATGATCGACACTGGTGTTGCTTGTCTGACATGATCAAGCAAATAATTTGATTTAAACGGTAGTAAACTGATCTGAAATAAGTAACATGATATGCTGACAATTCCTGCGTCGACTTACTGCTGGTTGTATCGAGGCTGAAGAGTATGATATAATCGAAGTCCCAACAGTGGTCAGCATGAAGCATGATCAATAAAGGCCAATCCTGATTTATCATGAAAATGGTTTTACTGAAATTCTTTTTGTGTCAGCATGGAGACATTTATCATTCTGCTGAACATAAAACCCTCGCATGGGGACATGAAACTGAAACAGGGTGAAAGCGATATCAACTTGGGATTGTGCGAACTGGATTGTTATAAAGACTATAAAAGTATGATCAACCGAGGTTTAACATCAACTGATGTGGATGGCTATGGTTCAATCCACATAATTCAAGGAACAAAACATATGACTAAGTATGGGCGATTCTGGTTCGATCCATGCTTGTTAAAATTTTCTGAGAACTATCATGTATAGAAATATATAATCTGGCACTAAATATGGTTGGCTGTAGTCCAGTCCATACTTGTCCAAATTTATGAAATGTCCTGATATGACAAAGGTGAACAACTATGAATTGGTTCACAAAACAACCTTCGACTAAATAGCATGAAATTTGACCTGAACAATGGTGAACGTTTATGGCTGGTTCACCAAGTAATGCTTGACTGATAACATGAATCTGACATGAGTAAGGATGAACGCCTAGGGACAATTCATCAATACAAAATATGAATGGGAAAGGGTGAACGCCTATGGGTCGGTTCACCAAAACAAAATTCGCAGAAAAGCACATGCGACTAAATATGGCCAGTCTTGTACCAACCTTTTACTTAGTCAAAAACTTTAAGAAAACCGACTTATAACTGAAGAAAACTGACTGATAAATGCATGAGAAACATGAAAGATAACAACGCTAAAATCTGGAAAGTTCCTGGTGGCTACCCACTAGTCACAGGTCAAGTTTTAGAGCCTACAGGTCGAACCTGGCTCTGATACCATAATTGTAACACCCTACTTGGATAAGTGGACCGTTACGTGTATTTATGGCGTGTCATCAAAGCATAAGGTAAATGTCTTAAAACATTAACTGACCATAAAGGAAATACCGGAATCGAACATCAGTAATCCAAACATAAGCTCAAAAGATGAAAAGTAAAATACTGAAGGAAAGGACTAAACAATGTCCAAATAAGCAGAATAATGTAAGAAGTGCATAAAGTAAGAAGTTTGGATAGCTTCTATTCAATGCACATGCTATCAAAATCCTAAGAGTGTCCTGGCGTACCTGCCGCTAGAACATGAAAGGACTACGGCTGAGCATAACGCTCAATGAACGGATATAAAGCATGATAAGGAATTACTGAAATGAAACAGATGATAAAATACTCGAGATGTAAGACTGACATGTAAAGTTGCAGCGGAAATCTGTGTATAATCTGTAAAGTCTGATTTATAAAATAATAAAGTTGAACTGTTATCTGTTAAATCGGAAAACATGCATTTACTGTATTTTAATTGCCAGAGCTTAAATAGGTCATGTGCTGTAACAACGGTGCATAAATAACTGGAGGGGTGACCTCGTCATGCTGTAGAGGGGTGACCTCTAAATACTGTGCTGGGTGGAGGGATCAGCTCCAATGTGAAGGATGTAGAGCACACACCACATTCACTTGATAACTGTAAACTGATAAGCCTAGGATGCATCCATACGCCCCACTAATAATACAGATAAAATGGCCAAGCTGAGCTGAGTGGGACGCTGCAGGATATCACTCTCCCACAGGTGAGTCATGACACCGGTGCCTCAAGTGTCATGGTTACGGTACCTCCGTAACTAGTACCACTAACTGGTCATGCGTGTATATAAGGCTCAGACAATATCTTTATTAAAATAATTTCTAATAATTTATAACATGTACTGGGTAAAACATTTGGCTGTAGACGGAGAATCCTAATCATGCATAGAAAGGAAGTCGTTACTGAAAGGACCGAAAATCCGTACCTCGTGTCCAGTAACTGACTAAAGGAAGACTGAACGAACACTACTCGGGCTTCACGGAAGCTACAATAATAAGGGACATGAATGAGTTGTCTGTACATGACATGAGTTAATGGTTCTTGACTTGATTTACTGATTATTGACTTGTTATACATGTTCATGAATTATTATGTATTTCCTTAATTTGGCATGGTCTGTGAGTTCTTGATAAAGTTTATCATGCAATAAGCTGATTAAATAAGCCTATTATAGACACTGAGGCTTATTAAATATATCTGATAAGTTCTTATTAATTAAATGTCAGAAAAGAGTAAAGTTTATAAAATAAAAATGTGACATGTCATTTATTGAATGTACCGTATATTTAGTTGTGTTATTTGCTCTCCATTAGTATAACATAAAAGATTAATTTAACATTACAAGTATTATACACAAAATATCTTAGGAGTTCCATCAAAACCTTAAGATCAAAATAAATGCATGCTAGTTGCACCAACAGTAGGTTATAAAATTGGTTTCATGCATGTTTCACAATTTTTGTATAACAAAACGCAGTTTCAAGTTGAAAGCAGCTTAAGTTAGATACTTAGGTGATTAGCTCATTATTAACATAACCATGTGTCTTCTACTTACTGTGTTTATAACACAACCAAGCGCCATTTTTTTTGTTTAAGATTAACCACTTCGAATCATATAGTCTTAGACATTCAAACTGGATTACTATCGTTAGTGAGTATTTACATAAAGCCAAATAAAGAATTATAAGCCCCCGACTTGACGTTAATAGCTGTATACTCGCCATGGGGTTTTTACCTTAGTATGCAAATTAGACAAAATTATGTAACTACAAGTATTAAACTTTTATAGTAGATTAAGCAACAAGCATGGTGACCCAAATGATAATCAACGAGAGGAGTAGAAACCATGTTATGACTAATAAATCAAAAGTGGATGTGAGTCCAAGGATATACCTCCAAAACAACCGAGTACGATGATGAATATCCAACGAGTATGAAAACCGACTCGAAATCCAAACAAGAACCGATCGAGATCTACACTCGAACAAATCCAAAAACGATCAGAAGTCGGCTTCTATATACTCGAACAATGAGCCAAAACTGGACTCTATAGTTTCCCCCTCGTGGTCGAATCCGAATAGTGAATGACCATGGGCACGAGCACAACAAAAAAATGAAAAACAAAATAGTATCTTGAGTAGTAATACTATTAGATTGACTCACTCAACCTTCGCTGCCTACCATTCCTCCTCTCTTGTTGTTCTCTCCTTTGTGGTTGGCGGCCAGAGCACCAACACCCAGGGTTTTATCTTTTTTTTTTCTTTTCTAAATGAAGTGTTAACTTTACTCACCGGTTGTTAAATTAATTCATGGGTCGGGCCTTGTTTCTCTTTTAGGCCGGCCAAAACAGCCCATATGTTCACTTGTTTCATTTTTCGTGTCTATTAATCCTTGTGTTTAAATCTTGACTGTAATAATTATCTACTGCATAGATAAAGATTAGGTTATACTTGATTAGTTATTATTATTTATTAACAGAATAAATAATTACATAATCCTTTTCTGGATAATTAATCCCCGTAATATTTAAATAAACAGAGGCTGTGTATTTACTGTTAACGTTTAATATATAATTTCTGAACTTAATAATTATCTTCTGGATAATTATTTTGTTGTAGTATTTATATAAACTGAGGCTGCGTATTTATTGTTTACGTTTAGTTAAAGTTAAAGCTGAGACTACGCGTATTTAATATTTGGGGATTTTAAATACGGGTTTTACAGATTACCTTTGTGATTTGGTTACACAACAATCACACATGAATTAAATGAGCAGAAGTAAACCGTCCTTTTTTTCTTCTGCCGACATTCAACACCAACCCAAAACCCTAAATTATGTTTAAATGTTTTTTCTAAAAGGAAAATGGGGGTTGTCCGTTTGTTTTGTTTGTAAAAATGGGTCGGGTTCTATAGCCCACATTCTCATTCCTTCTTTTAGTTAATAAGTTGGGGCCCAACATAGTATATGCACACCTTTTATATTTCATTTCGTATTTTTAAATATTCGCGACCGTGTTCTCGTTTTAATATATGAATTGTATTTATTAATTTATTTTCCTGGAAATTAAATACTTACGTAATAACTGGATAGTTAGAAATTATATATTTTTCTGGATAATTAATTACGTAACGTTTAAATAAAACTGATACTGCGTATAGTTAACGTTCCCGGATTTTTAAAATGGTGATACCGAAATAGCTAATATTAATTATTTTCTGAATAATTAATTATGTCATGTTTTACTTAAAACTGAGAGTGTGTATAATTTATATTCTTGGGTTTTAAATGCGGGTTTTACAATTCTTCCCATCTAAAAAAATAATTCGTCCTCGAATTAAGGATGCGATAATGCTGTGGTTTTACAATTTACCTCTCTAAAAGGAAAATTCGTCCTCGAATTAAGGTAATAAGCGGATGAAGTTATAAAAGCTGGAAAGGACACATAGGCTGAAAGAATATGAAAGATGAAATGACATATAAGTTGAAAGATAATTCGTCCTCGAAATAAGACATAATGCTACTGAAAGAGTATAGCATGGCCTGACTGAAGAGAACGTGGAACATAACATGCCTGAAAGAACTTAACTGAATTATTGAAGGAAAAAGGATGAGAGGTCCGGATGGACTCCTCCGTTCCGAGTGGCTTCCCGCTCGAAACGACTCCTTCAAGGTCTAACCACAATGAAATTTTGGTCCTGATGACTCTATCCTGACGATGTTGAATAGTTTCTGGTTCCATACTTAAGATGGATTTTCTGATACTGATATAATGAATAAGCTATAGCATATAGTATACATGAAATGGTACGTATAAATATCCTGAAAAGATAACATGTATATCTTTGAGCGAGCTGCTGACAATATATAGGGACGAACTATGTGAAAAATTGTGAATGTGTTACGTGAGCAATTGTGAACGTTGTTCACGATTATATGAGGAACGTTGTGCATAAAGTATATCTTGAATGTGATACGTGAACATGTTGTGAACGTGATACTAGAACATATCATGAACGTATGCTGACTAAGGAAGGAATGCCAAATGATACGGCCTGAGACGTAAAATGTCTATCTAGATATGGAAAAGCTGTGCTACAATTAAGTCTGGTTTTTATTTTCAAGCTTTCTGTAACTATATTTAGTAACAAGCTGTGAAATGCGTATCGTGAGATGGAACACGAACCCGAACATGAACAATGTCATGAATACGAATGTGAATTTAAATCATGTGATAGCACAAATATGAACTGAAACAATATCCTAATGGGAATGTGAGACGTAAACGTGAAGATGAACGTAAACGTAAAGTGAACGTAAACATACACGTGATCGTGAACATGAATTCTTTCTGATATGATGGTTGATGGAATACCTTGAAATCGTATGATTTACTACTGAATTTTATGCGGGTCCGCTATTGCGTAATCCTTTCGGATGATAGAAAACGCGTAGGCTGATTACATGGTGGAAAATTACTTAGATAGTATCATATTTCTTCTAAGTCTGTGGTAACTGATAAAAATCTTCATGAAATCTTGTCTCATTCCTCTTCCGAATTCCTAATGGTTGTAATAACTCACTAGCATGATGGCGTTCTATCTTGAACCTGCGGTATGTCAGGCATCTAGATATGAACCTAGCTGCATCAATGTGTTATACTTCTTTTATCAAAATTCTGCCTGGGATTATGGTACTTTGGTGGAATCTGGGTGAATAGTCATGAAAGAAGTATGAGTCTCGGTACATTAGGCCTTTACTAGCGCATGATCTTATGGGATGCAAAATTTTAGTGTAGGTTCTCTCCTTTATACATAAGCTTAGTCGTGGAAAGCTAATCGTGAGAACTGTTAGCAATTTCTGCGGTAATGGTCAACTGGATTCTAGAAAACTTCGTATTTCAGTCACCGACGTCGGTCTTGACCACCTGGTGATGTCCTTCACCTTCGAAGGATTTTCAAAATTTCTTTTTGCTGAGATAAGGTGGCTCAGAAATGCCACCTTGTTCTACTGGAATTCATATCTGGAAAGATGCGTATATAATTTTCTCCTATAGGAGAATCTGTACAACTGTGAGAAGATGATTCTCGTGTTCTTCTCTAGAATTTAGCAGGTCTGGATGTTATCAATGAATATACTGACGATTTTGTCCAAGAATCCATGGAAAAATTTTATTCATCAATTTCATACTATAGCTGGAGCATTTGGGAGCTCAGAAGTATAAATTGAAATTTGGAGAGACCATAATGTGTGCAAAAGCAGTCTTGGAAACATCATGTTCTTTCTCTCACCACTAATGGTGCCATGATCGGAAATTGCTCTAAAAAATGTTTAAGACATCGTAACAGATATGATAAGATTTATATACGTGGAATGAACATCGATTAAGAATGGCGATCTTGTAAAAATATTTGGTGGTCGATACATGATCTCATTGTACCGGCATTCTTCCTGATAGACAGAAAACGGTGTACCTCCTGGTGGTGCGCTAAGACGATTAAAGCCTCGTTTCGGTAACTCTTGCAAATAATGCTGCAACTCTTTTAACTCAACTAAAGTCTTGCGATAAAGAGTTCTGAAAACAGTTTCTGTCCTTGAGACAAACTCGAAGTTAAACTCTGTCTCGTGGTTAGGCAGGAATTTTTGGAAAACCTTCTGGAATAACATCTAGAAACTTTGGGATAATCTGCTGATCATGAATTTAAGGAATTTCAGAAGTGAATTTATAATTGGTAGCTGAAAAAAAAGTCTTCGTAGCTTTGGAATGATAAGTCATTTGCTGTAAAGTATAACAACTTGTACTGATTTTCCTGGCAGGAAGTAATGGTTATAATTGGGAGTTACTAAGACGGATATTGTATTCAAATGGGATAAAAATCTTTATAAAACATGGTGATACGGTGGAGTCTTTTCTGGTTGGGAGGTAAGTAATACCTGATTTAAGATAAAGCTGACATAAGAATACATGAAGTAAACGTGGTAGATTTCGCGGAATGTGTTCGTCTGTAACTTTAAAGAACGAACACTGCATGTCTAACCTGAATAATACACCAGTGGCGGTAACTGAATTGTAATGGTTTGATTTATGCATGGCATAACAAAACGGTATACCCCCTTTGGAGGGTACCCTGAATTACCGAGGATCTGGTCTAGAAGGCATACTAGAGTTGTGAGTCTTGACTCGTGCCTTGAGAAGATATTCATATGACATGTATCGTGCCTGGTGTCCAGATATGTGTCTCCCGAAATGATACCTGAGACCTGTGTCTTGACTGATGTCTTGACATGTGTTTTAGTAGATGAATCTGAACAAGGCTGGAAAATTTTGGTTACTGCTAGGGTTGGCAGACCGATTAGACTGCTGACCTCTGTATTTCTGATCATGTCCGTTCTGGAGTTCCGATGGTTACTGACTGATTAATTATTAGTACGGTGGTTGTCACTACTGCTTTGTCTGTCAATTTAAGACGGTCATTATCATGAGCGTAATTCATGTAACTATTTCTGCTGAGTGGTCGGTTGGGTACCAGTTTCCACTCATGTGACTAAAAATATAGCAGTGTGACGTGTGCCATATTAACTGAGGAAGTAAAAGCATGGAATGGTATGGTAACGTCTGATGGTTGAAGTATATTTTTGTCAGGAATTTCAAATTTATAGTTTTCGTCCTTGCTCTGAAGAGTCTTCATAATATAAACAACATCAACATCTTGTGGAATCTCTAAAGTATCAGCAACATCGGCATTCGTGAGGTCTTCGAAGTGTTAGCAGCATCAGTATCTGGTAAAATCTTCAACTCACAAGCAGCATCAGCATCTGGTAGAATATCGATAAGTGGAAACGCCTGAGATGATTAAGGATCGATTAACAGTACACATGGAATAAGGTATATGGAATACACCTGAATACTGTATGTGAAGTACACGATGAATGTTATACATGTAGTACACCTGAGATACTGTTCATGGAGTACACATGAAATACTGTACATGGCTCCGATGGCAATTCTTGAGATGATCGATACTAGTGTGAACCGTTTGATATGGTCAACGGAAGAAAATTTGATTTAACTAGTTAGCACCTGAACTGAAACAAGTAACATGAGAGGCTGACAATTCCTGCGTAGACTTAATGCTGGTTGTATAGAGGCTCAAAAGTATGATTAAACGGATTTTCATCAATGGTTAGCATGAAGACATGATTGATGAAGACCAAACATGAGTTATCATGAAAACAAAATTTTACTGTAGTCCTTATGTATCTTAGCATGAAAACATCATCACTTTGCTGATAACATAGTCTTCGTAAGGAGACATGAAACTTAATCAGCATGAAAACGACATCCACATGGGCATGAAACTTGACTGTTACAAAGAACATAAAAGTGAAATCAACTGTGGTTTAACATCAACTGATGTGGATGGATATGGTTCAATCCACAGAACTCAAAGGAGAAAACATGTGACTAAGTATGAGCGTTTCTGGTTCAATCCATACTTTCCAAACTTTTATGAGAACTTTCATGTGTAGAAGTTTATAATCTGGGACTAAATATGCATGGCTGTAGTCCAAACCATACTAGTAAAAAAATTTCAATGAAACATTATGATATGATCAAAGGTGAACAACTATGGGTCAGTTCACCAACACAACTATTTTCTGAAAACATTAAAATTGACCTAAGAAATGGTGAACGCATATGGGTCAGCTCACCAATAACATTCGACTGAAAAACAAGAATCTGGCATGAGTAAGGGTAAACGCCTATGGGCCGGTTTACCAATACAAAATCTTAACGGGCAAGGGTGAACGCCTATGGGTCGGTTAACCAAAACGAAAATTCACAGAAAAGCACATGCGACTAAATATGGTCAGTCCTTTACCAACCTTTTACTTAGTAAAAAACTTTAAGAAAACTGACTGATAACTAAATAAAACTGAATGATAAATGCATGAGAACATGAAAGATAACAACACCAAAATCTGAGAAGTTCCTGGTGACTACCCACTAGTCACATGTCAAGTTTTAGAGCCTATAGGTCGAACCTTGCACTCTGATACCATAATTGTAACGCCCCACTTGGATAAGTGGACCGTTACGTATATTTATGCGTGTCATCAAAGCATAATGTAAATGTCCCAAAAACATTAACTGACCATAAAGGAAATACCGGAATCAAACAATTGTAATGCAAACAAAGCTCAAAACATGAAAAGTAAATACTGAAGGAAAGGACTAAACAATGTCCAATTAAACAGAATAATATAAGAAGTGCATAAAGTAAGAAGTCTGGATAGCTTCCATCCAAATGGACATGCTCTCAGAATCCTAAGAGCGTCCTCGTGTACCTGCCGTTAGAACATGAAAGGAACTACGGCTAAGCATAACGCCCAGAGAACGGATATGAAGCATGATAAGAAATACTGAAATGTAGCAGATGATAAAATACTGAATCTGTAAGACTAATAAGTAAAGTTGCAGCAGAAATCTGTGTATAATCTGAAAAGTCTAATTTATAAATAATAAAGCTGAACTGTTATATGTTAAATTTGAAAACATGCATTTACTGTATTTTAATTGACAAGAGCTTATATAGGTCATGTGCTATAACAAGTGCTGCATGAATAAATGGAGGGGTGACCTCGTCATGCTGTAGAGGGGTGATCTCTAAATAATGTGGTGGGTGGAGGGATCAACTCCAATGTGAAGGATGTAGAGCACACACCACATTCACCTGATAACTGTAAACTGATAGCCTAGGATGCATCCATACGCCCCGCTGATAATACTGATAAATAACCAAGCTGAAATAAATGGGACGTTGCGAGAAATCACTCCCTCGCAGAGGAGTCATGACACAGGTGCCTCTAGTGTCATGGTTACGGTACCTCCGTAACTAGTACATAAACTGGTCATGCTTGTATATAAAGCTCAGGCTATTTATTTAGTTATTAAAATGATTACTGATAAGCTTAAAGCATATATTGGGGAAAACATTTGGTTGCAGACGGGGAATCCTAATCATGCATAGAAGGAAGTCCTTACTGAAGGACGGGAAATCCGTACCTCGTGTCCAGTATTGAAATAAGAATGAAAGTTGAACGATGTACTCCGACTTCACGGTTACTACATAAATAAAGGACGCGAAATGAGTTGTCTGATTACTGTATACTGTTTATTATTGTTCTTAATTCATTTTGTGTGTTCTCGTATTATTTTACTGGTTGCGTACAAACTGATTAATCTGACTGTCCGGTGTATTTCTAATAAATCTCACTGTTCTTAGAATGTTTACTGATTAGTATATATCCTGTATTTATGTTTGCTGTGTATTATACTGTGTTCTAATATTTTTGATATTACCATATATAGCAACCTACCATAAATAGAAAGTTTCCTAAAATAGCACGTTCTTAAATAGAAAGGTTATCCAAAATAGTTTCATAAATAATTAGAACGTTTTATAATAATCAAGTATTAAATAAGCAATTTCATATAACGTGATTAACTTTAATAAACGCTAATTAAATTAAAGTGAAAAATTTTATAACTTGATTCATTCATTCAAAACAATTTAATTAAAATATACTTTTAGAATCACTAAAACGTACGCGTCTTGTTAAATTTTTCGTGTCACCCAAACCCGAACCAAAACTAAACCAAACCCCGAGACGCCCATGTCTCGGGTTAGTCCAACCAAGCCCACCTCAGCCCTTGACTGTGGTTATCCCGCTGCCGACAACAAACAGTAGCCACCGACTTAAGCCGGCAGCCACTGTTGCCCCTTTGAGGTTCCCACTGTTTGGGTCTAGTTCCCACTGCTTTGCATTAAGTTCCCACTGCTTAGTTATAATTTCTATAAAACCCGCATGCTTTTACCATGAATAGTACCCTTAAGATCGTATGTACTAGGTTAAAACTTTCCTATTATAGCATGATTACGATTACGTGTTAGGATTTTACGTATTACGTACGTGTTAGAACACGATAAGTATTTTATATGAACGATCACGTAATAATTATTTAGCAATAATTAATCACGAACATGCGATCACGAAATCACGAGAGTAATTAAACACGAGCTATCATTAATTACGTATATATATTTAATACGAGCATAATTAAATATATTAGATTATGGTATTTACGTAACGAGAACATTTAAAACACGAACATAATTAAACACAAACGACTAACTAAATAACAAGACACGAAAAGAGGTACGGGAACCCCATGGGGGGTCCCTACCCGCGGCTAAAACAAGGGTAATGGGCCAAGCCCATTACCAGTTTTACTAAAAGGAGGGTTAATTAGTTTTACTACTCAAAATTACTTTACAGAAGATTTCAAGAAAAACCTAAAACCCTCCCTTCTCCTCCTCTTTGTGCCGCCACCTACATATCACCAAACAAGGTGATTCATTGATCTTGGATCTTGAAGATTTGTTGTTTGTTCGTGTTTGTTCTTCACCCTCTTGATCCACGAATACGGTAAAACCTTTTTTTAACCTTTTCTTTTTAATTAATCTTTTTACTAATGATGAACATGGGTTGTTTTTATAAAAACACATTAATTAAACATAGATCTAACATGTTTTAATGATTAAATAAATCAAAGGGTCGATTTAAGGGGTGTTTTAGATCTGGCCGCAGGCTGCAACCGACCCCAAAGAGGTTTCGGTTTGCTTAGCCGACACCACCAAGACCATATTGGTCTTGGTTGGTGCGTGTGGGTCCCACGGCAGCAAGGGGGTACCCCGATTTGGTTCGGGGTACGGTGTCGATTTCATGTCCGGTTCATGGTTTTTAGTCTAGATCTGGTTCATGGTGTATGTTTAGTTTTTATTTTTTTTATGATCTTATGTTAAAATTAAATTAATAATATGACATGATTAATTTAATTACATGACTTAGGTTATTTTAATTATTAATAATCATGAAATTATTTAACCTAAGTATTTTTATATTTTAGACTTATAATTAATTAATTATTTAAAAACCATGGTTATAATTAATTAATTTACATGACTTAGGTTATATTATTAATAAATAATAATACATGTTTTAACCTAAGTATTTAACTTTATTTAATTAAAAACATGTTATACTTTAATTAAATATTTTAACCTATAGTTTAATTAAATTACATGAAATAATTATTGAACTATACATTATATTATATGACTTAGAAAATAATCATGAAAACACTTAGGCTTATATACTTAGCTTATTTAACCAGCTTATTTCTAATTATGGAAACTTTCTATTTTTAGAAACTTAATTAAATAAGGCAGCTAATCTATTTATGGAAACCTTCTATTTTTAGAAACTTATTTATTTCAGGCAGCTAATCTATTTATGGAAACTTATTTAATTAAGACAGCTGATCTATTTATGGAAACTTTCTATTTTTAGAAACTTATTTATTTTAAGCAGAAATTCTATTTTTGGAAACTTTCTATTTTTGGAAACTTTCTATTTTTAGAAACTTTCTATTTTTGGAAACTTTCTATTTTGAAAACTTTCTATTTTTGGTAACTTTCTATTTTTGGAAACTTTCTATTTTTGGAAACTTTCTATTTTTAGAAACTTTCTATTTTTGGAAACTTTCTATTTTAGGAAACCTGCTACTTTTGGAAAGTTACTTATTATTACACAGTAAGTATAATAACACATGAAATACCAGAAGTACTTAATCAGATTAAACAAGATATAAGATAAAACACAGTTTAAGGCTTTTAAACAGTAAAACATGGTAAGAACACATAAAATAAGCTAAGACATGACATAAAACCAGCTACGTATTTAGTAAGCAGATACTTATTCATGTACGTATTTATGTAGCACTAGTGATTCGGAAGTAGGATTCCTCGCAGTTCATCTTCTTCGTTCACTGGACATAAGGTACGGATTCCCGTCCTTTCAGTATGGACATTCTTTCCTTAGTAGGATTTCCCCGTATGCAGCCAACTGTTTTCCCGTAGTATAAGTTATGTGTTTGATTGCTTATGTTTAATTAAGATTACCTATAGCCATATACATGCATGACCAGTTTCACCTAGTTATGGAGGTACCATAACCATAACATTAGAGGCACTGATGTTATGACTTCACCACGGCGGAGTGATTGCTCGTGGCGTCCCTTCAGCTTTTGGCCATTTATTTATATTTATCATGTGGGGCGTATGGGTGCATCCTAGTTACATGTTTTATTTAGGATTACATGGTGAATGTGGTGTGTGCCTTGCATCCTTCACAAGGAGCTGATCCCTCCTACCCAAAAATTAGTATATTAAATTAGAGGCAGCCCCTCTAATTTGCATGATGAGGTCACCCCTCCAAGTATTCATGCACGGTGGATTTTAATGACCTATATTGGCTAATGGTAAAATATGTTAAACAGTTTTCATAAGATAAACATAAGGCTTTTCAAACTATAAAACCAGTTTTATGAACATGTTTCAGGTTTTCCAGGACTTATACATTTCCGCTGCTATTAAGTCTTTATTATGCTTAGTCATTCATACTATGTCTATATCCGTGCACTGAGTGTTTTGCTCAGCCGTTACTTTCCTTTCCATGTCCCAAAACGGCAGGTACCCTAGGAAAGACTCGAGCATTTGGAGGACGTGCATAGGATGGAAGCTGCTAGAGACTTCTTTTCCTTTTGCCTTCATATATTTATGCTTGTGTAGTCTTTCATTCATTTCTTTTGCTTTATTATGTTTTGGGCTTATGTTTGGGAACCGATGTCTAATTCCGGTTATCCCTATGGTCATGTAATGTTTTATACATTTGTCCTTGTATGCTTTGATGACACGCCATAATTACGCGTGACATTCCATTATCAAAATGGGGTGTTACAATTTCCCACTGTTCCCACTGTTTATAACCCCAAACACCCCTGGCTATACTTGTTTCTCACTGCATACGAACTAAACACCCATCTGATGGGTTCTTAGGGCTGCGGATCCAAAACAAAGTCAATCCCGCACCATTCTTGGTCACGGCTGATCTCAAAGATCAACACCGAGACCCACTGGTCTCGGTCTTCGCGAATCCAACCAACCCGACACCCCTTTTCTATTAACCAAACACCCCTGTGGTCTTTTGGCTTGCTGTCGTCCAACGCCAACGCCATCTGCCTAACGGCTGGGCCAAAATTGAACACCGAGACACGTAGTGTGTCTCGCTTTGCGTGCACCACCAAAAAACCCGACTACAACCTCCCTTAATTCACGTTTTAAGAAACTAAAATCGTTTGTTTTGGATTAGCTTATAGGTTTGAGATCATAAATAAAGGAGGAACGAAAAGGAAGATTACCTTTGTGATTTGGTTACACAACAATCACACATGAATCAAATGAGCAGAAGCAAACTGTCCTTTTTTTTTCTTTTTCTTCTGCCGACATTGAACACCAACCCAAAACCCTAAATTATGTTTAACTGTTTTGTCTAAAAGGAAAATGGGGGTGGTCCGTTTGTTTTGTTTGTAAAAATGGGTCGGGTTCTATAGCCCACATTCTCATTCCTTCTTTTAGTTAATAAGCTGGGCCAACATAATATATGCACACCTTTTATATTTCGTTTCACGTTTTTAAATATTTGCGACCGTGTTCGCGTTTTAACATCTGAATTGTATTTATTAATTTATTTTCCTAGAAATTAAATACTTAAGTAATAATTGGATAGTTAGAAATTAATTATTTTTCTGGATAATTAATTACTTAACGTTTAAATAAAACTGAGACTGCGTATAGTTAACGTTCCCGGATTTTTAAAATGGTGATACCTGAATAGCTAATATTAATTATTTTCTGAATAATTAATTACGTCATGTTTTACTTAAAACTAAGACCATGTATAATTTATATTCTTGGGTTTTAAATGCGGGTTTTACAGTTATTTTGAACTTAGTCCTGTCTTTCATATTTGAATATAAACAAGAAATGACATAACCATTTAAAAAACATGTTCGATGTGCATCCAAAAAAAAAGCAAAATAATTGCTGTTTATCGCAAATGAATCTATATTTCTATCTATAAATATATACAAAGCATGCGTAACTTTTCCTTTAAGCTTATTAAAACAATTAGAAATAAGTACATGTGTTATGCCGAAACTAATGTGTCACACCAGAAGTACAATGACAAGTATAACTATTTGTCGCCGTCGTTTTGCGTGAAACTAGTCTAGTTACATATAAGGCACATATAATTTGCTTATACTTAGAATTTTAAAATGGAGTAATGTTTAATGGGAAATGATCGTTGGGCGGCAGCCATCTTGCTTAATTGTTGTAAAGCGTTTATAGCTCATTTCACACGTCAGCTTGAGCTCTTTTTCTCTTTATACAATCACCTTATGCTAGCTCTATCAGAAGTCATGTGATTAGCCTGATAATCGTCTGATGCTAGCATTTGGTCACTTAAGCTGAAGCTCAAAAGCCATGGAATTAGCCTGACATCAAGCGATTGCATAAGGAGAAAAAGAGCTGAAGCTATCATGTAAAATAGCCCATAAACGCTCTTGCAGCATGCAAGATAGCTGTTGCCACAATAATGTTTAATGACTATAATACACCTTTCAAACTTAATTTTTTTCATTTAAAATTTCAAAAATATTACTTATTGCTTCAGGAAATAAAAATACAATATGGTTTGGGGCTATGTAATGTATGAATAATCAACCGTCCAATATCTATACTACTATATAAAGCATTTGGGACCTTCTTAAAAAAGCAAGGCTGAAAATTCAGCCTTTTTTCCTACTAAATAAAGCAAGTTGTTGATATTTTCATCAACATTATATACTATAACTTTTTCTAACAACCTTTTGTAACAAACTTTTGTAACAACCTACTTAAATAACATTTTTTCTTTTAAATTGAAAAATCTTTTTATTAATTTGTTATTTTTATAATCTAATTTAACCATATTTTCTAAAATTTTATGCTCTTTAATTCAATATCCATTTTGGTATATTTTTATTAACTGATAATTTTTTAAAAATTTAGAGGTTTTTTTTCGATTTTTTTACAATTTTAACAATACAAACTTAATAGATAAGAGATTAATATTTGTTAGCCTCTAAAATGATTATGAGTACTCGCCGCCGCATTGCGCGGGTCCATGCTAGTTTATACAAAAGCATCCGTCCACTTAAGAAATCTCGATTCAAAAACTGAATTATGTAATAGCACCAGGTTGTTATGTAAAATTTTTGATAATAATTTCATTAATGTTGAGATGTTGTCGGCCAACACGTTTCAATCAAAATGTCCTTTACGATAATTCCTTTTTTTCTAGAGGTAGCAAAACGGGCGGGTGGGCGGGCACGGGCACCGGGCAAAATGGGCACGGGCTAAAACGGGCACGGACTAAAGGGACGATTTTTAAATTTTAGGTTAAACGGAGGCTAAACGGGCACAAGTTAAACGGGCGCGGCCCAAACGGGCGTGGGACAAACGGGCATAGGAAAACAGGCAAAATAAAGGATATCGCAATTTGAGACCAACTATTAAAACTTAGTTTTCGTCAGTACATTTTACGTTTCGTAAGTAAACTTAGTTTGCGTCAGTGAACTTACGTTTTCGTCAGTAAATTTATGTTTTCGTCAACAAATTTACATTTTCGTCATTAAATTTACGTTTTCGTCAGTAAACTTACGTTTTCTTAGTAAACTTACGTTTTCGTCAGTAAACTTACGTTTTCGTCAGTAAACTTATGTTTTCCTCAGTAAACTTACGTTTCGTAAGTAAACGCACGTTTTCGTCATTATTTTTACGTTTTCATCAGTATTTTTACGTTTTCGTCAGCAAAGTTACGTTTTAATCAGTAAAATTAGGTTTTCGTCAGCAAACTTACGTTTTCGTCAGTAAATTACGTTTTAATCCGTAAACCTACGTTTTTCTCAGTAAACTTACGTTTTCGTCTGTAAATTTACGTTTTCATCAGTAAATTTACGTTTTCGTCCGTAAATTTACGTTCTCGTTAGTTAATTTACGTTTTCGTCAGTAAATTTAAGTTTCCGTCAGTAAACTTATGTTTTCGTCAGTAAATTTACGTTTTTGTTAGTTAATTTACGTTTAATAAGTAAATTTACGTTTTCGTCAGTAAACTTACGTTTTTGTCAGTAAACTTACGTTTTCGTCAGTAAACTTATGTTTTTGTTAGTAAATTACGTTTTCATCAGTAAACTTACGTTTTCGTCAGTAAACTTACGTTTTCGTATAAAAACTTACGTTTTCGTCAGTAAATTTACATTTTAGTATATAAACTAACGTTTTCTTCTGTAATTTTTGTCATTATTTTTACATTTTCGTAAGTATTTTTACGTTTTTGTATGTAAATTTACGTTTTCTTCAGTAAACTTACGTTCTCCTTAGTAAATTTACGTTTTCGTCAGTATTTTTACGTTTTTTCTAGTAAATTTACGTTTTTGTCACTAAACTTACGTTTTTGCCATTAGTAAATTTACTGCCGAAAATGTAAAAATACTGGCGAAAACGTAAATTTACTGACGAAAACGTAAATTTACTGACAAAAAGGTTAGTTTACTGACGAAAACGTAAATTTACTGCCGAAAACGTAAATTGCTTGACGAAAACGTAAATTTACTGACGAAAACGTAAGTTTATAGACGAAAACGTAAGTTTACTGGGGAAAACTTAAGTTTACTTACGAAAATGTAAGCTTACTGACGAAAGCGTAAGTTTACTGACGAAAATGTAAGTTTACTGACGAAAATGTAAGTTTACTGATTAAAACGTAAATAGACGAAAACTTAAATTTATTGACGAAAACGTAAAAATAATGACGAAAACTTAATTTAACTGACGAAAACGTAAGTTTACTGACGAAAACGTAAATTTACTGACGAAAACGTAAATTTACTGACCAAAACGTAAGTTTACAGACAAAAACGTAAGTTTACAGACAAAAACGTAAGTTTACTGACAAAAACGTAAGTTCACTGACAAAAACGTAAGCTTACTGAGGAAAACGTAAATTTAATGACATAAACGTTAGTTTACTGACGAAAAACGTAAATTTACTGCCGAAAACGTAAAAATACTAACGAAAACGTAAATTTATTGACGAAAACGTAAATTTACTGACGAAAACGTAATGAAAACGTAAATTACTAACGAAAACTTAAATTTACTGGCAAAAACGTAAGTTTACTGACGAAAACCTAAGTTTACTGACGAAAACGTAAGTTTACTAACGAAAACATAAAATTACTGACGAAAACGGAAGTTTACAGACAAAAACGTAAGTTCACTGACAAACACGTAAGTTTACTGACGAAAACGTAAGTTTACTGAGGAAAACGTAAATTTACTGACGAAAACGTAAACTTACTGACGAAAACGTAAATTTATTGACGAAAACGTAAAAATAATCACGAATACTTAAATTTACTAAGTAAAACGTAAGTTTACTAACGAAAACGTAAATTTACTGACAAAAATGTAACGAAAACATAAATTTACTAGCGAAAATGTTGTTTACTGGCGAAAACGTAAGTTTACTGACGAAAACATAAGTTTACTGACGAAAACGTAAGTTTATTGACGAAAACGTAAATTTACTGACGAAAACATAAAATTACTGACGAAAACGTAAATTTTCTGACGAAACGTAAAATTAATGAAAAAACGTAAAATTACTGAAAAAACGTAAAATTACTGAAAAAAAGTAAAATTAATTATGGATGGGTAAAAAGTCTAACTTAACAACTTAGTGCCAAAAAGTGTTCATTAGTTTACGACTTGTGCCAAAAAGTTCCCATTAGTTTACAACTAGTGCCATAAAGTGTCTATTTGTTTACAACTAGTGCCAAAAGGTGCCCATTAGATTACAACTTAGATTACATCTAGTGCCAAAAAGTGCCCATTAGTTGATATTGATGGACCAAAAGGTGCCCCCTAATTTTACAACTAGTGCCAAAAAATGCCCATTATTTACATTTCGGGCAAGATTTGCCACCTCTATTTTTTTCCGTATCAAGAAGACATGTTCTCATTCAAATTCACGAGAAAACAGTTTTATGTGTGATACGACATGATTAGGGTTATATCGGGATAGATAGCATCACTTCAAACGTGTGCTCGCTTTTTAAGAATTAGAGATGAGAAATTGTGTTTAACTTGATTGATTGCTTAAGAAACCTTAAATAGACTCTTATGAGGTAATTCTCACAAACATAAAACTTATTCTAAAACATAACAAGTAATTATCCTAAACACATATTCTAAACAATTGATAAATATGATACTTATCCTAAACCAATGACGTAACACTCCTACTCTTTCGAAACCACTTTGCCCTCAAAGTGATGTCTTGAACTGAACTTTTGATTCCGGGATCCCAAATTATTATACCCCGGTTATTATACCATACACAATCGTCATGTCATTTGCTACGTTACACACATGAAATACATCACTCCTAGTTGGGAAAACATGCACAGTAAGGCGGTGTATGTTTTTTATGAATTGTTTCTTAACAATAACTTAATCTGACTTATTTAGATGCAGTTAGATATTTAGGTCATTAAGACTGTTTGTTTTTTTCATTTTATTTTGTGGCAGTAAGAGTAAGAGGTGACCAATGTTAAGAGCGTTTGTTTTTTTATCATTAAGAGACAATAAGAGGTATAAATGTCTGATTGAACTAGATGTTAAGAGGCTTTTTAACACCTATTAATGTCATTTTTTTCTTAATTTTTGTTATATTTTTTCTATTTTGGTGTTATTTTTAATTCTTTTCTTGTTTCACCTTTGTCATGTAGAATTGTTGCATGTATTTTGCTAGATAAAGAGTCTATAAAATGATTTGTGACGGTTTATATTTTGTTCAAATTGAAGGTCCGGTTTCAGACAAATGTATCTTAACTCTAACGTTATCGATTCAGCTTATTGTTTTAAAGTTAGATTTAAACCTCGACACATATTTTTAGGCAAATAAACATGAGATTTCATGTTTTGTTTAAAATACTTTTAGCTTTAAATCGATTGTATAATAAATTTTGTTATCTTATAGGACTATCTAATAAAAGTTTATTTCTTGTGTGAATGCACTCGTATTATATTTAAATTGTAAAAACTAGGGTTGATTCAGATTAAGATTTCTTAACCCCTTGTTCAGATTTAGATGGAAATCAGATTCAGACTTTTCTACCGAATATTCTGGTTCAGATGTGCAAACCAGTTTCAGATCCTCTTAATAAACAAACACCACCTAAGTACATGGACCTCCTCCTAGTAAGTAAATGGTTTTATTCCAATGAGCGGTGGTGGATACAAAATGGTTTTATTTGTGACAACCCTAGATTTTGGATTTGTCACTTTTTACTGTTTGACTTTGATTATGTGCTTAGTGTGCGTTTACGAGAATTCTGTTTATATTTGAGCCTTGGATTGGATGTTAGTCTTCGTTCGTGTATTGCGTGGTGAATTATATAATGATATGATGGGGTTAGTTCATGCTCATTTGTTCACTTGGATGTAACTATGATAGAATGGGCGGTGCTATTTTAGGATTTTATGTGTACGTATAAGTATTATAGTAAATCGTATTTTTACGATTTAGGGTTTAGCGTTTAGAGGTCTCGGATGAGGTATTTATTCACGGGAATAATTTACGGGATGGTTTTAAGTCATTTAGGGCTTAGTTATAAAGTTTGTTTCATATTTTAAGAATTTTCATAAAACTGTATATTTTACGTATTTTACGGTAACCGCGTAAAATTGACTAGTTAAAAGGTTTAGGTGTAATTAATTAATTAAGGTATTAATAAAAAAATATAATTAAGGAAATTAATTATTAAAAAACGAATTTAATAAAAAAATTAAAAAAAATATTATTTTTGGTAAAAATAATTTATAAGACGGTGGAAATAAAAAGAAAAAAAAGGAGAAAATTAATTATGGTAAGTTGTATTGGGCTAGGACTTTGTATCTATGCTATATAAGTTTTTAACTAAAATCAAAACACATAAATCTCTGGGTTAAAAAAAACACGCTGAACATCTTCAAGTTTTTAGGGTTTCATCAATTTTTCTTGATTCAAGGTAAGTGATCAATTAAACCTTAATTTAATTCATGTTTTATTAATTAATCATGTTTACAATGTTAATTAATCATCATTGAGATGATTAGGGTTTTATTAATTTTCTGGAATATATAGTAATTAAGATCTATTAATGATTTTAGGGTTCTTGTTTAATAATTTAGGGGTAATTAATGATTTTAGAAGGTTAGTGCATAAAGGCGTAAAACAGTATGATTTTTAGGGTTGTCTTGTGTCGACTGTTCCGGGCAGTAGGTTGCACCTTTGGTCGATTTTCTTTTTTTAAAATTAATTTCAGAGAGTCTACTTATCAAAAATGTAAGGTTGGTCAAAAATGGAGTTCGGGAAGGTCGTCAAACTATTTTTACAAAAACAGTGCGCTGTTTAGGAATAAATTTGGATTTCGGGAATTTGAGTCAAAACCTAACCAAACGAATGAGATAGCCAAAGATTTTTGATTTGGTAACTCTTTATAATATATATGAAAGTACTGGAGGTTTTCAATAAAAGTTATGGTGTTTAGGTGGGGATTTTGGTGACAAACATTTATCATGTATAGAAAATCAGTTTTGGTGAAAACGACTTTTGGCGTAGAGACTAAACGGAAGGGTTAAATGTGTAAGTAGGAAGTAAAATTGGTTTTTGTAGTTCTTAGATCATATAAAAACATAACTCAAGTAGGGTAGGAACCAAGTGTGGTGTTAAGTTCACTTCATGTGATCGTTTAGTGACTAGTAAAAACTGGATTTTTACGTATAGAATAACTTGTAGTGGGAGAACTAGATAGTGGGGATTGGGGAATTAAGTTCATCTCCTTGATTGTTACTTAACTTGGGTGTTAAGACCTGAGCTAAGGGTGTCGTGTATGATTTAATAGGTTTGCAGGAGTGCTAGCTTGATGTGCTATCAGGTGAGTTCATAGTCCCATTTTTGCTACGTTTTTAAATGTTTTTCCAGTATGGGATGGAGATGACACTTCTAATGTTCTTAAAATGATTTAGTACTATGTTTTAAAATGTGTGGACATAAATGTACTATTGTGTGACTTGCGTGCTTATGTGTTCTCATAGGTGCTTTGATATGTGTTCTAATATATGAATCTTGATTGTGTTATGATTGGGATTGGTACATAGATGTATGGGCGTCTCTGGGACCAGTTTGATGTGTGTGGAGCGTGGGGCATGATCCGTCCTGAGTTCTTGGTTCTGAATTCTTGGTTCGTGGGGCACGATCCGTCCAGAGTACTTGTGCATCATCTCTTCGGAGGCAAGATATCTCGACGGGATATAGTTCATCTTCCATAGGTGGTGTGGGAAAGATCCGGATAGTGTGGTGTGTGTTCTTGTGTGTGTGACGGGATACTTCTTGATTGTTATAGTGTGCTTTGTGAATTGTATATGTGATCGGTACTTGGTTTAAGTTTTGTTGTGGATGCATGTAACATGATTATCACATTATGGTACATTACTATAAATTGTTTTTCTTCAACTTATTTACAGCGGATGTCAAGGTTTCTTATCATGTTCTAGATAACTTAAACCTATGTTCTCACCAACTTTATGTTGACAGATTTTAGTGTCATTTTCAGGTGAGGTAGTAGAGAAGGATGAGGTTAGAAGTGGCTAAAGTATATAGGCTCCTAGGATAGCATTAGGAGGAATCCCTTTCCTCTTAGATTTTATTTTGTGATTTGATTAAGTGAACTTTGTGGTACCTATATGTTTGATGTTTGTTCATTTGTATGTCTTTGGTAAGAGGTAGGCATGTTACCTACTTACCTAAACGCCGGCATTGTTGAGATATTGTCGCGACATTTGTGTCGCCATTTATGATATTTCAATTTCATTTAGTTCTCTCTATTGACACGCTGTTGTTGTGATGATATCCATACGTCGCACCCTATATTCCGCCATGGTGAGGTGTAACAGAATGGTATCAGAGACAATGGTTATAGAGAATTAGGTTGCCTAGTCGCGTAGCCTAGTCTATAGCTTAAGGGTCCCTGCATATAGGCGTCATAGGAGTACGTGTGCATTTTATATTAATTGATGTGGTTGGATGTTATTTATTGCGATGTTTTGACTAGTATGAATTGAACCATAGTAAGTTCATACTTAGCTACATGTTATTTTCTTTTCGAGTTTTGAATAGTGCGGGTTGAACTATAGCCGTATACGCTAGTCATTGTTGGATTTCCTTTAATTACGTTTTCATGTTCTTTATACATTTTGAATTTTGTCTACGGTGGTTCAGTTGGATTACGAGTTTATATGTTTCATGCATTGGCTACGTTATTTTAATACATGGTTTTTGGACCTTATTTTATGTTGTGGTTATGTGCTTATATGAGTTGTAGGATCTATGTGCTTATTTGAGTTGGTAGACCGATGTGTTATGTGTAGTATTAATTCTTATAAGTGTCATCATAGGAGGGACTGCATTGGTGAAAGGGGACTTGTATAAGTATGGTGGCCAACATAGTTATACAAGTACCAAGACATCAATGGATTCGTAAATATGGTTGCATGAAAGAGGGTTAATACATGCTTGTTTATAGTATATGCTGGATGAATTTGAGTGTACGTATGCATATGCCTATGAATAATTCCCTTCTACTTACCGGTTGTATTCTTGGGATGGTTTGCTAGCTTGTTCCTCTTCGAGATGTTTAACTTCCGTAGTAGTACATTTATCGAGTCCACATTTCATGTGTTCGTTTGTACGTTACTTTTGCCGTGAAGGATATTGAGAGGGTGGAGATTTCTTTTTGAGGTAACGATTTCTCTTATTTTGAGTCTTACGTGGTAAAAGAAATGAAATTTGCAAATAGTTAAAAATCGTTGTTCGTAGTCGGTGAAATAAGGTTTAGGTGTCGTAAGCGTGTTTGAAATAAGATGGAATATAAATTTTGTTTTAACATATAATCATAGCTTGTTTATAAAAAAATTTGGTTTTGATCACCTAAAGTTATTGTTCTTTAGTTAAAATTTTGTTCTTATTTAAATATATATGTTAAAATCATGTAATTAATCATATGATGGGTGAGAGTTTTAATTTTCTGGAAATAAAATATAGTAGGGGTTGAATTTGGTAATTAATAACGGGTTTTTTAGGGTTTAAAATCGTTTTTTTTGGGTATAAATCGGAGTAGGTAGAAATTGTCGCTAAACTGTCAAATTATGTCGCTAAACTGTCAGAAACTGTCGCTAATGCCTAGGCAGGTTTTAGGTAAAAATCGTTTTGGTCATAAGTTGTTCGTTTTTAAAGCTTTTTGGGTGATTCAATAGCCTAAAATTATGTACTCAGAACGTATTTTTCAAATATTCAGAATGTTTAGCAAATGGAGGTCAGTAGCTAAGTCTAACTAATTGTACAAGTGTCGAGTTCAAGGTTAATTTTCAGACAACATGGTTTAAACTTATGTTTTGGGTATTTTGGGTTAATGAATACTTGGAGTGTTAACATAGAGATGGGTTGGGATATAATTTGAGATTTATTTAGACCTTAGAGCACATGGTTATATCTTGATGAGTTTTGATTTATGGTATTTATGAGTAAGACTGAAATCGAGGTGACAGTTTTAAACCCGTCGAGTTATGTGATGGCTCCTAACTTGGTTTCAAGACAGTTCTTGTTTGATGAGTTGCGATATTTAGTTAGGTTGGTTACATAACTTTATGGTTTTAATAAGTTTCCTCGCGGACGGTTATGGCTCATGTGTTGTTGGTTGAGATTATTTTAGTATAAACTGAGTTCACGTTGGAACGTGAAGGTTTTATCAAGGATATGTATCCTCGTTTGTTTGCTGAGAATAAATTTGAGTTTGGGAGTAAATCTCGGGACGAGATTTCTATTAGGAGGGAGTGTTGTGACAACCCTAGATTTTGGATTTGTCACTTTTTACTGTTTGACTTTGATTATGTGCTTAGTGTGCGTTTACGAGCATTCTGTTTATATTTGATCCTTGGATTGGATGTTAGTCTTCGTTCGTGTATTGCGTGGTGAATTATATAATGATATGATGGGGTTAGTTCATGCTCATTTGTTCACTTGGATGTAACTATGATAGAATGGGCGGTGCTATTTTAGGATTTTATGTGTACGTATAAGTATTATAGTAAATCGTATTTTTACGATTTAGAGTTTAGCGTTTAGAGGTCTCGGATGAGGTATTTAGTCACGGAAATAATTTACGGGATGGTTTTAAGTCATTTAGGGCTTAGTTATAAAGTTTGTTTCATATTTTAAGAATTTTCATAAAACTGTATATTTTACGTATTTTATGGTAACCGCGTAAAATTGACTAGTTAAAAGGTTTAGGTGTAATTAATTAAGGGATTAATAAAAAAAATATAATTAAGGAAATTAATTATTAGAAAACGAATTTAATAAAAAAATAAAAAACAATATTATTTTTGGTAAAAATAATTTATAATACGATGGAAATAAAAAGAAAAAAAGAGAAAAATTAATTATGGTAAGTTGTATTGGGCTAGGACTTTGTATCTATGCTATATAAGTTTTTAACTAAAATTAAAACACATAAAATCTCTGGGTTAAAAAAACACGCTGATCATCTTCAAGTTTTTAGAGTTTCATCAATTTTTCTTGATTCAAGGTAAGTGATCAATTAAACCTTAATTTAATTCATGTTTTATTAATTAATCATGTTTACAATGTTAATTAACCATCATTGAGATGATTAGGGTTTTATTAATTTTCTGGAATATATAGTAATTAAGATCTATTAATGATTTTAGGGTTCTTTTTTAATAATTTAGGGGTAATTAATGATGTTTAGAAGGTTTGTGCATAAAGGCGTAAAACAGTATGATTTTTAGGGTTGTCTTGTATCGACTGTTCCGGGCAGTAGGTTGCACCTTTGGTCGAGTTTCTTTTTTTTTAAATTAAGTTCAGAGAGTCTACTTTTCAAAAATGTAAGGTTGGTCGAAAATGGAGTTCGGGAAGGTCGTCAAACTATTTTTACAAAACAGTGCGATGTTTAGGAATAAATTTGTATTTCGGGAATTTGAGTCAAAACCTAACCAAACGAATGAGATAGCCAAATATTTTTTATTTGGGAACTCTTTATAATATATATGAAAGTACTGGAGGTTTTCAATAAAAGTTATGGTGTTTAGGTCGGGATTTTGGTGACAAACATTTAGTATGTACAGAAAATCAATTTTGGTGAAAACGACTTTTGGCGTAGAGACTAAACAGAAGGGTTAAATGTGTAAGTAGGAAGTAAAATTGGTTTTTGGAGTTCTTAGATCATATAAAAACATAACTCCAGTAGGGTAGGAACCAAGTGTAGTGTTAAGTTCACTTCATGAGATCGTTAAGTGACTAGTAAACCGTACCGGGAAACAACTGGATTTTTACGTATAGAATAACTTGTAGTGGGAGAACTAGATAGTGGGGATTGGGGAATTAAATTCATCTCCTTGATTGTTACTTAACTTGGGTGTTAAGACCTGAGCTAAGGGTGTCGTGTATGATTTATAGGTTTGCAGAAGTGCTAGCTTGATGTGCTATCAGGTGAGTTCATAGTCCCATTTTTTCTACGTTTTTAAATGTTTTTCCAGTATGGGATGGAGATGACACTTCTAATGTTCTTAAAATGATTTAGTACTATGTTTTAAAATGTGTGGACATAAATGTGCTATTGTGTGACTTGCTTGATTATGTGTTCTCATAGGTGCTTTGATATGTGTTCTGATATATGAATCTTGATTGTGTTATGATTGGGATTGGTACATAGATGTATGGGCGTCTCTGGGACCAGTTGTGATGTGTGTGAAGCGTGGGGCACGATCCGTCCTGAGTTCTTGGTTCTGATTTCTTGGTTCGTGGGGCACGATCCATCCTGAGTACTTGTTCATCGTCTCTTCGGAGGCAAGATATCTCGACGGGGATATAGTTCATCTTCCACAGGTGGTGTGGGAAAGATCCGGATAGTGTGGTGTGTGTTCTTGTGTGTGTGATGGGATACTTCTTGATTGTTATAGTGTGCTTTGTGAATTGTATATGTGATCGGTACTTGGTTTAAGTTTTGTTGTGGATGCATGTAACATAATTATCACATTATGGTACATTACTATAAATTGTTTTTCTTCAACTTATTTACAGCGGATGTCAAGGTTTCTTATCATGTTCTAGATAACTTAAACCTATGTTCTCACCAACTTTATGTTGACAGATTTTAGTGTCATTTTCAGGTGAGGTAGTAGAGAAGGATGAGGTTAGAAGTGGCTAAAGTATAGAGGCTGCTAGGATAGAATTAGGAGGAATCCCTTTCCTCTTAGATTTTATTTTTGTGTTTTGATTAAGTGAACTTTGTGGTAACTATATGTTTGATGTTTATTCATTTGTATGTCTTTGGTAAGAGGTAGGCATGTTACCTAATTACCTAGACGCCTGCATTATTGAGATATTGTCACGACATTTGTGTCGCCATTTATGATATTTCAATTTCATTTAGTTCTCTCTATTGACACGCTGTTGTTGTGATGATATCCATACGCCGCACCCCATATTCCGCCATGGTGGGGTGTGACATTATTCCAATCACAAATAGTGAAAATATGTAACTCCTAGCCATTACGCACAAGTCGTGTGTCTCAATACTTTCCTCATCCTTTTTAAATTTCTCCCTAAGTTCTTGCACGTGTACTGCTACGCTGAGGTCATTTGGTTCGACGATGGTTGTGGTAGCCCTCTCGTCCTTAAGACGGGCCTCATTGATACGGGCGAAGGCGAAGGCTTCATTCTAAGTTGCGGGCCTTGAACTTCACATATCCTGTTGTAACGGCACTTTAAGTTCGAATGTATAAAACGAGATAAGTAAAGATTCAGAATACCTCGTTAATTTTTTATAAGTTGCTAAAACTCAGAATTCATATTCGGCCACGGTACCCATTTGTAAAAGTTTAAACAACCTCTTTTGTATCCTGCTCGCGCCATAGTAAATGAATTTTTTTACTGATGAACAGTACCTGTAAATAGACCCAAAAACAGTGCACGTGAACAGTGTCAATGAACAGTACCATCATGGAACATTACCGTCGAATGAATAGTAACTTGCGGCTGAATTATACTTTTTCAATGAACAATTTTTTTTGGATATGGATCCCTAAATCGAAAACCCTCTCAGCAGGAGCTTTCGATGAAAGCACCAATTGATACGACCCGGTTAGAGTTGTATCTGGATAGATATCACAACTTCAAGTGTTTGCTTGCTCCTTGAGAATTAGAGACGAGAAGATTAGAGATTTATCGTGATTAACTTGATTCATTGCTTTCATTAATCATTAAGAAACCATAAATAAACTCCTATGAGACAATTCTCATGAACATAAGACTTATCCTAAAACATAACAAAGAATTATCATAAACACATATTCTAAACAATTGATAAATATGATACTTATCCTAAACGAATGGCGTAACAATGTGCGCTTTAGCTTTACTATAAATATCAATGAAGCTTAGGACAAACAATGCCAAAAAAATAAGTGTTTATATGTCATACTCTGTTTTCTCGCTTGGGCAACTTTACTTTGCGGTATTTAAAAAAATATCACGTAAAACTATTAGTGAAGTATGTCCAACACTTCATTCAAGAATAAGCTTACACCTCAAATGTTGTGTATCAAGAGTCTTTACGTGACAAAATTACATACATTGTAATTATTTCATAATTGATGCAATGTTTTATATTGAGTTTCACTAAATGTTTTTGTATGTTTCTTGAATCTTTTTAAGTATGGTTCACTAGTTAAATTATCGCATATATCAACATTTTTCAATTAAACTTGATTATTTTACAATTTATGTATAAACATTACACGAAACACTCAATCACAATATCACAACTATAAACTGCTAAAAATTCTCGTTTTTATGTATGGACACTCATATTGTGTTTTTCGGTAAAGGCGTGGACTCGTTCAAATGTTGCTCTGGTCATAAAGGTCCATTTCTAGTATGTTATGTCAGAGAGAGAAAGCTAAGGTGGCAGGAAAAATCGTGGTCGCACAGGGTCGTTGTTGGGTAGCCTACATTGTATTTTGTGCATGCACATAAAATAAAATCTTAAACACTTTATGTTAACTAGCATTGTATCAACGCAATGCAGGGACGAATACCCAATGACTATATTTTTAGCAATCAAATAAATGTTAAAATATAAAAAGTTTGAAAAAAATAAATAAAATCACTAAAAATTAAAAGAAAAACAAAAATTTGTAAACATATTAAACTGGATGTTGAATTAAAGAGAATAAAATTTTAGAAAATATGGTGAAATTAGATTTTGAAAAAAATAAATGAATTAAAAGATATCTCAATTTGAATATAAATGTTGTTTTGTAATATATTGTTAGAAGTTGTTATAAAACTTTATTAGAAAAGAAATGAATAGTTAAGATTTCATTTTTGGTTTGGAGTTAATTTAGATTAAAAATGATCTAATGATTGAAATTTGATATGTTGATCTTTATTTTTGGTTTTTGGTTAGGTTTGTAGTTAAGATGTGTATATTCGCCTTTTATATAATAGTATAGAAGTATAGATATAAATATACTCACTCCGTCCCAATTTACTTATCCACTTTTAACTTATAAAGTCTTTTGTCTTCAACTTTGACCTCAAATTAAATCTTTTGTGTTATATAATATTTGATATAAATTATATGAATGAATTGGTTTTTAAATATATTTTCATTTTCATAATTTTCATCAATTATTATATAACTTCAAAATAATAATTTAAGGTCAAAGTTGATGAAAAATGACCTAAAAAAATAAAAATTAACAAGTAAATTTGAAGAGAGTATATATTTTATTTTACACGTTTTTTTGTTTGTTTGTTTTTTATTTTTATTTTGTTAAAAATTATTCCAAAAGTGCTAATACAACCGTATAAAATGCCAAATAGACTAGAATTGCATGTGACAAGTCATTTTCATGATCCACTTTAAAATAACCAACTAAAATAATGCAAGGTCCATGTTCAACAAACAAAACTATCACACCAATTTAATTTAACAAAATTCAAAATAATTGTGCTTTCTTATTATAAACATTTCCAAGTGAATGATTGTATTTGGGTTTCAGATAAAATACTCCTCATTTAGCTAGAATAAAACATCCAAAGATATAAATTATGATTGCTATAAAAGTTTGGTTTGTGAATCTAAAAGAGTATTTGTTGTTATATTCCACTGCGGGTTCTTGTTTGAGATATTGGTGTGAACTAAAAACATTAGGAGCTAATTGCAGTTTTGCTTCTTTTCATTTTCACCATCAGGTACTTGAGTTTTAGTCTAATTTCTTGAAAGTTTTGAGTTTGGTTCAAAATAACACCAGACTTTTGGCAAATTACTTTCAAGTTGAACTAGTTTTTTACTTAAATGAGTGAAAGGAAAGCGAGTTGAATTGGTTTAAGGTGGAATGGTCATTACACATATTTGGTAGTGCATGACTTAATCAGAGACTGTAGAAATCACTTTTCTTTTGTTACTGATCTCGATTATTTAGTTTTTAAGTTATGACTTTATTTTAGACATTAGTATTTCTTAAGATGATGTAAATATGCTAATTGCTCGCCATTATCAATAGTAATTGTTACAGCTCATCTGTTGTGGCTTGTTTATCTACTGATATTGATGTCTTTAAATTTATATTTTATAGTGTAGTGTTTTAGTTTAGTGTCAAGGCCGTCTTTAGGGGAGTGCAATAGGTGCGATCGCACAGGGCCACCGCTTAACGAGGGCCTCCAAATTTCATGTCATTTTATTGTATATATAGATAATATGATGCTTGAGCTTAATTAATCCATCGAGTTTTCATACATGTGTATTTTGTTTTTCTGTTAAAAGGCCTTTTGGTGGTGATGGCACACTGTGAAAGCTCTCTTTTGCAGAACCAAAAGTGAACGTTATATGGAAATAATTGATGTGGATCAATGGGAACCTAAATTTGTAAATGACATGAACAAACGATTCCCAATAACCATTCCCGACTCACATTCAAACAACCAATTCCCAGTTTCTATTCTCAACTCACATCCAAACAACCAACTACCATCCAAACAACCAACTACCTGTGTTGATTCCTAAATCACATCCAAACAACCAGTTTTCAACTTCAGTTGAACCTTCAAAGGTGAGAATTTCAGCCTACTAGTTTTTATGAAGCAGGTTGGCTAGGTCAAAATGTGTTCAGCTCAAAATATCATGGGTCAATAGAAAATTGCTTACCATTGTTTCTATGTTTGATCTTGTTCGGGTTCAGGTGCAAGATTTGTATACATATATTCGTGATTATTGTCATTCTATCAAAGGCTTGTGTTTAAAAGGATAACAAAGAATCAATAGAAAATTACCACATAGAACAAGATTACATTAGAAAAAATCTTTGTTTTATGTTGTTAATAGATAGACAAAAGATTTTTTTAAATATTGCGTTTCCTTCTAATCGTGTGCTTCTCTTTATATTTTACAGTCAATTGATCACGGGTTGCAAGTTACAAGACCATATGTTCATATAAGAATGATATCAATTAATCTCAACTAGTTAGCAATATGTATGGCACATTTTACTGTATGTACTTATAAGTGACGGTATTGTGTGTCACGAGTACTGTCGTCTATGTGTGTCTCATAAGAGACTCGCTATTGCTGCTCACATTCAGAAAAAAAATCCCAATCGCTTATTTCTCACAGCTGTGCCGAGGCTTGCTTCTATTTGCCATGCATTGACGACGACTGGCGTAGCTTTCGGGAGGGCGTTTTTGGTTTGGAACAAGCAGCGGCATAAATCTGGTCCCTTGTCCAAGTTCCTATGGTTCGTGTTTAGCCTTGGTTTTGTTGCTCAATTGCTGATCTCCGTTTGCTATCTTCTGATCAAGGTGTCTTGGATTATAACACCTAAGTATTCATTTAGTATCATGTTATTTTGTTATCATCTTCAACACGTTGTAGAATATTTGTGTATAGTTACTTTGAACTTAGTTCTGTCTTAAAATTATGAGGCAATTACATATATACCAAATGAAACTTTCATATTTACAGGCATAAAACATGTTCGATGTGCATCGACAAAAAAAAACAAAATAATTGCTGTTTTGTCGCAGCTTGTAAATTATTAATCTATATTTCTATCTATAACATATAAAGCACGCGTTTCCTTCAAACTTAGTACAATCGCAAGTATAACTATTTGTCCCCGTCGTTTTGCATGAGACTAGTCTAGTTACATATAACGCACAAATTAATTTTGCTTAAACTTAAAATTTTAAAATAGGATAATGTCTAACGGGAAATGATTGTTGGGCAGCCGCCATGTTGTTTGCTGTAAAGGGTTTATAGCTCATTTCACACGTCTTTTTCTCTTTATACAATCGCCTGCTGCCAGCTCTCAAGATCGAGAAATAATCAGAAGTCATGGGATTAGCCTGATAATCGTCTGATGCTAGCAATTGGTCACTTAATTGTCGAAGCTCCGAAGCCATGGGATTAGCCCCACTTGCAGCGACACTAGCACCTCCCCATGGTTTCTGATCATTTCCTCATATTGAAGGTCGACATCAGGCGATTGCATAAGGAGAAAAAAGCATGCAAGATAGCCGTTGCCCACAAAATGAATTATGTAAACATTTTTATTCTAATGTCATTAATGTGGAGATGTTGTCTGCTAACACGTTTCAATCAAAATGCTTTACGAGAATTCCTTCTTTTCCATTTAAAGAAGACCCGTTCTCATTTTAAAATCAAGAGAAAACAGTTTTATGTGCGCTTTAACTTTACGATGAATATAAATAAAGCTTAGGACAAACAATGCCGATATATGAGTGTCTATTCGTCAGACTCTGTTTTCTCGTCTGGGCAGCTTTACGTTGTGTTATTTAAAAAAATATCACGTAAAACTACATAAGTATTAGTGGATTAGTATGTGGTCAAGAATGAGTCTACACCTCAAATATCATATATCAAAAGTCTTTGTGTGACGAATAAAATGTTTTTGTTTCATCAAATGTTTCTGTATGTTCTTCAAAACATTTTAAGTATTTTCTTTTAGTTGCATGTATTAACATATTATGGTATATGTCTTGGTTTGTTTCAACGTGTTACTTCGTTTATTTTGTTTGACAAATTAGTTTAGATTTTGTCCTTTATGTTTGATGTAACTTGTTGAATTCAACTTTCCGTTTCTGAGGAGTGATAATAGAATATCTACTTTATGTTCAAAAAAATAATTACACATGATTATTTTAGGATTTATGTATAAACGTTACATGAAACACTCAATCACAATATCACAACTATAAACTGCTAAAAAATCTCGTTTTTATGTACGGACGCTCATCTTGTTTTTTACCGGCAAAGGCGTGGACTCGTTCAAATGTTGCTCTGGTCATAAAGGTCCATTTCTAGTATGTTATGTATTGCGCATAAAATAAAATCTGAACACCTTATGTTAATCTTTTGTTTCAAACGTTTTTTTTAGGTAAAAATGGCTCCAAAAGTGCTACAATACATAGTAGTATAAAAATAGTAATAGTCACATGGAACGCGGTACGCTTCGGTTCGGAAACGGGGAACGGGAACGCGGTTCACAAGGTCCTTAAAATTCGGTATGAAAAGGGGTAGGCTCATTTCGGTACGCTCCGGTTCGATGTACCTGGTACATTGTAACCAATTTGGTACAATGTACCATATTATAATTATGCATATATAAATTGTAATACGTGCATGGACATATATTTTACACATATACATTTACAAAATTTTAATAACTTATATTTAATTGTTTTAATTAAATAAATTATACATTTTACTAAAGTCCACTATATCAGGGTATTGGCCCATGTAAATAAGTTACAGTATTAGTTAGGCCCATAAACAATAAAATAAATCAGTCAGCTATTAAAAACTTTTTAGGGCAACATATCTTTCTTTCTTTCAGCCGCTTTTTATTCTTCAACACGATTTCCATCGGAAACCTCCATCACCATTAAAATCTAACACCATAAATTAACCGTTGACCGTCGAACCGATCGCTTTTGGTACGCCGAACCCAATGATTTTTGGTACTAAATGAAGCTGTTTGGGAACGTGAAAAGTGGCGAACCGGATCGCTTTCGTACCCTGTTTTGGATCGAACGAACTGGATCGCAATTCGCGTGTACTCTAACGAATTATGTGACTGTTGGTCCACGAATCTTGTGCAAATAATGAATCTGTGAAGAACAATGAAGAACATTTGCACAATTAAACCAATTGACTAACTAATAACACAAGCTTGTACTTTTCATCGTATGTATATATTATTAATAATGAATCAACAAATATACATGACTTGCCCGGTTGTTTGCGGAACAACAACCGGGCGATGAATGACAAACTAAACTCCCATGTTCATAGCTAGCTAAGCTTATGCAACAATGGGAGGATGAAACCCTAAACCACTAAAGTATTACATGTTTGTTTCTGTGGGTGGGATGATCAACTATTCTATTACAAGGACCACATATATATAGTGGGAGTGTGAAGCTTCCTTGAGAAGCTTTACTAAAGTACAAGTAACCACCTTGTACTTTGTTGTCTTCATCTTTTGCACCTTTGACAAAGTAAGCCTTCCTCTTGAACCTTTGTCTTCATTGCTAATAAGACATGTGCCCACTAATACATAAG
The DNA here is from genome assembly GCA_025667525.1 of Glebionis coronaria. Classification (NCBI taxonomy): domain Eukaryota; kingdom Viridiplantae; phylum Streptophyta; class Magnoliopsida; order Asterales; family Asteraceae; genus Glebionis; species Glebionis coronaria. The sequence goes on from CM046875.1 coordinate 61,945,099, forward strand.
ACACTTCTTCAGGTCTTCTTAACATCTTCAGGTCTTGTAATCAGTAATAGTCTTGAGGAGTTAGTAAGCTATTATGTCATCACTTACTAACTCCATCATCCTTGATTCTTTGCACACTTACTGAGATCCGCCTCAGCTAATGACGAGTCTATCTCGTAGACTCTAAAGAACTCTAAAGAATGACACACTGAACTTATAACATACGTAAGTTCAGTGACTAACACTACTTAGGATACTTTACATCCAAATCCTGTGCAAGGGACAAATCAGGCACTGAATTGACCCAACAATCTCCCCCTATTTGGATAGAAAAGTAGCCTAAGTTAAATAGCAGTAAGTGAGCATAAAGGCTTCTTCTTACCTGCTATGTTACAACAATGAATACCAAGAATAACTAGCTTTACTAGTTCAAGTCATCCGCTAACTTGTATCGTCTTGTACCTGTTGTAGTTGTTACTGAACTGCAATGTCTGATCTTGTACTTGAGAAACACTTGAACCCATTCCCTGATGCTTATATAGAACTCATAAAGGTAACTTCACTTTAGGTCATCAGTGAAGTATATTATATGCTTTGCCATAGATACCATATGCTTCACCCTAGCATATATTAAAGTAGCATATTATATCAATGTAGATCACGAGTTCATTTACCTTCAATCAGAGAAGTGTGGTCAATGGTTGATGCAGCAACCATAAAAGATCAGACAATGCAACTTGTTCAGCAACCCATCTTCAGTGACTTTGCTCAATCAGCCAAATGTAAATATTCTAAGTCCCTGAAGGTTATGTGTTGTGTATGATAGTATGTATGTAGCTTGAGTAAACTTGGTGTTTCTTCACATAAACACAAGTTTACCTCTGTCCTCGCTTCTCTCCCCCTCAATATTTGCTAGGGAACCAAGCAAGTTTTGACCGGCTACATACTAGTACACAAGCATAGCGTGATGGTCTTCATCTCGCCTGAAATACAACTCCCCCTGAATTTCATCTCCTATCAACCACCTGATGTTATCAAACCCCTGTATAATAAATGTTTCATCAAACACTTGTAACACAACCTGGTCTCTCAAAAACTCTGTGGTTGTGGTTACAGCGGGGGTAGGGGAGGGGTGACAACTGCTGGGGGTGGGGAGGGGGGCTGTGAACCTATCTTCTTTCTTTGTCTTGGTGTGAGAAAAAAATCCTGAGTGACCAAGTCCTTCAACAGCTGAAGGCTCTGAAGATAGCATGTTGATCAGCTGGTCATCTTGCCAGCGAATACCTGTAAAGCTGATTTTTTTTTTTTTTTTTTTTTTTTTTTTTTTTTTTTTTTTTTTTGATTTTGTGGATTTTGGTTTGTGTATGGTTTGGGTGGGTATATCACAGTTGCATGTGGATCACAGCGGCATATATATCACAGCGGTGTGTATGTCCGTGGTTCTCTCCCCCTCAAAATATGCAGCTTTAGCAGCATCTTTTGACAGGGGTTCGCTGTTGACAGGGGTTCGCTGTTGACAGGGTTTTATATCAGCGAAGGGTTGTCAGCTGGCTGGGAGTTAAGTGACCATGGGGGTTCAGCGGGTGTTCATCACAGCAGGTGGGGTTCACTGAAAATGGTACAGGGGTCAAAAAGAGTTGAATGCCTGTGTGATAAGGTTCACTGTTGGAGGGTTCAGAGAAGGTCCATCGACAGGGATTCAAATCTCTGATGGCAGGTTCATATTTCAGCTGGTTGGGAGTTCAGAGACCGGTTCACAGGGGTCCATGTTCAATGGCCTGACAGTCCAACTGACCATGGGGGTTCAGCTACCCTGGGGGTTCAGCGGCCCTGGGGGTTCAGCGGCCCTGGGGGTTCAGCGGCCCTGGGGGGTTCAGCGGCCCTGGGGGGGTTCAGCTGCCCTGGGGGGGTTCAGCTACCCGGGGGCAGAGATGTCCTGTGACAGCAGTCCAAGATTTGCTTGTTGGGAGGGTCCAGTCAGCGACAAGGAGTTCATTCGGCTGGGGGTTCACTCAGCTACAGGGGTCCAGCAACAGGGTGCGCTGGTTTGTTGACTGGCTGGGTATGTTGGCAGGTTCAGAGAAAGACTTGCCAGTCCAGCGAGTTGACAGGGTTCTCTTCAGCGACCCTGTGTTCAAGCTTTTAACTGGCTGGTGGATATAGCTGTTAGGTCCACAGCTTCTTAGCAATCTTCTGGTGACACCCTGATAAGTTATCAAACGCCTGATCACATCTTTTCAAAACGCCTGAACAAATGCGACCCAAGTAATAGCTTCTAATTTATCAGCTTCACAAGTGTTGATTTTGTACACCCCATTGCTGATAATTCATCAGCTTCCCATAATCTACTAAATATCAGATGCCTTTCCTTTTTCCTTAGGTCCACAGAGACCCTTTAATCCAATATTCTTCTTCAATGATAACCTCAGCCAAAATTTTTATTGAGCTTAGCTGTGGTTGTGGGATGAGGTTCATTCAGGGATCGCAGTCTCATGGTGACAACATTTCATGTACCATCAGACGCCTTCCTCCAGCTTTTGTTTACAACGAAACAATATTAAGATCCCTGTATTGAACACCCAAGAAAAGTATCAAAAACCACCACTGAATACTTTATCGGCTACCACATTGTATCATCTATCTTCAGCCATATCACGAACTGATATTTAATCAGCTCTTCATAACATAATCCAACCATCAGTTTCTTTAAGCTGAAGAAATCATTTCCCTCGATAATCATTTACTGTCATTAACAACCCGACAATTCCATATACCAGGTCTTCAATCTCTTATCCAATAAAGCTGAACATCCCCCAACATCAGTTATTCTACCTTAGTTATCAAAACTGAAGATTATACCATGACCCATAATATTCTTGGTTAGCACATCAATTTTAGCTGAACATTCACGCAATATTTTCGTCATGTTTCAACATCAGCTATCCCTTCAAAGAATCGCTTGCCATCTCAATTTAATGAATAAATCGCTGATGATTTATCAGCTTTTCACTTCATCTTCCCTGTCTTCTTTGAATCAGTCAACCGCTGCAACTACCATCTTCATCAACTCAGCTATCTTTAGCTGATCAAACATCACCACTAACTTGATACACCCCCTTTTTTGAAGCTGGTCACATCAAGACCAGATTTTTTTTATGAACACTCCCGGAGTAAACCAAAGTTGTTTATCACCCGAATCATCTGTCAAACGTTACCCAGTAATAAACAACCTCAACAACAAACACCATTTCAACAATCATCATATCCAAGTACCAGGTAATCATCATCACAATTAAAATCTCAATACCGATACATTACCCATATAGAAAAAAGAAACAAACAACGCAATCGATCTTCAATTTAAATCAAACTTCATCCAGTGGCCAAAAGGAGAGAATCGATCTTCTTTTCGATTTGTGTTTTTCTTGATTTTCTGGATCTGTTTTTTTGTTTTGAATATTTGTGGGACGGAGGATTTTTTTGAGGATGTGAGAGTAGAAAAAAAATAGACGGTGGGGATGGGTAAGAAAGAAAGAGGTAGATGGAATTAAGGTGAAAGGAGGTGAGGGAAGGGACGGTGTTTTTTTTTTTGTTGGAGTGATTGTTGAAGATGGGGTACAGGATAGATAGGTGACGGAGGGTGTGAGAAGGAGGGTGTGAGGATAAGAAAAAAAGTTAGGTTTTGGATCTGGTGGAATGGGTGGAGAGGAGACGGTGGGTTTGGTTGATGATAGATGGGAGATGGTGGGAGGTAAGAAGGAGATGGAAGGAATTAATGGAGAAGGAGGTAGACTTCTGATAGAAAAGAAAGGGTTGGATGGATCGTTTTTTTTTTTTTATATTTTGTTTATGTCCGGTGGTAGGTGGTGGGATTAGGATAAGGTTCTTATTTTAACAGTAGTCAATTATCAGTATCCTCTCCCCCTCAAAAACTGCTACTGCATATGCAGTTTTTTTTTTAACATACTGATGAATTTGACCATCTAAAAAATGTTATTAGCTGCCATTTTTGAACGGATCTGGATAGTAATTAATCCAACCAGCTCTGATACCAATTGTTGGTCCACGAATCTTGTGCAAATAATGAATCTGTGAAGAACAATGAAGAACATTTGCACAATTAAACCAATTGACTAACTAATAACACAAGCTTGTACTTTTCATCGTATGTATATATTATTAATAATGAATCAACAAATATACATGACTTGCCCGGTTGTTTGCGGAACAACAACCGGGCGATGAATGACAAACTAAACTCCCATGTTCATAGCTAGCTAAGCTTATGCAACAATGGGAGGATGAAACTCTAAACCACTAAAGTATTACATGTTTGTTTCTGTGGGTGGGATGATCAACTATTCTATTACAAGGACCACATATATATAGTGGGAGTGTGAAGCTTCCTTGAGAAGCTTTACTAAAGTACAAGTAACCACCTTGTACTTTGTTGTCTTCATCTTTTGCACCTTTGACAAAGTAAGCCTCCTCTTGAACCTTTGTCTTCATTGCTAATAAGACATGTGCCCACTAATACATAAGACACTTCTTCAGGTCTTCTTAACATCTTCAGGTCTTGTAATCAGTAATAGTCTTGAGGAGTTAGTAAGCTATTATGTCATCACTTACTAACTCCATCATCCTTGATTCTTTGCACACTTACTGAGATCCGCCTCAGCTAATGACGAGTCTATCTCGTAGACTCTAAAGAACTCTAAAGAATGACACACTGAACTTATAACATACGTAAGTTCAGTGACTAACACTACTTAGGATACTTTACATCCAAATCCTGTGCAAGGGACAAATCAGGCACTGAATTGACCCAACAGTGACTATGATTTATATTCTAAAGTCTAAACTTTTTGATTCCAGAAATAACAAAATGCTAGTTTATAAATAGGTTTAGAATTGCATGTGAGCAGTACCTCATAGTTATTTTTCATGATCCACTTTCAAAATAACTAACTAAAATAATGCAAAGTCCATGATCTATAACCAAAAACTCACACCAATAAATTTAACAAAATCAACAACAATTGTATGCTCTCCTATTAATAGTTCCAAGTGAATGATTGTTTCAGATAAAATACTCTTCATTTAGCTAGAATACAACGTCCAAAGATATACATAAAGGTCCATTTCTAGTATGTTATGTATTGCGCATAAAATAAAATTTGAACACCTTATGTTAATCTTTTGTTTCAAACGTTTTTTTTAGGTAAAAATGGCTCCAAAAGTGCTACAATACATAGTAGTATAAAAATAGTAATTTATATTCTAATGTCTAAACTTTTTGATTCCAGAAATAACAAAATGCTAGAGTTTATAAATAGGTTTAGAATTGCATGTGAGCAGTACCTCATAATTATTTTTCATGATCCACTTTCAAAATAACTAACTAAAATAATGCAAAGTCCATGATCTATAACCAAAAACTCACACCAATAAATTTAACAAAATCAACAACAATTGTATGCTCTCCTATTAATAGTTCCAAGTGAATGATTGTTTCAGATAAAATACTCTTCATTTAGTTAGAATACAACGTCCAAAGATATACATAAAGGTCCATTTCTAGTATGTTATGTATTGCGCATAAAATAAAATCTGAACACCTTATGTTAATCTTTTGTTTCAAACTTTTTTTAGGTAAAAATGGCTCCAAAAGTGCTACAATACATAGTAGTATAAAAATAGTAATTTATATTCTAATGTCTAAACTTTTTGATTCCAGAAATAACAAAATGCTAGAGTTTATAAATAGGTTTAGAATTGCATGTGAGCAGTACCTCATAGTTATTTTTCATGATCCACTTTCAAAATAACTAACTAAAATAATGCAAAGTCCATGATCTATAACCAAAAACTCACACCAATAAATTTAACAAAATCAACAACAATTGTATGCTTTCTTATTATAAACAGTTCCAAGTGAATGATTGTTTCAGATAAAATACTCTTCATTTAGCTAGAATACAACGTCCAAAGATATAGATTATGAGCGCTATAAACATTTGGTTTGTCAATCAAAAAGAGTATTTATTGTTATACTCGATGGCGGGTTCTTTTTTGAGATATTGGTGTGAACTAAAAACACTACGAGCTAATTGCAGTTTTGATTTTTGTGATTTGTCTCCATCAGGTACTTCAGTTTTAGGCTAATTTTTCAAAAGTTTTGAGTTTGGTTCAATTAACACCATCGTTGTGGTATTGTCAATTGTGGAATGGCCAAAGTACCATCCTTTCATTCTTTTTTCTCTTTTTCTACTTTAAGTACAACATTTATCATTCATTCTCAATATCATTATGATTTTTATTAAAAAAAACTAATTTACATAAATAAATCATCTTTCATCTCTCTACCAAGTACAATTATAATAACTAACACAACACGACTTAACATTAATTATTTTTCCTTCATTCTCGCTTACTTATTCCTACACACTCATTCGCATGCAACACTTCCCTAATTCAAACATTTTAATCTTTATCTTATTTTATGATATTATTTGTCACAAACAAAATACAAGATCACAGAACCCAACAATGTTTTCAAAAGAAACACAATAAAACTACTGTAATACAATATAGGTCTCATTTAGTTCTGATTTACGACTGATAAAAAAATAATATCAAATATAACCAATTTTATAAATATGCTTCACAATGTTTTAAACTCGGGTTTTTAGTTGACTCGACCTCATGACTGGTTCACAGGTCAACCGGTTCAACCGCGATTCAAACCGGTGTATATATATGCATATTTTTTTCTTCATATATATTTAATATATAGCGGTGTACGATTTTATAATATTATTGTAAATATTTGCAAAAACACGGAGTTTTTATTTATTAACGTTAGCTTTTTAGTTTATATTTATAATATTATAACAAATATTTACAAAAACATTTAATTGATAATTACAATCATAGTAAACTACAATAAAATAATATTAGTTGATAGTTTTTGTTGTTTAATTCTTTTTGCAGCAGTGTTACACAACAAAAACCACATCACCATGTAGAAGAGGACACTTTCGACTCACCAAAGGGCTCATGCCAATTGCATAACTCTTTATATATATATATATATATATATATACTTTTTATAGGCAGTGAACATACCACAAGGATATGTACGAGCGAGGGTTGTATATGACGCATTTTAGACGTTTTTTATTACCCATGGCAGAGCAATAAGTTAGAATAGAAAACAACATTGTTGGTTTGTTCTTTTTTTTCATTTTATTCTGATTATATTGCTAATTTATTTGTTAGGCAGATTATAAGACATTTGGAATGTTTATTCCCTAATAGCGTTTCGTCTAAGTCCCACAAATGCCACTACTAAAGAAAAGTTATATTAGTTTGATCCCTCATTTTATACATATACTACAGTAGCTTAAAACCCATGGCATAGACGAGCTTTTTAAATGTCTCTTCGTTTCGGTATGAATGAGTAAAACTAATATCAAGTAATATAGAAGTTGAATTATTGGGGACCAAACATACTGCTAAGAGTATCATAGGAGGCTCTTCACTGCGGCTGCTAACTACACTTGAAGCAATTCGTGACCAAGTTATGGTTACGGTTCGTTTGAAGCTACCTTCTTTTTGGTTCAAAAACACGGATGCGGTCAAACGGATCTTAGAGAAATGGAACATGCCGAGGCAATTGAGAATCTATGGTGGATAATTGCTTTGTTTTTTTGTGTGTTTGTTAAATAGACTTGTGGTATGTTATGAGTCTAGTATATGTTCAAGCTTAGTCTTGACGTAAATTTGTTACATTAGCGAGATTCTATTGTACTCATTAGGTTGCTCTAACTAATACAAATTTAATGGGTAACACTTTACAAGAAAAAGAATTTATAATATGTTGGTCTTTATCCTTACGCTCTATTCTTGAGTTTATTTTTAAAAGAATGGAAAGGGAGGAGAAGGGAAGGGAATGCAAATCACAAAAAAATTGTGTTCTCAAGTTTTTTTAAGAGAAGGGATGGAAGAGGACGGGAAGGGGGAGAGGAAAGGAAGGAATGGACTGTATGTGTAATTTTGATCACTTTTGGGATGATTAGGAGACGAAGGAGGTAATTAACAATATGATCTTTTGTTAAATTGTTGATCCCAAACTTAGATCAATTTAGCTTTGTATTATCGAGATTAAGTCAAGAGTAATACGTAGAGAAACTTTGAAATAAACTAAGTATTATGCGGAATTAACATTTAGAACAAAGAACAAAGCACACAAACGATTACCAAACTTTTAACTTCGATTGATAATAACAAATATGAGAAGCGTACATACAATGAACCCTAAGGTTGTCTTTCATAGGTTAAGGGGTCTTGAACAAAAAGCTGAAGAGATAAATATATAAAATACAATATTGAGTATATCTTCCTAAATATAACAAAATGTGTTGACTTCTATAGCTGATGCAATCCTTAAATGGTTAGAATTTTATTTGTCAGTGCCTCGATTCTTCTTGTCAGTGCCTTGCTGTCAGCGCCTTGATTTCTCTTATCAGCGGCTAGAATCCTCGTTGTCAACAGCTAAGGACTTAGTCAATTTTGTATTCCAACAATCCTCCCCTAAATTTGTTATTTATACATAACTAACAGGTTTCTGAATAAAACCAAATACACAATATTTATAAAAAGAGGATTCTTTCAAATACATTCATCCTTGAATTTGAGTGTGAAGAAAACTCAAAAGTCAACACCCACACTACTAGTATAATCAACCTTCACCTTTGTTCTCACTATTTTCTTCAACATGTCTTGTGTCAGTAGATAAACTTTATCCACCAACAGATACTCTAAAAACTTTGTGGTGCAAAGATGATACACACCTGCAACTGAAAATAAACGCCACTCTAACTCACTTGCATCAACAAGATCCAGCCAAACTGGATCAGCTTCATCATAATCAAACATTCTCTTAAATGTTGACCATATCTTTATTCCTCCATTTTTTAAAGGACCTTCCTCAGCATACTTGTCCTTTAGCAGACAGACTCTAAAGAGTCTCCAAATCCTCCCTATCCATACTACCAAACAAGGACATAAGAGAAGAAAACACCTGCAACTTATCACCATACCTTGTGATCCTCCAAAAACTTGTACTAGGATCTTCTTCATATTTAATTACAGGGTTTCTGAGATCAAGGGGAAAGACTTCAGTATAATCCATAGAAGAAAGCTCCAAATTTCCTTTCAAAATGTTGTCATTGGGCAAACTTTGATCCAAAGGATCAAACTGTGGAAAGTTGAACTTCACACCTTTCTTCCTAGGCCTAGGTACTTGTGATGCATTCTTTATCTTTAGCTACTCCTTTACCCACTATTGTCTTTCTGTAGAGAGCTTAAGAAATGTATTGTGCTCACTAATGTTGATCCAAATAGGATATGCAAGATACTCCAGCTGATAATTTTGAATAAATATATATTTGTTTTATAAAAGTCTCATTTTGTATTATATAAACGTCGTGAAAATAATAGTTATATAGTTTTTAAAAATAATAATTATATAGTTTTTAAATAAATAATTATATAGTTTTTAAAAATAATAATTATATAGTTTTTAAATAAATAATTATATAGTTTTAAAAAATAATAATTATATAGTTTTTAACTAAATAATTATATAGTTTTTGAAAATAATAATTATATAGTTTTTCAATAAATAATTATATAGTTTAGTAAAAATAATAACTATATATTTTTTAAACAAATAATTACATAGTTTTTAAAAATATTAATTATATAGTTTTTAAATAAATAGTTGGTCGATATTTTATAATAAGCAAAATACAATTAATAATTATGGGTTGAAGGCATCCCCATCGACATGTCGTCGGTGATACTTTGGCAGATAAAATCCCGCTAACCTTTTTGCTAAATAATTTGAGAGTTTGTCGTTTAGCACGTATATCGCTGGCGACATGTCGCTAGGGAAAGTGGTAGTGAGTTATTAGCCAACAATTAACGTTAATGACGCGCAGTTGTTTTGGATAATTTATCCCCGGCGACATGTCGCCAGGAATAATTTTGGGAAAAACATTCCGCCTTTTCTTTTGGTAGAACATTTTTGGTCAAAGTAGGTCAACTTTTCCCTGGCGACATGTCGCCAGGATAATCTGGTCACAAATTTGGTCAAAAGGTTTTCATGTCTTTGTGTCACGTCAACGAAGTGGCCAAGGATTACCTACTTTCCCTGGCGACATCCTGTAGCCGAGGAAACTCCCGTCACCTGATCTTCCGATTGTTGTAGTGCTAGTGAATGATGAACATCACAAAAGGAAGCACGATGGATTCAAGACTAGGTTTTATCCATGGAGATTGCAAAATCACATTTTTTTTCTCAACATAATCTTTATTGTTACTACTACCCTTGTAAAAACAAGGTTCTTCATGTTTGATACTTTTGTTGCCTTTTTGTATATATGGTTATTTATTCCCAGCTTTGCATAAATTCAACATTCAGCAAAACAACGAATCAAACATGCTGAACACCCTACTTATAACAACTGGTGAGCAGAGCGATAAAAAAGGAATGGAGAGGGGAACAAGCTGGAAAAAAAATAAACAAATAGTTATAACACAATATATAAGATTACGTTACAAGTTGTTACGAAGAAGAGGAAGAACACTAGCCACAAGATCATTGTCAATCTTATGTTCACTGGTAATTGACATGTAGGACACGAGTTCTTTCCCCTAGCAGGTATGACACAAAAAAGAAGAAATGATAGTGCACATAAATGAAGAACTTTGAAGGTTGTTTAAATATGTGATTTTTCGTAGTTTAAAATTTGAAAAACATGCATGCCCTCCTGCCTTTTCATCTATGCATTTCATACAACTATTGAATGGAATGAATTGTCAAAGTTTCTTATTTTAGTAGTTGCCACATTCGTGTGATATATTTTTTCTCAAACGACTGTTGGATGAAGAGTTATGAATGAAATGCATGTATTATAATTTTTATATTAATAACATGGTTTTGCTAGGTTGAAAGTTCGTTCTCGGTATCTTCTCGAATTGATAACTGGTTAAGTGTGAGAGATTAGTTGTTCTTGGTGAATCAAATGAATGGTTGTCGTTGTCTACACTAACTAAAAATAAAGACTCGGAACGATGTAAATAAAGACGGTAAAAAGAAACAACAAAAGATTAAAACTTGACGAAAAGTAAATGACGAGAAATTAAAAGCAATAAAGGTAAATAATGCAAACTAAAACTTAAACTAAAAGGGAAGGCAAGTAAAAGTGCGATTAAGAAAAAAGGCGGGAAAAGTAAAGCTTGAAACTAAAACTGGAAAACACTCATTCTGAATAAAACAGTTCATTCGGAATATGTCACTTATCCGGAATAAACTAGTTGATTCGGAATAAGGCTTTGATCCGGAATAAAAAAAGTAAATAGGGTTGATTCGGAATAAAGAGCTTGATCCTGAATATTATTCCGGATGAAAGACTTGATCCGGAATAAACAAATATTCCGAATGAAAGACTTGATCCGGAATAATATATTCCGAATGAAAGACTTGATCCGGAATAACAGATATTCCGACTGAAAGGTTGATCCGGAATATTATTCCGAATGAAAACCTTTTATCCGGAACGTTTATTATTCCGAATGAAGCTCTTGATCCGGAATATATGAAACTAAGCTTTGATCCGGAATCTGGGCAGCAATATGAATATGAAGAACAGTGAAGAACATGAAGGCACGAATTTAATCAAATCTAACCAAAATAAACCAAAAGATTAAACTAAAACAACCAATAAACATCCACTAACAATAACCAATCAAAACAAATCAACAAAACTAACAAATAAAACCAAATCAATCAAAACCCACTTGATTGAAAGCCATAAAAACTCAAGAACATGAACATAACAATTAAACCAAATCAAGAAAGGTAGATGAGAGATTAAACAAGAAAAGTAAAGATTCAATAAAAATAAAAGTAACTTACATGGAATTAAAAGGTGCAATACAAGAAATTAAAGTGCAAGAATTTAAATTGTGCAAGGTATGAAAATGGTGGAAGAGGTGGGTTGTCAATCCACCCAACAACTCTAAACAAATGAAGCTAATAATCTATTTATAGTGGATTAGGGAGGTGCTTAGTGGAAGCTTCCTCCCTCTTTCTTCTTTCTCTAATTGCATCATTAAGTCCTTAATCTTCTTTATCTTTTAACTTTAATGACTTTGTCTCGGGATCTCTTCAAACTCGTCTTGTAATTCTTCAATAAATTAGACTTGAGTTCTTCGGCTTTTAGTAAACTTCCGTCTTTTGACTTTTTCTTCGATAAATCTTCAGAATTGGTCTTGGACTTCCGTTCTTTTTGCACTCTTGATTTCTTGACTTCGTCTTTCGTCTTTTTCTTCGATAAAAGCCCGTGAATGCCCGTGTTTTCTCCACTTTTCACCTTTTCCTCCTAAATCACAACAAAAACACAAACCACGCATAATTCCGACATAAATGACATAAAATACACGTTTTTGCTCGGTTATTATTGTAATTAAGTGGTAAAAAGGATGGGTGTTTACACACCTATCAAATCCCCTACACTTGATCATTGCAATGTCCTCATGCAATGCATTAGTTACAAAGCACGTTTACATTTTCATCATAATCAATCCACGTTGGCCTTTATTAAAGAGATAGAAAATTATAAACATTCAAAGTAAGAAAGAAATCAAAAACATACCTTAGGGTTTTGAAAATGTCATGAATGATCATCATCCTCAAGTTTTCACTTTCTCCAAACCAAGCTTAAAAACGAGATCATTGTTATTATAAGTTAGCAAACTAACACGAACTCATGTGGGCCAATTATTCACTTAGACTCCCTTATTCCTAGGTGTATCTCTTATATTTTATTTTTGTCTTAGAATGATCACGAGGATGCATTGTTGACTTATTTCGATAGTTTATTAGGCTGAAAATAAAGTGGGACGATTTAATCAATAGTTAGCTAAAGGATAAAATCTTTTAAAACTGCTTCTCGGGACCTCATAAAGTTCATATCTTTGCATAACTCGCTTCGCGATTTGAGACCTTTCTCGGACCGATATTTGGCAGCGAATTCATACTTCAAATCTTGAGAGACGTTCATGAAATAATGGCCTTCTCTTCATAATAGGAATTTCTTCACTTGAAGTTTTGAGAGATTCTTCATAAATGGACCACGACTTCTTCATTTTTCTCCAATCTTTATTTTGGACTTTGATATACAACGATCCGCCTCCTTTTGGACTTGGATTTATTTATCCTCATACCTTGTTAGGGCCTTTTTGGATAGACTTCTCCATGATCTTTTGGGGAGTATTTGCTTTTCGTTGTGTGTCTCGATCCTTCATATTGATTTTTTATAACTGATTCTTCACATCACTTGGGATCTTTAGCAACAAAATGTAGTCCTCATGCCTTGTTAGGACCTTTTTGGACTCACCAATCTTCGCATCCCGCTTCAATAAGTTTTGCCTTGGCTATGAACTCTAATCCATACCGAGCAACTTTTAAACGATCTTGGGCTAGAAGCTAAGTAACTTTTCAAATCGTACAACCTTATTTATTGCAGATACATTTATTAGCAAGCGATGGGAGAATAGGCTTATAATTAACTCACATAAATTCACGAAAGAATACCAAACTTATAATTGACTCTATCATCCCTCGTTCTCCACAATTTAAAATCTCAAGGAATGAGACTCGTGGATGCTTAGCCTATTAAATCAAAGCTTTGGGTTTTCGAGTCGCCTATAGGATCTTGCAAATTCTTAGACTCTTTCAAGTTTAGAAATCGCATTTTAAAGTTCCCTTGATAGACAACTCTCTAGGATCAATTATAGGAACTTGCGAAAAGTTCTTGTTCTTAACCCGTGAGAGTTAAGACTTTCGCGTTTTATAGCTCCCTAAATAAAAGCCTAGCAAAACTTGACTTAAACACGTTAAGGATACCAGCTAGAGTAAACTTAGATAAGAAAACTCGGGTTGATTCAAAAAATTCACAACGTTTAAAAAATTAAAACCACTTTATTAAAATTTTATTCTGACAAAGAAAGAAAATAACTTAGATAATTAAAACCACTTTATTAAAAAACTAATAGGCCAAAATAGATCAAAAATTTTGAAAAATGTCGAAAAATTGATTCTCCGGTTAAAATGAGGACAAATACAAGGAAAAGGCCACTTAACTTCTATAGAAGTCCCCCTACACTTAATATAAACATTGTCCTCAATGTTTAAGCATGTGGGAGTAAACTTCCCTACACTTAGGACATTGTGCACGTTGTTTAAATTTCGCTAAGGAAAAGACAACTAACGAGACTCCTATTTTAATATTGGAAAATATAAAATAGTGAATCGAAAAGAGTTTAGGATAGAACCGGGTAGAAGGGAACACGGAATTACGGTCGTCAAAAGTCATCACGAGTGTGTCTTTGAAGCTCTAATTCCTGCACATGATAAGAAAGAAAACAAGAAACACCAATGGGGCTCCCCCTACACTTATGGTGAAAACAGGGAAAGATAGATAGATAATTGGGTTGCCTCCCAAAAAGCGCTTGTTTATATTAACCGAGTCACGAGCCTGACTCGTCCCCGAACTAAATGGTCCATGGGGAAGCCTCGAATGTAATACCGGGATCAAAGACCTTGTCCTCGTTCCTGGAGGACATCAATAAAGGAGAGGCGGGGGGATAAGTCTTGAATGGGAGAAAGGTTCTTTCAACATACGAAAAGTATGTGAAATCAAGATCCACGGGAGGTGGGGTGGGTAAAGTAAGCACATTGTCATCCCCCAAAGACAATGGATGCTGAGCACTCGGCAAAACCGTAATGTTATCAATCATGAAATAGTGAATGGCACCTCCCGGGTCAAAGCACTCATCCTCCGTGATAGTGGCTAAAGGGGAGGATGCAAGGTGCTCGGGAGGGGGACTTGGGACAATACCTTCCTACAGCAAATTATCAAAAATAATATCCCCCTCCGTGTCATCATCATCAATACCTGGAGGTATGGAGTGAATGTCGATTTCTTCCAACAATGGGTCATTATCTTCAACGGGAGGAATAGATGGAGGTAAAGACTCGGAAAAAGGAGGAGAAGTCAACTCTTTGATTTGAGCAATAAGAAGATGCACTTTCTGTAATCTGTCGCGGAGAATCACGTCTTCCACCTCATCTTCAAGAGCAAGTTCATCGGTGAACTTCTCGTAAGACGGAGAGAATAAATTGTCATCGCCCGCATCTCCCGGTGGAGATTGAGAAATTTCAAAAGTGAAATTCTCATAGCGCGGAGAAAAATCGTCATCGTTAGGATCGACCTCTTCCGTAAGAACAACGTCGTCCTCAGACTCTATAGCAGTCGGTATGTCACACACCTCATCATCAAAGAATTTATCGAGACCAAAATCACTAAGCTCACTCAATGAATCATCATCCTTAGACGCATTAGGAATATCGAGAGTAGGAGTAGCAACTTCAGTAGATGGGTCGAGAGCGTAGACATCATCGTCGTCATCATCATCGTAATAGACGGGACCATTCCAATTAGGAGTGACATAGTCGGCTAACTCTTCCTTGATAACCTCCACATCTTTAAGAAGCTCATGAAGCAATTTTTGTTGTTCATCTCCCCGAGTATGTTCAATTAAACCAATTCTATCCCACGCTGTAATTAAACATTTTGGTGTAGAAAAAAAGGGAAAACGACCAAATTGGCTCAAAAAGGTGTTGGTGGTTTTCAAGGTTTCGTCCACATCAAGCAAAGGTTGCCTTTCCTGATGCAAGTCAGCTCGGATTTGAGCTAAACTTTCTAGAACATGGTTCAAAGAAGTTAGTTGTTGATCAAGACTAGATTGCTGAGAGGATTGATGATTGAGGGTGTGATGTGGGGGCTCAAAGTTATAGACATTGGGATGATAGCACGGAACTTTCTCAAAGACCATCGACGGATCACAAGAAGAAGCATCGTGAGGGCCCCCACAAATATAGCACCATAGGTATGGAGAGAAACTGGGTGCGTCATGAGGATAGCTATTACCATTGTCATAATTGTAACCCGGTTCTTGCCCGTGATCATACGGGTATCGAACCGGGCATGAAACATGCCAATGAGAATCGCTTCCACAATAGATGCACAGGGGAACAGGAGGTGGATTCTAAAAGGACGAATTAGTCGAGTTGCACCATGGACAAAATCCGAATTGTGTGTTGTCGATATCGTTTCTGCACCGCTCACATGTACACCATTGAGATGAGTCGTTCCCGTATAATCGTCTCCCACACCCGACGCAATGGACATAAGAATCCATAAAGAAAAATAGATAAGCAAGAAGAATATTTTTGGTGCAAAACTTTGAGAAAGAAATGCTTTTTATGATTTTTCAAATGTTTTTGGGATTTTTGAAACTTTTTGACACGAAAAATAACGTTCACGAGTGAACGGATCCCAAAAGCCAACGCGTCTCTCACAAAAAAACCGTTAATCCTTATGAAAAGAGCCGGCAGCGGCGCCATTTTAATAACTTGGTTTTGCTAGGTTGAAAGTTCGTTCTCGGTATCTTCTCGAATTGATAACTGGTTAAGTGTGAGAGATTAGTTGTTCTTGGTGAATCAAATGAATGGTTGTCGTTGTCTACACTAATTAAAAATAAAGACTCGAAACGATGAAAATAAAGACGGTAAAAAGAAACAACAAAAGATTAAAACTTGACGAAAATTAAATGACGAGAAATTAAAAGCAATAAAGGTAAATAATGCAAACTAAAACTTAAACTAAAAGGGAAGGCAAGTAAAAGTGCGATTAAGGAAAAAGGCGGGAAAAGTAAAGCTTGAAACTAAAAACTGGAAAACACTCATTCGGAATAAACAGTTCATCCGGAATATGTCACTTATCCGGAATAAACTAGTTGATTCGGAATAAGGCTTTGATCGGGAATAAAAAAAGTAAATAGGGTTGATTCGGAATAAATAGCTTGATCCGGAATATTATTCCGGATGAAAGACTTGATCCGGAATAACCAAATATTCCGAATGAAAGACTTGATCCGGAATAATATATATCCCGAATGAAAGACTTGATCCGGAATAACAGATATTCCGAATGAAAGGTTGATCCGGAATATTATTCCGAATGAAAACCTTTTATCCAGAATGTTTATTATTCCGAATGAAGCTCTTGATCCGGAATATATGAAACTAAGCTTTGATCCGGAATCTGGGCAGCAATATGAATACGAAGAACAGTGAAGAACATGAAGGCACGAATTTAATCAAATCTAACCAAAATAAACCAAAAGATTAAACCAAAACAACCAATAAACATCCACTAACAATAACCAATCAAAACAAATCAACAAAACTAACAAATAAAACAAAATCAATCAAAACCCACTTGATTGAAAGCCATAAAAACTCAAGAACATGAACATAACAATTAAACCAAATCAAGAAAGGTAGATGAGAGATTAAACAAGAAAAATAAAGATTCAATAAAATTAAAAGTAACTTACTTGGAATTAAAAGGTGCAATACAAGAAATTAAAGTGCAAGAATTTAAATTGTGCAAGGTATGAAAATGGTGGAGGATGTGGGTTGTCAATCCACCCAACAACTCTAAACAAATGAAGCTAATAATCTATTTATAGTGGATTAGGGAGGTGCTTAGTGGAAGCTTCCTCCCTCTTTCTTCTTTCTCTAATTGCATCATTAAGTCCTTAATCTTCTTAATCTTTTGACTTTAATGATTTTGTCTCGGGATCTCTTCAAACTCGTCTTGTAATTCTTCAATAAATTAGACTTGAGTTCTTCGGCTTTTAGTAAACTTCCGTCTTTTGACTTTTTCTTCGATAAATCTTTAGAATTGGTCTTGGACTTCCGTTCTTTTTTCACTCTTGATTTCTTGACTTCGTCTTTCGTCTTTTTCTTCGATAAAAGCCCGTGAATGCCCGTGTTTTCTCCACTTTTCACCTTTTCGTCCTAAATCACAACAAAAACACAAACCACGCATAATTCAGTCATAAATGACATAAAATACACGTTTTGGCTCGGTTATTATTGTAATTAAGTGGTAAAAAGGATGGGTGTTTACACACCTATCATATATCTACATATATTTTAATATTGATATATATATACTATAGTTACAAGTTTTTAGTTTCCCTTTTTATGAATGTTGAAAAGTCTAAATCAATTTTCTTTGTTTCAACATTTCTTAAATTGAATTTTTTTCAACAATTTGTAAATTATCATGATTTCAAGTTTCAAGAAAAGTTCTAATTTCCATTATATGTAGTATAGATAGATGAGTGTTGATAGATGGATCTAATAAGAAGACTTAAGAATAGACTTAAACTTACGTGTCGCTTTATGATTGTTGAAATGCAGGGGGCCCGATATTTCATATTTTATCTTTCCTCATTTCAACCTTTCATTCTGCCACTTGTGTTAAGCATGTGATTAGGCCAATTTTTAGGCATACTAATTACGTCTATTTATCATTTTTCTAGATAGATAGTAGTAAAGAAAACTATATTATAAAGTGTTGAGAGTTTCAACACCTACTATACATCCTTAATAAGGAGTAGAGATAGAGATTACACCCATTTTATTTTTATATACTTTTTAGTCATTTTACCTTATTACTTATATAAGCTAAAACAAATATTTAAAAAATGCTTATGAACTCATGATACATAAGCCATAAGCCCATGTACGAGCCCAACATATCCAACCCATTAGCAACGGCTCTCTCTATGTTGTTTTGTTTATTACCCTAGCCACACACAAATACCCCTCATATGGGTTTTCATCTGTGTGTGTTTTCATATTTCTCTCTCTCATTTTATAAAATTTGTAACCCATATCTTTTTTGTTTTGTAAAACTACTATCAAGATAGATAATAGGATCACACAAAAGTAGATGTGGTGATCGCCTTGTGTTTTTGGTATTGTCGTTTAATCTTAATTTTAATAAAAGGTTTTGATTCTTATTTATAAACTGGTTTAAATTTATTGGATCTTGATTAATAACAAAGCGGATACCTATGCTTGATATGTCGTTATCAATAACACAGCGTGACAACCGTAGCAACCAAGGTTCAAAATCTTAATTACGTATACTTTTGGCAAATTATGATAACCACTTTCAAGTTAAACCAATTTTTTCATACATTTCTTGGGAAAGTCTCACTCTATTTGTTTTTCTTTATTATTCCAATATATCCCCTTAAATTAATGTTCTTTTTTGAATTATGACACCACCGTTTAATACGTAGTATTTTTTATTTAAAGGGGGTAATAGAAAATACCACCTAGTACAAGATTACATTAGCAAAAATTTTGTTTAATGTTTATTACTTCCTTCCCTAATACTACAGTTTACGTTTTTGTTTATGTTCCAATTTAATTCACTACTAATATCAAGTTTCTTATTTAAAATTATAATTACAAAATTTTATAAAACTTAAACTAATCAGCTAAAGGTAAAACTGACATCATGGCTCACTAAGAGTGGAAAGGAACATATTATATCTGATCTAGAAGTCCTCAGGCAAAAAGAGCCTTCATTCAATTGTCCGGCTATGTTTAGTAAAAGTAGCTATAAGTTATAAGCTTTTAATTATAAGCTGTTACTGTAACTATTGACTATAAAGTTGTTAACATGAGCTATAAGCTGTACTGTATTTCAATATAAATGTAATAATATAATATAAAATGACATAGAATGATATACACATAATTGTTAACAAATTGTAAATTATTATATTAATAATAATCGTAGTGCTATAAGAATACATGATTGTAATAGTCATTAATGACGTGCATTCTATATTACTATAGCAATGTCATCTCGGATTCATTTCATCTCATTAGATGTTCCTTGAGAGACATTCGTTGTGTTTGTTACATTATATAGCATATATAATCAACTTCTAAATATATTGCAATAAAAATGATATCAAAATCCATAGATATTCACAATAAGCATATCTCAAATAAAAAAACAAGAACAAAATCTAGGTTCTCTTGTTTCTCTTATGTGCAGCCATGTCATCCGTGACTCATCATCCGTCATACTCATGAACATTTATCTCTTTACGGGATCTTCAAACAAGTTCATTGCGAACAACCACAATGGATTACGTTTTAACAGTAGCTCTGGTTTAATGAGGTGATTAATCACACTCACAACTATAACACCCCCAACAAATGCTATGCGCAGCGGAACTACAACATTTGGGTGCTACGTAGTTATCATCACACAAAAGCTATATTAAACGACTCAAAGAGACGTAAAAGTTTAAACATATATTTAACATTATTAAAAACATACAAGTCTACAGTTTTCCAAATCCCAAGATAATACAAAACAGAGTTTGCGTTAGGTCCCCACTGAATCTCAACCCCAAAAGATACATTTTGATCACATGACAGAAAAATAAAAGAGGTTTAAGTTATGTAAGGGTGGAAAAACAAGTAGACCGCCAAGCCACAACAACTTCCATCCTCGCATGCTCCGCTGCTATCAACCTTGGTTACCTGAAACACATGCTTAAAACTGTCAACACAAAGGTTGAGCGAATCTATAGGTTTATCAAATCATAAGTTGAACATAAGTACTAAAAACCAATCATGATCATTCAATAGCATTGTCGCGCAAACAATCTATTATTCAAGGATATGACAATTGTGTTTAAGCTCATGACACTAATCCGTTAACTCAATCACCCGCGTAATAATTACCGGCGTGATTCAGATGAAACCGGTGCCCATACTAAAGGCATTAGTTGCAATTATACCTTATCTCTTATCACAAATCATCCGTCCGCAGGGGGTATCAACGTACTAGCCCTCGTCTCGGATAGGGTAGTCAACCCCATAGTACTATCACTTTGTATAAGCGGCTATTTTCCCCTTCTCAAGGGCAAGACAATAGTTAATAGTTCATGAAATTAGGGCCTTTTGCAACTAGGTACTCAACATAATTTCTAAGGCAACATTCGGGTCCAACAATCATTCATGACTTATGTTCATTTTCCTTTAAATAGCATGTATCTCCCTCGCGGGTTAAAAACATTTGAAATAAGTAAAGAGCGAGGCTATAGACTCACCTTGCGTAGTAGTAGTAGTTCTAGCGAAGACGTAACGAGAAATGTCACCGACGACGTGGATGCCCGGGAAAATCAAACACTTGACCTAAAAGTCAAAGTACGAAAACCAAATCAATACACCGCGTACATAATTGTGATAACACACGCATATGCAACACACTCAATGCTTATGAAAACTCACGCCAAAATCAAACAAGTAGTTGTTACTAGACTTATACCATTTACCTACGTAATTAAAGTTACTATCCATTTTACGATTTTGCCGATACTTACCAAAAGTATGGGCTGTTTTCCTAGACTTATACCCTTTTATAAAATTTGGGAAAATTCTCAAAAACACCTTAAGACCTGTAGAAAACCCATTTTTAATCCCCTTAAAAGTTTTCGCTTTAACAACCCGTTGCTCAACACATTACTAAGCCTACGTTTTTCGGACTGATTTTGCACATTGACCAAGTTGGACTTGTTTGACCCATTTAAAATGTACCGTTGACCCATTTGACACATAATTCTTATAATAGACTCAAATATGCAGGTTTGAGACCAAAAATCAACCTTTGAACATTTACCAAACTAAACCTATGGTCCCCGGGATTTGACCCAAAATCAAACACAAATTCGGATTGTGTTGGTTCTCATCTCCCGGTACACGTATTTTCAAAGTAACATAACTTTTGACTCGTTTGGGGTCCTAAGCTCTACTTTATACCGAAACGAAGCTAAGACAAAGCTCTACAACTACATCCTAACCACAAGACCTGTTTACAAAATAATTTTTACGAAAACACCTCAAACTTTCTGCCTAAAATCACCCATACCAAAATCATCCCAACGCTCGTTTTCAAACCCATTTATCGACACTAGGCATCAACCTAAGCACTCCTAATCATACTCAAACACTCTAATCAGTCCTAACACCCTAATAATTAAAATCATCATAAAACCCAAACACAAATTCAAGCATGCAATATGTTTAAACCATTCAAACACACCCAAAACATCAATCTAGACACAAACCTATGACACATTTCATCAAACACCTTGAACACACCCAACACCCCCCACATTTCGTGGCTTTTAGGGGCTGTAGAAGACCAATAACATAAAACCCATCTTATTTTATGGATTAATTAGCATTATATACACATGAATTAAACAATAAACGGGTTTAATTAGATTAAAACATGTTTTTGAAAAATCATAAATTTTTGAAAGATTTCATGGATGCATGTGTTTTTTTGTTAGTGGGATTTACTTACAAGGTGAATTGGAAGGTTGGTCTTTGCTTATTTTCTTCAAAATCAAGTTTAAAAAAAATGGTGGTGGTTTATGGTGGTGGTATGGCCGGCGGCTTCAAGGAGAGGGGAGAGAGAGAACTTTCAATTTTGGAAGTGAAAAAATGAAGTGTGTTTTTAGTTTCCTCCATTTTGTAAAGTTTGAGGGACCTCCTTTGCTATTTTGTAAATCTTTTGGCCTCATTTTTAAACGACATCAATATTTGCGGGAAACGACTTATTAGTCGACTTAAAAACTTTACGGAAATCAGGGGTCGTCCCGAACACTCGAAAATACTTTTAAATGGTTCAAACGCACACAGAACGAATATTCATATGGTTCCGACTCGACTTAACACGTAACAAAAATAAAATCTCGAAAAACTCAAATATCGATCAATCGATAATTAAATGTAAGTTTGGGCATCCGTCGGTATCGTAGTCGTTATCGGTTCTTCTTAAATCGTCAAACGTTAAATTACGACCGTAAACGTTGGTTTCAACTTAAACCGTCAAATAAATCCACGATAAAAATTCTTAAAAATTTCAAAAATATACGTAAAATAGCATTAAATAAATGACGTTGGGCTCGGGATATCACATCCACAAGTGAGCCACAACTTAAGAGAGATGCTCATACTGAACAGCTCTTGAGACAATAACTTAGCATCATACGACACTTTCACGGGTCTTACATCCTCCCCTCCTTAAAGGAGCGACGTCCCGGCGCTCTCCGGTTCTTATACTCGCATTTCGTACTACTAGAAAGATGGGGGTACTTCTTACTATAGAGGTATTCACGTTCCAATATGGACTTCGGTTCACGTCTCGGGTTCCATCACACCTTCTCAATGAGTGTTATACCTTGCTTAAATCTCTTAACATCTCGATCCATGATCTCCACTTCAATTTCCCAAATTCTTCCTATGGTTATCAACACGTCTCTTTTCAAAGCTTCTCGCGGTTAGCGAGTGATTCTTAATCTACACCATCTCTTCCATAGCTTCTCGAATCATTTCGAGCCCATTCAACTGACTTCTTCTTACTTCATTCTATCCAACTGGCGATTCACATTTTCATCATCATAATTCCTCAAAGGCTGCAGCTTCAATGCTACCGTGGTAAATGTCGTTGTACAAAGATACTACCAACGGCAAGTATCGATCTCAACAACTATCAAAATCAATCACACACGTTCGGAGCATGTCTTCCAACTTTCGAATCGCCCTTTCACTTGGTTCATCATCTCATAAAAACAACTACTCACAAAATAAAATCGCACGGGTCACACATAACCCCATCGAAAACGTTCAAAATATACAAGGCAAAGTAATTAATACTAGCTGTGCAAAATCACCTTAATCACAATATTATGTACATACAAACCTATTTCGTCAAAAACAAATTCATCGATACGGTAATCATTCAACGTGTACCTAACTCTCTCGAAGATATCACAATCCAATCAAACACAAAATTCACTATGAAGCACAAACAACCACAGTACGACATGTTGGCAACATAGCCAAACCATGCCAAAACAATCAGTTTAATCAAGTTAACTCATGCTTGCTAATCAGCTAAGCCATGATAAAATAAGAATATTTGACATGATTCTCGGATGAGTCCAGTCAAAAGAAAAATTGCAAGTTAAAGAAGGTTCACAAGCTTTCTAGCTAAGGATGCATATCCAAAAGAAAATAAAATAAAACAAAATAGATACATATGTCATCGTAGGGTGCTCACACACGGATCCATACCCAAAAGATATTACAAGAACACCATCTCACTTTCGTCCCAAACGTGGTCAAAATCTCAATAACATCACCGTTCACAGTTATAAGTATATTACATGGCACGTGTTCTTCATGATCGGACTTCATTGGACAATGTCGTCTCAAGTTCTCACAACTTACGATCACTTGACCAGATCACATACAACATAAATACATAAAAGACAAGGGTTCACCATAAAAACATCAACTATGTTTATCTATCGTTTAACCATCGATAATCAAGGATGGTTGAGTTAAGCAAAAAGGATTCCTCACTTAACTAAACGGAGACGGCAATGGAATGGTCTTCCAATTACCGATGCACAGTTGGTAAACTTCAACAGTTTATCGCGTGTCGTTAAACATATCAAAATAACGAGAAAAGAAAATAAATAAGGTACGATACGTTTGATGTAGGAGAAGTATTCGTCATTCCCCTCAGAATCACTTGAACTCTGATTTCCTCTACTTTGGCAGTCTTCTATTCTTGTTTAAAATTCCTTCTCAGTGTCGGTACGAGTCCCTTTGGTATTTCATCAACACCCTCGTGATTCCGATGAAATTCGCACGTTACACACACACATAAAAACATTTTCCAAAATTACTCGGTCACAGTGAGTTACTAAGTCAACGCCAAACAAAAAGAAAAGATTTCAAAGAACACAAGAAAATTCAAAAAATTTCTTTAAGAATCAAAGAAATTACGACTACTTGCAAAAATGATCCACCATTTTAAAAAAAGAAACGTTCTCATCCAAACGTTTATCAAAACACTACAAGTTTCAAGATGACCAATTTGTTTGACACGATAGTGCCCTTCCTAAACTATGCATAATTAGCTAGATCATGCATACTTAAGGGTCAAGCAACGACAATTAACAAAACAGGACTCTTCCCGAATTATGCATAGTTAGCTAAGTTGTGCATAATTGAGGATCGAGTGACGACACAAACATTATTATTACATACCAAATATGACTACGAAAGTTTTTGACCTAATCTTCAAAATAATTAAACCATTTGAAATGGAATTTGAAATGGGAAAATATTGTTACCATTGTTTTAAGAAACACATCAAACATTTTTCGCCTACTTTGGAAACATACATTACTTTGCCTATTTATGAGAAAAATGAATAAATAATTAAGTAAATAAATCGACACCATTTACATTTGGTTAAACGAAACATTTCACACTCATACATATTTTCAAAATAGACTACTCACAAAATAACGGTAAGGTGGTTCATGATTAAAGATCATTGCAAGCACAACAAGTAATAAAATCAAAAATCAATGAGATCGAACGAGGTAAACGAGTAATATAATTTCCAACTATAATTAACTATATTAGAAATGAAAATACTTCAAACATATGACAAAAGTTTCAGAATAACCAACGGCAATCTACGAATACATAGAGTAAAATTTGAATATCAACGCAAGCGTCAAAAATAAAACAACGATCATAATT
Organism: Glebionis coronaria; assembly: GCA_025667525.1. Classification (NCBI taxonomy): domain Eukaryota; kingdom Viridiplantae; phylum Streptophyta; class Magnoliopsida; order Asterales; family Asteraceae; genus Glebionis; species Glebionis coronaria. Next base: position 61,970,735 of record CM046875.1, read on the forward strand.
CCCATCATCTCGAGTTGCACACACCTTCCACCAAGGGCAAACGGGGAGAGGGGAAGAATCACCTGGTCGAATAGAAATAATTTCACCAAGAGGATCGAGTTCTTTCACCTCTACAATTTGGTAAAGCGGCTCCGCCTCCTCGCTTTGGTTCAATATAGATAAATAACCACTTTAATGAAGATTTATAGCGTCGTTCAACTAATTACGGAATTGTAGGTTCTATTAACCGAAAGAAGAAAAGTTACGGCGTCCATGAACAGGACAAAAATACACCGGGTCACATACCCTCATTATCAAGTACTAGCGAAGTAGCAATCCAAAAATAGATATAATAATAATGGTTTCATATCATGGAAAATATTTAAAATGAACAGTCACATGACGACTCAAGTTTAGATACAGACTCATAAAATCAAAGAAGGGATGTCGGACGATCGAACCATCGTGACTCAAAACATTATATATACATCTTTATTAAATAATATACAAGTAGGCGTGTGTTGGGTAATCCATTTGCATATTCAAATCAATGTTACCTTGTATATTGTAAAACCGAACATTTGCACATTTTTAATTTGTGTTACCCCATTAAAGATTTCAAACCTTTCATGTTTCAATCTATACAAAGTTTTCATTTCTGGAAAAATTTCAATCTCTCGGAAATTGTTAACATTAGTAGATGCGGTGACTCGGTTATCATAATTGACAAATCATTAGGTTTGAAAATCTCCATACTTGTGTCAAAATCTCGTTAATGTTCATATCTTTAAGTACCAAAACGTATACAGTAAGAATTTTCCAAGTTTTACGTTTTTATTATTACGACTTATATTATCACATATATACACATATCCAACATGACTCAAACTAGTCCAATTAATTCTTAAAATCAACTTTTGACTTTTTATTATACATAAGTCTTCCTTAAAACTGGTTTGTTAAATCACATTCGTGTACTTCGACTCAAATGATAAAGAGGTTTCACGTAGTATTATTTCGGATAAATTACTGATTTTAGTCGACACTTGAATCTCGATAAAAATAATAAAATAATAAATAATTAAGATGCTTATTTCAATAACTCAAAGATATATAAAATTCAACTTTTAATCATTAGCCCATTATCAAACGATTTTAAAATTAACACATCTCGCAGTAGAGTAAAATGACGTTCCATCAATATTTAAAAATTTGTTTCAAGCGTTAGAATTTCTCACTTAAAGTGTATATTCCGATTTTATCCCATTTTATTCACTACAATAAGTAACGTGTTCTAGTTTACACCAATGCATACATAACATAACCTTATGTTTAAAATAAAACAAATTTTACAAAGTTTTTATCTCCAAAATACATGACCAATTCTTCTACTCATGTTTTATATTACAAGATACGCCAAAAGTTTGCTACATTGACCCGAAAATTAATTCATACTAAATCCAAGTTACATATACTCAACAGTCATATCGTAAATTTTATTATAAACTCCTTTTTCAAATTATATTAAATAAATTCTTAACAAATCCATCACTAGCTTCTAGTATCAAATTGTTAATATATAAAAACAAGGATTTTACGAGTAATATAGATTACTTATTACAATTTACCAACCAAGGTTGAAGGAAAAAAAAATAATTTCACTTTGTCCATTTCTTCTCTACACTTATTTTTACTTGTTACAAGACACATCATAGGTCGATTTTTATCCAAAAGTTTCATTCACCATTTATTAAATATGTAAAACACTTTACGTTTAAACCATTTAATCAACAAAGTTTAGTGCTTACTTAACTCACACAAATGCCGGACCTCGTCATGTAAAATATAAACTTCAAAATAATGAAACAACAAAACAAAATGAAATAAATGGAACGAGAATACGTATGTCAACTAAATGTTGTTATCGGCCTCGGATGAGTCTGGAAATCGTACTCCACAAAATTAACACAAAAACCAACCAAATTCCAAGTTATCGCGATTGATCACAACGCCAGTCTATTTTAAAACACATCTTAAAATTCAAGTAGAATAGTAAACAATGATTAAATGGCGACACGCCTCAACCACGTTTTATAAAATACACATGTGATTCGTCGCTACGATGTACGCATCGTTGATTATACTTCGTCTATATTATAGTTGCGCCAACTAACATATCAAACCCATCAGGAATAAAGGAAATAAAATAGTACGTAAGTAAATTACGTTTCAAAAAAAAAAGAGATGTTCCAAAATGACACATCACAGTGCGATAACGACCATCGAGATCACTCTAGTCGATATAAAATATGTTACGAAGCATCATTTACGTATATAGAGTATTAAACGAGGTTCACACTCGATTATTCGATCAATAAATTAATTATCAAGATTGATAATTTGCGGTGAGGCCGAATTCTCAACAAAACCGCATTATAACATGTACGATAATCACTCAAGGACCATTGCTTCACGTGCAATGCCTTTAAATATCATAGTATATACATACTTATACATACAACCATTCCTACATACACGTAGGATTACAACGCGGTGTTGCCATGTAATGCAATGTAGCCCGTTATGCCAATTACATGCAACATATACGATAATCTTTACAAGAATTTGCAAATTACGATGATAAGTACTCAACGTACACAACAATATATCTCAATATATATCAAAGTATTTACTTACTAAATACTAGGGAATTCATATCAATTTGAGGGATACATCTAAAATATAAAGCAATGCTAAAGAATTCTTACCGGAGCCATGCAGGATAGTTGTGTGCTTGGACAATTTCTTACGACACCAAAAGTTATAGTTTAGGATTTTTCAAAAATGACCTAGTTCTCTATAACTCATGGCTCTGATACCAATCTATAACACCCCCAACAAATGCTATGCGCAGCGGAACTACAACATTTGGGTGCTACGTAGTTATCATCACACATAAGCTATATTAAACGACTCAAAGAGACGTAAAAGTTTAAACATATATTTAACATTATTAAAAACATACAAGTCTACAGTTTTCCAAATCCCAAGATAATACAAAACAGAGTTTGCGTTAGGTCCCCACTGAATCTCAACCCCAAAAGATACATTTTGATCACATGACAGAAAAATAAAAGAGGTTTAAGTTATGTAAGGGTGGAAAAACAAGTAGACCGCCAAGCCACAACAACTTCCATCCTTGCATGCTCCGCTGCTATCAACCTTGGTTACTTGAAACACATGCTTAAAACTGTCAACACAAAGGTTGAGCGAATCTATAGGTTTATCAAATCATAAGTTGAACATAAGTACTAAAAACCAATCATGATCATTCAATAGCATTGTCGCGCAAACAATCTATTATTCAAGGATATGACAATTGTGTTTAAGCTCATGACACTAATCCGTTAACTCAATCACCTGCGTAATAATTACCGGCGTGATTCAGATGAAACTGGTGCCCATACTAAAGGCATTAGTTGCAATTATACCTTATCTCTTATCATAAATTATCCGTCCGCAGGGGGTATCAACGTACTAGCCCTCGTCTCGGATAGGGTAGTCAAACCCATAGTACTATCACTTTGTATAAGCGGCTATTTCCCCCTTCTCAAGGGCAAGACAATAGTTAATAGTTCATGAAATTAGGGCCTTTTGCAACTAGGTACTCAACATAATTTCTAAGGCAACATTCGGGTCCAACAATCATTCATGACTTATGTTCATTTTCCTTTAAATAGCATGTATCCCCCTCGCGGGTTAAAAACATTTGAAATAAGTAAAGAGTGAGGCTATAGACTCACCTTGCGTAGTAGTAGTAGTTCTAGCGAAGACGTAACGAGAAATGTCACCGACGACGTGGATGCCCGGGAAAATCAAACACTTGACCTAAAAGTCAAAGTACGAAAACCAAATCAATACACCGCGTACATAATTGTGCTAACACACGCATATGCAACACACTCAATGCTTATGAAAACTCACGCCAAAATCAAACAAGTAGTTGTTACTAGACTTATACCATTTACCTACGTAATTAAAGTTACTATCCATTTTACGATTTTGCCGATACTTACCAAAAGTATGGGCTGTTTTCCTAGACTTATACCCTTTTATAAAATTTGGGAAAATTCTCAAAAATACCTTAAGACCTGTAGAAAACCCATTTTTAATCCCCTTAAAAGTTTTCGCTTTAACGACCCGTTTCTCAACACATTACTAAGCCTACGTTTTTCGGACTGATTTTGCACATTGACCAAGTTGGACTTGTTTGACCCATTTAAAATGTACCATTGACCCATTTGACACCTAAGTCTTATAATAGACTCAAATATGCAGGTTTGAGACCAAAAATCAACCTTTGACCATTTACCAAACTAAACCTATGGTCCCCGGGATTTGACCCAAAACCAAACACAAATTCGGATTGTGTTGGTTCTCATCTCCCGGTACACGTATTTTCAAAGTAACATAACTTTTGACTCGTTTGGGGTCGTAAGCTCTACTTTATACCGAAACGAATCTAAGACAAAGCTCTACAACTACATCCTAACCACAAGACCTGTTTACAAAATAATTTTTACGAAAACACCTCAAACTTTCTGCCTAAAATCACCCATACCAAAATCATCCCAACGCTCGTTTTCAAACCCATTTATCGACACTAGGCATCAACCTAAGCACTCCTAATCATAATCAAACACTCTAATCAGTCCTAACACCCTAATAATCAAAATCATCATAAAACCCAAACACAAATTCAAGCATGCAATATGTTTAAACCATTCAAACACACCCAAAACATCAATCTAGACACAAACCCATGACACATTTCATCAAACACCTTGAACACACCCAACACCCCCCACATTTCGTGGCTTTTAGGGGCTGTGGAAGACCAATAACATAAAACCCATCTTATTTTATGGATTAGTTAGCATTATATACACATGAATTAAACAATAAACGGGTTTAATCAGATTAAAACATGTTTTTGAAAAATCATAAATTTTTGAAAGATTTCATGGATGCATGTGTGTTTTTGTTAGTGGGATTTACTTACAAGGTGAATTGGAAGGTTGGTCTTTGCTTATTTTCTTCAAAATCAAGTTTAAAAAAAATGGTGGTGGTTTATGGTGGTGGTATGGCCGGCGGCTTCAAGGAGAGGGGAGAGAGAGAACTTTCAATTTTAGAAGTGAAAAAATGAAGTGTGTTTTTAGTTTCCTCCATTTTGTAAAGTTTGAGGGACCTCCTTTGCTATTTTGTAAATCTTTTGGCCTCATTTTTAAACGACACCAATATTTGCGGGAAACGACTTATTAGTCGACTTAAAAACTTTACGGAAGTCGGGGGTCGTCCCGAACACTCGAAAATACTTTTAAATGGTTCAAACGCACACATAACGAATATTCATATGGTTCCGACTCGACTTAACACGTAACAAAAATAAAATCTCGAAAAACTTAAATATCGATCAATCGATAATAAAATGTAAGTTTGGGCATCCGTCGGTATCGTAGTCGTTATCGGTTCTTCTTAAATCGTCAAACGTTAAATTACGACCGTAAACGTTGGTTTCAACTTAAACCGTCAAATAAATCCACGATAAAAATTCTTAAAAATTTCAAAAATATACGTAAAATAGGATTAAATAAATGACGTTGGGCTCGGGATATCACATCCACAAGTGAGCCACAACTTAAGAGAGATGCTCATACTGAACAGCTCTTGAGACAATAACTTAGCATCATACGACACTTTCACGGGTCTTACAACAACCGCTTCAATAGTATACCTATTACTTTGATTAATGTTAGACGTTTTTTCCTCTATGTATTGTATGACACGTTGTTGAGTAGCCCGAATTTGAGCTAGATCTTCATGAAATCTTGCAAATCCCCGTGTTTGTCTTCAATTACGCTTCATATCAATTGTTTTTTGTTTTGTGCTTGATTTGGCAATCTTATGATTTTTTATACGTATACCACATTGGTTTGATGATTTTTTCCTGTCAGCTTCATTGAATTCCTGATGAAACTTCTATAGAAACTAAGATCTCCATTTCTAATTCTTCAGTGTGAATTATGTGTTTGTGTACCCGCTTGAATGTGAAAACTAGGATCTTAATTTTTTTTCCTTAACAAGTATCCCGATAATCCGATAATCCTAACTCGATTAACCCGCAATCTGATAAACCTAAACCAGATAGACCCGGGTTTTTTTTAGAGTCGGGTTGTGGGTTAGTTTGTCCCCGTAAAACATCATGTCCCACATGCACACGGTGCAACCCATATGTCCCCATGCTGAAAATCAAGCAAATTTTTGGGACTAACAGTATTATCAATGTCATATAGTAGGAGTATCAGTGTCATATAGTTTTAAACTATGAGCATATAACCTATGAATACATAACAAACTAAAGGAACAAAGGTGTGTTTAGCATCCATAACTTGAGAAATGCTTCATTCGTATCAAATGACCGAATTGCAGGTAATATAGCCCAACGTGATTTTCCATTAAATATGTATTAAACCTGTGCTAAAATCATAAAGGTTATTAACCAAATTATATAAACTACAAATCAAACTCTTGTTAAATCCAAGAAGAAATAAAAACAGAGAATAGTTTGCTTTCATAGAAAATGAAAAAAACATCCTCGAATTATAAACAAAAAATCATCTATATTAACGCGTATATCAGTATGTTATTTTAAACAATAAATCATATATATAATACAAACATGAAATCATATATATAATTCAAGCACAATGGATTCAAGACTATGTTTTATCCATGGAGATGGCGAAATCACATTTGTTTTTTTCTCAAAATAATCTTTATTGTTACTACTACCCTTGTAAAATACAATGTTCTTTACGTTTGATTCTTTTGTTGCCTTTTTCTATGTAGGGTTATTTATTCCCAGCTTTGCATAGATTCAACATTTAGCAAAACAACGAATCAAACATGTTGAACACCAACTTATAACAACTGGTGAGCAGAGCGATAGAAAAGAATGGAGAGGGGAACAAGATGGGAAAATATAAACAAATATTTAGAACACAATATATAAGATTACATTCCAAGTTTTTACGAAGAAGAGGAAGAACACTAATCACAAGATCATTGTCAATCTTATGCTCACTGGTAATTGACATGTTTTTCTTTAACTGACTTGTAGGACACGAGTTCTTTCGCCTAGCAGGCATGACACAAAAAATAAGAAATGATAGTGCACATAAATGAAGAACTATGACTGTTGTTTATATAGGTGATTTTTCGTAGTTTAAATTTTGAAATACATGTATGCACTCCTGCCTATTCATCTATGCGTTTCATACAACTATTGAATGGAAAGAATTGTCAAAGTTTCTTATGTTAGTAGTTGCCACATTCGTGTGATATGTTTATTCAAATACAACTGTTGGATGAAGAGTTGTAAATGAAATCCATGTATTTTAATTTTGATATCTGCATATATTTTGATGTTGATATCTATACTATAGTTACAAGTATTTAGTCTACATTTTTTGTAAATGTTGAAAGGTCTAAATCAATTTTCTTTGTTTCAACATTTCTTAAACTGAAATTTTTTTCAACAATGTGTAAATTATCATGATTTCAAGTTTCAAGAAAAGTTCTAATTTCCATTATATGTGGTATAGATAGATGAGTGTTGATAGATGGATCTAATAAAAAGACCTAAGAATAGACCTAAACTTACGTGTCGCTTTGTGATTGGTGAAATGCAGGGGACCCGGAATTTCATATTTTCTTTTTCCTCATTTCAGCCTTTCATTCTGCCACTTGTGTTAATCATGTGATTAGGACTATTTTTAGGCATACTAATTAGGTCCGTTTATTAATTTTCTAGATAGATAGTAGTAAAGAAAACTATATTAGAAAGTGTTGAGAGTTTCAACACCTACTATACATCCTTTATAAGGAGTAGAGATAGAGATTACACCCACTTTATTTTTATATACTTTTTAGTCATTTTACCTTATTACTTATATAAGCTAAAAAAATATTTAAAAAAAGATAATGAACTCCTGATATATAAGCCATAAGCCCACATACGAGCCTAACATATCCAGCCCATTAGCAACGACTCTCTCTATGTTTTTTTGTTTATTACCCTATCCACACACACAGATACCCCTCATCTAGGTTTTCATATGTGTGTGTTTTCATATTACTCTCTCTGTCTCTCTCGTTTTACAAAATATGTAACCGATATCTTTTTTTGTTTTGTAAAAATAATATCAGGATAGATACTAGGATCACACCAAAGTAGTTGTGGTGATCTTCTTGTGTTTTTGGTCTTGTCGTTTTATCATAATTTTAATAAAAGGTTTTGATTCTTATTTATAAATTGGTTTAAATTTATTGGATCTTGATTAATAACAAAGCGGCTATCTGTGCTTGATATGCCATTATCAATAACAAAGCATGACTAGCGTAGCAACCAATGTTCAGAATCTTGATTACGTATACTTTTGGAAAATTACGGTAACCACATTCAAGTTAGACCATTTTTTTATACATTTCTCACGAAAGTCTCACTCTATTTTGTTTTCTTCAGTATGCCAATATATCCCCTTAAATTAAAGATATTTTTTGAATTATGACACCACGGTTTAATACGTGGTATTTTTTAATTAAAGGGAGCAATCAAAAATACCACCTAGTACAAGATTACATTAACAAAAATCTTTGTTTAATGTTTATTACTTCCTTCCCTAATACTACCGTCTACATTTTTGTTTATGTTCCAATTTAATTCACTACTAATATCAATTTTCTTATTTAAAATTATAATTACAAAACTTTATAAAACTTAGACTAATCACCTAAAGGTAAAACTAACATTCTGGCTCACGAGGAATGGAAAGGAACATATTATATCTGATATAGAAGTCCTCAGGTAAGAAGAGCCTTCATTCAATTGTCCGGCTATGTTTAGTAAAAGTAGCTCTAAGTTATAAACTTTTAATTGTAAGTTGTTACCATAACTATTAACTATAAAACTGTTAACATGAGTTATAAGCTGTATTGTTTTTCAATATAACTGTAATAATATAATGTAAAATGACATAAAATGACATACACATAATTGTTAACAAATTGATAAGTATTATATTAATAAACATCGTAGCACTTTAAGAATATATGATTGTAATAGTCATTGATGACGTGCATTCTATAATACTATATCAATGTCATTTCGGATTCATTTCATCTCATTAGATGTTCCTTGAGACACATTCGTTGTGTTTGTTACATTATATAGAATATATAATCAACTTCTAAATATACTGCAATAAAAAAGATATCAAAAATCAATAGATATTCAAATAAGCATATCTCAAATAAAAAACAAGAACAAATCACTTATCTAAAAAAACGATAGAATTAAAAAATAACAAAAATGATTTTTGGCGAGCCGTCACCTACATAATAAAACAAAATCTAGGTGCTCTTGTTTCTCTTATGTTGGAGCCATGTCATGATTGACTCATCATCCGTCATACTCATGAACATTTATCTCTTTATAGGATCTTTAAACAAGTTCATTGCGAACAACCACAATGCATTACCTTTTACAATTAGCTCTACTTCAATCAGGTGATTAATCACACTCACAACCGCTTCAATAGTATACCTATTACTTTGATTAGTTTTCGACGTTTATGCCTCCAAGTATTCTATGACGTAGCCCTAATTTGAGCTAGATGTTCATGAAATCTTGCAAGTCCCCCGTGTTTGTCTTCTATTACGCTTCATATCAATAGTTTTTGTGTGGTGTATGATTTGGCAATCTTATGATTTTTTTATACGTATGCCACTTTGGTTTGATGACGTTGTCGTGTCAACTTCATTGACTTCCTGATGAAACTTCTATAGAAACTAGGATCTACATTTCTAATTCTTCAATGTGAATTATGTGCTTGTGTACCCGCTTGAGTGTACCCGCTTCAATGTGAAAACTAGGATCTTAATTTTTTTTCCTTAACAAGTACCCCGATAATCCGTTAAGCCAAACCAGATTCACCCGCAATCTGATAGACCTGAACCAAATAGACCCGGTTTTTTTAGAGTCGGGTTGTGGGTTAATTTTTCCCCGCAAAACATCAGGTCCCGCATGCATACGGTGCAACCCATATGTCCCCATCCTAATAATCAAGAAGAATACCTCACTAGGTGTGTACACTTGGGGGTGGTCACGGAGGTTCACCTGCGACGACTCCGGGCTATCCAAAAGGTTAGTCGCCCTGGGATTAGTCGGCTTGCAATGTCGAGTCGGAAACCTAGGTATACCCAAAAAAATAAAAAATAAAATAAGCAAGCAGAATTTTGGAACTAACAATAGTATCAATGTCATATAGTAGGAGTATCAGTGTAATATAGTTTTAAGCTATGAGCATATAACCTATGAATACATAACAAACTAAAGGAACAAAGGTTTGTTTAGCATCCATAACTTGAGAAATGCTTCATTCGTGTCAAATGACCGAATTACAGGTGTATTAAACATGTGCTAAAATCATAAAGGTTATTAACCAAATTATATAAACTACAAATCAAACTTTATTAAATCCAAGAAGAAATAAAAATAGAGAATAGTTTGCTTTCATAGAAAATGAAAAAAAAAATCATCGAATTGTAAACAAAAAATCATCTATATTAACCCGTATATCAATATGTTATTATAAACAAGAAATCATATATATAATTCAAACATGAAATCATATATATAATCCAAGCACGTTGGATTCAAGACTAAGTTTTCTCCATGGAGATGGCAAAATCACATTTGTTTTTCTCAACATAATCTTTATTGTTACTACTACCCTTGTAAAAACAAGGTTCTTCACCTTTGATTCTTTTGTTTCCTTTTTGTATATAGGGTTATTTATTCCTAACTTTGCATAAATTCAACATTCAGCAAAACAACAAATTAAACATGATGAACACCCTACTTATAAAACTGGTGAGGAGAGTGATAGAAAGGAATAAAGAGGGGAACAAGTAGGGGAAAAAAGTAAATAAATAGTTAGAACATAATATATAAGATTCATTAGAAGTTGTTACGAAGAAGAAGAAGAACACTAACCACAAGATTATTGTCAATCTTACGCTCACTGGTAATTGACATGTTTTTATTCAATTGACATATAGGACACGAGTTCTTTCGCCTAGCATGTATGACACAAAAAAGAAGAAATGATAGTGCATATAAATGAAGAACTATGAAGGTTGTTTATATAGGTGATTTTTTGTAGTTTAAATTTTCAAGTACATGCATGCACTCCTACCTATTCATCTATGCGTTTCATACAACTATTGAATTGAATGAATTGTCAAGTTTCTTATTTTAGTAGTTGTCACATTCGTGTGATATATTTTTCTCATACAACTGTTGGATGAATAGTAATGAATGAAATGCGTGTATTTTAATTTGGATATCTACATATATTTTAATGTTGATATCTATGCTATAGTTACAAGTTTTTAGTTTCCTTTTTTATAAATGTTGAAAAGTCTAAATCAATTTTCTTTGTTTCAACATTTCTTAAATTGAAAAAATATTTCAACAATATATAAATTATCATGATTTCAAGTTTCAAGAAAAGTTCTAATTTCCATTATATGTAGTATAGATAGATGAGTGTTGATAGATGGATCTAATAAGAAGACCAAAGTATAGACCTAAACTAACGTGTCGTTTTGTGATTGGTGAAATGCTGGGGCGGTATTTCATATTTTCTCTTTTCTCATTTCAGCCTTTCATTCTGTCACTTGTGTAAATCATGTGATAAGGCCTATTTTTAGGCATACTAATTAGGTCCGTTTATCCTTTTTCTAGATAGATAGTAGTAAAGAAAACTATATTAGAAATTGTTGAGAGTTTCAACACCTACTATACATCCTTTATAAGGAGTAGAGATAGAGATTACACCCACTTTATTTCTATATACTTTCTAGTCATTTTATCTTATTACTTATATAAGCTAAAACAAATATTTAAAAAATCTTATGAACTCATGATATATAAGCCATAAGCCCATGTACGAGCCCAACATATCCAGCCCATTGCAACGGCTCTCTCTATGTTGTTTTGTTTATTACCCTAGCCACACACACAGATACCCCTCATTTGGGTTTTTATTTGTGTGTGTTTTCATATTACTCTCTCTTTCTCTCGTTTTATAAAATATGTAACCGATATCTTTTTTGTTTTGTAAAAATAATATCAAGCTAGATAATATGATCACACCAAAGTAGCTGTGGTGATCTCCTTGTGTTTTTGGTCTTGTAGTTTAATCTTAATTTTAATAAAAGGTTTTGATTCTTATTAATAAAATGGTTTAAATTTATTGGATCGTGATTAATAACAAAGCGGCTATCTGTGCTTGATATGCCGTTATCAATAACACAGTGTGACAACCGTAGCAACCAATGTTCAGAATCTTGATTACGTATACTTTTGGCAAATTACGATAACCACTTAAACCAATTTTTTCATACATTTCTCGGGAAAGTCTCACTCTATTTTGTTTTCTTTAGTATGCCAATATATCCCCTTAAATCAAAGATATTTTTTGAATTATGACACCACCGTTTAATACGTAGTATTTTTTTTAATTAAAGTGAGCAATAGAAAATACCACCTAGTACAAGATTACATTAGCAAACATCTTTGTTTAATGTTTATTACTTCCTTCCCTAATACTATCGTCTACGTTTTTGTTTATGTTCCAATTTAATTCACAACTAATATCAAGTTTCTTATTTAAAATTATAATTACAAAATTTTATAAAACTTAAACTAATCAGCTAAAGGTAAAACTGACATTCTGGCTCACGAGGAATGGAAAGGAACATATTATATCTGATCTAGAAGTCCTCATGCAAAAAGAGCTTTCATTCAATTGTCCGCCTATGTTTAGTAAAAGTAGCTATAAGTTATAAGATTTTAATTGTAAGTTGTTACTGTAACTATTAAATATAAAATGGTTAACATGAGCTATAAGCTGTATTGTTTTTCAATATAACTGTAATAATATAATGTAAAATGACATAAAATAACATACACATAATTGTTAACAAATTGTAAAGTATTATATTAATAATAATCGTAGTGCTTTAAGAATACATGATTGTAATAGTCATTGATGACGTGCATTTATATTACTATAGCAATATCATCTCGGATTCATTTCATCTCGTTAGATGTTCGTTGAGAGACATTCGTTGTGTTTGTTATATTATATAGCATATATAATCAACTTATAAATATATTGCAATAAAAAAGATATAAAAAATCCATAGATATTTACAATAAGGATATCTGAAATAAAAAAACAAGAACAAATCACTTATCTAAACAAAAATGATAGAATAAAAAAATAACAAAAATGTTTTTAGGCGAGTCGTCACCTACATAAGAAAACAATATCTAGGTGCTCTTGTTTCTCTTATGTTGCAGCCATGTCATCCTTGACTCATCATCCGTCATACTCATGAACATTTATCTCTTTATGGATCTTTAAACAAATTCATTGCGAACAACCACAATATATTACCTTTTACAATTAGCTATGCTTCAATGAGGTGATTAATCACCCTCACAACCGCTTCAATAGTATACCTATTACATTGATTAGTGTTACACGTTTCTGCTTCCAAGTATTGTATGACACGTTGTTGAGTAGCCCTAATTTGAGCTAGATGTTCATGAAATCTTGCAAATCCGCCCTATTTGTCTTCCATTACGCTTCATATCAATAGTTTTTTGTGTGGTGTTTGATTTGGCGATCTTATGATTTTTTATACGTATGCCACTTTGGTTTGATGACGTTGTCTTCATTGACTTCGTGATGAAACTTCTATAGAAACTAGGATCTTAATTTCTAATTCTTCAATGTGTTGTGTACCCGCTTGAGTGTACCCGCTTCAATGTGAAAACTAGGATCTTATTTTTTTCCTTAACAAGTACCCTTATAATCTGATAAGCCTAACTCGATTCACCCGTAATCTGATAGACCTGAACCAGATAGACCCGATTTTTTATAGATACGGGTTGTGGGTTAATTTGTCCCCGCAAAACATCAGGTCCCGCATGCATACGGTGCAACCGGCCATATGTTCCCATGCTGAAAATCAAGCAGAATTTTGGGACTAACAGTAGTATCAATGTCATATAGTAGTAGTATCAGTGTCATATAGTTTTAAACTATGAACCTATGAATACATAACAAACTAAAGGAACAAAGGTGTGTTTATCATCCATTACTTGAGAAATGCTTCATTCGTGTCAAATGACCGAATTGCACGTAATATAGCCCAACGTGATTTTCCATTAAATATGTATTAAACATGTGCTAAAATCATAAACGTTATTAACAAAATTATATTAGCTACAAATCAAACTCATTGTTAAATCCAAGAAGGAAAAAAAAGAGAGAATAGTTGCTTTCATAAAAAACGAAAAAAAACATCCTCTAATTGTAAACAAAAAAATCATCTATATAATTCAAACATGAAAACATACCTGGAATTGGAGTTTTGCTTTCTGCCATTTGTTTTTCTGTTGTTGAAGAGAAAACAAATTATGGTTGTGTGGAAGATGGTTTCTACGCGTATAGGGTTAGAGCGTATATAGGTAATTTAAATTTTTAACACCTCTTTAAATTCTAGGACGTTGTATTGTATAGTTGTTTATTTAGAGTTGTTTACTATAATATAAAGCTAATAGCCTTCCATACAAACAAAGCTTTTAGATTGGAAAAGATTATTTTTGTCAAAAAAAAGCTAATAAAAAATTAATAGAGAAAATATTGTAATAAATGTATTTTTCTAAACTGTGAGATTTTTTCCTGAGAAACAATAATTTAGAAATGGTGGAAGTAATAGATGGATAAAAGTTACTTCTAAAACGTAGTGTGTTCCTTCTAATCGTGTGCTTCTCTCTTTATATTTTACAGGTCAGCTGATCACGCGTTGCAAGTTATAAGACCATATGTTCATGTAAGAATGATATCATTTAATCTAAACTAATTGGCAATATGTATGATATATTTTCATGTATGTACTAATGAACGTCACCTTGTAATCAGTCTCTCCGGTATCACGCACAACAAAGTTTCAAATAATGCACATCAAAATAAGAAAACAATCCCTAAAACCCCTCTTTGGAAACGATATTGTTAACGTTATTTTCTTCATGTGAGAGAACATGTTCAACGGGCGAATCCGTTCCATATTCGGTCATCACGTCTCCACAAATGAAGTAGAAATTCCAATTTCAACAATCTAGTGAACTTAATTTCAGTTTCTAGGACACTGCTACAAAAAGCAACAGGTGCACTGTCACGTGGAGCAGCAAATAAGTGTTTCTTTTTACGCTCTATTACTATGTTATCAGGAATTTCGACCCATAGAGGCAACCCTTTTGAGTTGGCTTAAACATGGTGAGCCAGAAAACTTCACATTCTCGAGTAGCATAATACAACGAGCCTAAAACTGAAGTAGCAACACTGAACTTTCAAGACTCAAATGAAGTTTCATTCAAAATATGCACTGCACTGTCGTAATTGTGTAAGGCCTGCCCAAATCAGCTAAATATGCCCCACGAAGAAAAAAAAAAGGGGGTTTAATGCTAACAATTCAGCCAATAAAGCTAGAAATATAGAATATTGCCATGAGCTCAAAGCATGAAAATTAAGCATGTAAAAATAGTGTAAGAACCTACAGGTCTGTACTCTAATCGAATCAAGCTAGAATGAAAAAGATTATGTTGCACTTTTGGGGATATGATATTACTAAGATTATATGCAGAACACCAGAACTTATGGTTTACCTGATCCGCAACAGCATACAAGACAGCAATGATACATGGAAGACAACAGCAAATCCCAATACCAATGACGCACACCAGCGCAACACAGAACACAACAAAACATCATATGCCAAGAATATCACAAAAAAGCATATATTGGATAACCTGCCCGACACAAATAATAATATAAAAACACACATGTTAAACACACTAGTATAGCTTAGGAGCATCCTGGGCTGACGCTTGCCCAACTGATGAAACCCAATAAAACCCAAGAATCCACCAAACGAATGAAAACATTGTATTCGCAGATTCCAAATACTTAGCTACTCCACTTCAAAACATATATACAAACAGAGTTTCTCAACATAACCATATGATTGATTTCAAAGTCCAGATCATAAACACCTACGTAACTACTATAAATACATCTAAACACATCTTTGATCAGCATATTCAGGTTGTGTTTAGCCTTGGATTATGAAATCTATCACAAGATTGCCGCATTTACCAGGCGTAATGTTAGCTACTCCACTGCCGAACACATATGCAATTAGATGAACAATATGTACAACGTGTGACATGACTGGTTTCTACCTTATATATCTTAAACAATATGCAATCAGATGAACAACATGTACATTGTACGCTTATTTAGGGATCACTTGACATGTAATAAACTTAAATGATAATAATTTATCGAACAATTCATTCAGTAAAATAACATAACATCATTCATCAATAGAGAAATTAAGTAGAAAGATACATTAATCAATAGAGAAATTAGTTTGACATAGCATATATAAATATTAAGTTGTAAATAAATCCATCCATTGTTGCACGTACTCCTGTTGGATTCCTGCTCTTCATCAACCTTCAGAAGTTTTTGGGAGCAAATCTTTCTCTTTCATTGTGAAGAACCTACGTATAACGTTGCAGGCGAGGGCACAAGCATTGAAAAGCACATGCTCTCGTTTCCGCATTGGCCTGTCATCTTCAATTCACTCTTAAGCTAACTTTAAAAACCAAAGAAAAGTTTAGTCGAACTTTATTCTCAATCGATCTTAGAAAGAAGATACGTGTAAGCCGAACGACTACAACATAAACATTATTCCTAATAAGTGAAGAAATAATAGATAAGGGCAAAGTAGAAGATTTGAACACTGAATCAAACACTTCAATTAATAAAAACAAGTTCGAATCAAAAGATTAAACAGTCACCACAGCTACACTGGTGTGACTCTATTATCTAAATGATAATAGTCTTACAAGAACAAGAACAAAAAATAAATAAACATGATTTGGGTTACATGTTTTGAGAGAGAGTATTTAGATCAAAAACACACACACAGAGAAACCCAGATAAATGACAAGAAATGGGAGCGTCCCATTATATTCCCAAGAGATCAAACGGTCAAAGCTTCCAAGAGACGTTTGTCTCAATATACATCCAAGCCTTCCAAGTTTCGCATTCGCCAGCTTAAGCCCTCCACCTCATCAGCATCTTTCAATGCTTGTCCAAAGTAACCCTGAAACATTCAAAGTTAACACAATAAGTCCCTCTACTTATGGAATGGTATCTGATTAGGTCCAATATTTTAACATCCCCCTTAATAAGATACCCAATACAAATTACACATGCCAAGTTTTTTAACAAGAGCATTGTGTTGTAATGTATCCAGTCCCTTTGTGAGGATATCTGCTATTTGATTAGCAGAATCCACCTTACAAGTTTTAACAACACCACTCAGAATTTTTTCCCTCACAAAATGCAAGTCAATTTCTAAGTGCTTGGTTCTTTCATGGAATACTGGATTAGCAGCTATCTTAATAGCTGAGTTACTGTCACAGTACAAGGTAACAGGTAAAAGATTTTCTCATTTTAAGTCTTTCAAAATCTTTAAAATCCAAATGACTTCACTGGTGACTGAAGCAAGAGCTCTATACTCTGCTTCAGTAGAGGATTTGGAGAGAATGTTTTGCTTTTTACTCTTCCAAGAAACAAGATTGTTATTAACAAAAACACAATAGCCAGTAATAGATCTCCTAGTAACAACACACTTAGCCCAATCAGCATCAGAATAAGCATTTAAAAACATACCACAAGTCTTCTTAATGTGAATGCCCAAACCTGGAGAACCTTTAAGATATCTTAATATCTTGAAGGTTGTTTTAAGATGAGATCTCAAAGGAGAGTGCATGAATTGACTCAGGCAGTGAACTGCATAAGATATGTCAGGCCTGGTATTGGTTAAGTAAATAAGCTTACCCATCAGTTTTTGAAAATCAACAATATTATCAAGTAAAGGGTCATCAATGGTTGCCTCATTAGAAACAACAAGTTTAGTAACCAAAGGAGTGCTAGCAGGTTTGCAAGCCAACATACCATACTCAGAAAGAAGGTCCAAAACATACTTCCTTTGATTTAAGCAAATGCCACAATTAGTATCAATAACCTCAATACCCAAGAAATATTTCAACTTGCCTAAGTCCTTAATCATAAACTTAGTTTTCAGAAACATCTTAAATTTTTCAATCTCACCAACATTGTTTCCAGTAACAATGATATCATCAACATACACAAGCAAGGCAAGAAAAATGTTACCAATGGACTTAGTGTATAAAGAATAGTCAGATTTACTTTGAACAAAACCATTTTCACTTAACACAACTGTAAGCTTAGCATTCCATTGTCTAGGAGCTTGTTTAAGCCCATACAATGACTTTTTTAGTCTACAAACCATGTTATCACCACCAGCAAGATAGCCTTGAGGTGGTTTCATGTAAACAGTCTCATCAAGGTCACCATAAAGAAAAGCATTATTAATATCAAGTTGGAAAACAGGCCAAGAATGCACAATAGCAATGTTAAGTAAGCATCTAACAGTAACCATCTTAATAACAGGAGAAAAAGTTTCATTAAAGTCAATTCCTTCTTTTTGACCAAAGCCTTGGGCAACAACCCTAGCCTTGTATCTCTCAATTTCACCACTAGATTTAAACTTAAGTTTCCAAACCCATTTACTACCTAAGGCCTTTCTACCTTTTGGTAATTCAACAATGTCCCAAGTATCATTCTCAAGAAGGGCTGCAAGTTCAGTGTTCATAGCATTGACCCAATCAGGATTTTGAGAAGCTTCAAAAAAACTCTTTGGCTCACTGTTTTTGTTAAGTTGGGTGACAAAACAGAAGTTTTCATGATTAAGTTTAGAATACCCTACAAATTTTTCAAGACCATATTTAACCTTGGAATCAACAACAAAATCATTATAGTTTTTTTGGAAAAACAGAAGGTCTGGTAGACCTTCTAACACCCTGAGTAGAAGCACTTGGATTTTCATTCAAGTGACCTTCAGACTCATTATTTTCATCAAGTGTTGCAGCCTCCTCTCCCAACCTAGGTTCAATATCCTCACTGTTATGAGCATCATCTCCAATAATTGGAGAATCAACAGTGTCCATATTGTTCCCAAGGTTGGGAGAGTGGCTACCCTCACTTTGTGACTCATGGTCACTATTATGACTACCTGTTACTCTCTCATCATCATTAGGTAGCTCAGGGTTATCTAAATCAAAGAAGTTTAACAAATTTTTATCTTGACCAAGACTAAGGACATTAGACTCATTATGCTTGTCTTTTGAGACAGAATCCTTAAAAGGAAATATAGACTCAAAAAAACTCACATCTCTAGAGACAAAAAACTGATTCCTATCAAGACTAAAAAGCCTGTAACCCTTCTGAGAATTAGAATAACCCATCATAACACATTTTTCATACCTATTAGACAATTTATCATGACTATTCAAGATAGTAGCAAAGCATAAACAGCCAAACATTCTAATAAGAGAGAGATTAGGACAAGTATTGTAAATCATTTCATAGGGGGACTTTCCATTTAACACAGAAGAGGGTAATCTGTTAATGAGAAAGGTAGCAGTTAGAATGCATTCAGACCAAAATTTTAAAGGAATTCCCCCCTGAAACATAAGACACCTAGCCACATTTAACAGGTGTCTATGTTTCCTTTCAGCCACCCCATTTTTGCTGTGGGGTATAGGCACATGAAGTTTGATGAAGTATGCCATTGTCATTACAAAACTTATTGAAAGTTTGGTTAACAAATTCAGTACCATTATCACTTCTAAAGATCTTAATGTTTCTTTTAAACTGATTTTTAATCATTTTATAAAACACATCAATAAAAGTGACAACTTCATCTTTAGACTTAATGAGATATACCCAAACAGCTCTAGTAAAGTCATCAACAATGGTCAGAAAGTATCTATGGCCAGTATGACTAGTCACCTTATAAGGACCCCATAAATCAAGGTGAACAATGTCCCCCAAACACTTGGTATTATGGTCACTTAAAGGAAAGGGCTTTCTGGACTGCTTAGCCCTTTGACAAACTTCATAATAGTCATACTTATCATGTTTATCAAGTTTCAAAGTGGCTTTTAAGATATCTAAAGCAGGGTCACCAGGATGGCCAAGTCTACAATGCCAATCATAATAAGATAGAGAACAAACAGGGACAGTTTGACTAGCATTACACTTAATACCTTTAGTATCTAAGTAGTATAAACCACCACATTGATTACCAATCCCTAGAATGTTTTTCAGATTAAAATCCTGATTCAAAAAAAGGCATTTATTTTCATCAAAAACCACAAATATCTTGTTATCCTTGGCTAATTTATGCACATATATTAAAGTAACACAATACTCAGGAATAACCAACACATCAAACAAGACAAGACCATTTCCCAGTTTCAGATTTCTAATCTTAGATATGAAAGCTTCAGTCCCATTAGGATGACTGACTTTAATTTTTAAGTGAGAAATATCAAACACATTGTCCAGTTCCTTTTCATCATTAGTCATATGTTGGTTAGCCCCAGAGTCAACCACTTTCCCATGTTGAGTAACTTTAGAATGAATATTAGAACAAAAAAAGTTACTAAAGTTATCATTGAAGGCTTTACTAGAATTAAGGTAAGTACCTGCTATATTGGCTTGCACACCCTTCTCACTCCCATTGTTCTCTTTGATAAGAGAGAGTAAAGCAGAAAGTTGTTCATCAGAAAAAACAGAGTTGGGATTAGTCCCCACAGAATTGTTAGAAACATTTTTTCCTTTAGAGTTTTGGCCAGGTCTCTTTTTTCCAAAATCAGCAGGGTACCCAATGAGTCTAAAACATCTATCAATAGTATGCCCATTGTACCCACAATTTTCACAAATCATTTCAAAATTCACATTAGGTCTGTAGGTGTTCCCATTGGGCCTATAGGTATTCCCATTGGGCACATTAGGTCTAGGGTTACTATTATAGTTGGGGGTAGCATTGAAGTTAGGTCTAAAGCCACCAGAGTTATTACTCTGATTTCTTTGAACCACATTTCTGGTGGGCCCATTAGCAAAGAAAGTAGATGTCTGATTCCTTTGGGAGGAACTAGACACATTGCCAAAGGCAACTCTGTGAGACTCCTCACTAGAGATAATAGCATAAGCCCCTTTGACATCAGGTAAAGACTCCCTAGAAAGAATAGAACTTCTAATAGTCATGTAAGAGTCATCAAGACCCATTAAGAATTGCATTAATTTCAACAGACTATTATGGTTCTTAAATTCACTAGTAGCAGAAAACACACAATTAGGAAGCTCAACCATAGCATCATATTGTTTCCACAAAGCATTCAAGGGATGATAATAATCAGACAAATTTGAGCCATTTTGTTTCAAGGTGTTTATCTTATGATGCAAGTTAAATATCACAGACCCATCAACCTTATGATAGGTTTCTTTCAAATCATTCCAAACATGCTCAGCTTTTTTAGAACAAAATTTGACCAAGAAACAATTCATCAGAAATAGAATTAAGAATCCATCCTAACACAACAACATTGACTCTGTCCCATTGTCTTCCTAACACATCATTAGTTAGGGATCTTTTACAAGATCCATTTATGAAACCAGTTTTATTTTTTCCTTCCAATGCCAAAAGCATAGCATTAGACCAAATTTGATAATTCTCAGTTCCTCTAAGTTTGATAGAAATCACAGTCAATGTGGCAGATTCATTTGGGTGAAGATGCAAAGGGTCACTAATATCAAGCTTACTTATCAAGGTGACAACAGATTCTTTCCCAATATGGTCATCTTGTTGTTCAGTGTCTGTGTCACCATGAACACTAGTCATAGTGAAGAACCACAGAAACTAAACTCCCAAAAAAATGAACTTAATCAAAGTCAACAAAGTTCCCAGGCTTCCAAACCACTCAAGGATGGCAGGTCAAGGGCAAGACAGTGATTAAGGATCCAAATAAACAAAATACCCCAACAATCAAGAGCAAGATCAGCAAAAAAAAAGAGTATCAAAATATGAGAGAGTATAAACACAGATAACACCCAAAAAACAAGTTTGAACGAATAAATACGTAAGTAACCAAATAATCAAATAAGAAGAGAGAGCAGAGGTGTTATAATGCATAAACCAAAAGCACAATCGATCTGTTTCTTCTAGATCACTTAGTCTAGAGGAAACAGAACCTCCTCACCAAACCCTAATTTAAGAAAAATTAGGGAAAAGTGCAACCACCGACAGATCTATGAAATAGATCTAATATATAACGTCCCTGCACCACGAACAAAGTTAAAACATATATAATATAAAAAACCCCCAAATATTTTGAAACCCTAAAATTAAAAAATCGATTTTAGGATGAATAAAAAACAATAAGAGCAAAACCTTTTTAAATCTGACTATCTCAATAGCAGATCTATCCAAAAAATGTTTCAATTTTAAAAACCCCCAAAAATATTTTGAAACCCTAAAATATTTCCAACGATTTCAGAGAACCATGGCTCTGATACCATGAAGAAATAATAGATAAGGGCAAAGTAGAAGATTTGAACACTGAATCAAACACTTCAATTAATAAAAACAAGTTCGAATCAAAAGATTAAACAGTCACCACAGCTACACTGGTGTGACTCTATTATCTAAATGATAATAGTCTTACAAGAACAAGAACAAAAAATAAATAAACATGATCTGGGTTACATGTTTTGAGAGAGAGTATTTAGATCAAAAACACACACACAAAGAAACCCAGATAAATGACAAGAAATGGGAGCGTCCTATTATATTCCCAAGAGACCAAACGGTCAAAGCTTCCAAGAGACGTTTGTCTCAATATACATCCAAGCCTTCCAAGTTTCACATTCGCCAGCTCAAGCCCTCCACCTCATCAGCATCTTTCAATGCTTGTCCAAAGTAACCCTGAAACATTCAAAATTAACACAATAAGTCCCTCTACTTATGGAATGGTATCTGATTAGGTCCAATATTTTAACAATAAGGAACTTACCATATATAGATTTAATTCTATAATCAAATACTATCTTAAATAAGGAACTTGCCTTGCCTAAGGTTTGAGATCTTGTGGGCTGTGTCGGTGGGTCTAGAAACTGAGACCATCATGGCTGATTTGAACAAGCTTGCAAAGAACAAGTTCCTAAGGAGATGGTCGACTTTATTCATATCGATACATAGTAGAATTTCTTTTCCCAAAGGCAAGATTGCTCATCTTTTTAAAATTTACATAACCGATGCGCATTTGCAGGTATTGAAAAGATTGTTATGTACTTTTAAACGAAGTTTATTTTTCCTTTATATTTTTCAATGTGTGATTATGAGTGTGCGTTAGGCTCACTGCTATTGACATTCGGTACAAAAATACCAATTGCTTATTTCTCACAGCGGTGCCGAGGCTTGCTTCTATTTGACATGCATTGAAGATGGCGTTGGGAAAATGTTCTAAATTATGTAGCAAAGACCTTGCTCTCGACTCCATGTAATGGCTTTGAGGTGAGAACTGAGAAGTAATTGTTTGGAACCCATGGGCTACTTTCCTTTGCAATGAATAAAGAAGATGATCGTAAGTATGAGCATATTTATGGCTGTTACATGACAATAGTTGCAAGTGTATATGAGAAATACGTTGTGTTTAAGTCTTCTAGACTCCAGGATGTTTGGATTGGGGTTCTCAAAGTAATCGAATGTATTGAAACGAGGATGATATGTCTATGCTTCACCACGGGTGATCGAAAATGTTGCGGTTTGTGTCTTCAACATCAACACTTGCAACCAGTGTTTTAATAATCATACCAGCTGGTTTGACCACTTGAACCGTGTTGGGCGGGAAAACTACCCCCGGGTTAAACCAGAAACGAAGGTAACCATTTAAAAAACCGGTTCGATGTGACCAAAAAAGCAAAATAATTGCTGTTTGTTGCAACTGAAAATTATTACAACCGTGTAAAGATGGGTTTTGATGTGGTTCTGCAAACAACTTTTTGGGTTCTTTGGAGGTACTGGAATCGAGTTTGTTTTGATTTGAAACCACCAAGAAAGGATACTCTCATGGATGAAATCATGTTTTATTCACATTCTTGATTTGTCATAGAAGTAGGAATCTTGTACCCAATTGGATTGTTTGGACTGTTGATCCAATATCCTCTTGTATGAACTTTTTGTAATTCCTTTCTAGCGTCTTGCTAGTTTTTATATTGATATGTTGTTCAAAAAGAAATATCTGTACTCTACTACATATAACGCACATATGATTTTGCTTAAACTTATAAATTTAAAATCGGTCGCATGGGCACCTTTATTGCGTTGATTAGAGGATATCACACAGAACTACAAAGTATTAGTAAAGTGTGTCCAAGACTTTAGCCAACAAGCAGTGTACTGTGTACACCTCAAATATCACGTGACGAATAATGTGCATTGCTAGTTATTTCATGGCTGATGCAATGTTTTATCTTCAGTTTTCCTATATGTTTTTGTATTCACACCTTAAAAACGTCATAATTCGCCATGACTCGCAAAGACGTGAAGCTTGAGCTACGCTATTCATACTAAACCTTATAAGTGAATATCAATCACATTATTAAGTATTAACTCTTCTTCTATAATTATTTTTTTCCCAAACACACCTAATTATAAAAGATAAATATATACTTCATCCGTTTTACATTTTATAATCGAGTGTACTATTATTGAACGTCTCAAATTAATAGTTGACTTCAAAAATAAAGGGTTAAGTCCATATAATAGCAAGATACTTTTTAAAATGTACAAAAATCATACGTAAACTTTAAAAAATACCAATATCGTACATGTACTTTCAAAATTCGTCTCAATATCATACCTCAAAGATAATTGCACAAGAACTAACAAGATTAGTTGCTGGAATCTCTTGTACTTTTAACGTAGCAACAAACATAACTTTTTCTTTTGCCATATTATTTCGCAAAGATGATTGCACAAGAATTAACGAGATTAGTTGCTTGAATCTCTTGTACTTTCAACATAGCTACAAACATAACTTTCTTTTGCCGTATTATTTTGCAACACTGTAGGTGGTGGCTAGAAACCCTGGTTCATTTTTGGTCCGCTCATCACCACAAATCTCATAATCAACCATTAGTTTTTATTTGTCTTTTCTTTCGAATATACTTTTCCCCGCTAGTAGCACCAGCATGACTGTCAACAACTAAAATTAAAAAATACTTCATACTTGCAAGTGGTATATCATGTGTAAGTTTATGCATAGTCATGTGAGTTGTGAAGTTAGGTTTTAAGGTTTTCCCACTTTCAAGTCATTACGACATTACCGTACCATCAAACTCGTTACTACCAAAATGGATTTTAATTTTATAAGAAGTTCATATAAAAGCTAAATGCAAAGTTGCAATACGAAAAACAGTTTCCATGATACCAAAACCTGTGAATGAAGAACTGCTAGTAGTTTGCACACATTTGCACACTTTGAGTTATTCAGTATACTAAATTAGTATTTTTAAAAGTAGGGTAAAAGCTATAAAATACCATCTTACTTATTGATTTGTGCCGACTTTAAACACTTACTATTTAATCTCATGACTTTACCATTCTACTTTCAAAATCGTTTTGAAGTTACCAATTTGGTAACTTGTTACCGACAGCGTGGCACGGTAATTTCCACGTCATTATTTTATTACGTTTAATATGGTCACGTCTGATTTTCCTTTTTTGGTAAAAGCTATACAATACCATCGTACTTACTAAAATGTGCCGCTCTTAAACACTTACTAATTAATCTCGTGACTTTACCATTGTACTTTCAAATATGTTCCGACTACACCAATATAAGCCTGAAATGACTATATTACCCTTTTAAATAGCTAATATACCCTTTGTATTCCCAGATCTGAAGCAACAATATGTTGAATATTTTCGGGACACAATCCTTCATCTCACCACAATTCTACCATCATCATCATCAATTAAATCAACTATCAACTATCAACAGAGATGCATCAGTCAAATCCCTTATACCCTTTCTCACCTTGATTCAAAACAGTTATGATAAAATCAAATGATCCCATAATACATTCAATCTAGATTTTAAATCTTATAAAGATCATCATCGATCTGCTTAGGATTAACCCTTGTTAATATTAGAATGTAAAGAAATATTATCAACAATTATGTTGTAATCATCCTTGATTCGATTGAAAGAAAGACAAATCAGCAACATGCAAACCTACCTGAGATCTATGACCTTATCGCCCATCTCTTTGTTCGAATATGTTTCGAGGACATTGGTTATGTAAAAGAAGATGAGGGTAATACAGTCATTTACCGTCATATTGGTAAAAATGGAACAAATTTGAAAGTTCATTGGTAAAGCCAAACGATTAAATTGTAAGTGTTTAAAGTCAATACATTTGAATAAATACGTTGGTATTGTATAGCTTTTACCTTTAAATTAATTAGACATGTGTCATTATTTAAATTAATAAAAAATAAAAAAATGACATGGAAATGTATCCGGTCATATTGGTAACATTATTACAAAACAAACAAGTACGTTGGTAAAGTCACGAGATTAAATAGTAAATGTTTAAAGTCGACACAAATTAGTAAGTAAAATGGTATTTTATACATTTTACCCTTAAAAGTATTAAGGTATGATATCGAGACGAATTTTATAAGTATGTATACGATATTAGTTCTTTTTAAAGTTCATGTATGATATTTGTATATTTTAAAAAGGGGTTTTGCTAACAAACACCCATGGGGTGTTTTTTAATTTTCCATAATTACAAACATTTCCAAATTTGAACTACTTATTTCTATAAATGCATGAATATAACACATATAATTAAGGTAAGTAAGTTTTAATATGGTATATAATAATTAGTAAGTATATTAAACATGGTATATTTGAAATTCATAATTGTTAATATTTTAATTATGGAATGTATAAAAACCACCCTATGGGTGGTGGTTAGCAAAACCCTTTAAAAAGTATCTTGCTATTACATGGACTTAACCCAAAAATAAATAAGGAATGTAAATTAATTTTATTATATCAACCTTATCTGAAGATATTATATTAAATGGCGTGTTTATTAAGCTTATTATGGGACACAAATTATAATAAACACTCACTCTTTTTCACTCAGGTATGATTGTTGGTTTAACTAATCTAAACGATGAGTAATGGGTGTTCCGTGGCATGCTAGGTTGGGACAGGTAAACTTTCGTATCATTGAATGGATGGTTCGGAAGTATTTAGTACGGGTAGTACCTACTGTAAAGCATCCATCACAAGTATGTGAATGCTGCATGGTTGTGAAGCAAACGAGACAAGCGTTTCACAAAGAATCTCCTTGGCGAGCAAGTAAGCCCCTTGAACTAATTAACGTAGATTTGTGTGGCCCCATCACACCGTCTACAGTCGCAGGTAATCGTTATTTCATGCTATTAGTTGATGATTATAGACGATAAATATGGGTTTTCATGATCAAATCGAAGGATGAAGCCTTCGCTACTTTCAAACGGTTTAAGGTTCAAGTAGAAAAGGAAAACTCACTTAAGTTAAAGGGATTGGGTTAAAGACAGATCGGGGTGGGTAATTTACTACTCATGAATTTGCTAGATTTTGTAGGCATCCTATTTCCCACAAATAATGTAAGTCCACCTCAAACTCCAGAACCTTCAATACCACTCACAGATGATTATACAACTGAGTCATCGATCGCATGGAAATCCCTCTGTGACTATCGGGTCGAATACTACAACACAACCTGAACAAGGTGAAAGTCCATCACACACCAGTCCGTGGTTTCCGAAGTCTGGCCGAAATATATGCCAAAAATGAATCGGACTCAAATGGGTGTTAAAACAAAGAGAGATGCACAAGGTAATGTCGTAAAGCACAAGGCACGCTTGGTGGCAAAGGGATATGTTCAGAGGCAGGGAGTGGACTATGAAGACGCATTCGCTCCAGTGACTCGTATCAAAACCATCCGATTACTACTCGCTTTAGCAGCAATGAAAGGCTGGACTGTGGGCTATCTAGATGTAAAGTCGGCTTTCTTGAACAGAGAATTGAGGGGGGAAGTATATGTAACTCAACCGGATGGTCTACGCCAAGCACCTCGAGCATGGAACACTCGTCTAGTTAGAATTGGGTTTTCAGAAATGTTCTCATGAGCAAGCAGTGTACAAACTCAACAACTCAAAAATTATTTTGTTGGTTAGTCAGGTGTATATATTGACTTGGGTCACTTAACATATTGGGGATCGAAGTTAGAGAAATTGAAATGGGTATTGAATTAAAACAAGATCCCCCTGGAACCAAAGTTCAGCTTGTCAAAGGATGCAGACGGAACTCGGGTGAACGCTACAGATTATCGTCGCCTCATCGGATGTGGACGATACCTAGTTCGCATGAGACCTGACCTTGCTTACTCAGTCGGGGTAGTTAGTCGATACATCAAAATGCGCCTAATGAAAGTGATTTGGAGGAAGGAAAGAAAATCCTACGGTTCGTGAAGGGATATAAAGTCTTACAAAGACCTATCCGCGGCCAATACTGTTGGGATTTAATACCTAGTTAACCATGTAACTACGAGTGCGCAGCGGAATGGATCTAGTTTGAGCAATTATGATTAACACGTAATTAATAATAAACAATAAAGTAAACGCGAAAACTAACCTTCATTCAAAAGCAATGAAACTAAAACGAGTGATAAAATATACCACCTCTATGGTTGCTCACACAAACACGTCAAATGAACATGTCCGGATTGCTAGCCGAACTCCACGTATACCCAAACACCAAGTGTCGAAAACCCCGATCCGAACCAAAAAACAAAACAGCCTAAAACTGCTTTGTTGTCCGATATATAACCTTTACCCGAGAACCTTTCCCTTTGTTGTACGATATCGGACAACACAGAATCTGACAAAAATCAGTTTCTGTCCGAGAACGATCAGGAAGCCAGAAAAACCTTCTTCAAGCTGTTGTACCTTAACAACTTTATAAACCTTCGTTCTAAGCTTTGTTTTAGCTAACTTAGGATTGAATCTAAGTTACTAAACCCCTTAGAACAAATAGAACAAGTGAATATGATGGTGAGATGAGATCAAGTGATATAAACCCTAATATTAGGTTTATTGCAATTTGATTATAAGAATGGAAGAGATCAGAGATTAATTGCTGTGTTTTGTGTTATGTTGGACGTTCATAATGAGTTAGGGTTGATGGTTTATATAGCCTTCAAACCCTACTCTTGATAATGCTCAACTTAAGCCTTATCAAGACTATTCCAACTCTTATCACAACTCTAATACTTCATTCTTATCATCTCAATGAACCTAGACACTTTAGAACCTTTCTAGATCCTTCCAAGGTCTGCCAAAACGAATTAGGACAGCCTAAGAAGGTTGTCTTAGTCGTTCACTACTTGTGGTTTATCATTCAAAGGTTTTCTTTAAACGTGAAGTGAAAACGCACTCTAAGTGTTTAACGTGTGTGCCCCCAATAGGCTCACACACCTCTAGCCACATTTGGCTCATCCAACGAGCATGAACTAACAGCTCCCACTTGGTCGTTGGAGTTGATTGCACAAATGTCAACGACGGAAACGTCTAGCAACGCTCACACTCGTTATTTAACTAGAGGTGTCTGAGATATAGTTTCATAGAACATTCTCAGTAGCATGGTCATTTATGTCTTGCTTTTCATCATCCTTTGTTATAGATACCGTTAAACCATGGATATGGATCCTAACTCATTCCATATAGTTTAACCATTTAGATTCTCGTGATTGAATTCAATTCAGATATACCAAATGTAATCAAGATTCATCTTGCATTACCATTTGGGTTCGGCCAAACAATTATCTGATTAATTCTAGAGAGGCGCCATGGTATCATTCTGCACATACTAAGTGGAGTAACAAATCCTTTATTGACTACAAGTGTTGTGGATGCTGCTTCACATCACTCCGAAAAATAGCTTTTATAACTACCTTATTCAGGACAGCGTTTTGCATATAATTACGAAAGTGATATCCACACATGCAGAACTTGTTTGCATCTCAAGTCTAAGGATGACTTAACAGACCATTTTCAACATCTTACTCATGACAAGGATCCAAAAGTAAATGTTTGAAGTTGGGGAATCCAGTATGCATCCCTTATGAATACATATGAGTTTGGCTTAGAACAATTCTCATTCTCATAGAATATATCCAACACTCACATTTGTCTTATGTAAACAATATTCCCATATTGTTAACCGACAATGGATATTTAGAATGATTAAATCATTCATGGATTAAACATGCAAATATAGAATAACAAATTTTATATGAATGAAATAACAAATACCTCGTATCTTTATTTATCAGAAAATAAAATTGTCTTACAATTCCAAATTATCCAAATACTAATTAACATACAGATTTACATGAGACTACTAGCTGGTATCATACCAATACCCCGAGTCAATTTAGAATGCTTAGGGAATGCTAACGCCTTCGTAAATGGATCAGCTAGATTGTCATCTGTATGAACTTTTGCTATCTTAACATCACCCATCTCAATGGTTTCTCGAAGATAGTGAACTTTTACACGGAAATGTCTAGCACCCTTGGTGACTCCGCTTTCATTTGCTATAGTAATGGCTCCAGTATTGTCACAATACATATCAATGGGATCTTCAATTGTGGGCATAATACCAAGCCCATAAATGAACTTACGAATCCAAACAGCCTCTTTAGCTGCATCAAAAGCAGCTATATACTCAGCTTCTGTAGATGAAGTTGCAAAAATACTTTGCTTTGTGCTCTTCCAGTCAACAGCACCTCCATTTAGAACGAAAACATATCCAGTCTGAGATTTTAGGTCATCAGCATCTGTCAGATATCCAGCATCAGTGTAGCAAGAAACCCTGAGCGCTCGTTTTTCGTCACCACCATAAACCAGAAACATATCCTTAGTATTCCGTAAATACTTAAGAATATTTTTAACAGCAGTCCAGTGAAGTTCACCAGTACTCTGTTGAAATCGGCTTGTTATGTTCTGAGAGAACGCAACATCAGGACAAGTACATCTCACAGCATACATAATAGATCCTATAGCCGAGGCATAAGGAACATTCTGCATGCGTTGCTTTTCAGCTGGTGAAACAGCACATTGTGACTTACTCAATTTAGGGCTTTCATGCATAGGGATAGTTCCACGCTTGGAATTCTCCATATGAAATCTTTTCAAGATTTTCTCAATGTAAGCACTTTGACATAAACCAATTAACCGTCTAGATCTATCTCGGTAGATCTTGATTCCAAGAATATATGCAGCTTCTCCTAAATCTTTCATAGCAAAACATTTTCCAAGGTAGGATTTTACCCTTTTCAACATTGGAATATTGTTCCCCATGAGCAATATGTCATCAACATATAGAATTAGGAAAGTAACATTACTCCCACTGGCTTTGTGATATACACATGGCTCATCTTGATTCTGAGTGAAACCGAATTTCTTAATCTCATCATCAAAACGCTTATTC
The DNA here is from genome assembly GCA_025667525.1 of Glebionis coronaria. NCBI lineage: Eukaryota > Viridiplantae > Streptophyta > Magnoliopsida > Asterales > Asteraceae > Glebionis > Glebionis coronaria. The sequence goes on from CM046875.1 coordinate 62,002,476, forward strand.
CATTGCCTAGATGCTTGCTTAAGTCCATAAATGGAACGCTTGAGCTTGCATACTCGGTTAGGATATTTAGGATCGACAAAACCCTCAGGTTGCACCATATAGACTTCTTCGAAAAGATGTCCATTGAGGAAAGCGATTTTGACATCCATTTGCCAAATCTCATAGTCATAGAACGCGGCTATGGCTATAAGAATCCTTATAGCTCTAATGTCTGCTACAGGAGAAAAGGTCTCTTCATAATCAACCCCGTAGGTTTGAGTGAAGCCCTTTGCTACAAGACGAGCTTTAAAGGTGTGTACTTTGCCATCCATGTCAGTCTTTTTCTTGAATAGCCACTTGCTACCAACGGTTCTACCGTTAGGAGGAAGATCAACTAATACCCAGACATCATTATCTTTCATGGACTGCATCTCCATATTCATCGCATTAAGCCATTTTTCAAATTCAGGATTCAATAATGCAGCTTTATAGTTAGCGGGTTCTCCAAGATCCCCTAACTCATGCTCCTCAGCATCGACGTATAAACACATTCGATCTGGTGCACGGCGTGTCCTAGAGGACTTACGAATGGGATTGATATCACTTTGAGGTTCTTCAATTTCTTGATCATCCTCATCATGATCTAAGCCAGTGTCATCAGAAGGATTTGTATCTTCATCTTGAATAATTTCAAGATCTTCTATACTCCCACTTGCTTCTTGATCTAAGAGATTACTCTCAAAGAACTCAGCATTCCGAGCAACAATAACTTTGTTCTCGGGTGGATAGTAGAAGGAATATCCCATCGTTTCCTTTGGGTATCCTACAAAGATACACTTAATAGATCTGGGTTCCAGTTTGTCAGGTTTGGTCATCGTATCACGTTTAACCAAAGCTTCACAACCCCAGACTCTTAAGTAAGACAACTTAGGGGCTTGCCCATGCCATACTTAGTACGGTGTCTTTTCAACCTTCTTAGTTGGAACCATGTTGAGTATGCGTGCAGCAGACTCAAGGGCATAATCCCAAAAGGACTTTGGAAGATTAGTTTGACTCATCATGGATCGAACCATCTCTAACAGTGTTTGATTCCTCCTCTCAGACACCCTATTATGTTGAGGTGTGTAGGGAGGAGTTCGATGGGCAATAATCCCATGCTCCTTAAGATTATCCAAAAACTCTTGACTCATATATTCACCTCCACGATCAGATCGTAGTGATTTTATGGTCTTACCGAGTTGATTTTCTACTTCCTTTTGAAACACTTTAAATGTCTCAAACACTTCATGTTTATGCTTTAACAGGTAAACATAACCATACCGACTAAAGTCGTCAGTAAAAGTGACAAAGTAGTTAGCTCCTTGCCTTGACATGATTCTAAATGGGCCACAAACATCAGTATGTATTAGTCCAAGTAGATCTTTAGCCCTTTCCACTTGATGTGAATAGGGTTTTCTTGCCATCTTCCCAGACATACAAGAGACACACTTTTCAAATGACTTAATGTCAGTTGAGGTGAGAAGTCCATCATGTTGCAACTTCTCCATGCGTTTCTTGCTTATGTGTCCAAGACGACAATGACACAAGAGAGTAGAGTCCAAAGTTAATTTGGCTCTTTTATTGCTAACAGCAAACATAGAACTATCATTTGTTTTAGAACAAGACATATCAATTTCATAAATGCCATCCCCTCGGGGAGTAGCAGTAAAATAAACAACGTTATTCCTAGAAACTGAAATTGCATTATTCGAATCAAAACAGTTTACAAAACCATCTTTAAACAAACCAGAAACTGAAATAATCCCTCTAGTGATAGAGGGAGCATAATGACAATTGTTCAAAACAATAACTAATCCACTAGGGAGACATAAATGATAATTTCCAATAGCTTCGACTCCTGCACGTTGACCATTGCCCATGTACAGATTCAAAGCTCCTGGATTCAGCTTCTTACTTCCCCTTAGACCCTGAGTATTATTACAAATGTGAGTACCACAACCAGTGTCATATACCCACGAATTACTCGGAAGGGAATATAGTTCTATAGTGAAAATACCTGAAGTGTTGGCTTCTTGAGACAACCTCTTCTTTTTCTGCAACTCGGCTAAGTGCTCGGGACAGTTCCGTTTCCAATGACCTATCTGACCACATTTGTGACAGGGTCGTCCTTAGTAGGATTATCCTTTTTGGGTGGTGGAGGATTTCTGTTCTTGGGAGCATAAGATGGTTTGTGCTCGGGAGCATAAGCCAGCTTATTCTTTCCATTACCATAGTTCCCCTTCGCAGCCTTAGGCGGTTTTCTACCTTGGTTTTTCTGGACCTTGCCTGCACGCACATTATGAAGTGCAGGTGAAACAAACTTCTTGGGAAGTGTCTGCTCATGTTGTTTAAGCATGGCATGCAGTTCATTCACCGAATTCACAGTCTTCCCCATACCATGCATGTGGAAGTTTTGAACAAAACTGTCATACTCCTCGGAAAGGCCTATCAATATTAGGCTTATTCCATAGCTGACTGTCACAGGGTGACCAAGACGCTCCAAGTTCTCAATGTAGCCCTTCATCTTAAGAACATATGAGCCTACATTTTGACCTTCCTCAAGCTTGCACGCGTGAAATTCACGCGCAGTTTGAAGAAGTTCCTGTTCTGCTTGCTGAGAAAACATGGTTTTTAGCTCCTGCAACATGTCATATGCTCCGAGATGGGTTAGATTTCATTGGATCTCTAAATCCATAGTCATGAGCATAAGTGCAGCAATGTCCTTTGACCCTTTGACCCAAGCAGCATGAGCTGCAAGAGCATCAGGAGGGACTTGGTGACCAGGAGTTGCAACAGGTGCAGCAGGAATTGGATGTTCCAAGTATTGTTCCTTGTCTTCAGCTGATAGGATAATGCGCAACTGGCGGTACCAATCAATGAAGTTAGGCCCAGTGAGTTTGTGTTTCTCGAAGAAACTCCTGAGTACCGAATTGTTTCCGACATTGGTAGTCATCTACAATTAAAAAGTTCAAACAATTAGTATTTTCGATAATTACATTCTTAATAGAATTAACTACCTAATTAATTACTAATTAAGACTAAGATCCATCTTGTACTTCCACTCATTACAAAAGGACTGTCCAATATGTAAACAAGTGGGGCAAGAGGTAAGCGACGAGCGTTAATTGCATAACATGCAACTCTTAGACTTTATGAGACCGTTCAAGACAATAGTAAAACGGTAGTAGTGTCATGAGCATGTTTAGTCTCATCTTATGCCTCGGGTCCAGGGTCTGACCGTGCATACTCGAGTTAAGTTAACCAAGCAAGAACATGCAAATATCACACAGGGTCTGACCGTCGTGAAAAATTTGCCATGGGTTTGACAAGGCCCTTAGGACTGTCCAGAGAAGCCAAATCAAATGCACGTGTTCTTAGTTGGCTGGCATACACTTAAATTTCACATAGGGTATAATACATAAATGTGGTAAAACATGTGTACAAAGAAGCATGTAAACAACTTTGTAGCACGATTTTTTAAAAACTTTTAGCAATGACACTGTAGTGATCTACGATGGTTCACGGTAGCTCCAATCGAACTCGCAAGCAAGCGCAGGACCAGACCAGCGCAAGGCAATAGTCGGATATCCTTTAGGTGTGACTGTGCGCACCGGCTTATACCCGCCTTATAGTTTGTTCTAGTGGGTGAGCCGTACATCCCATGAGTCCATAGCGTCCAGTTTTTATTTTCATGAAAGCGTGTTTCAATAGTGTTTAGGTCCTTTTATTTTATAAAACACTTTTCCACGTAACACATAACCGGTCACAATGAGCATGTATTTAGGCGTGTAAAATATTGACCAATTTTAATGTCATGTTTCTCTATAAGTATTTATCCATATTGCATGTAATTTAGGTGTTTTGAAAAACATGTAACAATAATGCAATTAGAAAAACAAATACAACAAACATAAGACATTAAATAAACACATAAATCCGAGACCCCGAAGAGTCTTCCCCAAACGAAGAACCATAAGACTCTCATTAGGTTTTCATCAAGTACCTAAATCGCCCCATGCATCACATTACGTGATTGTAGTGAGTCTTATAGCCGGATAACACATAAAATAATCATGGCAAAACAATTAACTATTAATTTTTTTTAATTATTTTATGTATTCTAATTAACCATTTAATTTAATTATATGTTTCTAATTAACAATTAATTTTAATAATTACCATCTTGTTATTTTTTATAATTAATGACAAGTACACAATTTAATTGTCAAATAAAAATAAAACAAATAACTAAATTAGGTTTCATGCATGCGGTTTCGCGTGTTTATTTAAAACGTGTAACCCATAACCACCAAACGAGCATGACTCGTGATGCCACTGTTGGGATTTAATACCTAGTTAACAATGTAACTACAAGTGCGCAGCGGAATGGATCTAGTTTGAGCAATTATGATTAACACGTAATTAATAATAAACAATAAAGTAAAGGCGAAAACTAACCTTCGTTCAAAAGCAATGAAACTAAAACGAGTGATAAAATATACCACCTCTATGGTTGCTCACACAAACACGTCAAATGAACACGTCCGGATTGCTAGCCGAACTCCACGTATACCCAAACACCAAGTGTCGAAAAACCCGATCCGAACCAAAAAACAAAACAGCCGAAAACTGATTTGTTGTCCGATATATAACCTTTACCCGAGAACCTTTCCCTTTGTTGTACGATATCGGACAACACAGAATCTGACAAAAATCAGTTTCTGTCCAAGAACGATCAGGAAGCCAGAAAAACCTTCTTCAAGCTGTTGTACCTTAACAACTTTATAAACCTTCGTTCTAAGCTTTGTTTTAGCTAACTTAGGATTGAATCTAAGTTACTAAACCCCTTAGAACAAATAGAACAAGTGAATATGATGGTGAGATGAGATCAAGTGATATAAACCCTAATATTAGGTTTATTGCAATTTGATTATAAGAATGGAAGAGATCAGAGATTAATTGCTGTGTTTTGTGTTATGTTGGACGTTCATAATGAGTTAGGGTTGATGGTTTATATAGCCTTCAAACCCTACTCTTGATAATGCTCAACTTAAGCCTTATCAAGACTATTCCAACTCTTATCACAACTCTAATACTTCATTCTTATCATCTCAATGAACCTAGACACTTTAGAACCTTTCTAGATCCTTCCAAGGTCTGCCAAAACGAATTAGGACAGCCTAAGAAGGTTGTCTTAGTCGTTCACTACTTGTGGTTTATCATTCAAAGGTTTTCTTTAAACGTGAAGTGAAAACGCACTCTAAGTGTTTAACGTGTGTGCCCCAATAGGCTCACACACCTCTAGCCACATTTGGCTCATCCAACGAGCATGAACTAACAAATACTCGGCTAACTAGCCCGGCCTATTAGTAAAACAATATTTACACAACCTAAACAATATTTACGTCTGCGGGTTAAGGTTGTAAAGTTGTCATTCATTCGTAAAGAGTTAATATAAAATAAAATCGCAGTAATTTGGTGCATCATTAATAATGGAAAAAGGGTTATATATTGAATTGATAAAAGGAAGTATAGACACCAAACGATCTTGTTACATATTTAGTCTTAGTATCAGCTTATAAGTTTAGGGGGTAAAGTGTAACATTAGTAGAGTCTAAGTCGGTCACGTGTGTGTATATATACACATACATACGTGCTTGTTTAACAGAACACACAAAGGATTAAGAAGTCGACTAGTTTTTCACAGATCTATATAAAGAGGTTAATGCCTGCCATGTCTTTAAATAAAAGCAAACGATCGATTGGATATAATCATCACCCTGTGTCTCACCCTCGTCTAATGTTGTAGTGGTAGTTCAATTGTTGAAAATCAGGTACAATCGTTTTTTTTGTAGTATCAGTATTCAAGATAAATGCATATATTGTTTGCTACAAATAAATTGTGGATATTTTATCTTCACTTTTAATCTTTTGATAAACAGGATTGGGAAATTTTTTCTTGATTACTAGGAGACTGTTAAATTGTCCTCGGAGCCTACAGATAAGGATCTTTACACATGTGATGTAGACGTGTCTCTAGCGCATGTTAGACACATTGAAGACAAGGATCTTTTGCCCTGCCTTTTGCACAATATAATCAGATTACCTTGTTAGTTCCTTTTAATATAGTATGACCTAGCTTTTGACATTGCTTGATTCTTTTTTGTTAAAAATGGGGTGGCCGGGGACTTGCTTTAAGCCGTAGGGATGGAAGACAATGGTTAATAGTAAGCTCTCTAATATTTGATATTTAAATGCACAGATGTTTTTACTTCAGTTCAAGCATAAAGACTTCATGCACCTTTTGATGGTATTGTCCATGAAGAGTCAGGAAGATAGCTACTTCCGTAATGTGACACATCAACTGCATTGATGAACGTTCAAGACAACTAGTATTACTATACTTGTAAGTATTTATTTTCACACTTATACACATTTATATCCTTACTATAATATTTATATCTCTATTTACACAATGTATGTATGAGTTGAGCGTACACATCAATTGCTAACATTAATTCCTTGATTTTAACATTTCTATCTATAAATCAAGTGAAAGGGTGGGCGAGGTGTCATAGAATTCACAAAGCATCTAAATGGGATTTACATCGTATGCGTTATACGTAATGGTGATATTTCATTTGCAGGTCACACAGCTAAACTAACGTTAATTAATTATATTATCTCTTTTCTTTTAACTATCTTAAGGATTCTAATAAATGGATGACATTTCATATTGTGGTGGTAATTAGTTCAACTTTTTTTTTTGGTAATTCTGTTTGTTTATTTTTTACTAATTTATTTTCTATAGAGACCACCTATACTTCCCCACTCAATGAAGTTTGAGGTGCTGCAAAAATTACAAGGTAGTATTTTTTTTGTAAACAAGTTTAAAACTTTTGCTTAAAAGTATAACCAACATTAAGATGATTTACACTTAATGATGTAAATCATCTTAACTGTAAATCATCTTAATGTTGGTTATACTTTTAAACAAAGGTTTTAAACTTGTTTACAAAAAAATTACTACCTTGTAATTATTGCAGCACCTCAAACTTCATTGAGTGGAGGAAGTATAGGTGGTCTCTGCAGAAAATAAATTAGTAAAAAATAAACAAGCACAATTGCCAAAAATAAAAAAAGTTGAACTAATTACCACCATCATATGCATGCATTTTTTTATGTCATCCATTTATTAGAATCATTAAGTTAGTTAAAAGAAAAGAGATAACATAAACTATTAATTAAGGTTAGTGTAGGTGTGTGACCTGCAAGTGAAATATCACCATTACGTATAACGCGTACGATTTAAATCCCCCTTTAGATGCTTTGTAAATGCCATGGCACCTCGCCCACCCTTTCACCTGAATTTTAGATAGTAATGTTAAAAAATAAGGAATTAATGTTAGAAATTGATCTCTACGCTCAACTCATATATACATTGTGCAAATAAAGATATAAATATTACTTTAAGGATATAAATGTGTTTGAGTGTGAAAATAAATATTTACAAGTAATACTAGTTGTCTGAAACGTTCATCAATGCTATTGATGTGTGACATTACGGAAGAAGTTATTTTCCCTGATTCCTCATGGACAGTAACATGAAAAGGTGCATCGAAGTCTTTCTGCTTGACCTTGAGCACATGCAGTTGTTTTCCCTTAGTAAGTTCAACCGAAGTAAAAACATTTTTGCATTTAAATATCAAATATTAGAGAGCCTACTATTAACCCTTGTCTTCCATCCCTACGGCTTAAAGCAAGTCCCCCGCCACCCCCATTTTTAACAAAAAAGAATACAGCAATGTGAAAAGCTAGGTCATAGTATATTAAAAGTCACTAACAAGGTAATCTGATTATATTGTGCAAAAGGCGGGGCAAAAGATCCTTGTCTTCAATATGTCTGACAAGCTAGAGACAGGTTCACCAAATCTTTTGTAAAGCCCAGATGAATATGATCCATATGGATCAAATGTCTAACCTGTTTAGATTAAACTCCAAATATCACATACAACACTATCTTTTATTCATATATATATAAATATAAAATATAATTGTGTTTCACAAAATAAGAATATCTACCTGCGATTAGTTTCCTTGACAAACTCCTTGAGGGTGTTTATTTGTGCCATATGATTAGCAATATCCTTTATCTGTAGGCTCAAGACAATTTAACAGTCTCCTAGAAATCAAGAAAAAGGTTGCCAAATCCTGTTTATCAAAAGATTAAAAGTGAAGATAAAATTATTAAAATAGTGAAAATGAAACTAAAAAACAAAATAGGTATTTGTATGGCACGGTGCTCGCAACTGCTCACAAGAATCAGAATTAGTGACATAGTCCTTTTTTAAGAGAAACTGTGTTAATGAAAAGAAGGATACCTGCAGTTTGATAGTAATATGGATTTAGAAGCATCAGAAGGTACATGTTATGAGATTAGTTGTTGGTATCTTGTTTTATGTTATACGAACTCTAAGCTTTTGCTTTCACTGATTTAACATTTATCCAAAAAGTATCGTGCAATACAACCAAGATTATACCTTCAATGGATGACAATGAATAGATACTATTGCTGTTGTGGTGTGAAAATATCTATTATGGATTAACGGACTGTTGTTGCCACCTGGAAGTTGTTAGTATCTCGTTTTATACAGGATATTGTGCAGCAAAGAATGGCTTAGTCATGGATGCTGCCATAGTGCAATAAATGATATAAAATATTTCATAGTGCCATAGTCAAATGAATTAGTATGTCATCGGTGTATGTATCCTATGAAATATTTCCTAGATATATTGCTTATGAGCATAGGCCAATATATTTGCAGCCGTTTCATTTATATTTTCTGCAACGATTTCTGCCTTCAACTTCTTCTGTATCAGGTAATGTGGTTCTATTTTTAACCCATGATGTGTGTTAGTTTATTGGTCCTTTGGTAAAAGTTTAGGCCTTTTGTCTAACCCACATGCTGTCTTAGAAAATACTTCTTATACACAACCTTAAAAATTGGTTCGCTATATGAAAAGAATATCAGACTAATCCTCACACGACAAAACCTTCTTCAGCTTTTTTTTATTATTATTCTGCAACACCGTAGAAAAAGACAATTATACTCACCCAACCACTATATTCTCCTTGTCACTCGACTAATAAATTTACGCCCCATGAGGCCATGATGATGTTTGTTTTCATTCAACTGCGGGACAGGATACACATCACTTATCGTCCATTATTTTGCGATTTTCCTTTTCGGTTTTCGATAATATTTCCTCATAAATTTATCTCTTTATTTTTCAAGTATGTAATACATTTTTCCTCTTGTCATATACCTGAGGATTAATCATGCTGCTAGTGACAAGAGAGCAAGCCCCTCACTGTTGTGGTATCCCACCTGGTAGGATTTAATCCTGGAAAGCATACTAGCGTATAAGTATCGACAAAATGACAACTTAGAAAATACCGGAGCAGGAAGAATCCGTGCCAAGCAAAGAGGCAACTTAGAAATATCTTTTGACAAATCATTCAGTCAATTCACAGTAATCTGTTACTTTCACTGCTGCATTGGTTAAGCTATTCGTGATCAAGTATATAGTTATTTTTGTGCTGACATCAGCTTTTGAACTTCATATTGAAGAAGTAATTACCTTTTCTAGGTAAAATTTAAATTTGTGCGAAATAGTTGCGCAAACAATAATCTGTTAGTTTTAGTGCTGGCAATGGCATCAGTGCATCACCAATGTATGTTTCACTTTACACCTCCATTAGTATCTGAGCTTACTTTCGAAATGGCTGCCGGACTTTCAATGAAATCAACTCAAGTTCGAATTGTGGGAGCAAATAAAGACAACGAAGATTCAGAAAAGACGGTTCTTATGATCAATTTGGTACCCCTTGGTGAAAATTTTGAAAACGTTCAATGAAACAAGTGCTTAATAAGTCCTCTTTTTGGCGATTATGAAGTTTTGTTCGTGAAGTATCCAGGTACCTCTATATTAAGACAGTGTCGGGAGGGTTTGGGCAAAAGTTCAAAACGAGTCTTTTTTCAGTGTTGGTAGAAATGGCCTGGGTTGACTCTAACACAATTCATTATCCAATTAACCCATTTCTGTTGTTAGATGTTTCTTTTTATCCGTTTGCCAGAATGTATAAAACAAACCATCACTCATTAATAGTTAAATTGGTCCAAACTAACATGGTAGCAGGTTCGGGTTGAAACCGGCCCTTTCAGCAATTATTCACAGGCTGGATTGGTTAAAACGGCGTTCTTAAGTCACATATATCGACTCAGCCCATATTTATAGTAAATTTCTTGAAACTTTCAGATCTACCGGATCAATTCGTTTGACTTTGAATGTCAAATTGAAGCTCTTTTTACATTATAGTCATAATCATTTGGTTGTTAATAGGTCTTCCTCCATCGCCACCTATGCCATCATCACGCAACGGGAATGGTGGACCATATGGTCACGGAAACAACGGCAGGGACGTAAAGCCCCTCGGTGTGGATATCAGTAAGCAAAGGTCTAGTAATAGGCTAATTGGCGGCATAATTTCCATAATAGTTTTATCAGCAGTTGTAGCTTTTGTTCTAGTCTCCGTTGGAAGGAGCCCAATCAGGACACACCCCACCAGCTACTTTACTATCCGTCACAAAATCATCAGCCGAATACACCACAGGAATCTGGTGCGGTTGCTCGGCATTTGTACAGAAAAAAGAAACCGGTGTTTGGTTTATGAGCTAATCCCAAATGGAAGCGTTGAATCTCACCTTCACAGTATGAACCATTTGACTTGAAAAAGTCAACTAATTTGGCTCTTTCTGCCTTATTTCTATTTTTTGTTTAAGAAGATTGCTTGATATCATGTGAAAAATCAGCAAGTGTGGTATTAAATTTTTTTGACTTTTATAGTCAAACGTTTTTACTTTAACTTTGAACGAAGATGGTCTATAAATGGAGTGAAACTTTGGTTTTTTAGGGATTGATAAGGAAGTCGAACCACTGGATTGTGGGGGGGGCACTTGAAGGTAGCTTTGGGTGCGGCTCGGGGGTTAGCTTACTTGCATGAATATTCAAGCCCAAGAGTCATACATAGAGACTTCAAGTCTAGCAACATTCTGCTAGAACATGACTTTACTCCTCAAGTTTCTGATTTTTGTTTGGCTCGATCCGCTTTAGATGAAGAAAACCAACATATTTCGACACGAGTCATGGGCACTTTCGGGTATGTTTTTCTCTCTAAAATGAGTACATTACATGTCATATTTAAACTCAGATGAGCTTTTTTCGCAGCACAAAAGCTGGATTATATTTCTTGGCTCGTTAGGGTTCTCCATGTCCAAATTTTCTTAAACTTCTTCTCATTTAGTTTTGGCTCCCAAGTATGCAATGACAGGCCATTTTCTTGAAAAGAGTGACGTATATAGCTACGGAGTGGTACTCCTTGAGCTCCTAACAGGAAAAAAAAACCGTCCACATGTCAATGCCATTGGGCCAAGAAAAATTTAGTTGCATGGGCCCATCCCCTCCTCCCAACACCAGAAGGTCGATCTAAACTTACTTATTGATCCATCACTTTCCCCCGAAGTTCCATTCGACAGTATTGCTAAAGTAGCAGCAATAGCATCAATGTGTGTGCAGCCCAAATTATCACACAGACCCTTTATAGGTGAGGGGGTTCAGCCCTTGAGGTTGGTGTGCAACGAGTGTGAAGAAACACGAGACTTGGGCTCAAGGAGTTGTAGCCAAGAGGATCTGACTTCCTTGGACTTTGATCCGCGGGCCAGTAGAAACTCAGGCCATGGCCCAGACCCAGGCCGATCACATTCCACCTATCCAAGCTATGAATCTCCACTTAATATGGAGAGCGGGTTTTCGGGTCTTGGGCTAGATGTACCTTCGTATAGGATAACCTCAAGTGAAGGCCCATTGAGGCCTAGGAGACGTTTGCAGAGTTGGGAAAAGATGAAGAGATGTTCGAGTGTTAATATGAGTGATTATGGAGACTTTTTGAAGTTATTATCACGATTAAGTTGACTTTTTTGAGTTGTTTTTTCTTTACTTTGACCATGGTCATCCTAACCCGTCGGGTTTGCAGCCATATTGCAGAATGAGATGTACAGAATAAGTATCAAGTAGAGAACTTTTCAAATCTGTTGTTTGGCTCATTAATCAGATTTTGGTATTACCTTGCCATTGTTTCCTACTGTCAGTCATCTGGTATAAAATAATACTGATACAATATAATCAAAGAAATAGTGTTGAATAATATAACGCAGTTATAATTAGGTATTTCCTCTACAAAAGGTTACAAGATGGGCAGAAAAACGCTCCTCACTTCGGATGATTCATACATGTACCATCGTTGCGATTTCGGATGATTTTAGCACATTTAGTAGTGCTTCATTGATTACACAAAACTACCATTAATAGATTAATCACAAGTAATTGGGCAAAATCGCCTCATATTGGAAATTGTAAGCCTCTCAAGAGAATTTTTCTTGCAGAAAGAGAGGCTATGGTTTCTGATGAAAGCTGGTACTCTGGGGCATGGGCTACAATAACGACCTTATCCGCTTTGTTGCTCCCTGAGATTATATACTCAATGTATTAAGCACAAGCAAAATGAGCAAAAATATGTATTTACATACGCAAAAGATAAAGTGTCTCGTTAGCATTAAAATACAACTCAAATTCTTATAGTGTCCACTTTTGTCTAAAGAAAATTTTCTTTTGTTTGATTCTTTCTTTTCCATTCTACCAATTTAACAGACTTCCATGGTCTTCTTTGCCCTACTCTTTAGTTTATTTCTTGATATGAGCAAGAACATATTCTACAGTAACTGATATACATGTTTTCCTGACAATAACTCTGTGACTTAGCGCATTGTTGGCCTTTCCTGCGGATTGGAGTTCAAACATGCCCGTGATACATTCAAAATTAAGTGAGCTAGTTTCTCAACTAGTGATGATGGTCGCGGAATCCGTTTATCTCCTATATTGGCTAGCAATACATCATCAGTAGACAATGTTGGTAGGGATGATACAAGCTCTCCAGGAAGCTTTCCCATAATCACTTCTAGGGTAACAACTCCAAAACTAAACACATCACATTTCTCTGTCGCCGTCATCGTATAAGCAAGCTCTACAAGGAGGAAACACGAGATTAGAATAAAAAAAATGTTATATCAGACTGTGATCATATAGATAAAGCTGAAACTAGAGAAGACGCATGTATATATAACTTAAAAATACATGGTTGTTACCTGGCGCAATATAGCCATTGGTGCCTACAACCGCAGTCCAATTGGATGAATCCAGATATAGAAGCTTCGCTGTTCCAAAATCCGAGATATGTGCGATATTAGCCAAACCATTCGCTACAGCCCTAACAATTCTTACCCTTTTCAGCCAATCCATTTCCGTTGCCATGATATCGCTACTTAAGAGCGATATTAGACTCCCCTTCTCAAGAGATTCAAAAATAAAAAATGAGTGACGAGCATGGAAGCAGTATCCGTAGAGTTTAACTATGTTTTTATGCCTAATATTTGTTAATGCTCGTGATACATTTTTAGCATTTTCTTTGCGGTGAATTATCGCATGTATCAATATTTTTCAATTGCATTTGATCATTTTACGGTTTATGCGTAAATGTTACACGAAACACTCAGTCACAACATCGTAGATATAAATGTTTACCGTTAAAAAGTAACAAAACGCCAGAGTTTACAAATGGACTAGAATTGCATGTGAGCATAACTTGGCTCACAGTTATTTTCATGATCAACTTTTTAAATAACTAACTAAAATAATGCAAAGCCCGTGATCTTTACGAAAAAACTCACACCAATTTAATTTAACAAAATCAACAATAATTGTATGCTTTCTTATTACTATAAACACTTCCAAGTGAATGATTGTTTCAGATAAAATACTCCTCATTTAGATGGAAGAAAACCTCCAAAGATATAATATATGATTGCTATAAACATTTTGTTTGTGTATCTAAAAGAGTATTTATTGTTATATTCGATGGCGGGTTCTTGTTTGAGATATTGGTGTGAACTAAAAACATTACGAGGTAATTGCAGTTTTGATTCTTGTATCCTATACGTAAATTTATCATTACTCTACAAAATATATCACTAAGCTTGATACATGATAACAACTTACTATTTTTGTTTCGCTTGTATTTTCAATATTAGTTGATCATTAAGCTATGTTTTAAGGTAGATGATATTTACACGTAACAAAATTGATTCATACACATAAACCTGACTTTACTTATTCCTCGTGCCTCCTAAGTTCATCATATAGGTTTGTGTTTCTATGCAAGTGACTGATTTATTATTCCTTTTACACGAGTTAAATCAGCCTTAAATCAAGAGTTGCATAGAAAATTCCGATGTGAAATATCATATTAATCATTCAATTTGATATATCAGCCTTAAACCAAAATATTTGCGGCATATTGCTCATTATTATTTGCGGCATACATCTATGTCACCATTAGCCATACATATATATTGTACTTATCCTATCTTTTTTACTACAAAAGGATGGTACGCTGAATTAAAATACGATATTTTAAGTTAGTAAGTACTTATCCTATCTTTTTTATTATCTGTTTATAGATTAACCTACATTTATGCCTGGTGACCACTACTCCAAAATGGATAATTTTCACCAAAGAAGGAATAAATTTATATCTAAACCCTTGAAAAATAGGTAATTTATATATAGCGTAATAAACTTAAGAGTAAAGTGCAAAAATCATAACGTTAACATATAAACAAAGACTCATTCTGCAATTCAAATTAGTCTAACAACATAAACTATAAAACAAAATTTTAAGGAAGAACCAGATTAACTCAAAAAACAACACTCTTGTTCTATAAATATAGGCTTGTTTCCTCAACACCACATTATACAATCATTCACTTTTATTCGTACGTAAAGCATTCAAAGATGGGTGCAGGTGGAATAACATCTTCCGGAAGCATATCCCGGAAAGCTCACAGGCAAAGTTATCGGTTCATCTATCATGGCAGCGTGTGGTGGTTTGATATTCGGTTATGATATAGGGATTTCAGGAGGGGTGACATCTATGTCACCATTCTTGGAGGAATTTTTCCCGGGTGTCTATAATAAACAGTTAAATATTCAAGAATCTACCAACCAATATTGCAAGTTTAATAGTGTTCCTTTAACCATGTTTACGTCGTCGCTCTATATAGCTGCACTAGTCGCTACTGTGGTAGCATCATTCACAACAAGGTCTTGTGGAAGGAAAGTCTCCATGCTTATTGGTGGTGTTGCTTTTTGTGTTGGGTCGCTTCTCAATGGTTTCGCACAAGCCATATGGATGCTTATCGTTGGTCGTATTCTTCTTGGTATTGGTATTGGATTTGCTAATCAGGTAATTTGGTCTTATTACTTAATATATTTGTTAAGATTTTTTTTGAGTTAAACATCAGTCTAATCAATAATTAGAATTTTTTTTGATAATTGGATATTCATGCCTGCATATATGGTTATAGAGTTTGTAAATTCTCATATTTTTTTCATAGTTTTTTAGTAGATGTATGAATAAGTTGGAGTGATATATAATGTCTTTGTTAGTTAATTCTTCAAGAAATTAATGTTAACATCTCACTGCAATTTAGTTAGTGTACTGAAAGTTTATGGACTTAAAATTAATAGTCGTGAGATAGGATCGTGCTCGGGATCACGGGATTGCACACATAACGTAAAGGGTTAATTTATTTATTAAATATATTTTATATATATTTATTAAATCAAACCAAAGCTTAACTAACGATCGTTAATAAATAATAGTTAAGTTATAACGTTATGAAATTAAATAGAAGCTAAAAGAGGAAGGAAAAATTACACATAACACCCCCTTGGTGGGGTGCTAACCGCCGGCTTATAGAGGGGGCAAAGGGGAACTTCGGTTTCCTTATTTGTTTATGACTTGGAGCCCAATGATTGTCAAGGCTATATAAACAAACCCCAAGCCTCATAAATTTTCATCCCTCTTTCTTTTCTTCTCCTTTGATCGCCGGCCATACACACCCAACTTTGGGTTTCGTTTGGTTTTCGATTAAATATATTTTATCTAGTCATATCCCCTCTCTAGGGTTGTTGGGTAGATATTCCATAAGCATTGAAGCTCGGTTTGTTCGTGCTAGACTCACGGTTAACTCGCCGTATTACGTGTGTACAAGAACGTGATATAGTCTTACTTTAGACTATATTCTTAGTGGTGTTCATGATAAACCCTAGTTGCCGTTCGTTCCGTCGTCTTGTGGATTTTGCTAGGATAAAGGTATGTAACTCTAATCTTGATTAATTATAATTGTGTTAAATTAATGATCTTGTTAATCGCTTCCGCTATGCGTTCTTTGATCCAAATTAGGGTTTTTAAATAATTGTTATGAACTATATAAACCTTCATTGGCATCGAGAGCCGTTTTAACATGATTATAATTATCAAGATCTAAAGTTTTTTTTAACTAATATTGATTTGTGTTAAAAATTACATGTTGTTTTTTAGGTTTTATAAAAATTAGGGTTTTGTTTTTTATTGTTTTTTAAAATAGGCTATGCCGATTTTTATTATAAAATTTTTTTATTTTTTTGTAAACCCTAAAATTACATGGTAATTAACTTTAGATGTATGCATGAATTAATTTTTATGTCATGCGTGGTTACGATCCGTAGTCATTTAATTAAATTGTTAAGTGATTTGGGTGGAATTTTGATGAATTGCATGATTAATTGTTATGTTGTGTAAATTCATGTTTCGATCCATAGAGATTTAATTGTTAAGATATGTGGGAGATCCGTGATGAACATGCATGTTTTTCATGGATCATATGTTTTATGTGGTAATTGTTACGTGTTTTGCTACATGCTTTATTTGATTTAATAAATTTAAAATTAGGGAAGACTTTTATATGAATATAAAAACCTAGATTTGATATTATTTATTGAATAAATCGTATGCATGTGGCTATTTGATTTATTTATTGCACATATAAATTGTTATTATGTGTTTATGATTTAATTTTTTTTGTACTTACTTGTTTTCATACGTTTTATTTTGATTGTATGTTGTAAACAAGGGTAATTTTTTACAAGAAAAATTAATATGGACTAAATCATATCAAATAAATGAATTTTTTTGAGATCTAAATTACATATGATTTGCGTTGATTAGAATTGCAATAGCAACTTAACGGCCTACTCAATTTTGACAAACTATAAAGTGGGTATAACGCACCGCTTGTCATGTACCCGGTTAAGGAAGGAGGTGTTATGCTTCAGCGCTGACCAAATTCCCGGCTCGCCTGTGCGTCAATCTGGTATTACCTACGGTTGTTATTGGTACAATTCTTTAAGATAAATGCATATATTGTTTGCTACAAATAAATAGTGGATATTTTATCTCACTTTTAATATTTTGATAAATAGGATTGGGAAATTTTTTTCTTGATTGCTACGAGACTATTAAATTGTCTTCTGAGCCTACAGATAAGGATATTGCTAATCGTGTGGCAAAGATAAACACGCTCAAGGAGTTTGTCAAACAAACTAAGGTAGATATTCTTATTTTGTGAAACACAATTATATTTTATATTTTTATATATATGAATAAAAGATAGTGTTTTATGTGATATTCGAAGTTTAATATAAACACGTTACACATTTGATCCATATGGATCTTTACACAGGTGATGTGGACGTGTCTCTAGCGCCTGTTAGACATATTGAAGACAAGGATCTTTTGCCTTGCCTTTTGCACAATATAATCAGATTACCTTGTTAGTGCCCTTTAATATACTATGTCCTAGCTTTTGACATTGCTTGATTCTTTTTTGTTAAAAATGGGGTGGCCGGGGGACTTGCTTTAAGCCCTAGGGATGGAAGACAAGGGTTAATAGTAAGCTCTCTAATATTTGATATTTAAATGCACAGATGTTTTTACTTCAGTTCAAGCACAAAGACTTCATGCACCTTTTGATGTTAGTGTCCATGAAGAGTCAGGAAGATAGCTACTTCCGTAATGTGACACATCAATAGCATTGATGAATGTTCCAGACAACTAGTATTACTTGTAAGTATTTATTTTCACACTTATACACATTTATATCCTTACTATAATATTTATATCTCTATTTGCACAATGTATGTATGAGTTGAGCGTACAGATCAATTGCTAACATTAATTCCTTGATTTTTAACACTTCAATCTATAAATCAAGTGAAAGGGTGGGCGAGGTGTCATGGCATTCACAAAGCATCTAAAGGGGATTTAAATCGTATGTGTTATACGTAATGGTGATATTTTATTTGCAGGTCACACAGCTAAACTAACCTTAATTAATATATATTATCTCTTTTCTTTTAACTATCTTAAGGATTTTAATAAATGGTTGACATAAAAAAATGCATATTGTGGTGGTAATTAGTTCAACTTTTTTTTTATTTTGGTAATTCTGTTTGTTTATTTTTTACTAATTTATTTTCTACAGAGACCACCTATACTTCTCCCACTCAATGAAGTTTTAGGTGCTGCAAAAATTACAAGTTAGTATTTTTTTGTAAACAAGTTTAAAACTTTTGTTTAAAAGTATAACCAACATTAAGATGATTTACACTTAATGATGTAAATCATCTTAACTGTAAATCATCTTAATGTTGGTTATTCTGTTAAACAAAGGTTTTAAACTTGTTTACAAAAAAATTACTACCTTGTAATTTTTGCAACACCTCAAACTTCATTGAGTGGGGGAAGTATAGGTGGTCTCTGCAGAAAATAAATTAGTAAAAAATAAACAAGCACAATTGCCAAAAATAAAAAAATTTGAACTAATTACCACCACCATATGCATGCATTTTTTTATGTCATCCATTTATTAGAATCCTTAAGTTAGTTAAAAGAAAAGAGATAACATATACTATTAATTAAGGTTAGTGTAGGTGTGTAACCTGCAAGTGAAATGTCACGATTACGTATAACGCATACGATTTAAATCCCCTTTAGATGCTTTGTAAATGTCATGGCACCTCGCCCACCCTTTCACCTGATTTTTAGATAGTAATGTTAAAATTAAGGATTTAATGTTAGAAATTGATCTCTACGCTCAACTCAAACATACATTGTGTAAATAAAGATATAAATATTACTTTAAGGATATAAATGTGTTTGAGTGTGAAAATAAATATTTACCAGTAATACTAGTTGTCTGAAACGTTCATCAATGCTATTGATGTGTGACATTACGGAAGAAGTTATTTTCCCTGATTCCTCATGGACAGTAACATCAAAAGGTGCATCTAAGTCTTTCTGCTTGACCTTGAGCACATGCAGTTTTTTTCCCTTAGTAAGTTCAACCGAAGTAAAAACATTTGTGCATTTAAATATCAAATATTAGAGAGCCTACTATTAACCCTTGTCTTCCATCCCTACGGCTTAAAGCAAGTCACCCCGCCACTCCCATTTTTAACAAAAAAGAATCCAGCAATGTGAAAAGCTAGGTCATAGTATATTAAAAGTCACCAACAAGGTAATCTAAATATATTGTGCAAAAGGCTAGAGACACGTTCACCAAATCTTGTGTAAAGCCCAGATGAATATGATCCATATGGCTCAAATGTCTAACCTGTTTAGATTAAACTCCAAATATCACATACAACACTATCTTTTATTCATATATATATAAATATAAAATATAATTGTGTTTCACAAAATAAGAATATCTACCTGCGAGTTCATTAGTTTCCTTGACAAACTCCTTTAGGGTGTTTATTTGTGTCACACGATCAGCAATATCCTTTATATGTAGGCTCAAGACAATTTAACAGTAAAAAGTTTACCAAATCCTGTTTATCAAAAGATTAAAAGTGAAGATAAAATTATTAAAATAGTGAAAAAAAAACTAAAAAAACAAAATAGGTATGTGTATGGCACGGTGCTCGCAACTGCTCACAAGAATCAGAATTAGTGACATAGTCCTTTTTTTAAGAGAAAATGTCTTAATGAAAAGAAGGATACCTACAGTTTGATAGTAATATGGAATAGAAGCATCAGAAGGTACATGTTATGAGATTAGTTGTTGGTATCTTGTTTTATGTTATACGAACTCTTAGCTTTTGCTTTTACTGATTTGACATTTATCCAAAAAGTATCGTGCAATACAACCAAGATTATACCTTCAATGGATGACAATGAATAGATACTATTGTTGTTGTGGTGTGAAAATATCTATTATGGATTAACGGACTGTTGTTGCCACCTGGAAGTTGTTAGTATCTCGTTTTATAAAGGATATATGATTGGATATTGTGCAACAAAGAATGGCTTAGTCATGGATGCTGCCATAGTGCCATAAATGATATAAAATGCTCATGTCAAATGAATTAGTATGTCATCAGTGTATGTATCCTATGAAATATTTCCTAGATATATTGCTTATGAGCATAGGCCCATATATTTGCAGCCGTTTCATTTATATTTTCTGCAACGATTTCTGCATTCAACTTCTTCTCTATCTGGTAATGTGGTTCTATTTTTAACCCATGATGTGTGTTAGTTTATTGGTCCTTTAGTAAAAGTTTAGGCCTTTTGTCTAACCCACATGCTGTCTTAGAAAATACTTCTTAGGCACGCAACCTTAAAAATTGGTTCGCTATATGCTCTCTCCAAAATATTTATTACGAAACATAGCCTAAAAATGAAAAGAATATCAGACTAATCCTCACACGGCAAAACCTTCTTCAGCTTTTTTTTATTATTATTCTGCAACACCGTAGAAAAAGACAATTTTACTCACCCAACCACTATATTCTCCTTGTCACACGACTAATAAATTTACGCCCCATGAGGCCATGATGATGTTTGTTTTCATTCAACTGCAGGACAGGATACACATCACTTATCGTCCATTATTTTGCGATTTTCCTTTTCGGTTTTCGATAATATTTCCTCATAAATTTATCTCTTAATTTTTCAAATATATAATACATTTTCCTCGTGTCATATACCTGAGGATTAATCATGCTGCTAGTGACAAGAGAGCAAGCCCCTCACTGTTGTGGTATCCCACTTGGTAGGATTGAATCCGCATACTAGCGTATAAGTATCGATGAAATGACAACTTTTCAAATTGTAGAAAAAAGGTAATTTTATAAAACACGGGAGCATGAAGGAATCCGTGTCAAGCAAAGAGGCAACTTAGAAAGATCTCTAGCTTTAGACAAATCATTCAGTCAATTCACAGTAATCTGTTACTTTCACTGCTGACATGCATTGGTTAAGATATTCGTGATCAAATATATAGTTATTTTTGTGCTGACATCAGCTTCTGAACTTCATATTGAAGAACTAATTACCTTTTCGAGGTAAAATTTAAATTTGTGCGAAATAGTTGCGCAAACAATAATCTGTTAGTTGTAGTGCTGGCAATGGCATTAGTGCATCACCAATGTATGTTTCACTTTACACCTCCATTAGTATCTGAGATCTGAGCTGACTTTCGAAATGGCTGCCGGACTTTCAATGAAATCAACTCAAGTTCGAATTGTGGGAGCAAATAAAGACAACGAAGATTCAGAAAAGACGGTTCTTATGATCAACTTGGTACCCCTTGGTGAAAAACTTAAAAACGTTCAATGAAACAAGTGCTTATTAAGTCCTCTCTTTTTGGCGATTATGAAGTTTTGTTTGTGATGTATCCAGGTACCTCTATATTAAGACTGTGTCAGGAGGGTTTGGGCAAAAGTTCAAAACGAGTCTTTTTTCAGTGTTGGTAGAAATGGCCTGGGTTGACTCTAACACAATTCATTATCCAGTTAACCCATTTCTGTTGTTAGATGTTTCTTTTTATCCGTTTGCCAGAATGTATAAAACAAACCATGTCAACTCATTAATAGTTATATTGGTCCAAACTAACATGGTAGCAGGTTCGGGTTGAAACCGGCCCTTTCAGCAATTATTCACAGGTTGGATTGGTTAAAACGGCGTGCTTAAGTCACATCTATCGACTCAGCCTATAATTATAGTAAATTTCTTGAAGCTTTCAGATCTACCGGATCAATTCGTTTGACTTTGAAAGTCAAACTGAAGCTCTTTTTACATTATAGTCATAATCATTTGGTTGTTAATAGGTCTTCCTCCATCGCCACCTATGCCATCATCACGCAACAGGAATGGTGGACCATATGGTCACGGAAACAACGGTAGGGACGTAAAGCCTCTCGGTGTGGATATCAGTAAGCAAAGGTCTAGTAATAGGCTAAGTGGCGGCATAATTTCCATAATAGTTTTATCAGCAGTTGTAGCTTTGGTTCTAGTCTCCGTTGGAAGGGGCCCAATCAGGACACACCCCACCAGCTACTTTACTATCCGTCACAAAATCATCAGCAGTTGGTGGATCAATAATAGGAAAGTAGGCCTGAGTTAGCTTCATTATCATTCCAGTCTAATATAGCTTACGAAGGATCCGCAAAGACGTTCAGCTCCAGTGATATGGAAAAAGCAACTGATAATTTTAATGAGTTAGGTGTTTTAGGTGAGGGCGGGTTTGGGCGTGTTTATAGTGGGGCCCTTGAAGATGGGACTAAAATTGCTGTCATGGTACTTAAACGTGATGATCAACACAGGGGTCGTGAATTCTTGGCAGAAGTTAAAATGCTTAGTCGAATACACCACAGGAATCTGGTGCGGGGGTTAACTTACTTGCATGAAGATTCAAGCCCAAGAGTCATACATAGAGACTTCAAGTCTAGCAACATTCTGCTAGAACATGACTTTACTCCTAAAGTTTCGACACGTGTCATGGGCACTTTCGGGTATGTTTTTCTCTCTAAAATGAGTACCTTACAGGTCATATTTAAAGTCAGATGAGCTTTTTTCGCAGCACAAAAGTTGGATAATATTTCTTGGCTCGTTAGGGAATTCTCCATGTCCAAAATTTCTTAAACTTCTTCTCATTTAGTTTTGGCTCCCAAGTATGCAATTACAGGCCATCTTCTTGAAAAGAGTGACGTATATAGCTACGGAGTGGTCCTCCTTGAGCTCCTAACAGGAAAAAAAACCGTCGACATGTCAATGCCATCGGGCCAAGAAAAATTTAGTTGCATGGGCCCATCCCCTCCTCCCAACACCAGAAGGTCTAAACTGACTTATTGATCCATCACTTTCCCCCGAAGTTTCATTCGACAGTATTGCTAAAGTAGCAGCAATAGCATCAATGTGTGTGCAGCCCAAATTATCACACAGACCCTTTATGGGTGAGGGGGTTCAGCCCTTGAGGTTGGTGTGCAACGAGTGTGAAGAAACACGAGACTTGGGCTCAAGGAGTTGTAGCCAAGAGGATCTAACTTCCTTGGACTTTGATCCGCGGGCCAGTACAAACTCAGGCCATGGCCCAGACCCAGGCCCATCACATTCCACCTATCCAAGCTATGAATCTCCACTTAATGTGGAGAGCGGGTTTTCGGGTCTTGGGCTAGATGTACCTTCGTATAGAATAACCTCAAGTTAAGGCCCATTGAGGCCTAGGAGACGTTTGCAGAGTTGGGAAAAGATGAAGAGATGTTCGAGTGGTAATATGAGTGATTATGGAGACTTTTTGAAGTTATTATCACGATCAAGTTGACTTTTTTGAGTTGTTTTTTCTTTACTTTGACCATGGTCATCCCAATCCGTCGGGTTTGCAGCCATATTGTAGAAAAAGATGTACAGAATAAGTGTTGCATTGTATTAGGAATGTATTTTCTTGGTATAGTTGTAAATACAAACTGCAGCAACAAATACAAGAGGTTTGGTTTGGGTTTGTATTAGGTAGTAATCTTTGTAATTTTTTTTGAAGTTTTGTGCATCATCAGGTAGAAAAAAAAATGTTCATCAGTATCAAGTAGAGAAAACTTTTCAAATCTGTTGTTTGGCTCATTAATCAGATTTTGGTATTACCTTGCCATTGTTTCCTATTGTCAGTCATCTGGTATAAAATAATACTTATACAATATAATCGAAGAAATAGTGTTGAATAATATAACGCAGTTATAATCAGGCATTTCCTCTACAAAAGGTTACAAGATGGGCAGCAAAACGCTCCTCACTTCAGATGATTTATGCATGTACCATCGTTGTGATTTCGGATGATTTTAGCACATTTAGTAGTGCTTCATTGATTACACAAAACTACCATTAATAGATTAATCACAAGTAATTGGGCAAAATCGCCTCATATAGGAAATTGTAAGCCTCTCAAGAGAATTTTTCTTGCAGAAAGAGAGGCTATGGCTTCTGATGAAAGCTGGTACTCTGGGGCATGGGCTACAATAACGACCTTATCCGCTATTGTTGCTCCCTTAGATTATATACTCAATGTATTAAGCACAAGCAAAATGAGAAAAAATATGTATTTACATACGCAAAAGAAGAAGTGTCTCGTTAGCATTAAAATACAACTCAAATTCTTATAGTGTCCACTTTTCGTCTAAAGAAAATTTTCTTTTGTTTGATTCTTTCTTTTCCATTCTGCCAATTTAACAGACTTCCATGGTCTTATTTGCCCTACTCTTTAGTTTATTTCTTGATATGAGCAAGAACATATTCTATAGTAACTAACTGATATACATGTTTTCCTGACAATAACTCTGTGACTTGGCGCATTGTTGGCCTTTCCTGCAGATTGGAGTTCAAACATGCCCGTGATACACTCAAAATTAAGTGAGCTAGTTTCTCAACTAGTGATGGTGGTCGCGGAATCCGTTTATCTCCTATTGGCTAGCAATAGATCATCAGTAGACAATGTTGGTAGGGATGATACAAGCTCTCCGGGAAGCTTTACCATAATCACTTCTAGGGAAACAACTCCAAAACTAAACACATCACATTTCTCTGTGGCCATCATCGTATACGTAAGCTCGAGGAGGAAACACGAGATTAGAAAAAAAAATTGTTATATCAGACTGTGATCATATAGATAAAGCTGAAACTAGAGAAGACGCATGTATATATAACTTAAAAATACATGGTTGTTACCTGGCACAATATAGCCATTGGTGCCTACAACTGCAGTCCAATTGGATGAATCCAGATATAGAAGCTTCGCTGTTCCAAAATCCGAGATATGTGCCCCATAATCAGAATCGAGAAGAATATTAGCTCCAGAAATTTAGTTAATCAATGTGTATACAGTTAGGGTTTGTGATAGATTGTTACTAGAAAAACAAACCTATGAGTATATGTTTGAAGTAAAATTGGATTCTGATTATTGTATATGTTTTGTGTTTACAGTCCGTGCCTTTATATTTGTCCGAGGTGGCTCCATACAACTATCGTGGTGCTCTTAACGTAATGTTTCAACTCTCGATCACCATTGGTATTCTTTTTGCAAATGATATAAATTATGGAGTTTCCTTTATCAAGGGTGGATGGGGGTGGCGTTTGAGTTTGGGATTAGCTATTTTCCAGCATTAGTGTTTGTCGTTGGCTCTTTATTTTTGGATGATACACCAAACTCCCTTATTGAACGTGGTGACCTCCAAAAAGCCAAAGAAAGATTACTAAAACTCCGGGGTGTAGACAACGTAGATGAAGAATTCAATGATCTTGTTGCAGCAAGTGAAGAATCAAAAACGATTGAAGATCCATGGGGCAATCTTCGTAAAAGAAAGTATCGACCACAGTTATTTAGTTTTCGCCCTCTTGATTCCCTTCTTCCAACAATTTACCGGAATGAACGTGTTTATGTTCTATGCTCCGGTTTTGTTTAAAACAATGGGATTTGGAGATAACGCTTCACTATATTCCACTCTTATCACGGGATTCGTTAACTTTCTTGCAACTACAGTTTCAATCATGCTTGTCGACAAACTTGGAAGAAGGTGGTGGTTTCTTCAAGGCGGTGCTCAAATGTTCGTTTGTCACGTAAAACAAAATTTCTATATGCATTTATCTTCACCTACGTTATTGTATTATGTAACGTTTAATTAGGAATACTTACTATATTTTCTTAATGTTAACTTTGTTTTGTAGATTGTGATTTCTATTGCAATCGCTTTGAAGTTTGGGGTAAACGGAAACCCGGGGCATCTAGAGATGTGGTATGCTATGCTTGTCGTCATTTGCATATGTATATACATTGCTAGTTTTGCATGGTCTTGGGGACCGTTAGGGTGGCTTGTGCCTAGTGAGATCTTCCCACTCGAGATCCGATCAGCAGCACAAAGTGTTAACGTCTCAGTTAACATGTTTTTCACTTTCATTATCGCACAAGTTTTCCTCCAAATGTTGTGTGCTATGAGGTGAATTATAATTCAGATTTTTCTTAACATATGTTTATAAAACATTAGTAGTTATATATCTCTTACATATATTTTTGTGACTGATCTCAGGTTTGGGTTATTTATCTTCTTCATGGTCTTTGTGGTCATCATGACGATCTTCATCTACATCTTCTTGCCTGAGACAAAGGGGATCCCGATTGAATATGGCAGGAATTTGGGAGGAGCACTGGTATTGGAAAAGATTCGTTCCTGTTAAGAGTTAGGGCGATATAGAAATCGGCTAGGTTAAGAAAGATGATGATAAAGAATAGTTTATAGTAACTTTTGTTGAGTTGAAGTGTTATCTAGGATAGTTTAGGATCCAGATTTGGATTGTTAATGTGTTTGATTCTCGTATGTCACTACAACATTCGAGCCTTACCCCAGCGATATTTTTGTTGTTTCCCCAGCGACATGTCGATGGGGGTACGTTTCCCCAGCGACATGTCGCTGGGGGAAATTCGCTGGGGTATGCTCGTTGAGAAAGGTATCCTCAGCGACATGCAGGCCCCACAAACTTTTCCTGGAAGAATAGATTGCCACGGTGGCAACTTTTTCCCCAGCGACATGTCGCTGGGGAAAATCCTTATTAAATAAAACAATTAAGTTGAACTTAATCTTTTAGCTAATTACAAAGTTTCCCCAACGACATGTCGCTGGGGAATATTTCCTTATGTTTGACTTGTCAACGTGTTGTCGTTGACTTGTCAACGATTTCCCAAGTTTCCCCAGCGACATGTCGCTGGGGAAAATCTCGATACATTTGACTTGTCAACGCTTTGCATTTGACTTGTCAACGAATAACCAAAGTTTCCCGAGCGACATGTCGCTGGGGAAAAGTCTGCAGGTTTTTTTTTTAAAAATTGCCTGCACAACAGGCGTTTTCCAGATCTTTTCCGGATTTTTTCCGGAAAAAATCTACCAAAACCTGTAACAAAAACCTGTATTTGCTCACCAAAAGACACGTATAAAGTAAACTTGGAATACAAATCAACACAAACGCGGAATAGGTTCAAACTTGCACCAAAATATAATATAACGTTCTAATTTAGTCAAGGATACTAGGAATAAGTCGGGATAGTTAAGGATACTAGGGAAACAAGCGTTCTAATTTAGGATAATAGGGAAACAAGTCAAGATGAACATAAAGAAACTATGTACCATACTAACAAACACATATATGACACGACTAGCTCGCGTCATCGCCACCATCCTCGCCACCCTCCCGATCCTCAGCATCATCACCCGGGCGACTCCCACTCCCGCGGGCACCAGCACTCTCATATCTCGAAAAATGATCGCCATACCTGCCGTCGTTTCTCAGCAGGCCCATCATGAAATCAACATCCCGATCCCGACGAGTCTCAGGGGGTGGTGACGAAAAGCTCGAGGTAGTACTGGCGTATCCCGGCAATACCATACCCACGCCAGGATGGTGGCCGCGAAACTTGCCTCCTCGCACCATCCTGTTGATCTCGGTAGTGGTGTGCTCACCCGTCGCCTCTAGCTCCCTCATCTGATCCTATGTGGTGACAATAACACAAGATAGTAAATATATTAGCCGGGTTTCTAGATTATTAATCAATGATTCATTAAAGTGTGTTTTGAAAAGAATACTTACATACAACTGGAGAGACTGCTCATCTATAAATACACCATCTGAATTTGTATGCAAACGATAGAACATGTCGATCTCTGAAGGCTCCTGTTGGGTTTCGGACGCCTTTTGCTGTACATACACACGTAAGTAAGATCAATCTAATTAAATGCGGCAATAATAATATGTATGTAAAATCAATAATGATAATAATAAAATAATAAAAGTAAAAAACAATAATAATAATAATAATAAAATAAAAAAAATAAAAAAACAATAATAATGTAAAATCAATATTAATAATAATAATAATTACCATGAGCTATCGAGTGCGAGGGATCGACCGAGAACCATGTCGGGAGATAAGTGTTGCCTTGGACCGATTTTGGCTGTTTGTTAAGGATCGCTTCTTGTTATCTTCGTCAATCCAAAACGCTATCTATTTCTCCCACTCTTCAGCTGTGTGCTCGTCGGGTCTGTTACGCCTAATTTGATCCAAAGCGTATTCTCCAGTCTCGGGGTCCTTTACACAGTAATCTCGCTTCAGACTGGCCTTGCTGGTGTTGTATGATTTTTGTAACTGGGCATTAATGGTATCATAAATATTCGGCCATCGAGGGGTGCTCATGTGCGGCGCAAGATCGTATTTTTTCTGCAATCAAATACAACACATTGAAAACAGAGTTAGAAATATAATTTATATATTTATTTAAATTCGTTTATTTATTTATATGATATAAATAAATAAACGAATTTAAATAAATATACACAATACAACACATTGAAAACAGAGTTAGAAATATAATTTATATATTTATTTAAATTTGTTTATTTATTTATATGATATAAATAAATAAACGAATTTAAATAAATATACACAATACAACACATTGAAAATAGAGTTAAAAATATAATTTATATTTATTTAAATTTGTTTATTTATTTATATGATATAAATAATTAAATGAATTTAAATAAATATACACAATATAACACATTGAAAACAGAGTTAGAAATATAATTTATATATTTATTTAAATTCGTTTATTTATTTATATGATATAAATAAATAAACGAATTTAAATAAATATACACAATGCAACACATTAAAAACAGAGTTAGCAATATAATTTATATATTTATTTAAATTCGTTTTTTTATTTATATGATATAAATAAAAAAACGAATTTAAATAAATATATACAATTAAATAAATGAACACGATAATTAAATAAATATAAAATGATAAATTACCCCAATAGCTGCCCTGGCCGCCGCCTTGTGCCCTTCGGGGACCTTGCTCCACGAAGGGTAATACAAAGGTATTTCCCTAGCCACACACCCGAATAAGTTTCCCCAATGATCTGTGTAAGGGCCGACAGGTGTAACAAGGTTACCTCTAGCGGCTACAAAGTCGATCTCGACCGGCCGGTTGTGAGTCGCGGCCACCGCATCCAGTAATTTCAGGCAGCGGGTCTTGTCCCGGGTATTCTGCCTGCCGGCTCTCCTCCCGCCCAAATTGGGCTTTTTGTTTCCTTTTCCTGCAAAATCAAGTGAGTGATAAAGTCATAAAAGTTAAGGCAAACAAGTTCAATATGTGTATCAAATTTGAATTACAATAATCCAGAAATTTTTACCCCGCTTGACGAAGCAACCCCCGCAACCGAATGATGGTGGACGTGGACGTGAAGGATCCTCGCCACCACCGTCCCCGCCGTGTCCCCGTGCAACATCAGTCATCTGTATACAGGTACAATTAACATAACATGTAGAAATTCATGAACAAAATAATACAAGCATGCACAAATCCAAATATCAAAAAAATTTACACATTTAAACAATCCACAAAAATTTCATTCATTCATTCATTCATTCAAATATATAAGTGTATTTTGCAAGTTACAACATAAAGTTAATCTTCTTCGTCACTAGAATAAAATTTCTCAACACCATCATCATCTTTGATGAGGTCTTCAACATCAGAATCTGTTAAATCATGAGGAAGGGGGTCTTCATCATCATCGTCTTCGCTAGGAACATCATCGTTATCTGGCGGTGCGTCAACCTCCGTTGATTCATCATCTATATTCAAATCTATATAGAAGGTGTAATTACCGAAGTCATTCCCAGTAGTAGAAGGTGGGAGATCACTAGTAGAAGGTGGGAGATCACTAGTAGAAGGTGGGAGATCACTAGTAGAAGGTGGGAGATCAGATGAGTTGTCCAAATGTATAATATCAGGTTCGTTCTCTACCACGATTACACCGTTGTTCAAAAACTTTTTATGATTAACATGTTCGACGACCTTCACGTTGGGTTTGGCTGGATCTACAAGGTAGAAGACTTGTTTGACTTATGTTGCGAGGATGTATTGTTCACTTTTCCACCATTCACCAGAGTCGATGATTTGTGTCATTCCGTTTCTAACGGTAATTTTCTTGACTCTACCAACGGTGTTGCGAGTGTCGAACCACTTAACTTTGAACAACGCAACTTTAAACGACAAATAGTCAAACTCGAGGATTTCTTGAAGCTGACCATAAGTGTTAGTTTTCCCGTCAGGGTCAGTCGAACAAACTCCGCTATTTTGAGTTACGCGACGTTCATCGCGGCTCTGCACGACATACCTCACACCATCTACTACGCAACAGTTTACTGACATTGGAGCCCTTGATGGTCCATTAGCCAAAGCGAATAACTCGCTGGTTGGGCTAAACTCTGGGTCTTGGGGATTTTGTGCGTGACGTTCAAAGATCTATGAAGAAGATAGGATTAGATAGAAAACTAAAAATATGATATTGTTATTTTTACACTTAAGTACACAAAATAAGTGTTAGTTTACCAGCGTCTTAATCCAGTGGGGGAATTCTTCTAGCATGTCTTTTTCATTTTTTCCTGGAAATAAACTGAAAAACATTCATGCTATTAGAATAAGTCGTCGAAATGATAAGTTAAGAAAAAAAAGTTACAAAATTAAAAAACGCGTACCTCCGGAACTGGTCTTGGTACGTGTTGATCTCAGGACTGTTGTTAAGTACATACCATCTCGCTTTCTTGTACTCGTCGGTAGGAAAATGAGGAAAGGACAGTAAACCAATCGGCTTGCATACCGATCGGAATACCTGAAACTTACACGTTAAGGGAGGGGGGTCCACATTACGATCGGGACGATTAAATTTCGTGGTAACACCCTGAAAATATTGAGAACTTATAGTCAATGCTTCTTCTGCAACATAACCCTCCGCGATCGAACCTTCCGGCTTAGCTTTATTTCTTACATAACCTTTTAGCTTCTTCATGAATCTTTCAAATGGATACATCTACCGGGGTTGAATAGGCCCGCCTTCAAGAGCCTCTAAAGCTAAATGGATGGGCAAGTGAATCATAATGTCAAAGAAAGCAGGAGGATATATGCACTCAAGCTCGCATAGAATTTCAACCACCTTGACCGAAGCTTTCAACATGTCCTCCTCCATCAAAGTTGTAGAGCAGAGTTGCTTAAACAAGGAACACAGATTGATTATTGGTTTTTCAATATGTTCGGGCAAGTAATTTTGAAGTCCGTAAGGAAGTAAACGTTGCATCATTATATGACAGTCATGAGACTTCAGGCCCGTTATATTTGTATCATTATCGGTCACTTTGTGCTTGAAGCATGATCCGAACCCATCTGGTAGTTTAACACTTTTGATGTACTAACAAAACTTTTTTCGGTTCTCTGGTGTTAAAGAATACGCAGCCTGGGGCTTCAAAGTCTTCCCCTTATGGTTTACGGTTAGCCACAAAGGTCTTCGAATGCCCATCTTTTTCAAGTCTTGTCTTACCTTTGTGGTGTCTTTACTTTTGTCATTCATTAACAAAATGTTCAAGATGGCCTCCAACACATTTTTTTCGATATGCATGATGTCTAGATTGTGTCTTAGTGAAATAAAAGGCCAATACTTAAGCTCGTAAAAAATAGACCGTTTAGTCCAGTTAAGCTCGACTATAACATTGCGGGAAATCTTCACACCCCCATGTTTCGGATGTTTACCCGGCTTAAGCCATAGCAATCTAGCATGTTGCGAATTGATTACATCCGGCCGGTTATAATATTTAGGTGGATCTTTCTATTCAGTTTGGCCATTGAAGTCAGCACGTGAACTTCTCCATTTATGGGGCTTCTTTAACCATCTTCTATGGCCAACATAAACTGTTTTGCTTGTGACAGGAATAGATGGAGTTTCTAGGTTACATGTAGGGCATGCATAGTAACCTTTCCCACTCCACCCAGACAAACTACTTCGAGCAGGAAAATCATTTATGGTTCATAAAATCATCGCTCTCATCTTGAACTGCTTTTGTGAAATAATGTCTGTAGTATTAACACCGTTCTTGTGCCATAAATCCTTCAGGTCTTTAATCAAAGGCTGCAAGTAAATATCAATGTCCTTGCCCGGGGATTTAGGGCCAGGAATTAACAACGCCAGCATAAAGTTACTTTCTTTCATACATAACCAAGGAGGCAGATTGTATGTTGTCAATACCACCGGCCACATGCTGTAGGTCTGACTAAGGTTGCCGAACGGATTGAAACCATCAACACACAACCCTAGTCGAACTTTTCTTGGTTCTGCTGCAAACTCTGGATACTTCAAGTCAAACATCTTCCAAGCCGCGCCATCAACCGGGTGGTGCATCTTACCAGGCTCCGCACACTTTCCAGTAGCATGCCAAGTCATGTCTTTTGCAGTGTGTCTAGACTTGTACAAACTTTGTAGTCTAGGAATGATCGGAAAGTAACGCAACACCTTCCTAGGAACTTTCTTCCCCGGTGTGTTAGTGTCTTTCCATCTACTCGTATTACACACCGGACAGAATTGCAGATTTTTATTATCCTCCCAAAACAAGCAGCAGTCGTGTTCACAAGCATGTATCGAATCGTACCCTAACCCGGTCGTTTTAAATGTCTTCTTTATTTCATAGTAGTCTAGTGGGAACTTGAATCCTTTACCATCGGGTAATGCATATCGGAGAAACTCTAATATTTCATTGAATAAAGAATCTGGCATTTTGCCTTTAGCCTTAAAATAGGTAAATTTGCCATAAAGTCTAGTCGAGACACATGTTCACAACCATCATACAGCGCCTCGTTGGAAATTGCATACAACTCTTCAAACTCGGTACGAGTGGCTTGAGGCGGTTAAGTCGGTTGGTTACTAGTCTCACCAATATTATCTCCTTGTGTTGGTTCATTCGAAGGAATATAGCTAAAATCATCGAGTAACGTTGTCATGTCACTCATCATAGGTTCTCCTAGGTTATCTATCACTGGCGCACGTGGAGCCGGTTCACCGTGTTTGAGCCATGTGGTATAAAGTGGGTCCCACCCGTTTATAGCAATTTCATCTCCAATCCAATCGATGGGTTTCCATAATACATTTCGACATTTTTTGCATGGACATCTAATTTTCCCCGCAGAATTCACCAACGGCCGACAATGATTGACGAACTTTGTAAGACCGTCATTAAATTCTTTGGAAAGTTTCGGTTTTTTTATCCAACTCTTATCAGCGAATACCATAACTGCGTTTTATCCGTATATTTAGTTATTATTACATGGAAGGCAATTATGGAAAGCAATCCGAGATGTTTTGTTAACCTAGTGCAACTATGGAAGGCAATCCTAACCTACTCTTTGATGCTTCGTCTCATATATGAATGCGTATAACCGATTTACTATTTGAGAAAATTTCGGCAGCATTTCCCCTCAACTCCCCAAATATGTGTTTAAAGACATATTCGTAGGAGTAAAGGAGAAACACTGTCGAAATCATCTCAAATAGTAAACCAGTTATACGCATTCATATCCTAAATGAGACAAAACAATCAAAAAGCAGTCCCAAACAGGGGACTTTCCGAAATTAATTCCTATTAAATTAACTTCGGACGGGTTTTCTATAGGTTGATCAATTTCAGACGGGAATTTTCTGAAATTAATCGCTAAAATCCTAAAACATTCCTAAGGTTTAATTCAATAAAACATTTATATCAAACAGCTTATTTTGATAAGCTTTATCAAAATAAGCTGTTTTCAAACAGCTTATCCTGATAAGCTTATCAGGATAGCTGTTTGAAAACAGTTGGATAAGCTGTTTTCAAACAGCTTATTCCGATAAGCTTATCGGGATAAACTGTATTCAAACAGCTTATCCTGATAAGCTTATCAGGATAAGCTGTTTGAAAACAGTTTATTCGGATAAGCTGATAAGGATAAGCTGTTTGAAAACAGCTTATTCTGATAAGCTTATCAGGATAAGCTGTTTTCAAAGAGCAAGCTGTTTGAAAACAGCTTATTCTGATAAGCTTATCAGAATAAGCTGTTTTCAAACAGCAAGCTTATCGGGATAAGCTTTATCAGAATAAGCTGTTTTCAAACAGCTTATCCTGATAAGCTTATCAGGATAGCTGTTTGAAAACAGCTGGATAAGCTGTTTTCAAACAGCTTATTCCGATAAGCTTATCGGGATAAGCTGTTTGAAAACAGCTTATCCAGCTGTTTTCAAACAGCTATCCTGATAAGCTTATCAGGATAAGCTGTTTGAATACAGTTTATCCCGATAAGCTTATCGGAATAAGCTGTTTGAAAACAGCTTATCCAGCTGTTTTCAAACAGCTATCCTGATAAGCTTATCAGGATAAGCTGTTTGAAAATAGTTTACGGATAAGCTGATTAGGATAAGCTGTTTGAAAACAACTTATCCTGATAAGCTTATCAGAATAAGTTGTTTTCAAACAGCTTATTCCGCTAAGCTTATCGGGATAAGCTGTTTCAAACATCTTATCCTGATAAGCTTATCAGGATAAGCGTTTTGAAAACAGCTTATTCGGATAAGCTGTTAAGCAACATAGCGAGTGTTTGGGTTTGCGTTTTACATAGTTAAAGAGTGTTTGGATTTACGTTTAACGGAAATTAATAAGCTTATAAATCCCCAACAACATGTCGCTGGGGAAACCAAAATGATAAAAAAAACATACTTGTTATTTGTGGTGGTCAGTTGGTGGTCGGCTGTGGTCGGCGCTGCGCCTCGGGCTGTGGTCGGGGCTACAATAACATAAAAGAAACTCATTTTAATCATCAATTAAAACCTTTAAAACCAAAAAAAAATCAAAAACAAAATTAAAAATTAAAACCTATGCTATTGTCGGGGTTGCGTCTCGGTTGTGGTTGGACGGTGGACTGGTGGTGGACGGACGGTGGCGGGCTTGGTCGGCTAGGGTCGGGATCGACTGTGGTTGGGGCTCCGCAGCACTCGGGCTCAAAAACATAAAACAAAATTAAACAAAACATTAATTATCAATTACAATATCAATTATAAAATCAAAATTAAAATCTAAAATCAAAATGTAAAAATCTAAAATAAAAATTAAACAAAACATTACTTTTTATCAATTATTAAACATGATTGGTGGTGTCAGAGTGGCGGATTGGTGGCGGAGTGGCGGATTGGTGGTGGTGGTGGCCGGGTTGGTGTTGATGGATTGGTGGCGGGGTTGGTGTTGATGGTTGTGGCGGGGATGAGTAGCGGGGATGGTGTTGGTGGGGGTGTGATTGTTGGTGGTGATGTGATGATTGGTGGTGATGGGATGATTTACGGAGAGATGAAGATGAAAAAGAGATAAAAGTGTTATGTGTTTTCCATGATTCGTTTCTCTGAAGATAAGAACTGGTCAACGTTTCCCCAGCGACATGTCGCTGGGGAAAGTTAATTAACTTTTGACGAAAGTTTCCCCAGCGACATGTCACTAGGGAAGCTTTATAATTTGTCGTTTGTGCCAGCTGGCTTAATGACTTGTTGAGGCTAACGAATCTATCCCCAGCGACATGTCGCTGGGGAAAACTTGGTTTTGTCGTTTTGTAAAAGAAGTGCGTTAATGAAAAATATTGGAGGGATTTCTGAAATTAATAAACAAAACTTACCCCCAGCGACATGTCGCTGGGGAAACTTATTTTTAACCATTTATGTATATTTTATATAATTGTATATTTTAGTTTTATATAATTAAAAATAATAAATTTTATATAATTGTATATTTTTATATATGATACTTATGTAATTTAGTTTTAAATGATTAATAATAATACGTTTTATATAATTGTATATTTTACTTATAGATAATTAATAATAATAAGTTTTATATAATTATATATTTTTTATATAACATTTATGTAATTTAGTTTTAAATTATTAATAATAATAAGTTTTATATAGTTGTATATTTTATTTTTATATAATTGTATATTTTACTTTTAGATAATTAATAATAATAAGTTTTATATAATTATATATTTTTTTATATAACATTTATGTAATTTAGTTTTAAATTATTAATAAAAATAAGTTTTATATAGTTGTATATTTTATTTTTATAAATGTATTAGATAGGGTTCATCATTAGAGGTTCAACGTATTAGATAGGGTTCAACATTAGAGGTTCAATGTATTAGATAGGGTTCAACATTAGAGGTTCAATGTATTAGATAGGGTTCAACATTAGAGGTTCAATGTATTGGATAGGGTTCAACATTAGAGGTTCAACGTATTAGATAGGGTTCATCGTTAGAGGTTCAATGTATTAGATAGGGTTCATCATTAGAGGTTCAATGTATTAGATAGGGTTCAACATTAGAGGTTCAATGTATTAGATAGGGTTCATCATTAGAGGTTAAATGTATTAGATAGGGTTCATCATTAGAGGTTCAATGTATTAGATAGGGTTCAACATTAGAGGTTCAATGTTAACCATTATTGGCGGGAAAAAATTGGAGGGAAAACACTGGCGGGAAAATGTTAACCATTTCCCTCGCTTTTTTACCATAAAAGGACAACCACACACACTCCTTATCATAACAACCACCAGCAGATCACACACACATACACACACACACTTATTATCACAAACACATTGTTATTATGAAGATGTTGAAGCATGAAGCTTTTCTGTGCAAGTGTGGAGATGGGGATGTAGTTCTTCGAGAATCGTGGCAAACTGAATCCTTTGGTACACTGTACTATGCTTGTCCACGTTCACGGGTTCAACATCTAGTTTCATATGGATGCAATTTTTTTATGGAAAGACGAACGCGTGCAACTACTAATCAACTCTCTTGGAGGTTCAATGAGCTTTTCTCCTCCAAGCTCTTCTTCGAGACCTTCAACGAGCTTTTCTCCTCCAAGCTCTTCTCCCAGACCTTCAACAATTCCAATTTCTTCTCAAGGTGTGCAAACTGTGTGCGCTTGACTGGAATGATAAGGGTACTTGAGAGTACAGTAGAGTTGTACAAAAATTGCGATAGGCACACAATGGAATCAGCTGCACTACTTCACGACCTTTACGATGACATGGGGAACATTCGTTTGAACTAGTTTATGATGTATCTGTTTTCGTGTTTATGAGTCTATTATCGGTTTAATATCCATGTTTAATTAAGCGCGTGTTTAAGTGTCCGTGTAGAATAAAGTTAGGTTTAGGCGTGTCTGTTTGTAAGCCTCAATGAATGTTAACAATTTTTAATTAATATTAACAATGAATGTTAACAATTATCAGTGAATGTTAACTTTTGGCGGGCAAAATGTTGGCGGGAAAACATTGGCGGGAAAACATTAGCGGGAAAAACCATTTGCCTCACTTTTTTTTATCATAAAAAGAGATATACTATTTTAAATTTTAATAACTATATTTTTTAATATATATTTTATATTTATTAAAATATTATATAAACATTACACTTTTTTGTGAAATATGTTGGTCAAATTGCAGTCAACGTTTCCCCAGCGACAGCGACATGTCGCTGGGGAAACTTTTGTTCATCGTTTTGTTAAATAGGCGCGTTAACGAAAAACATTTGGAGGAATCCTGAAAGTTTCCCCAGCGACATGTCGCTGGGGAAACTTTGGGCCATAAATAAACAACACATTAACACTAATCACTTGGATTAGTCCATGGGAAGAAAGTTTCCCCAGCGACATGTCGCTGGGAAAATTTGGCGGGTTAATCTCCCGCTTGCATTTTTGTGAAATAGTTTGGTCAAAATTCAGTCAACGTTTCCCCAGCGACATGTCGCTGGGGAAACTTTTCTTTATTTTTTTGGTCAAAATTTCTACGAGCAAGTTTGCCACGTCAGACAGATTTTTTCGTTTAGCTTCGTTTCCCCAGCGACACGCTGTCGTTGGGAAAACCCCGATGGGGAAGGGCTGGATTGTTGTAGTGTGTTTTGCAAGCACTTTTAATGAGTTATGGTTATAAAATGTTCTAATTGATTTCGTATTACCATCAGGTACTTCAGTTTAGTCTAATTTTTTAAAAGTTTCGATTACGACCTTTAAGTTAAACCAATTTTCATACATTTCTCAGGAAAGGTACTGTATGTTGTTTTCTTAAAGAGGCTCAAAGATTTTTATTTAGCTCATAATTTTTTGCATAGACCATTGCCGTTTAACAGTTTCCTTGCTGGCCTCTAAAAGTTCTTGAATCAAGTATAAAAGTACTTACAATAATAGTATATGGGTTGTTTCTTTACACTTCAATTTCGGCATGCTATCATGACATTTGTTTTGTTATAACTCTTTCAATTTATTCCTGCAAGATGCAATGTTGCAATATCTGTTGTGCAAATGTCAGTTCTTAATTAACTTCTGAATTTATCATCCATCTGTATTATATTGTGATCGATTTATTGTTTAAAAGGGTTATCAGATTCACGCAAGAATTTACCAATTGATAGATTATTCATATCAAATGACCTTAATCACCTCGTATTTGGTCTGATACTTTTTTTAACTACACTGCAAGGGACAATAATTTACTTGAAAGTAAACCGTCCCGCTCCTGACCTCTACTCAAATTACCGATTCCGGCAATCTCCATTTTGCCTCCTCTAGGCAAGTGAAATAATTTATTCAAATTAATACCATGTAGCAACATGGGTATACAAACATAACAAATGCTAAATATAGATCACGTGCCCCATGATAATACTAAATAGCTTCATTCTGAGATAAAACTAAAGAGTTCCATATGAATTATTGTAATTGTATTTGTGTTTTTAGATAAAATACTCTTCATTTAGCTGGAATGAAAACGTCTAAATTATGATTGCTGACATTTGGTCTGTAAATCTCAAAAAGTATTTCTTTGTTATATTAGATAAGGGATTCATGTTGAGATATTGGTGCAAACTAAAAACATTACGAGCTAACTTCAGTTTTGTTTCTTGTGATTTGCAAACATCGGGTACTTCAGTTTTGGTCTAAATGAGCAGGTAGAAAAACCAATAGAAATAAAATCAATAAATCATACGGTACTAAAAACCAATTATCAAACATACAAGTAACACAAGTGAATCCCCTTAGTATTTAAAAAGAAAATAATTAATCATCACAGATGCATAATCAGCATGAAGGATCTAGGATTTTGTTGAGCTCCTCTAGTTTCTTCATCCTTGCTTTATCACTTTCTTTCACCAGCTACAAAAATTTTAACGACCAATTTACTTAACACGCAACAAAAACAGTTTGAACTTCACTTATTACACTATAACAAGAAATCATTTACACAATTTACCTCGGCTAGAGCAACAGTTAGTTGGTTCCTTTCCTCATTCTTTTGGTGTAATGCTTCTGATGCTTCCTTATACTCTTTCTCCTGTTTTCATATCATCAAGTTTGAAACATGGTAGGTTTTTGGCATCGAAATTTAGCTATTATTTTACGTATTTGACCAACTAAGAGATAAATATTGTTGACTCTTTGAGAGGTAAATAGGTGAAAACCGAGGATCTTAATAATTCAGATATCAAAAAATTAGTGGCGTTACCTTCTTTTGGCAACTTATTCCAAGTGATCTGAGCTCACGGTTAACTACATCTACCTTCTTCCGCACAGTGGCTAATTCTTTTCTCACAGGAACAGTTAGAACCTCGAGCTCCTAATGATTATACAAAGAAAGAAACACAATTAGAATGTTATGTTAACATACTGAAAAGACTACATTTACCGGGGTAAAACCCTTTAAACAAAAAAAACATATTGAAAAGACTGACTTAATGATGTTGGTACGTAGAAAAATCGCTTACTTCCCAAATTCGAGTAAGTCGTTTAGTTTCTTCTTCTGCACGACTTAACTGAAGCTCGACATTTTGCCTAATATGGAGTTTCTTCTTCTATTGACCTTTTGTACCCTTCATAAGCCACCTTTACTTTTCTGCTTTTGCTTTACAACTATATTTGTAGATGTCTAACACATGGTCATCAACTAATCACCTGGCTTTTAGTTCAACTACATCAAGGTGGCGAAATAGAGCAGTTGGTTAGGTAACGGGTCAAAATGTGTTCAACACAAAATATCATGGGTCAATAGAAAATTGCTTACCATTGTTGTGATTATTGTCATTCTAACAAAGGCTTGTGTTTAAAAGGATAACAGAGGCATTTAGATAAAAAAATATTTTCTGAATTATGACACCACTGTTTAAAACTTTTAATTCATGGATCAATAGAATAAAAGTTTGTTTTATGTTGTTAATAGATATATAAAAGTTTCTTTTAGAATGTTATTGCGTAGTGTTTCCTTGATCCTTCTACCTAATCGTGTGCTTCTCTCTATATTGTACAGGTAATTGATTGCGCGTTGCAAGTTACAAGACCATATGTTCATATAGAATGATATCATTTAATCTCAACTAGTTAGCAATATGTATGACACATTTTCCAGTATGTACTTATAAATGACGGTATTGTGTGTCACGAGTAATGTCGTCACGGTGTGTCTTACAAGAGACTCGATATCGCTGCTCACATTCAGAATAAAAATCCCAAACGGTTATTTCTCACAGATGTGCTGAGGCTGGCTTCAGAACAAAAATATATGTCGTTAGACAATTATGCTGCTATGCGCGGGTACACGTCAATCTATATCTATCTATATTACACATAAATAGTGCATCTCTGTATTGAAAAGTTGAAAATTTTCAACATCTCATAATATAGATTTCAATATTTTATTTCATATAATATTTTCGGGTCACGGATTCGAACACCGAGTAGATCCTGTTGTGTTACTAGATCGACCACCGGGTCTATCTGGTTGAGTCATCGGGTCATGAGTTCGACCACCGGGTTAACTCGGTCGAGCCACCGGGTCATAGTCCGACCACCGAGTCAAACCAATCGAGTACCACCGGGTTAACCCAACTGAGTCACTGGGTCGCAACACTACAACAATCCAGCCCTTCCCCATCGGGGTTTTCCCCAGCGACATGATGTCGCTGGGGAAAAGTCGCTAAACGACAAAAACTTTCTGACGTGGCAAACTTTCTCGAAAAAATTTTGACCAAAAAGTAAAGAAAATTTTCCCCAGCGACATGTCGCTGGGGAAAAGTTGACTGAATTTTGACCAAACTACTTCACAATTAATGCAAGCGGGAGATTAACCCGCCAACTTTTCCCCAGCGACATGTCGCTGGGGAAACTTTCTCCCACGTCTAATCCAAGTGATTAGCGTTAATGCGTTGTTTAATTTATGCCAAAACTTTTCCCCAGCGACATGTCGCTGGGGAAACTTTTAGGATTCCCTCCAAAAGATATTAAGTTAACGCGCCTATTTTACAAAAAAGGAACAAAACTTTCCCCAGCGACATGTCGCTGGGGAAACGTTGACTTCTATTTGACCACCAATTTTCAGAAAATGTGTAATGTTTATATAATATTTTAGTAAATATAATATATATATTAAAAAATATAGTTATTAAAATTTAAAATAGTATATCTCTTTTTATGATAAAAAAAGTGAGACAAATGGTTAATTTTCCCGCTAATGTTTTCCCGCCAATGTTTTCCGGCGAAAATTTTGCCCGCCAAAAGTTAACATTCACTGATAATTGTTAACATTCATTGTTAATATTAATTAAAAATTGTTAACATTCATTGAGGCTTACAAACAGACACGCCTAAACCTAACTTTATTCTACACTGACACGTAAACACGCGCTTAATTAAACATGGATATTAAACCGATAATAGACTCATAAACACGAAAACAGATACATCATAAACTAGTTCAAACGAATGTTCCCCATGTCATCGTAAAGGTTGTGAAGTAGTGCAGCTGAATCCAATGTGTGCCTATCGGAGTTGCGGTACAACTCTATCGTACGCTCAAGTACCATTATCATTCCATTCAAGCGCACACAGTTTGCACACGCTGAAGAGCTTGGAGAAGAAATTGGAATCGTTGAAGGTCTGGTAGAAGAGCTTGGAGGAGAAAAGCTCGTTGAAGGTCTTGAAGAAGAGCTTGGAGGAGAAAAGCTCATTGAACCTCCAAGAGATTTGATTAGTAGTTGGACGCATTCGTCTTTCCATAAAAAAACTTGCATCCATATGAAACTGGAGGTTGAACCCGTGAACATGGACAAGCATAGTACAGTCTACCAAAGTTTTTAGTTGTCCACGATTCTCGAAGAACTACATCTCCATGTCCACACCTGCACGGAAAAGCTTCATGCTTCAACATGTACATAATAACAATTTGTTTATGATGATAAGTGTGTGTAATCTGCTGGTGGTTGTGATGATAAGGAGTGTGTGTGGTTCTCTTTTTATGCTAAAAAAGTGAGGGAAATTGTTAACATTTTCCCTCCAATGTTTTCCCTCCAATGTTTTCCCTCCAATACATTGAACCCTATCTAATACATTGAACCTATAATGTTGAACCCTATCTAATACATTGAACCTATAATGATGAACCCTATCTAATACATTGAACCTATAATGATGAACCCTATCAAATACATTGAACCTATAATGATGAACCCTATCTAATACGTTGAACCTATAATGATGAACCCTATCTAATACATTGAACCTCTAATGATGAACCCTATCTAATACATTGAACCTTTAATGATGAACCCTATCTAATACGTTGAACCTCTAATGATGAACCCTATCTAATACATTGAACCTATAATGATGAACCCTATCAAATACATTGAACCTATAATGATGAACCCTATCTAATACGTTGAACCTATAATGATGAACCCTATCTAATACATT
This sequence comes from Glebionis coronaria, assembly GCA_025667525.1. Classification (NCBI taxonomy): domain Eukaryota; kingdom Viridiplantae; phylum Streptophyta; class Magnoliopsida; order Asterales; family Asteraceae; genus Glebionis; species Glebionis coronaria. The sequence goes on from CM046875.1 coordinate 62,045,529, forward strand.
GAACCTATAATGATGAACCCTATCTAATACATTGAACCTATAATGATGAACCCTATCTAATACATTGAACCTCTAATGATGAACCCTATCTAATACATTGAACCTCTAGTGATGAACCCTATCTAATACATTGAACCTATAATGATGAACCCTATCTAATACATTGAACCTATAATGATGAACCCTATCTAATACGTTGAACCTATAATGATGAACCCAATCTAATACATTGAACCTATAATGATGAAACCTATCTAATACATTGAACCTATAATGATGAACCCTATCTAATACGTTGAACCTATAATGATGAACCCTATCTAATACATTGAACCTATAATGATGAACCCTATCTAATACATTGAACCTATAATGATGAACCCTATCTAATACATTGAACCTCTAATGATGAACCCTATCTAATACATTGAACCTCTAATGTTGAACCCTATCTAATTCGTTGAACCTATAATGATGAACCCTATCTAATACATTGAACCTATAATGATGAACCCTATCTAATTTAATGAACCTCTACTGTTGAAACCTATCTAATACATTGAACCTCTAATGATGAACCCTATCTAATACATTGAACCTCTAATGATGAACCCTATCTAATTCAATGAACCTATAATGATGAAACCTATCTAATACATTGAACCTCTAATGATGAACCCTATCTAATACATTGAACCTCTAATGATGAACCCTATCTAATACATTGAACCTCTAATGATGAACCCTATCTAATACATTGAACCTATAATGATGAACCCTATCTAATACATTGAACCTATAATGATGAACCCTATCTAATACATTGAACCTCTAATGATGAACCCTATCTAATACATTGAACCTCTAATGTTGAACCCTATCTAATTCGTTGAACCTATAATGATGAACCCTATCTAATACATTGAACCTATAATGATGAACCCTATCTAATTCAATGAACCTCTACTGTTGAAACCTATCTAATACATTGAACCTCTAATGATGAACCCTATCTAATACATTGAACCTCTAATGATGAACCCTATCTAATTCAATGAACCTATAATGATGAAACCTATCTAATACATTGAACCTCTAATGATGAACCCTATCTAATACATTGAACCTATAATGATGAACCCTATCAAATACATTGAACCTATAATGATGAACCCTATCTAATACGTTGAACCTATAATGATGAACCCTATCTAATACATTGAACCTCTAATGATGAACCCTATCTAATACATTGAACCTTTAATGATGAACCCTATCTAATACGTTGAACCTCTAATGATGAACCCTATCTAATACATTGAACCTATAATGATGAACCCTATCAAATACATTGAACCTATAATGATGAACCCTATCTAATACGTTGAACCTATAATGATGAACCCTATCTAATACATTGAACCTATAATGATGAACCCTATCTAATACATTGAACCTATAATGATGAACCCTATCTAATACATTGAACCTCTAATGATGAACCCTATCTAATACATTGAACCTCTAGTGATGAACCCTATCTAATACATTGAACCTATAATGATGAACCCTATCTAATACATTGAACCTATAATGATGAACCCTATCTAATACGTTGAACCTATAATGATGAACCCTATCTAATACATTGAACCTATAATGATGAAACCTATCTAATACATTGAACCTATAATGATGAACCCTATCTAATACGTTGAACCTATAATGATGAACCCTATCTAATACATTGAACCTATAATGATGAACCCTATCTAATACATTGAACCTATAATGATGAACCCTATCTAATACATTGAACCTCTAATGATGAACCCTATCTAATACATTGAACCTCTAATGTTGAACCCTATCTAATTCGTTGAACCTATAATGATGAACCCTATCTAATACATTGAACCTATAATGATGAACCCTATCTAATTCAATGAACCTCTACTGTTGAAACCTATCTAATACATTGAACCTCTAATGATGAACCCTATCTAATACATTGAACCTCTAATGATGAACCCTATCTAATTCAATGAACCTATAATGATGAAACCTATCTAATACATTGAACCTCTAATGATGAACCCTATCTAATACATTGAACCTCTAATGATGAACCCTATCTAATACATTGAACCTCTAATGATGAACCCTATCTAATACATTGAACCTATAATGATGAACCCTATCTAATACATTGAACCTATAATGATGAACCCTATCAAATACATTGAACCTATAATGATGAACCCTATCTAATACGTTGAACCTATAATGATGAACCCTATCTAATACATTGAACCTCTAATGATGAACCCTATCTAATACATTGAACCTTTAATGATGAACCCTATCTAATACGTTGAACCTCTAATGATGAACCCTATCTAATACATTGAACCTATAATGATGAACCCTATCAAATACATTGAACCTATAATGATGAACCCTATCTAATACGTTGAACATATAATGATGAACCCTATCTAATACATTGAACCTATAATGATGAACCCTATCTAATACATTGAACCTATAATGATGAACCCTATCTAATACATTGAACCTCTAATGATGAACCCTATCTAATACGTTGAACCTCTAGTGATGAACCCTATCTAATACATTGAACCTATAATGATGAACCCTATCTAATACATTGAACCTATAATGATGAACCCTATCTAATACGTTGAACCTATAATGATGAACCCTATCTAATACATTGAACCTATAATGATGAAACCTATCTAATACATTGAACCTATAATGATGAACCCTATCTAATACGTTGAACCTATAATGATGAACCCTATCTAATACATTGAACCTATAATGATGAACCCTATCTAATACATTGAACCTATAATGATGAACCCTATCTAATACATTGAACCTCTAATGATGAACCCTATCTAATACATTGAACCTCTAATGTTGAACCCTATCTAATTCGTTGAACCTATAATGATGAACCCTATCTAATACATTGAACCTATAATGATGAATCCTATCTAATTCAATGAACCTCTACTGTTGAAACCTATCTAATACATTGAACCTCTAATGATGAACCCTATCTAATACATTGAACCTCTAATGATGAACCCTATCTAATTCAATGAACCTATAATGATGAAACCTATCTAATACATTGAACCTCTAATGATGAACCCTATCTAATACATTGAACCTCTAATGATGAACCCTATCTAATACATTGAACCTCTAATGATGAACCCTATCTAATACATTGAACCTATAATGATGAACCCTATCTAATACATTGAACCTATAATGATGAACCCTATCTAATACATTGAACCTCTAATGATGAACCCTATCTAATACATTGAACCTCTAATGTTGAACCCTATCTAATTCGTTGAACCTATAATGATGAACCCTATCTAATACATTGAACCTATAATGATGAACCCTATCTAATTCAATGAACCTCTACTGTTGAAACCTATCTAATACATTGAACCTCTAATGATGAACCCTATCTAATACATTGAACCTCTAATGATGAACCCTATCTAATTCAATGAACCTATAATGATGAAACCTATCTAATACATTGAACCTCTAATGATGAACCCTATCTAATACATTGAACCTCTAATGATGAACCCTATCTAATACATTGAACCTCTAATGATGAACCCTATCTAATACATTGAACCTATAATGATGAACCCTATCTAATACATTGAACCTATAATGATGAACCCTATCTAATACATTGAACCTATAATGATGAACCCTATCTAATACATTGAACCTCTAATGATGAACCTTATCTAATACATTGAACCTCTAGTGATGAACCCTATCTAATACATTGAACCTATAATGATGAACCCTATCGAATACATTGAACCTATAATGATGAACCCTATCTAATACGTTGAACCTATAATGATGAACCCTATCTAATACATTGAACCAATAATGATGAACCCTATCTAATACATTGAACCTATAATGATGAACCCTATCAAATACATTGAACCTATAATGATGAACCCTATCTAATACGTTGAACCTATAATGATGAACCCTATCTAATACATTGAACCTATAATGATGAACCCTATCTAATACATTGAACCTATAATGATGAACCCTATCTAATACATTGAACCTCTAATGATGAACCCTATCTAATACATTGAACCTCTAATGTTGAACCCTATCTAATTCGTTGAACCTATAATGATGAACCCTATCTAATACATTGAACCTAAAATGATGAACCCTATCTAATTCAATGAACCTCTACTGTTGAAACCTATCTAATACATTGAACCTCTAATGATGAACCCCTATCCAACGTTTATTAAACCAGCTGCGCAAAACGACAAATTCTAAGCTTTCCCCAGCGACATGTCGCTGGGGAAAAGTTCGTCAAGAAAAGAAAATTTTCCCCAGCGACATGTCGCTGGGGAAACTTTTGACCAGACCTTATCCTCAACGATTTACAGAAACTTAGCTTATCTCTTTTTCTCTTCTCTCAAACAAACGCTGCCATCATAACCACCATTTACACCACCAATATCACCACCATTTACACCACCAATCATCACCACCATTTACACCACCAATCATCACCACCGTCATCTCCAGCCATCCCCATCTGCGTAAAACCCCCACCCATCTCCATCACCCTCACCAGTCACCACTGCTAATCACCACCACCATCACCCATATCCATCTCCATCACCCCCACCATCACCACTGTGAATCATCCCACCGATCACCACTACGAATCACCCACACCACCACCACATCGAATCACCCACACCACCACCATAGCAGTAGACCACCACTAGCCATAAGTAAAGGTTTTGTCTTTCATTTTAAGTTTATATAAATTAAAGGTTTTGGTTTTTTTAATTCAATTGTTTTTTATATAAATTTATAGTTTTTTTAATTGAATGGTTTTTTTTAATTAATGTTTTATGTTATTGTAGCCGACCGCAGCCGACCACAGCCGACCACAGCCGACAGCGACCGACCACAGCCGACCACAAGTGACCACCACAACTAACAGTATGTTTTTTTAATTCTAACTGATAACACTTATTTACTTATTTTTATCATTTTGGTTTCCCCAGCGACATGTCGTTGGGGATTTATAAACTAGTTAATTTCCATTAAACGTAAATCCAAACACTCGTTAACTGTAAAAAACGCAAACCCAAACACTCGTTATGTTGCTTATCGGCTTATACAAATAAACTGTTTTTAAACTGCTTATCCTGATAAGCTTATCAGGATAAGCTGTTTGAAACAGCTTATCCCGATAAGCTTATCAGAATAAGTTGTTTGAAAACAGCTTATCCTAATAAGCTTATCCGAATAAGCTGTTTTCAAACAGCTTATCCTGATAAGCTTATCAGGATAAGATGTTTGAAACAGCTTATCCCGATAAGCTTAGCAGAATAAGCTATTTGAAAACAGCGTATTCTGATAAGCTTATCAGGATAAGCTGTTTTCAAACAGCTTATCCGAATAAACTGTTTTCGAACAGCTTATCCTGATAATTGTTGTGGATTGTTTAAATGTGTAAATTTATTTTGATATTTAGATTTGTGAATGCTTGTATTATTTTGTTCATGAATTTCTACATGTTATGCTAATTGTACCTGTATACAGATGACTGATGTTGCACGGGGCCACGACGGGGACGGTGGTGGTGAGGATCCTTCACGTCCACGTCCTCCATCATTCGGTTGCGGGGGTTGCTTCGTCAACCGGGGTAAGAATTTCTGGATTATTGTAATACAAATTTGATACACATATTTAACTTGTTTGCCTTAACTTTTATGACTTTATCACTCACTTGATTTTACAGGAAAAGGAAAGAAAAAGCCCAATTTGGGCGGGAGGAGAGCCGGCAGGCAGAATACCCGGGAGAAGACCCGCTGCCTGAAATTACTGGATGCGGTGGCCGAGAATCAAAACCGGCCGGTCGAGATCAACTTTGTACCCGGTAGAGGTAACCTTCTTATACCTGACGGCCCCTACGCAGATCATTGGGGAAACTTATTCGGGTGTGTCGTTAGGGAAATACCTTTGCATTACCCTTCGTGGAGCAAGGTCCCCGAAGGGTACAAGGCGGCGGCCTGGGCAGCTATTGGGGTAAGTTATCATTTTATATTTATTTAATTATCGTGTTCATTTATTTAATTGTATATATTTATTTAAATTTGTTTTTTTATTTATATCATATAAATAAATAAACAAATTTAAATAAATATATAAATTATATTGCTAACTCCGTTTTTAATGTGTTGTATTGTGTATATTTATTTAAATTCGTTTATTTATTTATATCATATAAATAAATAAACGAATTTAAATAAATATATAAATTATATTTCTAACTCTGTTTTCAATGTGTTGTATTGTGTATATTTATTTAAATTTATTTATTTATTTATATCATATAAATAAATAAACAAATTTAAATAAATATATAAATTATATTTCTAACTCTGTTTTCAATGTGTTGTATTGTGTATATTCATTTAAATTCGTTTATTTATTTATATTATATAAATAAATAAACGAATTTAAATAAATATATAAATTATATTTCTAACTCTGTTTTCAATGTGTTGTATTGTGTATATTCATTTAAATTCGTTTATTTATTTATATCATATAAATAAATAAACGAATTTAAATAAATATATAAATTATATTTCTAACTCTGTTTTCAATGTGTTGTATTTGATTGCAGAAAAATTATGATCTCACGCCGTACGTGAACACCCCTCGGTGGAAGAGTATTTATGATACCATTAATCACCAGCTACAAAAATCATACAATACCAGCAAGGCTAGTCTGAAGCGAGATTACTGTCTAAAAGACCCCGAGACTGGAAAATACGATTTGGATCAAATTAGGCGGAACAGACCCGAAGAGCACACACCTGAAGTGTGGGAGAAACAGATAGAGTTTTGGACTGACGAAGCTAACATGAAGCGATCCTCAACAAACAGCCAAAATCGGTCCAAGGCAACACTTGTCTCCCGACATGGTTCTCGGTCGATCCCTCGCACTCGACATCTCATGGTAATTATTATTATTATTGATTTTACATTATTATGGTTTTTATTATTATTATTATTATTGTTTTTTATTTTTATTATTTTATTATTATCATTATTTATTTTACATACATATTATTATTGCCGCATTTAATTAGATTGATCTTACTTACGTGTGTATGTACAGCAAAAGTCGTCCGAAACCCAACAGGAGCCTACAGAGATCGACATGTTCTATCGTCTGCATACGAATTCAGATGGTGTATTTATAGATGAGCAGTCTCTCCAGTTGTATGTAAGTATTCTTTTCAAAACACACTTTAATGAATCATTGATTAATAATCTAGCAACCCGACTAATATATTTACTATATTGTGTTATTGTCACCACACAGGATCATATGAGGGAGCTAGAGGCGACGGGTGAGCACACCACTGCCGAGATCAACAGGATGGTGCGAGGAGGCAAGTTTCGCGGCCACCATCCTGGCGTGGGTATGGTATTGCCGGGATACACCAGTACTCCCCCGTGCTTTCCGCCACCACCCCCTGAGACTCGTCGGGATCGGGATGTTGATTTCATGATGGGCTTATTCAGAAACGACCCCAGATATGGCGATCTTTTTGCCGCATATGAGAGTGGTGGTGCCAGCGGGAGTGGGAGTCGCCCGGGTGATGATGCTGGTGCCAGCGGGAGCGGGATTCGCCCGGGTGATGATGCTGAGGATCGGGAGGGTGGCGATGACGCGAGCTAGTCGTGTCATATATGTGTTTGTTAGTATGGTACATAGTTTCTTTATGTTCATCTTGACTTGTTTCCCTATTATCCTAAATTAGAACGCTTGTTTCCCTAGTATCCTTAACTATCCCGACTTATTCCTAGTATCCATGTGATCATTAGAACGTTATATTATATTTTGGTGCAAGTTGAACTTATTCCGCGTTTGTGTTGATTTGTATTTCAAGTTTACTTTATATGTGTCTTTTGGTGAGCAAATACAGGTTTTGGTTACAGGTTTTGGTAGATTTTTTCCGGAAAAATTCCGGAAAAAATCTGGAAAACGCCTGCTGTGCAGGCAATTTTAAAAAAAAAAACCTGCAGACTCTTCCCCAGCGACATGTCGCTGGGGAAAAGTTAGTTATTCGTTGACAAGTCAAACGCAAAGCGTTGACAAGTCAAACGTATCAAGAGTTTCCCCAGCGACATGTCGCTGGGGAAACTTTGGAAAGCGTTGACTAGTCAACGGCAACGCGTTGACAAGTCAAACGAAAGGAAATTTTCCCCAGCGACATGTCGCTGGGGAAAATTTATAATTAGCTAAAATGGTTAAGTTTAACTTAATTTTTTTATTTAATAAGGATTTTCCCCAGAGACATGTCGTTGGGGAAAATTTTGCCACCGTGGCATCTGTTCTTCCAGGAAAAGTCTGTGGGGCCCACGTGTTGCTGGGGGAAATCGCTGGGGATACTTTTAACAACTAGCGTACCCCCGAATATACCCCAGCGACTTGTCGCTGGGGATACGCTTCCCCAGCGACATGTCGCTGGGGAAACACCAAAAATATCGCTGGGGTAGGGCGCGATTGTTGTAGTGCAAGACCGACCAATGCCAACCGGTCGAGTCACTGGTTCACTGATTCGGCCAACAAGTCAACCTGATCGAGCCACGCGATTACCGGTTCGACCATCGAATAACTAACATATCGTTGACTATTTGCCGTTAGGCAATTTCCGCAGCTATGCGCAGGTATACGTCTAGTATATACAAACAGAGTTTCTCAAGATAACCATATGATTGATTTCCAAAGTCCAGATCATAAACACCTACGTAACTACTATAAATACATCTAAACACATCTTTGATCAGCATATTCAGGTTGTGTTTAGCCTTGGATTATGAAAGCTATCACAAGATTACCACATTTGCCAGGCGTAATGTTAGCTACCCCACTGCCAAACACATATGCAATCAGATGAACAATATGTACAACGTGTGATATGACTGGTTTCTACCTTATATATCGTAAACAATATGCAATCAGATGAACAACATGTACATTGTACGCTTATTTAGGGATCACTTGACATGTAATAAACTTAAATGATAATTATTTATCGAACAATACATTCAGTAAAACAACATAACATCATTCATCAATAGAGAAATTAAGTAGAAAGATACATTAATCAATAGAGAAATTAGTTTGACATAGCATATATAAATATTAGGTTGTCAATAAATCCATCCATTGTTGCACGTACTCCTGTTGGATTCCTGCTCTTCATCGACCTTCAGAAGTTTTTGGGAGCAAATCTTTCTCTTTTATTGTGAAGAACCTACGTATAACGTAGCATGCGAGGGCACAAGCAGCCAGAAGCAGAAAAATCATTAAAATTGAAAAGCACATGCTCCCGTTTCCGCATTGGCCTGTCATCTTCAATTCACCCTTAAGCTAACTTTAAAAACCAAAGAAAAATTTAGTCGAACTTTGTTCTCAATCGATGTTAGAAAGAAGATACATGTAAGCCGAACGACTACAACATAAACATTATTCCTAATAAGGAACTTACCATATATAGATTTAATTCTATAATCAAATACTATCTTAAATAAGGAACTTGCCTTGCCTAAGGTTTGAGATCTTCTGGGCTGTGCCGGTGGGTCTAGAAACTGAGACCATCATGGCTGATTTGAACAAGCTTGCAAAGAACAAGCTCCTAAGGAGATGGTCGACTTTATTCATATCGATACATAGTTGAATTTCCTTTCCCAGAAGCAAGATTGCTCATCTTTTTAAAATTTACATAACGGATGCTCATTTGAAGGTATTGAAGAGATTGTTATATATGTAATTTTAATGGAGGTTTGTTTTTCCTTTATATTTTTCAGTGTGTGGATTATGAGTGTGCGTTAGACTCAGAATTGCTGCTGACATTCGGTACAAAAATACCAATTGCTTATTCTCACAGTGGTGACGAGGCTTGCTTCTATTTGCCATGCATTGCATTGAAGATGGCGTTGGGAAAATGTTCTAAATTATGTAGCAAAGACCTTGCTCTCGACTCCATGTAATGGCTTTGAGGTGAGAACTGAGAAGTAATTGTTTGGGAACCCATGGGCTACTTTCCTTTGCAATGAATAAAGAAGATGATCGTAAGTATGAGCATATTTATGGCTCTTACATGACATTAGTTGCAAGTGTATATGAGAAATACGTTGTGTTTAAGTCTTCTAGACTCCAGGATGTTTGGATTGGGGTTCTCAAAGTAATTGAATGTATTGAAACGAGGGTGATATGTCTATGCTTCACCACGGGTGATCGAAAATGTTGCGGTTTGTGCCTTCAACATCAACACTTGCAACCAGTGTTTTAAGAATCATACCAGCTGGTTTGACCACTTGAACCGTGTTGGGCCGGAAAACTACCCCCGGGTTAAACCAGAAACGAAGGTAACCATTTAGAAAACCGTTTCGATGTGACCAAAAAAGCAAAATAATTGCTGTTTGTTGCAACTGAATTATTACAATCTATATCTGTACTTACTGCATATAACGCACATATGATTTTGCTTAAACTTATAAATTTAAAATCGGTCGCATGGGCACCTTTATTGCGTTGATTAGAGGATATCACACAGAACTACAAAGTATTAGTAAAGTGTGTCCAAGACTTTTATAGCCAACAAGCAATGTACTGTGTACACCTCAAATGTCACGTGACGAATAATGTGCACTGCTAGTTATTTCATGGCTGATGCAATGTTTTATCTTCAGTTTTCCTATATGTTTTTGTATTCACACCTTAAAAACGTCATAATTCGCCATGACTCGCAAAGACGTGAAGCTTGAGCTAGGTTATTCATACTAAACCTTATAAGTGAATATCAATCACAGTGTTAAGTATTAACTCTTCTTCTATAATTATTTTTTTCCCAAACACACCTAATTATAAAAGATAAATATATACTTCATCCGTTTTACATTTTATAATCGAGTGTAGTATTATTGAACGTCTCAAATTAATAGTTGACTTCAAAAATAAATAAGGAATGTAAATTAAGTTTATTATATCAACCTTATTTGAAGATATTATATTAAACGGCATGTTTATTAAGCTTATTATGGGACACAAATTATAATAACCACTCACTCTTTTTCACTCAGGTATGATTCTTGGTTTAACTAATCTAGACGATGAGGAATGGGTGTTCCGTGGCATGCTAGGTTGGGACTGGTAAATTTTCGTATCATTGAATGGATGGTTCGGAAGGATTTAGTACGGGGAATGCTGCATGGTTGTGAAGCAAACGAGACAAGCGTTTCACAAAGAATCTCCTTGGCAAGCAAGTAAGCCCCTTGAACTAATTCACGTAGATTTGTGTGGCCCCATCACACCGTCTACAGTCGCAGGTAATCGTTATTTCATGCTATTAGTTGATGATTATAGACGATAAATATGGGTTTTCATGATCAAGTCGAAGGATGAAGCCTTCACTACTTTCAAACGGTTTAAGGTTCAAGTAGAAAAGGAAAACTCACTTAAGTTAAAGGGATTAAGACAGATCGGGGTGGGTAATTTACTACTCATGAATTTGCTAGATTTTGTAGGCATCCTATTTCCCACAAATAATGTAAGTCCACCTCAAACTCCAGAACCTTCATTACCACTCACAGATAATTATACAACTGAGTCATCGATCCCATGGAAATCCCTCTGTGACTATCGGGTCGAATACTACAACACAGCCTGAACAAGGTGAAAGTCCATCACACACCAGTCCGTGGTTTCCGAAGTCTGGCCGAAATGTATGCCAAAACAGAGCCTGTTGATTTGGCCCGGACGAATTATTACTCGTAGGAGACGAGCCTGCAACTTATAAAGAGGCAGCATGTGTACAGTCCTGCTGTGAAGCAATGAAAGTGCAGATGAGGTCAACTGAAAAGAACCAAACATGGCAGCTTACGACCCTTCCTTCTGGCCAAAAACGAATCGGTCTCAAATGGGTGTTTAAAACAAAGAGAGATGCACAAGGTAATGTCGTAAAGCACAAGGCGCGCTTGGTGGCAAAGGGATATGTTCAGAGGCAGGGAGTGGACTATGAAGACGCATTCGCTGCAGTGGCTCGTATCAAAACCATCCGGATGTAAAGTCAGCTTTCTTGAACGGAGAATTGAGGGGGGAAGTATATGTAACTCAACCGGATGGTCTACGCCAAGCACCTCGAGCATGGAACACTCGTCTAGTTAGAATTGGGTTTTCAGAAATGTTCTCAAGAGCAAGCAGTGTACAAACTCAACAACTCAAAAATTATTTTTTTGGTTAGTCAGGTGTATGTGTAGATGATTTGGTTTTTAGAGGTTCAAGTGGAGGACAAGTTGCAATATTCAAAGAAAAAAGATGCAGGTCTTTGAGATGATTGACTTGGGTCACTTAATATATTGGGGATCGAAGTTAGAGAAACTGAAATGGGTATTGAATTAAAACAAGATCCCCATGGAACCAAAGTTCAGCTTGTCAAAGGATGCAGATGGAACTCGGGTGAACGCTACAGATTATCGTCGCCTCATCGGATGTGGACGATACCTAGTTCGCATGAGACCTGACCTTGCTTACTCAGTCGGGGTAGTTAGTCGATACATCAAAATGCGCCTAAAGAAAGTGATTTGGAGGAAGGAAAGAAAATCCTACGGTTCATGAAGGGATATAAAGTCTTACAAAGACCTATCCGCGGCCAATACTCGGCTAACTAGCCCGGCCTGTTTGTAAAACAATATTTACACAACCTAAACAATATTTACGTCTGCGGGTTAAGGTTGTAAAGTTGTCATTCATTCGTAAAGAGTTAATATAAAATAAAATCGCAGTAATTTGGTGCATCATTAATAATGGGAAAAAGTTATATATTAATTGATAAAAGACATTGCTAACCAAACGATCTTGGTACATATTTAGTCTTAGTATCAGCTTATAAGTTTAGGGGGTAAAGTGTAACATTAGTAGAGTCTAGTCGGTCACATGTGTATATATATACACATACATACGCGCGTGTTTAACAGAACACAGAAGTCGACTAGTTTTTCACAGATCTATATAAAGAGGATAATGCCTGCCATGATATTAAACCCTAATATTCATTCATCGTACTTTCGAACTAATCATCACCCTATGTCTCACCCTCGTCTAAAGTTGTAGTGGTAGTTCAATTGATGAAAATCAGGTACAATCGTTTGTTTTTTTATTAGTATCGGTATTCAAGATAAATGCGTATATTGTTTGCTACAAATAAATTGTGGATATTTTATCTTCACTTTTAATCTTTTGATAAACAGGATTGGGAAATTTTTTCTTGATTCTGAGCCTACAGATAAGGATATTGCTAATCGTGTGGCAAAGATAGACACGCTCAAGGAGTTTGTCAAGGAAACTAAGGTAGATATTCTTATTTTGTGAAACACAATTATATGAATAAAAGATAGTGTGATATTCAGAGTTTAATCTGAACAGGTTACACATTTGATCCATATGGATCTTTACACAGGTGATGTAGACGTGTCTCTAGCGTCTATTAGACATATTGAAGACAAGAATCTTTTGCCCTGACTTTTTCACAATATAATCAGATTATCTTGTTAGTGCCTTTTAATATACTATGACCTAGTTTTTGACATTGCTTGATTCTTTTTTGTTAAATATGGGGTGGCCGGGGGACTTGCTTTTATAAGCCGTAGGGATGGAAGACAAGGGTTAATAGTAAGCTCTCTAATATTTGATATTTAAATGCACACATGTTTTTACTTCAGTTCAAGCACAAAGACTTTTATGCACCTTTTGATGTTAGTGTCTATGAAGAGTCAGGAAGATAGCTACTTCCGTAATGTGACACATCAATAGCATTGATGAACGTTCGAGACAACTAGTATTACTTGTAAGTATTTATTTTCACACTTATACACATTTATATCCTTAATATAATATTTATATCTCTATTTGCACAACGTATGTATGAGTTGAGCGTACAGATCAATAGCTAACATTAATTCTTTGATTTTTAACATTTCTATCTATAAATCAAGTGAAAGGGTGGGCGAGGTGTCATGGCATTCACAAAGCATCTAAAGGAGATTTAAATCGTATGCGTTATACGTAATGGTGATATTTCATATGCAGGTCACACAACTAAACTAACCTTAATTAATATATATTATCTCTTTTCTTTTAATTATCTTAAGGATTCTAATAAATGGATGATAAAAAAATGCATATTGTGGTGGTAATTAGTTCAACTTGTTTTTTATTTTGGTAATTTATTTTCTACAGAGACCACCTATACTTCCCCCACTCAATGAAGTTTGAGGTGCTGCAAAAATTACAAGGTAGTATTTTTTTGTAAACAAGTTTAAAACTTTTGTTTAAAAGTATAACCAACATTAAGATGATTTACACTTAATGATGTAAATCATCTTAACTATAAATCATCTTAATGTTGGTTATAATTTTAAACAAAGGTTTTAAACTTGTTTACAAAAAAATTACTACCTTGTAATTTTTGCAGCACCTCAAACTTCATTTAGTGGAGGAAGTATAGGTGGTCTCTGCAGAAAATAAATTAGTAAAAAATAAACAAGCACAATTGCCAAAAATAAAAAAAGTTGAACTAATTACCACCACCATATGCATGCATTTTTTTATGTGATTCATTTATTAGAATCCTTAAGTTAGTTAAAAGAAAAAAGATAACATATACTATTAATTAAGGTTAGTGTAGGTGTGTGACCTGCAAGTGAAATATCACCATTACGTATAACGCATACGATTTAAATCCCCCTTTAGATGCTTTGTAAATGCCATGGCACCTCGCCCACCTTTCACCTGATTTTTAGACAGTAATGTTAAAAATTAAGGAATTAATGTTAGAAATTGATCTCTACGCTCAACTCATACATACATTGTTTTGTGCAAATAAAGATATAAATATTACTTTAAGGATATAAATGTGTTTGAGTGTGAAAATAAATATTTACAAGTAATACTAGTTGTCAGAAACGTTCATCAATGCTATTGATGTGTGACATTACAGAATAAGTTATTTTCCCTGATTCCTCATGGACAGTAACATCAAAAGGTGCATCGAAGTCTTTATGCTTGACCTTGAGCACATGCAGTTTTTTTCAACCGAAGTAAAAACATTTGTGCATTAAAATATCAAATATTAGAGAGCCTACTATTAACCCTTGTCTTCCATCCCTACGGCTTAAAGCAAGTCCCCCGCCACCCCATTTTTAACAATAAAGAATCCAGCAATGTGAAAAGCTAGGTCATGGTATATTAAAAGTCACTAACAAGGTAATATGATTATATTGTGCAAAAGGCGGGGCAAAAGATCCTTGTCTTCAATATGTCTGACACGCTAGAGACAGGTTCACCAAATCTTGTGTAAAGCCCAGATGAATATGATCCATATGGATCAAATGTCTAACCTATTTAGATTAAACTCCAAATATCACATACAACACTATCTTTTATTCATATATATATAAATTTAAAATATAATTGTGTTTCACAAAATAAGAATATCTACCTGCGAGTTCATTAGTTTCTTTGACAAACTCCTTGAGGGTGTTTATTTGTGCCACACGATTAGCAATATCCTTTATCTGTAGCCTCAAGACAATTTAACAGTCTCCTAGCAATCAAGAAAAAGTTTACCAAATCCTGTTTATCAAAAGATTAAAAGTGAAGATAAAATTATTAAAATAATGAAAAAAACTAAAAAACAAAATAGGTATTTGTATGGCACGGTGCTCGCAACTGCTCACAACTATCAGAAGTAGTGACATAGTCCTTTTTTTTAAGAGAAACTGTGTTAATGAAAAGAAGGATACCTGCAGTTTGATAGTAATATGGATTTAGAAGCATAGAAAGTACATGTTATGAGATTAGTTGTTGGTATCTTGTTTTATGTTATACGAACTCTTAGCTTTTGCTTTCACTGATTTGACATTTATCCAAAAAGTATCGTGCAATACAACCAAGATTATACCTTCTATGGATGACAATGAATAGATACTATTTCTGTTGTGGTGTGAAAATATCTATTATGGATTAACGGACTGTTGTTGCCACCTAGAAGTTGTTAGTATCTCGTTTTATACAGGATATATGATTGGATATTGTGCAGCAAAGAATGGCTTTGTCATGGATGCTGCCATAGTGCCATAAATGATATAAAATGCTCATGTCAAATGAATTAGTATGTCATCAGTGTATGTATCCTATGAAATATTTCCTAGATATATTGCTTATGAGCATAGGCCCATATATTTGCATCCGTTTCATTTATATTTTCTGCAACGATTTCTGCATTCAACTTCTTCTGTATCAGGTAATGTGGTTCTATTTTTAACCCATGATGTGTGTTAGTTTATTGGTCCTTTAGTAAAAGTTTAGGCCTTTTGTCTAACCCACATGCTGTCTTAGAAAATACTTCTTAGGCACACAACCTTAAAAATTGGTTCGCTATATGCTCTCTCCAAAATATTTATTACGAAACATAGCCTAAAAATGAAAAGAATATCAGACTAATCCTCACACGGCAAAACCTTCTTCAACTTTTTATTATTATTATTCTGCAACACCGTAGAAAAAGACAATTTTACTCACCCAACCACTATATTCTCCTTGTCACTCGACTAATAAATTTACGCCCCATGAGGCCATGATGATGTTTGTTTTCATTCAACTGCGGGACAGGATACACATCACTTATCATCCATTATTTTGTGATTTTCCTTTTCGGTTTTCGATAATATTTCCTCATAAATTTATCTCTTTATTTTTCAAGTATGTAATACATTTTTCCTCTTGTCATATACCTGAGGATTAATCATGCTGCTAGTGACAATAGAGCAAGCCCCTCACTGTTGTGGTATCCCACCTGGTAGGATTGAATCCTGGAAAGCATACTAGCGTATAAGTACCGACGAAATGACAACTTAGAAAATACCAGAGCAGGAAGGAATCCGTGCCAAGCAAAGAGACAACTTAGAAAGATCTCCAGCTTTAGACAAATCATTCAGTCAATTCACAGTAATCTGTTACTTTCACTGCTTACATGCATTGGTTAAGCTATTCGTGATCAAGTATATAGTTATTTTTGTGCTGACATCAGCTTCTGAACTTCATATTGAAGAACTAATTACCTTTTCTAGGTAAAATTTAAATTTGTGCGAAATAGTTGCGCAAATAATAATCTGTTAGTTGTAGTGCTGGCAATGGCATCAGTGCATCACCAATGTATGTTTCCCTTTACACCTCCATTAGTATCTGAGCTGACTTTCGAAATGGCTACCGGACTTTCAGTGAAATCAACTCAAGTTCGAATTGTGGGAGCAAATAAAGACAACCAAGATTCAGAAAAGACGGTTCTTATGATCAACTTGGTACCCCTTGGTGAAAAATTTGAAAATGTTCAATGAAACAAGTGCTTATTAAGTCCTCTCTTTTTGTCGATTATGAAGTTTTGTTCGTGAAGTATCCAGGTACCTCTATATTAAGACACTGTCGGGAGGGTTTGGGCAAAAGTTCAAAACGAGTCTTTTTTTCAGTGGTGGTAGAAATGGCCTGAATTGACTCTAACACAATTCATTATCCAGTTAACCCATTTCTGTTGTTAGATGTTTCTTTTTATCCGTTTGCCATAATGTATAAAACAAACTATCACTCATTAATAGTTAAATTGGTCAAATGTCCAAACTAACATGGTAGCAGGTTCGGGTTGAAACTGGCCCTTTCAGCAATTATTCACAGGCTGGATTGGTTATAACGGCGTTCTTAAGTCACATCTATCGACTCAGCCCATAATTATAGTAAATTTCTTGAAACTTTCAGATCTACCGGATCAATTCGTTTGACTCTGAATGTCAAACTGAAGCTCTTTTTACATTATAGTCATAATCATTTGGTTGTTAATAGGTCTTCCTCCATCGCCACCTATGCCATCATCACGCAACGGGAATGGTGGACCATATGGTCACGGAAACAACGGCAGGGACGTAAAGCCCCTCGGTGTGGATATCAGTAAGCAAAGGTTCAGCAGTTGTAGCTTTGGTTCTAGTCTCCGTTGGAAGGAGTCCAATCAGGACACACCCCACCACCTACTTTACTATCCGTCACAAAATCATCAGCGGTTGGTGGATCAATAATAGGAAAGTAGGCCTGAGTTAGCTTCATTATCATTCCGGTCTAATATAGCTTATGAAGGATCTGCAAAGACGTTCAGCTCCAGTGATATGGAAAAAGAAACTGATAATTTTAATGAGTTAGGTGTTTTAGTGAGGCCGAGTTTGGGCGTGTTTATAGTGGGGCCCTTGAAGATGGGACTAAAGTTGATGTCAAGGTACTTAAACGTGATAATCAACACGGGGGTCGTGAATTATTGGCAGAAGTTAAAATGCTTAGCCGAATACACCACAGGAATCTGGTGCGGTTGCTCGGTATTTGGGGGGGGGGGGGGAGGGCGGGGGCACTTGAAGGTAGCTTTGGGTGCGGCTCGGGGGTTAGCTTACTTGCATGTAGATTCAAGCCCAAGAGTCATACATAGAGACTTCAAGTCTAGCAACATTCTGCTAGAACATGACTTTACTCCTAAAGTTTCTGATTTTTGTTTGGCTCGGTCCGCTTTAGATGAAGAAAACCAACATATTTCGACACGAGTCATGGGCACTTTCGGGTATGTTTTTCAATCTAAAATGAGTACATTACATGTCATATTTAAAGTCAGATGAGATTTTTTCGCAGCACAAAAGCTGCATTATATTTCTTGGCTCGTTAGGGTTCTCCATGTCCAAATTTTCTTAAACTTCTTCTCATTTAGTTTTGGCTCCCAAGTATGCAATGACAGGCCATCTTCTTGAAAAGAGTGACGTATATAGCTACGGAGTGGTACTCCTTGAGCTCCTAACAGGAAAAAAACCGTCGACATGTCAACGCCATCGGGCAAGAAAAATTTAGTTGCATGGGCCCATCCCCTCCTCCCAACACCAGAAGGTCTAAACTTACTTATTGATCCATCACTTTCCCCCGAAGTTCCATTCGACAGTATTTCTAAAGTAAAAGCAATAGCATCAACGTGTGTGCAGCCCAAATTATCACACAGACCCTTTATGGGTGAGGGGGTTCAGCCCTTGAGGTTGGTGTGCAACGAGTGTGAAGAAACACGAGACTTGGGATCAAGGAGTTGTAGCCAAGAGGATCTGACTTCCTTGGACTTTGATCCGCGGGCCAATACAAACTCAGGCCATGGCCCAGACCCAGGCCCATCACATCCCACCTATCCAAGCTATGAATCTCCACTTAATGTGGAGAGCGGGTTTTCGGGTCTTGGGCTAGATGTACCTTCGTATAGAATAACCTCAAGTTAAGGCCCATTGAGGCCTAGGAGACGTTTGCAGAGTTGGGAAAAGATGAAGAGATGTTCGAGTGGTAATATGAGTGATTATGGAGACTTTTTGAAGTTATTATCACGATCAAGTTGACTTTTTTGAGTTGTTTTTTCTTTACTTTGACCATGGTCATCCCAACCCATCGGTTTTGCAGCCATATTGCGGAATGAGATATACAGAATAAGTGTTGCATTGTATTAGGAATGTATTTTCTTGGTATAGTTGTAAATACAAACTGCAGCAACAAATACAAGAGGTTTGGTTTGGGTTTGTATTAGGTAGTAATCTTTGTGTTATTTTTTTTGAAGTTTTGGGCATCATCAGGTAGAAAAAAAAATTTAGGTTCTGGTTTATCACTCGGGAACGTTCATCAGTATCGAGTAGAGAAAACTTTTCAAATCTGTTGTTTGGCTCATTAATCAGATTTTGGTATCACCTTGCCATTGTTTCCTATTGTCAGTCATCTGGTATAAAATAATTCTGATACAATATAATGGAAGAAATAGTGTTGAATAATATAACGTAGTTATAATCAGGCATTTCCTCTACAAAAGGTTACAAGATGGGCAGCAAAACGCTCCTCACTTCAGATGATTTATACATGTACCATCGTTGTGATTTCGGATGATTTTAGCACATTTAGTAGTGCTTCATTGATTACAAAAAACTACCATTAATAGATTAATCACAAGTAATTGAGCAAAATCGCCTCATATAGGAAATTGTAAGCCTCTCAAGAGAATTTTTCTTGCAGAAAGAGAGGCTATGGCTTCTGATGAAAGCTGGTACTCTGGGGCATGGGCTACAATAACGACCTTATCCGCTATTGTTGCTCCCTGAGATTATATACTCAATGTATTAAGCACAAGCAAAATGAGCAAAAATATGTATTTACATACGCAAAAGATGAAGTGTCTCATTAGCATTAAAATACAACTCAAATTCTTATAGTGTCCACTTTTCGTCTAAAGAAAATTTTCTTTTGTTTGATTCTTTCTTTTCCATTCTGCCAATTTAACAGACTTCCATGGTCTTCTTTGCCCTACTCTTTAGTTTATTTCTTGATATGAGCAAGAACATATTCTACAGTAACTGATATACATGTTTTCCTGACAATAACTCTGTGACTTGGCGCATTGTTGGTCTTTCCTACGGATTGGAGTTCAAACATGCCCGTGATACACTCAAAATTAAGTGAGCTAGTTTCTCTAGTTTTATCTCCTATATTGGCTAGCAATAGATCATCAGTAGACCATGTTGGTAGGGATGATACAAGCTCTCCAGGATGCTTTCCCATAATCACTTCTAGGGCAACAACTCCAAAACTAAACACATCACATTTCTCTGTCGCCGTCATCGTATAAGCAAGCTCTACAAGGAGGAAACACGAGATTAGAAAAAAAATTGTTATATCAGACTGTGATCATATAGATAAAGCTGAAACTAAAGAAGACGCATGTATATATAACTTAAAAATACATGGTTGTTACCTGGCGCAATATAGCCGTTGGTGCCTACAATCGCAGTCCAATTGGACGAATCCAGATATAGAAGCTTTGCTGTTCCAAAATCCGATATATGTGCCCGATAATTAGAATCGAGAAGAATATTAGCTCCAGAAATGTCTCTATGGATTATAGATGGTGTGCAGTCATGGTGCATATAAGCCAAACCTTTCGCTACAGCCCTAACAATTCTTACCCTTTTCAGCCAATCCATTTCCGTTGTAGTGATATCGCTACTTAAGAGCGATTTTAGACTCCCCTTCTTAAGAGATTCGAAAATAAAAAATGAGTGATGAGCATGGAAGCAATATCCGTAGAGTTTAACTATGTTTTTATGCCTAATA
Organism: Glebionis coronaria; assembly: GCA_025667525.1. NCBI lineage: Eukaryota > Viridiplantae > Streptophyta > Magnoliopsida > Asterales > Asteraceae > Glebionis > Glebionis coronaria. The sequence continues at coordinate 62,066,896 of CM046875.1, forward strand.
TTTGTTAATGCTCGTGATCCATTTTTAGCATTTTCTTTGCGGTGAATTATCGCTTGTATCAACATTTTTCAATTGCATTTGATCAATTTACGATTTATGCGTAAATGTTACACGAAACACTCAGTCACAACATAGTAGCTATAAATGTTTACCGTTAAAAAGTAACAAAACGCCAGAGTTTACAAATGGACTAGAATTGCATGTGAGCATACCTTGGCTCACAGTTATTTTCATGATCAACTTTTAAAATAACTAACTAAAATAATTCAAACACTACAAGAAAATAGCATGTTAGCGACTTTTTTAGCGACATGTTTAGCGAGGCATTTAATGCTAGCGAGGAGCTTAGCGTCACAAAAATGTATGTCTCTAGAAATGAGTCGCAGAATTTGCGACATGTAAATATATGTCGCCAAAAACTGCGACGTCTATTGCGATATCTATTTTTATGTCGCCATTTAAATAGCGACAAAATTTCATTTGCGGCTACTAATATCGCTATTTATGTTCCATGTCGCTACTTGCATCGTTACCTATGTCGCTATTTAGCGACATGTTATTCCGAGTCGCTATATACGACGCCAAATGCGCAAGTTCCTGTTAATTCGAGCCGCTTTTTACGACTTAAAATTAGCGATACATGTTCTGTATCGCCATTCCAATCGCTATTCCTAGCACACTATTAATGAACGTCCTTCGACGTTACTATTGTTGGGAATTTTTAATCCATTAATCTTTGGATTAGGCCCAACCCGAAACCCATGACAGATTTGACGGTTATGAAAGAAACAGATGTGTCGTATGGCTTTTATAAACCATCACACCTCTTCAAAATTCATACCGATTACTCCTTATAAATAGATTAGATTTCATGTAATTGTAATCAACCCTCATCATTGAATATACGTATATATCCTGTCGTTTATCAGGAAGGGTTCAAACCCAATTCAATTCTTGTTCTTCCTACTTAATTCCTGTCTATTTATATATCATCTTTCATTTTGTTTGGTCGTTAGTCGATCCTGGAAACATAGATTAAGACATGTCCAAAAGTGGTATCAAGAGCCTGAGAATCAAACTTCATGGTTCGATCATCATTGGAGAAAGAAGAAAGAAAAAAGGACAGAAAGAAAGAAGAAAAAAAGACAGAAAGAAAGAAGAAAAGAAAAGACAGAAGGATGAATAGCAAGAAAGAAAGGTTTCTTTAAGATTTCTTATTTGGATTATGATAAGACAAGATTTTTCAAGATTCTTATTTGGATTTGATAAGAAAAGAAGAAAACGCATAGGACGCTAGATTAAAGATCTTATTTGGTTTATGATAAGAAAAAGGATTCTTATTTGGTTTATGATAAGAAGAAAAAAGGAAGAAGAAAAAATGCAGGTTTCAAGAACCTGAGGAAGAAAGAAAAGAGATAAAACATGGCTGGGCTTTGTTACAAAGAAGAAAACACATCTTGTGTTCACATGAAGCACGCAAGGAATCCATGAAACGCATGGAAGGCAAGAACCGCAGAAAGTGCAAAAGAAGATTTTTAGCAAGGCACAGATTCATGAAGATCCTGAAGAGAAGACCAGGACAATGAACAAGAAGATTGGAAGCATCAAAGATTAATAGATTAGGGGGGAATGTTGGGAATTTTTAATCCATTAATCTTTGGATTAGGCCCAACCCGAAACCCATGACAGATTTGACGGTTATGAAAGAAACAGATGTGTCGTATGGCTTTTATAAACCATCACACCTCTTCAAAATTCATACCGATTACTCCTTATAAATAGATTAGATTTCATGTAATTGTAATCAACCCTCATCATTGAATATACGTATATATCCTGTCGTTTATCAGGAAGGGTTCAAACCCAATTCAATTCTTGTTCTTCCTACTTAATTCCTGTCTATTTATATATCATCTTTCATGTTGTTTGGTCGTTAGTCGATCCTGGAAACATAGATTAAGACCTGTCCAAAAACTATTTATTCATGTTCATATGCAGTGGCAAAAAAAACTGGCCTGATATCAAATGTAAACAATCTAAACTGGTCGATATCATATCAAAAATAACCAATCCAAGCTAACCTAATTCATTAGAACAATTGTGCAGGTTATGAACATTAGAATAAAACATTGCAACTCGAGTTTATAAACATTGCAACATGGAATTTATTAAAACTAAGAGAAATATAGAAAGCTAAAAGAATCCACTCCAGGACCATTGATAGACATCTACTCCAGTCTCCAGGTATAGTTTCATTAAAATCACTCGATAGCGCCAAAGATGGTACAAAAGCCAAAAGGAACTGCAACGAAGCAGACAATTAGTTAGTTACCTTAGTTGGATCATCTAGATCTTTAGCAACTGCTATAGGTACAAGACCTGCTGCCATGTATTTAAATGGTCATAACAGGTTAGCAAAACCTTGCCAATCTGATATGTCCTATGAAAAGACCTGTAAACCAAAACCAATCTGAAATTAGCCAAACGGATCAAAAGTGACTAGTTTTCTTAGAAGTTTTTCAATCTATAAACAATAAAAAAGTGGTAAAGACTGACCCGTGGTAGACAGATTCAATCTGGACCTACAAGGATTTTGATTTACGTGAAAAAGAGGTTCGTATAACTAAAATAAATCTTGTAGCTCTTTATTAAATGTAAGCTAGATTATAAAAAAGAACCAATCTAGAATGAAATTTAGCACTGACCTTGTCCTTTAAAAAGAATACATTAGTAGAGTCAAATGCATTAGATTGCAAGAAAGACAACAACACTGGTTTCTAGATATTCCTCAACAGACAAGACAGCAGGTTTTGTTCTGTCTCAGGTCCATGGTCTTCTCCTTCCTTTCGAGGCCACCCTTTTCTAACATATATTCAAAAAATTTAAGTACTCAGCTAATGTAATTATAAAAGCAATACTAATACATATAACTTGATCATTGATATGAACCATGACTTCGTATTTCACCAACAGCTCTACCATAATTAGGTGTACAATAAAGTCTTAATTGAGGACTTGTCTATTCTAAGTGGTTAATAAGAGAGGATTGCTGCAACTTATATAGGAGGAGAGGATTATTTAAATGCAGATAGTTAGTAAGGGGTGTGACAGTAGTATGGATCCACTAAAGAATCGAGCTTACGAAATCTTACATTTTGACGTCTTTCATAATTTTGTTGGCTGGATTTTGTAGTTTCTCTTTGTTGACTGAGAGCTACTTGAAGTATGCAAACCTGATAGACAAATAAAATCAGAGATCAAAGCAACCGCCAACTCACACCAATTTAATTTAACAAAATCAACAATAATTGTATGCTTTCTTATTACTATAAACACTTCCAAGTGAATGATTGTTTCAGATAAAATACTCCTCATTTAGCCGGAATAAAACCTCCAAAGATATAATATATGATTGCTATAAACATTTGGTTTGTGTATCTAAAAGTGTATTTATTGTTATATTCGATGGCGGGTTCTTGTTTGAGATATTGGTGTGAACTAAAAACATTAAAAGGTAATTGATGTTTTGCTTCTTGTATCCTATACGTAAATTTATCATGACTCTACAAAATATAGCACTAAGCTTGATACACGATAACAACTACTTACTATTTTTGTTTCGCATGTATTTTCAGTCTTAGTTGATCCTTAAGTTATGTCGTTTTAAGGTAGATGATATTTACACATAGCAAAATTGATTCATACACATAAACTTGGCTTTACTTATTCCTCGTGCCTCCTAAGTTCATCATATAGGTTTGTGTTTGTATGCAATTGACTGATTTATTATTCCTTTTGCACGCGTTATTAACTAATCTTTACTGGATCTATCAGCCTTAAATCAAGAGTTGCATAGAAAATTCCTATGTGAAATATCATATTAATCATTCAATTTGATATATTGATAGGTGTGTAAACACCCATCCTTTTTACCACTTAATTACAATAATAACCGGACCAAAACGTGTATTTTATGTCTTTTATGTCGGAATTATGCGTGGTTTGTGTTTTTGTTGTGATTTAAGACGAAAAGGTGAAAAGTGGAGAAAACACGGGCATTCACGGGCTTTTATTGAAGAAAAAGATGAGAGACGAAGTCAAGAAGTCAAGAGTGTAAAAAGAACGGAAGTCCAAGACCAATTCTGAAGATTTATCGAAGAAAAAGTCAAAAGACGGAAGTTTACTAAAAGCCGAAGAACTCAAGTCTCATTTATTGAAGAATTAAAAGACGAGTCCAAAGAAATCCCGAGCCAAAAGTCATTAAAGTCCAAGATTTAAGAAGATTAAAAGTCTTAAGGACTAATGGTGTAATTAACAAAAGATTAAGAAGAGAAGGACCTAACGATGCAATTAAGAAGAAAGGAAAGAGGGGAGGAAGCTTCCTAAGCACTCCTTAACCTCCCCTATATATAGATTAGGAAGTTAATCATTTCATTTTGTTGGCTAATAGTGACAATTAGTTCTTCCACTTTTAATTACCTTGTCATTTAATTACTTGTCAAATTTAAATACTTGTCTTGCACCTTAATTACCATTTAATTTCAAGTAAGTGTTCTTTTGATTCTTGTTAATCTTTATCTTTATTGTTTGATCTCATTCTACCTTTCTTTAATCTTTGATTTTTATGTTTATGTTCATGTTCATGTTCTTATTTTGATCAAAGTGGGTTTTGATTATTGTTGTTAGTTTTGTTAGTTTGATTGTTTTGGATTGATTGTTTATGATTAATAGTTGTTTATTGATTAGTTTGATTTAATCTTGTGGTTGATTTTGCTTAAGTTTGATTAGATTCGTGTGAATATCTTGTTCCCTTTTCTTCGGGGTGTTTGTTTTCTGTTTCTGATCTTTCCCAGGGATATTCCGCATCAAGCCAGTATTCCGAGTAAAGGATTTCAAATAAGTGGTTCATTCGGAATATTAATTGTTCCGAACCAAAGTCGTTCATCCGGAATATTGGACATTCCGGATCAAGGAGATTCATTCGGAATATTTATTATTCTGGATTAATACCTTCATCCGGAATATATATTATTCCAGATCAATACTTTCATTCGGAATATTTGACATTCCGGATAAGCCAGTTATTCCGGATCAACAGAATATTCCGAAAGAAGGGAATATTCCGGATCAAGCAAGTTCATCCGGAATAATTTATTATTCCGGATCAAGGTGTTTATTCGGAATATTAGGATATTCCGGATCAAGGGTTTTATTCGGAATATTATTCCGGATCAAGAGATTATTCCGCATCAACAGCAACATTCCGAACGAAGGTGACATTCTGGATGAGTGTTTATTCCGAATGAGGGTAATATTCCGGATGAGCTAATTTTCAGGTTCTTCTAGTTTCTGTTTTTAATTTTCTGCTTTTAATTTCCAAGCTTTATTTTTCCCGCCTTTTTACTTAGTCGCACTTTAAATTTAATTGCCTTAGATTTATTTTAGCTTTGCCTTAGTTTAAGTTTAGTTGCGTTTTAAGTTTTCCTTAGATAGATTTAAGTTTGCGTTATTTTATTTTAGTGTCCATTTACTTTTCCGTCACGCTTTTAAATACTTGCCATTTACTTTTAATTAGATTTAGATTTACTTTAACGTCATTTTACTTTAAAGTCTCGCATTTTTAATTACTACAACGACACAACTATTTGTTTCCACCAAAGAACGACTGAGTCGCATAGTTAAACCAGATCAAGTCGATTAGACACACGACAAAGAATCTTTTTACCTGGCCAAAAGCTAGTTATCAAATGGCGCCGCTGCCGGCTCTTTTCCTAAAGATTAACGGTTTTCTGTGAGAGACGCGTTGCTTTTTGGGATCCGTTCACTTGTGAGCGTTATTTTCTTGCACAAAAAATTTTTAAAATCCAAAAAAATTAAAATTGTTAAAATACCATAAAAATTAAAAATTTCAAAAATCCAAAAAGATTTTATCTTTATTGTGTATATATATTGTCTTTGCGTTTGGTTTTGTTTTCTTTTGCCTTTGTAGGTGTATGCGTACTAGATCTTCTAATTATCAAGAGCCCGAGACTCGAGAAGATTTAAGTATGTCAGGTGTTAACAACAACAATAATCCACCGCACCTCAACAATAACAACAATGTTCTTCCACAGCCCGATCTTCGGACAATGGAGGAGCTTTGTCAACCTACCATGTTTGGACGAGGAGGACCGATTGCGCCGATGCAAATCACGGCTCCAGAGTTTTCGTTGAAGCACCACATAATTCAGCAAGTGCAAACAAATCCATTTCGTGGATTGCCTGATGATGATGCAACAAACACCTCGACAAGTTCATTACAATCACTCAAAGCATGAAGTGCACCGGTGCCACAATGGATGTTCTTCGCCTTCAACTATTTCCACATACTTTATCACATCACGCCGAGAAATGGTTTGATCGTCTCCCGAAGAATTCAATTCATACTTGGGATGACATGACTCAACGCTTTTTGTCGCGCTACTTTCCACCATCCATGGTCACGAGCCTTCGCAATCAAATCAGCGGTTTCATGCAAGAACCCGATGAATCTCTTTTTGATGCTTGGGAAAGATATAATGTCTTGATTGATCGTTGTCCAAACCACAACATGCTTCCAGTCACATTGATTGATACTTTCTACAACGGATTGACTTTTCGAGATCGTGATACGATTAATGCAGCCGCCGGTGGCACATTTATGAAAAGGAGACCCGAGGAGTGTAGAGAGCTAATTGAGAACATGACTACTCATCACAAAAACTGGGATTCCTCCGCTTCTTCAAGGAACAACCCGAGAGTCAATGTTTCTTCTCCTTCAGCAAGCCCTGATATGACCGAATTCACCCGCATGATGACTAAAATGAAGAAAAGTATTTTTCTTCTCGCTTCAAACCAACAACAACAACAAGTTAAAGCGGTTGCTAATCCTTGTGAAACATGCGACGGTCCTCACTCATACACCGATTGTCCTTCTACGCAAGGAAATCCGGAAAATGTGTATGCAGCTTATGGTAATTATTCACCGGAAAATTACCAAGCTCGACCTCAAGGGGATAGAAATTTGTTGAGTTATCGGTCCAACAACTACCTTTCACCCGGTTTTTCTCCTCAAAACCAAAACCCCGCCAACAACTACAATAGAAGCAACCAAATCCCACCAAGAGCTTCTAATCCTTATCACCCACCCACTCAACAAACCCCACCCATTAACCCGGATGTTAAAGCCATAATGAGAACCCAAGGTGAGCAAATCAAGAATCTGCAGAGCCAAATTATCAATCTGAAAGGAGATATTACCAAGCAAGGGAATGAGATAAGATCCGAGCTTCGAGATAATATCCAATCCTCTTTCAGCACTCAAATGAATGATATTAAGAATATGCTGGCTAGTTTCTTGCCCACAGCTCAACCTTCTGCTTCGAGTTCTCTACCTTCAAACACCGTCACCAATTCGCGAGCAAATGTGAGTGCTATTACTACCCGTAGTGGAGTCACCATAGTAGGTCCACCGATCCCGCCCCCATCATCTACACCTCCTCCACCACCATTTATCCCTACTCCTCCTACACCTAGTATTAGTGCACCATTACCGTCTCCGCCTCGTCATGATGATGTTCCCAAAAAGAAGCCTTCAACATCTCACCCTTTACCTGCTACATCTACACCTTCACCAACCAAACCCAATATTACATATTCTTCTCGCTTGGGCAAGACCAACGAGCTAACCAACAATGACTGTCAAGTGTCGATTTATGTGAAGATGCTCTCTCAAATGAACATCAACATTAGCCTTGTTGAAGCACTTGTCCACATGCCGAAATTTGTCAAAGCATTCAAGGAATTGCTTAACAAGAAGGAGAAGTTGATTGAGCTCGCCAACACACGATTAAATGAAAATTGCTCTGCAGTTATTCTTAAAGAACTTCCGGAAAAGCTTGGAGATTCCGATCGTTTTGTGTTGCCTTGCATCTTCAACAAAACCGAAGAATTTACGGCCCTTGCTGATCTCGGGGCCAGTATTAATTTAATGCCTTTGAGTGTTTGGAAAACACTATCATTACCCGACCTTACTCCAACAAAGATGACTCTTGAACTAGCAAATCGCACTCTCGCTTACCCCGTTGGTATTGCCGAAGATGTGTTCATTAAAGTTGGCACATTTACTTTCCCGGTCGATTTTGTCGTTGTTGATTATGAAATGGACCCTCGTATTCCTTTAATACTTGGTCGGCCATTCTTGAGAACCGGACGAGCTCTAGTTGATGGTGCCGAAGGTGAGTTAATCTTAAGAGTCGGGAATGATGCACAAGTTTTTAAAATGAGGAAGCTTACAAGCAAATCGTTTAGACGAGGATCCATGAATATGATTAATGTGCTCGATGCTTTTGTCATCTACAACAATCCTCTATTCGAATCTTGCATTGATAATCCACTTTTTGAAGATGATGTGGATGATTCTCTATCCAATTTGGAACCTTCTCCCATTTATGATTCTCCACCGATCTTTGATGCTTATGATGATGAGTCTAGCTCAGATTCGGATGATTTTGTTGATTGTACTTCCGAGTATCCCGACCTGCCCACATATGATGATTTGGATGAGGCCGATACTCTTTCGAGCGATTCTTCACATGATGAAGATCCTCCGCCATCACTCGATCCTACTTTGGACGACTACTCATTTGAGGAAGACTTTTCAACTTTTCTCAATACTTACTTCCCTCATGAGAGTGATGCACCTCTTTTGGACTTTGAAGATTATCGTCTTGATCCTACTTCGGATTTGAAGAAAAATCTTTCTAAGGAGAAGAAACCGGTCGACACCAACATCCGCAGCACATATGATTTAACACCTCTTTGTCCATCTTCTGAGGACGAAGTTATGCATCTTCTTCGCGGATCTTCTTCACATTCTGCTGAGCCTGAGTGCTATTTTCCCCTAAAGGAAAAGGTGTTCGACCCCGGTATTGATATTCTGCAGCCATCTCAGTATCCGTCTGATGAAATAAAAGGAAAAATCTTTGGAACTATTGAAGACATGCTTGAACCACTTCATCCTTGCTTCCATCTTGCTCCATCATTGCTTAAGGTAACCTTGCCTACTCTTCTTTGGCTTGCCTTGTTCGCCTTAAGCTTGTGCTATATGATGGACAAAAACTATGTCTTTGATCCTGGTGGATATGTTTCATGCTGCTTCCTATGATAATCAAGGTCGAGTCAGGCTCACGACTCGGTTAACAAAAATCAAGCGCTTCTTGGGAGGCAACCCATGCATCTATCTTTTAGCTTTCTTTATCCTAAGTGTAGGGGAGACTCGTTGGTTTTCTATTTCCTCTCCTCTCTTCTACTATTTAGGGATTCGAGCGCTCAATGATCCACTCTTGATGATTCTTGACGACCCGTGATTCCGTGTTCCCTTCTTCCCGGTTCTATCATAAACTCTTTTCGATTCACTATTTTATATTTTCTCAATATTAAAATAGGAATCTCTTTAGTTGTCCTTTCCTTAGCGAGATTTAAACAACGTGCACAATGTCCTAAGTGTAGGGGAGTTTACTCCCACATGCTTAAACATTGAGGACAATGTTTATATTAAGTGTAGGGGGACTTCTATCGAAGTTATGTGGCCTTTTCCTTGTATGTGTCCTCATTTTAACCGAAAAATCAATTTTTCGACATTTTTCAAAATTTTTGATCTATTTTGGCCTATTAGTTTTTCCCTTTGTATAGTTATTTTCTTTCCTTCTTAGAATAAATGTTTTATAAAGTGGTTTTAATTTTCAAACGTTGTGAATTTTTTGACTCAACCCGAGTTTACTTATCTAAGTTTACTCTAGCTAGTATCCTTAACGTGTTTAAGTAAAGTTTTGCTAGGATTTTATATAGGGAGCTATAAAACGTGAAAGTCTTAACTCTCACGGGTTAAGAACAAGAACTTTTCGCAAGTTCCTATAATTGATCCTAGAGAGTCGTTTATCAAGGGAACTTTAAAATGCGATTTCTAAAACTTGAGAGAGTCTAAGAGATTGCAAGATCCTATAGGCGACTCGAAAACCCAAAACTTTGATTTAATAGGCTAAGCATCCACGAGTCTCATTCCTTGAGATTTTAAACTGTGGAGAACGAGAGATGATAGAGTCAATTATAAGTTTGGTATTCTTTCGTGAATTTATGTGAGTTAATTATAAGCCTATTCTCCCATCGCTTGCTAATAAATTTATCAGCAATAAATAAGGTTGTACGATTTGAAAAGTTACTTAGCTTCTAGCGCAAGATCGTTTAAAAGTTGCTCGGTATGGATTAGAGTTCATAGCCAAGGCATAACTTATTGAAGCGGGATGCGAAGATTGGCGAGTCCGAAAAGGCCCTAACAAGGCATGAGGGCTATATTTTGTTGCTAAAGATCCCAAGTGATGTGAAGAATCAATTATCAAAAATCAATTATGTCGGAATTATGCGTGGTATGTGTTTTTGTTGTGATTTAGGACGAAAAGGTGAAAAGTGGAGAAAACACGGGCATTCACGGGCTTTTATTGAAGAAAAAGATGAGAGACGAAGTCAAGAAGTCAAGAGTGCAAAAAGAACGGAAGTCCAAGACCAATTCTGAAGATTTATCGAAGAAAAAGTCAAAAGACGGAAGTTTACTAAAAGCCGAAGAACTCAAGTCTCATTTATTGAAGAATTAAAAGACGAGTCCAAAGAAATCCCGAGCCAAAAGTCATTAAAGTCCAAGATTTAAGAAGATTAAAAGGCTTAAGGACTAATGGTGCAATTAACAAAAGATTAAGAAGAGAAGGACCTAATGATGCAATTAAGAAGAAAGGAAAGAGGGGAGGAAGCTTCCTAAGCACTCCTTAACCTCCCCTATATATAGATTAGGAAGTTAATCATTTCATTTTGTTGGCTAATAGTGACAATTAGTTCTTCCACTTTTAATTACCTTGTCATTTAATTACTTGTCAAATTTAAATACTTGTCTTGCATCTTAATTACCATTTAATTTCAAGTAAGTGTTCTTTTAATTCTTGTTAATCTTTATCTTTATTGTTTGATCTCATTCTACCTTTCTTTAATCTTTGATTTTTATGTTTATGTTCATGTTCATGTTCTTATTTTGATCAAAGTGGGTTTTGATTATTGTGGTTAGTTTTGTTAGTTTGATTGTTTTGGATTGATTGTTTATGATTAATAGTTGTTTATTGATTAGTTTGATTTAATCTTGTGGTTGATTTTGCTTAAGTTTGATTAGATTCGTGTGAATATCTTGTTCCCTGTTCTTCGGGGTGTTTGTTTTCTGTTTCTGATCTTTCCCAGGGATATTCCGCATCAAGCTAGTATTCCGAGTAAAGGATTTCAAATAAGTGGTTCATTCAGAATATTAATTGTTCCGAACCAAAGTCGTTCATCCGGAATATTGGACATTCCGGATCAAGAAGATTCATTCGGAATATTTATTATTCCGAATCAATACCTTCATCCAGAATATATATTATTCCGGATCAATACTTTCATTCGGAATATTTGACATTCCGGATAAGCCAGTTATTACGGATCAACAGAATATTCCGAACGAAGGGAATATTCCGTATCAAGCAAGTTCATCCGGAATAATTTATTATTCCGGATCAAGGTGTTTATTCGGAATATTAGGATATTCCGGATAAAGGGTTTTATTCGGAATATTATTCCGGATCAAGAGATTATTCCGGATCAACAGCAACATTCCGAACGAAGGTGACATTCCAGATGAGTGTTTATTCCGAATGAGGGTAATATTCCGGATGAGCTAATTTTCAGGTTCTTCTAGTTTCTGTTTTTAATTTTCTGCTTTTAACTTCCAAGCTTTATTTTTCCCGCCTTTTTACTTAGTCGCACTTTAAATTTAATTGCCTTAGATTTATTTTAGCTTTGCGTTAGTTTAAGTTTAGTTGCGTTTTAAGTTTGCCTTAGATAGATTTAAGTTTGCGTTATTTTATTTTAGTGCCCATTTACTTTTCCGTCACGCTTTTAAATACTTGCCATTTACTTTTAATTAGATTTAGATTTACTTATCATTTTACTTTAAAGTCTCGCATTTTTAATTACTACAACGACACAACTATTTGTTTCCACCAAAGAAAGACTGAGTCGCATAGTTAAACCAGATCAATTCGATTAGACACACGACAAAGAATCTTTTTACCTGGCCAAAAGCTAGTTATCAAATGGCCCTAAACCAAAATATTTGCGGCATATTGCTCATTATTATTGTCATGTTTTGAAAAGAATGTATCAACGAATTGATGAGGAATGGTTCCACCAATTAGCCATACATATATAGCTCAAAAATCGAAAATACGAATGTTGTAACGTCAACCTTTCAATGTGATCATAAATATTGTACTTATCTATCTTTTTTACTACAAAAGGATGGTACGCTGAATTAAAATACCAAGTAGGATATTTCAAGTTAGTAAGTACTTATCCTATCTTTTTTATGCGTGATGACCACTACTCCAAAATGGATAATTTTCACCAAAGAAGGAATAAATTTATATCTAAACCCTTGAAAAATAGGTAATTTATATATAGCGTAATAAACATAAGAGTAAAGTGCAAAAATCATAACGTTAACTTGTAAACAAAGACTTATTCTGCAATTCAAATTAGTCTAACAACATAAACTATAAAACAAAAATTTAAGGAAGAACCAGATTAACTCAAAAAAGCAACACTCTTGTTCTATAAATATAGGCTTGTTTCCTCAACAACACATTATACAATCATTCACTTTTATTTGTACAAAGCTTTCATGGGTGCAGGTGGAATAACATATTCCGGGAAAGCATATCCCGGAAAGCTCACAGGCAAAGTTATCGGTTTATCTATCATGGCAGCATGTGGTGGTTTGATATTCGGTTATGATATAGGGATTTCAGGAGGGGTGACATCTATGTCACCATTCTTGGAGGAATTTTTCCCGGGTGTCTATAATAAACAGTTAAATACTCAAGAATCTAGCAACCAATATTGCAAGTTTAATAATGTTCCTTTAACCATGTTTACGTCGTCGCTCTATATAGCTGCACTAGTCGCTACTGTGGTAGCATCATTCACAACAAGGTCTTGTGGAAGGAAAGTCTCCATGCTTATTGGTGGTGTTGCTTTTTGTGTTGGGTCGCTTCCCAATGGTTTCGCACAAGTCGTATTCTTCTTGGTATTGGTATTGGATTTGCTAATCAGGTAATTTGGTCTTATTACTTAATATATTTGTTAAAGATTTTTTTGAGTTAAACATCAGTCTAATCAATAATTAGAATTTTTTTTGATAATTGGATATTCATGCCTGCATATATGGTTATAGAGTTTGTAAATTCTCAATTTTTTTCATATTTTTTAGTAGATGTATGAATAAGATGGAGTGATATATAATGTCTTTATTAGTTAATTCTTCAAGAAATTAATGTTAACATCTCACTGCAATTTAGTTAGTGTATATCGATATGAAGGTTAATCAATGTTGTTGGAATCGTAAACCCAACAACCGAAGATCGATATGCGGAAACCTAGATCCCTTAAAGAAGATCGCAGAGTTGCAACGACAAACTAAACCCAGAAGACGCACACTACAAAGGTAACCGAACGATTAACTTTTCTTATTAATGATCGATTACAATAGAAAGAATAGAAGCTACGGTGTGTTTTGAGCATCACTGTAACACCCCATTTTGGAAATGGAAATATCACAGTAATTATGTCGTGTCATCAAAGCATACAAGGTAAAATGTCTAAACATTTCTTGACCATATAAAGGAAAATACCGGAATAAGACATCGGTAGTCCAAAAGTAAAGCTCATCACACACAAACATAGTATAGTAAAGGAAAAGGACTAAACAATGTCCAAAACATAAGTATCATAAAGAAAGGAAATGCATAATGTAAAGAAGGCTAGACAGCTTCCAGTCCATATGCACGTACTCTTACGCTCTGTTCTCGAGTTTATTTTTAAAAGAATAGAAAGGAAGGGGATGGGAATGGATGGGAAGGTAACATATTAGAAAGGGAGCATGTGCATTAATTCATGTTCTCGAGTTTATTTTTTTAGTTGAGCAGAAAAGAAAGGGAACGAAACATAATTACTAAATTACCCCATTTTTATGGCTAGATAATCATATTACGTACATTCGTTCATGCTACGCTCATAAATCTCATCTAAAATAATTGATATTGACTTGTGCTGTTGTGATAATAGTTTATACAGTTTGACATATACTGACAATATATAGCGATGAATAATGAACTCGATTTATTTTGACTCGTCTTCATAAAAATACTCGCTCAAACCAAAAAGTCCAAAATCATGTTAACTCTCACTAATTACACAACTATAAACGTCCATGTTTGTGTTAAGTAGTGTTACTAGCATTGATCAGTTTATTATGATTTGTTTTTACACTAACATGTCTAGTTATATATATACCAAGAAACTGTGAAAAGAAAATCAAAAGTAATCAATGACTAAGGTAGCAAGCTCCAGCAAAAGTTATACCAACATGACTTGAACATCAACGTAAATGATACTCGTGTTTTTTTCCCCACTGGACTGGTATTAGCCATCATTGAGAAGTAGGTTAAAAAGATGCAGCCTTTATTAAAACTAAGGTTATAATAGTAATTTAACAAAAGCCTATATTGTTAATCACTCCCTTCCTCTCCTGATCATCCCAAAATTGGAGTGATTAAGATTACACATAAAAACACATACTTTCCTTTCCTCTTCCTTTCCCATCCTCTTCCATTCCTTTCTTAAAAAAACTTGAGAACACAAATTTTTTGTGATTTCTCTTCCTTTCCCTTTCTATTCTTTTAAAAAAAACTCGAGAACAGAGCGTTAGTGTCTACGAGCGTCCCTGAGTACCTGCCGTTTTGGGAACATAGAAAAGGGAAATCAGCTGAGCAATATGCTCAGTGCATGGATGTACAATAAAGCATGAATAGGATAAGCATATAACATAATAACAGCGGAAGAACTAAGTCCCGAGTAACCTGGTTAAGTCTTAATAAAACTGGTTTTATAGTTTGAAAGTCTTATGTTTATCTTATAAAAATTGTTTATCATATTTTACCATTTAGCCAATATAGGTCATGAATATCCACCGTGCATGAATAATTGGAGGGGTGACCTCATCATGCAAATTAGAGGGGCTGCCTCTAATTTAATATACTGGTTTATGGGTAGGAGGGATCAGCTCCTTGTGAAGGATGCAAGGCACACACCACATTCACCATGTAATCCTGAATAAAAACGTGTAACTAGGATGCACCCATACGCCCCACATGATAAATATAAATAAATGGCCAAAAGCTGAAGGGACGCCACGAGCAATCACTCCGTCGTGGTGAAGTCATAACATCAGTGCCTCTAATGTTATGGTTATGGTACCTCCATAACTAGGTGAAACTGGTCATGCATGTATATGGCTATAGGTAATCATATTTAACCATAAGCAATCAAACTCATACTTATACTACGGGAAAACAGTTGGCTGCATACGAGGAAATCCTAATAAGGAAAGAATGTCCATACTGAAAGGACGGGAATCCGTACCTTATGTCCAGTGAACGAGAACGATGAATTGCGAGAATCCTACTTCCGAAACACTAGTGCTACATAAATACGTACATGAAATAAGTATCTGCTTACTAATTACATAGCTGGTTTTACGTCATGTCTTAGCTTATTTTATGTGTTCTTACTATGTTTTACTGTTTAAAGCCTTAAACTGTGTTAAATCTTATATTCTGCTTAATCTGATTAAGTATTTCTGGTATTTCATGTGTTATTATACTTACTGTGTAATAATAAGTAACTTTCCAAAAAAATAGCAGGTTTCCTAAAATAGAAAGTTTCCAAAAATAGAAAGTTTCCAAAAATAGAAAGTTTCCAAAAATAGAAAGTTTCCAAAAATAGAAAGTTTTCAAAAATAGAAAGTTTCCAAAAATAGATTTACTGCTTAAAATAGATAAGTTTCTAAAAATAGAAAGTTTCCATAAATAGATTAGCTGCCTTAATTAAATAAGTTTCCATAAATAGATTAGCTGCCTTAAATAACTAAGTTTCTAAAAATAGCTGGTTTCCATAAATAAATTAGCTGCCTTATTTAATTAAGTTTCTAAAAATAGAAAGTTTCCATAATTAGAAATAAGCTGGTTAAATAAGCTAAGTAAATAAGCCCAAGTGTTTTCATGATTATTTTCTAAGTCATATGATATATTGTATAGTTTTATAATTATTTCATGTAATTTAATTAAACTATAGGTTATAATATTTAATTAAAGTATGACATGTTTTTAATTAAATATATTAAATACTTAGGTTAAAATATTTATTATTAAATATTAATAATATAACCTAAGTCATTAAATTAATCTCATCTTTTATTAATTTAATTATAACATAAGTTTATAACATAAACAAAACTAACATAACCATGATCCGGATCTAAGCTTAAAAACATGAACCGGACATGAATCGACATCGTACCCCGACCCAAATCGGGGTACCCCTTGCTGCCGTGGGACCCACACGCACCAACCAAGACCAAAAGGTCTTGGTGGTGGTCGACTAAAACCATCCGAAACCCCCCTTGGGGTCGGTTGTATCCTGCGGCCCAAAAGCAAACACCCCTTAATCGACCCTCTGATTTAATTAATGATCAAAACATGTTAGATCTATGTTTAATTAATATGTTTTTATAAAAACATCACGTGTTCATAATTAATAAGAAGATTAATTAAAAAAAAGTTTAAAAGGTTTTACCGTATTCGTGGATCAAGAGGGTGAAGAACAAACACGAACAAACAATAAAACTTCAAGATCCAAGATCAAAGGATCACCTTGTATGGTGATCTACAGGTGGCGGCACAAAGAGGAGGAGAAAGAGAGATTTTAGGTTTTTCTTGAAATCTTTTGTAAAAGTGATTTTGAGTAGTAAAAATCTATTTAACCCCCTATTAGTAAAATTGGTAATGGGCTTGGCCCATTACCCTTGTTTGGCCGCGGGTAGGGACCCCCCCATGGGGTTCCTGTACCTCGTTTCGTGTCTTGTTATTTAGTACTCGTTTATGTTTAATTATGTTCGTGTTTTAAATGTTCTCGTTACGTAAATACCATACTCTTATATATTTAATTACGCTCGTATTAAATATATATTCGTAATTAATAATAGCTCGTGTTTTAATTACGCTCGTGATTTCGTGATCGTATGTTCGTGACTAATTATTGCTAAATAATTATTACGTGATCGTTCATATAAAATACTTATCGTGTTCTAACAAGTACGTAATACGTAAACTCCTAACACGTAATCGTAATCATGCTATATTAGGAAGGTTTTTAACTAGTACGTACGATCCTAAGGGTACTATGCATGTTAAAAGCATGCGGGTTTTACAACTCTTCCCCCCTAAAAAGAATAATTCGTCCCCGAATTATAGATAAAGTAACTGGAAAAGAAGAACATACCCGAATTCAAAATATGAAATGAGGGTAAGAAGCCCGGATAGACTCCTCCGTTTCCCAAGTGGCTTCCCGCTCGGTATGATCCCTCCATAGAATTTTGACGAATGTAATCGTCTTCTTTCTCATGACTCGTTCTTGTAACACCCCACTTGGATAAGTGGACCGTTACGTGTATTTATGGCGTGTCATCAAAGCATAAGGTAAATGTCCTAAAACATTAACTGACCATAACGGAAATACCGGAATCAAACATCGGCAATCCAAACATAAGCCCAAAACATGAAAAATAAAATACTGAATGAAAGGACTAAACAATGTCCGAATAAGCAGAATACTGTAAGAAATGCAAAATGTAAGAAGTCTGGATAGCTTCCATCCAAATGCACATGCGCTTAGAATCCTAAAAGCGTCCCGGTGTACCTGCCGTTAGAACATGAAAGAACTACGGCTGAGCATAACGCTCAGTGAACGGATATAGAGCATGATAAGAATATACTGAATGAAGCAGACGATAGACTATAGAAACTGTAAGACTGATATGAAATATGTGGTAGAACTCTGCATAAAATCTGAGCAATCTGATTCATATATACTGATACTGAAATATAACCATTAATTCTGAAAACATGCATTTACTGTATTTTATTTGCCAGAGCTTATATAGGTCACGTGTTGTAACAACCGTGCATGAATAACTGGAGGGGTGACCTCGTCATGCTGTAGAGGGGTGACCTCTAAATAACTGTGCTGGGTGGAGGGATCAGCTCCAATGTGAAGGATGTAGAGCACACACCACATTCACCCTGATAACATGAAACACTTATAAGCCTAGGATGCATCCATACGCCCCACTAAAACATACATATAAAAATGGCCAACTGAACATGAGTGGGACGATGCAGGATATCACTCTCCTGCATGTGAGTCACGACACCGGTGCCTCTAGTGCCGTGGTTACGGTACCTCCGTAACTAGTACATAAACTGGTCGTGCTTGTATATAATGCTCAGGCAATTCATTTAGTTATTAACATGATTTCTGATAACTTAAACATATACTGGGGAAAACATTTGGCGGAAGACGGGGAATCCTAAACATGCATAGAAGGGAAGTCCTTACTGAAAGGACGGGAAAATCCGTACCTTGTGCCCATTAATGAAATAAGAACGAAAGCTGAAGGATCGATCCCGACTTCACAGGTACTACATAAATAACGTACGCGAAAAATAAGTTGACTGATGTTAAATATTTTACTGCTCTTAACTGTTTAGTTGGATTTAAGTTATACTTGTATTACTATTTATATAATCTAATAAATTCTTATTGTTCGTAAATATTACAGATTTAATATATCATGTATTTCTGATTACTGGATAATGTATAATCTGACATTACTATAAATAGTAACTCGTCATAAATTAGAAAGTTTCCTAATATAGAAAGTTTCCTGAAATAGATCGTATCCAAAATAGTTCCCTTAAATTAAATCCTTGATAAATCCTATGCTTTAAACAATTAACATGACAAAACGATATCGATATAATTTTATTAATAAGATAATAAAATCGACAATTAAATTTCTTTATTTACAAAATCCCTTTTTAAAATGATCTAAAGCGTTTAAATAATCCCGTTCAATAATTATTATAAGCGATTCCGAAAACTCGTGCTAAGTTTTAAAATAAGTCTAGCCAAACAGCCCTCTAATTGTTTTTACAAAACTGACTGCCAAACACACCCTTAACCTGTTCTAAAAAGGATTGCCAAACACCCCCATAACTCTCTAAAACCCACTGCCAGGCCAAAATCAAGCCGGCACCCTAATTAGGGTTGCGCTGGTGGAAAATCATCACCACCGAGACTCATATGAGTCTCGGTTTGTGTGCAAACCGTCCAAACGAACACCCCCTCCCCCTATGGGTCGCGTTTTCCATGATTAAAACTCCTTGAAATCGAATTAAAGAAAAGAAACAAAAGAATTTGGGTTTCTTACCTTGTGTTCGTGTTAGGGCTTAGGGTATCAAAAGAAAAACGAAAATCCTTGTTCTCCCAGGATCAATCCTCGATCCTTAGTCTTGTTTCTTGATGTGGTCGCGGCAGGGAGGAATGAACAACAATAAACTGGCGGCTGTATTTTTTTGTATTAGGGTTTGACTTAGTGTGTTTGTGTCGGCAGGGAAGGATAGAAAGGAACCCCCGTCTGTTTTATTTCCTTCACATGGGCTTGGCCCAAATTTATTTTCACGAGTTGCGGCGCAAGACGATGAGTTGCGGCGCAATACGCAAGAGTTACATGTGCTGCGGATCACGAGTTGCGGCGCAAGACAATGAGTTGCGGCGCAATTGAAGGGGCTACAGATCATGGTGCTGCGGATCACGAGTTGCGGCGCAAGACAATGAGTTGCGGCGCAATTGATGCTGCTGGCAGTTACGAAATTGTGTCTTTATTTAATAACACTTGTAATAAATAGTACTTTGTAATAAATTTCTCGCGCTTGTTTAAAATTTTCCACGTGTACGTTTTAAAGAAAAATATCCCGCGTAAAATAATAATAAACCGCGTATTTATAAATTCTCGATTTAAAATACGGGTTTTACAATTCTTCCCCTCTAAAAGAAATAATTCGTCCCCGAATTAAAATGCGGCGTACTGGGTTTTACAATTCTTCCCCTCTAAAAGGAGAAATTCGTCCTCGAATTAACGATGATAAGCTGATGGAGTTATAAGAACTGAAAGAACACGTAGACTGAAAAGACAATTAAGCTGAAGGATAAATTGTCTTCTGGTTAAGACATAATGCTGCTGATAAGTATAAACTTGTCATGACTGAAATGATTATGTAACGTGACATGGCTAAAGAGGACATGGAACGTGACATGACTAAAAGAACATAACTGAATTTATTAAAGAAAAGGATGAGAGGTCCGGATGGACTCCTCTGTTTCGAGTGGCCTCCCGCTCGAAACGATTCCTCCAAGGATCTAACATAATAATTAAAATCTTGGTCCTGATGACCCTGTCCTGACGATGCTGAATAGTTTCTGGTTCCATATTAAGATGGAATTTCTAATCCTGAATGAATAAGCTATAGCATGTAGTATACATAAAACGGTACGTACAATTATCCTGAAAAGATAACATTTATATCCTGAGCAAGCTGTTGAGAGTATATCCAGGGACAAGCTACGTGAACAATTGTGAACATGCTAAGTGAGCAATTGTGAACGTGGTTCATAATTATATGAGGAGCACTGGCGTAGGATTAGAATATGATAAGTGAATCATACTGTGAACGTGATACTAGAACATATCCTGAACGTATGCTGACTGAGGAAGGAATGCCAAATGATACGGCCTGAGATGTGAAACGTCTGCCTGGTTATGGAGTAGTTGTGCTAAACTTGAGTCTAATTTCTCAAGCTTTCTGTAACCGTACTCGGTAATAAACTGAGAAACGTGTATCGTGAAATGGCACACGAACTTGAACGTGAACAACGTTATGAACGCTAACGTGAGCTTAAATCAGGAGATAGCATAGAAGATGAACTGATCAGCATCATACTGCGAATGAGATTTAAACGTGAAAGTGAGAATAAACATGAAATTAAAGTGGACGTAAACATACACTTGATCGTGAACATGTATTCTGTTTGATATGATGGTCGATGGAATGCCTTGAATTCATACGATTTACTGCTGAATTTCAAAGTTTTCTGCAGACCTGCCACCACGTGATCCTTTCGGACGAAAGAGACGCGCAGTCTGATTACATGGTTGATGATAACTTAGATAGCATCATACTTTCTCTGAGTCTGTTGTAAACTGATAACAATCTCCATGGAGTCTTGTCTCTTTTCGGTCTAGAATTTCTACTTGTAGTAATAGCATGTCGGTGTTCTATCTTGAACCTGAGGTATGTCAGGAATCTAGATATGAACATAGTTGCATTAATGTGTGATGTGGATTCTATCAGTGTTTGTCTGGGATTATGGAACATTCTGGTGGAAATCTTGTTGAATAGTCATAGAAAAATTTCTGGCGATGACTGTCGGCAATTTCTGCGGTAGCAGTCAATTGAGTTCTAGAAATTTTATACTACGTTCATAGTCGTCAGTCGGGACCATCAGGTGATGGCCTTCACCTTCGCAGGATTGTCTGGAATTTCTTTCTGTTGAAATAGGGTGGTTCAGATATGCCACCTTGTTCATCTGAAACATACATCTAGGAAGCTTGCGTATATAATTTTCTCTTATCGGAGAATCTGCGGGGTCGTGAAAAGATGATTCCCATGTCCTTCTCTAGAATTTAGGAGATCAAAATCTTGTCAACGAATGTACTGCCAAATTTGTCTGAGAATTCAAGGAAAAATTTTTTTTTCATACATTTTCATACTATAGTTGGAGCATTAGGGAGCTCAGAAGTAAAATTCAAAATTCTTAGAGTGGCTATAATATGTGCAACAACGGTCTGAAGATCATCATATTCTTTCCTCATCACTGATGGTAGCATGATCTTGAATTTTCCTGGAAGGATGTTTACGACACCTCGTAATAGGTCAATTAAACTTCCTATTCGTGGAATGAATATCGATTTGGAAAGGTGATCTGATAAATTTTTCGATGGGGCGCTAGGGCGAATAAAGCCTAGTTTTGGTAACTCTTGCAGCAATTGCTGCAACTCTTTTAATCGTAGCTAGAGCCCTGTAATAAAGAGTTTTGAAAACAGGTTCTGTTCTTGAGGCAAGCTCGATGTTAAATTATGTCTCATGGGTAGGCATGAATTTCTGGAACACCTTCTGGAATGACATCGGAAAATTTTTAGGATAATCTGCTGGTCATGGATTCGAGGGATTTCAGAAGTGAATTTATAACTGATAGCCAAAAGTCTTCGTAACTATGTATTGGCAAGTCACGCGCTCGTAAGGAAAAAACAGCTTGTACTGATTTTTCTGGCAAAATATATAATGAATATATTTGGGCTTTAATAAGACGGATCTCGTCGTTAACTGAAGGGAAAACTTTAATAAATATGGTGGTACTGTTGAGTCCTTTCTGGGTGAGAGGCAGATAACTACCTGGTTTGAGATAAGGCTGACATAGGGATACATGAAGTGGACATGGAGACTTTTCACTGAATGGGTTCGTCTGTAACCTCACAGAGTGAATACTGCGTGTTTTACCTGAGTAATAATCTAGTGGTGGTATCTGAATTTTAATGGTCTGATTTTATGCGTGGCATAACAGAATGAGTAAACCCTTTTCTGAAAGATACCCTGAATTACTGAGGGTCTTGCTTGGAACATACTGGAATTAGGAGCTCTGACTCGTACTCTGAGAAGATATTTCGTATGACGTGTATCATGACGGGTGCCCTGATATGTGTCTTCCGAAATGATACCTGAGAACTATGTCTTGACTGATGTCTTGGCACGTGTTTTAATGGGTGAGTCTGAATAAGATTAAGAATTTATGGTAACTGCTAGGGTCGGCGGACTGGTTAGACCACTGACCTCTTGTATTGTTGGTCATGTCCGTTCCGGAGTTCCGATGGTTACTGAATGATTAATTATAAGCACGATGATTGTCACCACTGCTTTGTCTGTCAATTTATGACGGTCATTATCATGACCGTGATTCATGTGACTATTCTGCTGAGTGGCCGGCTGGGTTCCGGTTCCCACTCTTCTGAATGAAAGTTGGCTGGGTGAAGTGTGACATCTAACTGAGAAGGTAACAGCATAAAATCGAATGGTAGCGTCTGATGGTTGAATTTATTCTTGTCAGAAATTTCAAGTTTATAGTTTTCGTCCTCGTTCCGCGGCGTCAGCATCTTGAGAAATCTCCAAGGTTCAGCAGCATCAGCATCAGTGTGGTCTTCAGAGTGTTAGCAGCATCAGCATCTGGTAAAATCTTCAACTCACGAGCAGCATCAGCACCTGGTAGAATATCGACAAGTGGGAACGTCCGCGATGTTTAAGGATCGATTAGTAATATCTATGGAGTAGGGTACCTGGAGTACACCTGGGCTACTGTACATGAAGTACACAATGAATACTGCACATGGAGCATATATGAGACACTGTACCTGGAGTACACGTGAAATATTATACATGGAGTATAACTGAGACACTGTACATGGGGTACATATGGAATACTGTACATGGGGCTGGTGGAAATTTTATGGGATGATCGATACTGGTGTCGATTTTCTGACATTCTTAACGGAAAATAATTTGATTTAACTGGTTAGCAACTGAACTGAAACAGTTACTATGATGGCTGAAAATTTCTGCATGGACTTAATGCTGGTTGTATAGAGGCTGAAAGTATGATTAAACAGAGTTTCATCAATGTTCAGTATGAAGACAGAAGACATGATTGATAAAGACCAGAACATGATTTATCACGAAATAGGATTTTACTGTAATCCTTCTATATTTTAGCCTGAAGGCATCATCACTTTGCTGAAAACATAAT
This sequence comes from Glebionis coronaria, assembly GCA_025667525.1. Lineage (NCBI taxonomy): Eukaryota > Viridiplantae > Streptophyta > Magnoliopsida > Asterales > Asteraceae > Glebionis > Glebionis coronaria. The sequence goes on from CM046875.1 coordinate 62,090,857, forward strand.
CCTCGTAAGGAGACATGAAACTGAATCATCATGTAGATGACATCAACGTGAGGGTATAAAATTTGACGGTTATAAGGAACACAAAAAGTTAAATCAACTGAGGTGTAATATTAACTGATGTGGACGGCTAAGGTTCAATCCACGTACTTCAAGGAAGGAAACATGAGACTAAGTATGGGCTATTCTGGTTCGATCCATACTGGTCAAACTTTTCTGAGAACTGTCATGTATAGAAATTTATAATCTCGGACTAAATATGGATGGCTGTAGCTCAATCCATACTTGTCAAAATTTATGAACTGTCCCGATATGACCAAGGTGAACAACTGTGGATCGGTTCATAAAACATCATTTGACTGAAAAGCATGAAATTTGACTTGAGAAATAAGGAACGACTATGGCTGGTTCACTAAGTAATATTTGACTGAAAACATGAATCTGACATGAGTAAGGGTAAACGCCTATGGTCAGTTTACCAATACAAGATCTGAACGGCAAGGGTGAACGCCTATGGTCAGTTCACCAAAACGAAGACTCGCTAAAACACATGCGACTAAATATGGCTAGTTATGTACTAACCTTTTACTTAGTCAAAACTTTAAGAAAACGGACTGATAAATGAAGAAAACTGACTGAATAATCCATGAGAAACATGAAAGATAACAACGCCAAAATCTGGGAAGTTCCTGGTGACTACCCACTAGTCACAGGTCAAGTTTTAGAGCCTACAGGTCGAACCAGGCTCTGATACCATAATTGTAACACCCCACTTGGATAAGTGGACCGTTACGTGTATTTATGGCGTGTCATCAAAGCATAAGGTAAATGTCCTAAAACATTAACTGACCATAACGGAAATACCGGAATCAAACATCGGCAATCCAAACATAAGCCCAAAACATGAAAAATAAAATACTGAATGAAAGGACTAAACAATGTCCGAATAAGCAGAATACTGTAAGAAATGCAAAATGTAAGAAGTCTGGATAGCTTCCATCCAAATGCACATGCGCTTAGAATCCTAAAAGCGTCCCGGTGTACCTGCCGTTAGAACATGAAAGAACTACGGCTGAGCATAACGCTCAGTGAACGGATATAGAGCATGATAAGAATATACTGAATGAAGCAGACGATAGACTATAGAAACTGTAAGACTGATATGAAATATGTGGTAGAACTCTGCATAAAATCTGAGCAATCTGATTCATATATACTGATACTGAAATATAACCATTAATTCTGAAAACATGCATTTACTGTATTTTATTTGCCAGAGCTTATATAGGTCACGTGCTGTAACAACCGTGCATGAATAACTGGAGGGGTGACCTCGTCATGCTGTAGAGGGGTGACCTCTAAATAACTGTGCTGGGTGGAGGGATCAGCTCCAATGTGAAGGATGTAGAGCACACACCACATTCACCCTGATAACATGAAACACTTATAAGCCCAGGATGCATCCATACGCCCCACTAAAACATACATATAAAAATGGCCAACTGAACATGAGTGGGACGATGCAGGATATCACTCTCCTGCATGTGAGTCACGACACCGGTGCCTCTAGTGCCGTGGTTACGGTACCTCCGTAACTAGTACATAAACTGGTCGTGCTTGTATATAATGCTCAGGCAATTCATTTAGTTATTAACATGATTTCTGATAACTTAAACATATACTGGGGAAAACATTTGGCGGAAGACGGGGAATCCTAAACATGCATAGAAGGGAAGTCCTTACTGAAAGGACGGGAAAATCCGTACCTTGTGCCCATTAATGAAATAAGAACGAAAGCTGAAGGATCGATCCCGACTTCACAGGTACTACATAAATAACGTACGCGAAAAATAAGTTGACTGATGTTAAATATTTTACTGCTCTTAACTGTTTAGTTGGATTTAAGTTATACTTGTATTACTATTTATATAATCTAATAAATTCTTATTGTTCGTAAATATTACAGATTTAATATATCATGTATTTCTGATTACTGGATAATGTATAATCTGACATTACTATAAATAGTAACTCGTCATAAATTAGAAAGTTTCCTAATATAGAAAGTTTCCTGAAATAGATCGTATCCAAAATAGTTCCCTTAAATTAAATCCTTGATAAATCCTATGCTTTAAACAATTAACATGACAAAACGATATCGATATAATTTTATTAATAAGATAATAAAATCGACAATTAAATTTCTTTATTTACAAAATCCCTTTTTAAAATGATCTAAAGCGTTTAAATAATCCCGTTCAATAATTATTATAAGCGATTCCGAAAACTCGTGCTAAGTTTTAAAATAAGTCTAGCCAAACAGCCCTCTAATTGTTTTTACAAAACTGACTGCCAAACACACCCTTAACCTGTTCTAAAAAGGATTGCCAAACACCCCCATAACTCTCTAAAACCCACTGCCAGGCCAAAATCAAGCCGGCACCCTAATTAGGGTTGCGCTGGTGGAAAATCATCACCACCGAGACTCATATGAGTCTCGGTTTGTGTGCAAACCGTCCAAACGAACACCCCCTCCCCCTATGGGTCGCGTTTTCCATGATTAAAACTCCTTGAAATCGAATTAAAGAAAAGAAACAAAAGAATTTGGGTTTCTTACCTTGTGTTCGTGTTAGGGCTTAGGGTATCAAAAGAAAAACGAAAATCCTTGTTCTCCCAGGATCAATCCTCGATCCTTAGTCTTGTTTCTTGATGTGGTCGCGGCAGGGAGGAATGAACAACAATAAACTGGCGGCTGTATTTTTTTGTATTAGGGTTTGACTTAGTGTGTTTGTGTCGGCAGGGAAGGATAGAAAGGAACCCCCGTCTGTTTTATTTCCTTCACATGGGCTTGGCCCAAATTTATTTTCACGAGTTGCGGCGCAAGACGATGAGTTGCGGCGCAATACGCAAGAGTTACATGTGCTGCGGATCACGAGTTGCGGCGCAAGACAATGAGTTGCGGCGCAATTGAAGGGGCTACAGATCATGGTGCTGCGGATCACGAGTTGCGGCGCAAGACAATGAGTTGCGGCGCAATTGATGCTGCTGGCAGTTACGAAATTGTGTCTTTATTTAATAACACTTGTAATAAATAGTACTTTGTAATAAATTTCTCGCGCTTGTTTAAAATTTTCCACGTGTACGTTTTAAAGAAAAATATCCCGCGTAAAATAATAATAAACCGCGTATTTATAAATTCTCGATTTAAAATACGGGTTTTACAGTTCTTGCCTGTCAAGAACTCGTTCGGGTTCTTCTATAAAAGTGAGATCTTCACGTATCTGTTCCAGTGGATACTGAACCATGTGAAGGGGATGATATTGGTACCCTCTGAGTAAGGACACGTGAAACACATTGTGCACATGCGAAAGCTGCGGAGGTAACGCCAATCGGTAAGATACTTCACCGACTCGTTCAATGATATCAAACGGTCCGATGAAACGAGGACTGAGCTTCCCTTTAATCCCGAAGACGTGATCTCCTACATTAAAGTGTAAATCCCTACGATGCTTGTCGGCGTAACTCTTTTGACGTGACCGTGCCTCCTGAATCTTCTGCCTAGCTACTGCGATCTTCTCGTTTGTCATCTCTATGATTTCTGATCCTTCGAGTGTTCGCTCGCCAACCTGATCCCAGCAGATTGGGGCGCGACACTTTCTGCCATACAACATCTCAAATGGAACACACTTGATGCTTGCGTGCCAGCTGTTGTTGTACGCAAACTCTACCAAACAGATGTATTCGTCCCAATCACCCGTCCATTCCAACGCACATGACCTCAACATAGCCTCCAATGTCTGAATGGTTCGCTCCGACTGTCCGTCGGTTTGAGGATGAAAAGCCGTGCAAAGCTTAAGTTGTGTACCCTAAGCTTTCTGCAGACTTTTCCAAAAGCGCGAAGTGAATCGAGGATCTTTGTCTGAGACGATGCTGGATGGTGCACCGTGTAGTCTCATGATCTCTCGTCTATACGTATCTGCGAGTTTACTTACCGGATCTTCCTTGCGGATCGGTAAGAAATGAGTTGATTTGGTAAGTCGATCAACGATAACCCAAATTGCATCGTGCTTCCTTTTGGTAGGCGGAAGACCGGTAACAAAATCCATGGTGATTTTGTCCCACTTCCACTCTGAAATATCTAACGGTTGAAGGAGACCGCCAGATCGCTGATGCTCGATCTTAACCTGCTGGCAGGTAAGACATTTGGAGACGTAAGTGGCCACATCTTGTTTCATACCACTCCACCAAAAGTACTGCTTGATGTCATGGTACATCTTAGTCGAACCAGGATGTATCGAGAATGGGGAGCTATGAGCTTCTGCTAGCAAAGCTTCCCGGAGTTCTTGGTCGTTAAGAACACAAAGTCTAGTGCCCTGCCATACGATACCATCTGCATCTACTCTGAATTCTGTCTGCTTCTCCAAATTCTGAACTATCGCCCAGATTTCTCCGTCATCCTTCTGAGCTTCCTTGATCTTAGAGAGTAACTCGGGTTCTACTCTAAGATTAGCCCAGTAACCGTGCTGTCCACGTACCATGATCTCGATGTCTAGTCGCTCCAAGTCTCTTATGATTTCCTCTTTAATTCTAATGCTGTTGATCATTCCGGACTTCCTGCTAAGGGCATCTGCTACTACATTTGCCTTTCCGGGATGATACTGCACATTAATGTCATAATCCTTCAACAACTCTAACCATCTCCTCTGCCTCATGTTCAATTCACGCTGAGTGAAGATATACTTCAAGCTCTTGTGGTCCGTGAAAATATCACATGATTCTCCATATAAGTAGTGTCTCCATATCTTCAATGCAAACACGACTGCAGCAAGTTCCAGATCGTGTGTGGGGTAATTCTCTTCATAAGGCTTAAGCTGCCGTGAAGCGTACGCGATCACTTTCCCATGTTGCATTAGAACACAGCCAAGTCCCTTCCCCGATGCATCGCTGTAGATTTGAAATCCACCCGTACCAGATGGTAGAGTAAGAATAGGTGCAGATACTAGCTTCTGCTTCAGGTCTTCAAAGCTCTTCTCTCGATCTTCAGTCCAGACGAATTTCTCCCCTTTCCGCATCAGTTTGGTCAATGGTAGTGCTAGGCGGGAAAAGTTCTCCACGAACCTACGGTAATAGCCAGCTAAGCCTAAGAAACTGCGGACTTCCGTCGCTGATGTCGGCCTTGGCCACTTAGTGATGGCCTCAACCTTCGCTGGATCCATAGTGATTCCTTCTGCTGATACAATGTGACCTAAGAATGCCACTTTTTCTAACCAGAACTCACACTTTGAGAATTTAGCATACAGCTGCTTCTGGCGAAGAATCTGTAGTACTGTACGAAGATGGTCTTCGTGTTCCTCCTTGGACTTAGAGAAAATCAAGATGTCATCGATGAAAACAATGACGAACTTGTCCAGAAATTCATGGAAGATTCTGTTCATTAGATCCATAAATACTGCTGGAGCATTTGTCAGGCCAAATGGCATAACTACAAACTCGTAGTGGCCATAACGAGTACGAAAGGCAGTCTTAGCAATATCCTGCTCCTTGACTCGTAACTGGTGATAGCCTGACCTAAGATCGATCTTGGAGAAGTGTTTGGCCCCTTGGAGTTGGTCAAACAGATCGTCAATGCGTGGCAGTGGATACCTATTCCGAATAGTAATCTTGTTGAGCTCGCGATAGTCTATGCAAAGACGCATACTGTCGTCCTTCTTCTTAACAAACATGACCGGTGCGCCCCATGGAGATGCGCTCGGTTGAATGAAACCTCGTTCAAGAAGTTCTTGCAGTTGATCCTTTAGCTCCTTCAGCTCTATGGGAGCCATGTGATAAGGAGCCTTGGAGATTGGTTCAGCTCCTGGAACCAGTTCGATACGGAATTCCACTTCTCGTGCAGGTGGTATGCCCGGAAGTTCTGCTGGAAACACATCTTGGAATTCCAACACTATTGGTTGATCCTGAATCGATGGAGATTCAGCATCCATGTCGTGAACCGTAGCTAGATAACCCTCGCAACCATGTGACAGTAGTGCACGCGCTTGCAGGGTGGATATGACTTGTACAGACCGTCCGGGTATGAACCCGTTATGAATGTACTCTGGTGCATTGACATCACCGAAGATAACTCGATATGAATGGCCGTCTATGGTAGCATGATACTTGGATAGCCAATCCATGCCCAAAATCATGTCGAAGTCATTCATGTCCAGCGGAAGTGCGTCGACAGGTCGAACCTTATCATCAAATTCTAGGGGAAGACTCTTGTATACATGGGTGATTAATACAGAGTCCCTCAAAGGCGTGGAAATAGTAAGCCTATTTTCTAGTGGCAAGGGAGGCATCCTAATGTTCTTAGCATAAGCAGTAGAAATAACCGAGTGAGTAGCACCCGTATCAAAAAGAACACATGCAGCGCGACCATACATATACAAGATTCCAGTGATGGTACCTGTAGACTTGTTAGCCTGGTCTCGAGATGTCGTGTAGACACGCCCGGCAGTAGGAGGCGGCTTGGTATCAGCATGTCCTGATGTACCCTCCATCTCGCCCTTACGGCAATCCTTCATAATATGGCCAGGAAGACCACACTTGAAGCACGCATCAGTATTACGTCGACATGGTCCTGGGTGCCTACTGTGGCAAGTAGAGCAAAGAGGATGAGTGTATCCTCCAGCAGGTGCTCTGGCTGGCTGAGGACCTGATAAAACATTTTACATGAGACATAATAGTTGGGTACAAAGGACAAAGCGGATAATCGTAAGATTGAATACCAGTGATAGCTGGACGGCAAGGCTGCGAACCTCTCTGGTTCTGGTCCCTACCGTTTCCATGGTTCCTGGTAGAAGTTTGTTTAAAGTGTCAGAATATGAGTCATAACATAAAACATAAGAAATTTCGTAAGTATTAGGACCTGCTGTTGTTGGATTGCCCGGCGTTGTTACGGTAATTGTCATTACCGCCACGCCTATCCGTAGCAGATCGGTCATTAGTCTGACCGTTTCCCTTGGGCTGATGAGGCTGCTGCTGAGTAGCCGGCTGAGACCGGTCCCCAGTTTTCTGCCTGGAAGATACAGTTAAAGAGATGAATTTTGTCATATGGAAAGTATACGGATTGATCACCGCTTGAATACGAAGGTTTACCTCTTGTCGGGTCTTTCAGCTTCCCCGAACTCATCCCTCTCCTGCAGCATCTCCAGTTTCCGTGCTGCATCGGCCACTTGTGCTACAGTATTGAACGTAGCACACACCAGATTGTTTGCGACGGATGTGCGAAGAGCCCATCTGAAGTGATGTGCCTGCTCTTCAGGAGTACCTGCTGCCGCACCAAGGAAACCAACCAAGCGAAGAAAGCGCTGCATAAACTCGTTGCTATTCTCCCCAGCTCTCAGACGGATCCCATGGTACTCTCTCTTGAGCTTGTCTTGCTCAGCCTTGGGAAAGAACTGCTCCATCACCCTGTCCTTGAACTGAGCCCAAGTCAACCAGCAACCCACTCATCACCACCTTCAGATTGCATCAAAGCTAACCACCTGTTGAGTACATCGCCTTCGAACCGATAACATGCCAACCTCGCCTTGTATGCGGGGTCACAGCCAATAGCGTTGAAGATCTTCTCGATGTGAGCCAACCAGCTTTCAGCATCGCTGGGGCTATCTGTCTTTTCAAAAGCTCGAGGGCGGAGCTTGTTGAATCTCTCCAGCCATACTGCTAATGTTATTGGAGGAGAAGGAGGTGGTGGTTGATTGTGCTGCTGCTGATTGTTGGCAGCTTGAACTTCAGCCCGGATGTCATTCCTCAGTTGAGGAAGCAAGGCTTACATGGCAGCATGAATTGCAGCATTGAGCTGTTCCTGTTCGCGTGTGAGAACCATCTGACAGTATAACATAAAACATATGATTAAACCGTTCAAAACATAAAATATAAAATATATATACATGAAAAAAAAAATTTATACTAAAAATTTCACGAGAAAAATTTTATGCAAGAAAATTTTGTGTATGAATGCATGATGCAGTTTTATGAAAACTTTGTATGCTCGAGAGTGAACGCCTCTGGTCAGTTCACTCAAAACAAAAGACATATCGAGGGGACGCCTATGGGTCGGTCCTAAATCTAAAAGTTTCGATAAAACACATGCGACGAAATAGGGCCAGTCCTGTACCAACCATTACTTAGTCAAAAACCCTGTAACAATGACATATATATGTATGCTTAAAAATGATGAATGCATGAAAACAACTGTCAGTTCTAGGAAGACCGTAGTGACTACCCACTAATCACAGGTCATATTTGAGAGCCTACAGGTCGAAGCCTTGGCTCTGATACCATAATTGTAACACCCCATTTTGGAAATGGAAATATCACAGTAATTATGGTGTGTCATCAAAGCATACAAGGTAAAATGTCTAAACATTTCTTGACCATATAAAGGAAAATACCGGAATCAAACATCGGTAGTCCAAAAGTAAAGCTCATCACACACAAACATAGTATAGTAAAGGAAAAGGACTAAACAATGTCCAAAACATAAGTATCATAAAGAAAGGAAATGCATAATGTAAAGAAGGCTAGACAGCTTCCAGTCCATATGCACGTACTCTTAGTGTCTACGAGCGTCCCTGAGTACCTGCCGTTTTGGGAACATAGAAAAGGGAAAACGGCTGAGCAATACGCTCAGTGCACGGATGTACAATAAAGCATGAATAGGATAAGCATATAACATAATAACAGCTGAAGAACTAAGTCCCGAGTAACCTGGTTAAGTCTTAATAAAACTGGTTTTATAGTTTGAAAGTCTTATGTTTATCTTATAAAAACTGTTTATCATATTTTACCATTTAGCCAATATAGGTCATGAATATCCACCATGCATGAATAATTGGAGGGGTGACCTCATCATGCAAATTAGAGGGGCTGCCTCTAATTTAATGTACTGGTTTATGGGTAGGAGGGATCAGCTCCTTGTGAAGGATGCAAGGCACACACCACATTCACCATGTAATCCTGAATAAAAACGTGTAACTAGGATGCACCCATACGCCCCACATGATAAATATAAATAAATGGCCAAAAGCTGAAGGGACGCTACGAGCAATCACTCCGCCGTGGTGAAGTCATAACATCAGTGCCTCTAATGTTATGGTTATGGTACCTCCATAACTAGGTGAAACTGGCCATGCATGTATATGGCTATAGGTAATCATATTTAACCATAAGCAATCAAACTCATACTTATACTACGGGAAAACAGTTGGCTGCATACGGGGAAACCCTAATAAGGAAAGAATGTCCATACTGAAAGGACGGGAATCCGTACCTTATGTCCAGTGAATGAGAACGATGAACTGCGAGAATCCTACTTCCGAAACACTAGTGCTACATAAATACGTACATGAAATAAGTATCTGCTTACTAATTACATAGCTGGTTTTACGTCATGTCTTAGCTTATTTTATGTGTTCTTACTATGTTTTACTGTTTAAAGCCTTAAGCTGTGTTAAATCTTATATTCTGCTTAATCTGATTAAGTATTTCTGGTATTTCATGTGTTATTATACTTACTGTGTAATAATAATTAACTTTCCAAAAAAATAGCAGGTTTCCTAAAATAGAAAGTTTCCAAAAATAGAAAGTTTCCAAAAATAGAAAGTTTCCAAAAATAGAAATTTTCCAAAAATAGAAAGTTTCAAAAAATAGATTTACTGCTTAAAATAGATAAGTTTCTAAAAATAGAAAGTTTCCATAAATAGATTAGCTGCCTTAATTAAATAAGTTTCCATAAATAGATTAGCTGCCTTAAATAACTAAGTTTCTAAAAATAGCTGGTTTCCATAAATAAATTAGCTGCCTTATTTAATTAAGTTTCTAAAAATAGAAAGTTTCCATAATTAGAAATAAGCTGGTTAAATAAGCTAAGTAAATAAGCCTAAGTGTTTTTATGATTATTTTCTAAGTCATATGATATATTGTATAGTTTAATAATTATTTCATGTAATTTAATTAAACTATAGGTTATCATATTTAATTAAAGTATGACATGTTTTTAATTAAATATATTAAATACTTAGGTTAAAATATGTATTATTAAATATTAATAATATAACCTAAGTCATGTTATTAAATTAATCTCATCTTTTATTAATTTAATTATAACATAAGTTTATAACATAAACAAAACTAACATAACCATGATCCGGATCTAAGCTTAAAAACATGAACCGGACATGAATCAACATCGTACCCCGACCCAAATCGGGGTACCCCTTGCTGCCGTGGGACCCACACGCACCAACCAAGACCAAAAGGTCTTGGTGGTGGTCGGCTAAAACAAACCGAAACCCCCCTTGGGGTCGGTTGTATCCTACGGCCCAAAAACAAACACCCCTTAATCGACCCTCTGATTTAATTAATGATCAAAACATGTTAGGTCTTTGTTTAATTAATGTGTTTTTATAAAAACATCACGTGTTCATAATTAATAAGAAGATTAGTTAAAAAAAATTAAAAGGTTTTACCGTATTCGTGGATCAAGAGGGTGAAGAACAAACACGAACAAACAATAAAACTTCAAGATCCAAGATCAAAGGATCACCTTGTATGGTGATCTACAGGTGGCGGCACAAAGAGGAGGAGAAAGAGAGATTTTAGGTTTTTCATGAAATCTTCTGTAAAAGTGCTTTTGAGTAGTAAAAGTCTATTTAACCCCCTATTAGTAAAATTGGTAATGGGCTTGGCCCATTACCCTTGTTTGGCCGCGGGTAGGGACCCCCCATGGGGTTCCCGTACCTCGTTTCGTGTCTTGTTATTTAGTACTCGTTTATGTTTAATTATGTTCGTGTTTTAAATGTTCTCGTTACGTAAATACCATACTCTTATATATTTAATTACGCTCGTATTAAATATATATTCGTAATTAATAATAGCTCGTGTTTTAATTACGCTCGTGATTTCGTGATCGTATGTTCGTGACTAATTATTGCTAAATAATTATTACGTGATCGTTCATATAAAATACTTATCGTGTTCTAACACGTACGTAATACGTAAACTCCTAACACGTAATCGTAATCATGCTATATTAGGAAGGTTTTTAACTAGTACGTACGATCCTAAGGGTACTATGCATGGTAAAAGCATACGGGTTTTACAATCACCCCTCACCTCCTTTTATAGGGTGAGGGGGTCGGTTACAGACTCGGGCCAAGCCCAGTCGACACACTTACAATACATAAGGAAAGAAACCTAATCTAATTGTTAACTATTATTGGTAGTAATTTCAACAATTTCCACCTTAGTACCAATAATAGTTAGCCCCGACACCAAGTATCTCCATACAATACTTGAACTTCAGACCTGGAACCACCTTTGTGAAAGCGTCAGCTGCATTATCTTCCGTGCCTATCTTCGCCACTTCAATCTCTTTAGATTCCACGATCTCCCTGATGAAGTGATACCTCACATTGATATGCTTCGTCCTCTCATGAAACATTTCATTTCTTGAGAGATGAATTGCCCCTTGATTATCACAATTCACAACCACTGACCTTAGGTTTATTCCCAGCTCGATTAGTAGACCTTTAAGCCAAATGCTTTCTTTAACAGCTTCCGTAAGCTCCATATACTCGGCCTCTGTAGTAGATAATGCAACAACATGCTGCAGAGTTGCTTTCCAACTCACAACACAGCCATGTACCATAAACACGTACCCGGTTATCGACCCACCCTTGTCAGGGTCTTTAGCATAATCGCGATCCACGAAACCGTCAACATCCGCGTGCTTCCCTTGATCTCTACCATACACTAGACCTACATCAGCAGTGCCTTTCAAGTACTCCAAAATCCACTTCACCGCTTCCTAGTGATTTTTACCTGGATTTGCCAAATACCTGCTCATAATGCTAACAGCGTACGCAATATCTGGTCTAGTGCAAACCATCAAGTACATTAAACTACCTACAACATTCGCATATGGGACCTTACTCATTCTTTCCACATCCTAGTCATTCGACGGACAATCCTTCAAAGATACCTTGAAGTGTGCTCCCAATGGCACAGAGACCGACTTGCCATTATCCACTTTGTAGTTATTCATAATTTTCTGCATATATCCTGACTGAGACACCTTCAGGGTTCAGTTACCCCTATCCCTGACAATCTCCATACCAAGTATCTTCCTAGCTGGACCAAGTTCCTTCATATCAAACTCTTTCCGCAGCAGTCCCTTGGTATATTCGATCTCAGACTTGCTTTTACAAGCAATCAACATATCATCTACATACAGCAGTAGATATATGTACATACCTGGTGCAAACTCCTTGAAGTAAACACAACTATCATAGTTGTTACGGCTAAACCCATTGCTGACCATATACACATCAAACCGTTTGTACCACTGCCTTGGAGACTACTTAAGACCATAAAGGGATTTCTTCAACAAACGTACCTTGTTGCCCGTTCCTTCTTCAAAACCAAGCGGCTGCATCATATAAATGGTTTCTTCAAGATTACCATGCAAAAACGCCGTCTTCACATCAAGTTGTTCCAACTCGTAATCTTCACAAGCAGTTAATGAGAGAACCACCCTAATAGATGTATGTCGAACCACGGGTGAGAATACCTCATTATAGTCAATCCCTGCTCGTTGTGTGAAACCCCGAGATACCAGCCTTGCTTTATACTTTGGTTTCTGAACGCCTTCAATCCCTTCTTTAATCTTATACAACCACTTGCAGCTTACCAGCTTCTGACCACGTGGTTGATCGACTAGCTCCCAAGTATGATTCTTCTTTAAAGAACTCATCTCTTCCTCCATAGCACGAACCCACTCATCCCTTTCAGATGAATTAATCGCCTCCTGGAATGTGATTGGTTCATGTGTATCTTCTTCCTCAGCAATAGCAAACGCATAAGCCGTAATATCATCATCTTCCCTAGACCCTGATGATCTAGACAATGATACATTACCTTCATTCCTATACCTTGTAGGTACAGTAATTGTTCTCTTAGCTCTATCACGCACCAGAATATAGTTGTCCAGATTCTGTTGTTGAGGCATTTCATCTACTACATCTTCAACTTGATCCTCATATTCATTCCCTGGATTTACCCTAGAATGAGGATCTACAGTTGGTTCGACCTGACTGCCTTGAAGTTCCACCTCAAACTCAATTTCCTTCCCAGAATCTGCAGCACCAGCACCCTTGAGAGTATCCTTATACATAAGGCTCTCATTAAAGACCATATCCCTGCTTATGATTATCTTTGGTTTAACATCATCCAACCTCCACAATCTGTATCCCTTCACACCCTCAGGATACCCCAGGAATATGCATTTTATAACTCTAGGCTTGAGCTTACCCCGATTCACGTGTGAATAAGCAACGCAACCAAATATCTTCAACATCTCGTAATTCGCCGGATGTCCTAACCATAAATCCATAGGTGTCTTCTTCTCCAATGCTATAGATGGAGACCTATTGATCAGATATGATGCCGTCACCGTTGCTTCAGCCCAGAATGATTCTGGTAAACCAGACTTAATCAGTAAACACCTAACCTTGTCCAAGAGTGTCCTATTCATTCGTTCAGCTAGACCATTCTGTTGCGGAGTTCCAGCAACTGTCAAATGTCTTGCTACCCCGCTCTCCTTGCACAAGTTATTAAACTCCTTATTACAAAACTCCAAACCATTATCCGTTCGAAGTTTATTCAGTTTTCTACCTGTCTGGTTTTCTAGCAACTACTTCCACTCCTTGAACTTGCTGAATGCCTCACTCTTGTGTCTAAGAAAATAAACCCAAACCCTCCTCGAATAATCATCAACAATCGATAAGAAGTACCGACAACCACTCATCGATTCCACCCGAGAAGGACCCCAGAGATCCGCACGGACATAGTCTATAACTCCCTTTGTTGTGTGCTGACCTCGACCAAAACTCACCCTGGTCGATTTTCCAAGAACACAATTTTCACAGAATTCGAGCTTACCTAGACCTTCCTTCCCCGGCACCTCTCTTCTTTTGACTTCATTCAAGCCTGCTTCACTAATGTGACCCAGGCGTTTATGCCACACCTGCGCAAGACTTTCCTTTTCTTCTGTACCGACACTAGCTTCACTTGATTCAGCCCAACCATCCAAGGAGTACACACAATTTTCCTTCAAAGTTCCTGACAAAACCATCAAAGAACCCTTGATCACCTTTACTCTTCCATTCTGCAACTTCACGGTATAGCCCCCTCGATCCAGAGTGCCCAAAGATAACAAATTTCTTTTCAACTCGGGAATGTAACGCACATTCTCAAGCACAAAACTTGAACCATCTTTCATTTGTACTCTCACCTTCCCTATCCCCTTGATGGCACATGCTCTATTATCACCGAGCAAAACCATACCTCCATCAAGATCCTTAAAATCAAACAAGAAGTCCCTCCTAGGCGTCATGTGATAGGAACCACCAGAGTCCATGATCCACTCTAAGAACCTTTCCTCACTCACCGCCATCAACAAATCACCATTGTCATAACCCTCAGAATACGTCCCAGTGTCCTGTTTTTCATTCTTGTTGACAAAGCCAGTTGATTTCTTCTTGTTCCATTTTGGACAGTCTTTCTTAAGGTGATCCTCAGAATAGCATATGTAACACTTTAGTTTATAAGGTCCTTTACCTTTTGACTTCGATTGCGAACTACCATGTTCTTGATTACCCCGATGCTCCGGCCTCCCCCTTACAAATAACCCATCACCATCATCCTTTGCATATGTCCTCTTCTTCAACTCCCGTGAATTGAGGGTAGACAAGACATCTTCCAAAGTGAGAGACTCCCTTCCATAAAGCAATGTCTCCACAAAGTTATCATATGAAGATGCTAATGATGTAAGTAACATGAGTGCCTGATCTTCGTCATCAATTTCAACGTCTATGTTCGCTAAGTCACCGATTAACTTATTAAACTCATCTATATGTTCAGATAATTTCTTACCTAAATGCATGTAGAAAGTGAACAACTTCTTCTTCAAGTACAATTTATTGGCTAAAGACTTTGTCATATACAAAGTTTCTAACTTTAACCAAACACCCGCGGCATAATTTTCTTTGTTGACTTCCCTCAACACCTTGTTATCCAAGCACAAGAGTAAGGCACTGTGTGCTTTTTTATAGACATCCGTCTTCAACGCCGCAGTCTTTTCAGCGTCCGTCATGGTATCCAGGAATGGATATAACGCAGCCTCCCAACCATGTTGAATTAATAGACACCGCATCTTCACACGCCATAACCCGAAGTCATTAGACCCGTCGAATTTTTCGACGTCAAACTTCGCTATCGACGACATATTCTTTCACCCTTGTTGTGTAAAAAACACTTCTTGCAAATTGATTTAATTAGCATAACCCTAAACCTCGATCACGTACGAGTAAACCCGATCGCAAACTTGAAACCCAAGTGAACCACGATCAAACTTGAACCACAAGAACCCACAACAAGAAACTTTTTGATGTTTTAAAAACCCTTCTTGCAAAATCGATTATTTAGACAAAGTCTATCCTTCGATTTAGATTAAAATTTAACCCACAAAAAGATATTACCCACAACAAGAAAAAGCCCAATAAGGAACTTTTTTTTAAACGATTTAAAAAAAAAATCGTGATCTGTTGTTGTTATTGTAGTTTTAATTTAAACATCAAAAACCTTTTTTTCCCTTGATAGATGTATCTCCACGTAACAAAAGAAAATACAACCAAGAAATGGTCTCCTTTCTATTTCTATCTTCACGTGAACCCACTTCGTCTTCTCCGTTCAACGTCGACCTGCAACTCGAAGAAAAAAAACGATCCGATAAAACCCGAATCCCTTTTCTTCCACGACGCCTTCTTCGATCTAACCCCGATCTCAAAGACCACGACAAACCGCAGCTCTGATACCACTTGTTGGAATCGTAAACCCAACAACCGAAGATCGATATGTGGAAACCTAGATCCCTTAAAGAAGATCGCAGAGTTGCAACGACAAACTAAACCCACAAGACGCACACTACAAAGGTAACCGAACGATTAACTTTTCTTATTAAAGATCGATTACAATAGAAAGAATAGAAGCTACGGTGTGTTTTGAGCATCACCCCTCACCTCCTTTTATAGGGTGAGGGGGTCGGTTACAGAATCGGGCCAAGCCCAGTCGACACACTTACAATACATAAGGAAAGAAACCTAATCTAATTGTTAACTATTATTGGTAATAATTTCAACAAATGTGGATACAGTTAGGGTTTGTGATAGATTGTTACTAGAAAAACAAACCTATGAGTATATGTTTGAAGTAAAATTAGATTCTGATTATTGTATATGTTTTTGTGTTTACAGTCTGTGCCTTTATATTTGTCCGAGGTGGCTCCATACAACTATCGTGGTTCTCTTAACGTAATGTTTCGACTCTCGATCACCATTGGTATTCTTTTTGCAAATGGTATAAATTATGGAGTTTCCTTTATCAAGGGTGGATGGGGTGGCGTTTGAGTTTGGGATTAGCTATTGTCCCAGCATTAGTGTTTGTCGTTGGCTCCTTATTTTTGGATGATACACCAAACTCCCTTATTGAACGTGGTGCCCTCCAAAAAGCCAAAGAAAGATTACTAAAACTCCGGGGTGTAGAAAACGTAGATGAAGAATTCAATGATCTTGTTGTAGCAAGTGAAGAATAAAAAAAGATTGAAGATCCATGGGGAAATCTTCGTAAAAGAAAGTATCGACCACAGTTAGTTTTCGCCGTCTTGATTCCCTTCTTCCAACAATTTACCGGAATGAACGTGTTTATGTTCTATGCTCGGGTTTTGTTTAAAACAATGGGATTTGGAGATAACGCTTCACTATATTCCACTCTTATCACGGGATTCGTTAACTTTCTTGCAACTATGGTTTCAATCATGCTTTTCGACAAACTTGGAAGAAGGTGGTGGTTTCTTTAAGGCGGTGCTCAAATGTTCGTTCGTAAGGTAAAACAAAATTTCTATATGCATTTATATTCACCTACATTATTGTATTATATAACGTTTAATTAGGAATACTTACTATATTTTCTTAATATTAACTTTGTTTTGTAGATTGTGATTTCTATTGCAATCGCTTTGAAGTTTGTGGGGTAAACGGAAACCCGGGGCATCTAGAGATGTGGTATGCTATGCTTGTCGTCATTTGCATATGTATATACATTGCTAGTTTTGCATGGTCTTGGGGACCGTTAGGGTGGCTTGTGCCTAGTGAAATCTTCCCACTCGAGATCCGATCAGCAGCACAAAGTGTTAATGTCTCAGTTAACATGTTTTTCACTTTCATTATCGCACAAGTTTTCCTCCAAATGTTGTGTGCTATGAGGTGAATTATAATTCAAGTTTTTCTTAACTTATGTTTATAAAACGTTAGTAGCTATATAATATCTTACATATATTTTTGTGACTGATCTCAGGTTTGGGTTATTTATCTTTTTCATTGTCTTTGTGGTCATTATGACGATCTTCATCTACATATTCTTGCCTGAGACAAAGGGGATCCTGATTGAAGATATGGCAGGAATTTGGGAGGAGCACTGGTATTGGAAAAGATTAGTTCTTGTTAAGAGTAAGGGCGATATATAAATCGGCGAGGTTAAGAAAGATGATGATAAAGAATAGTTTCATGATTATACATAGTAACTTTTGTTGAGTTGAAGTGTTATCTAGGATAGTTTATGTTGTACAGGATCATAGCCAAGCCAATTGTGGTTAAGAGCATGGTTGAGATTCACCATGATTGATTGGGTATGTTAACAAAATGCAGTAATTAGAACTATGAAGAATAAGAACAGGTTTTGCAAACAATCGACTTTATTATTTGGAATGAATTGATTCTGGATGTTTACAAACGACACATATATATACACACTGAACCGATGCCTTCAAACCAACATACTGGTTCGTTACAGGCAGTTATGACGGTTATACCTAATCTATAAAAGTAAACGTCGTAACATAAACTAAACGTCATAAACCTAGCAACCTATTGACCCAGCCCATAACTATTTTACAGGCTTTTATTTACATAATATATACTAAGTACATATGTTTGACATAATGCGATTAATGGCCCAACATACTCCCCCTTAATCCATCTATGTCAAACTATCTCCTGAGTGGCGTTTTTGATCTTCACACAATGACAAAAAGGTCACTGCTTTCTGTGGTGCTTCCATTTGCTTCTTCTCCATCCGAGTTGCCTTCCAAGCTTACTCCAAAAGGTGTCTTCCTGTCCATCGATATCTTCTCAAGTGCTTCCCTTACTTCAGACTCACCCTTCTCTCTGCCTTGTGGTCCTTTTCCCGTAGCATTATCACTGCTATCACCAACCACGTCTTTTCCAGGCGTTTCTTCAAACCAAGGTGTTTCTTCTGCCTTGTAATACACTTGTACCATATTGATGTACTTCCTATAGCAATTCTTAATTGCTTCTCCACCACTTTCTTCTGTCAAGCCTTGCATACCAGCAATCGTTTTCCATGTGTCATCAACCGTGACACTTATATAGCCTCCAAGGCTATCTACCAACTTGTGCAAACTAAGCAAGTTTATTTCCACCACTCCTACTTTTGGTGGTATCTCATCTAGCCTTTCATAATTAAGGTAAACCAGATAGAACCACTTTATCATTTCAATGAACTTTTTACTAAAGATCTCCCAATTTTTGTATACCAAACTGTCTTTCTTTAACAAACCCATGAAAGACAAAAACCTTAAAAATGAATTAACTTTCAAAGCATACAAAGATCCATTCCAACTTAAGTATTCATCATAAACATAGTCCTGTTGATCATCCTTGTTCCACTTCAATTATTCCAAGCCTTTTACCAATGAAGGTTCTTCCTTTGGTTCTATAGACGTAAAATATTCTTCCAAATATTTGTTTTGTTTAGTGACAACGTCCATTAAACCATCATCAGTGGGACTCCCTTCTTGCACCTTCCCTTTCCTTTTCTCATCAAACATGGGGCGAATATTACACATGTTGTTAGTAACATCTATAATATAGCCTTGTTCTTCCAACATATCATAACTCAGAATATTGAGTGTGATTTCTGGTGTGTAGTGAACATTAGAAATCAAAAGATTTCCTGCTTTTGCTTCTATTTTGATATTTCCAGTACCATATGAGAAGATGAATTTCTTCTCAGTCTCTTCCTTCCCAATCATCTCGAACTTATACTTCAACTTTTCAAACAAAGATCTTGTAGGGCACATGTGATGTTTGTAGGCACTACTAATGTACCATATTTCATCCCAGTTTGATTCAGTGGTGCCTTCCAATATGTAATCCGTGATTACATGTACCTTTTCTGGGTACTTAACTTTCTCAATATACTTTATCTTTTCTGCAGTCTTCTTGAGCGTGGGAACCTTCGTGCTTTTGTGTCTAAACAGGTCCTTCTTCTTGTTAGAGCACTTCCAATATACATGCCCTCTCGCCTTGCACATGTAGCACCTTGCTCTCATACCTCTACGAGCAAGTATCTTCCTGTCGCTCTCCCTTTTTTGATCTGCAGCGTTTTTTGAAGCATTGAAAGCTTCAATCTCTTTCATTCTCATAAGCAACATCTCCTTACATCCTGGTGCCTAACTTTTCTTCTTCCTATTCCATGGAAGTGATCTTTGTGGTGTTTCTTTCTGCGAGTATTTCCTTGAGATTTCCTGAATTGGACTTGGCCTTCCCCCTTGATCTAAGCCATGGCTCTGATGCCAATGTTGTACAGGATCATAGCCAAGCCGATTGTGGTTAAGAGCATGGTTGAAATTCACCATGATTGATTGGGTATGTTAACAAAATGCAGTAATTAGAACTATGAAGAATAAGAACAGGTGTTGCAAACAATCGACTTTATTATTTGGAATGAATTGATTCTGGATGTTTACAAACGACACATATATATACACACTGAACTGATGCCTTCAAACCAACATACTGGTTCATTACAGGCAGTTATGACGGTTATACCTAATCTATAAAAGTAAACGTTGTAACATAAACTAAACGTCATAAACCTAACAACCTATTGACCCAGCCCATAACTATTTTACAGGCTTTTATTTACATAATATATACTAAGTACATATGTTTGACATAATGCGATTAATGGCCCAACAGTTTAGGATCCAGATTTGGATTGTTAATGTGTTTGGAATCTCTTCATTTCTCAGGAAAGGCTCACTGTATGTTGTTTTCTTCAAGAGGCTTCAAGGATTTTTATTTAGCTCATAATTTTTTGCATAGACCATTGCCGTTTAATAGTTTCCTTGCTCTCTAAAAGTTCTTGAATCAAGTATAAATACTGACAATAATAGTGTATGGGTTGTTTCTTTACACTTCAATTTCCGCCTGCTATCATGACATTTGTTTTGTTATAACTCTTTCAATTTATTCCTGCAAGATGCAATGTTGCAATTTCTGTTGTGCAAATGTGGCTTTACACTTTGCATGTCTCTGTTATGCCTAAATTCTATTAACATATTTTCCTACTTTTGTAGGTGGTCTCTGTTTTCCTTTTTGGAGGACCGCCGGAACAGATTTTACTCTATAAACTGTGTTTTAATCTTTGCACAGTTCTTAATTAAATTCTAAATTTATCATCCATCTGTATTTTAGTGTGATCGATTTATTGTCTTAAAGGGTTATCATATTCACGCAAGAATTTACCAATTGATAGATTATTCATATCAAATGACATTAATCACCTCGTATTTGGTCTGATACTTTTTTTAACTACACTGCAAGGGAAAATAATTTACTTGAAAGTAAACGTCCCGATCTTGACCTCTACTCAAATTACCCATTCCGACAATCTCCATTTTGCCTCCTCTAGGCAATTGAACTAATTTATTCAAAATAAAACCATGTAGCAACATGGGTATACAACATAACAAATGCTAAAAATAGATCACGTGCCCCATGATAAAACTAAAGAGTTCCATAGGATAGGAATGATTGTAATTGTATTTGTGTTTCCAGATAAAATACTCTTCATTTAGCTGAAATGAAAATGCCTAAATTATGATTGCTATAAACATTTGGTCTGTGAATCTAGAAAAGGATTTATTTGTTAACAGATTCATGTTGAGATATTGGTACAAACTAAAAACATTACGAGCTAACTTCAGTTTTGGTTCTTGTGATTTGCAAACACCAGGTACATAAATACAGTAATACAAACCAATAAAAATAAATCAATAAATCATACTGTAATAAAAACCAATTATCAAACATACAAGTAACATAAATACAGTAATACATAAGTGAATCCCCTAGTATTTAAAAACAAAATCAATAAATCATCATAGATACATAATCAGCATGAAGGATCTAGGATTTTGTTGAGCTCCTCTAGTTTCTTCATCCTTGCTTTATCACTTTCATTCACCAGCTGCAAAAATTTTAACGACCAATTTACTTAACACGCAACAAATACAGTTTGAACTTCACTTATTACACTATAACAAGAAATCATTTTCACATTTTACCTCGGCTAGAGCAACAGTTAGCTGGTTCCTTTCCTCGTTCTTTTGGTGTAATGCTTCCGATGCTTCCTTATACTCTTTCTCCTGTTTTCATATCATCAAGTTTGAATCACGGTAGGTTTTAGGCATCAAAATTTAGGTATTATTTTACGTGTATGACCAGCTAAGAGATAAATATTTTCCAAGTCGACTATTTGAGAGGTAAATAGGTGAAAACCGAGGATCTTAATATTTTAGATATAAAAAAATTAGTGGCGTTACCTTCTTTTGGCAACTTATTCCAAGTGATCTGAGCTCACGGTTAACTGCATCTACCTTCTTACGCACAGTGACTAATTCTTTTCTCACAGAATCGGTTAGAACCTCCAGCTCCTAATGATTATACAAAGAAAGAAACACAACTTAGAATTTTAACATATTGAAAAGACTGACTTGATGATGTTGGTACGTAGAAAAATCGCTTACTTCCCAAATTCGAGTCAGTCGTTTAGTTTCTTCTTCTGCCCGACTTAACTGAAGCTCGACATTTTGCCTAATCTGGAGTTTCTTCTTCTGAATCTCTTCTTCTTTTGCTTGAAACAATTCAATAGCCTTTTTCTCTTCTTCATTATTTCCATCAAATGATACATTGCTTATCATTGTTTCTATGTTTGTCATTTTGGTTGTTATGTGCAAGTAGGATTGGTTGTAGAAAATTGACCTTTTGTACCCTGCATAAGGCACCTTTACTTTTCTGCTTTTGCTTTACAACTATATTTGTAGATGTCTAACACATGGTCATCAACTAATCACCTGGCTTTTAGTTCAACTACATCAAGGTGGCGAAATGGAGCAGTTGGTTAGGTAACGGGTCAAAATGTGTTCAGCTCAAAATATCATGGGTCAATAGAAAATTGCTTACCATTGTTGTGATTATTGTCATTCTAACAAACGCTTGTGTTTAAAAGGATAACAGAGGCATTTAGATAAAAGATCTTTTCTGAATTATGACACCACTGTTTAAAACTTTGTATTCATGGATCGATAGAAAATTACCATATAGTACAAGATTAAATTAGTAAAAAACTTTATTTTATGTTGTTAATAGATAGATAAAAGTTTCTTTTAAAATGTTATTGCGTAGTGTTTCCTTGATCCTTCTACCTAATTGTGTGCTTCTCTATATTGTACAGGTAATTGATTGCGCGTTGCAAGTTACAAGACCATATGTTCATATAATGATGATATCGTTTAATCTCAACTAGTTAGCAATATGTATGACACATTTTCCTGTATGTACTTATAAATGACGGTATTGTGTGTCACGAGTACTATCGTCATGGTGTGTCTCACAAGAGACTCGATATCGCTGCTCACATTCAAAATAAAAATCCCAATCGGTTATTTCTCACAGATGTGCTGAGGCTGGCTTCAGAACAAAAATCCCACCAGTATGATTTTGGACCTTGTTTATAGGTTTGAGTTTTTTTACTGATCTAGGTTATTTTTGAATGAAAAACGATTAGGTTTTTAATGATTTTGGCCTATTAGATAAACCTGTAAATGGGATTAGGACGGGATATCGAATGAACAGGTTTTGTTTATTTCTATAACCATATCATATGTAATATCTAAACTGAGTATCTAAATCTGATATCGAATTGCATCTTTTGTACATTACGCAAGTACACTACTACACAAAACATTTTTTGATACTTATATGAAGAATCCATATTTAGGAGCAGAATCTTGTGGCCATAACAAATTAGATTACTGATTACAATCAAGCTCATCAAGTTTGACTTAGTGAAAAAGTGACTACTTATTTGAAGAATCATCTGTTGTAGATCATCTTAGAACCATCTGGCTGGTTCCTATATAAATGCATATTAATGCATGCCGAATTAATCAACAACAATTAGAAAAATTAGTTAACTTTTATGCTTTGAACTCTTAGTAGGCAGACTTACATATTTAGCATACGAATTAAGTACCATTTTATGAAACCTTGTGACTAACATATATGTATGTTTGTTTTGTAGATATGGGATGATACACGTTGTCTAACACCGTTTGATATCGATCAAATAGCTTATTTGACGCTAATAAGTGTGAAAACACTTATCCTTTTACCACTTAATTATAATAATAACCAAACCAAAACGTGTATTTTATGTCGTAAATGTCAGAATTATGCGTGGTTTGTGTTTTTGTTGTGATTTAGGACCAAAACGCGAAAAGGGAGGAAAACACGGGCTTTCACGGGCTTTTATCGAAGAAAAAGACAAAAGACGAAGTCAAAAGATCAAGAGTGCAAAAAGAACGGAAGTCCAAGGCCTATTCTGAAGATTTATCGAAGAACAAGTCTAAAGACGGAAGTTTAATTAAGCCGAAGAACTCAAGTCTAATAAATGAAGAAATTATAAGACGAGTTTAAATTAATCCCGAGACAAAGTCGAAAAAGTCAAAGAACTTAAAAGAAGAAAAGACGTGAAGAAAGAAAGAAAGAAAAGAGCAACACAATCATCCCCTCCTTTCCTATAAATACCCTTCATTTCACCACATGAAAGGGTGTTAGTCATTTAGGATTAGATTAGTTTTAGGAGTAGGAGTAGATTACTTTGTCTCTCTAGATTTCTTTCATGTTCTTAAGCTTTTCTTTCAAGTTTTCTTAATATTAATCATTAATCTTGTACTTTTGAATATTTAATCTTAATCTTATTTCAAGCTTTGTACAATCATTCTTATTCTACCTTTCTTGATTTTATTTACCTTTGATTCGATATAATCTTTGATCTTGTTTAGTTTTGATGTTTGATTGATTAAAAAGTTTATCTTTTTATTCATCTATAAGTTTTAATACAAATGAGTTTTGAGCTTGACATGCTTATTGGCTTATTTTATGTTTAGCTTATTTGTTTTTTCTAGTTTTTCTTAAAAGTTTATCTTTTTAAAGTTTATTTTATAAAGTTGTTTATTTTGTGTTTTTAAAAGTCTTTAAATTCTATCTTATTAGCTTTTGTTAAACGTGTTTTGATTAGGTTTTTAGGCGTGTGCTTATTTGATTAATAGCTTATTAGATTTAGCTTATTTTATACATTCCTTTTACATCCCGGTCATCTTGATTGGAAAAGGGTTTTACATTCCTTTTATACATTCCTTTTACATTCCGATCATCTTGATTGGAAAAGGGTTTTACATTCCTTTCAGCATTCCTTTTAGCATTCCTTTCAGCATTCCTTTTAGCATTCCTTTCAACATTCCTTTTAGCATTCCTTTCAGCATTCCTTTTAGCATTCCTTTCATCATTCCTTTTAGCATTCCTTTCAGCATTCCTTTTACATTCCTTTTAGCATTCCTTTCAGCATTCCTTTTAACATTCCTTTTTGCATTCCTTTCAGCATTCCTTTTAGCATTCCTTTCTGCATTCCTTTTAGCATTCCTTTCAGCATTCCTTTTAGCATTCCTTTCAGCATTCCTTTTACATTCCTTTTAGTATTCCTTTCAGCATTCCTTTTAACATTCCTTTCAGCATTCCTTTTAGCATTCCTTTTAGCATTCCTTTCAGCATTCCTTTTAGCATTCCTTTTACATTCCTTTTAGCATTCCTTTCAACATTCCTTTTAACATTCCTTTCAGCATTCCTTTTAACATTCCTTTCAGCATTCCTTTTAGCGTTCCTTTCAGTATTCCTTTTAGCATTCCTTTTAGCATTCCTTTCAACATTCCTTTCAGCATTCCTTTTAGCATTCCTTTCAGCATTCCTTTTAGCATTCCTTTCAGCATTCCTTTTAACATTCCTTTCAGCATTCCTTTTAACATTCCTTTCAGCATTCCTTTTACATTCCTTTTAGCATTCCTTTCAGTATTCCTTTTACATTCCTTTTAGCATTCCTTTCAGCATTCCTTTTAACATTCCTTTCAGCATTCCTTTTAACATTCCTTTTAGCATTCCTTTCATCATTCCTTTTACATTCCTTTCAGCATTCCTTTTACATTCCTTTTTACATTCCTTTCGCATTCCTTTTGCATTCCTTTTACTTATCGCAATTTACATTTTCATTTTACTTAGTAATAGATAACCAATCCATTTTCATTTCCACCAAGAACAATTGAGTCGCACTTTCTACCAATAATCAATTCGAAAATATCGGAACAACGAATTTTCATTACTAAGTGAAAACCTAAATTTCAAATGGCGCCGCTGCCGGCTCTTTTCGTGAAGATTAACGGTTTATTGTGAGAGACGTGTTGGATTTTGGGATCCGTTCACTTTTAACCGTTATTTTTCTTGTCAAATTTTCAAAAAAAAAAGTTCATATAAAAAATTTCAAAAATCCCAAAAACATTTTAAAAAACCATAAAATGTATTTCTTTTCTAAGTTTTGCAACCAAAAATATTCCTCTTAACCCTCTATTGTGTTTAATTCTTTTTCTCAACCCCTATAATTTTAATTCTTCATGGATTCGTCTTGCGTACGGTGTGGGAGACCATGGCATGGTTATCAAACATGTCAATGGTGTACTTGTGAGCGGTGTGCCTCTGATATTGACGATAAACAATTTGGATTTTGTCCATTTTGCAGTTCAACAAATTCATACTTCTTCTCTTACAATACTTTCTCACCCTCTCCCGTATATGACAATCCTTATCCTAACAATGCACTGGGTTTTTCTCCATACCCGTGGTGCAATATTTCTGGGGGCCCTCATGATGCTTCTTCTTGTCAACCTATGAATATCTTTGAGCCAATTCCGTGCTATGATTCCGGTTTGTATAACTTTGAGCCCCCACATCACACCCTCAATCATCAATCCTCTCAGGGAATTAGTCTTGACCAACAACTCACTACTTTGAATGACATTCTTGAAAGTTTAGCTCAACTCCGAGCTGACTTGCATCAGGAAAGGCAACCTTTGCTTGATGGTGACCAAATCTTGAAATCCACCTACACCTTTTTGAGCCAATTTGGTCGTTTTCCCTTCTTTTCTACACCAAAATGTTTACTTACAGCGTGGGATAGAATGCGTTTAATTGAACATACTCAGGGAGATGATCAACAGAAATTGCTTCATGAGCTTCTTAAAGATGTGGAGGTTATCAAGGAGGAGTTAGTGGACTATATCACTCTTAACGGGAATGGTCCAGTTATGATGATGATGACGAGGATGATATCTAGAATCTCAATCCATCTTCTGTGATTACTACTCCTACTCTTGATATCCCTAATGCGCCTAAGGATTGTAATACATTGAGTGAGATTAGTGATTTTGGTCTTGATTAATTCTTTGATGAGGTTTGTGATGCATCGAATTTTGAGGAGGTTACGGAAGAGGTCGCTCTTAATGATGATGATTTTTCTCCATGCTATGAGAATTTCACTTTTGAAATTTCTCCTTCTCCTCCGGATGATGAAGGCGATGTTGATTTATTCTCTCCGACTTATGAGATGTTCGCCCCTGAACTTGGTCTTTTAGATGAGGTGGAAGACGTTATTCTTCGCGACAAATTACTGAAAGTTCATCTTCTTATTGCTAAGATTGAAGCGTTGAATTCTGCTCCTATTAAAGAATCTTCACCTCCGTCTATTACTTCAGTTAAGAATAATGATACAGCTATGGAGGAAACCGACATTCACTCAATGCCTCCGGGTATTGATGATGATGACACGGAGGGGGAAATTATTTTTGATAATTTGCTGCAGGAAGGTATTGTCCCAAGTCTCCCTCCCGAGCACCTTTCATCCACTCCTTTTAACACCATTACAGAGGATGAGTGCTTTGACCCGGGAGGTAACATTGACCATTCCATGATTGACACCTTTACGGCTTTGCCGCTTTCTGAGCATCAATTGTCTTTGGGGGATGACAATTTGCTTACTTTACCCACCCCACCTCCCGTGGATCATGACCTCACATACTTCTCGTATGTTGAGCGGACTTTCCCCCCATTCAATACTTATCCTCCTGCCTCTCCTTTATTAATGTCCTCCGGGAACGAGGACAAGGTCTTTGATCCCGGTATTACATTCGAGGCTTCCCCATGGACCATTTAATTCGGGGACGAGTCAGGCTCGTGACTCGGTTAACAAAAACAAGCGCTTCTCGGGAGGCAACCCGATTATCTATCCTTTACCGTTTTCATAATAAGTGTAGGGGGAGCCCCGTATGTGTTTGCTGTCTTGTTTCTTATGTGCAGGGATTCGAGCTTTCAAAGATCCATTCTTGATGACTTTTGACGACCCGTGATTCTGTGTACCCGTCTTCCCGGTTCTATCCTAAACTCTTTTGATTCACTAATTTATATTCTTCAATGTTAAAATAGGAATCACTTTAGTTGTCTCTTCCTTAGCAAGATTTAAACAAACGTGCACAATGTCCTAAGTGTAGGGGATTTTACTTCCACATGCTTAAACATTGAGGACAATGTTTATATTAAGTGTAGAGGGGACTTCTATCGAAGTTAAGTGGTCTATTCCTTGCATTTGTCCTTATTTTAACCAGAAAATTTATTTTTCGACATTTTTCAAAATTTTTGATCTATTTTGGCCAAGTAGTTTTTCCTTTGTTAGCGTTATTTACTTTCTTTGCTAGAATAAATTTTCAATAAAGTGGTTTTAAATTTTTCAAAGTCGTAAATATTTTGACTTAACCCGAGTTTACTTATCTAAGTTTACTCTAGCTAGTATCCTTAACGTGTTTAAGTCAAGTTTTGCTAGGCTTTTATATAGGGAGCTTTAAAACGCGAAAGTCTTAACTCTCACGGGTTAAGAACAAGAACTTTTCGCAAGTTCCTATAAGTTATCCTAGAGAGTTGTTTATCAAGGGAACATTAAAATGCGAATTCTAAACTTGAAAAAGTCTAAGAGTTTGCAAGATCCTATAGACGACTCGAAAACCCAAAACATGGATTTAATTGGCTAAGCATCCACGAGTCTCATTCTTTAAGATTTTAAACTGTGGAGAACGAGAGATGATAGAGTCAATTATAAGTTTGGTACTCTTTCATGAATTTATGTGAGTTGATTATGATCTTTTTCTCCCATCGCTTGTTAATAATTTAATTGCAATAAATAAGGTTGTACGATTTGAAAAATTACTTGGCTTCTAGCCAAAGATCGTTTAAAAGTTGCTCGGTATTAATTAGAGTTCATAGCCAAGGCATAACTTATTGAAGCGGGATGCGAAGATCGGCGAGTCCGAAAAGGCCCTAACAAGGCATGAGGGCTACATTTTGTTGCTAAAGATCCAAAAGTGATGTGAAGAATCATTTATCAAAAATCAATATGAAGGATCGAGACACACGACGAAAAGCAAATACTCCCCTAAAGATCATGGAGAAATCTATCCAAAAAGGCCCTAACAAGGTATGAGGATAAATAGATCCAAGTCCTAAAATGAGGCGGATTGTTGTATATCAAAATCCCAATTTAAGATTGGAGAAAAATGAAGAAGTCGTGGTCCAAATATGAAGAATCTCTCAAAAAGTTCAAGTGAAGAAATTCCTATTATGAAGAGAAGACCATTATTTCATGAACGTCTCTCAAGATTTGAAGTATGAAGTCACTGCCAAATATCGGCCCGAGAAAGGTCTCAAATCGTGAAGCAAGTTATGCCAAGATATGAACTTTATGAGGTCCCGAGAAGCAGTTTTAAAAGATTTTGTCCTTTAGATAACTATTGATTAAATCGTCCCACTTTATTTTCAGCCTAAATAACTATCAAAATAAGTCAAACAATGCATCCTCGTTATCATTCAAGACAACAATAAAATATAAGAGATACACCTAGGAATAAGGGAGTTTAAGTGAATAATTGGCCCACATGAGTTTGTGATAGTTTCCTAACTTATAATGACAATGATCTCATTTTTAAGCTTGGTTTGGGGAAAGTGAAAACTTGAGGATGATAATCATTCACGACATTTTCAAAACCCTAAGGTATATCTTTTATTTCTTTAGTTATTTTCTTCCTTTGAATGTTTTATAATTTTCTACCTTTTTAATAAAGGCCAAGGTGGATCGATTATGATGAAAAAATGTAAAGCGTGCTTTGTAACTAATGCATTGCATGAGGACATTGCAATGGTCAAGTGTAGGGGATTTAATAAATGTGAAAACACTTATCCTTTTACCACTTAATTATAATAATAACCAAACCAAAACGTGTATTTTATGTCGTAAATGTCAGAATTATGCGTGGTTTGTGTTTTTGTTGTGATTTAGGACCAAAACGTGAAAAGGGAGGAAAACACGGGCTTTCACGGGCTTTTATCGAAGAAAAAGAAAAAAGACGAAGTCAAAAGATCAAGAGTGAAAAAAGAACGGAAGTCCAAGGCCTATTCTGAAGATTTATCGAAGAACAAGTCTAAAGACGGAAGTTTAATTAAGCCGAAGAACTCAAGTCTAATAAATGAAGAAATTATAAGACGATTTTAAATTAATCCCGAGACAAAGTCGAAAAAGTCGAAGAACTTAAAAGACGAAAAGACGTGAAGAAAGAAAGAAAGAAAAGAGCAACACAATCATCCCCTCCTTTCCTATAAATACCCTTCATTTCACCACATGAAAGGGTGTTACTCATTTAGGAGTAGATTAGTTTTAGGAGTAGGAGTAGATTACTTTCTCTCTCTAGATTTCTTTCATGTTCTTAAGCTTTTCTTTCAAGTTTTCTTAATCTTAATCTTTAATCTTGTACTTTTAAATCTTTAATCTTAATCTTATTTCAAGCTTTTTACAATCATTCTCATTCTACCTTTCTTGATTTTATTTACCTTTGATTCGATATAATCTTTGATCTTGTTTAGTTTTGATGTTTGATTGATTAAAAAGTTTATCTTTTGATTCATCTATAAGTTTTAATACAAATGAGTTTTGAGCTTGACATGCTTATTGGCTTATTTTATTTTTAGCTTATTTGTTTTTTCTAGTTTTTCTTAAAAGTTTATCTTTTTAAAGTTTATTTTATAAAGTTGTTTATTTTGTGTTTTTAAAAGTCTTTAAATTCTAGCTTATTAGCTTTTGTTAAACGTGTTTTGATTAGGTTTTTAGGCGTGTGCTTATTTGATTAATAGCTTATTAGATTTAGCTTATTTTATACATTCCTTTTACATCCCGGTCATCTTGATTGGAAAAAGGTTTTACATTCCTTTTATACATTCCTTTTACATTCCGATCATCTTGATTGGAAAAGGGTTTTACATTCCTTTCAGCATTCCTTTTAGAATTCCTTTCAGCATTCCTTTTAGCATTCCTTTCAGCATTCCTTTTAGCATTCCTTTCAGCATTCCTTTTAGCATTCCTTTCATCATTCCTTTTAGCATTCCTTTCAGCATTCCTTTTACATTCCTTTTAGCATTCCTTTCAGCATTCCTTTTAACATTCCTTTTAGCATTCCTTTCAGCATTCCTTTTAGCATTCCTTTCTGCATTCCTTTTAGCATTCCTTTCAGCATTCCTTTTAGCATTCCTTTCAGCATTCCTTTTACATTCCTTTTAGTATTCCTTTCAGCATTCCTTTTAATATTCCTTTCAGCATTCCTTTTAGCATTCCTTTTAGCATTCCTTTTAGCATTCTTTTTACATTCCTTTTAGCATTCCTTTCAACATTCCTTTTAACATTCCTTTCAGCATTCCTTTTAACATTCCTTTCAGCATTCCTTTTAGCGTTCCTTTCAGCATTCCTTTTAGCATTCCTTTTAGCATTCCTTTCAGCATTCCTTTTAGCATTCCTTTTAGCATTCCTTTTAGCATTCCTTTCAGCATTCCTTTTAGCATTCCTTTCAGCATTCCTTTTAACATTCCTTTCAGCATTCCTTTTAACATTCCTTTTAGCATTCCTTTCAGCATTCCTTTCAACATTCCTTTTTCATTCCTTTTAGCATTCCTTTCAGCATTCCTTTTACATTCCTTTTAGCATTCCTTTCAGCATTCCTTTTAACATTCCTTTCAACATTCCTTTTAACATTCCTTTTAGCATTCCTTTCAGCATTCCTTTTACATTCCTTTCAGCATTCCTTTTACATACCTTTTATATTCCTTTTACATTCCTTTCAGCATTCCTTTTACATACCTTTTATATTCCTTTTTACATTCCTTTCGCATTCCTTTTGCATTCCTTTTACTTATCGCAATTTACATTTTCATTTTACTTAGTAATAGATAACCAAACCATTTTCATTTCCACCAAGAACAATTGAGTCGCACTTTCTACCAATAATCAATTCGAAAAGATCGGAACAACGAATTTTCATTACTAAGTGAAAACCTAAATTTCAGACGCTGAACAACTTTTATAGGGAAGTGGTCATTCCTTTCGGTACAACGGCTCCACAATAGTTTAAGTTTTATATATTAGTGATAACTTTTGAACATTTGTAATGAATCACACTTTTCTTTAAATATTGACGTTTTTATTGAATCTTAAGTTTGTTGAATTTTGTTTGTCGATTTGCTGCAATATTTATTGTAGTGTTTGGTTACAAGTTTTATATTGTAGGCTTTATTGTAGTGTTTGGTTATAGGTTTTAGAATATTTATTTGCATTTTTATTTTATTTTTTGGTGCTTTATTTTTTGGTGCGTTTTAATAAAAAACCGTATCAAATGAAAAATTAAATTATTTGATTTATTGGTCATTATTTGGTACGGTTAATAAGCAAACCGTAGCAACAAAGTGATTATTTGGTGCAGTTTAAAACCGTACCAAAAAAGAATTTATTTTTTGGTACGCTATTATTTACTACGGTTTAGAAACCGCACCAAATAGCCCTGAAAATCGTACCAAATGAGAAATTTGTGTAGTAGTGGTATTTGACTTTTCATGTATTTTTTTCAATTGCGACAGTCCAACCAATTGAACTGATGACCCGATAAACCGGTAACTTGATCGGGTCAAATAAAAAAAACCGTTTTTAAAACATTTCTAATTGCTTTATACTCCTTGGTTTGTTTGACAAAAACGAAGAGATTATCTCGTTGTTTAGTGGATGGCGTAGAATGTTCTAAATTATGCAGCAAAGATCCTTGCCACTACTCCATATAATAGTCTAGAGGAGAGAACTAATTGTCTAAAACCCACGGGTTACTCTCCTTTGCAATGAATACAACAAGATGGTCAAAAATAGGATTTGTAATGACTAATTGACTATTGAGCATATCATTGTTATATTATTTACGTGACATTAGTTGCAAGTGTATATTGGGGTTGATCACGGTTCCAAAACTGAATCGAAAAACCTTTTGGTCTAAAACACGAAACCGAAGGCAGATCGAAATATTCGGTCGGTTCGATTTTGGTACGATGTGATCTAACAAAACATAATAGTCAATTTTGCTCAAAACCGAACTAATTAACCAGACCGGACCAACTATGCGAGAAAATATAGACCGGAAACTCAGTTGGTGATTTTATGTTATCAATGATGATTTAAGTGTAATGATTGACTTAGTTGACCAATGTGTAATTGTGATAAATGTTCATCAAGTCGGGGTAGTGCGGAGTGCACAATTGTATGGCGTTATTGTGATTATCATACGGGGGTGAAGCCCCCGTACGACAAGGGTCCGGGGGCAGCGCCCCTGGTAGCAGGGTCCAATGGGCGGCAGCCCCTGGCAGGGTCCAAGGGGCAGCGCCCCTGTCTATGTTAAAAACGCACTAGAAAATAAAATTTCCAGGTATTCGGACCTATTTCTACCCGTTGTTAAAAGTGTCGGTTTTGGGGATTATAACTTCTTTTGGCAGTTACAACCTTAAAACGTTTGTTATCTCTGGTTCTGATTCATAACAACAATAGCATATTCACTGTTCGATTCTGAGTTTTATCCGATTAGAGATTTCGATAGAACCATAAAAATACTTTGAATTAAAAGTGTTTGACGTGACTCTCAGATACTGTGATCCACCAAATTTCTAATAAAGGTCAAGTATTATGTGATCATGACGAACGGAGAATCTGTGAAGGACATGACGAGCAAGTTCGATAAGTGGGAAAAGTTTGAACGGCGGGATTTTCGTCGTTGGCAGAAGAAGATGCACTTTCTTCTTACCACTTTGAAAGTTGTGTACGTTCTGAGTGCACCAAGTCCCGAATGGTTGGAGGATGAAACGTTGGAAACGACTAGGAACCGGATGAAGTGGTAAAACGACGACTACATATGCCGTGGTCATATTCTGAATGGTATGTTTGACTCACTTTTTGATATCTATCAAAATATTGAATCTGCAAAGGCACTATGGGAGTCCCTACAATCCAAATACATGGCTGAAGATGCTTCTGGTAAGCAATTTCATGAATCGCAAGATGGTTGATTTCCAGGCCTGTAATGGACCAATATCATGAGATGTTAAGGATTTTGGGACAGATTATGTAAAACCCGCTTTAATCCACGAACATTAATTACGTACAATCACAGTTTTAAGTTAAACGTTGCGTAACTATTTATTCAGATAATAAATCACAGTATAAATTAAAGTATTACGCAATTATTATTTATCATAAATAAATAATCCATATCAGAATATATCACGAGGATTAATATATGAACACGTACGTAATGTATTAAACACACAAATATTAATTTCACACAGTCTCAGCTTTAATTAAAAATATTACGTAGTTAATTATTCAAGTTATTTTAGAAGAATAAATATCAATACTTTTCAAGTATTACGAAGTAAGTATTATTCAGAAAATATATAATACATTCAGAGTTTTAACACGATGTATTTAGTCAGGAATATCGCGTCGAATATTATAACTCAAAAAAAAATAAAGAAGGGTGTGTTTGGTTATGTGGGCTGGCTGCAAAACAAGAACAAAGACGAGAAGAATGGGCCTTGGGCCCGGCTTTGTTTTGAGAAAAAAAACAACGGGGGGTCACCCTATTTTTCCCTGGTCAGAAACTTTAAACACATAAAACGAAATTAGGGTTTTGGTTGGATTTGGTGTTGCCGGATTAAGCAAAAAAAAGGGGGTCTCGGTTTCATTTTAGGCATACCAATTCGTGAGTAGCTCTGTTCTTCCCTAATCTCGTAGCAAGGTAATTCCTTCTTTTGTTCATGAGTAAACACGAATGTATGTATAAGCATTTTTAATGAAAACGTTTTTTTAAATTAAAAGGAAAGGGTTAATCACAAATTGATTAAATTGAGGGTTGGTTTTTGTTGTTTTGCACACAAACCGAGACACCTAACGGTGGTGAATGTCATGGCCGGCTACAATAGAAAAATAAAACAGGGGGTGTCATGTACAAAAAGGGGGCGTTTGGTTAACATCACAGTGAGAATAAAATGGTTCAGGGGTGTTTGGCTTAACAGAACAGTGGGAACTGTAACAAACGGTGGGAAAACAAGAACAGCAGTGGGAAACATAACAGAACAGTGGGAAATATAAATAAGCAGTGGGTAAAATACTCAGTCGGTGGGAACCACTGTAATGTAACAGCAGTAGCAACTGGCACTAGGCCGGACAGCAGAAAAAGGGCACGACCCAAGGTTGTGACGGGGCTTCGTTTTGGGCTTGACCCGAGACATAGGTGTCTCGGGGAAGGTTTTTAGCACGGGTTTTCGGGATCACAAGTAATAATAAATGCAAGGAATTATTTAGAATAATTAAAATCATTTTATAAAGGAGTTTTATAAATAAATTAATTAAATCGTTGATTTTATTGATTTTATTAGTAAAATTAAGTCGATATTGTTTTATCCTTTTAATTACTTTAAAAACATGTGATTTATTATGATTTGATTCTCATAGAAACAAATTTGGAAACGTTTTGTTTTGGGAAACTTTCTAATTTAGGAAACTTGCTATTTTTAGCAGGTTACTAATATCAGTGTTATGATACCAAAATACAATATAATACAATAATCAGAATACTGTACAATATACAGTAGTCAGAAGTACGAGATATACACTAATTAGTAATGTTATCGAACAGTCAGAACTTATCTAATTATATACAAATAGTAACACAAGAATAAAATAAATCAAACTGAGAACAGTTAAGATCAGTAAAAATAAACCGGTATCAGTCAATCATTTCACGTCCCTTATTTATGTAGTAACCGTGAAGTCGAAGTAGATCTTTTAGCTTTCATTCTTATTTCATTATTGGACACGTGGTACGGATTTCCCGTCCTTCAGTAAGGACTTCCTTCTATGCATGATTTAGATTCCCAGTCTGCAGCCAAATGTTTTCCCAAGTATATGTTCTAAGTTTTATCTGTAATCATTTTAATAACTAAGTTAAATTTTCCTGAGCTTTATATACAAGCATGGCAAGTTATGTACTAGTTACGGAGGTACCGTAACCATGACACTAGAGGCACCGGTGTCATGACTCCCTTAATATGACAAAAATTTTGAAAGTTTTGATTAACAAATTCAGTCCTATTCTCACTTTTAAAAACTTTTACATCTCTTTTAAATTGGTTTTTTAAAAGGTTATAGAAATTCTCAATTGAGATACCAACTTCATCTTTGGTTTTAATCAAATAAACCCACACAACTCTTGTGTAATCATCCACAATGGTTAACAAGTATCTATGACCAGTATGACTGGTCACCCTATAAGGTCCCCAAAGATCTAAATGAACGAGTTCACCAAGATTTTTAGTTTTGTGTTCACTTAATGGAAAAGTTTCTCTAGTCTGTTTAGCTCTTTGACATATTTCACAAAACTCATTTTGATCAATAGAACTAATGTTCAAAGAATTTTTAAGCACATTTAGAGCTGGGTCAGCAAGGTGACCTAATCTACAATGCCAGTCATGTTTAGACAAGGAGCAAGCAACCACATAAGGGTCATTAACACATTTAGTACCTTCTACATCTAAATAGTATAAACCACCACATTGTCTACCAGTCCCCAAGATTTTTTTGAAACCCTGATTCAAAAAAAAACATTTATTCTCATCAAAAGCAACCAAAATTTTGTTATCCTTAGCCAACTTATGAACAGATACCAAGGTAACACAGTAATCAGGAATAACAAGAACATCAAACAAAACAATACCATTTGAAAGCTTAAGATTTCCAATTTTAGAAATGATGGCTTCATCCCATTGGGATGAGCCACCTTAATTGTAAAACACGTATTTAAATAGTCGAATATTCAAATACGCAGTTTTAATTTATTAAAAGCTATTCATTTAATTACTCCAAAAAAATAATTTTTTAGTCAGAAATGAAGCGCGAGAATTAAATGCGAACATAGGTAAATAAATATAAATGCCTAGAATTAAAAAGAAAATGAAAAATTGTGTAATGTAAGAATAGGGGCCGAATGTTTTCTTTTAATAGGGAAAGAAAAGTGTAATGGGGCTTTTGGCCAGTTTGTGTAAAAAAAAACAAAGAAAGAAATGGGCTTGGGTCGTTTGGTTTTGGTGTGAGCAAAGAAAAGGCACCGGTATAACCCCTCATTCCATTCTTACATAACAAAAAAAGGAAATTAGGGTTTTCTTCCCTTTGTGGCTGCCAGCTTGAACACAGAAAAGAGAGGGTGATTCGACTTGTTTTTCTTCAAGAATTATTGTGTGTTTGTCCTTAATCATCAAGTCCAATAACGGTAATCATTCTGTTCTTGAAATCTGGTTTATACCACAGATTCGGAGCTTTTAATGAATTACTCAAATGGAAATAAAAACGAATCATGATTTATTCTAATTGAGGGGTGTCGTGGTTTGGTTGATACACGAACACCGAGACACTAAGTCTCGGTATGTGTGTGGTCTGTGGCAGCCGTGACCCACACAGGTGTCATGGGTTTGGTTTTGTCCAGCCGCGAACAAGGAAACCCCAAACAAGGGGTAATCAAGCATAAGGGTCGTTTTTTTTGTTTGATGCATGAAACCGAGACCATAAGGTCTCGGTGGTTCTTTTTATGCCCAGTCGTGACCCACACAGGGGCGGCATAGGGCTGTGTTACAGCAGTCGCAACTAAACAAACCCCATCGGAGGTTAAATTATTTAAGGGGGAGTCTGGTTGGTTTAAAACAGTGGGAAATATATAAAAGCAGTGGGAAATACACAAAAGCAGTGGGAATAAGATAGAGGCCAGTGGGTATATATTAAAACAGAAAGTAGTAAGATTTAAAGTTGGAATTAGCGACAGTTTAGCGACAACTTTTTAGTCGCAGTTTTCATAACAGATTTGGGACAGTTTTTAGTCACAGCTTTTAGCGACAGAAAATTCTGTCGCTATTTCAATTAGGCAGAATTTTAATATTATTGGTTTGTTTTTAGTGCGACCGAGAGAGGGTATCTCGGTAGTCTCGGGACTATATTTAAAATAATAAAAACGAAGATTTTAATTATACCTTTCTAATCACTTTTGTTTAAATAAATGTGTTATTAATTTATTTAGTAAATTAAATTTATTATATTAAATTAGTTTTATAAAGTTAAAAGGGTATAATATTATTAAATGATTTTATTAATTTTGGAAACTTCTAATTTTGGAAGCATTCTATTATAGCAGGTTACCAAATATACGAATATTATAAAGTCAAAATACGTGTTATAGTAAAACAGGAATACGTTAAACAGAAATACTGGAACTCTCAGACTTACCAGTTATATACAAACAGTAATACAAGAATAAATAAATAAAACTAAGTACAGTTAAGATAAATAAAAATAAACAAATATCAGTTAACTTATTCACGTCTTTATTCATGTAGCTCGCGTGAAATCAGAGTAGAATTTATGTCAGTTGATCTCGGTCGGTCACTGGACACGAGGTGCGGATTTCTCGTCCTTTCGGTAAGGACTACCTTCTATGCATGATTAGGATTTCCCGTCTACAACAAAATGTTTTCCCCAGTACATGTTATAAATTATCTGAAAATTATTTTAATAACTAAGATATTGCCTGAGCCTCATATACAAGCATGACCAGTCAGTAATACTAGTTACGGAGGTACTGTAACCATGACACTTGAGGCACCGGTGTCATGACTCACCTGCGGGAGAGTGATATCCCGCACCGTTCCACTCAGTTCAGCTTGGCCATTTTATTAGTATTATTAGTGGGGCGTATGGATGCATCCTAGGCTTATCAGTTTACAGTTATCAAGTGAATGTGGTGTGTGCTCTACATCCTTCACATTGGAGCTGATCCCTCCACCCAGCACAGTTATTTAGAGGTCACCCCTCTACAGCATGACGAGGTCACCCCTCCAGTTATTCATGCAACAGTTGTTATAGCACATGACCTATAAGCTCTTGGCAATTAAAATACAGTAAATGCATGTTTTCATATTTAACAGATAACAGTTCAGTTTTATTATTTATAAATCAGATTTATAAGATTTTCTACAGTTTTCATCATACTCCGCATATCATTCTTTCAGCTTAAGTAATTATTAAATATTTCAAGTTCAGTATATTCTTATCATGCATTATATCCGTTCACTGAGCGCTATGCTCAGCCGTAGTTCTTTCATGTTCTAACAACAGGTACACCATGACACTCTTAAGAATCTGAAAGCATGTGCATTGGATGGGAGAAATCCAGACTTCGTTACCTTATGCACTTCATTTTTATATTGCGTGTTGGACATTGTTCAGTCCTTTCTTTCAGTATTTTACTTTTCATGTTTTGAGCTTATGTTGGATTACCGATGTTTGATTCTGGTATTTCCGTTATGGTCATTTAATGTTTTAGGACATTTATCTTATGCTTTGATGACACGCCATAAATACACGTAACGGTCCACTTATCCAAGTGGGGTGTTACAATTATGGTATCAGAGCGCAAGGTTCGACCTGTAGGATATAAAACTTGACCTGTGACTAGTGGGTAGTCACCAGGAAACTTCCCAGATTTTAGCGTTGTTATCTTTCATGTTTCTCATGCATTTATCAGTCTGTTTTCTTAAAGTTTTTTACTAAGTAAAAGGTTGGTACAGGACTGGCCATATTTAGTCGCATGCGCTTCTTAGCGAACTTTTGTTTTGGTGAACTGACCATAGGCGTTCACCCTTGCCGTTCAGATTTTTGTAAGGATGAATTGACCATAGGCGTTCATCCTTACTCATGTCAGATTCATGTTTTCAGTCGAGTATCACTTGGTGAACCAGCCCATATACATTCACCAATGTTCAGATCAAATTTCATGCTTTTTAGTCGAAGGTTATTTTATGAACCGATCCATAGTTGATCACCTTTGTCATGTCATGACATTTTATAAGTTTTGAATGGTATGGGTTGGACTACAGCCAACCATATTTAGTCCCAGGTTGTAAATTTCTATACATGACAGTTCTCATGAAATTTTGACAAGTATGGATCGAACTAGAATCGCCCATACTTAGTCACATGTTTTCTTCCTTGAATTCTGTGGATTGAACTATAGCCAGCCAAACCAGTTGTTGTTAAACCTCAGTTGATCATACTCTTATGTTCTTTGTAACAATCCAGTTTCACAATCTCAAGTTGATGTCGCCTTCAGGCGGATTCAGTTTCATGTTTCCTTACAAGGATTATGTTTTCAGCAGAATGATAATGTTTCATGCTAAGATATAGAAGGATTACAGTAAAAATACTATTTCATGATAAATCATGTTGGTCTTCATCAATCATGTCTTCACGCTAACCACTGATAAAACTCCATTTAATCATACTTTTGAGCCCTATACAACTAGCATTAAGTCTACGCAGAAATTGTCAGCCTATCATGTTACTCATTTCAGTTCAGTTTGCGAATCGTTTGAACCAATCTATCGTTACCTTGATCATGTCAGACGATTGACACCTGTATCGATCATCCCATAAATTTCTACCAGTGCCATGTAAAGTATTTTATGTGTACTCCATGTACAGTGTCTAAGTTATAATCCATGTACAGTATTTCATGAGTACTCCACGTACAGTGTCTCAGATATGCTCCATGTGCAGTATTCATTTTGTACTTCATGTACAGTAGTCCAGGTGTACTCCAGGTACCCTACTCTATGGATATTATTAATCGATCCTCAATCATCTCAGGCGTTACCACTTGTCGATATTCTACCAGATGCTGATGCTGCTCGTGAGTTGAAGATTTTACCAGATACTGATGTTGCTAACACTTTGAAGACCTCGCAAATGTTGATGCTGCTGATGCTTTGGAGATTTTTCAAGATGCTGATTCTGTTTATACTATGAAGACTCTGCAGAACAAGGTCGAAAACTATAAATTTGAAAGTTCTGACAAGAAAAAAATTTCAACCATCAGACACTACCATTCTATTCCATGCTTTTACTTCCCCAGTTAGATGTCACACTTCACTCAGCTAATCTTACAGTCAGAAGAGTGGGAACCGATAACAAGCCGACCACTCAGAAGAAATAGTTACATGAATCACCGCCATGATAACGACCGTCAGGAAACTGACAGACAAGGTGGTAATGACAACCACCGTGCTTATAATTAATCAGTCGGTAACCATCGGGACTTCGGCGCGGACGTGACCAGAAATACAGAGGTCAGCAGTCTAACCGATCCGCCAACCTTAGCAGTTACCCGAAATCCTCAACCTTATTCAGACTCGCCCATTAAAATACTTGTCCAGATAACAGTCAAGACACAGGTCTCAAGTATCATTTCGGAAGACACATGTCAGGACACCAGTCATAGTATACGTCATACAAATATCTTCTCAAAGTACGATTCAAATTCATAACACCACTATGCCTCCTAAACCAGGTCCTCAGAAATTCAGGGTACCCTCTAAAGGGGTATACCCGTTCTATTATGCCACACATAAATCAGACCATTAAACTTTAGTTACCATCATCGGAGTATTACTCAGGTTAGACGCACAGTGTTCATTCTGTGAGGTTACAGATGAACACAATCAGTGAAAGTTGTCACGTTTACTTCACATGATCATATGTCAGCTTTATCTTAAATCAAGTAGTACCTACCCCCAGCCAGAAAAGACTCCACGGTATCACCCATATTTATAAGTTTTTTTTTCCTTCCAATTGAAGACAAAATCCGTCTTACTAACTCCCAAAAATAGCAATGTTATTTTCTGCCATAAAATCAGTACAAGTTGTTATGCTTTACAGCAAGTGACTTATCATTACAAAGCTACTAAGACCTTATTAGCTATCAGATATAAACCCACTTCTGAAGTTCCTTAAATTCATGATTAACATATTATTCTAGAGTTTTCAAATAAAAATTTCAGAAGGTTTTCCAGAAATTCCATCCTAACCACGAGACAAAATTTAACATCGAGCTTGTCTCAAGAACGGAACATGTTCTCAAAACTCCTTGTTGCAGCGCTGTAGCTAAGTTAAAAGAGTTGCAGCATTTGCTACAAGAATTACCGGAATGAGACTTTATTCGCCCTGGCACACCACCAGGAAGAGCACCGTTTCTGTATATCAGGAAGAAGGCCGGTATCATGAGATCATGTATCGACCACTGAAAATTTTTACAAGATCACCATTCTTAATCAATGTTCATTCCATAAATAGCAGGTTTATCTGATCTGCTACGATGTCTTAAAAATTTTCCAGAACAATTTCCGATCATGCTACCATCAGTGGTGAGAGAAAGAACAAGATGTTTTCCAGACTGCTGTTGCACATATTTCAGTCTCGCTAAATTTTTTGACTTTACACTTCTGAGCTCCCTAATGCTCCAGCTATATTATGAAATTATGAATAAAATGTTTTCCCATGATTCTCAGACAAAATCGTCAGTATATTCATTGATCACATTCTGATCTGCTAAGTTCTAGAGAAGAATACGAGAATCATCTTCTCGCAATTGTATAGAATCTTCGATAGGAGAAAATTTTATATACAGCTTCCTAGATATGAATTCCAATTGAACAAAGTGGCATTTCTGAGCCATTCTACCTTAGCAGAAAGAAATTACAACCAATGCTGCGAAGGTGAAGGCCATCACCAAATGGTCAAAACAAACGTATGTGACAAACATACAAAATGTCTAGAACTCAGGAAACTACTACCGTATAAATTCCTGACAGTTCTTACGATCAGACTTCCATGACTAAGATTACGCATAAAGGAGGGAACCTACACCGAATTATGTATTCCACAAGACCCTACGCTAGTAAAGGTCTAGTTACCGGGGCTCATACCTTTTGGTGAATATTCACTCAGGTTCCACCAGAATGTACCAAAATTCCAGGTAGGATTTTGATAGAAACAGTATAACACGTTGAGGAAGCTATGTTCATATCTAATGCCTGACATACCGCAGGTTCAAGATAGAATGCCGTCATGCTAGTGAGTTACTACAATCCTTAGAAATTTCTGAGCAGAAATGAGAAGAAATTCCATGAAATTGTTATCAGTTACCACAGACTCAGAAAAATATGATACTAAATAAGTCATCGTCAACCATGTAATCAACCTGCGCGTTTTCTTTCATCCGAAAGGATTACGCAGTAGTGGACCTGCAAAAAACTTAGCAGTAAAGTGTACGAATTCAAGGTATTCCATCAACCATCATATCAGAGAGATTTCATGTTCACGATCACGTGTATGTTTACGTTCACGTTCACCTTATGTTTATGTTCACCTTCATGTTTACGTCTCACGCTCACATTAATATATTATTTCAGTCCACAATTGTGCGATCTCATGACTTAAGTCCACGTCCGCATTCATGACACTGTTCACGTTCAGATTCTTCTTCCATCTCACAATATACGTTTCACAACTTGTTATTATATACGGCCACAGGAAGCTTAAGAAACCAGACGCAAGTTTAGCACAACTTTTCCATACCCAGGCAGACGTTTCACGTCTCAGGCTGTATCGCTTGGCATTCCTTCCTCAGTTAGCCTACGTTCATGATATGTCCTAATATCACGTTCACAGTATGTTTCACTTATCACGTTCACGATATATTCCATGCCCAACATTCACCAGATGATCGCGAACCCCCAATTGCTCACGTAGCACGTTCACAATTGTTTATGTCGATCGTCCCTATATATTTTTTTCAGCAGCTTGCACAGAGAGTTAAAAGTTATATTTTCAGAATATTTTCACGTATCGTTTCATGTATCATACATGTTATAGTTTATTCAGTCTATCAAATTTAGAAAATCCATCTTAAATATGGAACCGGAAACAATTCAGCATCGTCAGAATAGGGTCATCAGGACCAAGATGTTCATTATGTTTATAACTTTGAAGGAATCGTTTCGAGCTGGAGGCCATTCGAAACGGAGGAGTCCATCCGGACCACTCATCACTTTTCCTTCAATAAATTCAGTTAAGTTCTTTCAGTCATGTTACGTTCCAGGTCCCCTTCAGCCATGTCGCGTTCCATGTTCACTTCAGTCATGTCATGTTTATACCCTTTCAGCAGCATTATGTTCTAAATCAAGGACGAATGATCCTTCAGCTTATATGCCTTTTCAGCCTTCATGCTCGTTCAACATATATGTCCTTTTAGCTTATACGTCTTTCAACTTACGTATACTTTCAGTTTTTACTGCGATCAGCTTAAATACCTATAATTCGAGGACGTATTTTTCCTTTAGAGGGGAAGAATTGTAAAACCCAGTATGGTCGTATCTTTAATTCGGGGACGAATTATTCTTTTCAGAGGGGAAGAATTGTAAATCCCGTATTTAAATAGTCGAATATTCAAATACGTAGTTTTAAATTATTAAAAGTTATTCATTTAATTACTCCAAAAAATAATTATTTAGTCAATAAATAAAGCGCGCGAATTAAATGCGAACATACGTAAATAAATAGAAATGTCTAGAATTAAAAAGAAAATGAAAACTTGTGTAATGTAAGAATAGGGGCCGAATGTTTTTTTTTTAAAAGGGAAAGAAAAGTGTAAAGGGGCTTTTGGCCGGTTTGTGTAAAAAAAACAAAGAAAGAAATGGGCTTGGCCCGTTTGGTTTTGGTGTGAGCAAAGAAAAGGCACCGGTATAACCCCTCATTTCATTCTTACGTAACAAAAAAAAGAAAAGGAAATTAGGGTTTTCTTCCCTTTGGTGGCTGTCGGCTTGAACACAGAAAAGAGAGGGTGATTCGACTTGTTTTTCTTTAAGAATTATTGTGCGGTTGTCCATAATCATCAAGTCCTATAACGGTAATCATTCTATTCTTGAAATCCGATTTATATCACAGATTCGGGGCTTTTAATGAATTACTCAAATGGAAATAAAAACGAATCATGATT
This sequence comes from Glebionis coronaria, assembly GCA_025667525.1. Lineage (NCBI taxonomy): Eukaryota > Viridiplantae > Streptophyta > Magnoliopsida > Asterales > Asteraceae > Glebionis > Glebionis coronaria. The sequence continues at coordinate 62,135,534 of CM046875.1, forward strand.
TATTCTAATTGAGGGGTGTCGTGGTTCGGTTGATACATGAACACCGAGACACTAAGTCTCGGTATGTGTGTGGTCTGTGGCAGCCGTGACCCACACAGGTGTCATGGGTTTGGTTTTGTCCAGCCGCGAACAAGGAAACCCCAAACAGGGGGTAATCAAGCATAAGGGTCATTTTTTTTGGTTTGATGCATGAAACCGAGACCATAAGGTCTCGGTGGTTCTTTTTCTGCCCAGCCGTGACCCACACAGGGGCGGCATAGGGCTGTGTTACAGCAGTCGCAACCAAACAAACCCCATCGGGGGTTAAAATATTTAAGGGAGTGTTTGGTTGGTTTAAAACAGTGGGAAATACATAAAGCAGTGGGAAATACACAAAAGTAGTGGGAAATACATAAAGCAGTGGGTAATTTAAAACAGAAAGTAGTAAGATTTAAAGTTAGAATTAGCGACAGTTTAGCGACAACTTTTCTGTCGCAGTTTTCATAACAGATTTGGGACAGTTTTTAGTCACAGCTTTTAGCGACAGAAAATTCTGTCGCTATTTCAATTAGGCAGAATTTTAATACTATTGCTTTGTTTTTAGTGCGACCGAGACAGGGTATCTCGGTAGGCTCAGGACTATATTTAAAATAATAAAAACGAAGATTTTAATTATACCTTTCTAATCACTTTTGTTTAAATAAATGTGTTATTGATTTAATTAGTAAATTAAATTTATTATATTAAATTAGTTTTATAAAGTTAAAAGGGTATAATATTATTAAATGATTTTATTAATTTTGGAAACTTCTAATTTAGGAAACTTCTAATTTAGGAAACTTTCTATTATTAGCAGGTTACCAAATATACGAATATTATAACGTCAAAATACGTGTTATAGTAAAACAGGAATACGTTAAACAGAAATACTGGAACACTCAGACTTACCAGTTATATACAAACAGTAATACAAGAATAAATAAATTAAACTAAGTATAGTTAAGATAAATAAAAATAAACAAATATTAGTTAACTTATTCGCGTCTTTATTCATGTAGCTCGCGTGAAATCAGAGTAGAATTTCTGTCAGTTGATCTCGGTCGGTTACTGGACACGAGGTACGGATTTCTCGTCCTGTCAGTAAGGACTCCCTTCTATGCATGATTAGGATTTCCCGTCTGCAGCCAAATGTTTTCCCCAGTACATGTTGTAAATTATCTGAAAATTATTTTAATAACTAAGATATTGCCTGAGCCTTATATACAAGCATGACCAGTTAGTAGTACTAGTTACGAAGGTACCGTAACCATGACACTTGAGGCACCGGTGTCATGACTCATCTACGGGAGAGTGACATCCCGCAGCGTTCCACTCAGTTCAGCTTGGCCATTTTATCAATATTATTAGTGGGGCGTATGGATGCATCCTAGGCTTATCAGTTTACAGTTATCAGGTGAATGTGGTGTGTGCTCTACATCCTTCACATTGGAGCTGATCCCTCCACCCAGCACATTTATTTAGAGGTCACCCCTCTACAGCATGACGAGGTCACCCCTCCAGTTATTCATGCAACAGTTGTTACAGCACATGACCCATATAAGCTCTTGGCAATTAAAATACAGTAAATGCATGTTTTCAGATTTAACAGATAATAGTTTAGTTTTATTATTTATAAATCAGATTTATCAGATTTTCTATAGTTTTCATCATACTTCGCATATCAGTCTTTCAGCTTCAGTAATTATTAAATATTTCAAGTTCAGTATATTCTTATCATGCATTATATCCGTTCACTGATCGTTATGCTCAGCCGTAGTTCTTTCATGTTCTAACGACAGGTACACCAGGACACTCTTAAGAATCTGAAAGCATGTGCATTGAATGGAAGAAATCCAGACTTCGTTACCTTATGCACTTCATTTTATATTTCCTGTTGGACATTGTTCAATCCTTTCTTTCAGTATTTTACTTTTCATGTTTTGAGCTTATGTTGGATTATCGATGTTTGATTCCGGTATTTCCGTTATGGTCAGTTAATGTTTTAGGACATTTATCTTATGCTTTGATGACACGCCACAAATACACGTAACGGTCCACTTATCCAAGCGGGGTGTTACAAATGTTAAGATGAGAAATATCAAAAATATTTTCCAGTTCAGTATCATCATTGGTCATATGTTGATTTGCCCCAGAATCAACAACCTTTGCATTGTTCGCAAGTTTAGATTTGATGTTGATGTTAGAAAAAAAACTTCTCAAAGTTATCATTAAAAATCTTACTATTGTTTAAATAACTACCTGCCATATTGGCATGAACACTTTTCCAGAATCACTTGTGCTTCCTTTGTTTTCTTTAAACATTGATATCAAAGTAGCAAGTTGCTCATCACTGAAACCAGATGAAGAGGATGTCCCAACAGAATTGTTGGAGACATTTTTACCCTTGTTACCTTGACCTCCCTTTTTCTTTCCAAAATCACTTGAGTAACCAATACTCTTGAAACATCTATCAATGGTGTGCCCATTGTAACCACAATTCTCACACACAATCTCAGAATTACCATAAGTAGGAGTATTAGGTCTAAACACAGAATTAGTAGGAGCATTAGGTCTAAATCCAGTGGTGAGAGAGTTAGGTCTAAAACTTCCATTGTTACCAAAGTTAGGTCTGAAATTCCCATTGTTAGTGATCTGATTCCTTTGAAAATTGTTTCTAGCAGGCCCATTAGACAAAAAAGTAGATGTTTGAGTCCTCTGAGAGGATCCACCTAGAGTACCAGATGCTAACCTGTGTGATTCCTCACTGGAAATTATAGCATAGGCACCCTTATCATCAGGTAAGGTTTCTCTAGATAGAACAGAGCTCCTAATGCTCATGTAAGAGTCATCCATACCCATCAAGAATTGCATAAGTTTTAACAACTGATTATGTTTTTAAAATTCACCAGAAGCAGAACACACACAATTAGGCAACTCAATCATAGCATCATACTGTTTCCAATAAGCATTCAATTTGTAGTAATAATCAGACAAATAAGACCCATTTTGCTTAAGAGTGTTGATCTTGTGATAAAGATTGAAAATGACAGACCCATCAACTTTATGGTAAGTTTCTTTAAGTTCATTCCAAACATGCTTAGCTCTTTTAGAAAAGATTTGACCAAGAAATAATTCCTCAGATATAGAGTTCAAAATCCACCCAAGAACCACAGCATTGACTCTATCCCATTGTTTTCCCAAAACTTCATCAGTTAAAGACCTTTTACAAGACCCATTAATAAAACCAATTTTGTTTTTACCTTCCAAAGCTAACAACATAACGTTTGCCTAAACCTGATAATTTTCAGTACCTTTAAGTTTAACACTCACAACAGTCAACACAGCAGTATCATTAGGGTGAAAATGTAAGGGGTCACTCGAGTCTGACTTGCTAATGAGTGTGACTGGATCACTCACACTCAAGGTCTCATCATCACCATGAACAGACTCACCAACATGGTCAGCCAGGGTGAAGGGTCCAAAAAAGGTATTAAAAGAACTCACAACACTGCCAACTAAGTTCCGAAGCTTCCAAACCACTCAAGGGTGGCAGGTCAAGGGCAAGCAATGAGTGAGGATCCATAAATAATAGGTCAGAAAGATAAAAACAACCAACCCAATAAAAACACAATAAAGCAGATAAATCAACTAGAAAATAAAGGAGAGAGTATGAGAGGTGTTACAGTGAGACCCAAATATAAGCACGATCGATCTGATATATCTAGATTCACTTAGTCTAGAAGATATCAGAACCTCCAAATGACAGACCCTAATTTTTCCTTCAAGGAAAAAAATAGGGAAAATCAAACAAGCCAGCGAATCTGTCACCAACGTAGCCAAATAACACCAAGAAAACTCAAGATCCAGTCACAACCAGTAAACCGTAATTTTTTTGAAAAACTAGGGATTTACCACTTATGAGAAAGATAATACCTCAAGAGTCTCAAAAATACCACAAATAAGTCACCAGAACCCTTGAATCAAAGAATCCCCAAAAAAGTCAAACCCTAATTTTTCCAAAAAAATTGGGGGTTTTGTAAATCGAGGGAGTATAAAGCTATTTCAATAGCAGAATCAAAAGAAAAACAGTTTTTTTAAGCCAGTATAAAAAAGAAATCAAAAGAAAAGATTTTATGAAACAACTTTTCACAATAACAAAGTCAGCTTCGTAAACCAGTCTCTAATACCATGTAGAAAAACAAGATCTTATGATTCAAAACACTTTTATTAACATAGATAAATCAAAACTGAAAGAGAGAGTTTATAAATCAAAATCCACCACAGATTAAACTGGTGTGGATCTATTATCTAAATTGATAATAGTCTTACAAAATAAATAATAAAAAAACAACAGGATGAAATAACACAGGAATGAAGAGAGAGGTGTTGAGTCGCCATGGATGGCTGCACACAAACACACATACTAACTTAAATCTAACTCTAAACGAGTTAGGGTAATAAACAAAACATAGCAACGGTCACACAAAAAGGCTTGGGCATTCATGCTAAAAAGCCCAACAAGCTCCAACGGCTAGTCCAATCCAAATCAGCTATCACTCACACAACTTTAGTCCCTAAAATATCCACAAAGGCAACATTAGTCCCTATAAACTTTTAATATCAGATTATGTGAAGATTTCAACAGTTTACCTGATCCGCAACAGCAACAAGACAGCAATGATACATGGAAGAAAGCAACAAATCCCAATACCAATGACGCACCCCAGCGCAACACACCACACAACAAAACATCATATGCCAAGAATACCACAAAAAGTCATATCATCCTTTATTAATTACTCGTTTACTGGATAACCTGCCCGACACAAATAATAATATAAAAACACACATGTTAAACGCACCAGTATAGCTTAGGAGCATCCTGGGCTGAAACCCAATAAAACCCATGAATCCACCAAATGAATGAAAACATTGTATTCGCAGATTCCAAATACTTAGCTACTCCACTTCAAAACATATATACAAACAGAGTTTCTCAAGATAACCATATGATTGATTTCCAAAGTCCAGATCATAAACACCTACGTAACTACTATAAATACATCTAAACACATCTTTGATCAGCATATTCAGGTTGTGTTTAGCCTTGGATTATGAAAGCTATCACAAGATTACCGCATTTACCAGGCGTAATGTTAGCTACCCCACTGCCAAACACATATGCAATCAGATGAACAATATGTACAACGTGTGATACGACTGTTTTCTACCTTATATATCTTAAACAATATGCAATCAGATGAACAACATGTACATTGTACGCTTATTTAGGGATCACTTGACATGTAATAAACTTAAATGATAATAATTTATCGAACAATACATTCAGTAAAACAACATAACATCATTCATCAATAGAGAAATTATGTAGAAAGATACATTAATCAATAGAGAAATTAGTTAGTTTGACATAGCATATATAAATATTAAGTAGTCAATAAATCCATCCATTGTTGCGCGTACTCCTGTTGGATTCCTGCTCTTCATCGACCTTCAGAAGTTTTTGGGAGCAAATCTTTCTCTTTCATTGTGAAGAACCTACGTATAACGTAGCAGGCGAGGGCACAAGCAGCCAGAAGCAGAAAAATCATTAAAATTCAAAAGCACATGCTCCCGTTTCCGCATTGGCCTGTCATCTTCAATGCACCCTTAAGCTAACTTTAAAAACCAAAGAAAAGTTTAGTGGAACTTTATTCTCAATTGATGTTAGAAAGAAGATACGTGTAAGCCGAACGACTACAACATAAACACTATTCCTAATAAGGAACTTACCATATATAGACTTAATTCTACAATCAAATACTATCTTAAATAAGGAACTTGCCTTGCATAAGGTTTGAGATCTTGTGGGCTGTGTCGGTGGGTCTAGAAACTGAGACCATCATAATCACACATTGAAAAATATAAAGGAAAAATATAATCAATAGAGAAATTAAGTAGAAAGATACATTAATCAATAGAGAAATTAGTTTGACATAGCAAATATAAATATTATGTAGTCAATAATTCCATCCATTGTTGCACGTACTCCTGTTGGATTCCTGCTCTTCATCGACTTTCAAAAGTTTTTGGGAGCAAATCTTTCTCTTTCATTGTGAAGAACCTATGTATAACGTAGCAGGCGAGGGCACAAGCAGCCAGAAGTAGAAAAATCATTAAATTTGAAAAGCACATGCTCCCGTTTCCGCATTGGTCTGTCATCTTCAATTCACCCTTAAGCTAACTTTAAAAACCAAAGAAAAGTTTAGTCGAACTTTATTCTCAATCGATGTTAGAAAGAAGATACGTGTAAGCCGAACGACTACAACATAAACATTATTCCTAATTTAATAAGGAACTTACCATATATAGACTTAATACTATAATCAAATACTATCTTAAATAAGGAACTTGCCTTGCATAAGGTTTGAGATCTTGTGGGCTGTGTCGGTGGGTCTAGAAACTGAGACCATCATAGCTGATTTGAACAAGCTTGCAAAGAACAAGCTCCTAAGGAGATGGTAGACTTTATTCATATCGATACATAGTTGAATCTCCTTTCCCAGAGGCAAGATTGCTCATCTTTTTAAAATTTACATAACCGATGCGCATTTGCAGGTATTGAAAAGATTGTTATGTACTTTTAAACGAGGTTTGTTTTTCCTTTATATTTTTCAATGTGTGATTATGAGTGTGCGTTAGACTCACTGCTGTTGACATTCGCTACAAAAATACCAATGGCTTATTTCTCACAGCGGTGCCGAGGCTTGCTTCTATTTGACATGCATTGAAGATGGCGTTGGGAAAATGTTCTAAATTATGTCGCAAAGACCTTGCTCTCGACTCCATGTAATGGCTTTGAGGTGAGAACTGAGAAGTAATTGTTTGGAACCCATGGGCTACTTTCCTTTGCAATGAATAAAGAAGATGATCGTAAGTATGAGCATATTTATGGCTGTTACATGACATTAGTTGCAAGTGTATATGAGAAATACGTTGTGTTTAAGTCTTCTAGACTCCAGGATGTTTGGATTGGGGTTCTCAAAGTAATCGAATGTATTGAAACGAGGGTGATATGTCTATGCTTCACCACGGGTGATCGAAAATGTTGCGGTTTGTGCCTTCAACATCAACACTTGTAACCAGTGTTTTAAGAATCATACCAGCAGCTGGTTTGACCACTTGAACCGTGTTGGGCGGGAAAACTACCCCCGGGTTAAACCAGAAACGAAGGTAACCATTTAAAAAACATGTGACCAAAAAAGCAAAATAATTGCTGTTTGTTGCAACTGAAAATTATTACAACCGTGTAAAGATGGGTTTTGATGTGGTTCGGCAAACAACTTTTTGAGTTCTTTGGAGGTACAGGAATCGAGTTTGTTTTGATTTGAAACCACCAAGAAAGGATACTCTCATGGATGAAATCATGGTTTATTCACATTCTTGATTTGTCATAGAAGTAGGAATCTTGTACCCAATTGGATTGATTGGACTGTTGATCCAATATCCTCTTGTATGAACTTATTGTAATTCCTTTCTAGCGTCTTGCTAGTTTTTATATTGATATGCTGTTCAAAAAGAAATATCTGTACTCTACTGCATATAACGCACATATGATTTTGCTTAAACTTATAAATTTAAAATCAGTCGCATGGGCACCTTTATTGCGTTGATTAGAGGATATCACACAGAACTACAAAGTATTAGTAAAGTGTGTCCAAGACTTTAGCCAACAAGCAGTGTACTGTGTACATCTCAAATGTCACGTGACGAATAATGTGCATTGCTAGTTATTTCATCGCTGATGCAATGTTTTATCTTCAGTTTTCCTATATGTTTTTGTATTCACACCTTAAAAACGTCATAATTCGCCATGACTCGCAAAGACATGAAGCTTGAGCTACGCTATTCATACTAAACCTTATAAGTGAATATCAATCACAGTATTAAGTATTAACTCTTCTTCTATAATTATTTTTTTCCCAAACACACCTAATTATAAAAGATAAATATATACTTCATCCGTTTTACATTTTATAATCGAGTGTACTATTAGTGAACGTCTCAAATTAATAGTTGACTTCAAAAATAAATAAGGAATGTAAATTAAGTTTATTATATCAACCTTATTTGAAGATATTATATTAACTAATCTAGACGATGAGGAATGGGTGTTCCGTGGCATGCTAGGTTGGGACAGGTAAACTTTCGTATCATTGAATGGATGGTTCGGAAGGATTTAGTACGGGGAGTACCTACTGTAAAGCATCCATCACAAGTATGTGAATGCTGCATGGTTGTGAAGCAAACGAGACAAGCGTTTCACAAAGAATCTCCTTGGCGAGCAAGTAAGCCCCTTGAACTAATTCACGTAGATTTGTGTGGCCCCATCACATCGTCTACAGTCGCAGGTAATCGTTATTTCATGCTATTAGTTGATGATTATAGACGATAAATATGGGTTTTCATGATCAAATCAAAGGATGAAGCCTTCACTACTTTCAAACGGTTTAAGGTTCAAGTAGAAAAGGAAAACTCACTTAAGTTAAAGGGATTAAGACAGATCGGGGTGGGTAATTTACTACTCATGAATTTGCAAGATTTTGTAGGCATCCTATTTCCCACAAATAATGTAAGTCCACCTCAAACTCCAGAACCTTCATTACCACTCACAGATGATTATACAACTGAGTCATCGATCGCATGGAAATCCCTCTGTGACTATCGGGCCGAATACTACAACACAACCTGAACAAGGTGAAAGTCCATCACACACCAGTCCGTGGTTTCCGAAGTCTGGCCGAAATGTATGCCAAAACAGAGCCTGTTGATTTGGAACCGGACGAATTATTACTCGTAGGAGACGAGCCTGCAACTTATAAAGAGGCAGCATGTGTACAGTCCTGCTGTGAAGCAATGAAAGCGCAGATGAGGTCAACTGAAAAGAACCAAACATGGGTGTTTAAAACAAAGAGAGATGCACAAGGTAATGTCGTAAAGCACAAGGCGCGCTTGGTGGCAAAGGGATATGTTCAGAGGCAGGGAGGACTATGAAGACGCATTCGCTGCAGTGGCTCGTATCAAAACCGTCCGATTACTACTCGCTTTAGCAGCAATGAAAGGCTGGACTGTGGGCTATTTAGATGTAAAGTCGGCTTTCTTGAACGGAGAATTGAGGGAGGAAGTATATGTAACTCAACAGGATGGTCTACGCCAAGCACCTCGAGCATGGACACTCGTCTAGTTAGAATTGGGTTTTCTAAAATGTTCTCAAGAGCAAGCAGTGTACAAACTCAACAACTCAAAAACTATTTTGATGTAGATGATTTGGTTTTTAGTGGTTTAAGTGGAGGACAAGTTGCAATATTCAAAGAAAAAAGATGCAGGTCTTTGAGATGATTGACTTGGGTCACTTAACATATTGGGGATCCAAGTTAGAGAAACTGAAATGGGTATTGAATTAAAACAAGATCCCCCTAGAACCAAAGTTCAGCTTGTCAAAGGATGCAGACGGAATTCGGGTGAACGCTACAGATTATCGTCGCCTCATTGGATGTGGACGATACCTAGTTCGCATGAGACCTGACCTTGCTTACTCAGTTGGGGTAGTTAGTCGATACATCAAAATGCGCCTAAAGAAAGTTATTTGGAGGAAGGAAAGAAAATCCTACGGTTCGTGAAGGGATATAAAGTCTTACAAAGACCTATCCGCGGCCAATACTCGGCTAACTAGCCCGGCCTGTTTGTAAAACAATATTTACACAACCTAAACAATATTTACGTCTGCGGGTTAAGGTTGTAAAGTTGTCATTCATTCGTAAAGAGTTAATATAAAATAAAATCGCAGTAATTTGGTGCATCATTAATAATGGGAAAAAGTTATATATTAATTGATAAAAGACATTGCTAACCAAACGATCTTGGTACATATTTAGTCTTAGTATCAGCTTATAAGTTTAGGGGGTAAAGTGTAACATTAGTAGAGTCTAAGTCGGTCACATGTGTATATATATACACATACATACGTGCGTGTTTAACAGAACACACAAAGGATTAAGAAGTCGACTAGTTTTTCACAGATCTGTATAAAGAGGATATAAAACCCTAATATTCATTCATCGTACTTTCGAACTAATCATCACCCTATGTCTCACCCTCGTCTAAAGTTATAGTGGTAGTTCAATTGATGAAAATCAGGTACAATCGTTTTTTATTAGTATCGGTATTATTCAAGATAAATGCGTATATTGTTTGCTACAAATAAATTGTGGATATTTTTTATTTTCACTTTTAATCTGAACAGGTTACACATTTGGTCCATACGGATCTTTACACATGTGATGTGGACGTGTCTCTAGCGCCTGTTAGACATATTGAAGACAAGGATCTTTTGCCGTGCCTTTTGCACAATATAATAAGATTACTAACAGTATGACCTAGCTTTTGACATTGCTTGATGTTAAAAGCAAAGCATAAAGACTTCATGCACGATGTTAGTGTCCATGAAGAGTCAGGAAGATAGCTACTTCCGTAATGTGACACATCAATAGCATTGATGAACGTTCTTGACAACTAGTATTACTTGTAATTACAGATCAATTGCTAACATTAATTCATTGATTTTTAATATTTCTATCTATAAATCAAGTGAAAGGGTGGGCGAGGTGTCATGGCATTCACAAAGCATCTAAGGGGGATTTAAATCGTATGTGTTATACGTAATAGTGATATTTCATTTGCACGTCACACAGCTAAACTAACCTTAATTAATATATATTATCTCTTTTCTTTTAACTATCTTAAGAATTCTAATTAATGGATGACATAAAAAAATGCATATTGTGGTGGTAATCAGTTCAACTTTTTTTTATTTTGGTAATTCTGTTTGTTTATTTTTTTACTAATTTATTTTCTACAGAGACCACCTATACTTCCCCCACTTAATAAAGTTTGAGGTGCTGCAAAAATTACAAGGTAGTATTTTTTCTGTAAACAAGTTTAAAACTTTTATTTAAAAGTATAACCAACATTAAGATGATTTACACTTAATGATGTAAATCATCTTAACTGTAAATCATCTTAATGTTGGTTATACTTTTAAACAAAGGTTTTAAACTTGTTTACAAAAAAATTACTACCTTGTAATTTTTGCAGCACCTCAAACTTCATTGAGTGGGGGAAGTATAGGTGGTCTCTCTAGAAAATAAATTAGTAAAAATAAACAAGCACAATTGCCAAAAATAAAAAAAGTTAAAACTAATTACCACCACCATATGCATGCATTTTTTATGTCATCCATTTATTAGAATCCTTATGTTAGTTAAAAGAAAAGAGATAACATATACTATTAATTAAGGTTAGTGTAGGTGTGTGACCTGCAAGTGAAATATCACCATTACGTATAACGCATACGATTTAAATCCCCCTTTAGATGCTTTGTAAATGCCATGGCACCTCGCCCACCCTTTCACCTGATTTTTAGATAGTAATGTTAAAAATTAAGGAATTAATGTTAGAAATTGATCTCTACGCTCAACTCAAACATACATTGTGCAAATAAAAGATATAAATATTACTTTAAGGATATAAATGTGTTTGAGTGTGAAAATAAATATTTACCAGTAATACTAGTTGTCTGAAACGTTCATCAATGCTATTGATGTGTGACATTACGGAAGAAGTTATTTTCCCTGATTCCTCATGGACAGTAACATCAAAAGGTGCATCGAAGTCTTCCTGCTTGACCTTGAGCACATGCAGTTTTTTTCCCTTAGTAAGTTCAACCGAAGTAAAAACATTTGTGCATTTAAATATCAAATATTAGAGAGCCTACTATTAACCCTTGTCTTCCATCCCTACGGCTTAAAGCAAGTCCCCCCGCCACCCCCATTTTTAACAAAAAAGAATCCAGCAATGTGAAAAGCTAGGTCATAGTATATTAAAAGTCACCAACAAGGTTATTTGATTATATTGTGCAAAAGGCGGGGCAAAAGATCTTTGTCTTCAATATGTTTGACACACGCTAGAGACAGGTTCACCAAATCTTGTGTAAAGCCCAGATGAATATGATCCATATGGATCAAATGTCTAACATGTTTAGATTAAACTCCAAATATCACATACAACACTATCTTTTATTCATATATATATATATATATATAAATATAAAATATAATTGTGTTTCACAAAATAAGAATATCTAGCTGCGAGTTCATTAGTTTTCTTGACAAACTCTTTGAGGGTGTTTATTTGTGCCACAAGATTAGCAATATCCTTTATCTGTAGGCTCAAGACAATTTAACAGTCTCCTAGCAATCAAGAAACAGTTTACCCTGTTTATCAAAAGATTAAAACTGAAGATAAAATTATTAAAGTAGTGAAAAAAATAAAAAAATAAAATAGGTATTTGTATGGCACGGTGCTCGCAACTGCTCACAAGAATCAGAATTAGTGACATAGTCCTTTTTTTAAGAGAAAATGTGTTAATGAAAAGAAGGATACCTACAGTTTGATAGTAAAATGGATTTAGAAGCATGAGAAGGTACATGTTATGAGATTAGTTGTTGGTATCTTGTTTTATGTTATATGAACTCTAAGCTTTTGCTTTCACTGATTTGACATTTATCCAAAAAGTATCGTGCAATACAACCAAGATTATACCTTCTATGGATGACAATGAATAGATACTATTGCTGTTGTGGTGTGAAAATATCTATTATGGATTAACGGACTGTTGTTGCCACCTCGAAGTTGTTAGTATCTCGTTTGGATGGCGGATGAGGGAATTAAGTTAAGTAAGTAGGCGGCCATATGTAATGCCTCGACCCAAAAGGTAGGTGGGAGGTGAGCTTGGAAAAGAAGGGTACGAATGACATTATTAATGGTACGTATCATCCGTTCTGATTTTCCATTTTGTTGAGAGGTCTTTGGGCAAGAGAATCGCATTTGAATGCCATTTCTAGCAAACTAATCAAGAAGGTTGGTGTTATCGAACTCACCACCGTGGTCACACTGAAAAGCCGCAGTATCACATTTAAACTGATTATTTACATAAGAACGAAAGTGTACGAACTTTTGGAAAACTTCAGATTTAGCACGTAAAGGATAAATCCACAAATAATGAGAATAATGATCAAGAAATAACACGTAATATTTGAAACCACCAGAACTAACAATAGGAGAAGTCCAAATATCTGAGTGAACAATCTCAAAAGGTCGAGTAACAATAGAATTTGAACTAGAAAACGGAAGTCTCACATGTTTGCCAAGCTGACAAGCATTACAAACATGTGGAGACCTCTCTTTATTACACGAAATATAACGACGAGAGACAAGAGAACGTAACACTTCGTTACCAGGATGTCCAAGGCGTTGGTGCCACATAGTGGGACTGACAGAAAGCAAAGCATGAGGGACAGGAGAAGGTTGGGTAACCGGATATAGATCTCCTGAACTGTCACATCTTAAAAGGATATGACGGGTCAAGAAATCTTTTACGGAGAAACCAAAGGCATCAAATTCAATAGTACAATTATTATCTTTGGTAAATTGACGAACAGAGATAAGATTTTTGATTATATTGGGAGTAACAAGTACATTATTTAAGTATAGAGGACGATTAAAGGTAGGTAAGATGCTATGACCAGTATTGGTGACGGGTATGGTTTTTCCATCACCAACACAGACAGATGGATATAAACATGTATTATAAACGGTATTTAAATTACTTGTATGCGAATTGAGATGAGATGATGCACCTGTATCCATATTCCATGTCGGATCCTGAGTACTAGTCATGGTGCTAAAAGCACTTGGAAACCAACTTGATTGTGTCGGAAGCATAAATGGAGCCGTGCCCAAAATACCCGCTGAAGACAACCTATTAGGTAACATATACGGATCCACCGGTGCATTCAACATATTCCTCCAGCAACCTTTTATCCTTTTTTTTTTCTTTGTCTGCTTTCTTCACATGTCACCAACAAGAAACAAAAAGGATAGATATATTTGATATTCTATCCCACGTCACCTACATGAAACAAGAATGGTAGATATATTTGATAATGAACCACAAACTTGTTTTTTTTTTTTTTTTTTTTTTCCTTGTGATTCTGCCGACGCTTTCTGTTTTTTTTTTTTTTTTTTTTTTTTCTTTGAAGATAACCGAGATAGAGAGATATTTTAGGGTAGAATCGATTTTGCTCTTGATACCATATTGGAATTGTGATTTTGATTGATTGATTTATTAAACATACCATTACAATATATAGTTCCTGATAGAATGTTCCAGATACGAAATAGGTCGGGCCTATCACTAATAATAAAGCCCAAGGCTTTTATGTAAATAATATATGACTAACAGATATATGATTTGATATTGTGCAGCAAAGAATGGCTTAGTCATGGATGCTGCCATAGTGCCATAAATGATATAAAATGCTCATGTCAAATGAATTAGTATGTCATCAGTGTATGTATCCTATGAAATATTTCCTAGATATATTGCTTATGAGCATAGGCCCATATATTTGCAGCCGTTTCATTTATATTTTCTGCAACGATTTCTGCATTCAACTTCTTCTGTATCTGGTAATGTGGTTCTATTTTTAACCCATGATGTGTGTTAGTTTATTGGTCCTTTAGTAAAAGTTTAGGCCTTTTGTCTAACCCACATGCTGTCTTAGAAAATACTTCTTAGGCACACAACCTTAAAAATTGGTTCGCTATATGCTCTCTCCAAAATATTTATTACGAAACATAGCCTAAAAATGAAAAGAATATCATACTAATCCTCACACGGCAAAACCTTCTTCAACTTTTTTTTATTATTATTCTGCAACACCGTAGAAAAAGACAATTTTACTCACCCAACCACTATATTCTCCTTGTGACTCGACTAATAAATTTACGCCCCATGAGGCCATGATGATGTTTGTTTTCATTCAACTGCGGGACAGGATACACATCACTTATCGTCCATTATTTTGCGATTTTCCTTTTCCGTTTTTGATAATATTTCCTCTTAAATTTATCTCTTTATTTTTCAAGTATGTAATACATTTTTCCTCTTGTCATATACCTGAGGATTAATCATGCTGCTAGTGACAATAGAGCAAGCCCCTCACTGTTGTGGTATCCCACCTGGTAGGATTGAATCCTGGAAAGCATACTAGCGTATAAGTATCGACGAAATGACAACTTAGAAAATACCGGAGCAGGAAGGAATCCGTGCCAAGCAAAGAGACAACTTAGAAAGATCTCCAGCTTTAGACAAATCATTCAGTCAATTCACAGTAATCTGTTACTTTCACTGCTGACATGCATTGGTTAAGCTATTCGTGATCAAGTATATAGTTATTTTTGTGCTGACATCAGCTTCTGAACTTCATATTGAAGAAGTAATTACGTTTTCTAGGTAAAATTTAAATTTGTGCGAAATAGTTGCGCAAACAATAATCTGTTAGTTGTAGTGATGGCAATGGCATCAGTGCATCACCAATGTATGTTTCACTTTACACCTCCATTAGTATCTGAGCTTACTTTCGAAATGGCTGCCAGACTTTCAATGAAATCAACTCAAGTTCGAATTGTGGGAGCAAATAAAGACAACGAAGATTCAGAAAAGACGGTTCTTATGATCAACTTGGTACCCCTTGGTGAAAAATTTGAAAACGTTCAATGAAACAAGTGCTTAATAAGTCCTCTCTTTTTGGCGATTATGAAGTTTTGTTCGTGAAGTATCCAGGTACCTCTATATTAAGACAGTGTGGGGAGGGTTTGGGCAAAAGTTCAAAACGAGTCTTTTTTCAGTGTTGGTAGAAATGGCTTGGGTTGACTCTAACACAATTCATTATCCAGTTAACCCATTTCTGTTGTTAGATGTTTCTTTTTATCCGTTTGCCAGAATGTATAAAACAAACCATCACTCATTAAGTTAAATTGGTCCAAACTAACAGGGTAGCAGGTTCGGGTTGAAACCGGCCCTTTCAGCAATTATTCACAGGCTGGATTGGTTAAAACGGCGTTCTTAAGTCACATCTATCGACTCAGCCCATAATTATAGTAAATTTCTTGAAACTTTCATGTCTACCGGATCAATTCGTTTGACTTTGAATGTCAAACTGAAGCTCATTTTAAATTATAGTCATAATCATTTGGTCGTTAATAGGTCTTCCTCCATCGCCACCTATGCCATCATCACTCAACGGGAATGGTGGACCATATGGTCACAGAAACAACGGCAGGGACATATAGCCCCTCGGTGTGGATATCAGTAAGCAAAGGTCTAGTAATAGGCTAAGTGGCGGCATAATTTCCATAATAGTTTTATCAGCAGTTGTAGCTTTGGTTCTAGTCACCGTTGGAAGGAGCCCAATCAGGACACACCCCACCAGCTACTTTACTATCCGTTACAAAACCATCAGCGGTTGGTGGATCAATAATAGGAAAGTAGGCCTGAGTTAGCTTCATTATCATTCCGGTCTAATATAGCTTATGAAGGAAAAAGCAACTGATAATTTTAATGAGTTAGGTGTTTTAGGTGAGGGCAGGTTTGGGCGTGTTTATAGTGGGGCCCTTTAAGATGGGACTAAAGTTGCTGTCAAGGTACTTAAACGTGATGATCAACACGGGGGTCGTGAATTCTTGGCAGAAGTTAAAATGCTTAGCCGAATACACCACAGGAATCTGGTGCGGTTGCTCGGCATTTGTACAGAGAAAAGAAACCGGTGTTTGGTGTATGAGCTAATCCCAAATGGAAGCGTTGAATCTCACCTTCACCGGTGTTTGGTGTATGAGCTAATCCCAAATGGAAGCGTTGAATCTCACCTTCACAGTATGAACCATTTGACTTGAAAAAGTCAACTAATTTGGCTCTTTCTGCCTTATTTCTATTTTTTGTTTAAGAAGATTGCTTGATATCATGTGAAAAATGAGCAAGTGTGGTATTAAATTTTTTTGACTTTTATAGTCAAACGTTTTTACTTTAACTTTGAATGAAGATGGTCTATAAATGGAGTGAAACTTTGGTTTTTTAGGGATTGATAAGGAAGTCGAACCACTGGATTGGGGGGGGGGGGGGGGGGGGGCACTTGAAGGTAGCTTTGGGTGCGCCTCGGGGGTTAGCTTACTTGCATGAAGATTCAAGCCCAAGAGTCTTACATAGAGACTTCAAGTCTCGCAACATTCTGCTAGAACATGACTTTACTCCTAAAGTTTCTGATTTTTGTTTGGCTCGATCCGCTTTAGATGAAGAAAACCAACATATTTCGACACGAGTCATGGGCACTTTCGGGTATGTTTTTCTCTCTAAAATGAGTACATTACATGTCATAGAGCTTTTTTCGTAGCACAAAAGCTGGATTATATTTCTTGGCTCGTTAGGGTTCTCCATGTCCAAATTTTCTTAAACTTCTTCTCATTTAGTTTTGGCTCCCAAGTATGCAATGACATGCCATCTTCTTGAAAAGAGTGACGTATATAGCTACGGAGTGGTACTCCTTGAGCTCCTAACAGGAAAAAAAACCGTCGACATGTCAATGCCATCGGGCCAAGAAAAATTTAGTTGCATGGGCCCATCCCCTCCTCCCAACACCAGAAGGTCTAAACTTACTTATTGATCCATCACTTTCCCCCGAAGTTCCATTCGACAGTATTGCTAAAGTAGCAGCAATAGCATCAATGTGTGTGCAGCCCAAATTATCTCACAGACCCTTTATGGGTGAGGGGGTTCAGCCCTTGAGTTTGGTGTGCGTGTGAAGAAACACGAGACTTGGGCTCAAGGAGTTGTAGCCAAGAGGATCTGACTTCCTTGGACTTTGATCCGCGGGCCAGTACAAACTCAGGCCATGGCCCAGACCCAGGCCCATCACATTCCACCTATCCAAGCTATGAATCTCCACTTAATGTGGAGAGTGGGTTTTCGGGACTTGGGCTAGATGTACCTTCGTATAGGATAACCTCAAGTTAAGGCCCATTGAGGCCTAGGAGACGTTTGCAGAGTTGGGAAAAGATGAAGAGATGTTCGAGTGGTAATATGAGTGATTATGGAGACTTTTTGAAGTTATTATCACGATCAAGTTGACTTTTTTGAGTGATATATAATGTCTCGGTTAGTAAGTAATTATCCTATCTTTTTTATTATCTGTTTATAATTATCTGTTTATAGATTAACCTACATTTATGCGATGACCACTACTCCAAAATGGATAATTTTCACCAAAGAAGGAATAAATTTATATCTAAACCCTTGAAAAATAGATAATTTATATCATATAAACTTAAAAACTTAAAATCATAACGTTAACATGTAAACAAAGACTCATTCTGCAATTCAAATTAGTCTAACAAGATAAACTTTAAAACAAGAATTTAAGGAACCAGATTAACTCAAAAAACAACACTCTTCGTTCTATAAATATAGACTTGTTTCCTCAACACCACATTAAACACAATCATTCACTTTTATTCGTACGTAAAGCTTTCAAAGATGGGTGTTGCAGGTGGAATAACATCTTCCGGGAATGCCAAAGCATAACCCGGAAAGCTCACATGCAAAGTTATCGGCTCATCTATCATGGCAGCGTGTGGTGGTTTGATATTCGGTTATGATATAGGGATTTCAGGAGGGGTGACATCTATGTCACCATTCTTGGAGGAATTTTTCCCGAGTGTCTATAATAAACAGTTAAATACTCAAGAATCTAGCAACCAATATTGCAAGTTTAATAGTGTTCCTTTAACCATGTTTACGTCGTCACTCTATATAGCTGCACTAGTCGCTACTGTGTAGCATCATTCACAACAAGGTCTTGTGGAAGGAAAGTCTCCATGCTTATTGGTGGTGCTGCTTTTTGCGTTGGCCGGGTCGCTTCTCAATGGTTTCGCGCAAGCCATATGGATGCTTATCGTTGGCCGTATACTTCTTGGTGTTGGCATTGGATTTGCTAATCAGGTAATTTGGTCTTATTACTTAATATATTTGTTAAGATTTCTTTTGGAGTTAAACATTAGTCTAATTAATAATTAGAATTTTTTTTAATTGGATATTCATGCCTGCATATATGGTAATACAGTTTGTAAACTATCAATTTTTTTCATATTTTTTTAGTAGATGTATGAATAAGTTGGAGTGATATATAATGTCTTTGTTAGTTAATTCTTCAAGAAATTAATGTTAACATCTCACCGCAATTTAGTGTATATCGATATGAAGGTTAATCAATGTAGATACAGTTAGGGTTTGTGATAGATTGTTACTAGATAAACAAACAGTAAAATTGGATTCTGATTATTGTATATGTTTTGTGTTTACAGTCCGTGCCTTTATATTTGTCCGAGGTGGCTCCATACAACTATCGTGGTGCTCTTAACGTAATGTTTCAACTCTCGATCACCATTGGTATTCTTTTTGCAAATGGTATAAATTAGGGAGTTTCCTTTATCAAGGGTGGATGGGGGTGGCGTTTGAGTTTGGGATTAGCTATTGTCCCAGCATTAGTGTTTGTCGTTGGCTCCTTATTATTGGATGATACACCAAACTCCCTTATTGAACGTGCTAAACGCCAATCAAAACAGCAGGTTGCTTTCTATGATTTTGTATATTACTAAGTGAAGGAACTGGTACATTCATTCATAGGTAACATATCTATAAATAGACTAACAAAATAAACGTGTCTATCCTAGAAACTAGGAAACAATCAAATACTTGCTAAAGAACAGGTAACCATGATCCTCTAACTTATGACCTAGTCATCCCATGATCTTTTACCATTTATCTAAATCAATTACTAAAATGCTTATTCAAGATTAAAGCCAACAGTGACCTCCAAAAAGCCAAAGAAAAATTACTAAAACTCCGGGGTGTAGACAACGTAG
Source organism: Glebionis coronaria (assembly GCA_025667525.1). Taxonomy (NCBI): domain Eukaryota; kingdom Viridiplantae; phylum Streptophyta; class Magnoliopsida; order Asterales; family Asteraceae; genus Glebionis; species Glebionis coronaria. The sequence continues at coordinate 62,155,427 of CM046875.1, forward strand.
ATGAAGAATTCAATGATCTTGTTGCAGCAAGTGAAGAATAAAAAAAGATTGAAGATCCATGGGGCAATCTTCGTAGAAGAAAGTATCGACCACAGTTAGTTTTCGCTGTCTTGATTCCCTTCTTCCAACAATTCACTGGAATGAACGTGTTTATGTTCTATGCTCCGGTTTTGTTTAAAACAATGGGATTTGGAGATAACGCTTCACTCTATTCCACTCTTATCACGGGATTCGTTAACTTTCTTGCAACTACGGTTTCAATCATGCTTGTCGACAAACTTGGAAGAAGAAGGTGGTGGTTTCTTCAAGGTGGTGCTCAAATGTTCTTTTGTCAGGTAAAAGAAAACTTTCTATATGCATTTATATTCACCTACGTTATTGTATTATGTAACGTTTAATTAGGAATACTTATTATATTTTCTTAATGTTAACTTTGTTTTGTAGATTGTGATTTCTATTGCAATCGCTTTGAAGTTTGGGGTAAACGGAAACCCGGGGCATCTAGAGACGTGGTATGCTATGCTTGTCGTCATTTGCATATGTATATACATTGCTGGTTTTGCATGGTCTTGGGGACCGTTAGGTTGGCTTGTGCCAAGTGAAATCTTCCCACTCGAGACCCGATCAGTAGCACAAAGTGTTAACGTCTCGGTTAACATGTTTTTCACTTTCATTATCGCACAAGTTTTCCTCCAAATGTTGTGTGGTATGAGGTGAATTATAATTCAAGTTTTTTTTAACTTATGTTTATAAAACAGCAAAAAATCCCTATAAACCCTTATTTTAGCATAAACTCAACCAACCAATCACAACCATCCATTTTTATCATGTAAAAAAAAAGTCATTTTTTAAAAATTAAATATCTCACAAACCGTTCATCTTTACGTAAAACAAAACATATCATCGCGACGAGAATTAAATCATCTATCTATCGAGGGGCACATGTATATACTTTCGACGAAATTTTTTTCGACTTTTTTTCTTAAGTCACGTCTGGAGAGAATTATATATGATTCGTCACGAAACATATATGATTCTCAGAAAATCATATATGATTCATATCACAAATCATATATGATTTTCTGAAAATCATATATGATTCGTCACGAATCATGATTCGTGACGAATCATATATGATTCTCTCCAGACGTGACTTAAGAAAAAAAATCGAAAAAAAAGTTCGTCGAAAGTATATACATGTGCCCCTCGATAGATAGATGATTTAATTCTCGTCACAATTGTGTATTTTTTTTTGGTTTGACGATTTACCGTTTGTGAGATATTTAATTTTTAAAAAAGTGGTGGGAATTGGGTTTTTGTAAAAATGGGTAATTATGATTGGTTGGATAGGTTTATGCTAATTTAAATGTTTATATAGATCTTAACTCTTATAAAACATTAGTAGCTATATATCTCTAACGTATATTTTTGTGACTGATCTCAGGTTTGGGTTATTTATCTTCTTCATGGTCTTTGTGGTCATCATAACGATCTTCATCTACATCTTCTTGCCTGAGACAAAGGGGATACCGATTGAAAATATGGCAGGAATTTGGGAGGAGCACTGGTATTGGAAAAGATTTGCTCCTGTTAAGAGTAAGGGCGATATAGAAATCGGAAAGGTTATGAAATATGATGATAAAGAATAGTTTCATCATTATACATACTAACTTTTGTTGAGTTGAAGTGTTATCTAGGATAGTTTAGGATCCAGATTTGGATTGTTAATGTGTTTGGAATCTCTTCTGTTTTGCAAGCACTTTTAATGAGTTACGGTTATAAAATGTTCTAACTGATTTCGTATTACCATCAGGTACTTCAGTTTTAGTCTAATTTTTCAAAAGTTTCGAGTTTGGCTCAAAATAACACCATACTTTTGGCAAATTTCGATAAGCGACCTTTATGTTAAACCAATTTTCATACATTTCTCAGGAAAGGCTCACTGTATGTTGTTTTCTTTAAGAGGCTTCAAGGATTTTTATTTAGCTCATAATTTTTTGCCTAGACCATTGCCGTTTAACAGTTTCCTTGCTGGCCTCTAAAAGTTCTTGAATCAAGTATAAAAGTACTGACAATAATAGTATATGGGTTGTTTCATTACACTTCAATTTCCGCCTGCTATCATGACATTTGGTTTGTTATCACTCTTTCAATTTATTCCTGCAAGATGCAATGTTGCAATATATGTTGTGCAAATGTGGCTTTACACATTCCATGTCTCTATTATGCCTAAATTCTAATAACATACTCTATAAACTGTGTTTTAATCATTGCACAGTTCTTAATTAACTTCTGAATTTATCATCCATCTGTATTTTAGGGTGATCGATTTATTGTCTAAAAGGGTTATCAGATTCACACAAGAATTTATCGATTGATAGATGATTATTCATATCAAATGACCTTAATCACCTCGTATTTAGTCTGATACTTTTTTTAACTATAAGGGACAATAATTTACTTGAAAGTAAACCGTCCCGCTCCTGGCCTCTACTCGAATTACTTATTCCGGCAATCTCCATTTTGCCTCCTCAAGTGAACTAATTTATTCAAAATAAAACCATGTAGCAACATGGGTATACAAACATAACAAATGCTAAAAATAGATCACATGCCCCATGATAAATCATCTTAACGGTAAATATTAAAAGGCAAAAATTATTCGAATTTTACATAGGATCTTTGCGAACGTATGATTCTATAGGATCCTTGATAAAATCTATTACAATCCGATTTTATATTTCTCGAATCATAAACTAAAAAAATATTAAAAATTTATTGTTATGCCTTGTACAATTATAAAAAACAACATTTTAATTTTTTTTTTAAATATTTCATAATTAAAATTTAGAACCACATTTTTATTAAATATTCATATATTTTTCTGTTAGTAATATATAATTATTTGTAAATCTATATAACAACCTTACCAAACACTATTAAGAAAACGACATTATAATAAGATTTTAAATTTCAATCTGATCTACGATCCTAACCTTGCAAAGACTAAAACAATTTTTAGAAGAATTCTGATCTTGACAACTTTGATATTTTGGATGGTGTCGATGTATTTTGGATGGTATAAAACAAAATCTTCACTTTTTTATTTTACGCATGGTTTACTTTTGATAAATTTTGTTTCAAAAGTGCTACGATAATATAAAATAGTAAAGTTATATTTTATTATAATCTTTTGATTTTAGAAATAACAAAACCACACAAAGTTTATAAATGGATTAGAAATTTAGAATCACATGTGGGCCCTACCTCATAGACCATTTTTCATGATTCTCTTAAACAAAACTCACTAAAATAATGCAAAGTCCATGATCTATACATCAATTTAATTTAATTTAGCAAACCCACAATAATTGTATGTTTTCTTTATTATAAAAAGTTTAAGAGTAAAGAATTAATTCATGTTTTCAGATAAAATACCCTTCATTCATGCGAAATTAGAAATTAAATGTCAAAAATATAAATTATGATAGTTATAAATATTTGGTCTGCGATTCTAAAAGATTATTTATTGTTATATTGAATAACGGATTTCTGTTGAGATATTGGTGTAAACTAAAAACGTTACTGGGCCACTTAAAATTTTGTTTCTTGTGACTTTTGTATTTAGTTTTGAGAAATGATACAATCATAAAGAGATTTTTATAATAAAAAATACAAAATGATGTGTTATAAATTTACTGATAATATTAAATTTATTTTTTAATTCTCTTTTTAGTATGCATTTACAAATTCATGACATATCATCTAGTAAACTCTTTTGAAAAAATCTTTTTAGAATCTCTTTAATTTTAGTCCATTTTTTACAAAAGTTTGGGGCTGGTAAAAAATGGAACACATGTTAGTCTCTTTTGTCCACTTACCGTTTATATGCAATGAGTTTAACACGTTTATATGCAATGAGTTTAACACCCTCGTAGAGATATTGTGAAATGACCAATATAGTCTTTATTTATTTTATTTTTTAATTATGATTATTTTCATTTAATTACATTTGTTTTTAATTCTCAATATTATTATTACTTTTATAAAATAAAAAAAAATCTAAACGAATTAAATTACCTTTCATCTCTAGTAGTATAGAGACACATTCATGAATCAGTAACACTTCTTTTTTGCTATCTTTGAATATATCAACTCCAAACGTGTGACGTGATCATTATTACAGATGATGATACAAACATGGATGATGATGTGATCTTTCCGGGTGTTTGGAGAAGAAAAGTTGAGGGATCAATAGGGACGATGATAAGGATGAAAGCTCACATGATCTCTAACTACCTAGAGAAAGGAGCTGCGAGGCCTCGATTAAAATGGTAATCTTCTACCAAGAAGTCGACTTTTTATTGTTGCCATTTATAACATCAAAACAAGTTTTCGTCCACATAGCTTAGTTTTCATTTATTGTTTTGTGTGTTTTACTTGGAACAGGTGGAATAAAACCCTTTAATACGTTTAATCACTAACACATGATTAACTTCTTTTCAAACTAAATAGAAAACACGAACATGTGCGCCTTATGTTTGTGATTACTATCAATAAAGCACATGCTAGATAATTTTAAATACGTGTGTTTATTTTTCGTATTTTGTTTTCTCGCATGTCCATTTTTATGATGTGTTGTCTAGATGAAATCGCCTAGAACTACAAAGGTAGTGAAGCCTCCAACAGTTTGATAAAATACATCCCAAATGTCGTGTAACAAGAGGTTTTAAATGTTCATAATCGATGTAATCTTGTATTTTCAATTTTACTAAATCTTTGTATATGTACGACATTTTAAGTATTATTCTTTGATCAGCCGAATAATCGCATGTATTTAACATTTTTAATTACGTAATTATTATTTTACATTTAATGTACAAATGTTACACGAAACACTCAATCACAATATCGAAAACATAATCATATCCAACTAGAAAAACGCGTTATTATGCACGAATGTGCGCCTAGTTTTCATTATCGACAACCGCGGCCCGTGAGGAGTCATTCAAATGTCATTGTTGTCACAACCCTGTTTTGGATGGTCATCGAAGGTCCGTCAGATATATATATTATGGATTTTGTACATAAGCATAAAATACAATACACTAAACTTTTTGATTTTTTTTGTTTTTCTGTTTCTTAGTAAAAATTGTTCCAAAAGTGCTGGTATAAAATATTTATTTTAATCTTTTGATAAATTATAAAACGCTATAAAGTTTTTAAATGGGCTAGAGTTATGTGTGGACGCTTTTCATGATCCATTTGACAATAACTAACTAAAATAATGCAAATTTCGTGATATGTAACAACAAACTCACACCAATTTAATTTAACATAATCAACAATAATGGTATGTTTTCTTATTATAAAGAGTTCCACAGTGAATGATTGTATTTGTCTTTCATTTATCTAGAATAAAATGTCAAAAGATATGTATTGTCACATTTGGTTTGCGAATAAAAAAGAGTATATATGGTTGTATTCCATAATGTATTCTCGTTTGAGATATTGGTGTGAACTAAAAACATTACAAGCTAAATATAGTTTTGGTTCTTGTAGTTTGTCGGGTATTTCAGTTTTAGTTTAGGCTCTTGTTGGTGAGGGTTTAAAGTATGGAAAATGGAGAAGATGAAGAGTGGTGTGTTTGTCGAAGGCGTGTCACGTCTTGGTATCTCGTTGGAAGTTGTGTGGTGGGTGGTAACTGATGGCCGAGAAATATGGGGGATCGGAAAGAACAAGAAAGAGTGTGAGAGTATCTAAAGTGCTGTTTCTTTTTAGATTAATGGGCCCTTAACTAATGAATCCTAACTCAGACGAAAAAATTGTGTGTTTCTTTTTTGATTTATTTTATATTAGAGTCTAATTGTGGAAGAAATAAAAAACCAACTCATCCCAATTCGGACACAACAAGGGAGTAATATTTATCATATTAGACAATGTTGACCTTATCTTCTCTCTCTTTCCAATCAAAATCACTTATTCTTTTTTTTACAATCAAACACCACTGTTCTTTGACTTTACCATCTCTCCAAAATAATTAGTGGTTCAAAATCACATTTTCTACCACGTGACATCACCACATCGTCACTTCCTTGTTACCATGGCCAACACATTCTCGAATGAGACAAGATATTAGTTGAACAAGAGAATGGAAAAGCATTTTCATGATACTGAGTACATAATATTTTCACTTTGTATTCAGTTTCAACAAGCTGGTGTAATTGATATTTTTTTAACTAAAGTGATGTAATTGATTGCCTGGTTGGTTTTTGTAAATGATTATGATAGTTGCTTTTAATTGTTATGGGTCAATCTTTTTTTTAGTGAAGAGAAACTAAACCTTAGAGCATCCATTATGATAAACTTTTCTATAAGTTTATAAGTGTGTTATAACATTAATTTCTAAACTTTTTTTGTTTTATAAACCTATTTCTACTCTGGATAAAACCTCATCAAAATTTATAAACCTTTAACATAATCGAATGTATTAATATATGAAGAGGTTCAACATTCTAGACCTCTTCTTGCCACATCATCTTGAAATAGATGTTCACTATGGTTTAAAACATTTTAGACATCTTCAAAACTTTATAAACTTATGTATGAACCACCAAAGTGGATGCCCTTAGAATGCTTAATTATTGTTATGTAAGTTTTGGGTCGTGAAGGTTGTGTTTTATTTTGGTTTCAGATCTATAATTTAGATTATACGTGGATGGATTTATTAGTTTGTTTAAAATTTGTATTGAGCTAATCTTTTAAATCCGAAAAATTATTTATTCTAATGTTCATTCCACAAAGAAAAAGAGAGGTGGTTTGAGTTTTAGTTACTGTTCTTGTTGAGTTTCAAATTATTGTTACTGTTTCAGTCGAAAAAAAGGAAAAGGGTATTAATTCTAGACTTCAGCTGCTAAAAACAACTAAGGGTGCGTTTGGTATGTTAGTCGGAATCACTAAATGTATGATTTTGATTGGAGCCATGTATGTGATTGTGATATCAAATGTATTATTGTTGTTTGGTATAAAATATTCGGTAACGGTATCACATTTAATAAATCTATTTAAATACTCAAATTTAATTATTTGTATGGTAGAAATAATATAATATGTGAGCTCCACGGGAATGGTTAGCAAAAGTCACCTCTACCCATTAGTATGGATCTATCATTCTTGATATCATAATTTGTCTATAAATTTTCAACCAAACATTTAGAATGACTATCATTGTCATTGTTTGATTCCAATATTGACTACGCAAACACACCCTAAATTTAAAATCAATATTTTATTCCTGTATCTACTTTTAATTTTTAGCCCATATACCACCATAGATGCTTAGGGATAAAACCTCATGGCCCATTAATGCTGGGCTCAAAGACCCTCGTTGCTAACGTTCTAACTAAAAATAATACTAACCACTCTTAAAACAGTAAGCTAGAAACAGAAAGCAAATCCTGATATCTTTAAAAAAATAAAGTTAACTTGAATTTCAACCGAAAAACACAAACTAACAGCGGCTGAAAACCCAACACAACGAAGCACTGATTTTCAAAACTTGCTTATTTTGCAAAGACATACTCCTTTCGTCCCAAATTAATAATCCTCGATAAAAAAACACATTGTTTTAAAAGATAGTGTTGTATGTGATATTCGGAGTTTAAGGTTACACATTTGATCCATATGGATCTTTACATTACACAGGTGATGTAGACGTGTCTCTAGGGTCTGTTAGACATATTGAAGACAAGGATCATTTGCCTTTTAATATACTATGACCTATCTTTTGACATTGCTTGATTCTTTTTTGTTAAAAATGGGGTGGCCGGGGGACTTGCTTTAAGCACAAAGACTTCATGCACCTTTTGATGTTAGTGTCCATAAAGAGACAGGAAGATAGCTACTTCCGTAATGTGACATATCAATAGCATTGAGAACGTTCCAGACAACTAGAATTACTTGTAAGTATTTATTTTCACACTTATACACATTTATATTCTTACTATAATATTTATATCTCTATTTGCACAATGTATGTATGAGTTAAGCGTACAAATCAGTTGCTAACATTAATTCCTTGATTTTTAACATTTCTATCTATAAATCAAGTAAAAGGGTGGGCGAGGTGTCATGGCATTCACAAAGCATCTAAAGGGATTTAAATCATATGTGTTATACGTAATGGTGATATTTCATTTGCAGGTCACACAGCTAAACTAACCTTAATTAATATATATTATCTCTTTTCTTATAACTATCTTAAGGATTCTAATAAATGGATGACATAAAAAAATGCATATTGTGGTGGTAATTAGTTCAACTTTTTTTTTATTTTGGTAATTCTGTTTGTTTATTTTTTACTAATTTATTTTCTACAGAGACCACCTATACTTCTCCCACTCAATGAAGTTTGAGGTGCTGCAAAAATTACAAGGTAGTATTTTTTTTAAACAAGTTTAAAACTTTTGTTTAAAAGTATAACCAACATTAAGATGATTTACACTTAATGATGTAAATCATCTTAACTGTAAATATTAAAAGGCAAAAATTATTCGAATTTTACATAGGATCTTTGCGAACGTATGATTCTATAGGATCCTTGATAAAATCTATTACAATCCGATTTTATATTTTTCGAATCATAAACTAAAAAAATATTAAAAATTTATTGGTTATGCCCTGTACAATTATAAAAAACAACATTTTAATTTTTTTTTTAAATATTTCATAATTAAAATTTAGAACCACATTTTTATTAAATATTCATATATTTTTCTGTTAGTAATATATAATTATTTGTAAATCTATATAACAACATTACCAAACACTATTAAGAAAACGATATTATAATAAGATTTTAAATTTCAATCTGATCTACGATCCTAACCTTGTAAAGACTAAAACGATTTTTAGAAGAATTCTGATCTTGACAACTTTGATATTTTGGATGGTGTCGATGTATTTTGGATGGTATAAAACAAAATCTTCACATTTTTATTTTACACATGGTTTACTTTTGATAAATTTTGTTTCAAAAGTGCTACGATAATATAAAATAGTAAAGTTATATTTTATTATAATCTTTTGATTTTAGAAATAACAAAACCACACAAAGTTTATAAATGGATTAGAAATTTAGAATCACATGTGGGCCCTACCTCATAGACTATTTTTCATGATTCTCTTAAACAAAACTCACTAAAATAATGCAAAGTCCATGATCTACACATCAATTTAATTTAATTTAGCAAACCCACAATAATTGTATGTTTTCTTTATTATAAAAAGTTTAAGAGTAAAGAATTAATTCATGTTTTCAGATAAAATACCCTTCATTCATGCGAAATTAGAAATTAAATGTCAAAAATATAAATTATGATAGTTATAAATATTTGGTCTGCGATTCTAAAAGATTATTTATTGTTATATTGAATAACGGATTTCTGTTGAGATATTGGTGTAAACTAAAAACGTTACTGGGCCACTTAAAATTTTGTTTCTTGTGACTTTTGTATTTAGTTTTGAGAAATGATACAATCATAAAGAGATTTTTATAATAAAAAATACAAAATGATGTGTTATAAATTTACTGATAATACTAAATTTATTTTTTAATTCTCTTTTTAGTATGCATTTACAAATTCATGACATATCATCTAGTAAACTCTTTTGAAAAAATCTTTTTAGAATCTCTTTAATTTTAGTCTATTTTTTACAAAAGTTTGGGGCTGGTAAAAAAATGGAACACATGTTAGTCTCTTTTGTCCACTTACCGTTTATATGCAATGAGTTTAACACGTTTATATGCAATGAGTTTAACACCCTCGTAGAGATATTGTGAAATGACCAATATAGTCTTTATTTATTTTATTTTTTAAATTATGATTATTATCATTTAATTACATTTGTTTTTAATTCTCAATATTATTATTACTTTTATAAAATAAAAAAAATCTAAACGAATTAAATTACCTTTCATCTCTAGTAGTATAGAGACACATTCATGAATCAGTAACACTTCTTTTTTGCTATCTTTAAATATATCAACTCCAAACGTGTGACGTGATCATTATTACAGATGATGATACAAACATGGATGATGATGTGATCTTTCCGGGTGTTTGGAGAAGAAAAGTTGAGGGATCAATAGGGACGATGATAAGGATGAAAGCTCACATGATCTCTAACTGCCTAGAGAAAGGAGTTGCGAGGCCTCGATTAAAATGGTAATCTTCTACCAAGAAGTCGACTTTTTATTGTTGCCATTTATAACATCAAAACAAGTTTTCGTCCACATAGCTTAGTTTTCATTTATTGTTTTGTGTTTTTTACTTGGAACAGGTGGAATAAAACCCTTTAATACGTTTAATCACTAACACATGATTAATTTCTTTTCAAACTAAATAGAAAACACGAACATGTGCGCCTTATGTTTGTGATTACTATCAATAAAGCACATGCTAGACAATTTTAAATACGTGTGTTTATTTTCTGTATTTTGTTTTCTCGCATGTCCATTTTTATGATGTGTTGTCTAGATGATCGCTTAGAACTACAAAGGTAGTGAAGCCTCCAAGAGTTCGATAAAATACATCCCAAATGTCGTGTAACAAGAGGTTTTAAATGTTCATAATCGATGTAATCTTGTATTTTCAATTTTACTAAATCTTTGTATATGTACGACATTTTAAGTATTATTCTTTGATCAGCCGAATAATCGCATGTATTTAACATTTTTAATTACGTAATTATTATTTTACATTTAATGTACAAATATTACACGAAACACTCAATCACAATATCGAAAACATAATCATATCCAACTAGAAAAACGCGTTATTATGCACGAATGTGCGCCTAGTTTTCATTATCGACAACCGCGGCCCGTGAGGAGTCATTCAAATGTCATTGTTGTCACAACCCTGTTTTGGATGGTCATCGAAGGTCCGTCAGATATATATATTATGGATTTTGTACATAAGCATAAAACACAATACACTTTAAACTTTTTGATTTTTTTTGTTTTTCTGTTTCTTAGTAAAAATTGTTCCAAAAGTGCTGGTATAAAATATTTATTTTAATCTTTTGATAAATTATAAAACGCTATAAAGTTTTTAAATGGGCTAGAGTTATGTGTGGCCGCTTTTCATGATCCATTTGACAATAACTAACTAAAATAATGCAAATTTCGTGATATGTAACAACAAACTCACACCAATTTAATTTAACATAATCAACAATAATGGTATGTTTTCTTATTATAAAGAGTTCCACAGTGAATGATTGTATTTGTCTTTCATTTATCTAGAATAAAATGTCAAAAGATATGTATTGTCACATTTGGTTTGCGAATAAAAAAAGGTATATATGGTTGTATTCCATAATGTATTCTCGTTTGAGATACTGGTGTGAACTAAAAACATTACAAGCTAAATATAGTTTTGGTTCTTGTAGTTTGTTGGGTATTTTAGTTTTAGTTTAGGCTCTTGTTGGTGAGGGTTTAAAGTATGGAAAATGGAGAAGATGAAGAGTGGTGTGTTTGTCGAAGGCGTGTCACGTCTTGGTATCTCGTTGGAAGTTGTGTGGTGGGTGGTAACTGATGGCCGAGAAATATGGGGGATCGGAAAGAACAAGAAAGAGTGTGAGAGTATCTAAAGTGCTGTTTCTTTTTAGATTAATGAGCCCTTAACTAATGAATCCTAACTCAGACGAAAAAATTGTGTGTTTCTTTTTTGATTTATTTTATATTAGAGTCAAATTGTGGAAGAAATAAAAAACCAACTCATCCTAATTCGGATACAACAAGGGAGTAATATTTATCATATTAGACAATGTTGACCTTATCTTCTCTCTCTTTCTAATCAAAATCACTTATTCCTTTTTTTACAATCAAACACCACTGTTCTTTGACTTTACCATCTCTCCAAAATAATTAGCGGTTCAAGATCACATTTTCTACCACGTGACATCCCCACATCGTCACTTCCTTGTTACCATGGCCAACACATTCTCGAATGAGACAAGATATTAGTTGAACGAGAGAATGGAAAAGCATTTTCATGATATTGAGTACATAATATTTTCACTTTGTATTCAGTTTCAACAAGCTGATGTAATTGATATTTTTTAACTAAAGTGATGTAATTGATTGCCTGGTTGGTTTTTGTAAATGATTATAATAGTTGCTTTTAATTGTTATGGGTCAATCTTTTTTTAGTGAAGAGAAATTAAACCTTAGAGCATCCATTATGATAAACTTTTCTATAAGTTTATAAGTGTGTTATAACATTAATTTCTAAACTTTTTTTGTTTTATAAACCTATTTCTACTGTGGATAAAACCTCATCAAAATTTATAAACCTTTAACATAATCAAATGTATTAATATATGAAGAGGTTCAACATTCTAGACCTCTTCTTGCCACATCATCTTGAAATAGATGTTCACTATGGTTTAAAATATTTTAGACATCTTCAAAACTTTACAAACTTATGTATGAACCACCAAAGTGGATGCCCTTAGAATGCTTAATTATTGTTATGTAAGTTTTGGGTCGTGAAGGTTGTGTTTTATTTTGGTTTCAGATCTATAATTTTGATTATACGTGGATGGATTTATTAGTTTGTTTAAAATTTGTATTGAGCTAATCTTTTAAATCCGAAAAATTATTTATTCTAATGTTCATTCGACAAAGAAAAAGAGAGGTGGTTTGAGTTTTAGTTACTGTTCTTGTTGAGTTTCAAATTATTGTTACTGTTTCAGTCGAAAAAAAGGAAAAGGGTATTAATTCTAGACTTCAGCTGCTAAAAACAACTAAGGGTGCGTTTGGTATGTTAGTCAGAATCACTAAATGTATGATTTTGATTGGAGCCATGTAAGGGATTGTGATATCAAATGTATTATTGTTGTTTGGTATAAAATATTCGGTAACGGTATCACATTTAATAAATCTATTTAAATACTCAAATTTAATTATTTGTATGGTGGAAATAATATAATATGTGAGCTCCACGGGAATGGTTAGCAAAAGTCACCTCTACCCATTAGTATGGATCTATCATTCTTGATATCATAATTTGTCTATAAATTTTCAACCAAACATTTAGAATGACTATCATTGTCATTGTTTGATTCCAATATTGACTAAACAAACACACCCTAAATTTAAAATCAATATTTTATTCCTGTATCTACTTTTAATTTTTAGCCCATATACCACCATAGATGCTTAGGGATAAAACCTCATGGCCCATTAATGCTGGGCTCAAAGACCCTCGTTGCTAACGTTCTAACTAAAAATAATACTAACCACTCTTAAAACAGTAAGCTAGAAACAGAAAGCAAATCCTGATATCTTTAAAAAAATAAAGTTAACTTGAATTTCAACCGAAAAACACAAACTAACAGCGGCTGAAAACCCAACACAACGAAGCACTGATTTTCAAAACTTGCTTATTTTGCAAAGACATACTCCTTTCGTCCCAAATTAATAATCCTCGATAAAAAAATACATTGTTTTAAAAGATAGTGTTGTATGTGATATTCAGAGTTTAAGGTTACACATTTGATCCATATGGATCTTTACATTACACAGGTGATGTAGACGTGTCTCTAGGGTCTGTTAGACATATTGAAGACAAGGATCTTTTGCCTTTTAATATACTATGACCTATCTTTTGACATTACTTGATTCTTTTTTGTTAAAAATTGGGTGGCCGGAGGACTTGCTTTAAGCACAAAGACTTCATGCACCTTTTGATGTTAGTGTCCATAAAGAGTCAGGAAGATAGCTACTTCCGTAATGTGACACATCAATAGCATTGAGAACGTTCCAGACAACTAGTATTACTTGTAAGTATTTATTTTCACACTTATACACATTTATATCCTTACTATAATATTTATATCTCTATTTGCACAATGTATGTATGAGTTGAGCGTACAAATCAGTTGCTAACATTAATTCCTTGATTTTTAACATTTCTATCTATAAATCAAGTGAAAGGGTGGGCGAGGTGTCATGGCATTCACAAAGCATCTAAAGGGATTTAAATCGTATGCGTTATACGTAATGGTGAAAAGAGGCAACTTAGAAAGATCTCCAGCTTTATTTTGGTGAAAAGAGGCAACTTAGAAAGATCTCCAGCTTTAGACAAATCATTCAATCAATTCACAGTAATCTGTTACTTTCACTGCTTACATGCATTGGTTAAGCTATTCGTGATCAAGTATATAGTTATTTATGTGCTGACATCAGCTTCTGAACTTCATATTGAAGAAGTAATTACCTTTTCTAGGTAAAATTTAAATTTGTGCGAAATAGTTGCGCAAACAATAATCTGTTAGTTTTAGTGCTGGCAATGGCATCAGTGCATCACCAATGTATGTTTCACTTTACACCTCCATTAGTATCTGAGCTTACTTTCGAAATGGCTGCCGGACTTTCAATGAAATCAACTCAAGTTCGAATTGTGGGAGCAAATAAAGACAACGAAGATTCAGAAAAGACGGTTCTTATGATCAATTAGTTACCCCTTGGTGAAAATTTTGAAAACGTTCAATGAAACAAGTGCTTAATAAGTCCTCTCTTTTTGGCGATTATGAAGTTTTGTTCGTGAAGTATCCAGGTACCTCTATATTAAGACAGTGTCAGGAGGGTTTGGGCAAAATTTCAAAACGAGTCTTTTTTCAGTGTTGGTAGAAATGGCCTGGGTTGACTCTAACACAATTCATTATCCAGTTAACCCATTTCTGTTGTTAGATGTTTCTTTTTATCCGTTTTCCAGAATGTATAAAACCAACCATCACTCATTAATAGTTAAATTGGTCCAAACTAACATGGTAGAAGGTTCGGGTTGAAACCGGCCCTTTCAGCAATTATTCACAGGCTGCATTGGTTAAAACGGCGTTCTTAAGTCACATCTATCGACTCAGCCCATAATTATAGTAAATTTCTTGAAACTTTCAGATCTACCGGATCAATTCGTTTGACTTTGAATGTCAAACTGAAGCTCTTTTTACATTATAGTCATAATCATTTGGTTGTTAATAGGTCTTCCTCCATCGCCACCTATGCCATCATCACGCAACGGGAATGGTGGACCATGTGGTCACGGAAACAACGGCAGGGACGTAAAGCCCCTCGGTGTGGATATCAGTAAGCAAAGGTCTAGTAATAGGCTAAGTGGCGGCATAATTTCCATAATAGTTTTATCAGCAGTTGTAGCTTTGGTTCTAGTCTCCGTTGGAAGGAGCCCAATCAGGACACACCCCACCAGCTACTTTACTATCCGTCACAAAATCATCAGCGGTTGGTGGATCAATAATAGGAAAGTAGGCCTGAGTTAGCTTCATTATCATTCCGGTCTAATATAGCTTATGAAGGATCTGCAAAGACGTTCAGCTCCAGTGATATGGAAAAAGCAACTGATAATTTTAATGAGTTAGGTGTTTTAGGTGAGGGCGGGTTTGGGCGTGTTTATAGTGGGGCCCCTGAAGATGGGACTAAAGTTGTTGTCAAGGTACTTAAACGTGATGATCAACACGGGGGTCGTGAATTCTTGGCAGAAGTTAAAATGCTTATCTGAATACACCACAGGAATCTGGTGCGGTTGCTCGGAATTTGTACAGAGAAAAGAAACCGGTGTTTGGTTTATGAGCTAATCCTAAATGGAAGCGTTGAATCTCACCTTCACAGTATGAACCATTTAACTTGAAAAAGTCAACTAACTTGGCTCTTTCTGCCTTATTTCTATTTTTTGTTTAAGAAGATTGTTTGATATCATGTGAAAAATCAGCAAGTGTGGTATTAAATTTTTTTGACTTTTTATAGTCAAACGTTTTTACTTTAACTTTGAATGAAGATGGTCTATAAATGGAGTGAAACTTTGGTTTTTTAGGGATTGATAAGGAAGTCGAACCACTGGATTGGGGGGGGGGGGGCACTTGAAGGTAGCTTTAGGTGCGGCTCGGGGGTTAGCTTACTTGCATGAAGATTCAAGCCCAAGAGTCATACATAGAGACTTCAAGTCTAGAAACATTCTTCTAGAACATGACTTTACTCCTAAAGTTTCTGATTTTTGTTTGGCTCGATCCGCTTTAGATGAAGAAAACCAACATATTTCGACACGAGTCATGGGCACTTTCGGGTATGTTTTTCTCTCTAAAATGAGTACATTACATGTCATATTTAAAGCTCGTTAGGGTTCTCGATGTCCAAATTTTCTTAAACTTCTTCTCATTTAGTTTTGGCTCGCAAGTATGCAATGACAGGCCATCTTATTGAAAAGAGTGACGTATATAGCTATGGAGTGGTACTCCTTGAGCTCCTAACAGGAAAAAAAACCATCGACATGTCAATGCCATCGGGCCAAGAAAAATTTAGTTGCATGGGCCCATCCCCTCCTCCCAACACCAGAAGGTCTAAACTTACTTATTGATCCATCACTTTCCCCCGAAGTTCCATTCGACAGTATTGCTAAAGTAGCAGCAATAGCATCAATGTGTGTGCAGCCCAAATTATCACGCACACCCTTTATGGGTGAGGGGGTTCAGCCCTTGAGGTTGGTGAGCAACGAGTGTGAAGAAACACGAGACTTGGGCTCAAGGTGTTGTAGCCAAGAGGATCTGACTTCCTTGGACTTTGATCCGCTGGCCAGTACAAACTCAGGCCATGGCCCAGACCCAGGCTCATCACATTCCACCTATCCAAGCTATGAATCTCCACTTAATGTGGAGAGCGGGTTTTCGGGTCATGGGCTAGATGTACCTTCGTATAGGATAACATCAAGTTAAGGCCCATTGAGGCCTAGGAGACGTTTGCAGAGTTGGGAAAAGATGAAGAGATGTTCGAGTGGTAATATGAGTGATTATGGAGACTTTTTGAAGTTATTATCACGATCAAGTTGACTTTTTTGAGTTGTTTTTCTTTACTTTGACCATGGTCATCCCAACCCGTCGGGTTTGCAGCCATATTGTAGAATGAGATGTACAGAATAAGTGTTGCATTGTATTAGGAATGTATTATCTTGGTATAGTTGTAAATACAAACTGCAGCAACAAATACAAGAGGTTTGGTTTGGGTTTGTATTAGGTAGTAATCTTTGTGTAATTTTTTTGAAGTTTTGTGCATCATCAGGTAGAAAAAAATTAGCTTCTGGTTGATCACTCGGGATTGTTCATCAGTATCGAGTAGAGAAAACTTTTCAAATTCTGTTGTTTGGCTCATTAATCAGAATTTGGTATAAAATAATACTGATACAATATAATCGAAGAAATAGTGTTGAATAATATAACGCAGTTATAATTAGGCATTTCCTCACAAAAGGTTACAAGATGGGCAGCAAAATCGCCTCATATAGGAAATTGTAAGCCTCTCAAGAGAATTTTTCTTGCAGAAAGAGAGGCTATGGCTTCTGATGAAAGCTGGTACTCTGGTGCATGGGCTACAATAACGAGCTTATCCGCTATTGTTGCTCCCTGAGATTATATACTCAATGTATTAAGCACAAGCAAAATGAGCAAAAATATGTATTTACATACGCAAAAGATAAAGTATCTCGTTAGCATTAAAATACAACTCAAATTCTTATAGTGTCCACTTTTGTCTAAAGAAAATTTTCTTTTGTTTGATTCTTTCTTTTCCATTCTGCCAATTTAACAGACTTCCATGGTCTTATTTGCCCTACTCTTTAGCTTATTTCTTGATATGAGCAAGAACATATTCTACAGTAACTGATATACATGTTTTCCTGACAATAACTCGGTGACTTGGCGCATTGTTGGCCTTTCCTGCGGATTGGAGTTCAAACATGCCCGTGATACATTCAAAATTAAGTGAGCTAGTTTCTCAACTAGTGATGATGGTCGCGGAATCCGTTTATCTCCTATATTGGCTAGCAATAGATCATCAGTAGACAATGTTGGTAGGGATGATACAAGCTCTCCAGGAAGCTTTCCCATAATCACTTCTAGGGTAACAACTCCAAAACTAAACACATCACATTTCTCTGTCGCCGTCATCGTATAAGCAAGCTCTACAAGGAGGAAACACGAGATTAGAATAAAAAAAATGTTATATCAGACTGTGATCATATAGATAAAGCTGAAACTAGAGAAGACGCATGTATATATAACTTAAAAATACATGGTTGTTACCTGGCGCAATATAGCCATTGGTGCCTACAACCGCAGTCCAATTGGATGAATCCAGATATAGAAGCTTCGCTGTTCCAAAATCCGAGATATGTGCAATATTAGCCCAACCATTCGCTACAGCCCTAACAATTCTTACCCTTTTCAGCCAACCCATTTCCGTTGCCGTGATATCGCTACTTAAGAGCGATTTTAGACTCCTTCTCAAGAGATTCGAAAATAAAAAATGAGTGTCGAGCATGGAAGCAGTATCCGTAGAGTTTAACTATGTTTTATGCCTAATATTTGTTAATGCTCGTGATACATTTTTAGCATTTTCTTTGCGGCATGTATCAACATTTTTCAATTGCATTTGATCATTTTACGATTTATGCGTAAATGTTACACGAAACACTCAGTCACAACATCGTAGCTATAAATGTTTACAGTTAAAAAGTAACAAAACGCCAGAGTTTACAAATGGACTAGAATTGCATGTGAGCATAACTTGGCTCACAGTTATTTTCATGATCAACTTTTTAAATAACTAACTAAAATAATGCAAAGCCCGTGATCTTTACGAAAAAAACTCACACCAATTTAATTTAACAAAATCAACAATAATTGTATGCTTTCTTATTACTATAAACACTTCCATGTGAATGATTGTTTCAGATAAAATACTCCTCATTTAGATGGAAGAAAACCTCCAAAGATATAATATATGATTGCTATAAACATTTTGTTGTGTATCTAAAAGAGTATTTATTGTTATATTCGATGGCGGGTTCTTGTTTGAGATATTGGTGTGAACTAAAAACATTACGAGGTAATTGCAGTTTTGATTCTTGTATCCTATACGTAAATTTATCATTACTCTACAAAATATAGCACTAAGCTTGATACATGGTAACAACTTACTTACTATTTTTGTTTGGCTTGTATTTTCAATATTAGTTGATCATTAAGCTATGTTTTAAGGTAGATGATATTTACACGTAACAAAATTGATTCATACACATAAACCTGACTTTACTTATTCCTCGTGCCTCCTAAGTTCATCATATAGGTTTGTGTTTCTATGCAAGTGACTGATTTATTATTCCTTTTACACGAGTTAAATCAGCCTTAAATCAAGAGTTGCATAGAAAATTCCGATGTGAAATATCATATTAATCATTCAATTCGATATATCAGCCTTAAACCAAAATATTTGCGGCATATTGCTCATTATTATTTGCGGCATACATCTATGTCACCATTAGCCATACATATATATTGTACTTATCCTATCTTTTTTACTACAAAAGGATGGTACGCTGAATTAAAATACGATATTTTAAGTTAGTAAGTACTTATCCTATCTTTTTTATTATCTGTTTATAGATTAACCTACATTTATGCATGGTGACCACTACTCCAAAATGGATAATTTTCACCAAAGAAGGAATAAATTTATATCTAAACCCTTGAAAAATAGGTAATTTATATATAGCGTAATAAACTTAAGAGTAAAGTGCAAAAATCATAATGTTAACATATAAACAAAGACTCATTCTGCAATTCAAATTAGTCTAACAACATAAACTATAAAACAAAAATTTAAGGAAGAACCAGATTAACTCAAAAAACAACACTCTTGTTCTATAAATATAGGCTTGTTTCCTCAACACCACATTATACAATCATTCACTTTTATTCGTACGTAAAGCATTCAAAGATGGGTGCAGGTGGAATAACATCTTCCGGAAGCATATCCCGGAAAGCTCACAGGCAAAGTTATCGGTTCATCTATCATGGCAGCGTGTGGTGGTTTGATATTCGGTTATGATATAGGGATTTCAGGAGGGGTGACATCTATGTCACCATTCTTGGAGGAACTTTTCCCGGGTGTCTATAATAAACAGTTAAATATTCAAGAATCTACCAACCAATATTGCAAGTTTAATAGTGTTCCTTTAACCATGTTTACGTCGTCGCTCTATATAGCTGCACTAGTCGCTACTGTGGTAGCATCATTCACAACAAGGTCTTGTGGAAGGAAAGTCTCCATGCTTATTGGTGGTGTTGCTTTTTGTGTTGGGTCGCTTCTCAATGGTTTCGCACAAGCCATATGGATGCTTATCGTTGGTCGTATTCTTCTTGGTATTGGTATTGGATTTGCTAATCAGGTAATTTGGTCTTATTACTTAATATATTTGTTAAGATTTTTTTTGAGTTAAACATCAGTCTAATCAATAATTAGAATTTTTTTTGATAATTGGATATTCATGCCTGCATATATGGTTATAGAGTTTGTAAATTCTCATATTTTTTTCATATTTTTTTAGTAGATGTATGAATAAGTTGGAGTGATATATAATGTCTTTGTTAGTTAATTCTTCAAGAAATTAATGTTAACATCTCACTGCAATTTAGTTAGTGTACTGAAAGTTTATGGACTTAAAATTAATAGTCGTGAGATAGGATCGAGCTCGGGATCACGGGATTGCACACATAACGTAAAGGGTTAATTTATTTATTAAATATATTTTATATATATTTATTAAATCAAACCAAAGCTTAACTAACGATCGTTAATAAATAATAGTTAAGTTATAACGACCGTTATGAAATTAAATAGAAGCTAAAAGAAGAAGGAAAAATTACACATAACACCCCCTTGGTGGGGTGTTAACCGCCGGCTTATAGAGGGGGCAAAGGGGAACTTCGGTTTCCTTATTTGTTTATGACTTGGAGCCCAAGGATTGTCAAGGCTATATAAACAAACCCCAAGCCTCATAAATTTTCATCCCTCTTTCTTTTCTTCTCCTTTGATCGCCGGCCATACACACCCAACTTTGGGTTTCGTTTGGTTTTCGATTAAATATATTTTATCTAGTCATAGCCCCTCTCTAGGGTTGTTGGGTAGATATTCCATAAGCATTGAAGCTCGGTTTGTTCGTGCTAGACTCACGGTTAACTCGCCGTATTACGTGTGTACAAGAACGTGATATAGTCTTACTTTAGACTATATTCTTAGTGGTGTTCATGATAAACCCTAGTTGCCGTTCGTTCCGTCGTCTTGTGGATCTTGCTAGGATAAAGGTATGTAACTCTAATCTTGATTAATTATAATTGTGTTAAATTAATGATCTTGTTAATCGCTTCCGCTATACGTTCTTTGATCCAAATTAGGGTTTTTAAATAATTGTTATGAACTATATAAACCTTCATTGGCATCGAGAGCCGTTTTAACATGATTATAATTATCAAGATCTAAAGTTTTTTTAACTAATATTGATTTGTGTTAAAAATTACATGTTGTTTTTTAGGTTTTATAAAAATTGGGGTTTTGTTTTTTATTGTTTTTTAAAATAGGCTATGCCGATTTTTTTTATAAAAAAATTTTATTTTTTTTGTAAACCCTAAAATTACATGGTAATTAACTTTAGATGTATGCATGAATTAATTGTTATGTCATGCGTGGTTACGATCCGTAGTGATTTAATTAAATTGTTAAGTGATTTGGGTGGAATTTTGATGAATTGCATGATTAATTGTTATGTTGTGTAAATTCATGTTTCGATCCATAGAGATTTAATTGTTAAGATATGTGGGAGATCTGTGATGAACATGCATGTTTTTCATGGGTCATATGTTTTAGGGAAAATCACCTAAAAATGTAGTAAACTCACCACTTTTTATGGTTGTATGTACTCTACTATTTTTTTTTCTCATTGTATTATTAAACTTTTGAATTTCGACCTTTGTATTAGCGGGTGACCTGCTCGACCCTTGACCGGTTGCTTATCAAACAAACATTTACGCCGTTAGTCCTTATACTAACGACCATGTGTAAATAATAAAAATAATAGTTTGAAAAAGATAATGTAATAATTTTTTTTTTTAGCCAACAACCACCACTGTCAGATTCAATATTGTTAGAACTTGGTCACCCTTGTACTACACCTACAACCTCCACCCACACCCGTCACCACTGGTCCACCACCGTCACCCTTCGTATATTTTGGCATCGATCTAAGTAGATACCAACCGACCCATATTCACACAACACAAAAAACCCACAATCCCGCACAAACAAAGATCCACGCAACACCAATGAAAACCATCAACCCAACTACAGATCTAACACTAAACAAATAGATCGGCACTTAATCACCATTATCCATTCATCCTATCAAAACTTCTAAATGGCGAGTCAAAGGATTATGGGCTTGATGCTAAAAAAAATAAAAAAACGACATACTAGTTGTTGATAGAATGGTCACATACTCACATGTCTGATTGCCATAAACTTAACAATGAATCTGCATTTTAACCCCTATTTGGATGAATCTATTAGATGGATTAAGTTATTTGGAGATTTACTGCCGTCATCATCCACGACCGGAGGTGCATCTACAAAGTAATGTTCGATTTCATTACGAACTTCGACTTGAATCTTTGATAACCTCCTTGTCTCTTTGTTCATCATGACCCAGTTACCTAAAACTATTGTTAAAACCTCGCCTGTTTTACTATCACGAAGTAGCCAATCACGACGTATTCCATGTTTCCTAGATGCAGCTATTCAAGTATCCACTTAAGCAACATCAACCCACGTACATCAACACTAGTAGGTGGACCTTTAATACCACCATATGTCTTACCCCCAGAGTACAGTTGTAGGGACAAAACCAAAAATATAGACATAGTAGCAACCATGATAAAAAAAGTACTAAAAGTCTAAAACACCTTCTTCAATCCTATATGATATCACCTCAAACCTATCTTTCCAGAAACTATTTCTTAAAATTAATCAAACCCCAACATATATCCCTAAAAGTGAGTGGTGTATATGTGGATCGAAATATAACATCTGTGTCGGGAACGGATCTATGTCTCGAACAGATCCCAAACGGATGGTGACGGGTGCTATGACAGTGGATTATTGGTGGCGGCGGTGGAAGGTGGATATGGGAATGTGTCGTAGTGGGTATTAGTTGATGATGATTCATATACAGATTGTGTGAAGATGAATAATTGGATGATTGTAAATTTGTATATCATTAAATCAATGATAACATTTCAGATTCATTTTGCACAGCTTAATATTAATATTCATAATAAAATAATAAATAGATTTTTTATTTTGAGTTAACTCGTTAAAAAAAGGACTGTTGCTGCAATAAAAATAAACGATCGTTAGGGTAACCTGCTCCACGTAGGACTAACAGGTTTAGCAGGTCACCCGCTACATACAAAGGTCGAAATTTAAAAGTTTAATAATACAATGAGAAAAAAAATAGTAAAGAACATACAATCATAAAAAGTGGCAAGTTTACTACATTTTTAAGTGATTTTCCCTATGTTTTATGTGGTAATTGTTACGTGTTTTGCTACATGCTTTATTTGATTTAATAAATTTAAAATTAGGGAAGACTTTTATATGAATATAAAAACCTAGATTTGATATTATTTATTGAATAAATCGTATGCATGTGGCTATTTGATTTATTTATTACACATATAAATTGTTATTATGTGTTTGTGATTTAGTTTTTTTTGTACTTACTTGTTTTCATACGTTTTATTTTGATTGTATGTTGTAAAAAAGGGTAATTTTTTACAAGAAAAATTAATATGGACTAAATCATATCAAATAACTGAATTTTTTTGAGATCTAAATTACATATGATTTGCGTTGATTAGAATTGCAATACCAACTTAACGGCCTACTCAATTTTGACAAACTATAAAGTGGGTATAACGCACCGCTGGTCATGTACCCGGTTAAGGAAGGAGGTGTTATGCTTCAGCGCTGACCAAATCTCGCCTGTGCATCAATCTGGTATTACCTACGGTTGTTATTGGTACAATTCTTTAAGATAAATGCATATATTGTTTGCTACAAATAAATAGTGGATATTTTATCTCACTTTTAATATTTTGATAAATAGGATTGGGAAATTTTTTCTTGATTGCTACGAGACTATTAAATTGTCTTCTGAGCCTACAGATAAGGATATTGCTAATCGCGTGGCAAAGATAAACACGCTTAAGGAGTTTGTCAAGCAAACTAAGGTAGATATTCTTATTTTGTGAAACACAATTATATTTTATATTTTTATATATATGAATAAAAGATAGTGTTTTATGTGATATTCGGAGTTTAATATAAACACGTTACACATTTGATCCATACGGATCTTTACACAGGTGATGTGGACGTGTCTCTAGCGCCTGTTAGACATATTGAAGACAAGGATCTTTTGCCTTGCCTTTTGCACAATATAATCAGATTACCTTGTTAGTGCCCTTTAATATACTATGTCCTAGCTTTTGACATTGCTTGATTCTTTTATGTTAAAAATGGGGTGGCCGAGGGACTTGCTTTAAGCCCTAGGGATGGAAGACAAGGGTTAATAGTAAGCTCTCTAATATTTGATATTTAAATGCACAGATGTTTTTACTTCAGTTCAAGCAAAGACTTCATGCACCTTTTGATGTTAGTGTCCATGAAGAGTCAGGAAGATAGCTACTTCCGTAATGTGACACATCAATAGCATTGATGAACTTTCCAGACAACTAGTATTACTTCTAAGTATTTATTTTCACACTTATACACATTTATATCCTTACTATAGTATTTATATCTCTATTTGCACAATGTATGTATGAGTTGAGCGTACAGATCAATTGCTAACATTAATTCCTTGATTTTTAACACTTCAATCTATAAATCAAGTGAAAGGGTGGGCGAGGTGTCATGGCATTCACAAAGCATCTAAAGGGGATTTAAATCGTATGTGTTATACGTAATGGTGATATTTTATTTGCAGGTCACACAGCTAAACTAACCTTAATTAATATATATTATCTCTTTTCTTTTAACTATCTTAAGGATTTTAATAAATGGTTGACATAAAAAAATGCATATTGTGGTGGTAATTAGTTCAACTTTTTTTTTATTTTGGTAATTCTGTTTGTTTATTTTTTACTAATTTATTTTCTACAGAGACCACCTATACTTCTCCCACTCAATGAAGTTTTAGGTGCTGCAAAAATTACAAGTTAGTATTTTTTTGTAAACAAGTTTAAAACTTTTGTTTAAAAGTATAACCAACATTAAGATGATTTACACTTAATGATGTAAATCATCTTAACTGTAAATCATCTTAATGTTAGTTATTCTGTTAAACAAAGGTTTTAAACTTGTTTACAAAAAAATTACTACCTTGTAATTTTTGCAACACCTCAAACTTCATTGAGTGGGGGAAGTATAGGTGGTCTCTGCAGAAAATAAATTAGTAAAAAATTAACAAGCACAATTGCCAAAAATAAAAAAAGTTGAACTAATTACCACCACCATATGCATGCATTTTTTTATGTCATCCATTTATTAGAATCCTTAAGTTAGTTAAAAGAAAAGAGATAACATATACTATTAATTAAGGTTAGTGTAGGTGTGTAACCTGCAAGTGAAATATCACGATTACGTATAACGCATACGATTTAAATCCCCTTTAGATGCTTTGTAAATGTCATGGCACCTCGCCCACCCTTTCACCTGATTTTTAGATAGTAATGTTAAAATTAAGGATTTAATGTTAGAAATTGATCTCTACGCTCAACTCAAACATACATTGTGTAAATAAAGATATAAATATTACTTTAAGGATATAAATGTGTTTGAGTGTGAAAATAAATATTTACCAGTAATACTAGTTGTCTGAAACGTTCATCAATGCTATTGATGTGTGACATTACGGAAGAAGTTATTTTCCCTGATTCCTCATGGACAGTAACATCAAAAGGTGCATCTAAGTCTTTCTGCTTGACCTTGAGCACATGCAGTTTTTTTCCCTTAGTAAGTTCAACCGAAGTAAAAACATTTGTGCATTTAAATATCAAATATTAGAGAGCCTACTATTAACCCTTGTCTTCCATCCCTACGGCTTAAAGCAAGTCACCCCGCCACCCCCATTTTTAACAAAAAAGAATCCAGCAATGTGAAAAGCTAGGTCATAGTATATTAAAAGTCACCAACAAGGTAATCTAAT
Source organism: Glebionis coronaria (assembly GCA_025667525.1). Taxonomy (NCBI): domain Eukaryota; kingdom Viridiplantae; phylum Streptophyta; class Magnoliopsida; order Asterales; family Asteraceae; genus Glebionis; species Glebionis coronaria. Next base: position 62,181,604 of record CM046875.1, read on the forward strand.
TATATTGTGCAAAAGGCTAGAGACACGTTCACCAAATCTTGTGTAAAGCCCAGATGAATATGATCCATATGGCTCAAATGTCTAACCTGTTTAGATTAAGGGAGATGATTTGCACACTCCCAAAATTGATTAGGACACTCCAAATGATGCATTAAATACTTGTACTGAAAATATTTACTGCTTTAAGTGCTTGTACATATGAGTGTCCCAATAAATTTTGAATGTGTCCCAATCATTTCCCTTAGATTAAACTCCAAATATCACATACAACACTATCTTTTATTCATATATATATAAATATAAAATATAATTGTGTTTCACAAAATAATAATATCTACCTGCGAGTTCATTAGTTTCCTTGACAAACTCCTTTAGGGTGTTTATTTGTATCACACGATCAGCAATATCCTTTATATGTAGGCTCAAGACAATTTAACAGTCTCCTAGCAAACAAGAAAAAGTTTACCAAATCCTGTTTATCAAAAGATTAAAAGTGAAGATAAAATTATAAAAATAGTGAAAAAAAAACTAAAAAACAAAATAGGTATGTGTATGGCACGGTGCTCGCAACTGCTCACAAGAATCAGAATTAGTGACATAGTCCTTTTTTAAGAGAAAATGTCTTAATGAAAAGAAGGATACCTGCAGTTTGATAGTAATATGGAATAGAAGCATCAGAAGGTACATGTTATGAGATTAGTTGTTGGTATCTTGTTTTATGTTATATGAACTCTTAGCTTTTGCTTTCACTGATTTGACATTTATCCAAAAAGTATCGTGCAATACAACCAAGATTATACCTTCTATGGATGACAATGAATAGATACTATTGCTGTTGTGGTGTGAAAATATCTATTATGGATTAACGGACTGTTGTTGCCACCTCGAAGTTGTTAGTATCTCGTTTTACACAGGATATATGATTTGATATTGTGCAGCAAAGAATGGCTTAGTCATGGATGCTGCCATAGTGCCATAAATGATATAAAAAGCCTCATGTCAAATGAATTAGTATGTCATCAGTGTATGTATCCTATGAAATATTTCCTAGATATATTGCTTATGAGCATAGGCCCATATATTTGCAGCCGTTTCATTTATATTTTCTGCAACGATTTCTGCATTCAACCTCTTCTGTATTAGGTAATGTGGTTCTATTTTTAACCCATGATGTGTGTTAGTTTATTGGTCCTTTAGTAAAAGTTTAGGCCTTTTGTCTAACCCACATGCTGTCTTAGAAAATACTTCTTAGGCACACAACCTTAAAAATTGGTTCGCTATATGCTCTCTCCAAAATATTTATTACGAAACATAGCCTAAAAATTAAAAGAATATCATACTAATCCTCACACGGCAAAACCTTCTTCAGCTTTTTTTTATTATTATTCTGCAACACCGTAGAAAAAGACAATTTTACTCACCCAACCACTATATTCTCCTTGTCACTCGACTAATAAATTTACGCCCCATGAGGCCATGATGATGTTTGTTTTCATTCAACTGCGGGACAGGATACACATCACTTATCGTCCATTATTTTGAGATTTTCCTTTTCGATTTTCGATAATATTTCATCATAAATTTATCTCTTCATTTTTCAAGTATGTAATACATTTTTCCTCTTGTCATATACCTGAGGATTAATCATGCTTCTAGTGACAAGAGAGCAAGCCCCTCACTGTTGTATCCCACCTGGTAGGATTGAATCCTGGAAAGCATACAAGCGTATAAGTATCGACGAAATGACAACTTAGAAAATACCGGAGCAGGAAGGAATCCGTGCCAAGCAAAGAGGCAACTTAGAAAGATCTCCAGCTTTAGACAAATCATTCAGTCAATTCACAGTAATCTGTTATTTTCACTGCTGACATGCATTGGTTAAGCTATTCGTGATCAAGTATATAGTTATTTTTGTGCTGACATCAGCTTCTGAACTTCATATTGAAGAACTAATTACCTTTTCTAGGTAAAATTTAAATTTGTGCGAAATAGTTGCGCAAACAATAATCTGTTAGTTGTAGTGCTGGCAATGGCATCAGTGCATCACCAATGTATGTTTCACTTTACACCTCCATTAGTATCGGAGCTGACTTTCGAAATGGCTGCCAGACTTTCAATGAAATCAACTCAAGTTCGAATTGTGGGAGCAAATAAAGACAACGAAGATTCAGAAAAGACGGTTCTTATGATCAACTTGGTACCCCTTGGTGAAAATTTTGAAAACGTTCAATGAAACAAGTGCTTATTAAGTCCTCTCTTTTTGGCGATTATGAAGTTTTGTTCGTGAAGTATCCAGGTACCTCTATATTAAGACAGTGTCGGGAGGGTTTGGGCAAAAGTTCAAAACGAGTCTTTTTTCAGTGTTGGTAGAAATGGCCTGGGTTGACTCTAACACAATTCATTATCCAGTTAACCCATTTCTGTTGTTAGATGTTTCTTTTTATCCGTTTTCCAGAATGTATAAAACAAACCATCACTCATTAATAGTTAAATTGGTCCAAACTAACATGGTAGCAGGTTCGGGTTGAAACCGGCCCTTTCAGCAATTATTCACAGGCTGGATTGGTTAAAAAGGCGTTCTTAAGTCACATCTATCGACTCAGCCCATAATAATAGTAAATTTCTTGAAACTTTCAGATCTACCGGATCAATTCGTTTGACTTTGAATGTCAAACTGAAGCTCTTTTTACATTATAGACATTTGGTTGTTAATAGGTCTTCCTCCATCGCCACCTATGCCATCATCATGCAACGGGAATGGTGGACCATATGGTCACGGAAACAACGGCAGGGACGTAAAGCCCCTCGGTGTGGATATCAGTAAGCAAAGGTCTAGTAATAGGCTAAGTGGCGGCATAATTTCCATAATAGTTTTATCAGCAGTTGTAGCTTTGGTTCTAGTCTCCGTTGGAAGGAGCCCAATCAGGACACACCCCACCAGCTACTTTACTATCCGTCACAAAATCATCAGCGGTTGGTGGATCAATAATAGGAAAGTAGGCCTGAGTTAGCTTCATTATCATTCCGGTCTAATATAGCTTATGAAGGATCTGCAAAGACGTTCAGCTCCAGTGATATGGAAAAAGCAACTGATAATTTTAATGAGTTAGGTGTTTTAGGTGAGGGCGGGTTTGGGCGTGTTTATAGTGGGGCCCGTGAAGATGGGACTAAAGTTGCTGTCAAGGTACTTAAACGTGATGATCAACACGGGGGTCGTGAATTCTTGGCAGAAGTTAATATGCTTAGCCGAATACACCACAGGAATCTGGTGCGGTTGCTCGGCATTTGTACAGAGAAAAGAAACCGGTGTTTGGTTTATGAGCTAATCCCAAATGGAAGCCTTGAATCTCACCTTCACAGTATGAACCATTTGATTTGAAAAAGTCAACTAATTTGGCTCTTTCTGCCTTATTTCTATTTTTTGTTTAAGAAGATTGCTTGATATCATGTAAAAAATCAGCAAGTGTGGTATTAAATTTTTTTGACTTTTATAGTCAAACGTTTTTACTTTAACTTTGAATGAAGATGGTCTATAAATGGAGTGAAACTTTGGTTTTTTAGGGATTGATAAGGAAGTCGAACCACTGGATTGGGGGGGGGGGGGGGGGGGGGGCACTTGAAGGTAGCTTTGGGTGCGGCTCGGGGGTTAGCTTAATTGCATGAAGATTCAAGCCCAAGAGTCATACATAGAGACTTCAAGTCTAGCAACATTCTGCTAGAACAAGACTTTACTCCTAAAGTTTCTGATTTTTGTTTGGCTCGATCCGCTTTAGATGAAGAAAACCAACATATTTCGACACGAGTCATGGGCACTTTCGGCGGGTATGTTTTTCTGTCTAAAATGAGTACATTACATGTCATATTTAAAGTCAGATGAGCTTTTTTCGCAGCACAAAAGCTGGATTATATTTCTTGGCTCGTTAGGGTTCTCCATGTCCAAATTTTCTTAAACTTCTTCTCATTTAGTTTTGGCTCCCAAGTATGCAATGACAGGCCATCTTCTTGAAAAGAGTAACGTATATAGCTACGGAGTGGTACTCCTTGAGCTCAACCGTCCACATGTCATTGCCATCGGGCCAAGAAAAATTTAGTTGCATGGGCCCATCCCCTTCTCCCAACATACCAGAAGGTCTGAACTTACTTATTGATCCATCACTTTCCCCCGAAGTTCCATTCGACAGTATTACTAAAGTAGCAGCAATAGCATCAATGTGTGTGCAGCCCAAATTATCACACAGACCCTTTATGGGTGAGGGGGTTCAGCCCTTGAGGTTGGTGTGCAACGAGTGTGAAGAAACACGAGACTTGGGCTCAAGGAGTTGTAGCCAAGAGGATCTAACTTCCTTGGACTTTGATCCGCGGGCCAGTACAAACTCAGGCCATGGCCCAGACCCAGGCCCATCACATTCCACCTATCCAAGCTATGAATCTCCACTTAATGTGGAGAGCGGGTTTTCGGGTCTTGGGCTAGATGTACCTTCGTATAGAATAACCTCAAGTTAAGGCCCATTGAGGCCTAGGAGACGTTTGCAGAGTTGGGAAAAGATGAAGAGATGTTCGAGTGGTAATATGAGTGATTATGGAGACTTTTTGAAGTTATTATCACGATCAAGTTGACTTTTTTGAGTTGTTTTTCTTTACTTTGACCATGGTCATCCCAATCCGTCGGGTTTGCAGCCATATTGCAGAAAAAGATGTACAGAATAAGTGTTGCATTGTATTAGGAATGTATTATCTTGGTATAGTTGTAAATACTGATGATTTCAGTGTTCACAGATTATGAGAGTAGGAAGGAAAGTGTGAAAAAGTGTTCACTTCATTCATATGTAAATGGTATTATATATAACCTTACAAACTCAAAGAACGTGGGTAACTACTGGTCTACCCCTAACTATCCTAAAGACCAGGTAAATGAAACATATTCTACCTAAAACTCGGTCCAACTATTTTACTAAGTCAAATTAATAAAAAACATATAACATAAAAACACAGTCTAGCCATGCATACGTGAAGTCATAAACGATTAATCCAACAAATACAAACTGCAGCAACAAATACAAGAGGTTTGGTTTGGGTTTGTATTAGGTAGTAATCTTTGTGTAATTTTTTTTGAAGTTTTGTGCATCATCAGGTAGAAAAAAAAATTTAGCTTCTGGTTTACCACTCGGGAATGTTCATCAGTATCGAGTAGAGAAAACTTTTCAAATCTGTTGTTTGGCTCATTAATCAGATTTTGGTATCACCTTGCCATTGTTTCCTATTGTCAGTCATCTGGTATAAAATAATACTGATACAATATAATCGAAGAAATAGTGTTGAATAATATAACGCAGTTATAATGAGGCATTTCCTCTACAAAAGGTTACAAGGATGGGCAGCAAAACGCTCCTCACTTCAGATGATTTATACATGTACCATCGTTGTGATTTCGGATGATTTTAGCACATTTAGTAGTGCTTCATTGATTACACAAAACTACCATTAATAACGACCTTATCCGCTATTGTTGCTCCCTGAGATTATATTCAATGTATTAAGCACAAGCAAAATGAGCAAAAATATGTATACGCAAAAGATAAAGTGTCTCGTTAGCATTAAAATACAACTCAAATTCTTATAGTGTCCATTTTTCGTCTAAAGAAAATTTTCTTTTGTTTGATTCTTTCTTTTCCATTCTGCCAATTTAACAGACTTCCATGGTCTTATTTGCCCTACTCTTTAGTTTATTTCTTGATATGAGCAAGAACATATTCTACAGTAACTGATATACATGTTTTCCTGACAATAACTCTGTGACTTGGCGCATTGTTGGCCTTTCCTGCAGATTGGAGTTCAAACATGCCCGTGATACACTCAAAATTAAGTGAGCTAGTTTCTCAACTAGTGATGGTGGTCGCGGAATCCGTTTATCTCCTATATTGGCTAGCAATAGATCATCAGTAGACAACGTTGGTAGGGATGATACAAGCTCTCCAGGATGCTTTCCCATAATCACTTCTAGGGTAACAACTCCAAAACTAAACACATCACATTTCTCTGTACTGTGGCCATCATCGTATACGCAAGCTCGAGGAGGAAACACGAGATTAGAAAAAAAAAATTGTTATATCAGACTGTGATCATATAGATAAAGCTGAAACTAGAGAAGACGCATGTATATATAACTTAAAAATACATGGTTGTTACCTGGCGCAATATAGCCATTGGTGCCTACAACCGCAGTCCAATTGGATGAATCCAGATATAGAAGCTTCGCTGTTCCAAAATCCGAGATATGTGCCCCATAATCAGAATCGAGAAGAATATTAGCTCAAGAAATGTCTCTATGAATTATAGGTGGTGTGCAGTCATGGTGCATATAAGCCAAACCATTCGCTACAGCCCTAACAATTCTTACCCTTTTCAGCCAATCCATTTCCGTTGCCGTGATATCGCTACTTAAGAGCGATTTTAGACTCCCCTTCTCAAGAGATTCGAAAATAAAAAATGAGTGACGAGCATGGAAGCAGTATCCGTAGAGTTTAACTATGTTTTTATGCCTAATATTTGTTAATGCTCGTGATACATTTTTAGCATTTTCTTTGCGGTGAATTATCGCATGTATCAACATTTTTCAATTGCATTTGATCATTTTACGATTTATGCGTGCGTAAATGTTACCGTTAAAAAGTAACAAAACGCCAGAATTTACAAATGGACTAGAATTACATGTGAGCATACCTTGGCTCACAGTTATTTTCATGATCAACTTTTAAAATAACTAACTAAAATAATGCAAAGCCCGTGATCTTTACGAAAAAACTCACACCAATTTAATTTAACAAAATCAACAATAATTGTATGCTTTCTTATTATAAACACTTCAAGTGAATGATTGTTTCAGATAAAATACTCCTCATTTAGCTGGAAGAAAACCTCCAAAGATATAATATATGATTGCTATAAACATTTTGTTTGTGTATCTAAAAGAGTATTTATTGTTATATTCGATGGCGGGTTCTTGTTTGAGATATTGGTGTGAACTAAAAACATTACGAGGTAATTGCAGTTTTGCTTCTTGTATCCTATACGTAAATTTTATCATTACTCTACAAAATATATCACTAAGCTTGATACATGATAACAACTACTTACTAATTTTGTTTTGCATGTATTTTCAATCGTAGTTGATCATTAAGCTATCTTTTAAGGTAGATGATATTTACACATAACAAAATTGATTCATACACATAAACTTGGCTTTACTTATTCCTCGTACCGCCTAAGTTCATCATATAGGTTTGTGTTTGTATGCAATCGACTGATCTATTATTCCTTTTACACGAGTTAATAACTAGTCTTTACCGGATCTAACAGCCTTAAATCAAGAGTTGCATAGAAAATTCCCATGTGAAAAATCATATTAATCATTCAATTTGATATATATATCAGCCTTAAACCAAAATATTTGTGGCATATTGCTCATTATTATTGTCATGTTTTGAAAATAATGTATCAACGAAATTGAAGAGGAATGGTTCCACCAATTAGCCATACATATATAGCTCAAAAATCGAAAATACAAATGTTGTAATGTCAACCTTTCAGTGTGATCATAAAGATTGTGTAAATATCAATTATATCACTTAAGATAATGATTCAATTTAGTTAACCGTTGTTAAATTACAGATTTAATTGGATTCAAAAAATTTACTACAAAAGGATGGTACGCTGAATTAAAATAATTATCCTATCTTTTTTATTATCTGTTTATAGATTATCCCTACATTTATGCCTGATGACCACTACTTCAAAATGGATAATTTTCACCAAAGAAGGAATAAATTTATATCTAAACCCTTGAAAAATAGATAATTTATATCGTAATAAACTTAAAATCATAACGTTAACATGTAAACAAAGACTCATTCTGCAACTCAAATTAGTCTAACAAGATAAACTATAAAACAAAAATTTAAGGAAGAACCAGATTAACTCAAAAAACAACACTCTTGTTCTATAAATATAGACTTGTTTCCTCAACACCACATTATACAATCGATCACTTTTATTCGTACGTAAAGCTTTCAAAGATGGGTGCAGGTGGAATAACAACTTCCGGGAAAGCATACCCCGGAAAGCTCACAGGCAAAGTTATCGGTTCATCTATCATGGCAGCGTGTGGTGGTTTGATATTCGGTTATGATATAGGGATTTCAGGAGGGGTGACATCTATGTCAACCTTCTTGGAAGAATTTTTCCCGAGTGTCTATAATAAACAGTTAAATACTCAAGAATCTAGCAACCAATATTGCAAGTTTAATAGTGTTCCTTTAACCATGTTTACGTCGTCGCTCTATATAGCTGCACTAGTCGCTACTGTGGTAGCATCATTCACAACAAGGTCTTGTGGAAGGAAAGTCTCCATGCTTATTGGTGGTGCTGCTTTTTGCGTTGGGTCGCTTCTCAATGGTTTCGCGCAAGCCATATGGATGCTTATAGTTGGCCGTATACTTCTTGGTGTTGGCATTGGATTTGCTAATCAGGTAGTTTGGTCTTATTACTTAATATATTTGTTAAGATTTCTTTTGGAGTTAAACATCAGTCTAATTAATAATTAATGTTAACATCTCACTGCAATTTAGTTAGTGTATATCCATATAAAGGTTAATCAATGTAGATACAGTTAGGGTTTGTGATAGATTTTTACTAGAAAAACAAACCTATGAGTATATGTTTGAAGTAAAATTGGATTCTGAATATTGTATATGTTTTTGTGTTTACAGTCCGTGCCTTTATATTTGTCCGAGGTGGCTCCATACAACTATCGTGGTGCTCTTAACGTAATGTTTCAACTCTCGATCACCATTGGTATTCTTTTTGCAAATGGTATAAATTATGGAGTTTCCTTTATCAAGGGTGGATGGGGGTGGCGTTTGAGTTTGGGATTAGCTATTGTCCCAGCATTAGTGTTTGTCGTTGGCTCTTTATTTTTGGATGATACACCAAACTCCCTTATTGAACGTGGTGACCTCCAAAAAGCCAAAGAAAGATTACTAAAACTCCGGGGTGTAGACAACATAGATGAAGAATTCAATGATCTTGTTGCAGCAAGTGAAGAATCAAAAAAGATTGAAGATCCATGGGGCAATCTTCGTAAAAGAAAGTATCGACCACAGTTAGTTTTCGCCGTCTTGATTCCCTTCTTCCAACAATTCACTGGAATGAACGTGTTTATGTTCTATGCTCCGGTTTTGTTTAAAACAATGGGATTTGGAGATAACGCTTCACTTTATTCCACTCTTATCACGGGATTCGTTAACTTTCTTGCAACTACTGTTTCAATCATGCTTGTCGACAAACTTGGAAGAAGGTGGTGGTTTCTTCAAGGTGGTGCTCAAATGTTCGTTTGTCAGGTAAAACAAAACTTTCTATTTGCATTTATATTCACCTACGTTATTGTATTATGTTACGTTTTATTAGGAATACTTACTCTATTTTCTTAATGTTAACTTTGTTTTGTAGATTGTGATTTCTATTGCAATCGCTTTGAAGTTTGGGGTAAACGGAAACCCGGGGCATCTAGAGATGTGGTATGCTATGCTTGTTGTCATTTGCATATGTATATACATTGCTGGTTTTGCATGGTCTTGGGGACCATTAGGTTGGCTTGTGCCTAGTGAAATCTTCCCACTCGAGATTCGATCAGCAGCACAAAGTGTTAACGTCTCAGTTAACATGTTTTTCACTTTCATTATCGCACAAGTTTTCCTCCAAATGTTGTGTGCTATGAGGTGAATTATAATTCAAGTTTTTCTTAACTTATGTTTATAAAACATTAGTAGCTATATATCTCTAACGTATATTTTTGTGACTGATCTCAGGTTTGGGTTATTTATCTTCTTCATGGTCTTTGTGGTCATCATGACGATCTTCATCTACATCTTCTTGCCTGAGACAAAGGGGATCCCGATTGAAGATATGGCAGGAATTTGGGAGGAGCACTGGTATTGGAAAAGATTTGTTCCTGTTAAGAGTAAGGGCGATATAGAAATCGGCGAGGTTAAGAAAGATGATGATAAAGAATAGTTTCATCATTATACATAGTAACTTTTGTTGAGTTGAAGTGTTATCTAGGATAGTTTAGGATCCAGATTTTGGATTGTTAATGTGTTTGGAATCTCTTATGTTTTGCAAGCACTTTTAATGAGTTACGGTTATAAAATGTTCTAATTGATTTTGTATTACCATCAGGTACTTCAGTTTTAGTCTAATTTTTCAAAAGTTTCGAGTTTGGCTCAAAATAACACCATACTTTTGGCGAATTTCGATAAGCGACCTTTAAGTTAAACCAATTTTCATACATTTCTCGGGAAAGGCTCACTGTATGTTGTTTTCTTCAAGAGGCTTCAAGGATTTTTATTTAGCTCATAATTTTTTGCATAGACCATTGCCGGTTAACAGTTTCCTTGCTGGCCTCTAAAAGTTCTTGAATCAAGTATAAAAGTACTGACAATAATAGTATATGGGTTGTTTCTTTACACTTCAATTTCCGCCTGCTATCATGACATTTGGTTTGTTATAACTCTTTCAATTTATTCCTGCAAGATGCAATGTTGCAATATCTGTTGTGCAAATGTGGCTTTACACTTTGCATGTCTCTATTATGCCTAAATTCTAATAACATACTCTATAAACTGTGTTTTAATCATTGCACAGTTCTTAATTAACTTCTGAATTTATCATCCATCTGTATTTTAGTCTGATCGATTTATTGTCTAAAAGGGTTATCAGATTCACACAAGAATTTATCAATTGATAGATGATTATTCATATCAAATGACCTTAATCACCTCGTATTTAGTCTGATACTTTTTTTAACTATAAGGGACAATAATTTACTTGAAAGTAAACCGTCCCGCTCCTGACCTCTACTCAAATTACTTATTCCGGCAATCTCCATTTTGCCTCCTCAAGTGAACTAATTTATTCAAAATAAAACCATGTAGCAACATGGGTATACAAACATAACAAATGATAAAAATAGATCACATGCCCCATGATAAAACTAAATTGCTTGATTTTGTGATAAAACAAGAGTTCCATATGAATGATTGTAATTGTATTTGTGTTTCCACAAAAATACTCTTCATTTAGCTGAAATGAAAACGCCTAAATTATGATTGCTATAAACATTTGGTCTGTGAATCTAAAAAAGTATTTCTTTGTTAACAGATTCATGTTGAGATATTGGTACAAACTAAAAACATTACGAGCTAACTTCAGTTTTGGTTCTTGTGATTTGCAAACATCAGGTACATAAATACAGTAATACAAACCAATAAAAATAAATCAATAAATCATACTGTAATAAAAACCAATTATCAAACATACAAGTAACATAAATACAGTAATACACAAGTGAATCCCCTTAGTATTTAAAAAGAAAATCAATAAATCATCACAGATACATAATCAGCATGAAGGATCTAGGATTTTGTTGAGCTCCTCTAGTTTCTTCATCCTTGCTTTATCACTTTCTTTCACCAGCTGCAAAAATTTTAACGACCAATTTACTTAACACGCAACAAAAACAGTTTGAACTTCACTTATTACACAAGAAATCATTTAAACATCTTACCTCAGCTAGAGCGACAGTTAGTTGGTTCCTTTCCTCGTTCTTTTGGTGTAATGCCTCTGAAGCTTCCTTATACTCTTTCTCCTGTTTTCATATCATCAAGTTTGAATCACGGTAGGTTTTTGGCATCGAAATTTAGCTATTATTTTACGTATTTGACCAACTAAGAGATAAATATTGTCGACTCTTTGAGAGGTAAATAGGTGAAAACAGGGGCGGATCTATATGCATAGTATGGGGGGGCGTTGCCCCCCATTGGACATTCAAGAACACGCAACGTACGTAAAAAAAATGTTCAATTAGTAGAAAAAAATGGTCGGTGCCCCCATATAAATTGTAAAAGTGCCCTCCATAGTCTTATAGATTAACAAAATCAAAGTGCATATAAGTAGCAAAACTAAGTATTTGATGAAGGTTTTTATATGTAGTCGGAATAAATGGCAGAATAAAAGTGAAGAAGACGGTGGAGTTTATATGTTCGGGAAGTGAGCAAGTGGAAATGAAAGGTGTTAAGAAAAAGACAAAATCAAATGGGGAAAGTACTCTATATGTTATTAATTTATTCTTTAATACTTATATGAGAACCTTAATGTAAAAAAGTCAATGTAATACTAGTAAAAAAGTTTAAGGTATGAAAATATGATAAAAAAGAATGAATATATACTGCATTTTAGTAGTATCAAATTTATGTGCATAATTTTTGTTTATATAATAATGCTACTTCGTATTAAGTTGAATTTGATTTTTTTTCTCCTTTAATCATACATGACCCGACCCGACTTCACATGTTTCGAGTACAAAAACATAAATCTCGATGCCCCCCTTAGCCAACTTTTCTGGTTCCGCCACTGGGTGAAAACCGAGGATCTTAATATTTAAGATATCAAGAAATTAGTGGCGTTACCTTCTTTTGGCAACTTATTCCAAGTGATCTGAGCTCACGGTTAACTGCATCTACCTTCTTACGCACAGTGGCTAATTCTTTTCTCACATCGGTTAGAACCTCCAGCTCCTAATGATTATACAAAGAAAGAAACACAACTTAGAATGTTAATATATTGAAAAGACTGACTTGATGATGTTGGTACGTAGAAAATTCGCTTACTTCCCAAATTCGAGTCAGTCGTTTAGTTTCTTCTTCTGCACGACTTAACTGAAGCTCGACATTTTGCCTAATCTGGAGTTTCTTCTTCTGAATCTCTTCTTCTTTTGCTTGAAACAATTCAATAGCCTTTTTCTCTTCTTCATTATTTCCATCAAATGATACATTGCTTATCATTGCTTATCATTGTTTCTATGTTTGTCATTTTGATTGTTATGTGCAAGTAGGATTGGTTGTAGAAAATTGACCTTTTGTACCCTTCATAAGCCACCTTTACTTTTCTGCTTTTGCTTTACAACTATATTTGTAGATGTCCAACACATGGTCATCAACTAATCACCTGGCTTTTAGTTCAACTACATCAAGGTGGCGAAATGGAGCAGGTTGGTTAGGTAACGGGTCATAATGTGTTCAGCTCAAAATATCATGGGTCAATAGAAAATTGCTTTTACCATTGTTGTGATTATTGTCATTCTAACAAAGGCTTGTGTTTAAAAGGATAACAGAGGCATTTTGATAAAAGATCTTTTCTGAATTATGACACCACTGTTTAAAACTTTTAATTCATGGATCAATATAGTACAAGATTACATTAGTAAAAATCTTTGTTTTATGTTGTTAATAGATAGATAAAAGTTTCTTTTAAAATGTTATTGCTGATGGTTTGTGATTATCATAACAATTATAAAACCCCTAACATAGATCAAAGAGCACGTAGCGGAAGCAGATTAACAAGATCTTTATTTAACACAATTATAATTAATCAAGGCTAGGGTTACATACCTTTATCCTAGCAGAATGATCACCGTTAGAGATAGATTACGAACACCACCAGGATGTAATCTAAAATAAGATCACACCACGATCTTGTACACACGTGATACAGTGAGTTAACCGTGAGTCTAGCACGAGCAAAACCGAGCTTCCAAGTCTATGGAAGATCTACCCAACAACCTTAGAGAGGGGCTAGGACTAGATCTAAAAAAGCTTATAGAAAATCAAAGATGAACCCTAATAGGGTGTGTTTGGCCGGCGGTATAAAGCAAGAAAAGAAGAATATGGAGTGAAAAAATATGAGGCCTTTTGGTTTGTTTATATACACCTTGGAAACTTAACTTCCAAGGTTTAAACAAGATAAAGCCAAAAAATTTTCCTCCTTATCCCCTCTCTTTAAAAACCGGATATCACCAAGCTCAAAAGGAGGTTTCCGGAACTTTCCGACTCCTTCTTTTAGCTTCTTTAACATTCTATAACGATCGTTTAACACTTAACTTTTAATTACTTAACGATCGTTAGCTACAGTTTGATTTAATAAATATAATAAATATATTTAATAAATAAATTAACTCTTCACGTAATGTGTGCAATCACGTGATCTCGAGTTCGGATTTATCACACGACTATCGATTTTAAAGTCCATAAACTTTCAGCTCCCACTTGGACAAAATTCGAATATTGTGATCACATTGATTAGCGTCTAGTTACACTAACAATGTCACTAGTACAACTCGAGTAAGGTTTCCTGGACAAAACCTTTTAATGATATATAATCATTATTATTATCCTTTCATTTCAAATACATTGTTAATAAGGATATGGATCTTAGTCATTCCTTCATTAACTATTCTGTTTCTCGTTTACGGATATAGCAAGATTACCAAAACACATTTGGGTGTGGCCACACAAACATCTTACTATTCCCCCGAGGGGCCCAGTTGTATTTATACTTCATATAATAATTTGAAGGAAACGAATCCCATTTCGACTGCAAGCAAAACACATGAACTTCGCAACACTTCTGAAAATAACCCTTATGACTACCAGTTACGTTTAGCGTTAGGTTACCTTACAGAAATCCGCTATATTCAATGAAGTTTTCTGGCATCTCAGGTCTAAGGATAACTATTTATGATTTACTTAATGACAAAGATCCATAAAGTAAAATCACATAGTTGGGATAAGTCCAATATTTGATCCATCAAATATCATCCAAAATTGACCAATATACTTTCAAGTATATTCTGTCACTATTTTGAGTTGTCTTAATTTAATAATACTCCCATATTATTAATCGACAACGGACATTTAGAAACATCATAATGCTCACGGATTAAAACATGTAAAATAGGATACAAAATCAAATAACAGAAAAATAAACGAAATCCAATCTTTATTTCATCAATTCAATAATGTCTTACATCCTTTATCCAAATACTAATCAACAGATTTATTGCATGAATTTGCTAGCTAGTTGCAGCCCAATTGCCTTGGCATGCTTAACTACCTTTGGCCTAGACAAAGCCTTAGTAAAAAGATCAGCTACGTTATCATCTGTGTGAACTTTTATTAATTTTATTTCTCGAGCTTCCACTTGTTCTCGAACGTAGTGATATCTACGTTTAAAGTGTCTGGCGCCCTTCATGACTCCAGGGTCATTGGCGAATATTATTGCCGCAGAGTTGTCGCAATATATATCAATAGGTTCTTTAATTGAAGGCATCACTCCAAGATCTCCAATAAACTTCCTAATCCAAACAGCTTCCATTGCAGCTTCTGAAGCGGCCATGTACTCAGATTGAGTCGCATGCATAGCAATGGTTTTCTGCTTACTGCTCTTCCAGTCAACTTCTCCTCCATTGATGACAAACACGTAACCCGTCTGAGACTTCGTATCGTCTTTATCACATTGCCAGGACGCATCACAGAATCCTGTTACATTCAATTTTGTGTCTGGTTTACCCCCGAATACCAAAAACATATCTTTCGTACTTCTTAAATACTTTAGAATATGTTTAACAGCAGTCCAGTGGGACTTTCCTGGATTCTGTTGGTATCTACTGAACAAGTTTTGAGCAAATGCCACATCGGGCCTTGTGCATCTTACAACATACATAATAGATCCTACAGCCGAAGCATAAGGTACCTTCTTCATGTAAGCCACCTCTTCAGGTGATGATGCATCTTTCTCATGACTTAACTCATGCTTAACCTCCATCGGTAAGAAACCTTTCTTAGAGTTATGCATGTTATATTTCTTCAATATCTTATCAATATAAGCATCTTGGCTAAGACCAATTAACCGTCTACTCCTATCTCGATAGATCTTAATTCCCAGAATATATGCAGCATCTCCCAAATCTTTCATAGAAAAACATTTACCGAGATAATCCTTAACTTCCTTAAGTCTTGGAATGTTACTTCCCATGATCAATATGTCATCGACATATAGAATTAGGAACACTACATTACTCCCACTAGCTTTGCGGTATACACATGGCTCATCACGATTTTGAACAAATCCGAACTTTTTGATTTCTTCATCAAATCGCTTATTCCATTGACGTGATGCTTGCTTTAAACCATAAATAGACCTTTGAAGTTTGCACACGCGTTTTGGATATTTAGGATCAACATACCCTTCCGGTTGTTGCATATAGATGTCTTCATCTAAGCGACCGTTCAAGAAGGCAGTTTTAACATCCATTTGCCATATCTCATAGTCATAGTATGCTGCTATAGCTATGAGAATCCTAATAGCTCGTAAGTCTGCTACAGGAGAGAATGTCTCCTCGTAGTCTATGCCAAAAGTTTGAGTAAAACCTTTAGCCACTAAACGTGCTTTATAGGATTGTACATCACCATTCATGTCAGTTTTCTTCTTATAGATCCACCTATTTTTCACTACTTTAGCATTTTTAGGTGCGTCTACAAGACTCCAAACATCATTGATTTCCATGGATTTCATTTCCTCATTCATCGCAACTATCCATTTTGACTTTTCTAGATCAGACATTGCGGATCGATAGTTAGCAGGTTCACCAAGATCCCCTACTTCCTCCTCATCATCCTCTATGTATAGACATAGTTTGTCCGGCGCACGTATAGCCCTTTGAGACCTACGTGGAGGAATTAATTGCGGTGGAACACTCATACTTTCTGGTTCTACAGGAATTTCATCGCTAGTATTTTCAGAAGGCAATATATCTTCTTGAATTTCTTCAAAATCATAATTTCTCCCACTGAATTCTTGATTTACAAGATCATTTTCAAGGAAGTCTCCATACCGAGCCACAACTATTTTGTTCTCAGCCGGATAATAAAAGTAGTAACCCATAGTTTCCTTAGGGTAACCTACAAAGATACATTTAACTGAGCGTTGTTGGAGTTTATCTCCAGAGTCACGTTTCACATACGCCTCACAACCCCAGACTTTCAAATAAGACAAATATGGCTTCTTGCCATGCCATAGTTCATATGGTGTCTTATCAACCTTCTTTGTGGGAACCATATTCAGAATACGAACAGTAGTTTCAAGAGCATAATCCCAAAAAGATAATGGTAAAGTTGTAAGATTAAACATAGATCGTACCATATCCAATAATGTACGATTTCTCCTTTCAGATACACCATTTTGTTGTGGAGTATATGGAGAAGTAAGTTTCTGAACAATTCCATTCTTACTTAAATAATCTTTAAACTCTTGACTTAAATATTCACCACCATGATCAGAACGAAGAGCTTTAATCTTCTTTCCTAATTGTAACTCTACTTCGGCTTTAAACGTTTTGAATGTTTCAAATACCTCATGTTTATGTTTAAGTAAATAAACATAACCATAACGGCTATAATCATCCGTAAACGTCAAGAAGTAGCTAGCACCTTTCCTTGACACATGTCTAAGTGGTCCACACACATCCGTGTGTATTAAACCAAGTAGTTCAGTAGCCCTTTCAATATTGCTATTAAAAGGTTTCTTGGTCATCTTTCCAGAGATACACGATTCACATTTATCAAATGATTCATCACTGATACTTTCCAAAAGCCCATCACGTTGAAGCTTTTGTATGCGAGTCTTCCCAATGTGGGCAAGCCTACAATGCCAAAGATAAGAAGAGTTCTTGTCTAACTTACTCTTCTTATTCATGCTAAAAACAGAATTATTTTTCCTCTTGGGATTTTTATCATGCATGTTAATTTCAAAAACACCATTCACAGAAATTGCATTAAAATAGAATAAACCATCTTTGAAAACAGAAATTCTATTATTATCAATCGTGTAAGTAAATCCAAGATCCAACATACAAGAAAAGTAAATAACACCCCTAACAATTGTAGGTGCATAATGACAATTATTTAAAGACAGTACTAAACCCGAAGATAAAACTAATTTAAATATTCCTATAGCTTCAACTGCTGCTTGTGCGCCATTGCCCACTTGCAGAAATTGTTCCCCATAGGTAAGTCTCCTCTTCAACTCAAATCCCTGCAGGGTATTACAAATATTAATACCACATCCCGTATCATATACCCAGGAGTTTGATTTGTATGAAAGATTAAATAACTCTATCATAAATAAGTTACCTGAAGATGGTGCTGCAGCAACTTGCTCAGCCTTCTTCTTATGTTCTGCCATTTCATGGAGATAGAGAGAGCAATTCCTCTTCCAGTGTCCAGTCATCTTGCAGTAGTGACAAGTCTCATCTTTCAGAGATTTCTTAGCAAAGTTTTGCTTTGGTTTTGATGTAGTCGCAACTTGCTTGCTCTTATCAACCTTGCCTTTGCCTTTCTGCTTCTTATTCACTTGCGGTTTTGGTTTCGACACTCTACCCTTTTGTACATAAAGTACTTGAGGAGTAGCAGTGGGTGCCTTATCTTTCAAACCCTTTTCAAAGTTAATGAGCATTGCATGCAAATCATTAACTGTCTTCCCCGTGCAATGCATATTATAGTTACGAACGAAATCATTGAAGTCCTTATTAAGGGACCTGTTGATCAAGTTAATAGCCATATTATTATCAAAGGGTTGTCCTAGTGCGATGAGTTGTTCCATATAACCCCTCATCTCCATATAATGGTCACTTACGGACTTTCCAGGAGCTTGCTTGCAACTATGTAGAGCATCAACCAAATCATAGATCTCTATAGCTTGCGCCGTTTCATACACAGCCTTGAGTTCATCAAGCATTTGCTGAGGAGAAGCTAGCTCATACTTCCTTTGAAGTGATGGAGCCATTCTCCCTAACATTACAGCAGCCACCTCATGGTGCTTCTTAACGTTAGCAGCGTGTTGAAGCCTTTCCGCATCAGTTGCTCCTTCAACAAGATCCTCCGGAAAAGGAGTTTCCAAGATATTGATGGTACCCGCTGCTCTCAGAACAATTCTGAAGGTCTACGTAATTATTGGCCTATTCTACATGATGGATTTGATGGATTAAGATGGTTGATTAATTGATAGATATAAAAGAGATGAAGGAAGGAGATGAGGGATTAGAGAGAGAAAGGAGAGAAAAGGGAAAAATAGAGAGAGAAAGTTAAGATGGAAATGAATAATGTGTAAATGAACAACCACCCCTCCTAACATGCTAGGAGGGGTTATATATAGCCCACCCTACATGTGGGCTATATGGGCTATACTTGGATCACGAGCCTAATACATTAATATATCGTTGGAGCGACCGATCCTTCATAAATACGTAAAAACGTATTTCCAACAATCTCCCCTTAAGGGAGGTCGCTCCAAGAAACAAAGTTCTAAATAGTCTATATCTCGTGATCTATGCTAACTAAGATGTGACCGAGACTTTATTGGGAAAAACGTATTTCCAACAATCTCCCCCTAAGGGAGGTCACATCTTTTTACAAAAATCTTAAACCTAGCATCTATGCTTGAGTCTTCGATCTTGTTCTTGTGAATATGCTTGATGTGATCTTTGACTTTAGTCTTGAGCATGTTTCCTTGCCTTGACCTTGTGCATTCTTCACTTGTGATATTTGCCTCTTCGTGACTTCATGTTCCACATACTTATACTTTTAAATTCTTGAAAGCTTCAGAGTTTGATACAGCGGAAGACTTGACCTTCGGGCTTTCTTGAATTTGTTGAAGTACTAATTGTATGTAGTATAAGCATGTGGTGACGACTTCTTCTGGATTGTACACCGCAATGCCACCTTCTTGTTACGCTGCATAAGACAGTTAGCAACAAACAATATACACGGATGAAATGGCCTTGAACATTTCATTCTAATTCGGTAGCATTTTACCTCCGGTCGGTGAAGGCCGTTGGACGATATTAAATATCGTACTTGTGGCAGGTAGTTTCAATAAAGAACCTCCTTGACAAGATTTCGCGGGTAAACCCGTTCTCTTTACTCGACCGTCCAAAGCTGACTGCGAACGTAAAGAGTGAATCATTTGGATAATATTATTCGCATGATTTGAAGCCGTCAATTCATGTTCCTGGAACAAGTGAAGTTCAATTAAGAACCGCACCATCGTTGCTTTCCAGTTGTCACTAGCTTGATTCATATAGAATCTTGCAAGTTACCTACCAAGTGCTGTTTGATGTTAACACTAGAAGGATTTCCATTCGTCACTGTAAATACTTAATAGTATTACTCTGAATGTTCTGGCAAGATCACTAAGATATTGCGTAGAGGCTGGAACGTGTTTAAATTCATTTAAGAATTAAACCACTGTTGCTTTCCAGTTATCACAAGTTTGATTCATAAAGAATCGCACAAGTCACCTACCATGAGCTTTTTGATATTCGCTCAAGAAGGATTTCCATCTTCATTGTAAATACTTTCGTATTACTCGGATGTTCAGGCAAGATCATGAAGATTTTGCGTAGGACTCTTAAGATCTTTCTTACTTTTCACAGTGTGTGAAGAAACAAGGAAATATGAAAGTGTATCCTAATGAGATATTTGATGATCTCAAATGGCTCTAGACTCGATCGTGCATTTTGGATTTTTAGTGATCGGAGGCTGGAGAGGAGTGCCACCTTTTCAATACCAGTTTATTCGGAGTGAATAAATCAATAGATAATGCGTTGTCTCCGTGTGATTAAGACAAATATCTTTTGAGAGATATCTGAGTTAGCTGGGATGGGTTGTGCATTGCATCACTGGGTCCATGATGTCTGTCTTCAATATTAAGAATCATTAAACAATGATCTTAATAGCATATGTATTGACCCGGTTTCTGCCTAAGTTGTAAGGAGGGCTTCTTTCTTTACACCCTTTATCTTTACAATTCTTTTTCATTCTTCAACCCCTTTAATGCTTACCAATACGTCATTACTAGCACCTTGTTGTGATTTTTCCAGTGCTAGCTTAAGTACTTGGTCGGCATTCAGCTACGTTCACAATCTTTCTCCAACTTTCCTAGGACTTCTAATTCTAGCTATGGAATGTCCTTGGGAAGATTCCTCCGGTTCTAGAGAAATCATTGGACTTTAACCTATCCTACCATCCTTATGTCACCACAATCTTCACCGTCGTGAATAGAGATGTTTTGGGTAAGTGCATGTCACCATGAAATCCATTTTGAAGTGCAAATCCATTTTGCTCCCCCTTAACATATGCTACGATATCCGAAAACATTTTGCACATGTCGGGATGAGCTATCACGTTAAGGCAAACCATTTATGATTAATCATTTCCCATATTAAATCACATTTTCTCCCCCATATTAAAAATATTAACTCAATCAATGTTTTTAATATCAATTGATTTAATAGCGTTTTAAAAAAATTTGGGAAGAAAAATGCAAGTCCAATTATCTTCATGAATAACACAAGCTCCCCCTCAAATTAATGAGGGTGTGCTGAAACGTAAATTAAATACCTTTTAAACACAAGTGTAAGGTATTTATCACGTGCAAAGATCATATATGATAATGAATTCACAAGATTAACAATTTACGAGGTAGAACCTGAATGATGGAGAACATCATATGAAAGATTCACATGGTTCTTGTTCACGAATGTTGGTCACCTCGTCACGTCCCCGAGAAAATTAATTCCCGTCTTTGAGTCAAAGCTTTCCGGTGAAATGCTTGACTTGATTATGAAAAGCGGGTTGCTATCTGAAATAACTACAAGCCATAATGGACATGTTTTAAAAATGTACAACTTTTATACGGACTCTATTTATGGCACCGTGTCGATATTGATCGACATTTCTAAGGCCGTAAATATTATCGTACTAAAAGACATGCCCGATTTAAAAACGAAAAATATTTTTGGTTTTTCTTGATTTTATAATTTTTATGGTTTTTGTAGGTTTTATATTTTTTATGGTTTTTTGTTGGTTTTATATTTTTGTATTTTCTTTTTGTGGTTTATATATTTACGATAATATACATGATCACGAACAAATGATACTCTGAATAGTTTACCACCACTATTCAGCTGATTCTTCTGCCAACTCTTTGAGAGTCGCTGGAGTGAATGATTTCATGCCAAGCTTGTCGATCAAAAACTCGATTCGTCCTCGATCTAAGGCTTTGGTGAACATATCCGCCAGCTGATACTCAGTAGTGACAAAATACAGCTCGATCACTCCGTTCTCCACCTGCTCTTTAATGAAATGGTAGCGAATGTCTATGTGCTTGGCCCGGGAGTGTTGAACATAGTTGCAGCAAAGAGCAATGGCGCTCTTGTTGTCACAATACATCGGGATTTTGTTGAATCCCAAACCGTAGTCAGTTAATTGTGATCTCATCCAAAGGACTTGAGCACAACAACCGGACATGGCGATGTATTCAGCCTCCGTGCTTGATATTGCAGCGCTTTTCTGCCTTTTTGAATACCAACTGATCAATCTATCTCCAAGGAGTTGCACAGATCCAGAAGTGCTACGCCTCGTGTCTTGACATCCAGCATGATCGGCATCTGCGTATGATATTAAAGCAATAGAGGAATCTTTCGGATACCATAGACCACGATGAAGTGTTCCTTTTAGATACCGAAAGATCCTTTTCACAACATGTAGGTGCTTTTCGATAGGCCGAGCCTGATACCGGGCACACATGCATACAGCAAATTGCAAATCAGGCCTGCTAGCAGTCAGATAGAGAAGGGTGCCGATCATCTCACGGTAAAGTTTTGGATCGACAATAGTCCCATTCCTATCTTCATCTAACTTGGATTTCTCCACCATTGGAGTGTCCACGGGGTCACAATTATCAAAGTTATATTTCTTTAAAGATTCTAGAGCATATTTGGATTGATTAATAAAGATGCCTCTGGGATTTTGAGAAATCTGTAATCCTAAGAAAAATGAGATTTTTCCCATCATTGACATCTGAAAGCGTGTGGACATTATCTTCTCAAAGCGATTTGACAATTCTATGTTAGTGGCAGCAAATATTATATCATCAACATAAATTTGTACCAGAATCATGTCGTTGTCCTCCTTGAGAGTGAATAGAGTGGGGTCCACTTTGCCTTTGGAGAAGCCTTCCGAGATGAGATATGTTGAAAGGAGATCATACCAAGCACGTGGAGCTTGTTTCAACCCATAGAGAGCCTTCTTAAGCTTGTACACATGATTAGGAAACTCCGTGCTAACGAACCCATCCGGCTGACTAACATAGACTTCTTCCCTTAGTTCACCGTTCAAAAATGCCGTCTTCACATCCATTTGATAGACGATCATGTTCATATGAGCAGCATACGCAAGGAATAGTCTAATAGCCTCCAATCTCGCAACAGGAGCAAAAGATTCTTCAAAGTCTATACCCAAGGCTTGTTTATATCCTCTAGCGACCAATCTAGCCTTGTTCTTCAATACTGCACCCATCTCATCAAGTTTAACCTTATAAACCCATAACAAAGTAAGGATGTTAACTTTGTCAGGGAGAGGAACTAATTCCCATACTTCAAGTCGTTGGAATTCATTTAGTTCCTCCTGCATGGCTTCAATCCAAGATGATTGAGTCATAGCCTGCTGCCAATTTTTAGGTTCAACTTCAGAGAGAAATGCATGAAAGTAGCAATAGAGTGCACTCTCTTGTAATTGATGGCGTGTAGATACTGGTCGATCTAGATCTCCAATGACATTCCTAATTGGGTGATCTTTTGTCCATTTAGTGCTATGGTTTTCAATCCTAGGTGGTCTGGAGTGAACGATAGAAGGAGCTTCTTCTGAGGTAGAGGCGGCTGAAGGGTTTTCAGGTATCGCTACTCCAAAGAAAGGAAGCTCTTGCAAGTGAGCATATTCCAAATCGTGATCGATAGAATCCTCTTCCACATCATTAGGCACAAGTAGGGGTGATGATTCAGGTGTAGTTTGAGAATCACATGGTAAAGGTGCATCTGGTTCAATGTTAATTGAAGATGCATTAGATAAAGCTTCATTAGCAGGAGCAACAACTTCAGGGATTGGAGCTATCACTACAGGTGCTGGAACTTCATCATTTGGGGGATCAAAGAATTCATCAAACATCGGTTGAAACAGTTTATCCCACTCGGGCCTTGTTGGTGGTAAAAATGATGTAGAAGTAGGATTATTGGGAACTAATCAGGAACTAATAGCACCGGTTCCCATCTCATGAAGCGCGGGTTCAGAGCTGTGTTGCTCAGAAGCCATCGCTGTCAGCTCGTCGAAATCTGCGTCCATAGTTTCTACAATCTTGCCAAGACGACGGTTGTAAATTCGGTAGGCTTTCTTTGAGGGTGAGTAACCAATGAAAATACCTATATCGGCTTTCGGTTGAAGCTTGCCCAAGTTCTCACTATTAATGTTTGGATAACAAAGAGCACCAAACACATGAAAGAATGAAACATCGGGTTTACGATCATGTAGAAGCTCATAAGGTGTTTTTCCATGGCGTTTCCGAATGATAGAACGGTTTTGGGTGAAGCATGCAGTAGATATAGCTTCTGCCCACAAGAACAATGGAGCGTTCGCATAAATAAGCATAGTCCTAGCAGCTTCCATAAGCGTACGATTCCGTCTTTCAACGACACCGTTTTGTTTTGGAGTGCGTGCAGCGGATGTTTCATGTGAAATACCAACTCCTTCATAGTAATCACGAAGAGTCTGGTTGACGAACTCTGTTCCATTGTCTGTACGAATACGGCGGACAGTAGTGTTCAAACGTACCTGAATGAATTTCAGAAAAGTGATGATAGCCTTCGGTGCTTCATCCTTTGTACGTAAAAATCTTACCCATGTAAACCTGGAGAAATCATCCACAATAACGAGAATGAATTTCTTACCGCTCACACTTTCAGTTCTCATTGGCCCACAAAGCTCCAAATGCAAAAGATAAAGTTTTTCTTGATTGGTGTCTTCAGCTTTGGGCTTATATGATTTCTTGGTACTTTTCCCCCTAGAACACGCGGAACATAAATGATCCTTGTGAAATTTGAGCTTTGGAAGACCACGAACTAATTCGTTTTGAGCCAGATGATTAATAGCATCAAAGTTGAGATGAGATAATCTGCGATGCCATAACCATGACTTGGTCTTAGATGCTTTAGAGAGAAGACATACTGGAGAAGCGGCCATCATGTCTTGTAGGGACAACGTATAAAGATTTGCACCACGAGAACCCTTCAACAAGTCTTTTCCTTCCAAGTTGCGGATGAAACAAGTATGTTGTCGAAAAGCAACCTCTAGGTTGGAATCACAAAACTGTCCTACTGAAAATAAGTTATGACCAAGACCTTCTACATAGTATACCCTTGAAATCGTAACGTTTCAAATCTGATATTCACCATACCCCATTATCTTTGCTATATGATCATTCCCGAATTTAACCGTACCAAGAAACTTGCTGACGAAATTTCGGAGCATCGAGCGATCTCCGGTCATATGCTTTGAACAACCGGAGTCCAAATACCAGAGGATGATTTAGACCACCTGAAAATATCACCACACGAAGACAATGTAGAGGTATCGGAATCTGAATGTTCCTTGTCATTAGCAGGTACAGATTTAATAATCTTAGATTTGCTAACTTTAGGTTTCCTAGATTTCCTAGCCTTCTTCTTCCTAGTTGGTGGTGTAGATTCTAGTTGGCTTAAATCCTGTGGTATTTCTTCACTGATAGGCACTATAGTAGGGGCTGACCTAATTAAAGGGCGCTGTTTCCATACTTGAGTGGGAGTGTTCCTAACTAAAGGACGCTCAGACCTAACCTTAATGGATGCATTCCTAGTTAAAGGGCACATTGTTCCATCTAATGTAAAGGTCCTACCAGTGTGACGCTATTGCCAGCCAACCTGGGCACGAGTTCTACCCGTTGGCTTCCATTCAAGACCATTCTTAATGGCATTCATTTCATTCACATGATCAATAAGACACAAATCATGACGTTGGGAAAACATACATTCATTACAATTCCAACAATTCAAATTAGAATTCACGAATGGTTTTGGCTTCTGCACAGGCGCAGAGCTTTTAGTCTTAACATGATTCTTTTTATTTAAAACTGAACTAACATTCCTATGGTGAGCTTCTACTTTCTTCTTTTTGGCACTACTAGTGGAGGGCTTGATCTTATCTTTCTTGAGTGGCGATCCTTTAGCCTTAGTAGTCTCTTTTAATCCTGTAGAAGGCAAAGTGGGAACATTAGCAACAGATTTTAAAGGTGCCTTACTTGATTGTGCCAATGACGGTTTTGCTCCTGGAGTTTTATTGAATGGAGTTACAGCAATGGGCCTATTAGTAAGTAGTGCAGAACCTGGTTTACCTATGTATTGCAAATATGCTAAGCAATATTGAACTCGCTTAATATATTCATGAGCCGAATAATAGTAGCTACTTGAGGGATCTAAGGCATAAAGATCGTCTATAATATCCCTAACAAGATCTACATGCTTAATGGCATTCCTCATATAATCATCGTAGGTAACCGGGTTTCTCTTATGAAGCGGGTTCTTATAAAGCACTACTGACTTGGTTGTTGGAGCACTAGTGGACGGTGCAGAGTCGGTAGCTGAGTTATCAACAACTTCTTGTCGGGTGAGAAGAAGTGTCTCCTTTAACTCGGCCAAAACCATATTTTTGTCAATGAGCATGATGTTTAAGTCAGAGATTTCCTCACATTTTTGGTTCAATTGTTCAACATAAGATTGTTGCTGTGCCGCATTAAAAGCAAAGCGTTCTTCTAGTGAACCATAAATTTGAGACATTCCCTGTCTTGCACGATCCATCTCCCCTAGAATAGACGAAAGTCTAATTTCTAAGTCCTGGTTTTTTGACTCTGCGGCCTCTAGTTCCAATTTTAATGTTTCATTTGATGACACATCTCTCTTCAATCTCATAATCTCTTCCTCTAATGCCTTAACAATTGCAATCATCTTGTCACTCGTCTCAACACCATTTTCACAACTATTTGATATCAAAAGATCCTCATTTTGAGTTTGTTGCTTTAATTCTAAAGATATACAATGTTGTTCTAGTTGATTAAAGCGTTTTGAAAGTAAATTGTAAGAATCTTGTAGCTTTAAAAACTCAGCGTTAGATTCGTGACAAGAATGATTATCTACCTCATTTACAGTATCAGCAACATTTACAGAGAGATCACACATATCATCACAAATATTCACATCATCACATTTAATCATAGCGGATGTAAGCTCATTCGAATAATTAACATTTACAGTAGTAAGCACATCACACGAGATTACTTCGGACAAGAATCGGTCATATTCGGATAAAATCTTTTCCTTTTCAATTAGTTGTAGCTCGTAAGCGGTGTCCATTTCACAAAACACTTTTTGAACTTCTCCAATTTCAAATTCAAGATTTTCCTTAAGAGATGCAAAACTTCCTTTTAGACTTTCGACAAATGGATTGATCTCATTTTTAAACACCTCGTTCATGTGTTCGAAAGCCCATTCTCCGGCGTTTAGGCCATTTGAAGTCGTACATTCCAAAATGACCTTGTCAAAATTAGTAAAGTATTGATTAATCTCTTGCAAGTTTAACCATACAGTGCTAACAGGTGGGAGATCCTTTGGAATTTCCTTAGGACCTTCCATGTTGACAAGTGTAGGAAATGTACTAGGGTTTTCTTCATTCAACATGTAGGTTGGTGCTGTAATGAGATCTTTGTCCATATGGAAGCGAATTCTAAAATCCGTTTTAGCAAGCTCCTGATTCATTTTAAAATAATCACAATCGGGATATTTTGCAGAATTGTATGATCGATCCTCATCAACTAGATCCTTACTTGTGCGATCATCGAAAATAACAATCGGGTCTAAGACCGATCCTAATTGGGTTGCATTATAAAGTCTAGGACTATGTCTTAAAGCTTGTTTTGCATACCGTGGGTTAGGGGGAAGGCCTTTTTGACGTGATAAATTAAATTCTCTAAACGAAGCATCAAATAAGTGCACTAGTTGAGAAGCAGCGTATTGTCTTAAAAGCAAATAATCTAGACTTCTAATCTTATTAGCAGCATTAATCTCCATTTCATTCTTCTTAGACTCGAGTAATTCAAAATCCGTTTTGAAGTTTTTGAAAATTAGTGACCACTAACTCCTTTTCCTTAAGTTCATTAGAAAGATTTGCTCTTAAGTTTTCGATTTCTTGCAAGTGACCCATTTGTTTGTTTCGAAAGTGATCATATTCGGGATTAGTTAGAACACTAGACGAAGGCACTAATTCCAAAGTTTGAACTTTCTCGTTGCTTAAGGCAAGCTCATCAGACAAATTCTTATTCTTAGCTAGGGTTTCTAAGAGTGCAGCATTCATTTGGCTAAGTAATGTAGCAGGAACCATGACCAAATCTTATTGAGCAGGAGTATGCGTATTCGAAATGGCTCCCGGTTGTGATTCACTCAAAGTCTGGGGACTCACATTGATATTACTATCATTGATTGTCTCCTCATTTGAAAGACTCACCACCGAAGACTCATTCGAATCAGCACTCTCTTGCACAACTTGATGTGGTTGAATACTAACATCAGTGGTATTATCAGTGGTATTAATAAGTACCTCAGATCTCTTTTCTGGCCCTAAGCTGGAGATAGTTGCCATGAGAGCAGCCTTTGTCGATTGAAATTCATCACAGTCTGAGTCATACGCATCGAGATCATCTGCTTGGTATGCTGCATTCTGTGTGGTGACAGTGTCTTGTTCAGCAATCCCTGGATCAGCAAGAAATGCAAGCTCCTCTTCATCAAGTTCCCTTCCTTGTGCCTGAGCATTCACCAGATAGATCTTTTCTGCAAACCATTGACCATCCCTTCTCCTCTTGGGTTTCTTGCAATCCCTGGACATGTGTCCTTCTTCCTTGCAGTTGTAGCATGTAATCATTCTCAACTTGCCTGTGGAATTAGCCCGTGGAGGATTGTTGACCATTGGTGCAGGATTGACCGTGCGAGCATTGGTGGTTGATGTAGTAGGTCTCCCCTGATAAGGTTGAATAGGTTGAACCATTACCCTGCCATTCTCAATAGTAGCTTGTTGGCGAGAATTGGATGAATTCCTCAACTGATTGTTGGTAGGAGCTTGTCCTCTAAATCCTCGTTTGCTTAAAGTCCTTGTGAGATAAGCAGACATAGTGGTTAACACTTCAACTGGGTCAGTTCCTTCTTTGAACACAGGAATGGGGACTTCTTCGTCATCATCACAATACATTGCTTGATCTTGTTGAGCTGCATAATCACTAGAAGGAATACTCAGTTGATCAGGGTAGCTTGTTGGATATGCTGCATTCTCTTGATAAGAAGAATATGAAGATTGAGCATAAGGTGCAATACTTGCTGGGTGATGTTGTGAAGCATAGTGTGGTGAAGGTGCATTGAACCGATATTGTTGCTGATGTGAGGTGGGTGGTTGCGGTAGAATCGAGTATTGGGGGAAGGTTGGTGTCATGTAAGGTGATGGATGATAGGCTTGATGTCCCAAGATATAAGGAGTGTTGTTGTGAGACAAGCTTGGTTGATTCGCCATCAAAGCTAATGAATCAGGATACATACCTCGAGGCGAACGGTGCATGATCACATGTTTCTCATGCTGCTGAAGGAAAACATAGAGTTGATCCAAATTGCACTTATGCAAATCCCTGGTTAACTTAACATCGGTAATATACTCACCCCATTCAGCTTGAGGTAAAGTATTCAAGAATTTGGTGTTAACCTGGAATGGAGCAATCACGAGATTGTATACATTCAGATCATTCATGAGAGTGGTGAATCTGAAGTAATAATCGTGAAGCGTTTCCCCTGGGTTGTACGTGAATCTATCAAACAGATCATACAACTGACATTCCCTTTCCTGTTTGGTGAGAGACGTACCTTGTAGCAACACCTTTAGACGTTCCCATAAATCCTTTGCCACCGTATACTGACTTACCATCCGATAGATGTCATGGGGAAGAGCTTGGAGAATGGTTTGAAGAGCCTTTTCGTCTGCATCGGCAACAAGTTGTTGAGCTGGTGTAAGTTCTTCAAATTCTCTTGGTCGAGTCACATTGTTAACCACGATGGTACCATAGTCAAGTAGACCATTTAAAATTGACTTAACCATAAGCCTCCCATAAACCGGTTTTCCCTTAAGGTAAGACATCATCCGGCCTTTCCATGCTTCAAAAACTTCTTTGATGAGCATTGGCGGGCGATTATTCGTTCCCGTAATGACGGAAATATCCGTAAGTGATGTCATCTGAGGCATTACTGAATTCGGATTCATTTTGTTCACTTCAAAGAGACAAAGATTATCGGTTGATCGAGCAGTGAAGTAAGGCTTGTGAATTGTGTTGAGTTTTTGTTGTAAGAAACCAAGATTAAATCCTCTAAAAAATCGTCGAAAAAACAAGTAAAATAACCCTTGATTCGGAACTTTTTGTTGATTCGGAAGTTTGATTCGGAAGATTTTGGCTTGGAAATACCTTGATTCGGAACTTTTGGTTCGGAAGTCTTGATCCGGAACTTTTCCCTTGATCCGGAACTTTCCTTGATCCGGAACTTTCCCTTGATCCGGAACTTTTTCCTTGATCCGGAACTTTCCTTGATCCGGAACTTTTGGTTCGGAACTTCTTGATCCGGAACTTTTGTTGATCCGGAACTTTTCGTTCGGAACTTTTGATCCGGAACTTTGGTTGATCCGGAACTTTTGTTGATCCGGAACTTTTCGTTCGGAACTTTTGGTTCGGAACTTTTGGTGTTGATTCGGAACTTTTGCTGGGTAATCAGAAGGTGTTTCGTGATGAACAGTCGATCAAAAAAATCAAGATTAAACCCAGATTTTTACCAAATAACCCAAAAAGTTTTGTGATTTCTACAATAATTAGTAAAAACTAGTACTTATCTACTAATCCCAATCACAAAAACACCAAAAACTCCAATAATCAAGATGATCTTCTTAAAGAAACACTAATACAATCAAAAACTAAAAAACCACACAAATCATTACCTTAAATCACCCCATAGCTCTTGATACCAAATGTAGGTCTACGTAATTATTGGCCTATTCTACATGATGGATTTGATGGATTAAGATGGTTGATTAATTGATAGATATAAAAGAGATGAAGGAAGGAGATGAGGGATTAGAGAGAGAAAGGAGAGAAAAGGGAAAAATAGAGAGAGAAAGTTAAGATGGAAATGAATAATGTGTAAATGAACAACCACCCCTCCTAACATGCTAGGAGGGGTTATATATAGCCCACCCTACATGTGGGCTATATGGGCTATACTTGGATCACGAGCCTAATACATTAATATATCGTTGGAGCGACCGATCCTTCATAAATACGTAAAAACGTATTTCCAACAATCTCCCCCTAAGGGAGGTCGCTCCAAGAAACAAAGTTCTAAATAGTCTATATCTCGTGATCTATGCTAACTAAGATGTGACCGAGACTTTATTGGGAAAAACGTATTTCCAACAAATTCTTAGTGAGCGGTACCAATCATTGAAATTAGGGCCAGTAAGTTCAGGCCGTTCAAAAAATGCTTTGAACGCCGAGCTTATTGTCAGATTGTTTTCGGGTTGAGCCATTTCTACAGAAATAAGTTCAAACATTAGTATTTTCGATAATAAAATTCAAGAAAATAAAATTACCCCGGTAATAAAACCATAGTATTTTCCTTGAAAAAACTAGAATCCATATTGACATAGATTTATCACATCAGTTGATCTGCTAGTGACAAATGTATTCAACACAGTAACTTGTCGAACAATAATTGCCAAATCATATTGCAATTTCTAGATATGTCAGGGATTTACATTGCCAAAAACTTTTGCATTGTAAACATGTTTTATCCCTTCTTTATGCCTTAAGTTTCCAGTTCTCACTGAGTAACTCAATTAAGTCGACTAATCTAAAGAACGTAAAACCTTCATGTGCAATCTTATTCAGTCATGAAGTTTTCTCTCCATTACAACATCGTCCGATATCTTATATGACGACAATTGTAACTTCAAGTGTTCGTCAATTAGAGGGCATATGACTTAAATTTTAGGGTATAGATTTTGGTGTCAAAATCATGTATGGAGAAGCATGCATACATCTCCATAGCATAAGTTTAATAAAACGTTTAGTAAACTTTTTGGTGAGACTAAAAGTTCATCATATATTTGCAAGTTGAGGTATTGGTTAAACCAAACAACCTTAAAGAATTATACCAATAACAACCGTAGGTAATTCCAATTTTGACACACAGGCGAGCCGGGAATTTGGTCAGCGTTGAAGCATAACACCTCCTTCCTTAACCGGGTACTTGACCAGCGGTGCGTTATACCCATTTTATAGTTTGTCAAAATTGAGTAGGCCGTTAAGTTGCTATTGCAATTCTAATCAACACAAATCATATGTAATTTAGATCTCAAAACAATTCATTAATTTTGATAAGATTTAGTCCATATTATTTTTCCTTAAAAAAAATTACCCTTGTTTACAACATACAATGTTAAAAACGCATGAAAACAAGTAGTATAAAAAAACTAAATCAAAAAGCCACATGCATAACAATTTATTCAAAGAACATCAAATCTAGGGTTTTTATGAACATAAAAAGTCTTCCCTAATTTTAAAACTTTGAATCAAATAAAGCAAATAGCAATCAAAATTATATGATCCGTAAAAACATGCATGTTTATTACGGATCTTCCATATTCTCTTAACAATTAAAAAACTACTATGGATCGTAACCACACATGACTTAACAATTAATTCATGCATACATCTAAAGTTAATTACCATGTAATTTTAGGGTTTACAAAATTTTATTTTATTTTATAAAATTCGGCTATAGCCGATTCTTAAAAAACAATAAAAAACAAAACCCTAATTTTTATAAAACCTAAAAAACAACATGTAATTTTTAACACAAATCAATATTAGTTAAAAAAAACTTTAGATCTTGATAATTAAAATCATGTTAAAACGGCTCTCGATGCCACTGATGGTTTGTGATTATCATAACAATTATAAAACCCCTAACATAGATCAAAGAGCACGCAGCGAAAGCAGATTAACAAGATCTTTATTTAACACAATTATAATTAATCAAGGCTAGGGTTACATACCTTTATCCTAGCAGAATGATCACCGGTAGAGATAGATTACGAACCACCAGGATGTAATCTAAAATAAGATCACACCACGATCTTGTACACACGTGATACAGTAAGTTAACCGTGAGTCTAGCACGAGCAAAACCGAGCTTCCAAGTCTATGGAAGATCTACCCAACAACCCTAGAGAGGGGCTAGGACTAGATCTAAAAAAGCTTATAGAAAATCAAAGATGAACCCTAATAGGGTGTGTTTGGCCGGCGGTATAAAGCAAGAAAAAAAGAATATGGAGTGAAAAAATATGAGGCATTTTGGTTTGTTTATATACACCTTGAAAACTTAACTTCCAAGGTTTAAACAAGATAAAGCCAAAAAATTTTCCTCCTTATCCCCTCTCTTTAAAAACCGGATATCACCAAGCTCAAAAGGAGGTTTCCGGAACTTTCCGACTCCTTCTTTTAGCTTCTTTAACATTCTATAACGATCGTTTAACACTTAACTTTTAATTACTTAATGATCGTTAGCTACAGTTTGATTTAATAAATATAATAAATATATTTAATAAATAAATTAACTCTTCACGTAATGTGTGCAATCTCGTGATCTCGAGTTCGATCCTATCACACGACTATCGATTTTAAAGTCCATAAACTTTCAATTGCGTAGTGTTTCCTTGATCCTTCTACCTAATCGTGTGCTTCTCTCTATATTGTACAGTTAATTGATTACGCGTTGCAAGTTACAAGACCATATGTTCATATACGAATGATATCATTTAATGTCAACTAGTTAGCAAATATGTATGACACATTTTCCTATATGTACTTATGAGAATGACGGTATTATGTGTCACGAGTACTGTCATCTCGGTTTGTCTCATAAGAGACTCGATATCGCTGCTCACATTTAGAACAAAAATCCCAATCGGTTATTTCTCACAGATGTGCTGAGGCTTGCTTCAGAAACAAAAATCCCACCGGTGTGATTTTGGACCCTGTTTACAGGTTTGAGTTGTTTTTACTGATCTAGGTTATTTTTCAATTAAAAACGATTAGGATTTTAATGATTTTGGCCTGTATATCGAATTGCATCTTTTGTACATTACGCAAGTATCTGACTTTTCATGTAATTTTTTCAATTTGGTGTTGAGCTTACATGTTTTAAAGATGTTTGGTAGCTGAAATTATCGTATGGCTTTTAAGTGGAAAACCGGTTTGACCCGACGGTCCAACCAATTGACCCGATAAACCGGTAACTCGATCGGGTCAAATAAAAAACCCGTTTTTAAAACATTGCTTTATACTCACTGGTTTGTTTGACAAAAACGAAGAAATGGCTTCGTTGGTTAGTAATAGTGGATGGCGTAGAATGGCACTTGAAGAGTCAATCCCCCGAAAGATGGTGTTTGGAACATATTCTAAACTGTGTAGCGAAGATCCTTGCTCTCGACTTCATATAACGGTCTAGAGGTGACAACTAAGTGTCTAAAACCCACGGGTTACTCTCCTTTGCAATGAATACAACAAGATGATCATAAATAGGATTTGCAATGACTATTGAGCATATGGCTTTTACGTACGTGACATTAGTTGCAAGTTTATATTAGGGTTGATCACGATTCTAAAACTGAATCGAAAAACGTTTTGGTCCAAAACACGAGACGAAAGACAGATCGAAATACTCAGTCTCTGTTCGGTCGGTTCGGTTTTTGATACGGTCCGGTCTAACAAAACATAATGGTTAATTTTGCTTAAAACCGAACTAACTAACCAGACCGGACCGACTATGAGAGAAAGTACAGATTGAAGACTCAATCGAAACATGTCCGTTCCTCTCCAGTTCGGTTCAGTCCGCAGTCGACCAGTTCGGTTCAGTCCGCAGTCGATTTATGCTTGACCCTATTGTACATAAGTAATAAGTTTTATGTCTACCTTTTGTTAAGTAATAAAATTTAGAACATCAATATGTTTGTAAGTGTAATTCTGCATGGTTGTCAAAATCTCAATTTTCATTTTAAAATTTTACATTTTTACAATATTAAAAGGCAAAAATTATTCGAATTTTACATAGGATTTTTGCGAACGTATGATTCTATAGGATCCTTGATAAAATCTATTACAATCCGATTTTATATTTCTCGAATCACAAACTAAAAAAATATTAAAAATTTATTGGTTATGCCTTGTACAATTATAAAAAACAACATTTTAATTTTCTTTTAAAATATTTCATAATTAAAATTTAGAACCACATTTTTATTAAATATTCATATATTTTTCTGTTAGTAATATATAATTATTTGTAAATCTATATAACATTACCAAACACTATTAAGAAAACGACATTATAATAAGATTTTAAATTTCAATCTGATCTACGATCCTAATCTTGCAAAGACTAAAACGATTTTTAAAAGAATTCTGATCTTGACAACTTTGATATTTTGGATGGTGTCGATGTATTTTGGATGGTATAAAACAAAATCTTCACATTTTTATTATACGCATGGTTTTACTTTTGATAAATTTTGTTTCAAAAGTGCTACGATAATATAAAATAGTAAAGTTATATTTTATTATAATCTTTTGATTATAGAAATAACAAAACCAGGGGCGTAGCCAGGAATTTGAATCAAGGTGGGCCAAAAATATTTGAAGGACATTAGAAAGTGCTAAAAGGATCATAATATATAATTATATAAAATTGTTGAAAAAAATTGTTTATTTAACGCTTCAGTTGCACACGACGCTCATTCGCAGACAATGAAAGGTTGTCATCATCCGAACACGATAAAAGGTTGTCGCTTGATGAAAGGTTTTCATCTAATGGAATCAGTGAC
This sequence comes from Glebionis coronaria, assembly GCA_025667525.1. NCBI lineage: Eukaryota > Viridiplantae > Streptophyta > Magnoliopsida > Asterales > Asteraceae > Glebionis > Glebionis coronaria. Next base: position 62,217,429 of record CM046875.1, read on the forward strand.
GGTTCCTTTGAAGTTTCTTGATTCGCTCCTTTTCATCTGATTTTATCTTCAACTCATGACAAAACGTTTCACAGAAAAAAAAATATCATTTTTTTGCTTCGAGCTCATCTCATGGCTATGTCACTCACTCCCTCTCCAAAATTAACAAATCAAAGAAGTTTATCTAAATATTTATGTATATATACAAAAGTTGCATAAAACAATTTTCAAGTTTATACTAAAACATGGATTCATAAAATAAATTATAAACAACTCTATCTGAGATTGAATAACATATAAAATTGAAATTAATTGTAATCTAGATTCTAAACAAAACAATTATCTAAACTAATCAAAGCTAATTTGTAAAAGTAGAAACGTAGATGCTATTAGAAACCTATCAATCAAAACTAAAGATACATAGTTTCAATTACAAGGCTGTTAATTTGCTGTATGTTAATAAACTCTGTTCCACATTGGTATTTATAAGCTTAAAGGATTTATGGACTAATTTTAGTACAATTAGGAATATAAGAAAGAATGGACTATCAGGAGTAATATTGGGCCTAAGATGATACATATATACATGGAAATGCTAGAGCTTTGTGGGTGGGCCATGGCCCATCATACCCCCCACAAGGCTACGCCATTGAACAAAACCACACAAAGTTTATAAATGGATTAGAAATTTAGAATCACATGTGGGCCCTACCTCATAGACCATTTTCATGATTCTCTTAAACAAAACTCACTAAAATAATGCAAAGTCCATGATCTACACATCAATTTAATTTAGCAAACCCACAATAATTGTATGTTTTCTTTATTATAAAAAGTTTAAGAGTAAAGAATTAATTCATGTTTTCAAATAAAATACCCTTCATTCATGTGAAATTAGAAATTAAATGTCAAAAATATAAATTGTGATAGTTATAAATATTTGGTCTGCGATTCTAAAAGATTATTTATTGTTATATTGAATAACGGATTTCTGTTGAGATATTGGTGTAAACTAAAAACCTTACTGGGCCACTTAAAATTTTGTTTCTTGTGACTTTTGTATTTAGTTTTGAGAAATGATACAATCATAAAGAGATTTTTACAATAAAAAATACAAAATGATGTGTTATAAAATTACTGATAATATTAAATTTATTTTTTAATTCTCTTTTTAGTATGCATTTATAAATTCATGACACGTCATCTAGTAAACTCTTTTGAAAAAATCTTTTTAGAATCTCTTTAATTTTAGTCCATTTTTTACAAAAGTTTGGGGCTGGTAAAAAATGGAACACATGTTAGTCTCTTTTGTCCACTTACCGTTTATATGCAATGAGTTTAACACGTTTATATGCAATGAGTTTAACACCCTCGTAGAGATATTGTGAAATGACCAATATAGTCTTTATTTATTTTATTTTTTAATTATGATTATTATCATTTAATTACATTTGTTTTTAATTCTCAATATTATTATTACTTTTATAAAATAAAAAAAAATCTAAACGAATTAAATTACCTTTCATCTCTAGTAGTATAGAGACACATTCATGAATCAGTAACACTTCTTTTTCGCTATCTTTGAATATATCAACTCCAAACGTGTGATGTGATCATTATTACAGATGATGATACAAACATGGATGATGATGTGATCTTTCCGGGTGTTTGGAGAAGAAAAGTTGAGGGATCAATAGGGACGATGATAAGGATGAAAGCTCACATGATCTCTAACTGCCTAGATAAAGGAGCTGCGAGGCCTCAATTAAAATGGCAATCTTCTACCAAGAAGTCGACTTTTTATTGTTGCCATTTATAACATCAAAACAAGTTTTCGTCCACATAGCTTAGTTTCCATTTATTGTTTTGTGTGTTTTACTTGGAACAGGTGGAATAAAACCCTTTAATACGTTTAATCACTAACACATGATTAATTTCTTTTCAAACTAAATAGAAAACACGAACATGTGCGCCTTATGTTTGTGATTACTATCAATAAAGCACATGTTAGACAATTTTAAATACGAGTGTTTATTTTTCGTATTTTGTTTTCTTGCATGTCTATTTTTATGATGTGTTGTCTAGATGAAATCGCCAAGAACTACAAAGGTAGTGAAGCCTCCAAGAGTTCGATAAAATACATCCCAAATGTCGTGTAACAAGAGGTTTTAATGTTCATAATCGATGTAATCTTGTATTTTCAATTTTACTAAATCTTTGTATATGTACGACATTTTAAGTATTATTCTTTGATCAGCCGAATAATCGCATGTATTTAACATTTTTAATTACGTAATTATTATTTTACATTTAATGTACAAATGTTACACGAAACACTCAATCACAATATCGAAAACATAATCATATCCAACTAGAAAAACGCGTTATTACGCACGAATGTGCGCCTAGTTTTTATTATCGACAACCGCGACCCGTGAGGAGTCATTCAAATGTCATTGTGGTCACAACCCTGTTTTGGATGGTCATCGAAGGTCCGTCAGATATATATATTATGGATTTTGTACATGAGCATAAAAAACAATACACTTTAAACTTTTTGATTTTTTTTGTTTTTTTGTTTCTTATTAAAAATTGTTCCAAAAGTGCTGGTATAAAATATTTATTTTAATCTTTTGATAAATTATAAAACGCTATAAAGTTTTTAAATGGGCTAGAGTTATGTGTGGCCATTTTTCATGATCCATTTGACAATAACTAACTAAAATAATGCAAATTTCGTGATGTGTAACAACAAACTCACACCAATTTAATTTAACATAATCAACAATAATGGTATGTTTTCTTATTATAAAGAGTTCCACAGTGAATGATTGTATTTGTCTTTCATTTATCTAGAATAAAATGTCAAAAGATATGTATTGTCACATTTGGTTTGCGAATAAAAAAAGTTATATATGGTTGTATTCCATAATATATTCTCGTTTGAGATATTGGTGTGAACTAAAAACATTACAAGCTAAATATAGTTTTGGTTCTTGTAGTTTGTCAGGTATTTCAGTTTTAGTTTAGGCTCTTGTTGGCGAGGGTTTAGAGTATGGAAAATGGAGAAGATGAAGAGTGGTGTGTTTGTCGAAGGCGTGTCACGTCTTGGTATCTCGTTGGAAGTTGTGTGGTGGGTGGTAACTGATGGCCGAGAAATATGGGGGATCGGAAAGAACAAGAAAGAGTGTGAGAGTATCTAAAGTGCTGTTTCTTTTTAGATTAATGGGCCCTTAACTAATGAATCCTAACTCAGACGAAAAAATTGTGTGTTTCTTTTTTGATTTATTTTATATTAGAGTCTAATTGTGGAAGAAATAAAAAACCAACTCATCCCAATTCGGACACAACAAGGGAGTAATATTTATCATATTAGACAATGTTGACCTTATCTTCTCTCTCTTTTCAATCAAAATCACTTATTCCTTTTTTTACAATCAAACACCACTGTTCTTTGACTTTACCATCTCTCCAAAATAATCAGCGGTTTAAAATCACATTTTCTACCACATGACAGCCCCACATCGTCACTTCCTTGTTACCATGGCCAACACCTTATCGAATGAGACAAGATATTAGTTGAACAAGAGAATGGAAAAGCATTTTCATGATACTGAGTACATAATATTTTCACTTTGTATTCAGTTTCAACAAGCTGATGTAATTGAATTTTTTAACTAAAGTGATGTAATTGATTGCCTGGTTGGTTTTTGTAAATGATTATGATAATTGCTTTTAATTGTTATGGGTCAATCTTTTTTTAGTGAAGAGAAATTAAACCTTAGAGCATCCATTATGATAAATTTTTCTATAAGTTTATAAGTGTGTTATAACATTAATTTCTAAACTTTTTTTGTTTTATAAACCTATTTCTACTCTGGATAAACCTCATCAAAATTTATAAACCTTTAACATAATCAAATGTATTAATATATGAAGAGGTTCAACATTCTAGACCTCTTCTTGCCACATCATCTTGAAATAGATGTTCACTATGGTTTAAAACATTTTAGACCTCTTCAAAACTTTATAAACTTATGTATGAACCACCAAAGTAGATGCCCTTAGAATGCTTAATTATTGTTATGTAAGTTTTGGGTCGTGAAGGTTGTGTTTTATTTTGGTTTCAGATCTATAATTTTGATTATACGTGGATGTGTTTTATTTTGGTTTCAGATCTATAATTTTGATTATACGTGGATGGATTTATTAATTTGTTTAAAATTTGTATTGAGATAATCTTTTAAATCCGAAAAATTATTTATTCTAATGTTCATTCGACAAAGAAAAAGAGAGGTGGTTTGAGTTTTAGTTACTGTTCTTGTTGAGTTTCAAATTATTGTTACTGTTTCAGTCGAAAAAAAGGAAAAGGGCATTAATTCTAGACTTCAGCTGCTAAAAACAACTAAGGGTGCGTTTGGTATGTTAGTCGGAATCACTAAATGTATGATTTTGATTGGAGCCATGTATGGGATTGTGATATCAAATGTATTATTGTTGTTTGGTATAAAATATTCGGTAACGGTATCACATTTAATAAATCTATTTAAATGCTCAAATTTAATTATTTGTGTGGTGGAAATAATATAATATGTGAGCTCCACGGGAATGGTTAGCAAAAGTCACCTCTACCCATTAGTATGGATCTATCATTCTTGATATCATAATTTGTCTATAAATTTTCAACCAAACATTTAGAATGGCTATCATTGTCATTGTTTAATTCCAATACTAACTAAACAAACACACCCTAAATTTAAAATCAATATTTTATTCTTATATCTACTTTTAATATTTAGCCCATATACCACCATAGATGCTTAGGGATAAAACCTCATGGCCCATTAATGTTGGGCTCAAAGACCCTCGTTGCTAACGTTCTAACTAAAAATAATACTAACCACTCTTAAAACAGAGAAACAGAAAGCAAATCCTGATATCTTTAAAAAAAATAAAGTTAACTTGAATTTCAACCGAAAAACACAAACTAACAGCGGCTGAAAACCCAACACAACGAAGCACTGATTTTCAAAACTTGCTTATTTTGCAAAGACATGCTCCTTTCGTCCCAAATTAATAATCCTAGATAAAAAACACATTTTTTTAAAAAAAACATCATTATCACTAAATTATCTCTTTTATTTTTTTTAAATGACACTCTTACCCTTATACAATTAATTAAAACTTTATATATACTTTGTAAACAGAAGTTCCTAAGGAACATGCATAAAAAAATAAAAAAAGGAAACAATATCCATCATTCATTTAAATCACATCTAATGGTGTATATTAATTTTTTTAAATTTAATTAAAAAACACATTTTTATCCTATTTCTTAAAAATTAAATATCTCTCAAAACATTAATCGTTATGAAAAAATAATTATACCGTCACGACGGGAATTAAATTATCTTTTTATAGATATGCACTTCTATATACTTTCGGCGAACTTTTTTAAAAAATTTCGTAAAAAAAATCACATGTGATTCTCGAAAAATTACATGTGATTCTAGAAACCCATGTTTGATTTATTATTTTAAAAATCACATATGAATTTGTAATGTCACATGCGATTTGTGAAAATCACGTGTATTTTTTTACGAGAATTTCAACATTGTAAAATCGTTAAAAGTATATGAAAATAAACGTCTATTAAAAGACAAAAATATTTTCGTTTCTTTAAAATCACATGTGATTTATGGAATGACATTAAAAATGTTTGAATCACATGTAATTCTGTCAATATATTAAAATGTTTATTGCCATTAATATAAAATATGTTCATTTTACCGGGGTGGAGTCCCCTTTTCCCAAAAAAATATATGTAAAACAAACTGACTTCTGAATTACATGTTACATGTGATTCAAGCATTCCGAAACCGTAACTTTTTCTAACAAGCCCACATTAGATGAATCACATGTGATTTTTTTAATCATGTATTATCAGTTTTCATTTATGTAAAATATATAAAACAAATTGACTTCTAAATTACATGTGATTTTGTTTGAATCACATGTAATTCTGCTTGAATTGCATGTGATTCGGTGATAATTACATATGATTTTGCTTGCATTACATGTGATTCAAGCATTCTGAAACCTTGAATTTTTCTAACAAACCCACTTTAGATGAATCACATGTGATTTTTTTAATTATGTATTATCTGTTTTCATTTATGTAAAATATATAAAACAAATTGGCTTCTAAATTACATGTGATTTTGTTTGAATCACATGTAATTCTACTTGAATTGCATGTGATTCTGTGATAATTACATATGATTTTGCTTGCATTACATGTGATTCAAGCATTCTGAAACCTTAACTTTTTCTAACAAACCCACTTTAGATGAATCACATGTGATTTTTCTAATCACATGTAATCTTGTTAATATATTAAATTGTCTGCTTGAATTACATGTAATTCGATGATAATTACATGTGATTTTGCTTGCATTGAATCACATGTAATTCGATGATAATTACATGTGATTTTGCTTGCATTACATGTGATTCAAACATTTCGAAACCTTAACTTCTTCTGAGATGAATCACATGTGATTTTGTTTGAATCACATGTAATTATGTCAATATATAAAAATATTTTGTTGTCATTCATATAAAATATAGAAAGTAAACTGGCTTCTAAATTATATGTGATTTTGTTTTGATCACATGTAATTTTACTTGAATTACATGTGATTCTCTATGTGTTTTTACATGTGATTCATGTAAAATATATAAAGCAAATTTGCTTTTGAATTAGTTATGAGTTTATTTTAATCACATGCAATTCTACTTAGATTACATGTGATTTAATGATAATTACATGTGATTGATCCGAATAACAAGTTACTTATACTAAATCCAAAATCATAATTTTCGCCAAACCGTAAGTAATTTTTTCAAACACTTGTGATTTGTGTCAAATGACATGATTTTTACCAAATCACATGTGATTTGTGATAAATTTTCTTTTTAATGATACGTGCTTCTATATACTTTCGACGATTTTTTTAATTTCCGCACTCACGGATCACATGTGACTTATTAATTTATAAAGCACACGTGAATTTGTAAAATCATTTATAATTTAAGGATTTCTGAAATCACACGTGATTTGTTACTTTAATATCACATGTAAAATTATGAAATCACATGCGATATATGGAATCACACATGCATTTTAGAAATACAAACCACAATTAATTTTATATATTACTAGTGATTTTACAAATTATGTGACGAAAATTTTAACAAAAAATCATCGAAACTATATGAAAAGGCTAGTGGCGTAACTTGTTACGTGTTTACATTTGAATATGTAAATAATTACACTAATAAATAATAATAAAAGTTATTTATTTATTCTGTAAAAAAATTAATTTTTTTATAAAAAAATCACAAGTAATTTTTCCGAATAACATGTGATTTTTATAGTCGAAAATCGCAATGACAAAAAATTTCAAAAACATATCAAAATGCCTATCTACTGAAAGATAAGAATTTTTTCGTCGCAATGGTGTATTTTTCGTAATCTGACGATTTATCGTTTGAAAGATATGGTGTTTTTAAGAAAAAGGTGAAAGATTAGTTTTTATTTTTTGATAGAAAAATAAATGTTTGAGATTGATTCATTTCTTCTTTTATTAGTTCATTTTCTATGTATAACTCACTTCATACTTTGTAATTTTTAGTACTACTAGGTGCATTATGATAAACTTGTTACATTACTTACATATATTTTTGAAAGGAGACTATAATTTTAAAACGTCCCAAAATGGTATATAGGAATATAAGTTTGAGACGGAGATAGTAATAACATTCGAATGAATCAAGACATTATATCTGTACATACATTTGTTGACCATTTGGACAAAAAAAAGTTGTTAAAAATTCTTGGGTTTTGCTAATGACAGCCCTAAGGGTTGTCGTTAAGAAGTAAAGTTTTATTACATGATTATAATGAATGATTTTGATTGGATGGATATTCCGAAAAAAATAGAGACAATCCCTGAAAGTATGGATTAACTATTAATACTTGATTCTGATTGGTTAATTTAAATCATTACAACCAATTGTAATAAAAATTCAATTTATTAACGACAACCCTTAGGGCTGTCATTAGCAAAACCCAAAATTCTTTATAGATATTAACTTTAATATCATAATTAATTTTAATTTTTACTTCTTTAAAGTTAAATAACTTTTCAATTTTCAAAATATGATTTTTTACTTTTTATAAAATCCCGTTCAAGTTAAGAAAATTTTTAATTTTAGTCAAAAGTACTTTAATCACTTTTTATTTTAATGAATCTCTTTTCAAAGTTAAGTCACTTTTCCGTCTTATTATTATAATTGATCAACAAAAAGCACACCGATTTTTCAGTTTTCTCTCTCTTAGTTTTGACACAATAACAATTTTACTTTTAGCTAATTAGTTTACAATTTTTTTATTGTTTGTAATAATACCTTCAATTAAGAGTAATTGTAACACCCCATTTTGATAAATGGAATGTCACGCGTAATTATGGCGTGTCATCAAAGCATACAAGGAAAATGTCTGAAACATTACATGACCATAGGATAACCGGAATCAAACATCGGTTCCCAAACATAAGCCCAAAACATAATAAAGTAAAAGAAATGAATGAAAGACTAAGCAAGCATAAGTACATGAAGGCAAGAAGGAAAAGAAGTCTCTAGCAGCTTCCATCCTATGCACGTCCTCCAAATGCTCGAGTCTTCCCTAGGCTACTTGCCGTTTTGGGACATGGAAAGGAAAGTAACGGCCGAGCAAAACGCTCAGTGCACGGATATAGACATAGTATGAATGACTAAGCATAATAAAGACTTAATAGCAGCGGAAATGTATAAGTCCTGGAAAACCTGGAACATGTTCATAAAACTGGTTTTATAGTTTGAAAAGCCTTATGTTTATCTTATGAAAACTGTTTAACATATTTTACCATTAGCCAATATAGGTCATGAAAATCCACCGTGCATGAATACTTGGAGGGGTGACCTCATCATGCAAATTAGAGGGGCTGCCTCTAATTTAATATACTGGTTTTTGGGTAGGAGGGATCAGCTCCTTGTGAAGGATGCAAGGCACACACCACATTCACCATGAAATCCTGACTGAAAACATGTAACTAGGATGCACCCATACGCCCCACATGATAAATATAATATAAATGGCCAAAAGTTGAAAGGGACGCCACGAGCAATCACTCCGCCGTGGTGAAGTCATAACATCAGTGCCTCTAATGTTATGGTTATGGTACCTCCATAACTAGGTGAAACTAGTCATGCATGTATATGGCTATAGGTAATCTTAATTAAACATAAGCAATCAAACACGTAACTTATACTACGGGAAAACAGTTGGCTGCATACGGGGAATCCTAATAAGGAAAGAGTGTCCATACTGAAAGGACGGGAATCCGTACCTTATGTCCAGTGAACGAAGAAGATGAACTGAGAGGAATCCTACTTCCGTATCACTAATGCTACATAAATACATACATGAATAAGTATCTGCTTACTAAATACGTAACTGGTTTTATGTCATGTCTTAGCTTATTTTATATGTTCTTATCATGTTTTAGTGTTTAAAGCCTTAAACTGTGTTTATCTTATATTCTGGTTACTCTGATTAAGTATTTCTGGTATTTCATGTATTATTATACTTATTGTGTAATAATAAGTAACTTTCCAAAAATACCAGGTTTCAAAAAATAGAAAGTTTCCAAAAATAGAAAGTTACCAAAAATAGAAAGTTTCCCAAAATAGAAAGTTTACAAAAATAGAAAGTTTCCAAAAATAGAAAGTTTCCAAAAATAGAATTACTGCTTAAAATAGTTAAGTTTCTAAAAATAGAAAGTTTCCATAAATAGATTAGCTGCCTTAATTAAATAAGTTTCCATAAATAGATTAGTTGCCTGAAACAAATAAGTTTCTAAAAATAGCAAGTTTCCATAAATAGATTAGCTGCCTTATTTAATTAAGTTTCTAAAAATAGAAAGTTTCCATAATTGTAAATAAGTTGGTTAAATAAGCTAAGTATATAAGCCTAAGTGTTTCCATGATTATTTTCTAAGTCATAAGATATAAGGTATAGTTTATTAATTATTTCATGTAATTAAAATAAACTATAGGTTAAAATATTTAATTAAAGTATAACATGTTTTTAATTAAATAAAGTTAAATACTTAGGTTAAAACATGTATTATTATTTATTAATAATATAACCTAAGTCATGTTAATTAATTAATTATAACCATAGTTTTTAAATAATTAATTAATTATAAGTCTAAAATATAAAAATACTTAGGTTAATAATTTCATGATTTTAATAATTAAAATAAACTAAGTCATGTTATTAAATTAATCATGTCATGTTATTAATTTAATTTTAACATAAGGTCATAAAAACATAAAAACTAAACATACACCATGAACCGGATCTAGACTAAAAACCATGAACCGGACAAGAAATCGACTCCGTACCTCAAACCACTTCGGGGTTCCCCTTTGGTTTGTTGCTGCCGTGGGACCCACACCACCAAACCGGGACCTTGAGGTCTCGGTGGTGGTCCATGTGCCAAGCCGAGACCCCTTAGGGGTTCGGTTTAGGCGTCGGCTAGACAAACACCCCTAAAAACCCTTGTTTTGATCTACCCCATAATCATAAACATGTTAGATCTATGTTTTTAATTAGGTTTTTAAAAACATCATGTTCTTATTTAATTTTTAAATCCAAAACAAAAGAAAAAGGATTAAAAAGGTATACCGAATACGTGGATCGATCAAGGATGAACACACACGAACTCTTGCATAAATTCCAAGATCAAAATCAACCCGAACACCCCTCCATGGTGTTTTATGGGTGGCGGCCAAAAGAGGAACAAAGGAAGAAGGAAGAAATCTTTTTAGGGTTTTTGTTATTTTTCTTGTTTTGTAAAAATGACACAATATTTCTCCTTTTTCTTGTTTAGTAAAAATTGATGGGCTAAACCCATTTCCCACCTAATTTCGTGGTATATGGGGCCCACATGGGGTAACCCGATCATTTTCCGTGTCTATTTAATAAGTGTGTTCTCGTGTTCGTGTTTTACGTGTTTGTTCGTGTTTATTTGTGTTCGCGTTTTGTGTGTTCTCGTTAAATAATTACCGTGACCTAATATATTTATTTACGCTCGTAATAAGTATATATACGTAACTAATAATAGTTCGTGATTTAATTACGTTCGTGATTTCATGATCGCATGTTCGTGATTAATTATTGTCAAATAATTGTTGTGTGTTCGTGCGTAGTAAATACTTATCGTGTACTAACACGTACGTAATACGTAAAATCCTAACACGTAATCGTACTCATGCTATAATAGGAAAGTTTTAATCTAGTACGTACGATCTTAAGGGTACTATTCATGGTAAAAGCATGCGGATTTTACAACTCTTCCCCCCTAAAAAGAATAATTCGTCCCCGAATTATAGATAACGTAACTGAAAGAGAAACATACCCGAATCAAACTGAGAGGGTATGTAAGATTAATGAACGTACAGGTGACATGGCAGAACGAACGCGGAACGTGACATGTCTTAAAAGGACATGGAACGTGTCGTGGCTGAAAGGACATATCTACTTGATAAGTGAAAAACGGATAAGAAGTTCGGATGAACTTGTCCGTTTCCAAGTGGCCTCCCTCTTGGAACGGTTCCTTCAGAAGATCTTGACACTAAAGATAAATCTTGGTCCTCCTGACCTTGACTTGGAATCCGAAGAAATTCTTGGTTATCTACGGAAGGTAGATCCCCTAAATTCGATCGAGGAAAATAAGAGTTAACGTGCAAGGGTAACTGAAACGTTATGATGAAAGACAATGACTTAACTGTTAACTAGAAACGATGCGCTAGACATAAAGAAACGTAGTACGTGAAAAATTTTGAACGTGATACGTGAAAATTTTTGAACGTGCTACGTGGAGATATGGCGAGTGTAGTATGAGTAAACACATCTTGATCCATGATACGTGTAACATATCTTGATCATGATATGAGGAACGTGGAATGAACATGACATGTGAAACATATCGTGAAAATAGAATATAATGGCGGTAACGCCAAACGCTACAAGGTGAGACGTGGAATATGACGTGAAACGTCTATCTGATGATGGAGAGTTATACTAAACTTGGGTCTGGTCTCTCATGTTCTTGCAAAACTTCCCAGAACGAAATGAACGTAAAATCGTAAGCCCAGATATGATCATGAACGCGAGCGCGAAAGTAAGTCGTGGAATCAGAATGAAGACGTGAAGTAATTTAGGAGTACAATTGCGAATCTTTGTCTGACCCGATAGCTGAGGGATTACCAAGTGGCCGGATGAGCCTTGGCTGGAACATGTCCGATCAATCTGTTGGTTCTACAATCCTTGCGGATGCAAGGATTCTGCAGACTTGCTCAAACTGTTGGCAATAACCCAGATAGCATCATGCTTCTTCTGAGTTTGCGTTAATCTGGTAACCAAAATCCGTGGAGATCTTGTCCCATTTCAATTCACAATTTCAGATGATGAAAACATCCCAGTTTTTTGGTGTCCTATCTTAACCTGTTGGTATGTCAGGTACTTAGATATGAACGTAACTGTATCTTGCTTCGTAGGACTTGATACATAGGAGTTTACGAAACTCTGAGTTTCTGAATCCAGATTTCTCCTAGCGTAGGATATTCTAGAACACCTAATGTAGTCTAGGGTTCTCTCCTTTACGCATAAGCTGAGTCATAGTAAGATTAACCGTAGAAACCCATGTGATTCAGCGTGTCACTGTAATCAAACAGAATTGATATTGGAAAAATTTTCTAGGGTAAAATTTCTCTTGTCATAGAATTTACAATAGAGTGCAGATATGGTCTTCCTGTTCTTCTCTGGGCTTAAAGGAAATCAGGATATCCTCAATGAAAACACTGATGAATTTGCTATGAGTTCATGAAAACTCATTCTTATAATGACGTTGGAGCATTGATGAGACTAATTCAAAATTATAAATCTAGCATGACCGAGTCGTGTATGAATAGCATTCATGGACATGTCCTGCTCTTTCACCCGTCACTGTTGGCAGCATGATCATGAGTTCAATCTTGGAAAAGTGATTAACACTATAAGGTCGATTGGAAATGTTGTCAATACGTGGAGGAGAATAATGGTCATGAATGGTGATTTGTTTATGTGACAACCGTGGTTTTGAGGTTCGTCACTTGGTCTTATTTTTAGGTTATTTTATGTGTGATTACTTGATTTGTGTGTTTACGTGTTTATTTTGTGTGAACGAGGTTGGTGTGGTTATCGTTTATGAGTATAGAGTACTCATAAGTAAATCGAGGAACGGTTATTTCATGTTCATGAGCTCACATTTAGTGACTATGAAATGAAATGGTGATATTTTGGTGTTTACGTATACGTATAAGTATTATAGTAATAGTATATTTTTTTAGGATTTACGGTTTAGCTTTTGGAGGTCTCGGATGAGGTAATTAGTCATATGAATATTTTTCGGGATGGTTTTAAGTCATTTAGTACTTAGTTATAAAGTTTATTTCAAAATTTGAGATTTTTTTTTAAAAGTGTATATTTTACGTCTTTTACGGTAAAACACGTAAATTTGACTAGTTTTACGGTTTTGAGGTTTTGGAGGCTTTAGGAGCTGAAATAAATTAAGGAAAATTAAGGTAATATTATTAATACAAATATTAATAATAAAAAGGAAAAAAAACGAAATTAAATGGGTATAGGTCAGTTATGTGAAAAAAAGAAAAGAAAAGGGGAAAAAAGGGAAAAAGGGAACCGGGCTTTTGTATTTGGGCTAGGACTGGTTAGGATCAATTATATAAGGTTTTTATTTATCAAAACACTTCATAAAATCCATGGAGATCAATAAGGAGTCGAAATATACAAGGGAGGAATTAGGGTTTTCATAAAAATCTTGGTTTTTCATAAATCAAAGGTAAATATTTATAACCCTTTTTAATTAAATTGTTTTTATGTTTCTTTAATCATCTTATGATGGATTTAGGTTAGGGTTTATTATAAAAACAGTAAATTAATGTTATATTAATCATAATGATGATTACATAAATTAGGGCTTGTAATTAGAGGGATTAGGGTTAATTAATGAGGTTGATTTTGTTAAACCCGTTTTTAAAAACTGGGCAGAATTTTGGGTCATTGTTTTGATCATATAGGGAGTTCTATAAACTCTTATTTTACGATCCAAGTACCCCTGGAAAGGTATTTGAAGTGGCTTTCCAATGCAAGAAACTAGAACTAAATTGGAGGTAGGGAAGTGGGTCAAAAACAAGTTACAACAGTCGGAGGTCAAAACAGTTTTGAATTCAGCTTGTTTTCTTTTTAAGTTTTGGGTTGTTTGGGGTACTTAGGGTTGCATTAGGATCTTCTCACGAACATGAGAGATGGTTTATATATTGTAGTAAGTATCTGCACTTGGGCTAAGGTTGTGGTTTAGGGTAAGACCCCTTAATGGTAACAAACTTTTAGTACGTTTAAAATCAGGAAATCTGGAATGACAAAAGTAGATATATGTATATCGGGGCTTTAACAGTATCTTTAAGGTTAGGTCAAGTGGGAGGTGTTAGCCAACATACGTAAGGGTATGAATATTCCTTTTACAGAAAGCATGGGTATGTTTAAGTGGACGTTTGACTTAAAGTTTTGAGACCTAAAAACTGGGACTGTTTTGGGTAAAATATGAACGGGATAGTTATTAAACTTAACCAAGTTAAGGACTTGTTAAGGAAGGGTAATGGGGTGATTAGAGCTTAACAATGAGGTAATTATACGGGAATAGACTAGATGTCCATCATAGGTTGATGAGCCATCTCAGTGATTGGTTCGTGTATTGATTTCGTGTTTTTGGTTGTTAGCTTGTTGCTAGTGCGAGGACTTGTGAAGAAGCTATCAGGTGAGTTTCATAGTCCCATGTTTAATATTGATTTTGACTTCCAGATGGGATGGAAGAGACACTGTGTTGAGTTATTTTCTAAATTGATGCTGTGAATGTGTTTGTGATTTGAGATGGACTTGTGTGTACATTATGTGATTAACTGCTATGTGATTTTTGATTGTGTATGATTTGGATCGGGGGACACGAGCCGTCTCAGTTATTGTGGTTTGACAAGGTAGTGGCCTTGTGGTTTGACAAGGTAGTGGCCTTGTGGTTTGCCAAGGTAGTGTCCTTGGGATAGGTACATAGTGTGATCATCTATGGTACCATGATGTTGTTTGGCAAGGTAGGAGCCTTGGATTGGTTTGGTATGATTAATCTTGATTGATAGTTGTTAATGCATATTTGTAGCACATTGTCCATATGTTATTGTGTTGATGGTTGTTATTCACAACTTATAACTGATTTAACGTTAGAGTCTAAACCTATGACTCTCACCAACTTTATGTTGACGTGTTTTAGTGTCTCTTTCAGGTGAGAATGTGGTTAAGCTTGAGGATAGAAGTGGCTAGACTTGGATGCCTTAGGATTGCATATAGAAGGAGATCCCTGTTCCTTCTTAGCTTTGTTTGTTCATTTATCAGTGATACTGTTGGCACCTATATGTTTGTTTGTTTGTGTTATTTGTTTGTCTTGGGTAAGAGGTAGGACGGTTACCTACTTACCTAGACTCCTGCATTGTTAAGATATTGTCATGACATTTGTGTCACCATTTTATGACATTTCTTATATCATTTAGTTATCTCTATAGACACGCTATTGTTGTGATGATATCCATACGTCGTTCCGCCATGGTGGGGTGTGACAAAATGGTATCAGAGCCAATGGTTATAGAGAATTAGGTTGCCTAGTCGCGTAGCCTAGTCTATAGCTTAAGGGTCCCTGCATATAGGCGTCATAGGAGTATGTGTGCATTTTATATTAATTGATGTGTTTGGATGTTATTTATTGCGATGTTTTGACTAGTATGAATTGAACCGTAGTATGTTCATACTTAGTCACATGTTATTTTCTTTTCGGGTTTGTGACTAGTGCGGGTTGAACCATAATCGTCCACGCTAGTCACTGTAGTATTTTGCTTAAATTGTACATTATAGTACATAATTTAGTACAAGGTAGATTCTATCTTTTATCGAGTTATTTTACATACCTGAGGTATGTTATTTTCTTTTGATGTTTAAGTCATGTTCCCTAAGAATCGTGTGGTGGTTCGAGTTACTAGGAGTAGGTGGATAGGAAGGATTTTAAGATGTTTCCACTCTTACGGGCGACATGACTTATAACTGATTATGTTTTCATTTTGGACTTAGTCTATGCTGTTTTAGCTAGACTATGGATTTACGTATTTCAAGAGTATTACTATGTTATTTTAATAGATGGAGTTTTGGACTTTATTGTTTATGTGGTGATGAGCTTATGTGAGTAGATGGATTTATGTGTTATATGTTGTATTGATTCTTATAAGTGTTATCATAGGAGGGAGTGCATTGGGGAAAGGGTAATTGTATAAGTATGGTGGCCAACATAGTTATACAAGTACCACAACTTCAATGGGTTCTCAAGTATGATTGCATGAAAGAGGGTTAGTACATGCTTGTATATGATGAGATGTGGATTTTGGGTATATTTATAATATATGGGTATATGTAACGGCTGCCTACGATATGGCTTTTTTTTAGTGTGTTATATGTTTTGAGTTATAGTCGTGTTATGTGATTATGAGGTCACACGATATGGGTTGGTTTTGGTAATGGGTTTTGTGCCTTGTTGTGGCATGGTGAGATGGTGAGATGGGGATTACTCGTATGGAAAAACGAGTGTATGACGCGATTGGTTGATCTGATATGTATAGTAACGAGTATGTTTTGGGTGATTTAATAGGTATATATATGCGGATGTATATATACTACTATGTGTTAAGTTATGGTATATGGTCGTTCACTAGTTATTATAACTTGAACGTACCTTGTGTTTGCTCGTGTTTTATGATGCTGGAGTTTAATAGAGTTCCAACGACGTTTTGAATCTTTTGAAGTGTGTCTGGTAGCGTATTCTTTGAGTTTCGTATTTCACGTGTACGTTTTAAAATGGTGTTCTTGGTTTTAAGTCTATTGAAATAACTTGGGATTCCTTTTGAGATAATGAAATCTTTTGTGTTGGGTCTTGCATTTCTTTTGGTCGGTATATGTTGAGAAAAAGGGGGACTTGGAAATCTATTATAGGGTTAGATAGTTGGTTGTATTCGGTAAAATAAGGGTAAGGTGTTGAAGTCATGTTTCAAACAAGATGTAACATAAGATTCCATTTTAATCAACACTTATATATTTCAAATACTAAAAGACTTTCTTTGAAATAAAGCGAAATAAAAATTTCTTTCTACCTACATAGTTTATATAATTGAGTTCGACCGATTTATGTCATTTATAATTATTTATACAAGGTTAAATTGAGTTTATGAAGATTTCACATACAATTATATCTGTCATTTAAAAGGATTACATTAATCACTAAGTTTATTCTTTAGTTTTTTTAAAACAACTAGTATAAAACTGTTTTGGTCATAACTTGTTAGTTTTTAGAGTTTTTTGAGTGATTCAAAAGCCAAAAATTATGTACTCGGAACGTACTTTTCAAATATTCAGAAAGTATAGTCATGGGAGGTCAATGGACTGGTCGGAATTGTTGTACAAGTGTCGGGTTCAAGTTTGAGTTTTGAATAGTAGTTTATTTTTATTTGGGGTGCACGGGATACCTAGTCTTTGGGTTGAGTTTTGAGATCGCCTAGAAGGTTGTTGGTATATTGTTTGAGTCACATGGATGTGGGAGGTAATAATAAAAAAAAGATATATATTCTTTTGGAAAAGTCGATCTTTTGCACGGTTTAAATAATATGTCGCGGGGCGTAATCTGTTTGGTTGCCATTGGGTGTTTCTTGGATTATTTTTCGTTGTCATGGGTCATTTTGAATTGATACACGTTTTGGGTTTGAGTTTACTTTCGAGTCTCATGGTTTTGACTTGTTTTAACTGGTGCACGTGAATGTCGTTAGTTATCCGTTGGTTTGATTTGTTGATCGTATCTGATGGATTCAGGATGTAGTTTTGGTTTCGTATTGTTCGGGAGCGTTGAGGTAGTCATATGAAAGACTTGGTCGCGCCTACACGCTTAAGTAGGTGACCATGAGAGAATGGTCGGAATGCCCTTAGTGGGGAGGAAAGGAGTTCGTAGACGAAGTAAGGTGGTCATGAGGTCTCTTAGGAGTACCAAGGAGATAAATAGAGATTTGTAGGATACTAGCACAAGTAACGCGCCATAGAGGGTGTTGGAAGGGGATACAATACCTCAAAGGTATTTATGATTGTTCGTAGGGTATGTAAGTTTTCCGAAAATTTCCTGAAATTTAGTAGGTTTGCCTATTACGGTGAGGTAGAACCATAAATAGAGCAAGTAGGGGAGGTGAGAGGAGTTGTAGTTAGTGCCTTTCCAAGGCAAATCGTTGATGGAGTGATTTAAAAACAAGAGCTGTTAGAAATTGCAGGGAATGCCGGATAAAAGTTGAGTTGCTTAGTAGTAGATTGGATGTGGAAAGTGGTTGAGTGGTCTGATGAGAGGAAGCATTGGTCTTTTAAAATGCGTGTAGAATTTTGCAAGTAGAACGAGGTAGGAATTTATTCGTATTGCCGCTAAGAGAGGGTGCAAGGAGGACATAGTTGAAACTGCTAAGGATGTTGTATGAACGCTTTGGGTTTACGGTTATGCATTTGGCTTCGCCAAGCACTAGCGGATTTCATGGAGACAATGAAGCGAGTGTGCATGAACGTATATAAATGAGTTGTCATCGGGAGTATCGACGACATCTTGATCTACTCAAAGTCTAAGAAGGAGAGTGAGGCGAAGTATGTGTTGGTTTTGGAGTGGAAGTATACGTGAGATTTTCAAAGTGTGAGTTTTAGTATTAAGTCTACCATGATGAGTAGTTAGAGATGATGGCATATCATGGAACCAGCAAGGGGCGAAGTGAAGAAGGATGAGGAAGCATTTTGGAGGATGAAGAGGTGGATTGGATAATGAGCGGATTTTGGCATTATCGGAAGGACTGGATGAATTCGCGAGCATGACGATACGTGGAGCAAGGATTTGGATGCGTACGAGGACGACAAAGAAAGGCGATTGCTTATACGTTGCAGGAACTGAAGATTTGGAAGAACTGGATAGACTTAGTTAGTGGAGCTGGATTGTTATATCTGCCTAGAATGCTAGAGGAATTTGGGGTACGAGACGTAGAGAATGATCTATACGGATCATGAACGTCTCCAACACATATTCAATCACCTTGATTGAACATTTGGCAAAGGTGGTGGGTGGAGTTAAGTGACGAAAGAAAATTGCATGGCCAAGTACCATCTGGGAAAGGCAAGCATGGTCGATGAGACATGGAATAAGAAGGATGAGGCGAAACTAAGACGAACTTGAACTATAGGGATGACGTATTAGGGCGGTTTGGATAAAGGATATAGGTTGCACGAGTTGAGTTGTCTAAAGCAGAGAAAGCGTCAACATGTATGTTGCGTGGCTTGGACAATCATATGAAGAAAAGGGACGTAGACTATACTTCCTACATAGTTAGGAGTATCTTAGAAAGGGCGATGTAAGGACGAAGTTGGTGGAAGGGATACATAATGCGGTGGAGGAATAAGTACGGCGAGAGTTGGGTGATAGTCGATAGACAGACTAATTCATCTCACATTTCAAGAGGAATGAGAAGTCACGTAGTTGAGAAGTTGGAAGGATTGCGTACGGATGTGATGGAATAGAGGGTTTTACGTAAAAGTTAGCCCGATATGTATGGAATGCCTTATGAGGGATTATGGAAAGGGAAGAAATGATGGGAAGCATCACATCGTGATGTATGGCATGAGTTAAGGAGGAAGAAGGAAGTGTGTATAGAAGCGAAGCATAAATGAAATAGGTCGAGATAGGAATCGAAGGTAGAACTTTGGTAGAGCCTAATGAGTAGAATAAAGCACAAAGCATGCTACTAATGTGGTAATGGTGTTTGTGGACGGGATGAGAGCAGCAAGGGATGCTATGTAGAGATGGAGGAAACCACTAGAGTTAGTGACAAAGTTGTGTATGAAGTTTCACCCATAGTAACGGCTGGTATGTTTTGGTAAAATGGAAGAGTTGATGTAGAGTTTTGTAGGTCCATTTATGATCTTTGGAAAGATCGGACCATTAGCTTATGAGTATAGAATTACCTGGGGAGAGTGAGTTGTATACATGATACATTTCATGTATTGAGATTGGTAAAGGTTGTTTGAGAATGCATTTTGCCTGTACGGTTATTCGGGACTTGTGTTAATAAGAGTCTTTGTTTTATCAAAGAGTCATTTGTGAGATTTATTGACTGTGAGGTCAAGAGTTTGGCAATAAATTTAAATATTGTTGGTTAGTATATGTGGTAATTTGAGACTTGAACTAAAGTTCACATGGAAATGAGAGGAGTTCGTTTAGAACAAGTATCCTCGTGTGATTTGTTGTTTGTGTGTTTGATCCTAAGAAGTAAATCTCGGGACAAGATTTCTAGTAGGAGGGAGTGATGTGACAACCGTGGTTTTGAGGTTCGTCACTTGGTCTTATTTTTAGGTTATTTTATGTGTGATTACTTGATTTGTGTGTTTACGTGTTTATTTTGTGTGAACGAGGTTGGTGTGGTTATCGTTTATAAGTATAGAGTACTCATAAGTAAATCGAGGAACGGTTATTTCATGTTCATGAGCTCACATTTAGTGACTATGAAATGAAATGGTGATATTTTGGTGTTTACGTATACGTATAAGTATTATAGTAATAGTATATTTTTTTTAGGATTTACGGTTTAGCTTTTGGAGGTCTCGGATGAGGTAATTAGTCATATGAATATTTTTCGGGATGGTTTTAAGTCATTTAGGACTTAGTTATAAAGTTTATTTCAAAATTTGAGATTTTTTTTTAAAAGTGTATATTTTACGTCTTTTACGGTAAAACGCGTAAATTTGACTAGTTTTACGGTTTTGAGGTTTTGGAGGCTTTAGGAGCTGAAACAAATTAAGGAAAATTAAGGTAATATTATTAATAAAAATATTAATAATAAAAAGGAAAAAAACGAAATTAAATGGGTATAGGTCAGTTATGTGAAAAAAAGAAAAGAAAAGGGGAAAAAAGGGAAAAAGAGAACCGGGCTTTTGTATTTGGGCTAGGACTGGTTAGGATCAATTATATAAGGTTTTTATTTATCAAAACACTTCATAAAATCCCTGGAGATCAATAAGGAGTCGAAATATACAAGGAAGGAATTAGGGTTTTTATAAAAATCTTGGTTTTTCATAAATCATGGTAAATCTTTATAACCCTTTTTAATTAAATTATTTTTATGTTTCTTTAATCATCTTATGATGGATTTAGGTTAGGGTTTATTATAAAAACAGTAAATTAATGTTATATTAATCATAACATGATGATTACATAAATTAGGGCTTGTAATTAGAGGGATTAGGGTTAATTAATGAGGTTGATTTTGTTAAACCCGGTTTTAAAAACTGGGCAGAATTTTGGGTTATTGTTTTGATCATATAGGGAGTTCTATAAACTCTTATTTTACGATCCAAGTACCCCTGGAAAGGAATTTGAAGTGGCTTTCCAATGCAAGAAACTAGAACTAAATTGGAGGTAGGGAAGTGGGTCAAAAACAGGTTACAACAGTCAGAGGTCAAAACAGTTTTGAATTCAGCTTGTTTTCTTTTCAAGTTTTGGGTTGTTTGGGGTACTTAGGGTTGCATTGGGATCTTCTCACGAACATGAGAGATGGTTTATATATTGTAGTAAGTATCTGAACTTGGGCTAAGGTTGTGGTTTAGGGTAAGACCCCTTAATGGTAACAAACTTTTAGTACGTTTAAAATCAGGAAATCTGGATTGACAAAAGTAGATATATGTATATCGGGGCCTTAACCGTATCTTTAAAGTTAGGTCAAGTGGGATGTGTTAGCCAACATACGTAAGGGTATGAATATTCCTTTTACAGAAACCATGGGTATGTTTAAGTGGACGTTTGACTTAAAGTTTTGAGACCTAAAAACTGGGACTGTTTTGGGTAAAATATGAACGGGATAGTTATTAAACTTAACCAAGTTAAGGACTTGTTAAGGAAGGGTAATGGGGTGATTAGAGCTTAACAATGAGGTAATTATACGGGAATAGACTAGATGTCCATCATAGGTTGATGAGCCATCTCAGTGATTGGTTCGTGTATTGATTTCGTGTTTTTGGTTGTTAGCTTGTTGCTAGTGCGAGGACTTGTGAAGAAGCTATCAGGTGAGTTTCATAGTCCCATGTTTAATATTGATTTTGACTTCCAGATGGGATGGAAGAGACACTGTGTTGAGTTATTTTCTAAATTGATGCTGTGAATGTGTTTGTGATTTGAGATGGACTTGTGTGTACATTATGTGATTAACTGCTATGTGATTTTTGATTGTGTATGATTTGGATCGGGGGACACGAGCCGTCTCAGTTATTGTGGTTTGACAAGGTAGTGGCCTTGTGGTTTGACAAGGTAGTGGCCTTGTGGTTTGCCAAGGTAGTGGCCTTGGGATAGGTACATAGTGTGATCATCTATGGTACCATGATGTTGTTTGGCAAGGTAGGAGCCTTGGATTGGTTTGGTATGATTAATCTTGATTGATAGTTGTTAATGCATATTTGTAGCACATTGTCCATATGTTATTGTGTTGATGGTTGTTATTCACAGCTTATAACTGATTTAACGTTAGAGTCTAAACCTATGACTCTCACCAACTTTATGTTGACGTGTTTTAGTGTCTCTTTCAGGTGAGAATGTGGTTAAGCTTGAGGATAGAAGTGGCTAGACTTGGATGCCTTAGGATTGCATATAGAAGGAGATCCATGTTCCTTCTTAGCTTTGTTTGTTCATTTATCTAGTGATACTGTTGGCACCTATATGTTTGTTTGTTTGTGTTATTTGTTTGTCTTGGGTAAGAGGTAGGACTGTTACCTACTTACCTAGACTCCTGCATTGTTGAGATATTGTCATGACATTTGTGTCACCATTTTATGACATTTCTTATATCATTTAGTTATCTCTATAGACACGCTATTGTTGTGATGATATCCATACGTCGTGCCCCATATTCCGCCATGGTGGGGTGTGACAGTTTACGCCGACGGTAGTCGACACATAATCTCATGGTATCGTCCTTCTCCTTGTAAGTTCTTCTGGAATGTATGGGAAGATTTTGGAATAATCAACTGGCTATGCGTAAAAGACTTAAGTGGTCGTGTCTTACTGACGGCTAGAAAATTTTAGTGACCATGGCTAACAACGCACATGCTTGTAAGCATAGATAATTTGTACAGATTTTCCTGATGAAAAATCAAGCTGAATGTATTCAGGAGCCTGAACATTACTGTACATAATTATGAATCGTAGCATGGTGTGTTGTTCATAATACATAATTAGGATAAAATTCATCTCGTGTCTGTCCGAGGAAATGCATTAGCATCTTGGATCTCATCATTAAGCTGAAGGAAAACCTTCGTATACGTGGGAATACGAAAGGCGTCCTTCATGGTCATGAATATATGAACCATGGTGAAATAAATGAAAGTGACATCGGCAACGTGACAGTTCTCACTGATGCGCCGATAATGGTATAGAAATTCTTGTGGCCTGATTAATACATGGCACAACAAAAATAGATATACCCTTGGAGGGTACCCTGAATTTCTTAGAAATGTTCCATAGTTGGACGTGAGTCATGTGTCTTGACTCGTTTCTTGGAACTATAAGCATGACATATGTCTTGACTGGTGTCTTGACATGTGTCTTCAGAAAGTATACGTGAGACATGTGTCTTGACTGATGTCTTGACATGTGTCTTCAAAAAGTATACGTGAGACATGTGTCTTGACTGATGTCTTGACATGTGTCTCGAGACGTAAAACAATAGAACTACAATATTAGGTTATTGTGCCAGCCTTGGCGGATCGGTTGGACTACTGATCCTTTGTATGTCTGATCACGTCCGCGACCGGAGCCTCGGTTGCGATTTCTGGGATAGTTCTGTCATAGTAGTGGTTACTATCGTCCTGTCTGTCAGTTCCATGACGGTCATTCTCATGACCGTGATTCATGCAACTATTTAGCTGAGTGGCCGGCTGGTACCGGTTTGCACTCATATGGCTGAAATGACAGCCGAATGACGTGTGACATGTAACTAAGAATTAGGGACAATGGTTGATGGAAATCGTCTGATGGTGAAGCATATTCTAGTCCAATTGCTTTGCTCCGACGCCTTTGTCTTCGTCTTGTAGGATCTCCAGGTTGTGAATAGCATCCGCATCTCGTAGCGTCTCCGAACGTCAGCAGCATCAACCTTTAGTAACATCTCCAAGTTATGAGCGGCATCAGCAATCTTGTAGAATATCAGCAATTGAAAATACGCCTGAGATGATTCAGAATCGACTAGCGAATACTCGTGAAGTATTGCAAGTGGAATACACATGGATTAAGGTACATGTAATACACATGGAATACGGTACATGGAGTACACGTGGAATGCACATGAAATGATCGGTATGGGGTCGATCATTTATCATGATTTAAGGAAAGTATATCGGTTAAACGGTTAGGAAAACCATCATGATAACCTGGCAATGCCAGTATATACCTCATTCTGGTTGCATAGAGAAACGCTAAAGTGTGGTTACACAAAATTCAACGATGATTTGCCTGACAGCATGATCAATGAAAACCAACCATGACTATCATGAAAGCAGAATTCAATGAAATCCAACAATGTCTTGCGTGAAAGCATAAATGACAAAAGAGGCGTAAGACGTAATCAACATGAAGACAGGATCATCATGAAGGAACATAAAACGATCTATCATAAAGGAGTGTATAACATAATCAGTATGAAACCGAAGTTAACCATGACAGTATGAAAACATACTTGACATAAAAAACATAGTAACTTATGAGGGGACATAAAAAATTTTATGCCAATAAATCATGAGAAAAATTTTATGCATGAAAACAGTGCATGAATGCGTAATGTTAGTTTATAAAAACCTTTTATATGTGCGAGGGGACGCCTATGGGTCGGTCCCAAAACAAAGACATGGCGAGGGGACGCCTATGGGTCGGTCCCAAAATTAAAAGTTTCGATAAAAGCACATGCGACTAAATAGGGCCAGTCCTGTACCAATCATTACTTAGTCATAATCCCTGCAACAATGATACATGAAACATAAATAAATGAAACTCATATGTCAAAACTTATCAGAAAAAATTTTATGTGACTAATTATGAACTACTGAGATTCAGTCCACATAGCCACAGTTCACGAGGAACATTATGCATGACACAATGACACATAACTAAATATGAATGACGGTTGTCCATCCATATTGGCAAAACAATATCGATGAAAACATCAAGGTTAAAACCTCAAGGTGTTGAAAACATCATGGTTAAAACAACAATGCGCTGAAAACATCAATACGTAGAATAACAACGTTGGCTTAGGAAGCTTCTGGTGACTACCCACTAGTCACAAGTCGAGTTTTAGAGCCTACAGGTCGAAGCCTTGGCTCTGATACCATAATTGTAACACCCCATTTTGATAAATGGAATGTCACGCGTAATTATGGCGCGTCATCAAAGCATACAAGGAAAATGTCTGAAACATTACATGACCATAGGATAACCGGAATCAAACATCGGTTCCCAAACATAAGCCCAAAACATAATAAAGTAAAAGAAATGAATGAAAGACTAAGCAAGCATAAGTATATGAAGGCAAGAAGGAAAAGAAGTCTCTAGCAGCTTCCATCCTATGCACGTCCTCCAAATGCTCGAGTCTTCCCTAGGGTACCTGCCGTTTTGGGACATGGAAAGGAAAGTAACGGCTGAGCAAAACGCTCAGTGCACTGATATAGACATAGTATGAATGACTAAGCATAATAAAGACTTAATAGCAGCGGAAATGTATAAGTCCTGGAAAACCTGGAACATGTTCATAAAACTGGTTTTATAGTTTGAAAAACCTTATGTTTATCTTATGAAAACTGTTTAACATATTTTACCATTAGCCAATATAGGTCATGAAAATCCACCGTGCATGAATACTTGGAGGGGTGACCTCATCATGCAAATTAGAGGGGCTGCCTCTAATTTAATATACTGGTTTTTGGGTAGGAGGGATCAGCTCCTTGTGAAGGATGCAAGGCACACACCACATTCACCATGAAATCCTGACTGAAAACATGTAACTAGGTAGCACCCATACGCCCCACATGATAAATGATAGGTGTGAAAACACCCATCCTTTTACCACTTATTTCTTGCTAAAACGAGACCAAAACGCGTATTTAATGTCATTTGTTTGGAATTATGCATGGTTTGTGTGTTTGTTGTGTTTTCAGAGCCAACCGGATAAATATTGGAGAAAACATGGGATTGCACGGGTTTTATCGAGGAAAAAGACGAAAAGACGAAGTCTATAGTCCAAGAGATGCAAAAGATTTGAAGTCAATGGGCCTATTTGAAGATTTATCGAAGAAAAGGACCAAAGATGGAAGATTTACACATGTCGAAGAAACCCAAGTCTATTAAATGAAGAAATTAAAAGACGAGTTGAATTTATTCGTCGACAAATCCCGAATCGAAATCGAAAACGTCAACTTTTCTGAAAAGACGAGAAGACAAAAAGAAAGGGAGAAAGCCCACTCACCAACCAAGGGAGAAGCCTATAAATACTCCTCCCATTCAGAATTCCACTAGCTTTTCTTTCTGTTACACTTTTCCTATTTCGTAGGAAGAAAACCATCTCCTTTAAGGAGTGGTTTTCATCTTTCTTTGATTTCTTCCAATCTTGTAAGTTTAATCTTTCCACTTTGTTTGTTGAATCCTAATCATTAATACAAGTTTACTTTTAATCTTTCTATCATCTTGTCCTTCATCTCTTTATGATTCAAAGTTCTTAAGTTTTACTTTATTGGTTTGATCATAAAAAGTAAGTGGGTTTTGCGATTTTGTGGTTTTGGATTGACGTTTACCTTAGGTAAATGATTAGTGGTGAAATTGGTTTCAGTTTTGATTAAAAACTTGGTAAATTTTGGATTAAAATTCGTGTTTTAAAATCCCCTGTTCTTCGCTTTCTTTTACTGAGTTTTGCCCAGATTCCGTATAGTGGTTTCGTGATTTTACTGTTGATACGGAATTTTCATTATTCCGGGTCAAGGGTGTGATTATCTTGGTTATTCGGAATAACCAAATATTCCGAGTAGAGTAGTGATTTCATTGTTTATTCGGAATAGCAAAAACATTCCGCATAGAGCATTCTGTTCAGAATATTCCGCATAGTGTTGTCTTTCAAATATTCCGAATAGAGCTTCTTTTTAATATATTCCGCATAGCTTTCTTATCAAAATTATTCCGCATAGGCTTTCTTTCCAAACATTCTGCATAGGGTTTTTATCAAATATTCCGCATAGCTTTCTTTTTAATATATTCCGCATGGGGATCTTTTCCAAATATTCCGCATAGGGTTCCGTTAAAAACATTCCGCATAGGTTTTCTCTCTAAAACATTCCGCATGGCCAGAGTATTCCGCATAAGAACAAATGTTCCGGATAGAGCTGTTTTTTCGCATGGGAGCATTTATTCCGAGTAAGAGTCAAAATTCTGCATAGACATTCCGAATAGAAACTTCCAGTTTTATTCTTCATAGAGGTACTTACTGTTTTATCTAAATTCTAGCTTTATTCTCAGTAATTGTCTTTAGTTTAATTTAATTACTTCTAGCACTTATCATTTTAGTAGATTTAGACCAAAGCTCCCCCTTTTTAGTCACCAATTACAATTATTCCACTTTTGACCGTGATCAATTCGAGAAGATACCGAGAACGAAACAACGACATATATCAATTGAGTACGAGCAACGCAAAGATAGATCTTGCAAAAGCAAACATTTTTAATCAACCAAAAGTCAGTTATTAAATTGGCGCCGCTGCCGGCTCTTCTCGTTAAGATCAACCGTTTTTTGTGAGAAAAATTGGATTTTGGGATCCGTTCTTTCGGGAACGTTATTTTCAAGCACAAAAATTTTCAAAAAACCCATAAAAATCTAAAATTTTCAAAAATACAAAAACATTGAAAAACCTATAAAAATCAAAAATATTTTCTCTTGCATTTTCTTTTTAGTGTATGTGTACTCGATCAACGTCTTATTCAGAGCCCGAGACTCTCGAAGATTTGACATGGCCGGTGTACACAACAACAACAATAATAATACACCCCTCCCAAACAACAACAATAATAATCCACCCCACCAAAACATGAATAATCCACCCTTACCCGACCTACGAACCATGGAGGAGCTATGCCAACCTACGATGAACGGACGTGGAGGCCCGATTGCGCCGATGCATGTCACGGCTCAGGAGTTTTCGTTGAAGCATCACATGATCCAACAAGTGCAAACTAACCCATTTCGCGGAATTCCGGATGATGATGCCAAAACACCTCGACAAATTTATTACCATGACCCAAAGCATGAAGTCCCCCGGTGTTTCTATGGATGAACTTCTCCTCCAACTCTTTCCCCACTCGCTTTCTCACCATGCCGAAAAATGGTTTGACCGTCTCCCAAAGAACTCTATTCATACTTGGGACGACATGACTCAACGCTTTTTGTCGTGCTACTTCCCACCATCCATGGTCACGAGCCTTCGTAACCAAATTAGTGGATTTATGCAAGACAATGATGAATCGCTCTTCAATGCTTGGGAACGATACAATGATTTGATCGACCGCTGTCCAAATCACAACATGCTCCCCGTCACTCTCATTGATACCTTCTACAATGGTCTCACTTTTCGTGATCGTGACACGATCAACGCCGCCGCCGGTGGTACTTTTATGAAAAGGAGACCGGAGGAGTGTAGAGAGTTGATTGAAAACATGATTACTCACCACAAGAATTGGGATTCATCCGCATCCTCAAGATCTAACTCGAGAGTCAATGTTTCTTCTACTACTTCCAATCCCGAGATGACTGAAATTTCTCGACAACTCGCTGAGATGAACAAGAATTTCATGACCATGGCCACAAACCACTTTCAACAAGCTAAAGCCGTTGCTATTTCTTGTGACACATGTGGTGGTCCTCATTCTTACAATGATTGTCCTTCTACCCAAGGCAATTTTTCTGAAAACGTTAACGCGGCTTACGGTACTTATCCCACGGGAGGCTATCAAGCTCGCCCTCAAGGAGACCGTAGCTTGCTCAGTTATCGTTCAAACAACTATCTTGCTCCACCCGGTTTCCCTCCTACCAACCAAAACCAACAACAAAGCTATAACCGAAACAACCAATCCCAACCTCGTGCTAACAATCAATATCAATCCCAAAGAAACCCATACCCAACTCAAGAAAATTCTTAAGCTTACCAAGCTCCACCTCTCAATCAACAGATGGCAGTAAATCAAGACGTCGAAACGTTCATGAAGACTAATCGGGAGCTGGTGACGAATCTTCAGAGTCAAGTCATCAACTTGAAGGGCGAAATGGCGAAACAAGGGAACGATATTCGAGCCGATCTAAGGAATGACATGGCAAAACAAAGCAATGAAATTCGTGCAGACATCAGAGACTCTTTCAGCACTCAAGCGCTTAACATTCGTGATATGATTGGTTCGCTCATCCAAGGTAATCAGCCCTCTTCTTCGGGTACTCTTCCGAGTAACACCGTTGCGAATCCAAGAGGGGAGATGAAAGCAATCACTACTCGTAGTGGAAAAGGTTATACGGAACCCGAGCTTCCTACACCTCCACCAGTGATTGTGAACAAGGAAAAATAGCAACTTTCCTCACCTCCTTCACCTTCTATCCCCATAACCCCACCACCCATGGTTGTGAGTGATCCTACTCCCCTAAAGCCTTCTTCTTCATCCAATATACCTTATCCTTCAAGGTTGAGGAAAGAGAAGCAAAAGAGCAAGGATGATATTCAAGTTTCAAACTTTCTTAAAATGTTTAAACAATTGAATTTTAACATCTCCTTTACCGAGGCTCTCGCTCACATGCCCAAATACGCGAAGATGTTTAAAGATCTTCTAAGTGACAAGGAGAAGCTTCTTGACATTGCTCAGACCCAACTTAATGAGAATTGCTCCGCCGTTCTCTTAAGGAAATTGCCCACCAAACTTGGTGATCCGGGTCGCTTCTTGATTCCTTGCAACTTCCCGGGAGTAGAGAATTGCATGGCCCTAGCCGATCTAGGTGCCAGTATAAACTTAATGCCTTTAAGTGTTTGGAAGCAATTATCTCTCCCCGAGCTAGTCCCCACCAAAATGACTTTGGAATTAGCCAACCGCACGGTTGCTTATCCAGTGGGGATAGCCGAAGATGTTTTTGTTGGCGTTGACAAATTCACCTTCCCGGCGGATTTTGTTGTCGTGGACTACGAGATGGACCCCCGAGTTCCATTAATCGTTGGACGTCCATTCCTGAGGACCGGTCGCACTCTCATTGCTGTAGCCGCGGGCGAACTAATCATGAGAGTTGGTGACGATAAAATTGTCTTCAACATGGGTAAGATTTCTAAGCAACCTTATTCATATGAGAGTATTAATGCTATTGATGTTCTAGATGAGGCTTGTGAAGAACATTTTCATGATGCTTGCAAAAGTACTCTCTCTTCTCTACCCAATGTTGAGACCGTTGCCTCAATTGCTCCGGCATTGACTCCTTTTGGAGAAAGTGACTTGGATGATTTCGAAGCTAGCTTGGGTCCTCTCGATATTAAGTATGATGATTCTTCCACTGATTGGGATGAAGATATTCGTACTATTGAGAGACTTCTCAATGAAGACCCGTTTCCTCCTCCCTCTCCTAAAGAGGTGACTAATGATGATCCATCGTTAGTTACACCATCTATTGAGGATCCTCCTACTCTTGAGCTTAAAGACCTACCTCCTCATATAGAGTACGTTTTTCTTGAAGGCAAAGAGAAGTTACCGGTCATCATCGCGAAGGACCTGAAAGAAGAAGAAAAAGCCCGACTTATCGCCGTATTGAAGAAGCATAAAAGAGTTATCGCTTGGAAAATCTCCGACATTCGCGGAATTGATCCTCACTTTTGCACACATAAAATTCTCATGGAGGACGACTTCAAGCCCACAATTCAAAGCCTACGAAGGGTGAATCCTAAAATCCATGAAGTCATCAAAAAAGAGGTTATCAAACTTCTTGATGCGGGTATGATTTACCCTATTTCGGATTCACCATGGGTTAGTCCATTCTATTGTGAGCCTAAGAAAGGCGGAATTACCGTTGTGCCTAATGCAAACAACGAGTTGATTCCTACCCGTCTCGTTACTGGGTGAAGAGTTTGTATAGACTACCGCAAAATCAATGATGCCACGAGAAAGGATCATTTCCCTCTACCTTTTATGGACCAAATGCTTGAACGTTTAGCGGGTAATGAATATTACTGCTTTCTTGATGGTTTCTCGGGTTATTTCCAAATACCCATCGATCCCCAAGATCAAGAGAAGACAACATTCACTTGTCCCTATGGCACATTTGCTTACAAAAGAATGCCTTTTGGCTTATGCAATGCCCCCGGGACTTTCCAAAGGTGCATGTTGGCTATCTTCCATGACATGGTTGAGCAAACCATGGAAGTCTTCATGGATGATTTCTCGGTCTTTGGGGATTCCTTCTCTTCTTGCCTTGCCAATTTGGAACGCATGCTTAAGCGGTGCGAAGACACTCGCCTTGTTCTGAATTGGGAAAAATGCCATTTTATGGTAAAAGAAGGCATTGTGCTAGGACACAAAATCTCTAATGCCGGTCTTGAAGTCGACCGTGCTAAAGTAGATGTCATAGCCAAATTACCTCCACCTTCAACCGTGAAGGGTGTGAGAAGTTTTCTGGGTCATGCGGGCTTCTATCGTCGATTCATTCCGGATTTCTCTAAAATCTCTCGCCCGATGACCCACCTCTTGGAAAAAGATACTCCTTTTATCTTTTCTAAAGAGTGTCTCGAAGCCTTCAATCTTCTTAAGGATAAGCTAACTAAGGCACCGGTCTTGGTTACCCCTAATTGGGAGCTTCCCTTTGAGTTGATGTGCGATGCTAGCGACTTTGCTATTGGAGCGGTTTTGGGACAAAGGATCAACAAACACTTCCAACCAATCCACTATGCTAGCAAAACAATGACGGGGGCTCAATTGCATTATACGACAACCGAAAAATAGCTTTTAGCTATTGTCTATACTTTTGAAAAATTTTGCCCCTATCTTGTCTTATCCACCACCATCGTATACACGGACCATTCCGTGTTGAAGTACTTGATGACTAAACACGACTCTAAGCCAAGACTTCTTCGCTGGGTTTTACTCCTTCAAGAATTCAACATTGAAATTCGTGACAAGAAGGGAGCCGAAAACCTGGCCGCGGATCATCTGAGTCGATTTGAGGATCCATATCAAGGGGATCATCCGAACAAAGAGATCAATGACTCTTTGCCCCTTGAGACCTTAATGTCTATAAATCTCAATCTTGATGACACCCCGTGGTTTGCCGACATTGCAAACTACTTAGCGGGTGGTATTCTCATCAAAGGGTTAACATCCCAACAAAAGAAGAAGTTCTTGAATGATGTTAAGACTTACTTTTGGGATGACCCTTATCTATTCAAACAATGTGCTGATCTAATCATTCGTCGTTGTGTTGACGGACCGGCAGCTTTTGACATCCTCCAGGCTTGCCACAAAGGACCCACCAGTGGTCACTTTGGTCCCAACTACACCGCCAAAAAAGTGTTTGATTCGGGATTCTATTGGCCCACCATTTTTCGTGATGCTCACGAGATGGTTAAGCATTATGATGCTTGCCAAAAACAAGGCAAGATCACACATAAAGATGAGATGCCTCAAAATTTCATACAAGAATGTGAAATCTCGATGTATGGGCCATCGAATTTATGGGGCCATTCCCTTCTTCTAAAGGAAACAAATACATCCTTGTCACTGTCGACTACGTTTCTAAATGGGTTGAAGCCAAAGCTTTACCCACTAACGACGCGAGGTTGGTTTGTAATTTCTTGAAACAACCGTTTGCTCGATTCGGTGTTCCTCGTGCTATTATCAGTGACCGCGGGACTCATTTTTGCAACGATCAATTTGCAAGAGTCATGGCCAAGTATGGTGTCAATCACCGTCTTTCCACCGCTTATCATCCTCAAACCAATGGTCAAGCCGAGATATCCAACCGTGGATTGAAGAGAATTTTGGAACGTACTGTGAGAGAGCATCGTGCCTCGTGGGCCGATAAACTTGATGATGCTCTGTGGGCTTTCCATACCGCCTATAAGACACCGATTGGTTGTACACCTTATCGTCTTGTGTACGGGAAAGCATGCCACCTCCCTATCGAGCTGGAACATAAGGCATATTGGGCCTTGAAGTGGGCTAACTTCGACATCAACAAAGCCGGTGATCTTCGCAAGATTCAACTCAACGAGCTACAAGAATTGAGGAATGAAGCTTATGAGAACTCATTGATCTACAAGGAGAAGACCAAGATTATCCACGATGCTAAAATTAAGAACCGAGAGTTCCACGTTGGTGATCAAGTCTTACTTTTTAACTCTCGGTTGAAGATCTTCTCGGGCAAGTTGAAGAGCCGTTGGTCTGGTCCATTCACCATCGCCAATGTCTTTCCCTATGGCACCATTGAGCTTTCTCAGCCTAATGGGCCCAATTTTAAGGTGAATGGCCAGCGTTTGAAGTTGTACCTTGGTGAGGACATCTCTCATGAGATGATTCCATCCCTCACCACGTTTCCCTTGAATTAGTTCGGGACCGAGTCAGGCTCGTGACTCGGTGAACAAAAACAAGCGCTCCTCGGGAGGCAAACCGAGTATCTATCCCCCTTTCCCGTTTTTCATCCTAAGTGTAGGGGAGCTATATAGGTTGCTTGTATTTGGATGGTGATGTGATTACAGGGATAAGTGCACTCTTGGAATCTTTGAAGAACCGTGCTCCCATGTTATCCGCAATATCGGTTCTATCTCTCAACTATCGTGATTCAATTATCTTCATACTCACATTTGAAATTGATTACTTTAGTCGTCCCCTCCTTAGCTTGATTTAACCAACGTGCACAATGTCATAAGTGTAGGGGAGATTTTTTCCCACATGCTTAAACATTGAGGACAATGTTTATCTTAAGTGTAG
Organism: Glebionis coronaria; assembly: GCA_025667525.1. Lineage (NCBI taxonomy): Eukaryota > Viridiplantae > Streptophyta > Magnoliopsida > Asterales > Asteraceae > Glebionis > Glebionis coronaria. The sequence goes on from CM046875.1 coordinate 62,251,745, forward strand.
GGGGGGCTTCTATCGAAGTTTTAAGTGGACTTTTCCATTAAAATGTTTTCATTTAACCGGAAAATCATCTTTTTCAGCATTTTTCAAATTTTTAATTAACTTTGGCCATTTAGTCGTAATTTTTAAATTTTTATCGTCGCTTTCATATGTATATATCCCGCAATAAAGTCAAAAATATTAATAAAGTGGTGTAGCTAGTTTTGAAATCTTTGACACATTAGGCCCGTTGCGATTATTTTGACTCAACCCTGAATAGACTTGTCTAAGTTTATTCTAGCTAGTATTATTAACCATATAGACCTTAATTGGTTTATTAAGCTAAGAATCCACGAGTCTCATTATTTGAGATTTTAAATTGTGGAGGAAGAGAAATGATAGAGTCAATTATAAGTCGGTATTCTTGCACAAGCTCACTTGGTGTAATTATTTGCCTATTCTCCCATCACTTGCTAATAATTTATCTGCAATAAGTAAGGTCGTACGATTTGAAAGGTTACTTAGCTTCTAGCCCAAGATCGTTTAAAAGTTGCTCGGTAATGATAAGAGTTCATAGCCAAGGCATAACTTATGAAGCGGGGCGCGAAGATTGGCGAGTCCGAAAAGGCCCTAACAAGGCATGAGGATTCCATTTTATTGCTAAAGATCCAAGGTGATGTGAAAAGCATTATTCCCAAAATCGATATGAAGGATCAAGACTCACGACGAAAAGCAATCAACTCCCATAAAGATCATGGAGAAGTCTATCCGAAAAGACCCTAACAAGGTATGAGGATAAATAGATCCAAGTCCGAAAAGGAGGCGGATCGTTGTATCTCAAAATCCCTATTAGAGATTGAAGAAATAATCATGAAGTCGTGGTCAACAAAGTTGGAGTACCCTTCAAAAGTCTCCAAGTGAAGAAACTCTATTACGAAGAGAAGACCATTATCTCAAGAACGTCTCTCAAGATATGAAGTATAAAGTACATGCCAAATATCGGCCCGAGAAAGGTCTCAAATCGTGAACCGAGTTATGCCAAGATATGAACTTTTCGATATCCCGAGAAGCAGTTTTAAGAGATTTTGTCCTTTAGCTAACTATTGATCAAATCGTCCTACTTTGCTTTCAGCCTAAATAAACTATCGAAATAAGTCCAAAAATGCATCTTCATGATCATTCTAAGACAAAAATAAAATATAAGAGATACACCTAGGAATAAGGGAGTTTAAGCATATAATTAAGCCATGTGTGTAAGTGTTTGAATTGCTAACTTATAATAACAATGATCTCGTTTTTAAGCTTAGTTTGGGGAACGTGAAACTTGAGGGTGATAAATCTTCGCAACACCAAAGCCCTAATGTAAGTCATTGATCTCTTTGCAAGTTATTTCCGTATAGCTATTTTCAAGTGAAAATGGTTTCTGTCCTTTTATCTCCTTTAAAGTTTTAATCTCTCTTAGTATTTAAATTTTTGTTTAGTAGTATTTTAATAAGGCCAAGGTTGATTGATTATGAGAAAAGTGTAAATTTGCTTTATCACTAAGCATTGCATGAGGGCATGGCAATGGTTAAGTGTAGGGGATTTGATAGGTGTGAAAACACCCATCCTTTTACCACTTATTTCTTGCTAAAACGAGACCAAAACGCGTATTTAATGTCATTTGTTTGGAATTATGCGTGGTTTGTGTGTTTGTTGTGTTTTCAGAGCCAACCGGATAAATATTGGAGAAAACATGGGATTGCACGGGTTTTATCGAGGAAAAAGACGAAAAGACGAAGTCTATAGTCCAAGAGATGCAAAAGATTTGAAGTCAATGGGCCTATTTGAAGATTTATCGAAGAAAAGGACCAAAGATGGAAGATTTACACATGTCGAAGAAACTCAAGTCTATTAAATGAAGAAATTAAAAGACGAGTTGAATTTATTCGTCGACAAATCCCGAATCGAAATCGAAAACGTCAACTTTTTTGAAAAGGCGAGAAGACAAAAAGAAAGGGAGAAAGCCCACTCACCAACCAAGGGAGAAGCCTATAAATACTCCTCCCATTCAGAATTCCACTAGCTTTTCTTTCTGTTACACTTTTCCTATTTCGTAGGAAGAAAACCATCTCCCTTAAGGAGTGGTTTTCATCTTTCTTTGATTTCTTCCAATCTTGTAAGTTTAATCTTTCCACTTTGTTTGTTGAATATTAATCATTAATACAAGTTTACTTTTAATCTTTCTATCATCTTGTCCTTCATCTCTTTATGATTCAAAGTTATTAAGTTTTACTTTATTGGTTTGATCATAAAAAGTAAGTGGGTTTTGCGATTTTGTGGTTTTGGATTGACGTTTACCTTAGGTAAATGATTAGTGGTGAAATTGGTTTCAGTTTTGATTAAAAACTTGGTAAATTTTGGATTAAAATTCGTGTTTTAAAATCCCCTGTTCTTCGCTTTCTTTTACTGAGTTTTGCCCAGATTCCGTATAGTGGTTTCGTGATTTTACTGTTGATACGAAATTTTCATTATTCCGGGTCAAGGGTGTGATTATCTTGGTTATTCGGAATAACCAAATATTCCGAGTAGAGTAGTGATTTCATTGTATTCGGAATAGCAAAAACATTCCGCATAGAGCATTCTGTTCAGAATATTCCGCATAGTGTTGTCTTTCAAATATTCCGAATAGAGCTTCTTTTTAATATATTCCGCATAGCTTTCTTATCAAAATTATTCCGCATAGGCTTTCTTTCCAAACATTCCGCATAGGCTTTTTATCAAATATTCCGCATAGCTTTCTTTTTAATATATTCCGCATGGGGATCTTTTCCAAATATTCCGCATAGGGTTCCGTTAAAAACATTCCGCATAGGTTTTCTCTCTAAAACATTCAGCATGGACAGAGTATTCCGCATAAGAACAAATGTTCCAGATAGAGCTGTTTTTCCGCATGGGAGCATTTATTCCGAGTAAGAGTCAAAATTCTGCATAGACATTCCGAATAGAAACTTCCAGTTTTATTCTTCATAGAGGTACTTACTGTTTTATCTAAATTCTAGCTTTATTCTCAGTAATTGTCTTTAGTTTAATTTAATTACTTCTAGCACTTATCATTTTAGTAGATTTAGACCAAAGCTCCCCCTTTTTGGTCACCAATTACAACTATTCCACTTTTGACCGTGACCAATTCGAGAAGATACCGAGAACGAAACAACGACATATATCAATTGGGTACGAGCAACACAAAGATAGATCTTGCAAAAGCAAACATTTTTAATCAACCAAAAGTCAGTTATTAATAAATATAATATAAATGGCCAAAAGCTGAAAGGGACGCCACGAGCAATCACTCCGCCGTGGTGAAGTCATAACATCAGTGCCTCTAATGTTATGGTTATGGTACCTCCATAACTAGGTGAAACTGGTCATGCATGTATATGGCTATAGGTAATCTTAATTAAACATAAGCAATCAAACACGTAACTTATACTACGGGAAAACAGTTGGCTGCATACGGGGAATCCTCATAAGGAAAGAGTGTCCATATTGAAAGGACGGGATTCCGTACCTTATGTCCAGTGAATGAAGAAGATGAACTGAGAGGAATCCTACTTCCGTATCACTAATGCTACATAAATACATACATGAATAAGTATCTGCTTACTAAATACATAACTGCTTACTAAATACGTAACTGGTTTTATGTCATGTCTTAGCTTATTTTATATGTTCTTATCATATTTTAGTGTTTAAAGCCTTAAACTGTGTTTATCTTATATTCTGGTTACTCTGATTAAGTATTTATGGTATTTCATGTATTATTATACTTACTGTGTAATAATAAGTAACTTTCCAAAAATAGCAGGTTTCCTAAAATAGAATGTTTCCAAAAATAGAAAGTTACCAAAAATAGAAAGTTTCCAGAAATAGAAAGTTTCCAAAAATAGAAAGTTTCCAAAAATAGAATTACTGCTTAAAATAGATAAGTTTCTAAAAATAGAAAGTTTCCATAAATAGATTAGCTGCATTAATTAAATAAGTTTCCATAAATAGATTAGCTGCCTGAAATAAATAAGTTTCTAAAAATAGCAAGTTTCCATAAATAGATTAGCTGCCTTATTTAATTAAGTTTCTAAAAATAGAAAGTTTCCATAATTAGAAATAAGCTGGTTAAATAAGCTAAGTATATAAGCCTAAGTGTTTCCATGATTATTTTCTAAGTCATAAGATATAAGGTATAGTTTATTAATTATTTCATGTAATTAAAATAAACTATAGGTTAAAATATTTAATTAAAGTATAACATGTTTTTAATTAAATAAAGTTAAATACTTAGGTTAAAACATGTATTATTATTTATTAATAATATAACCTAAGTCATGTTAATTAATTAATTATAACCATAGTTTTTAAATAATTAATTAATTATAAGTCTAAAATATAAAAATACTTAGGTTAATAATTTCATGATTTTAATAATTAAAATAACCGAAGTCATGTTATTAAATTAATCATGTCATGTTATTAATTTAATTTTAATATAAGGTCATAAAAACATAAAAACTAAACATACACCATGAACCGGATCTAGACTAAAAACCATGAACCGGACATGAAATCGACTTCGTACCCCGAACCACTTCGGGGTTCCCCTTTGGTTTGCTGCTGCCGTGGGACCCACACCACCAAACCGGGACCTTGAGGTCTCGGTGGTGGTCCATGTGCCAAGCTGAGACCCCTTAGGGGTTCGGTTTAGGTGTCGGCTAGACAAACACCCCTAAAATCCCTTGTTTTGATCTACCCCATAATCATAAACATGTTAGATCTATGTTTTTAATTAGGTTTTTAAAAACATCATGTTCTTATTTAATTTTTAAATCCAAAACAAAAGAAAAAGGATTAAAAAGGTATACCGAATACGTGGATCGATCAAGGATGAACACACACGAACTCTTGCATAAATTCCAAGATCAAAATCAACCCGAACACCCCTCCATGGTGTTTTATGGGTGGCGGCCAAAAGAGGAACAAAGGAAGAAGGAAGAAATCTTTTTAGGGTTTTTGTTTTTTTTCTTGTTTTGTAAAAATGACACAAGATTTCTCCTTTTTCTTGTTTAGTAAAAATTGATGGGCTAAACCCATTTCCCTCCTAATTTCGTGGTATATGGGGCCCACATGGGGTAACCCGATCATTTTCCGTGTCTATTTAATAAGTGTGTTCTCGTGTTCGTGTTTTACGTGTTTGTTCGTGTTTATTTGTGTTCACGTTTTGTGTGTTCTCGTTAAATAATTACCGTGACCTAATATATTTATTTACGCTCGTAATAAATATATATACGTAACTAATAATAGTTCGTGATTTAATTACGTTCGTGATTTCATGATCGCATGTTCGTGATTAATTATTGTCAAATAATTATTGCGTGTTCGTGCGTAGTAAATACTTATCGTGTACTAACACGTACGTAATACGTAAAATCCTAACAAGTAATCGTACTCATGATATAATAGGAAAGTTTTAATCTAGTACGTACGATCTTAAGGGTACTATTCATGGTAAAAGCATGCGGGTTTTACAGTAATATAATAAACTTAATATACATTTCTTATCTATTTTTTAAGATGAACTATTAATTTGATACGTCCGAAAATAATATATACTAGATTATAATTATTGGACGGAAGAAAAAAGTATCACTTTTTATTTTGTAAGACCCTCTCAAAATTATAATTTTTCAGTTTTAATTTAAAATACTTTAATCACTTTTCATTTTTAATAAACAAACCCCTTCTCCTCCCCTAAAAGCTAAACCATATTTTAGTTTTAATCTATCAATTTTTAATAAAAATCCTTTCAAAATCAAGCAACTTTTCTATTTTGGTCCAAAATATTTATCACTTCTTGTTTTTTTTTTCCAAAACAGTTCGCAACAAACAGCACATATCCAAATCTTATTACTCTACTCTTATCTTAATTGATTGAATTAAAAAAAACATTTCTCTAAAGTGAATAATTAAAACACATGCTAACAACTAACATGAAGCTTCTCTTCCATGTTGCATGATTCTATGAAAATTATATATATCTACATTTCACATGGGCAACAGATTAACAATGCTTTGGAAGTCACTAAAGTTGAATAGTTAGCCATACGTAACTCTATCTTTAAGTTGACCATAATAATTCATGTGACCAATTACATTAGTTTCTTATTGTGATAAACAAAGGTTTCATTTCGTACGTTGCCTATAAAGTCAAAATTTGGTGAGGTATCATATAAAATTTTCATTGAAACATCTTTATAATATTTAGAATTACATGATAAAAAGACCAAAAATACATAAAAAGTATACAAAGTTTTACAGAAAAGTATTAAAAATATATAAAATATAAAATTTTTGTGTATTTTTTTATTGAATCTTGTGTATTTTTTATTTTTTTATTTTTATCATATACTCTTAAAGCAAAATTTTATTTTATTTTATTTTATTTTTATAAAACTTTTTATTTTTTTATCATATACTTTTAAAGCAAAATTGAAAAATTCTCATGAGAAAAACTCATTTAATAAAATAATAAACCAAATTATTGAAGTACAGTAATTATTTGAAGTTGATGATAACAATAATAAACAATCAGTGCACATGGCGATGAAACGATGAGCTTCAATTAACACTTGTTTCTTCAAAATTCTTAAGATCATTACACAAAAAAAATATCCTTCAAAAAAAAATTATACAAAAAAATAAAATTTAGAGTAAAAGCTATCATGACATAAAACATTCATTTCACATTGATTTTACAACGGTCATATCAGCGCTACATTATCACAAAATAATTAACAAAAATATCCCTTTACCCACCAGTCACAACACATCAACCTCTCTTATTTTTGACCCCACTATTATCTTTTAATTTTTTTTTCATTTTCACACAAATTTAAATTCATTTATTTCAAATTAAAATTACAAATACAAAAATAAAAATACACTACAAAAATATAAAATACAATCCTAAATTAAAAATGTTTTAAAAATTTATAAAAATTAGAATATTTTAACCAAAAAATATAAAAAAAAACCAAATGTTATAGATAAAAATTATAAATATAATTAAAAAAAAAAACAAACCTTATCCTCCCCCACCCTACTTTTTTCTTCTTTTTCTTTTCTGTTTACCAAAAAACAGACGTGCACACACATGCTATAAAACACATACTCAGATTTATTAAAACAGAAAAAAGAAGAAAAAAATGAAGAAAGAAGAAATAAGAAACAGAGTACACATTTTCTCTCTCGTCGAAGACTTCGTCGGTTAACCAACGAAGGCTCAGCGGTAAGGGATGCGGTGTGGCAACGAGTACCGGCGAGAGGCGGCAAGCGTGCCACATAGGCACGCTGAAGGTTTTCCGTCGTAATACCTTTTACTTTTAGTAGGTGTTTGAGATTGCGTTTGAAACTTGATTATCTGCTCATTTTATTTTGAAAACGAAAATAAGTTAAAATGAGTGTTTGGATAATAAATTGAGAAAAATAATTACTTGCATTTTGAATTTTTTAAAATGGAGTTTTGAAAAATTAAATAGAGAGCTACTTATTTCATTTTCAAAAAAAATAAAAAAATAAAATGAGTTTATTTTATTTATCAAATAATCAAATTTGCTAAACACTCAAAAAACTGATTATTACGATTTCAAACAGAATAATCAAATCCAAACACTATTTTATAGAATGACGTTTTTAAAATAATTATTATTTAATTATTTATTTTCAAACTGAATAGTCTGTTTTTAATAAGAAATTCAAACACCCCTTACTAACTTTGATATAAACAAAAAGAACATAAATTTTACTTATTTAGGTCTAAATTAATGTCCATAATGTTATGTCTACACACAACAACAATTTCCCACACGAAACCACCAAGTTAGGTTATGCTTGACGGTGATATTTTTTAAAGCATTTGAATAACATGTTTGTTTGTAAACAAACATCAAATTTTTTGTTTTTAGTTAACGACTAAAGACTACGCCAAAGCATTTTTATAAAGCACGCAATTATCATCCCAGAAATATTACTGTCACTTTCTCTGTCTTAGCGAAACAATAGTTTTAATATTTACTAATTAACTTTTTATATAAGTAAAATGTTTTGTGAGAATTCTATTTGTTTATAAATTTTTTTAATTAGTAATATTTTTTAAAATAAAATGTTTTCTTAAAACTTTAAAAATAATAAAAATCAATATACGCTCGAATTTGGCCAAAAAAGTGAAAAATTTAATGAAAAAAAAAATGACACAAAAATGTAAGTGTCAAATATGTGAAACCAAAAATTTAAAAATAAAAAGATAATTAATATAACTTTAATAGTTAAAATTTAAATAATTTAAATAAAGTTAAATAAAAATTATACGGAGTAATTTTTAATATTTTTAATAACTTTAAAAAATAAATAAATACATGTGACACTTTATACCATTTTAAACTTTATATCTTAAACAACAAAATATATAAAATCTACTTACATACTAATATTGGTACAATATATATAAAATCTATGGTATGTAAACCACGTGTATAATTATTGGTCGTATTAATATCACAATTACAAAATGTTAAACACGAAAAGTTTTTCATCTATCACAATATAAACTTAAATATTAAAATAAATTTGATTTCTATGACTCGTTTACGAGACTTATAACTAGGGATGAGCATAGTATCGGTACCAGTACCGATCTCGTATCAAATTAATGATACCGATTTTTTCTTGAACATAAATTAATGGTACCGGTACCCTACCGAACGGGATTCGGATATCGATACCGGTACCGGAATCGGTATTTTTCCGTTTTGTCAGGAATTTTCCGATTTGGTGCCGGTCATTTTTTCCACCTTATTTCGTAATACCGATACCGTGTCGAACGAGATTTGGATACCAGAAATCGGTACAGTTCTGGTTCGATTTCGAGATTCGGAACGAAATACTCATCCCTACATATAACTAACTAGCTAATTAATGTATTATTTAATTTTGTTATAATCTTTTACTTAGTAAAACAAAACGATTAGTCGGAATCTCATTCGTCTAAAAAAATCAATTCTTTCTTTATTTAGTAATATTTATTAAAAATTAAATTTGTTTTTAAAATTTTAAAAATAATAAAACCAAATTATTCTTAAATTTAGCTAAAAAATTAAAAGAATGTGTAAAAATTTGGTGAAGAAATTTGATTGAAAAAAATGACACAAAAGTGTATGTATCAATTTTGTAAAAAATAAAACTTAAAAGAAAAGTAATTAATAAAACTTTAGTGATAAAATTTTAAATAAATTATATAGAGTTAAGTGAAACTTATTATTTTTCATATTTTTACAATAACTTTAAAAAATACACAAATACTTTATATTTATATTTTTCACTTTACACGTGTATAACTACGTGCATAATCATTAGTTATACGAATTTCACAGTTACAAAACATTTAACACGTGAAAATTTTATATATCTGTTATTAAATAAAAATATTATACTCCCTCCATTCTATAATAAGTGTCTAGTTTGACTTTTTAAAAGTCTTTTTTTTAATCTTATTTTGACTGTAAATATTTGTATTCGTGTTATATAATATTTGATGAAAATTATACTAATGAAAATACATTTTAAAACCAAAGCATTCATATAACTTTTATCAAGTATTAAATAACACAAATATAAATATTTAGCTTAAAGTTAAAAACAAAGATTTGAAATATTTTATACTGAACAATTAATATGAGACGGAGATAGTAACAAATTTAATTTATTTGAAATCCTGTGCATGCACGAGAGTTATAACTAGTACTTTTGAATAAGGTTAACATGATAATGATAAGCATAATTAAACTTTCTTGCTCAAAGACAATTGATTAATGAGTTTAAATAACTAGAACGTTCACCATCTATCTAAAAAAGAAGTTTACAACTGGAATTAAAAATATTTTAATATTGCATCTTACTTATTATAATTTAAATCTCTTATGAATTATTAATCGTTTAATAAAATAACAAAAACAAGTTAATATTATTAATTGAATCAACTAAAGAAATGCTGAGAATTAATCTTTTGAGATTCAAATAAAATTTATATTGTATTTTCAAGTTTAAATTTTGAATGAAAAGTAAAAATAAGTGAAAAAGAGTACAATGTATTCTTGAGGTTTTTTTTCTTATAAAAAGATAAGAAGAAAATATGTTAAAAGGAAAGAAATTGTACTTTTACACTATTTTTATAGCATTAGGTATTTTATGATGTCACTCATCATATAATGTTATGGAAAAAATATTATCACATTAGAATTTTTTTTATAATACAAAATATCTCGTAACATAAAAAAAACACTTCTTCTTTTACGACATCACATTTCTAGTGCCCTTATTATCCCAATTTTTAACATTTTTTTATAATATGAGAAAAATACTCAAAAACACGATTGATGATGTAAGTCTCGTGCAATCATTTATAGTTTTCCTTAATCATTTGGTACTACGGTATGACACAATATTTGAAAACACGAGATACAATATAATACTAATGTTATTAAATAGTGTTTTTAAAGATGGCTCAAGCCATCCTAACAAGAAACTAATGGGATAAAAACGAAACAAAATTGACATTTATTTACTTTTATTGCTCCTTTCGTCTCAAAATAAATATGAACTTTTAACTTTTAATGTCTTTTTTTTATAATTTTGATCAGAAATATTTTTGTTTGTATTATATAATATTTGATAAAAATTATATCAGTAAAAATACATTTGAAACTTTATAAGCTAGGTCTTACTCCAAAAGAGCTCATAAACACCCATAAAAACTCAAAAGCTAACCTTTTTTTTCTAAACCCATCTAAACCCGAATTCATTTAAACCAAAACCCACTCATCCTTCTAAAGACCCATCTAAACCCAAACTTATATAGAAACAAACCCATCTAAACCATGACTCAAACCCAACACAACCCATCTATTTACCACCTCTATACAATACATATAAAAATAAATACGGTAAAAATTGTAATTTTTTTTTTTTGAAAATCATATATTTTAGAACGAAAGTAGTACTTTGTAATAGGGTTGAGCACGGCAGACCTAAAACCGATCCGGGTCGAAAAACCGGATCGGACCGACCCAAACCGGACCGAACAATTTTGGTCCGGGGTTTTGGACGAATTCGGTCCTCGATCCGATCTGATTTAGTCTTACCAAAATTTCATCGATTGTGCTTAATAGGACTGGACCGGATCGGACTAAGAACCGAACCAAACCGAATCAACTCGGACCATTTCAATCCGATCTTGATTCAGAGTTTTAAACCATTTCAATTCTCGATCCGATCCGATCTTAAACAGTCCGGTCCACAATCCTAGACCGATGCTCAACCCTACTTTGTAACACAAGATAACTAACTCTAGCCTAGTGTAGGGCTGAGCACAGCAGACCCAAAACCGACCCGGACCGGAAACCGGACTGAACTGAACCGGACCGAGCAATTTCGGTCCGGTCCTCGGTCCGGAGTTTTGGACGAATTCGGTCCTCGGTCCGGTCGATCCGGTCTGGTTCGGTCTTACCAAAATCTTGTCAAATATGTTTAATAAGACTAGACCGGACCGATGACCGGACCAACCCGGACCAACTCGGACCGGACAGAACTATTTCGGTCCGGTCTCGGTCCGGGGTTTCGGACCATTTCGGTCCTCAGTCCGATCCGATCTTAGCCGGTCCGGTTCGGTCCGGGACCGATGCTCAGCCCTAGCCTAGTGCTCTGAAGTAGTGCTAACTTTCCTAAATTAACTCACCTTTGAAAAAACACTATCCTAAATTAGTACGTAACCATGTTCCATAACATGTCCCATGCCACATCATCATCACCATAATCACATCTCATTTCAATAGTATAAAATCACTCATTATATTTTAATCAAACCCCAATTATATAAAATCCATTTTCACAAGATACCCACATATTCATTTTCATCATCTTCCTCACTTTTAACCAAAAAACCAAAAAAGATTCAATCTTTAACCCTTTTTATAAAAAAAAAAGATTTAGTTTTTATTTGTGGATATCATGGCATCTATAATGGGTTTAAGTAATCTTGCCGGAATTAGCTCCGGTGTGTCATTTCCGTTCAGTCAACGACGGTTGACCAAGATTATGTGCACTAGTGATGATGGGAAAGTGAATGAGCCTGATTTGAGTGTGAATGTGAATGGGCTAAATATGCCTAACCCGTTTGTGATCGGGTCGGGTCCACCTGGTACTAATTACAAGGTTATGAAAAAGGCTTTTGATGAAGGATGGGGTGCTGTTATTGCTAAAACTGTATGATCCTTATTTTTTTTAAAAAACTTTTTTTTTATGATCTGTTTAATGATATTGTTATGTTAGTGTTGTTTAATGATGTTTTTTTATGATCTGCTAGTTAGGGGATGTGCAAATCTAATCCTAGGTAGATCGATGAAAATATGATCTCAAAGTTAACGTATTACTGTATATTAAGAGCACTCGGTACCCAGAGCCATAGGGGGCGTGCGAACCAGGAAATTAGACTGTAGGGGGCAAATTTTTAGAAAAAAAAGTAGGATCGAAATTGTTACTTAAAAATGATGGTTTTATAAGGTTTTTAAGTTTTGAATGTTGAGTTTAGTGTGTGGGCGGGGGCAATTTGAGTTTTGAGTCGGGGGCAAAATATTAATAAGCTCAAAACCAAAGAAAAATACACTTGAATCTCAACTTTTTAGTCTCCGACACCCCCTGGTTATAACTTATAAACCTATGGCACGACCCTATGGCACGACCCTATGGCACAGGCTTTAGCCCCCATTCGAAAAATATGTGGGCCCAGGTATCCTATAACTTAAGTGGATGGAGGGTGTTTTTTTGGTTAAGTTATACGTACTTCCTAGGTTCTGAGTTATAGGGGGAAAAATGAGTAGGCAGCGCAGCACTTTTTACTATAACACCGTCAGATAATTCTCCCGACCCCTAGTGCTATAAGAGTTTCGTGTATAGTGATACTGGTTATCTGATTTTTTAGGGTTGGATCATTTGTAGAGTAGCTGCAAAATTTAATTAACTTTTATTTTGATTATTTGGAGATCATTTGACAAGGAGACCAATAAATAATCTATACATTTTAGACTATAATTTATATTACTTCTAGAAGGTCAATAATTATTTGATGTTGTTTATTGATGTCATAATAATTACTTTGGAAAAACACATCCAAACAGCCCATAAATAGTTATGCTGTTTAAATTATGTTTTAGGAGAATTGCCAATAAAAGTAACTAAATATACTAAATGGACAAGCTGGTATGACTATGGGTAGTTTTCGAGCTCGTCATAAGATAATAAGAGTGAAATTGTAATTGCTTATAGTCTTATGCAACTTCTTTCCTGTTTAAGGTAATTACCTATACAGGTAAGGTAATCTATTTAAATTAATGTTAACTTACCTATGTTTGAATTAACCTTGTACTATAAATATTCAGGTCTCACTAGATGCTGCAAAAGTTATCAATGTAACTCCAAGATACGCCCGATTACGAGCAGGAGTAAATGGCTCAGCAGCTAAAGGGCAGGTTATTGGGTGGCAAAATATCGAACTTATTAGTGATCGGCCATTAGAAACAATGTTGAGTGAATTCAAGCAGTTAAAAGAAGAGTATCCCGATAGAATTCTTATTGCTTCAATCATGGAGGAGTACAACAAAGCTGCATGGGAGGAGCTTATTGACCGAGTGGAACAAACAGGGATCGTAAGTTTTTTATAGTACATATAATATAGAGGTTCAATGGGGCAGGTCGAGATGTAATAAATAAAGAATGACTAAAATGGAACAAATGGAAGAGTACATTGGCATTTTATGCTAAAAATATATGTTACTAATTATAACTCAATCGACTACTAATAAGTTAAACTTGTTGCCACTTATTAAGTCATTATATATTTAATGCAGACTCCTGTCTTCCTTAACTTCCTTCAATCGCTGTTAATGTTTTTTATTAGGATGCTATTGAACTCAATTTCTCGTGTCCCCATGGTATGCCTGAAAGGAGAATGGGTGCTGCGGTTGGGCAAGATTGTGATTTGTTGGAGGAGGTTTGTGGATGGGTCAACGCAAAAGCTAGCGTTCCAGTTTGGGCAAAAATGACTCCAAATATCACAGACATCACTCAGGTAATTCTTGTTTAATTATCGATTCTTGTTAATGGGAATTTTTTTGAGTTTTTTATGCATCTTATTTTCTTATAAAGCTTGTCGTGTTTTCCAAACAATCATTTGAGATATTCTTTTTGTTTACAATAGCCAGCTAGGGTGTCTCTGAGATCGGGATGTGAAGGTATAGCTGCAATTAACACAATCATGAGTGTTATGGGCATTAATTTGAAGACATTACATCCTGAACCTTGTGTCGAGGGGTTAGTCTTTATCCATCAACTATTTTTTTTTCTTGGGTTTTGTGGGGGCAGTTTTGACTTAAATTTAAGAAGTCAAATTGTGAAAAATAGGATTAAAAATTAGCTAGAAAGGGGTAGGGGTGGAAACGGGCCGAGCCGAGCCGAGCCTGCCAGAGCTCTAGCTCGGCTCGTTTAAGTTTTACAGAGCTCGAGTCGAGCCTTAATATTTAGGCTCGGGCTTGGCTCATGGTATGTTAAAAACGCTCGGGCTTGGCTCGAGCTAGGCTCGCTTATACGATTTGGCAATGTAAAAGTAAAGCTCGGCTCGAAATATATCTAATTAGGCTTGTTAATAAGCTTGTTATTAAGATCGTTAATAAGCTCGTATATAAAACATTGGGCTCGCGAGCCCAAACGATCTTTGTATGTAAAGCTCGGGCTCGAGCTCGTTTAATAAACGAGCTGAAACTTAGGCTCGAGCCCGTTTAGGCTCGGCTCGTTCGAGCTTTTTACCGATCCAATCTCGAGATTTTCATGAGCGGCTTGGCTCCTTTCCACCCTAGAAAGGGGTATTGGTCATGCAGTCAAACGGGATAAAAAGTTTCCGAAGGGTATCCATAAAAACTTTTGGACAAAAGGTGTTTTGGGTCAATGTAGCTCTGCTCAACCCATACCTTGATTGCTTGTTTATAACCAACTAATAACTGTTTTTACATGTATGGTGTCTCATCAGATATTCGACTCCGGGAGGCTATTCCTCGAAAGCTGTCCATCCAATCGCACTTGGAAAAGTGATGAGTATTGCACAAATGATGAAGAATGAATTTCCAAACCCAGACTTGTCTCTTTCTGGAATTGGAGGTGTTGAAACGGGTGGTGATGCTGCTGAATTCATTCTTCTTGGTGCAAATACCGTTCAGGTTCGTTTAATCTTGTGTTTTACCAAAATAAAATATTCATCATTTTCAGTGAAGCTATACTATGATTTGCGATATACGTGCTTTTGTGCTATCTTGTTTATAAAAGATCAAACTAGTTTAGTTTACAGTTTTAGCTAAGTGAAAAAACTGTTGCACAAAGCAATGAAAGCATATTCGAAAGACTTTTTTTGTATATTTTTTACCCATCTGACATTCTGACCCATTCAGATAATCCAATTCATGTATTTTGATTTGTGAATGTAGGTATGCACGGGCGTGATGATGTATGGATATGATCTAGTATCAAAACTTTGTGATGAGCTCAAAGACTTCATGAGAACTCACAACTTTGCAACCATAGAAGAATTTAGAGGGTACGCATTCGGAAACCCCAAATTCTTTTCTTATAAAGTCATAAACCAAAAACAATTTCTTTTTCCCTTAACTAAATGGTTTTTATGCAGGGCATCACTTCAATACTTCACTACACACACTGAGCTCGTAAGAATACAACGAGAAGCAATTAAAGAACGAAGGGCGGTCAAGAAAGGACTTGCAAATGATAAAGATTGGACTGGTGATGGATTTGTGAAAGAAAGTGAAAGTATGGTTTCTAACTGATGATTAAAACATTTCTAATATTTACCAAAATAAAGTCGCTCTTTTTTACTTCGAAAAAATTGACTTATGTATTGAACATCTTGCATTATTTTGTTTATGAAAAAATATCATGTAAAGTTGGACAGATAACTGTTTCAAATAAAGTGTTTATGTTCATATGTGGTAGTGTGGTACTCAACAATCAACATTGTTCTAGTTAGCAACTTTTGATTATTCATATTGTTCTAGTTTTCATCAAGAGTTTTATTTTTAATGTTTGGTACGCCCAATGCTTTTCGGACGGTATGCATGCCTCTCCAAGTTTAACATAAAGTTTCAAGTCAACTTAACGAAGTACATGGAAACAGAGTATATGCATATGGCTAGGATGATTAGGGGTGATGGTCTCATAGTTTAGAGGTCGTGTTTACGTTATAAGAAGTGGTTAGGGCAAGTATTTGACATTTTGTTAGGAAGTACCTCAATTTTACTCAGTTTTTATACAAGACATTTCTTTGAAGAACAGTTAAGAAATACAATACTCAGTTTAGAATTGGAACATGTTAAATTAGTCCAGACTGAAAATTGTTTATTTAAATATAAGCTATAAGTTTAAAGCAAAGTAAACATATTAATAGAATAACCAGAATCTAGCCTTGTATCATGAGTTTGGTATCCACTCAATATAGTCACTTTTGTTCATCTGATTGATTAGAATTTGGTCCTTGGTGACTGATCACAAGAAAACTATTCATGGCTGATCATTTTACTTCCGCCCTTGTGAGTGACGTGGTAGGGAGATTAACTTCTACAGCTATCCAAGAGTATGGTTTGCTTAGGGGACTTAAAAATGATCTTTCAGCTCTCGAGAATACTTTTAAACAGATTCAAGGTGTACTTTTTGATGCTGAGATGAAGCAAACGACGCAAAAAGATGTGGAAGAATGGCTCAAGACTCTCAAATCTGCCTCTTTGGAGGCGGAAAACGTGCTCGACGAGGCCAAAACTAAAGCTATGATACAAAGGCTGCACGGGGAAATGGGCAGGATATACAATGTAAGAACCTTCTTTACCTCCCGCTATAATCCGCTTATGGTCAAAACTAGGATTTCTCGTAAAGTTACGAACATAAGTAAAAAACTGGAAGAAGTTGATGCTAATAGATCCCGGTTCCAGTTGACTCCCAATAAGGTAAGAGGAGATGCAGCGGGAACAGTTAGTGAGATTTCAGACAGGGAAAGTAGCTCACTTATGTCCAAGATCTATGGAAGGGATGAAGAGAAGAAGATGATAGTTGATAAGATTTGTAAACAAGATATAGGAATCACATATAACGATAATAATGATGTTCGGGTCTATGCTATATGGGGCATGGGTGGCATCGGAAAAACTACACTAGCTCAATATGTATACAACCATGAAACGGTGGACACAAATTTTGAGTTAAAGCTTTGGGTGTATATCTCCACTGTGTTTGACATCAAGCGAATAATAAACGCAATGTGTGGCCCAAAAGATTTGAAGTTGGATGCGATGTCACTGGATTCTTTGCAAATACAACTTCGAAGAAAGTTAACAGGAAAGAAATTTTTAATAGTAATGGATGACATGTGGATCGAAAACAAGGACATGGAAAAGTGGGACGAGTTATGTAAAGCATTAAGTTGCGGAGCAAAAGGCAGCACCATTATGGTAACGACACGTAAGGAAGATACTGCCCAACTGCTGGCTAAGATTCCTGAGATGCAGCATAATGTGGCAGTTTTATCAAAAGAGGAGTCATGGTCACTATTCAAGATGCTTGCGTTTCCAGGCGAATGGAAGGGGAAAAACCTAAAGGAGCTGGAGCTTGTAGGAAGGGAAATAGTGGAGAAATGCAAAGGTTTACCTCTAGCACTTAAGACTTTGGGTAGCTTAATGTCGACAAAAAGAAAGGTGAATGAGTGGCAGCTTGTAAACGACAAGTTCATGTCGGAAATGCAAGAGAATGGCATCTTAACTGCTTTGAGGTTAAGCTATGATAATTTGCGATGTTTTGCTTATTGTTGTGTATTTTCAAAAGGGGAGGAAATGAGTAAGGACTCATTAATAGAGTTGTGGATGGCAAATGGATTTATTCCATCTCAAGGAGACGTGAGCTTGTATGTGCTAGGTGAGGAAATATATAGTCGTTTGGTCCGGAGGTCGTTTTTCCAAGATGTTGTCGAGGAGGATATAGACACAGGTGGAATATGCAAAATGCATGATTTAATGCATGATCTTGCGCAATATGTAACGAGACATGATTGCGCAGTTATAGAGTCGGGTAAGGAGTTGATAATCCCGGACGAGGTGCTTCATCTCAGTTTATCATGTGATGATTTTCAGTTTGCGAAACAGGATCTGGAAAAGCTAAGATCATTACGATCAATGTTGGTCTTTGATAAGTTTTATGAAATTAGCATTAGCCAAATCTCCAGCCATGTTTATCTAAGGGTGTTGTACTTGAACAGAATTAAAAGCTCGACATTGCCCAAATCAATTTGCAAGCTAATACATTTGAGATACTTGAAAATATCACGCTCAAATATAACAGTTCTACCAGAGTCGATTATAAATCTCCAAAACTTGCAGGTTTTAATTCTAGAAAAATGTTGGCTGCTGCGAGAGTTGCCTAAAGGTTTGAGGTACATGAGGATTCTTTTACATGTAGACACCCGTGAGTGCCCAAAACTCCAACATATGCCTATTGGAATTAAAGAACTAATCAACCTTCAAAGACTTCCAAAATTTGTTGTAGGAAAAGACGATGGCGCCCGAATAGGTGAACTGGGAAATCTGAATCTTCTTGGGTGGGAGTTGATGTTATCAGGACTCGAGAATGTTGGAGGTTTAACGGATGCCAAAGGTGCCAATTTGAAAGACAAAACAAATGTCAAGTCTTTAAGATTAGATTGGTCGTTTAATACTGATAGACTAGGAACATATGACTTTGAGGTTCTTGAGGGATTGGAACCAAATTCTGGTCTCCGAAAGCTGACTATCTACGGATACATGGGAAGGGTTATTTCTCCTAGTTGGCTGGGCAAATTAGTCGATTTGACTAGTATTCAGTTTTGGAGTATCGATAAATGTGAACATCTTGCACCACTTGGGAAATTACCCGGCCTAAAGAGAATTAGACACTGGAAAATGCGGTCTTTGAAGTGTTTCCATGATGACGACAACGCCACATCTCTCTTTCCTAATTTACAAGAGCTGTTCATAAAGAGTTGTTCGTCTTTGATTTCTCTGCCGCATGAGATACAAAGTTTTAAGTCTCTCAATGAAATTACTATTTTACACTGTGAAATTCTAAGGTTAAGGTGTGAAAAAGAAACCGGCGAGGACTGGGCCAAAATTTCTCACATTCCTCATCTCAGCATTAGTTGAACCTCCGCGGTGAAGTCTCTTGTTTTCGTTGAGTGAATTTTATATTGACAGTAAACCCTCACGAGACAACACTCGTCCACTAGGGATCATCTAGGGGTTCAAAGGCTTGTTTCTATGCTAAATGCAACCGAGATTCCTGCGCAAGTGAGTTAAGATCATGTACAATTTGTTTTTTCTTTTCCATTTTTTCAGCTTGTGTATCAATGACGTTTCTTTTCTGGTTTTTTTTTTCAACACGTGTACGTGTGCTGATATGGTTTCTATATTTGAAGTGTTCTTTTGTATTAGTCTTCTCTGTTATCATTAAGCTTTATTGAGCCATCGAATTACAATAAAGTATGGTTTATCTTGTGCAAAAGTCAGATCTTTGGAAGACATCTCAAATCTTGTTGATTCTGTGGACGGGATTTGCTTAGCTATGACCTATGGGCGATTTCAATGGGCGATTTCAATGCAGTTAAGTCCAGATCCTCCCAGTTTGATGCACATGCAGCCATCTTTTACAGTATGTTTTGTTTTTTCACAGAAGCAACACTCATGTTACAGTATTGGACTGTGTTTATCTCAGACCACTGTCCCATCCTTTTGTTTTATGCTTGTGCCGATTTCGGACCTAAGCCTTCTAGGCTGTTCGACTCATGGCACAGTAATGAGGAATTCTGCACTCAGAAGATCATAGAATTCTTGGAAAGGTGGTGGTGTGGCCGATATTCGTGCTTGGTATTTGGTGGGATAAAAAGAGAGATCAGACTTGTTATTGAAGATTAGTATGTGGGATTCAAAAGCTGATACGGGTCTGCTATCTCAAAACGAATTCACTATGGATAAAATTTAAAAGTGGCGCGGGACTGTGCAAGTTCAAAAGCCTAAGGACCTGGTCAGGGTCGTCTCGTGGTTTTTGTTGGCCTAATAACAACAAAGAAGTCCTTTTACACGTGTCGGGTTTAATCTTGAATTAGTATCCCACTCTCAACATTCTTTTCTTTGGGTTGGAGGAAAACATGCGTGTGTGGATCTGACTGGGGTTTCTCCTCTTGTGGGGATGAGTAGCCGGGGGTTTACAGCGGGTCAGGCTGCTTTGAAAGCCGCCTCATGCAAAGTGACAAAACACGAAATCAACACGTGTTTATTCCTTTTGCATTTGATACCTTCAGCTTCTGAAGAGAGTTCAGCGCGTTATGAATAGCAATGTTATGACACCTAAATCCACAATGATTTTTACTAGAATTAGCTTTGCAATTCAAAAAGGGTCTGCGGCGCAGCTTGTTGCTCGCTTGCCTTCTACAGGTATGTAATTAAACATGTGGACTCTTCATGACATGATTTATGCACACAAAACTTTTAAATTGTATACATGATAATAAATAAAAAAAATCGTATGTTAAGTATTTGAATAAATTAAATGAGAAAAGATCACGGGCTCAAATAGTCATAGGTTAGACCAAGTTTTAAGCACCAAGTTGGGAATAGTGGTGTGTATCCTGGTTTCTAGGAAGTATAGTTCTAGAGGTTGTTTTGTTAGTCTATAAATAGGTGGCATGTCTTTTTATTGCAAGTTCTATAAGTTTCCTTAATAAACACAAGCACTGAAAACCAAGTTTGCCGTTTTGATTGGTGTTCGTGTGGTGTGAGTCCGGGTCTAAGGAGGCTGATAACCTTCAATACGTGTTAAATAGAGACAAGTTACATGTAAATTGAGTTATATAACTTATACATGTTTAATATTATACGTATTTATATACAAAACAAATAACAATATGTTATTTTTAAAGTGAAGACCACACTCATCCGAGACCCTCTGAACCTGATGCTCTGAACTTTAACTAGCTACAATTACTAAATAATAAAACTCGTTCACTTCCACCTATCGAGTCTGATGGAGATGTGAACCACAATGAGTTTGTATATGCAGTTATCAAAAGACTTCTATAATATATGCGAATTTGAAACAACTTTATATAAGTAGGGGTAATGATGTAGACTAAAAAACAAAGTAACAAAGATAAGAAATTGGATCTATTGATTCAAAAAGAATGCCAGAAATGATTATGCTAATAATCGTTGATTCTGAAGAATGCCCGAAAATTAGGGTAAAAAACGGTAACACAACGGCCAGTGGTTTAACTTTTATTAAACTGATAACTGTCTTGTCAGGGTTACAACAGATTCATTAAATAATGACTGCAAACAAAGAAAAACCCTAAAAATCCAACGGGCTGGACCGTAGCCCAAAGACAAAGTCCAACTGAAAGTGAAAAAAACATAAATATGCAAAAAACTGATAGTAAAAAGGCTTTTTGGGCCTTGGAGAATCCGCAACTAGCTAAAAGGTGGTTACAACGTCGTCCGCCTCCTTTTTACGCACGTTTTGACAGGTCACGGGCTGAAAAAGGACTTATGATACAAAAGTTATGCCCCTTTTACTAAACCTTCTTCGTCACGCGATCTCGGGCCTCCAGAAACAAGTCAGACCGTTCATCAATACTTGGGCCTCCATCATTCCCCCCTGGATAGGAAAAATTCGCCCTCGAATTCCCAACTGTATCATCATCTGAAGAATCACCATGGTAAGGCAACAAGTGCTTCACATTAAAAACATCAGAACAACGAATATGGCTTGGCAACTTCAGACTATAAGCATTTGAGTTCATCTTATCCACAATTTCCACTGGACCAATCTTCTTAGCAGACAACTTATTATATTCACCAACTGGAAAACGATCCTTAGTCAAAACAGCCCACACAAAGTCTCCTACTTCAAAGTCAACATGTCTCCTCTTTTGATCTGCATCCTACTTGTACTTCGAATTAGCGCGAACCAAGTTGTCACGAACAGATTTATGAACATCATGCAACCCCTCAACAAAATCCTGCACTTTCTTCGGAACAGACCTAGAAATCTGAGGATTCATAAGATCAAGAGGACCACGTGGCTGAGCAGAATAAACCACCTGGAATGGACTAAACTCAGTGCTCCGATTAACAACATGATTATGAGCAAACTCAGCTTGATACAAACTCTGATCCCATGCCTTCACATGATCACCCACCAAACACCTTAACAGGTTACCAAGGGACCTATTAACAACTTCAGTTTGCCCATCCGTTTGAGGATGATAAGCACTACTAAATTTGAGTTGAGTATTCACCATCTTCCACAAGCTACGCCAAAAATGACTCAAAAACCTGGTGTCCCGATCAGAAACAATGGAGGAAGGTAAACCATGTAAACGGTATACATCCCTAAAGAAAAGTTGGGCTATATTAACTGCATCTGTTGTCTTTTTGCAAGGAATAAAATGAACCATCTTAGAAAAACGATCAACAACAACAAATATTGAATCATTACCCCTTTGAGTACGAGGTAGCCCCAACACAAAATCCATGCTAATATCAACCCAGGGCTGTAAAGGAACTGACAAAGGCATATAAAGTCCTGCATTAGTAGCCGTCCCCTTTGAAACTTGACAAATACGACTCCTCTTGACGTAACGATCCACTTCCTTCCTCATAGTAGGCCAAAAATAAGAAGCTTGAACCAACTGTAAAGTGCGATCACGACCAACATGTCCTTCACCATGCAACTCCTTAATAATTTGCAAGCGAAGACTTGAATCAGGAATACAAAGTTGATTCCCTTTGAATAGGAACCCATCATGCATAACAAAATCTGTTTTCTCTCCGGATTGTAAATCTTGCAGAACAACTGAAAAGTATGGATCCACAGTCACCATGTCACGAATGACATCCAGTACTGGAACATTAACCTGCATGGTTACAAGTAAACTACTCCTCCTGCTTAAGGCATCAACAGCACAATTGGAAGCACCCGTTTTGTGTTTCACCACAAAAGTAAATTTCTCAAGAAAAGCCAACCAACGCCCATGCTTATGTGAAACCTTATCTTGAGTACGAATATTCTTGGACTTCGGCTCTGATACCAACTGATGTAGACTAAAAAACAAAGTAACAAAGATAAGAAATTGGATCTGTTGATTCAAAAAGAATGCCAGAAACAATTCTACTAATAATCGTTGATTCTGAATAATGTCCGAAAATTAGGGTAAAACACGGCAACACAACGGCTAGTGGTTTAACTTTTATTAAACTGATAACTGTCTTGCCAGGGTTATGTAGGTCCTTAGTTTCTTAGGATTGTACAAGTGTTTTTTTGATCTAAAAGAGATAGGGAGATGAAGAACTAGAGAGAGAAAGTTAGAGAGAGAAAGTTAGAGAGAGAAAGGAGAAGATTAGAGAGAAATATGTAAATTGATGAAATGTCAATGAACAACTAACGACCAACCCCTCCTAACATGCTAGGAGGGTGTATATATAGCCCACCCTACATGTGGGCTTAATGGGCTATATGTTTACATATTGGATCACGAGCCCAATACTTGAATATATCGTTGGAGTGACCGATCCTTTCTAAATACGTAAAAGCATATTTCCAACAATCTCCCCCTAAGGAAGGTCACTCCAAGTTACAATGTCCTAAATAGTCTATAGCTCGTGATCTATGCTAACAATGATGTGACTAAGACTTTCTTTGGAAAATGTACTTCCAACAATCTCCCCCTAAGGGAGGTCACACCATTTTACAAAATCTTAAACCTAGCATGCTATGCTTGAGTCTTTGATCTTGTTCTTGTGAATATGCTTGATGTGATCTTTGACTTTAGTCTTGAGCATGTTTCCTTTCCTTGACTTTGTGCATTCATCACTTGTGATATTTGCCTCCCCGTGACTTCATGTTCCACATACTTATACTTTTATAAATTCTTGAAAGCTTCAGAGTTTGATACAGCGGAAGACTTGACTTTTAGACTTTCTTGAATTTGTTGAAGTATTAAGTGCATACAGTATAAGCATGTGGTGACGACTTCTTCTGGATTGTACACCGCAATGCCACCTTCTTCTTACGTTGCATAAGACAATTAGCAACAAAACATATACACGGATGAAATGGCCTTGAACATTTCATTCTAATTTGGTAGCATTTTACCTTCGGTCGGTGAAGACCGTTGGACGATATTAAATATCGTACTTGTGGCAGGTAGTTTCAATTAACAACCTCCTTGACAAGATTTCGCAGGTAAACCCGTTCTCTTTACTCGACCGTCCAAAGCTGACTGCGAACGTAAAGAGTGAATCATTTGGATAAAGTTATCCTCATGATTAAAGCCGTCAATTCATGTTCCTGGAACAAGTTTGATTCATTAAATAATCGTACCATCGTTGCTTTCCAGTTGTCACTAGCTTGATTCATATAGAATCTTGCAAGTTACCTACCAAGTGCTGTTTAATGTTAACACTAGAAAGATTTCCACTCATCACTGTGAACACTATAGAGTGTCACTCTGAGTGTTCTGGCAAGATCACTAAGATATTGCGTAGAGGCCTGGAACGTGTTTAAGTTCAGTTAAGAATTAAACCACTGTTGCTTTCCAGTTAGCACAAGCTTGATTCATAAAGAATCTCACAAGTCACCTACCATGAGCTTTTTGATATTGCTCAAGAAGGATTTCCATCTTCATTGTAAATACTTTCGTATTACTCGGATGTTCAGGCAAGATCACGAAGATTTTACGTAGGACTCTTAAGATCTTTCTTACTTTTCACAGTGTGTGAAGAAGCAAGGAATTATGAAAGTGTGTCCTAATGAGATATTTGATGATCTCAAATGGCTCTAGACTCGATAGTGCATTTTGGATTTTAGTGATCGGAGGCTGGAGAGGAGTGCCGCCATTTCAATACCAATTTATTCGGAGTGAATAAATCAATAGATAATGCGTTGTCTCCGTGTGATTAAAACAAATATCTTTTGAGAGATATCTGAGTTAGCTGGGATGGGTTGTGCATTGTATCACTGGGTCCATGATGTTTATCTTCAATATCAAGCATCATTAAAAATGATCTCAATAGCTAATGAGTTGACCCGGTTTCTGCCTAAGGTGTAAGGAGGGCTACTTCCGTTACACCCTTTATCTTTACAATTCTAACCCCTTCAATGCTTACCAATACGTCATAACTAGCACCTTGTTGTAATTGTTCCACTGCTAACTTAAGTACTTGGTCAGCATTCAGCTACATTCACAATCTTTCTCTATCTTTCCTAAGGACTACTATGTCTAGCTATGGAATGTCCTTGGGAAGATTCCTCCGGTTCTAGAGGAATCATTGGACTTTAACCTATCCTACCATCCTTATGTCAACACAATCTTCATTGTCGTGAAATAAATAGGTTGTGGGTAAGTATAAATCACCATGAAATCCATTTTGAAGTGCAAATCCATTTTGCTCCCCCTTAACATATGCCACGATATTCGAAAACATTTCGCACCTGTCGGGATGAGCCATCACGTTAAGTCAAACCATTTTTTATTAATCATTTCCCTTATTAAATCACATTTTCTCCCCCATATTAAAATTATTAACCCAATCGATGTTTTTAATATCAATTGATTTAATAGCGTTTTAAGAAAATTTGGGAAGAAAAATGCAAATCCAATTATCTTCATGATTTACACAAGCTCCCCCTCAAATTAATGAGGGTGTACTTGAAACGTAAATGAAATACCTTTTAAACACAAGTGTAAGGTATTTATCATGTGCAAAGATCATATAGGATAATGTATTCACAAGATTAGCAATTTACGAGGTTGGACCTGAATGATGGAGAACATCATATGATAGAATCACATGGTTCTTGTTCACGAATGTTGGTCGCCTCGTCACGTCTGAATTTATCTCTTGACACCATGTGTACGACTCATATCGTTGTCTTGACATCAATTAATGACCTTGGCACATTCGGCATCAAAGATTCTGAATGTTGGACAATTGATCCCCCTCAATTGTTGACCCGTTTTCTATTGAAAGAGCTGTAGTTGCCGTTTGAGTGGTCGCATCGTCGAGTATGTAGATATCAATTGTAAATTGCTGCGGATTGTGGAGATGATAACTTCATAAAAACAAGATTTCTCTTGTTTTAACAAATAAATGCACTGACACGTACATATATTCGTGTCAGATTGTGTTATTACGTAAACACAATCCCTTACATGGTTATAAAGTAAACCATGCCCGAGAGAATTAATCCCCGTTGTTGAGTCAAAGCTTTCCGGTGAAATGCTTGACTTTAATATGAAAAGCGGGTTACTATCTGAAATAATAGCAAGCCATAATTGAGCATGTTTTAAAACATTTGAACTTCTGCTCGAACTTTATTTATAACCCCGTGTCATTATTGAATGACATTTCTAGGATCATAAATATTATCGATTCCAGAAGACATGCTCTTTTTATCAAAACATTGTTGAACACACAATTTCGAAAGATGTAGAAAAACCTTTTGAAAAATTCTTGAAAAATTATGTTCAACGTGTTGAAACCAATACTTGAGCTTAAGATTTTGAATATCTTACGACACGAGCTCAAGTCCGAGAAGTTGTAAACTTCCCGTTGTTAAGGATAAGTTACCATCGGCGATAAACTTTCCTTTTAACTAAAGAGCGAGTTCTAAGCTGACATTTACTTAGAAGTCGTTTTCATGAGCTTGAAAAACTTTTGAATGTTTTAACGTAAAGCTCATGACTGAGAAAGGTGAATTTCTCGTTATGAGGAAAAGTTCTCTTATTTAAAAGATACACTTTCCTTCCTGAGCTTAAAGCTTGGAATGTTTTAATACAAGCTCATGACCGAGAAAATTTAATTTCCCGTTACGAGGATAAGCTATCTTTAAAGATAAGCTTTCCTAAAATTGAAGTCCGAGTTACAGTTTGATATTTAACTGTAAGTCATTGTGCATGACCTTAAAAACTTCGAATGTTTTTAATAAAAGCTCATGCTTGAGAAAAATGAATTTCTCGTTGTGAGGATAAGTTTATCATCGACGATAAACTTTCCTTTCTTTGAAGCGCGGGTTACAATCTGACATGTGACTGCAAACCGTTGTGCATGAGCTTAAAAACTTAGAATGTTTTTAATATAAGCTTCTGCCCTAGAAAAATTAATTTCTCGTTGTGAGGATAAGTTATCGTTGAAAAAAATAAACTTCCCTTTAATTAAAGTCCGGGTCATTGTCTGACATTTAACAATGAACCATATACACGAGCTT
Organism: Glebionis coronaria; assembly: GCA_025667525.1. NCBI lineage: Eukaryota > Viridiplantae > Streptophyta > Magnoliopsida > Asterales > Asteraceae > Glebionis > Glebionis coronaria. The sequence continues at coordinate 62,279,198 of CM046875.1, forward strand.
AAAAACTTTTAAATAGTTTTAATAATAGCTCGTGTCCGAGAAAATTTAATTTCTCGTTTGTAAGGATAAGTTTATCATGGGCGATAAACTTTCCTTTATTTGAAGATCGGGTCATCATCTGATACTTAATGATGAACCATGTACACGATCTTAAAAACTTTGAATGGTTTTAGGATAAGCTCGTGTCCGAGAAAACTTAATTTTTTTCGTTTTTGAGGGTAAATTATCGTTGACGAGATAAACTTCCCTTTCCTTGAAGTTCGGGTCACAGACTATGATTTGACTGTGAGCCATTTACACGAACTTAACTGCAAATCCCCCGAGACACTTGTTTCTCTGATATCAGCTTCTTCAGTAACCAAACTCTGAGAGTGTCCTTAGTTGAACGGTGTACAAAGATCGGACCGGTTTGTTTTTGTTGATCCTTGACTTTGGTACCCGCATTCTCAATTGAAGTTTGTATGCTTTTATATGGGTTAGCGATATCTATCTTATAACCCTATGGGGATTCACAGTTTTCTTTTTTTGTGCCAGAGGTGACCTGAGGATATGATTCACTTGTCTTAGTTGGTAAACGTTTCCTTTTATAGAAAACCTTAAGTTCAGGCTTAAGTGATGTATCATCCTTTTCAATTTCCTCCCTAGTAGTCTTAGTATAATCGGAGACTATCCTCGTTAAAGGGCACTCGTTTCCTACAAGAGTGAAAGTTCTACCAGTGGGGCGCCAAACTTTACCAACGGGTTTGATTTTAGCTAGCCACTGGGATTTAATTCTAGCAGGGGAGTTCACCTCATGAAGGAATTTCTTGACACAAGAGTCATGATTTGCCTTAAAGACACATTTCCTACATGTTTTACAAGTAGCATATTTAATGTCCGAGTAAGATCTAGCATTCCTAGATGATTGATTGATGCTCCTAGAATATGACATGCCATGGTTAGCAGTGTTGGGTAATCTAGAAGGCATCTGACTAGGTGTGAAATTGCTATCTCTTACTTGTGTCTTTTGCTTAGCTTCCCTCAGACCAAATTTATGGTGAACGTCATTTGAACTAGTTCTAGACGTGTTCTTTGTATTCGTAGAGAAACTAGAGGCAATCATGTGATGAGGTCTTGCAAAAGCTGATTTAGTCATATTAAGCCTAGTTGGTGGAGTGACTGTTCTAGAAATATGAACCATATCAACTTGGGAGGCAAACCGCGGTCTCGAGGTTTATGGTCGCTCGGATCTAAATGCCGTCGGTTGTCTGACGAACTGATGTGTAGGCGGTTTCCCCAAGATTGATGTTTTTTCAAGCTTAGTGTCCACACTAGTTCCTCTAGTTTTCCTTAATTCATTTTTCAACGCAGCTATAGCAAAGACCTTTTCCTGTACTTGAGCCTTTAAAGTCTCATTCTCTTTGAGCAAGTTATCTTGGGATGCCAATTTAGATTCTAGCAACTTAATTTGTTTCAAAATATTATCCTTTTCAGCTTTAGAATCTAGAACTTTTTGATCCAATTTTCGTTCAAGAACAACGTTTGAATTTTCAAGTTTTTCAAAATACTTTTCAAATTTATCCGTTTTCTTCAAAAATTCAATTTTGGCATCCTCACGCTCTTTAGATTGCTGAGCTAAAATCGTTTCAAGCTCTTTAATCTTGGAATCAGAAGCAGTTCATGAAACAGTCATAAGGCAATTATCATGATTGTTAGCATTTTGAACACTTTCTCCCCCATTATGACGCACATCGGATGAATCAGAAGTGGTATCGCTATCAATCTTTTCCATCCCATATTTGTCATAATTAGGTTCGAAATGCTCAGCATGCGGCATTTCATCAGCATATACATCATATACAACTTTACATTGTACCATGTTTGTAGGCTCTTCGTCATAAACGACTATGGTGTCATCATAAGAGATGTCTGGAACATTCCCTGACGTGTTGCGGATGTCATGCTTAACTGTTGATTCCATGTCCTTGCAATCTTTAGCAGCCTCTAATGCGTCAATCGTATGACCATTTTCCTCTTGCATCGTAGATTCTTGCACTCCATTATCATACGCTTGCTGAAGTCGAGATATTTCATAAATCGAAGACGAAACCGATGTCATGAGTTTCAATAGTGTACCACGGAAATCTTGAAGCTCGGTATGTGTGTCTCGAAGGAATGACTGGCAAATCATTGAAATTTCAGACTTGACAATATTAAAATAGAAGGAAAGGCGTGAGTTGTGTCATGAGAGCCTTATATGCAAGTGCTGATGCAGAGTGATTAAAGTCTTCTTTGTGGAGTTGCTCTGCTAGTTGGTTCAAGATGATGAACATCGATTCCATGAATATACGACGATCTTGACCAAAGAGTGTCACAAATTCGCTCCCTCTTTGAAGCTATGAAATGTTCACAAGATGAGACTAAAGTAGTCGAAATGAAGTGATGCCATTTTCTCTAACTTTGTCTTGCATTAGATGCAATTCTCCCTCTTGAAACATTGAATTCAACGATTCCATTGAAGTTCGATAAAGATCAGGATTGATGATCGATCGAGTTTTGAAATGAAATTATTTTGTTGTTGTCGAATCGACCCCTTGATTAGTGTACTCGAGAAACCAAAATAAACAGTCACGTCTTTTTGACACGTCACAAACCGTATCAAAATCAAACTCGGCTCATTAGTTGAAACACACAAACTCAGTCCAATATAACGTAGCAAAAGTTATACTAGTATTACTTTGGCAATAAAAATGTCATAAAGGAAGGCCCACTACATTATAAATTGAACCAAATTCATACAACATTTAACCAAATTCAGTCCAAACTTAGACAGCCCAATATTCAGATATAAATGTCAAACTGACTACAGTTAGGCCCAATACTCAGACGTAATACCAATTATAGAAATAAAAATACACTTTAAACCTAATATTCGAATTAAAAAGGCAAGCTGACTACACACGTGGTATGCTTCAAACGTGAGTCAACAAGTACAAAGCAGATGATGGTTAAATGTTATTCAAAAAAATGATGGTTAAATGGATGACGTGTATACATATGGGATTATGATTTATAGAGTTGTATGACATGAGTTGGCTTCATCAAGACACGTGAGAATGTCATATTTGACTACAAAGTGTATAGCTTTGAAACCCTATTTAAAAGTTATCCTCACACACAACCTCGCACCCACTCTCTTATCTTCCTTTCTTGGTTCCTTCGTCCTATTCCCACAACCTCAAAAAAACTTCGCCCCTCAAAATCCTCTCAACAACCTATTCTCATCTCCATTTTAACATCACCACACAGCTATCACACATCGATCTTATCAGTCACCCAAATGAACCGTATAAACTCAATTATATCGCAATACAAGACATCAAATCACGAAACCCATTAAAATTTAACCCATATTTTCCACTCAGCTTCACTCGAAAATATATCTTTAGCCGAAAAAGATCATCATAGCCTTTGATCAATCATCTCAAATCAGTTATAAATCTCTAATCAAAATCATGAAGAACACAAGGGTTTTATGGCTTCAAGATCTTTGAATGAGGTCTCGGGTAAGGTTTTAGATTTGTTTTATTTTCGGATTTGGATCGATGAAAGTTTTTGAAACTGGGATCTTGAGTGTTGTGTGGGTTTGGGTCGAGACGTGATTCGAGTGTGTCGATGTTTGAGTCGAGAAATTGGTTTGGGTGGAAATCGGTGTTCTTGGTGTGATGGGGTTTGAGTCGAGAGTGTTTGTGGTTGAGTTTTTAGGTTGAGTGTTTTTAGGCTTGTGTTGTTGGGTTTCGAGTCTGAATTAGAGTCGAGTGATGAGGTCGAGTGGGTGTTGGTTGAGTTTGTGTTCGAGAGAATGTTTGACTTGTTTGGTTAAGTTTTGTTGAGTCTTGTTCGAGTTTATTGGTTTGTGTATGTGTGGTTTAGGTCGAGTCTGGTGTCTCGGTTGTGAAGAGTGACGTGAATCTTATGGGTGTCTCGGTTGAGTGTCCAGTAATATTGAATCGAGTCTGAGTCTGTGGGTTTTTGGCTTGCCGTCGAGTGATGTTTAGATGTCTTATCCGGAATAAATGATGTCCAACATAAGTCAGAATAAAGTTAATCCACACGTAAGTCGGAATACGCGAATTCTCACCTAAGTCGGAATATACGAGTTCTAACTTAAATCGGAATATACGAATTCTCACTTTATCCGGAATCCATGTTTCCCACCTTATCCGGAATGCAAGATTTCTAACCTTAGTCGGAATGCAAGACTAACCTTAGTCGGAATGCAAGATTTCTAACTTAGTTCGGAATCCATTGAGTTGTAACCTTATCCGTAATCCTCTCACTTTTTATAAGTCGGAATGTGTTAAAAAGCTTTATTCGGAATGGGGATTCGTTTTGGAGGGAAAAAGTAGTTCGGAATCTGAGTTGTACAGCTAAAAATAAGTCGGAATGTAAGTTATAAAAATGTAATCCGAATAATAAAAAAAACTTTGGAGTAAAAAATAAGTCGGAATGAGTTATCATGCACATAAGTCGGAATGACTTATCATGCACATAAGTCGTAATCTGGACACAAATTGGAGGGAAAAAAAAACTATAATCCGGAATACTCTAAACCCTCTTATTCCGAATTATACCAAAAACTTTCAAACACTTGTAATTTTTACCCAAAAATAAATCTAAAAATTCCAACTTTTTCGTGTTTTTACCAAAACAAAAACTCAAAATCACTACCACAACTATGTAGATGATTTCTAGAAAGATTAAACCATAAAAAACACAAAAAAATTGGATCGAATGATTTTAGATCAAAATCCACCAATCAATGATGAACAAACACAAGAACAACCTAATCAACCATGGCTCTTGATACCAATTGTAGGTCCTAGTTTCTTAGGATTGTACAAGTGTTGTTATGATCTAAAAGGGAGAGGGAGATGAAGAACTAGAGACAGAAAGTTAGAGAGAGAAAGGAGCGGATTAGAGAGAAAGATGTAAATTGATGAAATGTCAATGAACTACTAATGACCAACCCCTCCTAACATGCTAGGAGGGTGTATATATAGCACACCCTACATGTGTGCTTGATGGGCTATATGTTTACATATTGGATCACGAGCCCAATACTTGAATATATCGTTGGACTGACCGATCCTTTCTAAATACGTAAAAACGTATTTCCAACAGGTTACAGCAGATTCATTAAATAATGACTGCAAACAAAGAAAAACCCTAAAAATCCAACGGGCTGGACCGTAGCCAAAAAATAAAGTCCAACTGAAAGTGAAAAAAAACATAAATATGCAAAAAACTGATAGTAAAAAGGCTTTTGGGCCTTGGAAAATCTGCAACCATCTAAAAGTTGGTTATAACGTCATCCGCCTCCTTTTTACGCACGTTTTGACACGTCACGGACTGAAAACGGACTTAGGATGCAAAAGTTATGCCCGTTTTACTAAACCCCTCTTCGTCACGCGATCTCGGGCCTCCAGAAACAAGTCAGTCCGTTCTTCAATACTTGGGCCTCCATCAGGTAAGGTTATAAAGACCCCCCCCCCCTTTTTCACCATCTATACCCCCCTATTTTTTATTTTATTTTTTATTTTTATAATTTTTATAATTTTGTATTTGTTATAAAACCGTGAAACTGAAAGTGTCGGAAAAAATTAATAAGTTTTTGTGGCTAAAAAATATTAAACAGACAAACAACGCGGAACAGAAAATGGTAAAACATATGTCTGACTGAAGCAAGAAGGGGACAAAAGGCATCTTTTGTACATTTTTTGTACTTTTAAATGGGGTAGGGGGTATTTATAGTAGAAACTTATAAATATTATAAATAGATGCATTTCATGCATTTGTATGTGCATATGAGCCAAAACTATTTCAGGCCTTCAGGGTCCCGAAAGAGGGCCAAATGTCACTCCTAATAATGCATTTAAACATCATCAGAATTCCGAATACCAAATTTGCATTACCTAGTCCGAATTTCAGGGTGTTTATGTAAGCATGAGTTTATACGAGGAGCATAATTTGTTGTTTATTTAAGGGAGTTAGCAATAACATGGTTATAAATACTAACTATACACCTAAGCCCAAAAAATCATGTCAATCGAAACTACTAAGGTAGTTTGCCCAAAAAATCATGTCAACCGAAACTACTAAGGTAGTTTGAGTTAGTTTTTGTGTTTTGTTTTTTGTGTTCATGGTTTTTCGGTTCGACATTACGAGTCGACAAATTTCAAGGGAACTATTCTTTTGGATAGCTCAGAGTCATGAGAGGTAAACCTGACAACGCCAAATGTACACCTCTAGCGAGTTTTAAACCCTTCTCAACAATGTAAGTGAAGGATCTACAACGAGTTGTGGTTGCTTCACAAGCAATACTCGATGGTATAGCGCATGTGTCTCGTTACCTTGAGACTTGAGAGCACTCATAGTTGTTTGAGTTGTCTTGTTAAGTCAATACGAATAAGCCGGAGAAAGTATAGGGTTTTGGAAGAATTAATATAGGGAAAATTGTGTTTACGAAGATCATTTAATAAATTTACCATTTCAGTTATGTTCAAAAAGTTAAGGCCCAAAGTTAGCTAAAACATTACAAAATGTATTTGCTTATTAAATTAAATGTAATAAGAGTAAATAATAAAGTGACGCTAAAAGTATTTTTATCAATTTCTACTAAAAATAGTCACCAAAATTTATTTTATCAACCCCTACTAAAAAGAAAAGGGTAAACTGAAAATTTCGTCCATGTACTTTGCGAAATTGGCAAATTTGCCACCAAGAGCAAACTACACTCAATTTTTCCACTATACTTCATAATCTTGTGCAATTTTACCATCGAGTTAACGTTTTTTTTACTTTCGTCGTTTTCCTCCATTAACTCTCACACGTGCCTGGTACGTGTGGGTATATTCTTCATTTCTACTCGTACCAAGGACGCTAGCACTCTTCCACCTTTACCTTCGTGCAAAAATGTCCCCAAAATATTATACCCACATTTCACCCCATCATTATTACACTGACATCTTTTGTTTCGGGGATATTATTTGCACGAAGGTAAACTTTTCATCTTCTTCATAACCACACTATATTAGTATTAGCCTCAAAATATTGAGTCAAACAAGCATGTTCGGTCATAGGTTTATTATGTATCGTTATTAAAATGTTGTAATTAGTAGTAGGATAGTAGTGCAATTCAGGCTTGATGGTTAGCTTAAAAGGCCTCTTTCAATGTACTAAGTATTTATTCAAGCCCGACCCATCAAACAATATAGCCCATTATGCCACATGTAGGCTTGCCTATATATACCTCTCCTAACATGTTAGGAGAGGGTTGGTGATTCTATTCTTCTTAATCTAATATTCCTTCATTTTCACACACACTCTCTCTCTCTCTCTAAACTTCATCTCTTTTATATCTATTTTCTTACTTGTTTTTTCAATCAGACATTGTGAAGTGAGTAATATATGGGTAAACAATTGGTATCATTTGCCAAGGAGTTAGAAGTGAGTAAGACGTTTGTGCACAACCGCACGGAACTTGGTACTCAAGACCACAACAATGAACCGTCAAGTTCAAAGATGGTTCAAGAAAATGTTCCAAGAGCAGATATGATAGTGGACACGACAATTGAAGAGTTGGAAATGTTATATGGACCAATGTTTGTGAATATTTCACCAGAGAAAAACATGTTGTATCGAAGTCTTCCGCTGTCACTCATGATAAGAATGATAATACCGATCATCATCAACAAAAGGATATAACTTCATCTACTTCAACATGGGTTGCTGCAAATTTACCTCTTCAGAATGATACATCAACATCCGATACTACAACATCCACAACTACCATCATTTCTCCAGAGAACATAAATCAAGGAGACAATGCATTATCTGACAACGACGATTTTCACAACCCATTCGATACATCGATACACGAAATTGGAGATTCTTCTACTCGCCATATTGATCCGTCAAATATGCATACATTTTACCAACGATATCCTTCAACACATCATCGGACCCGAGATCATCCTTTGGTTCATGTAATTAGAAACCCTTCACATCCCGTTCGTACGAGACGACAATTAGAAACCGATGGCGATGTTTGTATGTTCGCACTCGTCGTGAGTACAGCTGAACTGAAAAACATCAAAGAAGCCATGGCTGATCATGCTTGGATTGAATTGATGACAGACGAACTTCAACAATTTGAAAGACTTAGGGTCAGAAAAAATTTTGAGAGACCATACGATGTAACACCGTTAAACCTTCGATGGATCTGGAAAAACAAAGTGGATGAAGAAAACACGATCATCAAGAACAAATCTAGGCTAGTAGCTAAGGGGTATGGCCAGAAAGAGGGAATCAATTTTGTAGAATAATTTGCACCAGTGGCTCGTATGGAAGCGGTCAAGATTTTCCTTTCTTATGCTGCACATAAGGGATTCATCGCTTATCAAATTGACGCGAAGAAGGCATTTCTTAACGGTCCTTTGAAAGAAAAAGTCTATGTCACCCGGCCAGAAGGATTCGTTAGTCCACATTATCCTGACAAGGTGTATCTTCTCCACAAGGCACTTTATGGACTCAAGCAAGCTCCAAGGGCATGGTACGATGAGCTCTCGAAATTTCTGGTATCCAAAGGTTTCTCAAAATGTTCCATTGATCTAACTTTGTTTATATATAAATATGGGGATAACATTTTGCTTGTGTAGATTTACGATGATGACATTATGTTCGAGTCAACAAATCCAAATCTTTAAAAATGGTTTGAAAAACTAATGCACAACAAATTTGAAATGTCAATGATGGGCGAACTAAAATTCTTTCTAAGAATTCAAGTTCACCAATCTCCAAGTGGTATCTTTATTAAGCAAGCTAAGTATTCTTAAGAGATAATCAAAAATCATGGTATTACCTCATGTGACCCCGTTAGGACACCATTGTCAACCATATCCCTAGATGTTGACTTAGAGGGATTACCCATAGATCAAATGAAATATCGTTCACTGATCGGGTTTCTCGTGTACTTGACAGCAAGCATACCAGATATTGCACATGCAACATGCTATTGTGCACGATATCAAGCCCGAACTACTGAAAAGCACCTCAAGGAGGTTAAACGGATCTTTTGGTACCTCAAGAATACCATTCACTTAGGACTCAAGTATCTGAAAGAAACCGGTTTCTTTATAACGACATATTTAGATTAGGATCACATAGGATGTCTTGATACTCGAAAAAGTACTTCTGGTGGTGCATAAGTTTTAGGGCAAGACAGGCTCGTGAGATGGTCTTCCAAGAAGTAGGATTGCATGTCTTTATCATCATCCGAAGCAGAGTATGTGTCTTTATCCGCGTGTTGTGCTCAAGTTCTTTGGATGAGAACACAACTCACGGATTTTGGCTTCCACTTTGATAAAGTACCTATATACTGTGACTCAAAGTCGACCATAGCCATCTCATGCAATCCGGTACATCATTCCCGCACGAAGCACATTGATGTCAGATATCACTTCATAAAGAAACAAGTTGAACACGATATCGTTGAATTATACTTTGTTGGAACGGATTACCAATTGGATGACTTGTTTACAAAAGATCAATTGAAAGATAGGTTTGCATATCTAGTTAGAAAAATTGGTATGAGATGTCTGACTCCAGCAGAACTGGAGATTCTGGCAAAGAAGCCTGCTTGATTTATCTATCAAACATCTACTTGTAAATATCTATGAAAAAGCAAAATAAAAAATAAAAAACCTATAAAAGAAAAATACAAAAATAAAAATCTTGGAAAATCAAAAAATATTCCTCTCGACATGTCTTTCTGTATCGATAATATGGACGTACCTATAAATGTCCAATAGCGAGACGGGTGTGTACATAAAGCTCGAATGAAAGTTGTAAATATTTTTCAAAACATGTCATTTATATTTTTTTAATAAGGAAAGTGTCTATTTTGGATAATTTTTCAAACAACGGGTAGAGAAATCCATCACGGGTTGAGCTTATCACAAAACATTCAAAGTTTTTAGCTCAACACAATGGCTTGTAATCACTTTCAGATTGTAACCCGGATCTATATTCACGAGGGAGTGTACGATTTAGTGCGTTTACTCTCAGCAGAAGAGGAAAAATCTTCATACACTTGAGTGGATTCGTCAAGACATTCAAAGTCTATGAACTCAATTTTATGCTTTAGAAACACCATGTTGCAAAAAAGAATGGTTTTTCAAAAAGCGTTGAACAAAATTTTTTCAAGAAATTTTTAATGATTATTCAAAATCTTTCAAAAATTGTGTGTTCAACAACTCCTATCCTCAAAAAGCGAAATGTGGATCACATCCTCGTAATGACAATTCTATTGGATCAATTTTGAGGGGGAGCTTTCCAAAATAAAAGTTTTAACGTTGTTGGATATATTATGTCAAGAAATTTTTATGTATCCAACACATTGTGTGTAATAATCATTTGGTATTATTCACTTGAAAAAGCTTTGATGTTTGTAAGCATATTCTTCAACGACAATCTTTTATGTGTTCATGAACATGTAGTATGCGAGTACAATTTTTTCAAGAAATTTTCAATTATTATTCAAAATATTTCAAAAATTGTGTGCTCGACACTACATAATATGCTTTATGTAATGCATGCTAAGTTAGACACATTTTTCTCCTGAAAGATTTTTAAGACTATTTTTCGTGATATATTTTAATCAAATTTGATATCTCTAATATCAGACGATCTTATATATTAGAGATATGGGAGAAAATTTGATTAAAATATGATCTAATATATGAAACGAACATATATGACTCAAGCTCTTTAACACTTACCAACATGTGCAAAACATTTTTGATTATCGATGCACATGTGAAGGGGCATTTCTGAAACGACAAAACTGTCAAGGTGTTAAAAGTTTTCAAGCACTTTGGTAGACTTTCAAGTGGTTTTATGGTTACGATCTCATATCCACAACCTCTTTAATTCACGATGTTATTGGTGTTAAAAGGTGGTTAGGTATATGTTCAATGATCCAACCAGAACCGGAGGGATCTTCCCACGGACAACCAAATAGATTGTTAGAAGTCCTTAGGAAAGATGGAGTAGAATGTGAAAAGGGAAAAATGTCGACTAAGTACTTAAGCTAACACTAGAACAATCATAACAAGGTACTAGTGATGACGTCTTGGTAAGCATTGAAGGGGTTGAAGAATGAAAAAGAAATGTAAGGATAAAGGGTGAAAAGAAAGAAGCCATCCATACAACTTAGACAGAAACCGGGTCAACACATCATTAAGACAAGACATCATGGACCCAGTGATGTAATGCACAAACCTTCCCCAGCTAACTCATGCTTCTCTCAAAAGAAGTTTGTTTTATTGTCACTGAGATCAACACGACTTTTATTAACTTTCTCACTCCAAGATAGTTGATATTGAATAGGTGGCATCTGCTCCAGTCTCCAATCACCAAAAGTGTACAAATCGAGTCTAGAGCCAAGAGATCAATCAAATCTTGTTAGCACACATCATATGACGAAGAAGAGAGTCCTACGCTATATCCTTGCGATATTTCTATAACACTCAGAGTGATACTACTTAGTATTCACAATGATGAGTGGAAATCCTTCCAGTGTTAACATCAATGAGCACTGTGGTAGGTCATATGTAAGATTCTTCATGAATTGAACATGTGTAAAAATGAAAAGCAACTATGGTTTGATACTTAAAAGATTCAAACTCGTTTCAGGTTTCTACGCAATATCTTTATGGTCTTGAAAAAACATTCAGAGTGATACTTGTTAGTATTCACAGTGGCGAATGAAAATCCTTCTAGCGTCCACCTCAAACAGTGCTGCGGTAGGTGACTTACGAGATTCCTTTGTGAATCAAGCTTGTGTAAACTGGAAAGCAACAATGGTAAGATTCTTCATGAATCAAACTTGTTCTAGGAACTTGAATTGACGACTTTAATCAAGCGGATATTTATCCAATTGATTCACTCTTTATGTTTGCAGTCTTGCTTTGAGACGGTCGAGTAAAGAGAACGACTAGTACAGTCGTGAAACCCTGTCAAGGAGGTTTTTAATTGAATCTATCTAATCACATGTATGGTATTTATTACCGTCTAATGGTCTTCACCGACCGGAGGTAAAACGCTACCGATTTAGGAAAAATGTCAAAGCCCTTTAGTCTGTGTCTATGTTTTTTTCTCAAGAAGGTGATGTTACGGTGTACTCAGCAAAGTCGAAGATTCAAACCACATAGTCATGCCCAAAGACATATCCAAGAATCAAGAAAGCTAATGACTTCCGCAACTCTGATGATCAAAATCTTCCTTGACTATTAATGTAGAGGAATGACCTCTCTTCAAAGGAGATTGCCAGCAAGCTTTCAATATGATGTATAGTACTATAGTGTGAGCATGTGGATGAAGACACAAGATCGCAAGATGGCAAAGACAAATCAATGATGGTGACCATCAAGAAAGAATCACTCATTTATTTGAAGATATCAATACTAAATATTGATAATCTCTATAATCCTCGCATGTCGTAGAGGAATGACCTCTAAGTGAGGTAGATGTTAGTCTCAAAATATTGTATCATCAAGAATGACTCAGTCATAGATTTGAAGATCTCAAGATTAAAGATAAAGTCGAAAGACAACGACAAAGGCTCAAAGATCACAACATGAAGTCATGAAGGAACAAGTCTACACTATTACACGTTCACGACTCATTTATGGCGAGATTAATAATCTCTATAAATCTCCAAATGTCGTAGAGGAATGACCTCTCATTGGGGGAGATTGTTAGCTTCAAAATATTGAGTCAAACAAGAATGTTCGGTCATAGGTTTATTATGTATCGTTTATTAGAACGTTGTAATTAGTAGTAGGATAGTAGTGTAATTCGGCTTGATGGTTAGCTTACAAGGCATCTTTCAAGGTACTAAGCATTATTCAAGCACGCCTCATCAGATAATATAGCCCATTATGCCACTTGTAGGCTTGGCTATATATACCTCTCCTAGCATGTTAGGAGAGGGTTGGTGATTCTATTTTTCTTAATCCAATATTCCTTCATTTTCACACACACTCTCTCTCTCTAAACTTCATCTATTTTCTATCTATTTTCTTACTTGTTCTATCAACCAACCATGATGAAGTGAGTAATATATGGGTACAATAATTAGCTTGAAACGCGCGCACACACACACAGAAATGCACACACATAAACTTTCGTCTTCTACATATACTACCCTTCCGTTTACTTTAGATATAATGGCTCGACTTGTTTAACTAGTTGGTATGTCTGGTTCATTTCACCTAGGTGAAATGATGTTAGCATCGTACCAATCAAAGATTGATGAGAATATGGAGAGTTGATGAATAACTCTAAATGGCTGACCGAACGGGTCATGCGTAGGGGGAGTTGATGCTCGAGCTCCAAAATGGAAATCCTTCTAGATGTGTTAGGGAAAATCTCACAAACCTCAAGGCCCTACAAATTACCGACATGCGCAAGGCAAGATTGTTGATGAAAATGGTGACCTATATTCACAACAAGGTTATTGACAAGATTGACTTTTCATCGAGGCAGATGGAGATGTGAACTGGTTGGTTCATGAAGGGTTGTTGTTTGTAGATAGGGGTTGCCAATGACTTGTATTTTGGGTTGTTTAATGTTAACCGAATGTTAATTAATGTGTTTTAGTTTCAATTTAGGTGTTATGTTTCTAGTTTGGACTTTTATTAAATGTGTTTTGTTAATTGTTAATCGATGTTATGTTTAGTTTGAACTCTAACCGGAAACGAAAAAGCCCTAAGTTAATAACCATAAATGATAAAGCCCAAGGGCGCTAACGTAAGTTTAATAAGCAGTTAAAAAAGCTTTTGCTAATAAGCTATAAGCGGTAATTTTGTGAGGGTGATGCCACAGGTTCGGTTCCATAGTTAACCATTCCTTTTTTTTTGGATCAGTCGAATAAGAAAATATTGCTACACATAAATAAGCAATAACAAGACAACAATAAGCAGATTATAAGCTATAAGCTGTTTTTTAACAAAATTAGATCCCTAACACTCATCTCCTTAACATTATGAGTTCCCTAGGGTTAGCTAGTTACAAAGTAGTCAAAATATTCATATTGGTACCCTAATATTATGCTTTATTCCAAACACTCCTTTTTACAGCCATGTTCAGTTCACTAGTTTCCCACATATGCTGGTGCTCTAAGACCTAGTACGCAATTCCTAATCTTAAAATCTTGATACTCGTATAACTTGCTAGGAGCTCTTACATCAAGCACAATAAGCCTTTTTATATGACCTTTATTTTCGGCCACATTATCAATATAAGCAGAACCCCCAACATTCAACCTTTTATTAGACCTACTCCTAACATTTAAAGATCCACCCTCTCTAATGACTATACCAGTAGACCTTCGTATAACACCAACATTTGGGTTAAAACCCGAATACTCTTCAATCATGATCCATTTACCCTTTTTCCAAAGCCCTATTCTTCTTTAACAATGAAGTCTCAGGCTCAGTCTCATCGGCACTCTCATTCACATTTTTTCCCTTTTCTAGTACTCGTTTGTTTCCCCTCTGTGTTATTCTCTTTAACCTTTCCGTCACTGTTTCTTTCTTTTGTTACGAAAGCCGCTCTCTTCAATCTTTTCTTTTTACCACCTTGAGTTTGGTTGCTATTGTTCCTCTTCCTTTTTTGAAAAGGATGTTCAGTCGCAAAAGGAGTTGAACTATAGCAACGCAACCTAACACCATCTTCTACCCATCCCAAATAATCCCCATCTGAATCCTCTAAATCTAAATCAAGGTTCTTAAAATAATACTAAGCTAGTCTCTGTTTCTTGTGAAAAACATACAAATTAATTGAACCATTCCTACAAGGCAGTTCCAACATCGTATGAACATCATTGTCGGTGTAAATCAACTTCAAACCTTCTTCTAGTGATTTGGTAGGCAAACAAAAGAACAAATACTATTTTTCCACATCGTCAAGCCTTTCGAAGATATGATTTAAGCCAATTGTAAATATATTCCTAGCCTCATAATTAAACCCACAAATATGGCTACGATTGCCATTTACATACCTCAACGGACCATGTTCAAAAAACTCATTATTGTGCATTTTGAAAACGACTTCTTTCTAATACGCCATTAGAGCTACTTGATAAGCAATTGAATCAAGTTTTTGGGCGGGTAGTATGAATTTAAGTTGAACCAGTAGAGTATTGATAGTATTTACAGTATTTAATGTTGAGATACTAGTGAAAGTTTCAATGTTGATGTTGCAAATTTAGTCCCTGAAAGTGTTGGCAGGAAGCTATAGTGGAAGGAAAGGTGGGTATAATGTTTCAGGGATGTTTTTCACACGAAGGTAATGGTGGAAGAGTGCTAGTGTCGGTGGTACGAGTGGAAATGACGAATATACCCACACGTTCCAGGCACGTGTGAGAGTTAATGGAGAAAAACGACGAAAAGTAAAAAAAACATTAACTAAGTGGCAAAATTGCACGAGATTTTGAAGTATAGTGGCAAAATTGAGTGTAGTTTGCTTTCGGTGGAAAATTTGCCCATTTCGAAAAGTACAGGGACGAAATTTGCAGTTTACCCAAAAGAAAAAGAGCAAGTGATAAAGGGGATCACTAAAGTCTAAAGAGTAAACAAAAGTATGCAAAAAAAAGCAAGGAAAAGTGTAAAATGTTTAATAATTTTTTTAGTAGGAAAAAGTAAGCAAAGACTTTGGGTTTCTTTTGCCTATTCTTATATTCATTGTATTTTAGTACGAAAAATTTATAATTACTCAAATAGTTGTAAATCGTAGTAAGCAAAACTTTTAGTAAGTAAATGTCTTTTATTTTGTAGCGAAACCGAGTTTTTTTTCTGAATCGGGATTTATGCACCTCTACACATGAACATGTACGCACGCACAATAAAAAATGTTAACCAACAATTACCCGTGGGTGACGGGTATCAACAAGTGGTGGAAAACAATTTATACATGCAATACTCACAGGTTTCCGAGTAAAATAGAATCGCAAGCTTAAATGGCACGTTAAAAGGGTATTACACGTCCATGACCCACATGTGAGGTTGTAAATGAACCAGACGAATACAGACGCAGCCTTGTTCATGTTCGCTCGTTTAATCTTAGTCGACCAAATAAACGAACAAGGTCGCTTCAACAAACGAATTTTTTTCGCGTGTGTATTCGTTCATTAAGAAATATGATTGTTCATATCGTTCATATTCATTTGTTAACACACTCAACGAATGAAGAAATGTAAACATATAATTGCTTTATAAGTGTTTTAGTATATAAAAAAAACAATTTTAATACTATATACTAAAAAGATACAATAAACGAAAACAAACAAATATACGATTATAACCAAACGATGATCGAACGTTCGCGAACATAAATGAACGATCAAGTCTTTTGTTCATGTTCGTCCGTTTAAGTAAACGAACGTTAAAGATTATCCGTGTTCGTTTGTTTAATAAATAATCGAGCAAAGACGAATAATGAATGATTCATGAAATGTCCATGGACGTTCGATACACTCACAATGCTACCCACATGTATCGAACCCCCAAACGAACCGGTACAGTTTACCAGCTATGCCCTCGACCAGGGGCGGATGCATGTAGGAACTGTGGGGGGCGGTGCCCCCCATCGCTAGCCCGATACGATAAGATTTTAGTGTATTTTTGTTAAATTTTGAGTGTTTTTTAATATTGCCCCCCACTCAAAACTCAAAATGCCCCCTACTCACACATTAAAGTCGAACTTTTAACACTCCAAAACTTATAAATTCATTATTTTTAAGTAAAAATACTCAATTTTTCGTTTCGATTCATGTCTTTTTCACCTTCAAATTGGCAAAAAGAATTTTTGCCCCCCACATTCCAATTTCTTAGTTCCGCCACTGCCCTCAACCGAACCCCACAAATTAACACCGAATTCTTAAACTCTACCATAGAGAGTGGGGTTTATTACATTTGTATTGTGGTCCCATGACATAACAACACATAAAAAAACATGTTGGTAGTGAATATATTTTTAACAATCTCAGCATGGGATTCCAAGTAACGGCAAAGCCAAGCCATACCAATCGACATTTTTTTTGTTTTCTTAGTTTTGAACTGTCGGTTAGATTTTTTGCACATGCTCCAGGAACAAACTGCAACAACTAAACATTTCATCTAATCATCCAGACTAAGTTTAGTACTTTACGTGTAAAAAAACAGAAGTGTATATGTAGCACGAGTTATATACGTACCCAGAATAATTTTGCTTACGTTACATCAGCCAAGTATAAAAATGGTGAGTGGTTTGTAAAGTTTACAAGCATGTTTAGCAATATTAGCGAGAGCTAAAGCAGATCGTTGGAACGGGTTATTGAAGCATGTTGTTGGAAGGGTATTTACAATGATTCCATCCCAGCTTAGAGCATTTACAATGCCTCAAGTTGTAAATAACTTTTTAACATTTTAAAAAACTTTTGATAAAGATTTTTGACATTGCAAAGCTTTTTAGCAAAGATTTGGTACATTACAAATTTTTTGTAAAAATCTTTAAACATAAACATAATATTCATTAAATATCAAGTTTTTAAGATTCGTTCGTGTTTTATAACTTTTATTACTGTCTGATATAACTGCTTTGGCATCGTGTAAATTGTAATTTGTAAGCAGTATGCTTAATGACATCAATAGAGCTACTAACATTTCAAGAACTAAACATATTGTTCAACTTATAAACATGTATCATACACTCAATCATGGTAAGAACCAAAACATGGAAAATCGAGGTTTTCGGTTTATACAGTCTGCATATAAACGTATCAACAATAAGACATATGCTGCATATCGATCTGATCTACTGGAAGGGCGCGAGAGGGTTAGGGTAGCCACAGCATTTTGATCTCCTCAGCTCTCTACACACAAGGTCTAACATGGCCAAAAAATCTCTAACGATCACGAAGATTCGAAGTGGATTAACCTCGTCTTTGCTCATATTCCCATGGAAGTATTCGGTAATCTCTTTAACGAGATCTAAACTTTTGCGTTCGTCTTCCTCCAGCTCCTCCAAATGTTTTTGAGCAGTAGTTAAGAAAGACTTCATGGATTCCACAAAGCTACAACTTTTTTCTTCCATCAATAGATGTTTATCGACTAATGTTCGCAATCTGCTCATGCCTTGTGATAGGTTCGTAACCGAGCTTGCAATGACTTCAAAATCGATGGTGGCTGTTTTCTTCACATTGCATAATTCGTTACTCAAGCCCGCAACAAGTTCCAACCCCATGGTTCTATAGTCCTCTTCTCTATCTTCAATGCTTCCTCGCTTGCTTTTTTGGTTGAT
The DNA here is from genome assembly GCA_025667525.1 of Glebionis coronaria. Classification (NCBI taxonomy): domain Eukaryota; kingdom Viridiplantae; phylum Streptophyta; class Magnoliopsida; order Asterales; family Asteraceae; genus Glebionis; species Glebionis coronaria. The sequence goes on from CM046875.1 coordinate 62,297,582, forward strand.
CTTTCCAATAATACTTTCGGACACTCTGACTCCTTCTGAGCGAACAATTTCTTGAACGACAAAGTGAAGCAACGTGGTCTTTCCATCCGTTCCTTTCACATCCGAAAGCTTTAGCAATGTGTCAAGCTTAAACGCTTTTGCTCCTCCTCTTATCGTACCCACATTCATCCTGTTACCTGTTTTCAATACTGCTTCTAGTAGTTTTAAGAATAGCCGATTTGATTTCAGTTCTTTACATGCCTCCTGATACAAAATATGTACGTTACGTTCTAGTCATTGAAACTAGACTCTTGGACTTGGTGCACCAGGATTTGAAACATAAGAAAATTAGAGCGTACGTACCTGAACCATGGAAAAGGTCTTACGAAGATGAGTCACTTCATCTTCAAAAGTTTCTCGATAAAGCAATGCTTCGATTCTTGGGAAAGCATAAGGTATTGCGAGGATTGATGCGACAAATCCTTCAGCTGAACCCAACTCCCCCTTGTGGCCTTTTAGTTTAGCCTCTTCTTCTTTTGTTGGCTCTATTTTTACGAGTACCTCTAGCTGTTGTAAACTCAAGCCATTCCCTAATTGCGATACCAAGCGAAGTCAATTATTACTCAGATTTTAGAGGATCAATGACTTGACATTATGGCATTTGTATAAATAGACAAGTAAATCATTACCAAATGGTCTAGCGATAAGACACTTGACTTTCTCACAAGATTAAAGGGTTCAAACCTTACTAGATACATCTTTGGGCGCGGCCAGGGAAGGGTCAAAAAGGGTCACGAGGATACCTCAGTTAGGCTGCGTAAATCTGAGTCAAATACACGCCCTCCCGAGTAACTGAAGAGGAAAAACCTCATCCGTTTACCCGTTTATGTACAGGTTAAGAAAACTGATTCTAACTAATAAGTGACAAAATTAGCAATAATCGGGTGTGCCCGCATCCAAACAAATTCTAAGTGTACTAATGTACTACTATATGATGGATCTTTACCTTGCACAAGTGCGCGACAAACTTGTTCAGTGGTAGCATTGAGAGCCTTCAAGAGTATTGTCAAGTTCTGTAGTCTTTTCGGGTCGAGAACATGTTTACTAGGAGACGGGCTTTTGCTTTTCAAGTCGTCATTAGTATTGTGTAGATTGTAACCAAATAGCGACTCGATCATATCCTCATCAAACCTGCTTAGCACTAATGCCATCACCTTAACGTACAAAACGTAACAAGCTAAGTAATTTAAAAACTAACGAAGAGAATATATAAAAGTAGCTTACTCGAATGAGCTAGTTCTAAGCTTGTCCCACACCATAGAACGGTCTGGGGCAGCTCGAACTTTATCCCAATGAAGCGGTTTTAATTTCGGAAGTGGACTTCCATCTTTACCGACAGGTGTGGATTGTGATGGCAGCGGTGGTGGTGGTGGATTGCCTTTCGTAAACGTTGGTGGTGGTGGTGGTGGTGGATTTCCTTTCGTAAACGGTAATGGTGGTGGTGGAGGAGGTGGTATAGGAGTTTGGTTCGACCCTGTCGAAGAATCAGATTTACGCGGAGGACTAACGGGTCTGGCCATGTTTTTGGAAGTGGAAGATGAGGGACGACATAGTGGCGGAGGCTGGGGTGGTGGCATTGGTGGTGGTGCAGTTGCTGGCAATGGTTGTATTATGTCACTAGTGATTGAAGCATTGGAGCTTCTATGTGAATTATTAAACGAATGAAATGATTCGTTATCCGATGAATGATCGTGTTCTTCGCCAATTGGAGAACCGAAAAATACTTGTTCATCTTCTTCATCAAATTTTAATGATTCTATAGAAGGGACAATGCCTGTCGAAGATTCTAAGTTTTCGCTATGTTTTTCTTCTTCCTCGTCTTGTTGTCGTTGTTGTTGTTCCTCTTCTTCGAGTGCATTCATTCGGGCATCAGAATCGCGTTTTAAGGTAGTACTAATTGGCGGTCGGTCTAAAACAGCTCCTAATGATTCAAGGTAAAAATTATTGGTAACTGAGTTAGAAATTACCCTTTTTACATTCTTTGGTGATGATGCTTTCCTTATCCTCAGCTTTCTGCACCCCAAAAACAAACCAACAAGGAAAACAAGAGAAGTAGCTCCACAAACCGACAACAAAACCGCCACGAGAACTTTTCTTCTACTTCGACCATTATGGGGTGGTGAAATTGGTGGCAAATGGCGCGGTATTGGCCTATGGTAATGTGGGTGAACATGATGACGTGGTACTGGAGTTGGGGCTGGAGCTGGTGCTTGTGACGGTGAGAGATTAAAATGTGGTTTTTTCGCGTACTTTAACCCAATAAGAGTTCTAAGTTTTCGCACAGCCGCTGATGAAACCGAAACCGAAACCGAAACCGAAAGATTTGGTACAATGGAAAGTGTACAAACAATGAGTATGGTAAGAAAGACAATGATAATGGGAATGATCTTACAACCACACTTCATGTTTCTTTTTTTTTTTATCTTTTTGTTGAATCATGAAACACACAAATGTTTCTCATGTAATGAATTCACCTTTCTGAAGCAATTATAACAATGAATAGTGATGATGTTGGTGCAGCAGCTGGTGTGGGTGTAACACACAGAATGGTAAAATGTCTTTAATGCTACTCCAAGGAATCCCTGTGTTAGGCACAGGTAGTTGAAGTTTGTAGGGGCCTTCTTTAATTCCTTACTACTACTATTAAAAAAAATGTATCCAATCTCGTTTTTCATGAGGTATGAAGGAGATGAGATATAGACAATTTTACCTATATCCGAAGGTAAAGAAAAATGTATCCAATCTCGTTTTTCACAAGGTATGAAGAAGATGAGATGTAGACAATTTTACCTATACCCGAAGGTAGAGAAGCTGCTTTTAGACGACCTCCGGCCTTTTTGAACTCTCTCACCCATGGCTACAAAGAAAAGAGATTTTTCCAACTTAGCCAACATTAGTGGTTGTTTCCATACTAGTAGTCTAGTACTAGTATTCTTTACACATTAAAGATTCCATTTGTTACTATGCATTTGATATTATTTGCTACATTATTGCATGGAGACAAGCTCTTCTTTACACATTAATGATTCCATATTTTACTACTGTGTATTTGCTATTATTTGCTACTATATTATTACATGCAATTATGCAAACAAGCTCTTTTTTACTCCCATTTATCACATTTGCTACATTATTTAAAACGGGTAAATCTTTAATGACATGTTAAAAAAATGGTATCTGAAAGGAATATCTTAAGTCTGTGTATCTTTTTGGTACCGAGCTCCCACCCAACAAGAAAAACATATCTCGATAAATTATTTAGGCAACAATGGCTGACTAAGCCGGATCTTTAATGAAATGTATGGAAATGAAAATGTTAATATTTTGTAAACAAAAGGAGATCAAGAAAAAGTTTTATGAACTTTTTGTGGTGTTGATGATCACTTTATAATTTAGTTAGAGTTGTTGAGACTTTTAGAGGTCAAAATCACTTTCATGGGATGATTACACACTTTTAGTCGTACCCAAATCTTAATTTCATTTTCTATCTCTACATTAACTTATGTGGTCCCAAGTGGTTTGGTCTCACCTTTGGATATCTTTAGGTGTGGTGAACATATCACTTCATCCGTATGTTGTTGCAATAATTCGTTCGGTGAATTTACTAACTTACACCAACACTTGCATTTAGCTATACTCATTTAGTTGTAACAAAAGATATTTTTAACTTTTACAATCTTGTTGGTCTGTGTAACTTTTTTTTACTATTAAAATACAAACTTTTCAAGTCTCGAATTATGTTTTTTCTAGACCATTTTACCTTTATGTTTCTCAATACACAGGTCGAAACTTGAAAAAATTGTGTATTTTAACAGCAAAAGAAAAAAACGTATACAACAAAACAACACAATTGTACGTCATTTCTTTTGGTTATTATCCCCTTCTTTATACCCATATTCTTTTTTAACGATGATTGAATTAAAACTAAAAACTCTTTAGCAAAGAGTTAGAGAAGAAATTACAAAGGCAAATTAAGCCAAAAGTTCTAAAATTTAACTTGTAAAGAAAAGTGTGGAGTTAGAAATGTAAATAGTTAATAGTGTATGATCAATTATGTAAATATTTTGAATGTTAGTTATTTTTGTTTCTTCTCTTTATAAAAGGATTGTAACTTCTTTCAATTCGGTTAATCATAAACAGTTTCCCGAATTCTCTTTCACCATTTTTTTACTTTTCATAGTATCAAAGACTATGGTGACTTCATTACCTAATTTCATCGCTAAACCACCATTAATCTCCGTTCAACCATAATTGTTGTTTGTTGTTAGTCACTGTTGATCATTCATAATTTTGTATTTCGGTTAACAATCACGTTTTGGTTGGTTATTTGTGTTGAAGATCTTCAATTTGTGTTTAATTGAGATCTTTGTTGTGTTTTGAAATTAGGTCAAAATTTGGGGAAAAGTTATTAACGTCAAATTCCGCTGCTTATTGCCATTGATCCGAGTAATCCACTCCATGTTCATCATTCTGATGGTCCAGGATCGTTGCAAGTTCAAGCAAAGTTGACTGGAGCTCAGAACTATCGATCTCGACGTTGATATATTGAAATTGCATTGTCTACAAAGTGTAAGCTAGGGTTTGTGAAATGTACTATTCTTAGACCTCCTGATGTACTTGTTCCACCTACTACTATTGCCTTAACAACTGCTAATCTTGAATTGTGGGAAACATGTAACAATCTTATGATAAGTTGGATTATGAGTTATGTATCTCACTCCATTGCTAAGTCTATAATGTTCATTGGTACTGTAAGCGAAATCTGGACTTAGTTAGAAACAAAATTTTCTCTTATAATGGATCTAGAAAGTACAAGTTGAGTAAAGAGTGCTTTGAAATTAAACAACAAGATGGTTCTGTAAGTGATTATTACACTAGGTTGAAACGTGTTTGAAAGGAGTTGGATTCCATGATTTTTTTGCCTACGCTTGTAATTGTAACACCATAAATGTCTTCTTTCTAGATTGTTGTGGAAAAAAAAGAACAAAGGCTTTTTTAGTTTCTAAATGGTCTTGATGAATGTTATGGTGCACAAAGGAGTCAGTTGTTACTAATAAATCCTCTCACTAGTGTTGAAAATGCATGTGTTGTTATACAACAAGAAGAGTCTTAGAAGGATTTGTTTGAGTCTTTTGGTTCTCTTATTGAAACAGTTTCCTTGTATAGTAGGAAGGATGTTAAAAGGAAGTGTAGTATTTATAGGTTTAAATGGAACCCTCTGAACAAGTGTTGGGAGAAAGTGGGTTATCCAGTATGGCATCATAAGTACAAGCAGCCACATAACAGAATTATGGGTCAGTTTAAACCAAATGTAGGATCAATGGTGGTAACTACAAGAAGATTGCAACAAGTGTTACAACTTGTGCTAACAGCTTCCCTTTTACTTTTGAGCAGTTTGAAAAGTATTATGAGGAGTATTTTGAGTGATATGAAAAACAAAGGAGTGTTTGGAATTGATTGCACAGATGATGAACTTGAATTTGTTGTAGGTATGATTTATCTTAGTGCTGCAATAAATAATAGTCTTTTGTACTATTTGATACTTGATACAGGGGCTACTGATCAAATGACTCCACTTTCTAAGCCTATGTTCAAAGCTAAAGTTCTTAAAATATTACCTAAAATCACTCTTCCAAATGGGCATTCATCTGATTTACTTATATAGGACATATTAAATTAAGTAATAGGATAGTTGATGTAGGAATTTATATACGCTTTTAGGAAAAAGACGTATAAAGCGGGCAAGTATTAAACTCGACGGATTAGGAAAACCGACGAATCGAATAATACGAGTTCGTTCTCGGTGGAGGTGTGTGAAGTTAGGCCAATATAATATAAAACAATGTTTAGATTAGTGTCGTTTTTGGGTTTAGAGAGAGAAAATTAAAGACGAGCTACACTACGATTATACTACGACGTAAAACGTAAAAACGATGACGTAAATACGTAAAACGTGACGAAATTAAAAATTTAAGCTAAAAATTGATTAAAAATTAAAACTAAGTTTAAAATAATATAAATAAGAAAAAAATCAATAAATAAATTTTAAAACCTTCTATTAATCAAATATTTAATTTCAAATGCTAATTAAAGCCCTAAAATTAAATATTATTAAGTAAAAGCCCAAAATATTATTTTATCAAACTAATATCTTACTTATATTAATTAAACACTAAATAGTATTTTTCCTAAAATTTGGAAACTATTTTTCTATTTTCAAAACACTAGAAACACTTTTTAAACTAAATTAATGATTAAAAAATAAAATAATGCTAAAGTTAATTTTACTTTTTAAAAAATCCTAAATTGTATAACTAAACAGTAGAAAAATAGAAAAAGTTGAAAAAAGTAATTTTTACCACTAAAAGATAAAACAGTTTGATTAAAATCCTATTTAAACTTAAATTAAATCTAAATAATAATCAAATAAAGTGAACAGTGAACTTTTTTATTCTAAAAATCTTAAAACATTTTACTTTAACTAAGAAAATTTTTAAAACCAAAAAATGATACTTTTTTACACTAAAATACAAAAATCAGATTAATAAAAACTATTTAAAATTGAAAAAAAGTTAAAAATATCAAAATAAACAGTAAAATAAAATTAAACTTTATGAAAAATCTAAAAATAAATAATTAAAACCAGAAAAATTAAAATGAAAGAAAATTACTTAATTTAGATCACTAGGGACAAAAAAAAGATAAAACTGAGAGTGACACCTCACAATGCTTTGTCTGCTAGTGAAGCATTGGCAAAGAACAAACTAGCAGTGGGAACTTTTTCCCACTAATGCTTAACCGAAAAACGAATTTAGCTTATATCTTGCTTGTTTGTTGATGAATTTTGGAACCAAAGGCACCCCTACACTCAGTTGAGTGTAGGGAGTCAAGATAAAAAATAAAAACACAAATCCACGCAAAGAAAATCACAAAAAGAAACAGAACACAGTCACTGTATCTAGATGAGAGGTCTGATGACTTGTTTGCTGAACTATAGTGCACCTAGGTGAGTTTTAAGGCCACCAATCTTGGTTTTACCACCACCAATTCATAACCAACTAATACAAAACCCTAGATTAATAGTTACTCTAACAGCTAACAAGTTTTGAAACCACAAAACACAAAATCAAACTAGATTTAGGCTTACTGAATATTTATGATACTTTACCCAAAACTAACATGCAAACTTATATTTCTTCTAACAAACTAAAAGGCAACTACTGAATTACCCTAACACTATCTATATGGGTGTGTTTAGACTGTTCATGCCAAAGATTTGTGTCACCCAATACTTGACACACCCAATCCCAAACACCCCTATAAAACAGATATGAAAGATTAACAAAGCAGATTCATGCAAATCACTTCCAACTTGGTTTCTACTTAATCTAACATGCATATAATCATTAAATAATAGAAAACAAACACTAAAACAAGCATTTAACAGAATTTCACAAAGATCAAAAGATTCACAAATTTTGGAAATTAAAATGAGGGTTCAAGCTGTCTTACATTGTGAGACTTACATCCAAGCCTCACAAAGGCTGCTGATGCCTTCTCCTTTTTAGCTAAAGAAATGAGCTTGTGGCTTATGAGAGCTGTTGTAGAGAGAGTGATGGTGTTGGACTACAAAAGTCCACACCCAATATGTCTTGAAAATAGAACTCGAAAAGAAACAAGGAAAACCAAAAGAGCACAAACACAAATAACAAGAGCTTAAGCTAAGCTTTTGCTATAGTGGTTAAGGTTAAACAGGAAACAAGGTACTTTAACAACTTTTTGAAACCAAATTTTGAAAACCAAACTTGAAAATCAATTGAAACTGAACAAAAGCTTATAAACTTTACCAGCTTTTGGCTTGTCAGGCCAAAAGCTTATGAGCTTATGAGCTTTTGGATCTCAAAATGATTTTTTTCCAAAAATTCTCTTGAACAAACAAACGTTTTGATAGAAAAATCTAACACATAAATTAAACTAATATTGCAAGAATTTTAAAATGGAACTCAAATATTTGAAATTGCAAGGATTTTATAAATAATTTAACTATTAATAAAAAAATGTTTACAAAATTTTCCAAAATCTGGAACAAAGTGAAGCTCATCACAGGCGATGGCTTTTATACAAGTGAAAGAAGGTTCTAGTACATAAACCATAACTAAATAAACTGACTAAAATGCCCTAGCATCATTCTTCGAATATCCCAAGTTTGAAATTGGGTCAAATGTCCTCATGTGATCTTGTCCTTGTACCAGTTGTATTGAGATGATCCTGAGCGTTGAGAAATACTTTGGGAGCAAGGAAATTTATCAAGCTGTTGATTTGGTCGGGTTTTGATTTTTGGGACGAAAGTGATGGGCAGGGGAGTCCACGTGTGGGGTCCACGTTAAAGTGGTGAGGGTTTTATGGAGTGGGATTGGGTGAGGATAATGTGAATTAGTGTTCTGGAAAACATGGGTGAAAAACCCTTTGGTTTATAAAAGATTAGGATTAGGGTTCATTGGTTGTAATTATAACTGAATTAGGGAAGATAGATGAACAGGGCATGTTTCCCACTCTTTTTAATTATATAAAATCGTTTTTAAAAACTGATTAGATGAATAAAAAAAAGTATTAGTGGGGGTGTGGGTGGAAAGCAGATGTGGAGGAATGGTGGAAGGTGATTGGTGGAAAGGTGTAAAGTGGGTGACATGGCTGTGGGTGATTGGTGGATACAAGTATCTTTGTCTGCCCAATTTAGTCCTTGCATTCCTATTTGTTTGTCACTTCTTGTTTAAACAACCCAAAGCTCATATCCCTTTATAGTAAACTTTTTGTTTTCTCAATTTGGCCACAAAAAGTTTTGGCAAACTTGTTTCAAGGACTTTATATGCATATTAAGCATTCTTCAAGGGCTTTTCTTGTATTTTCTTGAAACTTAAGGGCCATACTTGTAACTTTTGAGATTTACAAGGGTCAAAAGTGATAAGTCTTCAAAAGATGAGGGACCCTTGCCAAATCTTCCAACTTCAAGGATATTTTTGGAAATTCATTATTCGGGTCCGGTTCTTTGTGCGGCTTCGTTTCCCGTGTTCGTGTTTTCTTGATTCATGTGATCTTTTGTTGATTTCATGATATCCGTACCTAAAATACACAATGAACAAACACAAGCATATTTTGGGGTATTTTAATGATATTTTAAGCGTTTTAAGCCCGATTTGGACGATGAGACTATGTATAATTGCAGTCTCATCACTCCCCCATACTAAACCATTGTCTTGTCCCCACGTAATGCTAGAATTAAGTATCGTAGCACTTCCTAAATTCATTTTATGGTGACATTTATTGAAGGCATAAACTTAAATAAACTACTACACGTGTTTTAGACATAATGTTTGTTTTCATCACGATTAAGTGACTTTTAGGGTCAAAGAATAAGAACACGTGAATGCCTCATAGAGATATGTCGTCATCCTCGATTTTCACCCGATTCCATGCTAAGCGTGTAACGAGATCATTGTCATTATAAGCTAGCAACACAATCATTACTCGTGAGTGTTAATTACGTACTTAGACTCCCTTATTCCTAATTGGTATCTCTTATATTTTATTTTGTCTTAATGATCACGAGGATACATTATTGACTTATTTCGATATTTTATTAAGGCCGAAAATAAAGTAGCACGATTTAATTGATAGTTAGCTAAAGGACACGATCTTTTAAAACGGCTTCTCGTAATCTCCTTAAGTTCATATCTTGGCATAACTCGTTTCACGATTTGTGACCTTTCTCGGATCAATACTTGGCATGTGTTTCGAACTTCAAATCTTGGAAGACGTTCTTGAAATAACGGGCTTCTCTTCATATATGGAATTTTTTCAGACTTGGACCACGACTTCATCATTTTTCTTCAATCTTTATTTGGGATTTTGATATACAACGATCCGCCTCCTTTTGGGACATGGATATATTTATCCTCATACCTTGTTAGGTTCTTTTTGGATAGACTTCTCCATGATCTTTAGGGAGTATATTGGTTTTCGTCGTGTGTCTTGATCGTTCATATTGATTTTGGAATAATGGTACTTCACATCATCTTGGATCTTTAGCAACAAAATGGAGTTCCTCATGCCTTGTGAGGGCCTTTTTGGAACTTTGCCAATCTTCGCATCCCGCTTCAATAAGTTATGCCTTGGCTATGAACTCTATTCGAACACGAGCAACTTTTAAACGATCTTGGCTAGAAGCTAAGTAACCTTTTAAATCGTACGACCTTACTTATTGCATTTATTTAAACAAAAGCGTGGGGAGAATAATCTAATAATTACTACACATGAGATCGTGAAAGATTAACTTATAATTAACTCTATCATTTCTCGTCCTCATTTATGAGACTTAGCCTAATAAAAGTTGAGGAATCGAAGCTAAGTGCTCAACACGCACGGTCGAGTCAAAAATTACTCTTATTTCTCACCATCGGAAAACCTACATTCGTGTCTTGAACACTTATGAAAAACAAGAAATTTTTTTAAAAATTGACCATTTTAGCCTTATTTTGCAACAAAACGATAACAAAAAGATGAATATTGGATTGCGTGATGACGTGAGCAAGGTGAAGTATCTATTCACACCCCATACTAAAACTAAACATTGCCCTCAATGTTTCTAGTCTAGGGGTGAAACACCCCCATACTAGAGACGAAAGTCGAATGCTTAATCTCGAGCATGGGAAGGGTAAAATGAATAACCTAAAAGCCGTTTATGAATTATGCTAATAAGATAAACGTTAGAACATAAACGGATATTATCGGATATCAGAATCTCCAAAGGCAACGATCGAAGCTCGAATGATCCATAAAACGAACACGAGAGGCTTCAATGATGACGATGAACCTAATGAATCACAATCACAAACAACCACAGAACAAAGGTTGGAAGAGCACAAGTCCCCTCGTTAACTAATTCGAAAAAGATAATATTTACAAGGATAAGCATGAGAATCCCCCACGAGGCACCTTGTTTTTGATAACCGAGTCAAAAGCTCGACTTGAATCCCCATAAATATGATCATTTAGGGATAGTCATGGTTTGGTCATTTTTGGTGGGTCTTACATGATAAACAATGCCCAAAAGTACGTGGAGTAATTTTAAAAACCCGATAAACGTATACCAGGGTCAAGGATAGCATCCTCATTTTCGGATAAAAGACGAAACAACGCTACTCCAACCAAAAACCCGAGAGGGTCAAAGAAAATAGATGAGAATAAATAGAAGGGTGGGACAATGCGTAAGGAAACATAATGAGCTACTCGAGGTAGACTCACACCAAGGAAACGAAAAGATTTTCCATTTATTGCATCGGTTGAAGACCGAGATTTCCCTAAAAATGCGATTCCGGGATCAAATATCTCGTCCTCGATGGAGAAATGTGAGGGAACATAAGGGGATTCCCCCGCACTAAAACCACACCAACCGTCGTCAAAAGGAGTAGACGAGGTGGTAGCACTCAAATAATGATGTGATGACGGAGTTAGACATGTAGAAAAATCTTTTAAATCACTTTTAAAATCTTTTCCTTTTTCATCGTTCAAAAACTCTTTATGAAAACCTGATTTTATGATGTCAAAAATATTTGGCGTTTCAAATTCAAAATTAGTCACGCTAAAAATCCTCACATTTAAGTCGCGGTTAGGGGGTGGTGGATTGTATGAGTTCTCAAAACGTTGATCCACAAAGAACACCGCCCCCTCGGGGTCAACATATTCGTCATCCTCATGACCGTGAATCTCATCGATTTCTTCATCGTAAATAGACTTATTGAACCAAAGTTCTTCATAATCCTCATTAATGATATTTGAAATTCTCTCGAAGAGATCACGATCAAGCACAAAATCATCATTCATAAGGGAGGAGTATTGATTAGGTAACTCCTCATGAATGTGATAAACGTCATTCTCATTTGAGGATTATTGATTAGGTAACTCCTCGAGAATGGGATTTGGGTCACTTGAGTTGGTTCGTCATCGAAAATAAGACGTTCCAACTCATTAAATTCATCCTCGATTTTGGAAAGATCAACCTCACTCATAGGTGGAAGTGGAGGCAAAAGAGCTAGATCTCGTTCGATAATTTCCTCAATCTCGGGATCAAACTCATAATCATCGTACTTCACATGTAACGAGGTCTTTTGGGAGAATCCTCAAAAATGGCATGTGGATTTCGAAGTACGTGATCAATCTCGGAAAAATTGCCATCGTCATCATCAAAGAAAGAGTCGATGTGAGCACACACAACCATGGTCTTACAAGTCGAATGACTATGCTTAGGTGGCTTTTCTATGACGAGTGGATCGATGTCGATGAAACCTTTAGCCTCAACGGGTGTTGGGCTAGGAACTGGAGGCACTTCGATGGAGTTAAAAGTTGAAGCCTCAAAGACGTGGTCCTTCGAAGGTGGTGAAGACGAGTCCATTTTGGTCATTGTCATGATGGCACTAACGTCACCCTTCGGAATTGGATGTTCACTTGTTTCACCGAGTAGATCCCAACATGATTTTTCATCCATAAATCTACGAATACCCTTTTGAATTAAGTACACGTATTCTTTATCATTACCATCGTCATCTTTAAATCTGTTCATTTTAATTCTTTCAAAACGTGCATCAAGCCTCATATTTTCCGCTAAAGTTAACATTTTGAAATCATTAGAATTTGAAACATCGGGTTTTGAAACCTTGGTTTTATCATGATCGTTTGAAACTTGAGATTTATTCGTGAAAAAGTCCGTTTGTTCCTCCCCATATCTCATAGTAAGTTTCCCACCGTGGACGTCGATTACGGCTCGAGCCGTCGATAAAAAGGGTCGACCTAAAATAATGGGAAATTTAGAGTCAGACTCATAATCGGATATGGCGAAGTCCGCGGGAAAAAACAAACTTTCCAATCCTAACATAGACATCCTCGGCTATTCCAATTGTTTCTAAAGGTGTACAATTTGCTAGCTCGATTCTCATGTTCGTGGGGGTAAGTGAAGTCAACTTCATCAATTTCCAAAGAGAATGAGGCATGATATTGATGCTAGCACCTAAATCGGCAAGGGCTAAACATCCCTCAATCTCGGAAAAATCACAAGGTAGTAGAAATTGGCCCGAATCCTCTTCCTTTCTCGGCATGTGCCTTTTCGGTTTTTTAAGAAGGATCGATGCACAAGTTTCTTCAAGGGTTACTTGGGCGAGGTCAATAAAGCTCTCTTTTTGAACCATGGATGGAATTCGAGGTACACGAGGGTGTGCACTTTTTTCCTTGGTCACCACGTTCACCCCCATCGACTTTAGAACATGAAGGCGTCTTAGAAGTTGAGGGTTGAGAAGAAGGAACAACTCTAAATCCATCAAGGTTAGGGGTAATCACACGACTTTTCTCACGAGACGAGGCGACTTTACATTGTTCCTTCGGATTTGCAACGGTGTCACTAGGTAACGAACTTGATGACGCACCGGAGGCTTTATTCATAATGGTCGAAAACATCTTTTTAATATCAATTTGTCCTTGCTCAATCTTCATGTTTTGATTTTTCAAAGTATTGGAAAAGCCGTTTTTCAAAGTACCAATTTGTCCCTCTAAACGTCTCATATTAGCCTCATTCGTTTTCATGTATTCTTGAAAATCGTTTGACGAACTATTTTGATTAGCATTAAAGTTCCCTTGGTTTTGATTGTTTCTTTGAAAATTTCCTTGATTACCATTTGAAAAATTGTTACCTTGATTGTTGTTGTTTGAAAAATTCGAGTTTTGATTGTTGTTATTATCTCGATTTTGCCAACTCAAATTACGACCTTGATTATAACCTTGATTTTGAAAATTTCGTTGTTGATTATTTCCTTGAAAATTGTTACGGTTTTGATTAAAATTGTTGCCTTGGTTATAATTGCCTTGTGATGGAACCGCGCTATTTTGATTTTGAAAATTGTTGTTTAACGCGTTTACACTCGACGTTTGGCCATCCGTAGCCGCACACTAGTAATAATTATGAGGTCCACCACACAACGTACACGATGCCTCAACCGCTTTCACCGTATAGGGAGCGTCTTTCTTTTGCATCTCAATGAGAAAAGACGTAAACACATTCGTCAACTTATCGACTTTCGCATCTACCCTCTCAATGTCGCGATTAGAATTACTAACATTGGCTACATTGGCAACACTCGGTGCGGAGTTGGTAAACCTTGGATTTATTCTCGATAATCATTAATGCATCTTTCGGAGTTTTACACAAAAAGTTGCCACCGGCGGCGGAATTCAACGAATCTTGTTCTTGAAAACTAAGACCGTTGTAAAACGTATCGATTTGGTGCAACTTGGAAAATCCATGGTGAGGACAGTGCCTAAGCAATTCCTTAAAACGATCCCACACGTCTCTAAATGATTCATTCGGTTTTTTGCTCAAATCTCGTAATCTCGTTTTTGAAAAACGTCGTCTTAGACGGTGGGAAAAAATGATTAACGAATTTGGAAACGAGATCCTTCCACATAATTATGGAGTTAGGTGGATCTTTCTCGTACCAATCCTTGGCGGCACCATCCAGCGAGTACGGAAAAAGCATAAGCTTGACGACATCGGTGTCGACGTTCTTAAACTTGCTCGTGGCCAAAAGACGATCAAAGTTTCGAATGTGATCGTGAGGATTATCCGCCTCACGACCTCGAAACTTCGTAGCTTGAATCAACGAAATCATTCCGCTCTTAATCTCAAAATTCTCCGCTTCGATAGCGGGAATTACGATCGCGTATCCATAACCCTCAGTGGGCGCTTGGAGCAATTCCATCATCGAACGATTGTCGGCCATCTCGCCTACGGTCTCTTCAACAACGATATTAGGAACGTCGGTTTCTAATTCTCGTCTACGTCGTTGATTCCTTCGATTTGGATTGCGTCTATTCGAAACGTCGCTAGAATTAGAATAATCCTTCGATCGAGTGAGCATGCACTAAGCGTAGAATGGGGTGTAGCAAAGAAGAGTCTTTTTGGGGTTTTTTGTTTTTTCAATTTTTTTTGGTTTTTGATTGTTTTTTATTTTTTTTGGATTTTTGTTGTATTACGTAGACTCAAATCTACAAATCTCTCCTCGAACCAATTTCTCGATTAAAGGAGCCTCATGGAATGAAAACGATCACGTGGGGTGAACGCATTCGATGACTTTAGAACGTTGGTGGAACACCAAAACGTTCAAGAGGGTTTAATCTTGAAAACAAGCAAATATATATGATACGTAGATAATACTTGGGCGGCAAACCCTCGATTAGCCCTCTTTCTCAAAACACACACAAGCAAGCAGGGGAAACGAGGCGGCGCTAAGCACTTAAGAGCCTTTTTCCCTTAGGTCGTGAAATACAACCGCCTTATACCCACCTTATAGTTTGTGTTAATCAAAATTAAGCTTCACGGAAGTATTTATCTTTTTTGCCTTTAAACTTTTGCTTTGGATTCGAATACAATAATTGAGTGATGAAATCCCAATTAAGGTTGCCTTTTCACGCTTTTAGAGATATTGTAAATTTATTGTGATAGGTATACAATATATTAATAATATTCACAAAGAAAACGAAAACCAATATATCTAGAATATATTAAAAGATTGTTTTGTGTTTAGTTTAGGAAAACTAAACACGATTTATTTGGATATTCTATAATACAGTAGAAAAATAACAAAAATGAGTATGTACGTAATATACGTTTTCCAAAAATTGAAAAGCAAACACGCACTACTCACACAAACACGATATATATAAGGCTACACACACCTAAAACACCTCTCCGGCAATGGCGCCAAAATTGATGTAGGAATTTATATACGCTTTTAGGAAAAAGACGTAAAAAGCGGGCAAGTATTAAACTCGACGGTTTAGGAAAACCGACGAATCGAATAATGCGAGTTCGTTCTCGGCGGAGGTGTGTGAAGTTAGGCCAATATAATATAAAAATGTTTGGATTAGTGTCGTTTTTGGGTTTAGAGAGAGAAAATTAAAGACGAGCTACAATACGATTATACTACGACGTAAAACATAAAAACGATGATGTAAATACGTAAAATGTGAGGAAATTAAAAATCTAAGCTACAAATTAATTAAAATTAAAACTAAGTTTAAAATAATATAAATAAGAATAAAAATTCAGTAAATAAATTTTAAAACCTTATTAATTAAATATTCAATTTTAAATGCTAATTAAAGCCCTAAAATTAAATATAATTAAGAAAAAGCCCAAAATATTATTTTATGAAACTAATATCTTACTTATATTAATTAGACACTAAAAAGTACTTTTCCTAAATTTTGGAAACTATTTTTCTATTTTTAAAACACTAAAAACACTTTTTAAACTAAAATAATGATTAAAAATAATAAAATAATGCTAAAATTAATTTGACTTTTTGAAAAATCCAAAATTATATAGCTAAACAGTAGAAAAATAGAAAAAGTTGAAAAAAGTGATTTTTACCACTAAAAGACAGTATAGTTTGATTAAAATCCTATTTAAACTTTAATTAAATCTAAAAAATAATCAAATAAAGTGAACAGTGAACTTTTTTATTTTAATAATCTTAAAACATTTTACTTTAACTAAGAAAATTTTTAAAACTAAAAAATAATACTTTTTACACTAAAAGACAAAAATCAGATTAATAAAAACTATTTAAAATTGAATAAAATGCTAAAAATATCAAAATGAACAGTAAAATAAAATTAAACTTTATGAAAAATCTAAAAAAAATAATTAAAACCAGGAAAATTAAAATGAAAGAAAATTACTTAATTTAGATCATTAGGGACAAAAAGAGATAAAACTGAAAGTGACACCTCACAATGTTTTGTCTGCTAGTGAAGCAGTGGCAAAGAACAAACTAATAGTGGGAACTTTTTCCCACTGATGCTTAACCGAAAAACGGATTTGGCTTATATCTTGCTTGTTTGTTGATGATTATTGGAACCAAAGGCACCCCTACACTCAGTGGAGTGTAGGGAGTCAAGATAAACAATAAAAACACAAATCCAAACAAAGAACATCACAAAAAGAAACAGATCATGGTCACTGTATCTAGATGAGAGGTCTGATGACTTGTTTGTTGAACTATAGTGCACCTAGGTGAGTTTTAAGGCCACCAATCTTGGTTTTACCACCACCAATTCACAACCAACTAATACAAAACCCTAGATTAACAGTTACTCTAACAACTAACAAGTTTTGAAACCACAATACAAAAAATCAAACTAGATTTAGGCTTACTAAATATTTATGATACTTTAACCAACACTAACATACAAACTTCTATTTCTTCTAACAAACTAAAAGGTAACTTGACAAGCATCAAAAACCACCTTGGTTCGGGGGGTCGGGGATGATCAAAAAACATGGTAGACACTGTTTGTTCTAGTGAGAGAAAGTTAGAGAGAGGTGAAGGAAAGTGTGTGTTTTATTTCATGTGAAATGAAAACAAAGGTAAAATGACACTAAACTTCCACACCCCCATAGAGAGTCTTGGGGGGTATTTATAGGCCTAGCTAAACTAGACTATTCATCCTTTACATATTAAGTCCTTGTGTATAGCAATGGATGTATATCTAGTCCAACTCACGTGAAAGGCGCCAGCTTACCAAAAAGTATGTCTAACAATCTCCCTCCAAGATGGTGACTCACGTGAGTTGATTACAATGATTCTTACAAGCAAAAATAAAGAAAAATAATAAACGTGAATTCCAGCATTCTTGAGACAGTCTTCAACAACCTTCATCTTCTTGAATACTCCATCTCTATTTCTTCAGCTTGTAGAATCTAGTTGAGTTTTACTCCCTCCCAACTAGAAGACCTTTCATTAAACTAGTAGTAAAGACTGCTCCCTCCCAAACAGACACTTCTGAGGAAATCTGTGGGAGGTGATAACGTCATCAACATTTTCTCACAATTTGAAGCAATCCCAGTCTTGATTCTATGAGAGATAACCAGAAGTACACACTCTATCCCCGAACATGAAGTCAAACTGTAGCACTAGAGTCAATTAAGTCCTGGAAATGCACATTTATCCTGACAGGACAGTGATGATATAAAGTTGCCACATCAAAGTCAATTAAGTCCCGAATGTAGACAACTTATCCCTTTATGTAGAAACGGTAACACCAAAGTCAAGCGATCCCGCATGTACACATTTCTTCCTCCAGGATGATACCTATTAAGGGAATAATCCTTCATTTGTGTACGTGGTAAGCCAACTGGAACCGCTTACTTAGTAACCAATACTATGTCAGGAGGTGTTAACAATATCTCTCTAAAAAAATTCTCTTTAGATCACCCCGAACTGAATCCCCTTATCAATTTTGTTGGCTATTGATAGTGACCATTAATGAAGATAACCTGATAATCCTAACTTGAAATTGAAGTAGAATTCCCCAAACTTGAACTTAAGCTTGCACTATTGTAGAATGAAGAGCGATGCAGAGAAGTCGTAAACGTACCCTATACCAAAAGGCGGTATAAAAAAGGTACAACTTCTCTAAAGTACCCTATACCAAAACAAGCGGTATAAGAAAAGGTACTACACCTCTTAAAGATATCCACAACAGCAAGTGCGTGTCACATTGAGAACCGGAACGAAACTCCCAAAAATGACAGTTATCCATGTCGTCGACCATCCTCCCATTGACACTAGAAACTAGATACTTCAAGTCTTATTCATAACCGTATATGCTCAAACAAGTTATCTTATAAAGTCGTAAGTACTCCTTTAAAGATAAAATAAGAACGCCTCTGAGAAATCTCACTTCAACTCCAAATAAGTAGCATCGAATCATCTTCGTAATCACATAAACCGTAATAGCCGTTAGGAATTTAGGTGAATTTTTTATAAGGATCGTTTTAGTGTAATGTATCGTGTTTGTTGTGTTTGTTGTTCGTGAAGAAGTGTTATGATCGAAAACGGATATCCGGACTTGAATGTCACTATTTAAACGGCCCACCAAAGTAATAAAATCCTGTCACATAAGCATTTAACCCGACAACTATTTTACTACTCAGTTCTTACGAAATATCCGGCTCAATCCAATAATAACTCCCGAAATCCACATAATTCATCATAATTAATTTTGCACCATTCAAATATATAATCGGTCATTCCGAATACGATTGCAAAACTAATCGGCCCACTATATGCCTTTGATTAGAGTAGTGATCGGCCCGTCAACCAATTACCAAATTCAACAGGCCAATATCTTTAATGAAAATTCGCAGCCCATAGAATTTAGTTATACCCGGCCCACCATCCTTATTTACCAAACATTAAGGACCAAAACAAATGAGCCTACACGCAACACATTGCAAAGCAATGAATTATAGACCAACCATTTTTTTCTTAAACTCGGTCCAAGTAAACAAATGAGAGGACCCAGTCCGATCTTAGTTATAAAAATCCTTCAATCCCAAAAATCTGCTCATAACCCTAAACACACTTAGGGGGTGTTTGGATGTGCGTTTCACCACAAATAATCTCCAAATCCCAGTTTTAAATTGGAGAAAAACTAGAAAAAGGTGTTTGGGTAAAAAAGGCCAAAACGGCGTTTAGTTATTCAAAAATGGAGTAAAACGGCGTTTTGTAAAAGTTGGTTAGGAGGTCCAGCTGCGAAAATGGAGTTTTCAGAAATGGAGTTTTCAAAAATGAAGTTTTCAAAAATGGAGTTTTCAAAACGAAAATGGAATCCCAAACACCCCCTTACTTTGTAAAGTCCGCCCCCTATCTCATCTTCTTAACCTGTCGATACATCCAAAGCACCACCAAAAACAAAAAACAAACCCCATCACAATCGACCATCATCTTCAACTCTAATAGTCAACCAAACCTAAAGATGTTCACATCTCGTGAATCACACAAACAAAATCCTTCATAGTAGTCACAAACCAATGTATGTGCTGTTTATATTGGACTGACACTTCGATACAAGGAAGGAATCAAGATCTTTGAACAGGGATCTCGGGTAGGATTGGGTAATATTTGTTGCATATGAAAGAGATCAAGTGGTTTTGAGGTTCGTTTGAAACTGTCAACATCAAATCACAAGTCAAATCAGACCCAACCCTTTGTATGCTTGATCGAAACACCACAACGACATGACGTCAAGATCTCCTATATGTTTATCTCAGGTAGGTTGGATTTGTAGATGCATGATTGAGTCAGGGTCCATGATGATAATATGTTAAACGAAAAAAAATCTTTTTACAGATTAAAAAACGTTTAACTAACCAGAGATCTTGATTGATAATTTTTTGAGTCTAGATGTGATGGGTTGAGGTGAAGACATGAGGACTCGATTGGGTTTGGATTGTTTGAAAAAATTGATAAAAGATGAGTATGTGTCGGTTATGATTGTAACTAGTTTGTATTAACTATTTTGATAATAGATGGGTTTGGATAGAGTCGGTTTAGATGTTTGATTGCCGCATTGATTATAAAATCATCAGTCGCAATGTATCAATAGTCGGTATCTCAATGATTTTCAAAAATGCAATTGCAATATTTTCTAAACTTGTCGCAATGTTTAATGAAACCATCGCAATGTTTTAAAGCATCACCCATCGCAATGAGCCAAAATTTTCCCATCGCAATATAACCGTATCACTCCATCGGAATTCAAAAGTTCCATCGCAATATACGACCCATCGTAATGGCATCAAAATGGCATCGCAATGACACATCGCAATGAGTCATCGGAATGACCCATCGCAATATAGCCATTGGAAAAAACTCATCGCAATATCCCATCGGAATGTGGCCATCAGAATAAGCATCGAAATGTGACCATCGGAAAAGGGTTTTGACCAACTCTTTGGTAACCCCGAAAAAAAATGGATCTAGTCTATTTTTTTTTGTCATTTTCCCCACCATAAAAGATTCAAAACTAATCAATGTATGAAGGGACATAAACAAAAAGAACGAGTACCAATAAATGGACAAAAACAATTTTATGACGAGGCAAGACTAGACACAGATACGAAGACTTTAAGAGATTCAAAGGATTTGATAATAACTAGACATAATAAAATCAGATATAAATTAAATTTGAAAAAGTACGAACCACGATTCTGAAACACAACACGAACACCAACTCACACGGATACAAAACACCCCTGGTTAGCTCTGATACCAATTGACAAGCATCAAAAACCACCTTGGTCCGGGGGGTCGGGGATGATCAAAGAACATGGTAGACATTGTTTGTTCTAGTGAGAGAAAGTTAGAGAGAGGTGAAGGAAAGTGTGTGTTTTATTTCAAGTGAAATGAAAACAAAGGTAAAATGACACTAAACCTCCACACCCCCATGGAGAGTCATGGGGGGTATTTATAGGCCTAGCTAAACTAGACTATTCATCCTTTACATATTAAGTCCCTACGTATAGCAATAGGTGTATATCTAGTCCAACTCACGTGAAAGGCGCCAGCTTACTAAAAAGTAAGTCTAACACAACTACTGAATTACCCTAACACATTCTATATGGGTGTGTTTAGACTGTTTATGCCAAAGATTTGTGTCACCCAAGACTTGACACACCCAATCCCAAACACCCCTATAAAACATATATGAAAGATTAACAAAGCAGATTCATGCAAATCACTTCCAACTTGGTTTCTACTTAATCTAACATGCATATAATCATTAAATAACAGAAAACAAACACTAAAACAAGCATTTAACAGAATTTCAAAAAGATCACACGATTCACGAATTTCGAACTTAAAATGAGGGTTCAAGCTGTTTTACATTGTGAGACTTACATCCAAGCCTCACAAAGGCTGTTGATGCCTTCTCCTTTTTAGCTAAAGAAATGAGCTTGTGGCTTATGAGAGCTGTTGTAGAGAGAGTGATGGTGTTGGACTACAAAAGTCCACACCAAATATGTCTTGAAAATGGAACCTAAAAAGAAACAAGGAAAACCAAAAGAGCACAAACACAAATAAAAAGAGCTTAAGCTCAAGCTTTTGTCAGAAGCTTGGGTTTAAGCTTTTGCTACAGTGTTTAAGGTTAAACAGAAAACAAGGTACTTTAACAACTTTTTGAAACCAAATTTTGAATACCAAACTTTAAAATCAACTAAAACTTAACAAAAGCTTATAAACTTTACCAGCTTTTGGCTTGTTAGGCCAAAAGCTTATGAGTTTATGAGCTTTTGGATCTCAAAATGATTTTTGCCAAAAATTCTCTTGAACAAAAAACATTTTGATAGGAAAATCTAACACATAAATTAAACTAATATTGCAAGAATTTAAAAATGGAACTCAAATATTGGAAACTTGCAAGGATTTTTTAAATACTTTAACTATTAATAAAAGAATGTTTACAAAGTTTTCCAAAATTTGGAACAAAGTGAAGCTCATCACAGGCGATGGCTTTTATACAAGTGAAAGAAGGTTCTAGTACATAAACCCTAACTAAATATACTAACTAAAATGCCCTAGCATCATTCTTCGAATATCCCTAGTTTGAAATTGGGTCAAATGTACTCATGTGATCTTGTCCTTGTGCCAGTTGTATTGAGATGACCCTGAGCGTTGAGAAATACTTTGGGAGCAAGGAAATGTATCCACCTGTTGATTTGGTCGGGTTTTGATTTTTGGGACGAAAGTGATGGGCAGGGGAGTCCACGTGTGGGGTCCACGTTGAAGTGGTGAGGGTTTTATGGAGTAGGATTGGGTGAGGATAATGTGAATTAGGGTTCTGGAAAACATGGGTGAAAAACCCTTTGGTTTGTAATGATTGGGATTATGGTTCATTGGTTATAATTAGGGGTAAATTAAGGAAGATAGATGAACATGGCATGTTTCCCACTTTTTTTAATTATATAAAATCGTTTTTAAAAACTGATTAGATGAATAAAAAAAAGTATTAGTGGGGGTGTGGGTGGAAAGCAGATGTGGAGGAATGGTGGAAGGTGATTGTTGGAAAGGTGTAAAGTGGGTGACGTGGCTGTGGGTGATTGGTGGATACAAATATCTTTGTCTGCCCAATTTAGTCCTTGCATTCCCATGTGTTTGTCACTTCTTGTTTAAACAGCCCAAAGCTCATATCCTTTTATAATAAACTTTTTGTTTTCTCAATTTCCCACAAAAAGTTTTGGCAAACTTGTTTCAAGGACTTTATATGCATATTAAGCATTCTTTAAGGGATTTTCTTGTATTTTCTTAAAACTTAAGGACCATACTTGTAACTTTTGATATTTACAAGGGTCAAAAGTGAAAAGTCTTCAAAAGTTGAGGGACCAATCTTGTCAAATCTTCAAACTTTAAGGATATTTTTAGAAATTTATTATTCGGGTCCGGTTCTTTGTGCGGCTTCGTTTCCCGTGTTCGTTTTTGCTTGATTCTTGTGATCTTTTGTTGATTTCACGATATCCGTACCTAAATTACACAATGAACAAACACAAGCATATTTTGGGGTATTTTAATGATATTCTAAGCGTTTTAAGCCCGATTTGGGCGATGAGACTATGTATAATTGTAGTCTCATTAATAGTTCTCAACGATGTCTTATGTGGCCCATCGTTTAAATTAGCTTGTTGTTTGTTCCCAAGCTGACAAAAGATAACAATTGTGTTGCTATCTTTTTTTTCCTATTTTTATGTCTTGCGTGACTTTACAACAAAGAAGATACAAGGTTTGGGTAAGAAGATTGCATGATTTTATCATCTTCTTAATGTTCCCATGGACTCTGTGGATGGGAATCTTAGAGAGATGGTAGAGTCACATATGTCTGAAGTATTGTTTTCTTGTTCAACAAGTGTGTATAATAAGCCAATGTGTCCAAACATGGTTAGTTTGTGGCATCACATGTTAGGCCATTTGTGTGTTTTCAAAATAAAACAAACTCGCTGTAAAGATGTTTCTATTGTGAATGAAATTGGTACTTGTTAATGCAATGATGCCTAAAAACGTTACTTGCATTTTTCGGTGTCGCTTTGTTTTGATTATGACAATATATAAAAACAAGCATTTATAAAAATAAAGAAAATCGAATTCTTGAGTTCAAATATTTTTCATTTCATCCATAATCACTTAAGGTATGAATAAACAAGTTCTTAACCTAATTAAGTTCACTTTTATTTAAAAGTGACAAAAGTTTATAACAAACTTTAATTTTAAGAAAATGTTTTATTAAAAAGATAATGGAAATCTGAAAATAGGATATTCCTTTTGGATAAAGGATATGCCATTTGGATATTTATTCCACCAGATGGACTTCCCCTACTAAAGGACAAAAAGGAGCGGAGTCTAGTACCAGTATATCATTATAAGTCCCCGCGGATCATTATTGATAATGAGTCGTAGGCCTATTTAATGAGTCGCGCCCAGTACTAGCCGTTAGACCTTTCTCCAATTAATAGTAGACCATTTCTAGATTTCCTTTTCACCTCTTTTGCACACAAACTATCAAATTCAATACACCTTCTTTAATTATACAAATCCTTGGTTATTTGGTTTATTATAGTTGTTTAAGAAGTGAATCTTTCTACTCCCATCTCATCCTCTTAAGTGCAAAGAGAAGAACACTTCCATCCTTGAAGTTATGCGTCAAGTGCAGGATTTACTCAAGATCCAAACTTTGTTTTATTCTTGTTTGATTGTGAAGATCCAAATTGTTGTGTATATTTAGAAGTTTTATATGTATTGTGGTTAATACTTAGGACTCAAAATATATTGGTGTAACTTGGTACTAGTTAAGATTAGATATCGACTTTTAGCTTAGAGTAGGAAATTGGTCAAGCGATGTGTAAGGTTTCTCCATCTCAAGGAGTTTGTTGATTAGTGAAATCTCTAGTAAGGAGTACTCGAGGAATGGAGTAGGAACGAAGCCTGAGCTTCGTTGCCGAACCACTATAAATCCTTGGTGTTCGGTTTGATCTTTACTTTCCTTATCTCTTTCCATTCATTATTCGGTATTGCATATACTTTGTGATTATTAGTTTAGATACACTATCACTTGTTCATATTGTGCATAAGAATGTTTCACATAAATCACTTGAATCTAGTTTTTGAAAAGGATTTTTGAAAGCCGATCTTTAGATCATTTTTTCAAGAGAAACTATTCAACGTCCCCCCCCCCTTCTAGTTTCCGCAGTTGGTATCAGATCGGGTTGCTCAAACTTTTGACATATATTTTATTTTAAAACTTGAATCGATATATGGATTCCAATAAGTACCTAGAAGGGCAATCTATGCAAAGACCACCACTTTTTAAAACCGATAGTTTTATTTATTGGAAAAATAGATTTGAGACTTATGTGAAATCAAAAGATTTAGATCTTTGGTATGTTATTACTATTGGTGACCTTTTTCCTTTACAATATAAAGAAGTTTCTAAAAAGAAAGAACTAGTTTCTTTTGAAAGTTCAAATGATGACGCTAAAAAGAAATTTGCAAAAATATGAGGCTAAAACAGTTATTTATAATGCTTTGCCTAAGAAAGAGTATGAAAGGATTTTTATGTGTAAACCCGCCAAAGAAATTTAGGAAACTCTTTTGATAACCCACCAAGGTAATAGTCAAGTCAAATAAAGCAAAATTGATCTTCTTGTTCAACAATATGAATAATTTGTCATCTTAGAATATCAAACTATTGATAGTGCATTTGCTAGATTTAATACTATTATTACTAGTCTAAAAGGACTTGATGAAGGTTTTTCTAGCAAGAACAATGTTAGAAGTTTTTTCGGGCGTTGCATCCAAATTGGAGAGCTAAAGTCACGGCGATTGAAGAATCAAAGTATCTCACTACATTATTACTTGATGAACTAATTGGAAACTTGAAAGTTCATGAGATGATAATCTTGAAGGATTCAGAGATGGTAAAAATTAAGAGTGAAAGAAAGTCTCTAGCATTGAAGGCCAAGAAAGTGTAAAGTGATCACGAAAATTCATCCTCGGATAGTGATGATGAGGAGTATGCTATGGCGGTTAGAGACTTCAAGAAGTTCTTCAAGAGACGAGAACAATACGTGAGGAAATCGAACAACGACAAGAAATCATTTTCGAAGAACCAATTTGTAAAGAATGACAAAAATGATAAAAAAATGCTTTAGATGCGTTGATCCAAATCATTATATTAGTGAATGTCCCAAGCCACCTCGCGACAAGAATCATGCAGCGTTCGTTGGATGATCGTGAAGTGATAGTGGTGAAGAATGTGATGACAATGCTAAAGATGATAAGTGTCTCATGGCTCATTCTTCAAAAGAGGTACCTTCCAAAACCGAATATTATAGCAATGATAGTTCTTCTCTAGATGATTTAGAATTAGAGAGTCAATATGATAATCTATGCTAGCTAAGTTTAAAGTTCATAAAAAAGAATAAATTGCTAAAATCGACTAAGAATAAACTCGAAAATGAGATTAGTGAGTTAAAGACTAAATTAACTAAATTGGAGAAAAATAAAGAAGTTGATTTAGGATGTCTAAGTTGTGAAAACATTAGGCAAGAAACTGGGAATCTTAAGAGCACATCCATTAAGTTGGAAAAATTCATAAAAGGTACTAATGCTCTTGATGATATGCTAATTAGAAAAATTCATTCTAAAGAAATACTTGGTTTAGGTTTTAACACTGATAAAGCATCTATCAGTGAAACCAAACAAGTTAAACTTTCAGAAAAAGAGTCAGCTGACCGCGGATCAAGATTGCACTCCACGGTTCCACATAATTATGGAAGCGTTGTGGAGTTAATGAGCCACGGACAGTGAGTGCAAAATCCGAGAAAATAAACTTTTCTGAAAAACTGTTTTAGGTAAAGGGCCAAAACATCTTATTATAAATAAAGCCAAAGTACCCATTATTGATGAAAAAGAATTTAGTAAATTTTATGCTCCAATGAACAAAACTTTATTGGAAATGAAAGATGTCATGAAGAAATCATCTACTCCTTCTCCAAGAGTAAGAAATAATTCAAGTCCTAGAAGTTGAACACCCACTCCTAAAAACAATGACCCTTTTAAGTCACGACCTATAAGTAAAACACTTACACCTAGAAACAACAATCGTTCTAGATCAAGGTCTAAGATACCTAGGAAAAACAATGGACACCAAAATACTCCGGTAAATTGATTCAATTTTCAGCAACAATGTTTTTCTCCGTGGGGTATGTGTCCTTCATTCATGCATCCTAACCAAATGCAAGGGATGTTTGGAACTAAAGAACATGTTTTCGTTCTTCACATTTAGTCATGTAAATAAGTCTGTGTACCTTTTTCATAGTGATGTCAACCCATTGTCATGATCTTGCATCACTTTTTCCCACAGTTGGTTCATCCTCAACTATTTCCATAAAAGCCCTACCCCATGTAGTTCCTTCTTCACTTGAAGTCAGCGGCTCGTCATTCCAATAATAATCCTCAGCTATCAACCCCTTTTTAGAATTCTTATCAGTCTTCTTCTTTGATAAAGCTTCTAGCTTCAAGTTCATCTGCTCCACCTTAGCTTTTAAGGCCTTATACTTTTTCTTATAATCCTTCTTCTCATGATCAGAGGAGTTGGATTATTGGAATGAATTGTTCTGCTGTGATTTGAACTTGTAAGGTTTAGATGATGAAGTGTAGGATGGTGAGGATGATTTAGTAGACGGACAGTCTTTTTGAAAATGCCATGTCTTTCCACAGGCAAAGCATGTTTCCTTTGACTTGTCAATGGGTCTACTAGCTGATCCAACTATCCCTGATCTTTTAAAGTACCTTTTCATGTTTTCCAACAGAGCTCTTTCGTGATATTCATCATTTAGGTGTGACATGAACTCTTGGCTCCTTCTATTATCTTCTTCGACATTAGGGTCGCTATCATGATAGCTTGAGTAGGAGATTAGAGCTTTCTAGGTAGGCCCCTAAATAGTGAATATTTCAGACTCTTATTTTTATATAGTATCAATCAAACCTGTTTCATAATTGTACTTTCCATAAAGATGGGTCAGAGTATCATTCTTAATTGAATTATTGGCCCTCTGCGACTGATTCAAGCCCAACCATTTCCTTGGAAAGTTGTTAACGAATGTGGCATTTACTTCAGCTTGGGGAATGGTGACTTCATTCATGGTAAGATCATTTAGGAGAATCTTTAGCCTCGTATACGTTTGTGAAACTTTTTCACCTTCCAATGCTTTGAAGGCATTACACTAAAGTCTAAGTGTCTGACTCTTGGTATCTCTAGACTCTGATGGTACTTCATGACCTAGAACTAAATCTGTCCACATTTGTTTGCTTGTGGAGCACTGATGACAGACTTCATGATATGTTTTGGGAGACATGAGATTATGATACTTTTGAGTCTTTTATCTTGATTTGACAGCTTTCTATCAGCAGGTGTCCATTTCTTAATAGGTTTCTTAAGTGGGTTTTTTCTTTAGTTGAGGTAACCGCCATGGGAACATAGGGTCCGTTCTATAGAACTTCTAGTAGAAATGGTTCATGTCCATCGAGATAGACAAGAAATTGACTCTTCCAACTTGCAAAGTCTTTTTCGTCAAACACTGGTACATTTGTTACATGTGAACACCCTCTCGTATCTAGTAACTGTAGAAGATCGTCTTCATTAGGAATGGTGGTGACTCGAGGTGATTGTAACATCCCGCCTACTCATACCACAATATTGTCCGCTTTGCCCGCAGGCTCACGGCTTTGCTTTGTGGCCCTCGTGTGAGTACTTCCCGCCAGTCACCCAAGTTAGTACTACTCTGACATGAGCACGCTTAACTGCCAGTTCCTAAGAACCCCACGTGCAGTAGACCACAACACGCGTTGTGTCATGAGAAGGCGTCTGTTATCTTATGAACCAAGATCTCTCATGTCCATAGTCGATGTGGGATTTGCCTAGGGTGTCACAATTACCCCTCCCCCCCTTCGGGACTCATCGTCTTCGATGAGGTTTGCCCCATCATCCCGAACGACTCAGGAGTGGCTCTGATACCACTTGTAACATCCTGCCTACTCAGACCACAATATTGTCCGCTTTGTCCACAGGCTCACGGCTTTGCTTTGTGGCCCTCGTGTGAATACTTCCCGCCAGGTCACCCAAGCTAGTACTACTCTGACATGAGCACACTTAACTGCCAGTTCCTAAGAACCCCACGTGCAGTAGACCATAAAATGCGTTGTGTCATGAGAAGGCGACTGTTATCTTATGAACCAAGATCTCTCCTGGCCACAGTCGATGTAGGATTTGCCTAGGGTGTCACAGTGATGGTGGTGGTGGTGGTGTATTGTTGCTCGTTTCAGGCATAGTGCATCTTGATTATTAAACTACGAACGATGTTTATAAAATAGTTTTAATTTTCAAACACCGCTCTGATACCAATTGAAAGTCCCTAAATCACGACTGAAACGATAATCTAGAGGATAAACAACATAAGAATAGTTTTCAAACGCAAGACTTTATTATTGTATAACAAGTATTACAATGTGTTATGGATCACACGGTTTGAGTGAGAATGTGTAGTATATCCTTTGAACAAGTAAACTTAACAATAGTGATAAGTTTACTACCAAACTTAAGAACACGGGCACAACTATTCTTCAACAAGTTTGAAAGAGTTAATGCACTAATACTGACAAAGTGAGCAACATTAACTCTAGGCTACAGTCTCTATTTATAGTGGTACGAGGTTGACTTGACAGGCTGAGCTGATAGTGAGCTAACAAGACTTGCGGGTTCATAAATATGTAAAAGATGCTCTTCTATTCTTGATAAGTTGCTACAACACTTTCGGGAAACAGAGCTGACACAGTTTTCCTTTTCCATTATGACCTCGTACTTTAGGTAGCTTTAATTCAAAGCAACTATTTATCCCGCTCAAATAGTTCCCGCCTAAACACTTAGAGATATCCAAAGGGTACAAAGAGTTAACAGGGTATTGTTACCCCTGTTAACACTCAACTACTAAGAGTCCCTGATAATCTTAGATGTTATCCATCACAGCTAATGAATACGTCTTTAAGTAATCTTCGAATTCCTTGGCAATGTCTATGACTTGGACTTCTTTGTGGATGCTCATAGAGGTTAGAACCTCTGTGAGTCTTTTAATACCTTCCTGTCACCTAGGCACAGGCAAGTTTACAATGCATATCGTATTTATGCTCAAATCTATACTAAGGGAAAACTAACAAACTTAGTTTCCCAACAGGTACTAATTGTCTTACATGTCATATGAATAAGCTTACCAAGTTACCTTTTACTTTAAGTGATTCACATAGTCATTCTGCCTTTAATTTGATTCACATGGATATTTGAGGTCCATAAAAAGTGCCTACAAATGAGGGGTGTATGTATTTTTTTACCATTGTGGATGACTTCAACAGAGCAACTTAGATTTATCTCATGGTTCATAAATCAGATGCCTTTGTCATAGTGAATAATTTTCTAAAGTTTGTGGAATTACAATTTAATACAAAGGTAAAGTGTATTAAATCTTATAATGCTCTAGAGTTGTTGAAAGGACCTTGTGTTGCTTATTTGGCCTCTCAAAGAATAGAACATCAAACCACTTGTGTTGACAGGCCACAACAAAATGGCAGGGTGGAGAGAAGCATAGACACATATTAGAAGTAGCAAGAGCTCTGAGGTTTTAAGCTAGTTTGCCATTGATATTTTAGGGTGATTGTGTAACACCCCCAAATTACCACGCAGCAGAATACCACATTGGGGCGCTACTAATAGCACAACGCATACAATCATAGACAACGACCTCAAAAGAGATGTTAAAATAATATAGAACATTGTCTAAAAAGGTTTCCATCCAAAATATATTAAATATGAGTAGAGTCTGGTCCCAAAAACCCGTTACCAATACATAACATTCATCAAAGACTTAAAAGTCATTTATTTATTTCAAAGGATGGAAAATAATATAAAAGTTTAGACAAGTAAGCACCAACTTCCTCCTTGCATGCTCAACTGCTATGCATCTTGATTACTTGAAATACACGCTTAAAATCATCAACACAAAGGTTGAGCAAGTCGATAGGTTTTGAAAATCATCATTGGAACACAAGAATTTTAATCATCTCAAATATGTCGATAAATGCCTTAAGCTCATGCAATTAAATGTTAACCAACACGTCAACCGAATCACTTACGGCGCCCCTACAACAGGTAATACTGTCATATACCAGCGACCTCTTATACATAATATCCCTTTCGGGTGATCATTTATGGATACATACCCTAGGATAAGGCTGTCAAACCAAATAGATCTATCATATGTATTAGCGTTTATCTCGCAAGGTAATTAACAGTTCATGAATTTCAGGGACCTCAGAGACAATGATACTTAGGCATTTATCATCACATTAGGGTTTAGCATACCAAAAACAACTTGTGTTCACTTTATAAAACAATATGTATTCCCCCTCGCGGGTTTAAAATCATTTACAAGATAATAAAAAGCAAGGCTATAGACTTACCTTAGATACAGACAATAGCAGAATGTAAGTATGAACACCACACGGCATATCATAACCCAATACTGCTTCACATAATTACCAACACAGCATCACATAATCTATACGACTTGATTCCAATAGTCGCAACACACCATAAATAGCTAATAATCATGTAGCGTCAACAATATCCTTTCGCGACCTCGAAGTTGCAATTAATTCCAACAACTATGCTCCAATCGTTTTGTGAGGTTTATGTTTTGGTGTTTTTCCCGATGGATGGTTACATCAACTCGACACAAAATAAATGAATAAAGTTCAACTCGTAAAACTTTGGTGGTTGGTCGAATTTAATAAAATGATAAAAAAAATCATATAATATATCCAACATATATGTGAAAATGACGCACATAATTCATGTGATAAGTTACTATTTAGAACAAATATTCAAAAATATATTTCTTAAATTATATACATAATCCTTCAGAAATAATAGTGTATACAAAATGATTTTTATATAATTCGACACTCGTTCGAAAATCATTATATAACTCATTTAAAATTTTATTTACCATCTATAAACGTTATTTTTCATATTAACTAAATAATACTTTTCAAAAATTATTATATAACGTAGTTATTCGTTAACTATTTCTTTATTAACGTATACATTTTTAGAAAATTTCGGCATGACCTTGCCGTTTTTGTAACGTTTCCATGTATATAAAATACATAATTTTCCACTTTTCTCTATCAATATCCTAATCTTAATATTTTCCTTAATTAATTACTTTCCATATATCAATCAATACTCTAGTTAATATATAAATTATATATATATATATTCCCACCATCAATATTTTAATTACTTCCCATATCTCCTCAATTAATTATTCAATAAATTATATCAAACTAGGTCCTGTGCCCGCGCTCCGCCGCGGCGCTTGGTCCAGTGGATGGTTGGTGTACTTTTTGTCTTCTTTTCGTGTGTCAGTGTAGACACGCCAACGAAAGTGAGTTTGTCACAATATGAAACTGTATGTATTCTAATGCTACAATTTTCAACCTAAGAAATTGCAAATGATCCGAATCATATGGCAGAGGTTTTGTTGCAAAAAATTCATGTTATCAAACAGGAAGAATTACAATTTATCTGAATGATTAGTGTTGTGACTTGTTACATGTTTGTAAAAATTGTACCATGCGAGGAAAACTAACCTCTATCTCCCTAACCAACTATTTAGCATTCACAAAAACTAATATCTGAATATGAAATCATTGCACGTTCAGAAAAGAATCAACACTCATATTGCCTACTGAGGTAACACTCAGATACAATGCTTACTATCAAATAAGAATACACATTCAGAAAAAATCATTGCACGTTCTAGAAGAATCTTATAAGCTAAAAACCTCATTTCCATTAAGAATACGAAATAATGAAATTAATGCTTACTGTCAAATAAAACGGAGAAGACTTAGCAACCATACTCTAGTCCGCTTTAGCATCAAAGGGTTTATACCGGAAGACCCCAACCAATGAATCAAAGGATGTGGCACTGATCAAAACAAAGTACCTAAACCATCATTTTGCAATAAGGACCATTGTCGTGAGTTTAATAAGGAAGGTATTCATGCAACCTGGTTTTTTTATAAGGTCTCTCATATTGCTTATTGAAACTACTCTTCTTGGTGTCGTCCTAAAAAATAACATTACTCGTATTGGTACTTGGTTTTTGACACAGTAAATAGACATTTATGACTACATGGGATTACTTATATGAGTATTTAGGAGCATAATCACTTATATGAGTATGTAGCTGCATGTATATGTTATAAGAATAAATTTAAGGGATACCTTTTTTTTCCATCTGCAAGCAATCCTTTGGCCTTTTCGCTTGGCAACTGTAAGCTGCACAGGCACAACAAAGGCCGTCATGCTACTATGTCACGGAACATATTGAAGTCATCTGAAGTACGATAGACAATATTAGCAACAATTTATATTACTCATAATTGTTAATTCTACATTGCTACTTGAAAATCCACGCGTAATTTATAACAAAACTTAACACTAATGGGTTAAAAAGGTTTCACAAAAAATTGTTATTACATTAAAGTACACACAAATACTACGGTTTCAGCTAGGCATAACGGTGAAAACAATTTTTTTTCATCAGACACATTTGTACACCAAAAATATGTGTTAATTGTAGAATACACATAATTATTTTTCCATGGAAGGAGCGTGTTCTTGTGATCTTCTCATGATCGACATATACACTAAATGAATGACATCATACTAACTTACTGTTGTCTGTGAACGTTCACGACCATCTTCAACAGGAGACAAAAGAATGGCTCAGCTACTTTACCTATTCCAAAATAAAAAAAATGTCTTAGCTAAATACAACTTAAGGGTGAAAATAGTTATGTAATAATATGGCTTAATATTTAAGAAAAGGTAACTATGTTTAATTAGCGTTTCATACTTTAAGATTCTATGGCTATTGCCTGTAGAATAACTTTGTGGGTTGGAACATTTATGATCAAAAAATGATTATTCAAAGACTTGTAAACAGAAATTTTGACTTTAGCTAGCAATATATATTTGTAAGAGCATGAAATCATCAAACACAAATATGGATATTTGTAGTTTAATTTCTAATGTAAGATTTGAGAGATCAAGATATATATAGAGAGAGAATATCTTTGTGGTGCAATTAAAGTCATGACTAATTAGCATCAACCTTCTAGCAAAAAAAACAATCTTCTTTAACTTCACAGATAGAGTCTACGTGCTTCAAAGGTCTAACATATAATTGAGATACAAAGCATATGTTAGGAGTCAAAACTAAAGGAGGCAATCAACTTTAGATATAAAATGATTTTTTTTTGTTTAACATTAACTTAGTCGTGCATACCCGATGACAGTAAAAGTGGCTTGGCAACTGTTTGTCTGTTGCTGATACTTAAAAAGGCGGACAGAACGATATTCGTTTCCGTGAATCCCTCTGCTACTAATTGAATGTTGAAACCACACCATAGCTCTGAACTTTTGGGTGATGTTTGTGGCCCAAGTGTAGAAGATGGTTCGTAGTTTCCAATCGATGACCGATGGCTGGTGCTGCGTGACAAAAATCGACATAACATTATGTCACACCCCACCATGGCGGAATATGGGGCGCGACGTATGGATATCATCACAACATGGCGTGTCTATAGAGATAACTAAATGAACTAAGAAATGTCATAAAATGGTGACACAAACGTCATGACAATATCTCAACAAAGCAGGAGTCTAGGCCAGTAGGTAACAGTCCTACCTCTTACCCAAGACAAACAATACATAAACAAAGCAAACATATAGGTGTCAACAGTATCACTTATTAAACAAACAAAAGAATCTAAGAAGGAACGGGGATCTCCTTCTATATGCAATCCTAATGCCTCCAAAACTAGCCACTTTTATTATCAAGCTTAACCACATTCTCACCTGAAAGAGACACTAAAACACGGCAACATAAAGTTGGTGAGAGTCATAGGTTTAGACTCCAATGCCAAAATCAAACCATAAGCTGTGAACAACAATCACTAACAAAAGAACATATGGACAATGTGATACAAACATGCATTAACAACTAATATTCAAGATTTAACAAACCAAACCAAATCCAAGGCTCCCAGCCTTACCAAACACCATGGTACCATAGGCGCCCATACACCTATGTACCAATCCCAAGGCCCCGCCTTGTCATTATCCATTGGTCCCATAGATGCTCACACATCTATGTACCTCCCTAATGCCCCGCCTTGTCAACATCCCCTTGGTAACAAGTCAAATCACAAAACAATCATGAATCAGTTAGCAGTTAATCACATAAGCATGCACAAGTCCATCACCCAACACAAAACATTCACAACATAATTTATAAAAACAAGACAATGTCTCTTCCATCCCATCTGGAAGTCAAAATCATTAGTAGACATGGGACTATGAAACTCACCTGATTGAGCTTCTCCCAATAATCCGTGCACTAGCAAAAAGCTAACAAACAAAAACAAAAAATCAAAACATGAACCAAACACTAAGATGGCTCATCAACCTATGATGGACATCTAACCTTCTCCCATATATATACCTCCTTTATATGCTCTAAGCATCTCATTACACCCCTCTATAAAGCCCTTAACTTAGTTTACTTCATAACCCGTCACGTTAATATTTTACCCAAAACAGTCCCGATTTTTAGGTCTCCA
Source organism: Glebionis coronaria (assembly GCA_025667525.1). Classification (NCBI taxonomy): domain Eukaryota; kingdom Viridiplantae; phylum Streptophyta; class Magnoliopsida; order Asterales; family Asteraceae; genus Glebionis; species Glebionis coronaria. Next base: position 62,333,305 of record CM046875.1, read on the forward strand.
AACTATAAGCCAAACTCCCCCTAACCATACCCATGACCTATGTAAAGGAAACCATATGCCCTTACATATGTTAGCTAACTCCTCCTTTTTACCCCAACCTTAAAGCTACTTTTAAGGCCTCGATATATATATATATATATATATATATATATATATATATATATATATATATATATATATATATATATATATATATATATATATATATATATATATATATATATATATATATATATATATATATAGATATATATATATATATATATATACATATATATATATATATATATATATATATATATACATATATATATATATATATATATATATATATATATATATATATATATAGAGTTAGGATCAAATAAGAAGATTAAGTAAAATGAGAAGAATGAGAAGAAACCACAGCCACATATTTCAGATGCACTTACAAAGTCAGATGCATCTCCCCTTAAAATTCTCCTTCCTTTATGGAATTTGTGGTCAGGATTTCTTCTTATTCTTCTCATTTTAATTTTTCTTCTTACTGGATCCCTACTCTATATATATATATATATATATACATATATATATATATATATATATATATATACATATATATATATATATATATATATATATATATATATATATATACATATATATATATATATATATATATATATATATATATATATATATATATATATATATATATACATATATATATATATATATATATATATATATATATATATATATATATATATATATATATATATATATATATATATATATATATATACATATATATATATATATATATATATATATATATATATATATATATATATATATATATATATATATATATATATATATATATATATATATATATATATATATATATATATATACTTTTGTCTATCCGGATTTTACTGATTTTGAACATACAAAAAGTTTGTTATGATTAGGGGGTCTTACCCTAACCCACAATCTTAGCCCCAATGCAGATACTTCCTATAATATATAAACCAACTCCCATGTTCGTTTGAAAGTCCCAATACACCCCTAAGTACCCCAAACAACCCAAAACATAAAAAGAAAACATGCTGATTTCAAAACTGTTTTGACCTCCGACTGTTGTAACCGGTTTTTGACCCACTTCCCAACCTCCAATTTAGTTCTCGTTTCTTGCATTTGAAAGCCAACTCAAATACCTTTCCAGGGATACTTAGATCACAAAATAAGAGTTTATAGAACTCTAGATATCATCAAAACAATTGACCTAAAATTATGCCCAGTTTTTAAAAAATGAATTTAATTAAATTAACCTAATTAATTATACATAAACCCTAATTAAAACCTAAAAAAAATTTCCAATGATAAAAACCTAATAATTACATCATTAATTACAGATTATTAACAAAATCTAATTAAAAATTATGAATGTCAAACCCTAATCCATCATATTAGGTTAAATACGTAAATTAAATGTTAATTAAGCATAGTTTTAACGCATACCTTAAACCATAATTGAATAATTGGGTTTTCTTCATCCACCATTGTTAATCACGACTCATATTAGGTTTGGGAGAAATAAAAATCATTTTGGGGGCTAAAGGGAGTAATATGGGTAATTAAAACTAAACAGGAAGCCTAATAGTACTCAAACTGGGCTCTCCTTCCTTTCCTTAAGCAAAATTTAGCCCAAAACCAAGCCCAACACCCTATGGCCGACTTTTTCAACTATAATACTGTAAATTAACTATTAGTTATTATTACCTTAAATTCCCTTAATTTATTTCAGCTCCCAAAGCCTCTCGAACCTCAAAACCGTAAAACTAGTCAAATTTACGCGTATACTGTAAAAGACGTAAGATATACAGTTTTATAAAAACTCTTGAAATATGAAATAAACTAATTAACTAAGTCCTAAATGACTTAAAACCATCCCGAAAAATACTCCCGTGACTAAATACCTCATCCGAGACCTCGAAATGCTAAACCGTAAATCGTAAAAATACGATTTTCTATAATACATATACGTATACGTAAACCACTAAATAACACCATCTCATTTCATAGTCACTACTATTTGAGCTCATGAACATGAAATCATCACACATCGTTTCACTCACAAGGTACCCCGTACCAGAAACGATGTCCAAACCACAATCTATACACACCAATTAGCACATACACACGTAAAGACACGTAACTAGTAAAAAATAAAACTAAGTGACGAACCTCAAAACCGCGGTTGTCACACATTAGATACTAACCAATATTGTAAAAGTTTCTACAACGCTTTTGCGGTATACATCACAAAAATGCTTGAGTTGTTTGGAAACAGTGTTTGCCTCGAACTACCTTAATCCGATTAAAGTTCAATAAAAAGTAAGAATGTACGACAAACGCGACTTACCACATGAAACTACCAGATCAGATCCCTAGCGGTGGGTTTGAGGTTCTCCAAATTCTTTTTAGAAATTCATCCCGGTGCAAAGAAATATCTACTAGCGTCGAGTTGACTGCATATGTAATGCGAAAACCAACATGGGCGAACAATGACGCTAAGACCTGAATGCACTCCAATCGATGTTCACGCAGAGATCGTACCAACATCGCAGGACACACATCCTGCACCATTCAGAAGAATAACAAAGATTGAGGCGTGGAATTTTATTCGAAACATGTATCTTTTTTTGTATAAAACGGATACAACACTCGCTTGAAATAGCGTTTAGGCCTTTGCTCAAAGAACGAAGTACCTGATGTGCTAGTCATCTTTATCTTTCATGTATGTTCAGGGAGTGACCTGTTCTAAAAGTAAAAAAGATGAATCAATCAGACCCACTCGATAAACATAGAAGCTAAAATAACTTGTAAAATACAGGGATATTAAGCTCAATTCACTAATCATGTAAGCCATTAGGAAAGGTTAGCGTCTTTTTGAAATTTTTGTACAATTCATAAGCATTCCTGTAACACCCCACTTGGATAAATGGACCGTTACGTGTATTTATGGCGTGTCATCAAAGCATGCAAGGCAATGTATTAAACATTAACTGACCATACGGAAATACCGGAATCAAACATTGGTAGTCCAACATAAGCTCAAAATATAAAGATTAAGTACTAAAAGAAAAAGGACAAAACAGTGTCCAAACAACCAAAGTAATGTAATGTAATGTGTGCATAAAATAAAGGAGTCTGGATAGCTCCCATCCAAATGCACGTACTCTCTTAGAAGTCCTAAGATCGTCCTTGTGTACCTGCCGTTTGGAAACATGAAAGGAAACTACGGATGAGCATAACGCTCAGTGGACGGATATAGCATGATAAGAATGTACTGAAAGAAATGGAATAGAAGACAACAATGAAGCTATAAGACTGATATGTAACATGTGGTAGAACTCTTCATACAATCTGAGAAACCTGGTTCATATATACTGAAACTGAAATATAACTATTAATTCTGAAAACATGCATTTACTGTATTTTAATTGCCAGAGCTTATATAGGTCACGTGCTGTAACAATCGTGCATGAATAACTGGAGGGGTGACCTCGTCATGCTGTAGAGGGGTGACCTCTAAATACTGTGCTGGGTGGAGGGATCAGCTCCAATGTGAAGGATGTAGAGCACACACCACATTCACCCTGATAACTTGTAAAGTGATAAGCCTAGGATGCATCCATACGTCCTACTAAACATACATATAAAAATGGCCAAACTGAAACATGAGTGGGACGATGGAGGATATCACTCTCCTGCATGTGAGTCACGACACCGGTGCCTCTAGTGCCGTGGTTACGGTACCTCCGTAACTAGTACATAAACTGGTCGCGCTTGTATATAATGCTCAGGCAATTTATTTATGTATTAACATGATTACAATAAGCTTAAACATATACTGGGGAAAACATTTGGCTGAAGACGGGGACTCCTAATCATGCATAAAAAGGAAGTCCTTACTGAAAGGACGGAAAATCCGTACCTCGTGTCCAGTAACCGACCGAGATCAACTAACAGAAAGTCTACTCTGATTTCACGCGAGCTACACGAATAAGGGACGTGAATAAGTAAACTGATATTCGCTTATTTAATTCCATGTTCTTATTGGCCTTTCATTTATTTATTTTATTTCTGAACTTCCGTACGTATATTAACTGATAAATCTGACCTTATAATAATTCATTTTAATGTATTATCTTTCTACTATTAGTTACGGTACAACGTATTTCCGACGCTATAGTAGTACTATATTAAGTATCCCGCTAAAATAGAAAGTTTCTAAATTTAGAAGTTCCCCAAAATAATTTAATTCATTTAATAAAATTATACCCTTTTAAATATTAAAGAACTATTTTAATTTAATACATTTAAAATATAGTTTAAACATTTATAAAACAATTTGATTAAAAAGGTATAATATAAAAATATTCATTTTATTTATATTAATAATGTCCCGAGCCTACCGAGATACCCCATCTCGGTCGCACTAAACAATTCAACAACATAAGCTTAAATCTGTCAATAAGAATCTGCGACAGAAAACTGAGTCACTAAAACTGTCGCTAAAAGCTGTCCTTTTTAAAACTGTATACATATAACAGTTCTTGCGACAGAAAAACTGTCGCTAAAACCGTCGCTAATGTTATTCAATTATCCAGATTTTATGTCCCCTTTTTCCCACTGATTAAGCTTTTAGTTCCCACTGCTAGGTTAGGTTTTCCCACCGTTTTAAATAAACCAAACACACCCTTATGTTTCTGCAGACCCAAACGCACCCTTTATTTCTTTTAAAACAAACCGATGGTTTTATTAAGAGTTTTGGGTCGAACAATCAGCCCTAGCCGCCCCTGTGTGGGTCACGGATGGGCAGAGAAGGGACCACCAAGACATGGTGGTCTCGGTTATATATATAAACACCAAACCCCGACCCTAAATCAAATATCCCCCCTTGCGGGTGTGGATTTTGTTCGCGGCTGGGCAGAGAAAACACCACCACAACCCCCTGATGGGTCGCGACAGCTAAGAGCATCACACCGAGACCTTAATGGTCTCGGTTTCCTCGTGAAACAGCCCAAACGCGACACCTTTTTTTCTTTTAAAACATATTCGTTTGTAAACATAAAAATCATTTAGATTCGTGGAAATCATAAACATAAAAGAAGATGATACCGTTATGGGATTTATAAGGACGAAGAACACACGCAAATTATTAGAAGAACAATGGTCGAATCTCTCCTCCTTTGTTCTTAAAACCGGCGGCCACAACTCTCCCAAGAAACCCTAAATTATTTTTTGTACGACTGAGTGGAAAGGAGGGGTTAAAGTCCCGTTTTATTTTTTTTCTTAAAATGGGCTTGGCCCAAAATTTTTCTTTACCTATTTTTTTAAAAAACAAACCGGCCCCCTTTTTACTTTTTTTTAATACTTGTAAATATAATTTCTCTCGTTTGTTTTCGTAGATAATTACTATGTAAATAGTGTAATTAATTAAACTGCGTATTTATATTTCCCGATTTAAATACGGGTTTTACAATTCTTCCCCTCTAAAAGTATAATTCGTCCCCGAATTAAAGATACGGCCGTACTGGGTTTTACAATTCTTTCCCTCTAAAAAGAATTCGTCCCCGTATTATAAGGTATTTAAGCTGACTGGTGTAAAAGCCGAAAATGCTAATAAGCTGGAAGACATAAAATCTGAAAAGACATACCCGAATCAAAACTGAAAGTGAGGATAAGAAGTCCGTATAGACTCATGTGTTTCCCAAGTGGCCTCCCGCTCGGCATGGTTCCTCCACAGGATTTTGACGAAAGGAATGGTCTTCCTTCTCATAACTCGATCCTGGCGATCTAAAACTGCTTCGGGTTCCTCAATATAAGATAGATCCTCTCGAATCTGATCGAGTGGATAATACACTTTGTGAAGCTCATGATAGTTGTACCCTCTGAGTAATGATACATGAAACACGTTGTGGATGTGTGAAAGCTGAGGTGGTAACGCCAATCGATATGACACTTCACCAATACGTTCAAGGATTTCGAACGGTCCGATGTAACGAGGGCTGAGCTTGACCTTGAGGCCAAAACGTCTGACGCCGCGTGCGGGTGATACTTTGAGGAACACACGATCCCCAGTCTGAAATGATAGATCTCTGCGATGCTTGTCGGCGTAACTCTTCTGGCGAGTACGCGCTTCTTGCAGTTTTGCCCTAGCAATGGCGACCTTTTCATTGGTCAATTCTATCAATTATGGTCCTTCAATCAAACGTTCTCCAACCTGATCCCAACAAATAGGAGCACGGCATTTCCTGCCGTATAACATCTCGAATGGAGCACGCTTGATACTAGCATGCCAACTGTTGTTGTAGGCAAACTCGACCAAACAAATATAGTCATCCCAGTGTCCTGTCCATTATAATGCACAGGCGCGTAGCATGTCCTCCAAGGTCTGGATGGTACGCTCTGACTGACCGTTCGTCTGTGGATGGAAAGCTGTGCTGAGCTTGAGCCTAGTTCCCCAAGCTTTATGCAAACCTTTCCAGAAATGAGAAGTGAACCGTGGATCCCTATCTGATATAATTTCTGAGGGTGTACCATGTAACCGTACAATTTCCTTGGTGAACAGTTCTACTAATTTACTGACTGCGAAATCTTTACGGATAGGAATGAATTGTGCCGACTTGGTCAAACGATCGACAACAACCCAGATTGCATCATGTCTCCGCTGAGTCTGTGGTAGTCCGGTGACAAAATCCATGTCCCATTTCCACATTGGAATATCTAATGGCTGGAGAAGACCACTGGAACGCTGGTGTTCTATCTTAACCTGCTGGCAGGTTAAGCATTTAGACACAAATGTTGGGACATCCTGTTTCATGCCGCTCCACCAGAAATGCTTCTTAAGATCTTGGTACATTTTAGTGGAACCTGGATGGATAGAGAACGGAGAGCTATGAGCCTCAGTCATTAAGGCTTCTCTGAGAGCAGGGTCTTCTGGAACGCAGAGTTTGGTACCCTGCCATACGATACCATCGTCATCGATGCGAAATTCGGTCTGCTGGTCAATGTTCTGGACAATCGCCCAGATTTCACCATCATCCTTTTGTGCGGTTTTAATCCTAGAGAGTAAATCCGGTTCTACCCTCAGACTAGCCCAGTATCCCCTCTGTCCGCGTACTAAGAGCTCAATATCATACCGCTCTAAGTCCCGAATAATTTCCTCCTGAACTTTGATGCCATTTATCATACCTGACTTTCTGCTAAGGGCATCTGCTAAGGGCATCTGCTACTACATTTGCTTTACCTGGGTGATACTGGATATTAGTGTCATAGTCTTTCAGCAGTTCTAACCATCGCCGCTGTCTCATGTTCAGCTCCCGTTGGGTAAATATGTACTTGAGACTTTTGTGATCGGTGAAGATATCACACGACTCACCGTATAAATAATGCCTCTAGATTTTAAGGGCGAAAACGACTTCTTCGAGCTCTAGATCATGAGTAGGATAATTTTTCTCATACGGCTTCAGTTGACGCGAGGCATAAGCAATGACTTTCCCATGCTGCATAAGAACACAGCCTAAGCCCTTTCCTGAAGCGTCACTGTAAATTTGATAACCACCTGTACCGGATGGAAGTGTAAGTATTGGTGCTGAGATCAAACGATGCTTGAGTTCCTCAAAACTCTTTTCTCTCTCCTCGGTCCATATAAACTTCTCACCTTTTCGCATAAGTTGGGTCAATGGTAATGCCAAACGTGAGAAGTTTTCCACAAACCTGCGGTAATAACCCGCCAACCCAAGAAACTACGTATCCCTGTGACAGATGTCGGTCTTGGACATTTGGTGATAGCCTCCACCTTTGCAGGATCCATAGTGATTCCTTCTGCAGAAACAATATGACCCAGAAACGCCACCGTATTCAGCCAAAACTCGCACTTCGAAAATTTAGCATATAACTTTTCTCGTCTGAGAATCTGCAAAACTGTACGGAGATGATTCTCATGTTCCTCTTTGGATTTGGAGAAAATAAGGATATCATCGATGAATACGATCACAAACTTGTCTAAAAATTCGTGGAAGACTATGTTCATCAAGTCCATAAATACTGCAGGCGCATTCGTGAGACCGAATGGCATAACAACAAACTCGTAATGACCGTACCTCGTGCGAAAAGCAGTTTTGGATATATCCTGCTCTTATACACGCAGCTGATGGTAGCGTGATCGTAGATCGATTTTTGAGAAGTGCTTGGCACCCTGAAGCTGATCGAATAAATCGTCAATACGAGGAAGTGGATAACGGTTACGAATAGTGAGCTTATTCAACTTACGGTAGTCAATACACAATCACATACTACCATCCTTCTTCTTGACAAACAAAACTGGAGCGCCCCAAGGTGACACGCTAGGACGAATGAAACCCCTTTCTAGAAGTTCCTGAAGTTGATCTTTCAATTCCTTAAGCTCTACAGGAGCCATACGGTAAGGAGCTTTAGATACTGGTTCTGCACCTGGAATGAGATCAATACCAAATTCTACTTCTCGCACGGGAGGTAAGCCTGGGAGTTCCTCTGGAAAGACATCTGGAAAATCTGACACCACTGGCTGATCATGAATTGAAGGTGCCTCAGAAGTCGTGTCATGAACTATAGCTAGGAAACCTTCACAACCATGGTATAATAAGGTACGAGCCTGTAACGCTGAAATGATCTGAACATGTTTTCCTGGTAAGAAGCCCCGGTGAATATACTCTGGTGTCTAGACATCACCAAAGATGACCCGGTGAGCATGACAATCTATGGTGGCACGATGAACCGACAACCAATCCATACCCAGAATAATATCGAATTCACACATATCTAAAGGAAGGGCACTGACTGGACGGATTTATCATCAAACTCAAGAGGGAGATCCTTATACAACTGGGTAATGAGTACAGAGTCTCGCATGGGGGTAGATATACTAAGTACACTGTCTAGTGGCGTAGGGGTCATATTTATACTAGCAGCATATGAAGTGGATATAACTGAGTGCGTGGCGCCTGTATCGAAAAGCACGCATGCAGACTGTCCGTGTATAAACAAAATGCCAGTAATGGTACCTGTGGTATTATTTGCTTGCTCACGGGTAGTAGTGTAGACACGACCAGTGGTTGGTGGCATTGGTGGTGGTGGAGGTAAAATCTGAGGGATCTGGCCTGAGGTACCGGCAGCATCCCCGCTCTTGCAATCCCTCTTTAAATGGCCCGGCTGACCACACTTGTAACAACTACCCGTACCACGACGACAAGGTCCCGTGTGTTTCTTCCCACATGTGATACATGTGGGATAAGAATACCCGGTAGTAGCAGCTCTGGTTTGTTGAGAACCTGATTTACGATGATAAACATGTGTCATGATTTTGAGAACTTAACTGAAATAAGGCTGTTTGGCTGAATTTTAAAATTACCAGAATTTGCCGGTCGGGCAAACTGCTGACCTTTGTTGTTTTGGTCACGCCCCTGTCCAGCATCTCTGTTGGAATTACAAAAAAATTTAAGATCTGTTTTACACGATATTTTAGTATTTCCGGAGCTTAAAGAATCACCTGTAGCTGCCAGATGAGTTTGAGCTGCCACGGTAATTATCACCACCGCTCCTCTTATCTGATCAGTTACGGTCATATGACTGACCGTGGTTCCTGTAGTTCTGATGTGGAGTAGCCGATTGGGATCGGTCTCCTCCTCTGTGTCTGTAAGATTATAATTGGATAAGACATAACATATAAGTTGAAAAGCAATAATGGGTGCTAAATTTTTTAAGTCTGTTGGGTGAGATGTACCTCTTCTCCGGACGCTCTACATTCTCGAGCTCATCCCTCTTGAAAAGCATCTCAATATCACGAGCTGCATTAGATACTTGTGACACATTAGTGAATGTGGCACTCACCAGCCTATCTGCAGTCCTAGAGTGAAGAGCCCAGTGAAATTGCTTCGCTTGCTCCTCTGCGGTACCCGCAGCCTCCCCTAAGAATCCAGCCATCCTGAGGTATCGGTGCATGAACTCTATACTGTTCTCGCCATGATTCTGACGAATGACGTGGAAGTCCCTCTTCAGTTTAGCTTGCTCCGCATGCGGGAAAAACTGGTCATAGAACATCGTCTTGAAGCGTGCCCAGGTCAATGTAAGCTCCCAAGCATCACCCCCATTGGACAGCTTCAGATACCTCCACCAATGCAGAGCAGGACCCTCCAATTTATAAACTGCAAGCCTAACCTTGAAAGCATCACCACAACCCATAGCTCCAAAAATTTTCTCTACATGGTAGATCCAGTCTTCCGCCTCAGTTGGAGCTACAGTCTGCTCAAAAAGTCGGGGTTTCTGCTTGTTAAACAAATCTAGCCAAGCGGGTAAAGTGGCAGGTGGTGGAACAGGAGGTTTGTTATTCTGCTAAGATCCATTTTGATATTCAGCTCGGATCTCATCACGAATTTGGGGTAACATGGCTTGTATAGCAGCCTGAACAGCAGCAGCAATGGCAGCTGCGTTAGGATCATTCTCGGTTTCGCGTCTGGGTGGCATCTGAAATAACAGAGGATAAGTTGATAAAACTGCCAAAATCTAGGGTAATAAATCTGAATATGCATAGTGTAACTCATGAAGGCACAACCAACAAAATATGACATGAATACTGGTGAACGCCTAGGGTTAGTTCACAAAATGACAATTTACTGAAACATAAATCTGACATGAGTAAGGATGAACGCCTAAGGTCAGTTCATCTACCCAAAATTTAAACGGCAAGGGTGAACGCCTATGGTCAGTTCACCAAAACGAAAAGTTCGCTGAAAAGCACATGCGATTAAGTATGGCCAGTCATGTACCAACCGTTTACTTAATCAAAATTTTGAAAATCCAACTGATAAAATACATGAATAGCATGGAAGATAACGACGCCAAAATACAGGAAGTTCTTGTGACTACCCACTAGTCACAGGTCAAGTTTTAGAGCCTACAGGTCGAACCTTGCTCTCTGATACCATAATTGTAACACCCCACTTGGATAAATGGACCGTTACGTGTATTTATGGCGTGTCATCAAAGCATGCAAGGCAATGTATTAAACATTAACTGACCATACGGAAATAACGGAATCAAACATCGGTAGTCCAACATAAGCTCAAAATATAAAGATTAAGTACTGAAAGAAAAAGGACGAAACAGTGTCCAAATAACCAAAGTAATGTAATGTAATGTGTGCATAAAATAAAGGAGTCTGGATAGCTCCCATCCAAATGCACGTACTCTCTTAGAAGTCCTAAGATCGTCCTTGTGTACCTGCCGTTTGGAAAAGTGAAAGGAAACTACGGCTGAGCATAACGCTCAGTGGACGGATATAGCATGATAAGAATGTACTTAAAGAAATGGAATAGAAGACAACAATGAAGCTATAAGACTGATATGTAACATGTGGTAGAACTCTGCATAAAATCTGAGAAACCTGGTTCATATATACTGAAACTGAAATATAACTATTAATTCTGAAAACATGCATTTACTGTATTTTAATTGTCAGAGCTTATATAGGTCACGTGCTGTAACAACCGTGCATGAATAACTGGAGGGGTGACCTCATCATGCTGTAGAGGGGTGACCTCTAAATACTGTGTTGGGTGGAGGGATCAGCTCCAATGTGAAGGATGTAGAGCACACACCACATTCACCCTGATAACTTGTAAACTGATAAGCCTAGGATGCATCCATACGCCCCACTAAACATACATATAAAAATGGCCAAACTGAAACATGAGTGGGACGACGCAGGATATCACTCTCTTGCATGTGAGTCACGACACCGGTGCCTCTTATGCCGTGGTTACGGTACCTCCGTAACTAGTACATAAACTGGTTGTGCTTGTATATAATGCTCAGGCAATTTATTTAGATATTAACATGATTACAATAAGCTTAAACATATACTGGGGAAAACATTTGGCTGAAGACGGGGACTCCTAATCATGCATAAAAAGGAAGTCCTTACTGAAAGGACGGAAAATCCGTACCTCGTGTCCAGTAACCGACCGAGATCAACTGACAGAAAGTATACTCTGATTTCACGCGAGCTACACGAATAAGGGACGTGAATAAGTAAACTGATATTCGCTTATTTAATTCCATGTTCTTATTGGCCTTTCATTTATTTATTTTATTTCTGAAATTCCGTACGTATATTAACTGATAAATCTGACCTTATAATAATTCATTTTAATGTATTATATTTCTACTATTAGTTACGGTACAACGTATTTCCGACGCTATAGTAGTACTAAATTAAGTATCCCGCTAAAATAGAAAGTTTCTAAATTTAGAAGTTCCCCAAAATAATTTAATTCATTTAATAAAATTATACCCTTTTAAATATTAAAGAACTATTTTAATTTAATACATTTAAAATATATTTTAAACATTTATAAAACAATTTGATTAAAAAGGTATAATATAAAAATATTAATTTTATTTATATTAATAATGTCCCGAGCCTACCGAGATACCCCATCTCGGTCGCACTAAACAATTCAACAACATAAGCTTAAATCTATCAATAAGAATCTGCGACAGAAAACTGAGTCACTAAAACTGTCGCTAACAGTTGTCCTTTTTAAAACTGTATACATATAACAGTTCTTGCGAGAAAAAAACTGTCGCTAAAACCGTCGCTAATGTTATTCAATTATCCAGATTTTATGTCCCCTTTTTCCCACTGATTAAGCTTTTAGTTCCCACTGCTAGGTTACGTTTTCCCACCGTTTTAAATAAACCAAACACACCCTTATGTTTCTGCAGACCCAAACGCACCCTTTATTTCTTTTAAAACAAACCGATGGTTTTATTAAGAGTTTTGGGTCGAACAATCAGCCCTAGCCGCCCCTGTGTGGGTCACGGCTGGGCAGAGAAGGGACCACCGAGACATGGTGGTCTCGGTTATATATATAAACACCAAACCCCGACCCTAAATCAAATATCCCCCCTTGCGGGTGTGGGTTTGTTCGCGGCTGGGCAGAGAAAACACCACCACAACCCCCTGATGGGTCGCGACAGCTAAGAGCATCACACCGAGACCTTAATGGTCTCGGTTTCCTCGTGAAACAGCCCAAACGCGACACCTTTTTTTCTTTTAAAACAGATTCGTTTGTAAACATAAAAATCATTTAGATTCGTGGAAATCATAAACATAAAAGAAGATGATACCGTTACGGGATTTATAAGGACGAAGAACACACGCAAATTATTAGAAGAACAATGGCCGAATCTCTCCTCCTTTGTTCTTAAAACCGGCGGCCACAACTCTCCCAAGAAACCCTAAATCTTTTTTTGTTCGACTGAGTGGAAAGGAGGGGTTAAAGTCCCGTTTTATTTTTTTCTTAAAATGGGCTTGGCCCAAAAATTTTCTTTACCTTTTTTTAAAACAAACCGGCCCCCCTTTTTACTTTCTTATTTTTTTTAATACTTGTATATATAATTTCTCGCGTTTGTTTTCGTCGATAATTACTATATAAATAGTGTAATTAATTAAACTGCGTATTTACATTTCCCGATTTAAATACAGGTTTTACAATTCCCACCTCTTAGACCTAATCTAGCAGTCCTCGATTCCAAAAAAAATTAATCAATGAGTCTATAATTACATTATGTAATTGTTAGTTCGTAACAGAACATGTTGCCGAAAAGGGTTTTCTTTATACAACAAAAAAACATAATCAACCCATGTGTTTAGTAATACCATTAAATCAATCATGGAGCTATTTGACTTGTCATGATAGCAGATGCATTGCATACCACCTGTTGCTCAACATGTACAAATAATAACACATGAAGTTTCAGACCTATATGGAAGATGGTTTTCTCGGCAAAGAAGGTGTCTTAAGCAATATATTGCAACAAAGGGAGTAGCGTTTTTGGCAGATATCATGGGTCAACTTAAGTTATAACTTGAAGTTTGGTACGTTTCACATTGATAGGTGTGAAAACACCCATCCTTTTACCAGTTAAATCTGGCTAAAACAAGACCAAAACACGTATTTAATATCATTTGTTTGGAATTATGCGTGGTTTTTGTGTTTATTGTTTTTTCAGAGTCAACCGGATGAATATTGAAGAAAACATGGGATTGCACGGGTTTTATCGAGGAAAAAGACTCAAGACGAAGTCTATTGTCCAAGAGATGCAAAAGATTTGAAGTCATTGTGCCTATTTGAAAATTTATCGAAGAATAGATCCAAAGATGGAAGATTCATATATGTCGAAGAACTCGAGTCTATTAAACAAAAGATTATAAGACGAGTTGGAATTATTCACCGGCACTTCTCAAATCCAAGTAGGAAACGTTTATTTGAAGAAGCGTGAAGACTTAAGAAGAAAGAAGAAAAAGAAGCCCAAACCAAAGCCCAATCACAAGCCCACCACCACAAGTCACGCCTATATAAAGGGCCTTATTTCACAAAAAATGAACACTTAGTCTTTTAGGTAGTTTTTAATTTTCTCTCTAGTTTTAGAGAGAGAAAGTTCTAAACTTTCTCTCACTAGACTTCATCTTTTCTATTCCAAGATCAAATCTTTGTATTATTCATTAATCAAGTTCAAGTTTTTAGCTTTTGATTTCTAATCCTATTCTTCCTTTCTTTGATTTTGATTGATTTTGGTACAAATTTCGTATGATCCGTGTTTTTCATCAAGGATTTGTGCTTAAAAAGTTGATTTCTTTTTATGTTTCCTTAAGTTTATACACGAATAAGCTTTAAGATCCTTGTTCTTTTTGGCTTATTTGTTAGTTTTGCTTATTTACTTTTTAAAGTTTTTATGAAAAGTTCATCTTTTTATTGATTTGATTTAAAAGTTGTTTATTTTAAGTTTAGATTAGTGTTCTTAGTGCTTATTTGATCAGCTTACTGTTGGATTCGAGCTAGTTTTGGGTTTTAGCTTATTCTAATAGCTTATTTCCCTTGAATAAGTTTCGGATTAGCATCATTTTCGGAAAGGGTGAAACCCTTTTCCGACCTTGTATTCCGACCAAGCACACAACCCTCATTCCGATCGTGTGATCGGAAAAGGGTTTAGGTCATTCCGATTTGTCCCAATTGCCATTATTCCGATTGTAGCTTATGTTGAACATTCCGATTGATGATGCTTTTTGATTATTCCGATTGGCAAGTTTTTACACATTCCGATTAGGGTACTTTAGCAATATTCCGATTGGTTCCATTTTGTGTATTCCGATTGACTACATTTTAAGACATTCCGATTAGGTGTTACCATATTCCGATCATTCGATCGGAATACATTCCGATTGCATTCTTTAGTGATATTCCGATTTAAGTTGTCTTGCTATATTTCGTTCTTACTTTCTTTTAGTACTTTTCAATTAAGTTCATATTTTTACAAAGTTTTCCAAGAGTTAGTTTTTATTGAATGTTCATTTATTTTTCTAGTATAATCTTAAAGTTTTCAATCATTTATTTTTTAAACTCGTCTTTTTACTTTAATCATTTAAAGCTTAAATTTTACTCTTCGACACTTAATTTTTGCTAATTAGTTCAAAATAGATAAACAAACCAACAACTTTTTATTAACCAAGAACAATCATTCCACTTAGAGCCGAGATCAATTCGAGAGGATATCGAGAACGAACTAATCTGAACCCATACAAAAAGCCTAATATCAAATGGTGCCGCTGCCGGCTCTTCTCGTTAAGATCAACAGTTTTTTGTGAGAACTTGGATTTTGGGATCCGTTCACCGTGAACGTTACGTTTTCACAAAAATTTTCTAAAACCCTAAAAAAATATAAAATTTTCAAAAATCCTAAAAATTAAAAAAACATAAAAACCAAAAATATTTTTGCTTTGTTTTTCCCTTGTTAGTTCTTTTGCAGGTGTATGCGCACTCAATCAACGTCTTATCAAGAGCCCGAGCCTCTTGATAACTTAGACATGGCCGGTGTACAAAACAACAACAACATACCACCTCAAAACAACAATAATAACAATAACAACCCACCATTCAACAACATGAATAATAACAACAACAATGAGCCTCTACTGGATAATCGCCCGATGATTGAACTGCTGCAAGCTCATGTAGATGGCAACACTGATCCAATTGTTATACCAGCGATTGCAGCCAACAATTTTGAGCTCAAATCCGGCTTTATCCAGATGGTCTCCGCTCAACCATTCTTGGGGCGTACCATTGATGATCCACATGACCACATCAAGAGATTCTTGCAACTCACCAATACGGTCAAATTCAATGGTGTTCCACAAGAGGTAATCCGGTTACAACTTTTTCCCTTTTCTTTAGAGGGACAAGCCCGACATTAGCTTACTAAGGAACCGCCACAGAGTATCCTTTCGTGGACGGATTTGGAAACCAAGTTTATCAATTACTTTTTCCCACCCTCTCGTACTACCGCTTTGCGGAATGAAATCATAAATTTTGAACAAAAGTACGATGAGTCGTTTAGTGACTCTTGGGACCGTTTCAAAGACCTTTTGAGAAAATGCCCACAACATGGTTTTACCAAAGTGCATCAAATTAATACTTTTTTACAATGGTTTAAGCATGAATGACCAAGATTCACTAAACAGTGCCTCGGGGGGTAATCTTTTGGCTAAGACTTCCAATGCTGCTTGGGATATCATTGAGAATAAGTCTCGTGTGCAAACCAAGAGTGTTCGGACCAATGTCGCTAGTGCTAGTACTAGTGACAGCGACAAGCGACTTGACAAAATCACTATACTTCTTGAATCGCTTGCTACCCAAACCGCCAGCAACACCAACAACATCAACGCTAGAAACGCTAAAGACGCTCAAGTAAATGCTGTTAGCCAACCATGTGAGATATGCGGGGGTCCTCACTCTTACACCACTTGTACCGCCACCCAAGACTACCCTTCTGAGAATGTGAATGCAGCATACGACACCTATCCTCAACCTGCTTATCAAGCTCGACCTCAAGGTGACCGTAACTTGCTTAGATACCGCTCTAACAATTATCTTTCCCCACCCGGTTTTCCTCCAAACAACCCAAACCAACAACAAAACCTCAATCGCCCTCCTCAAAAACAACAACAACCTCGTACACCATACATACCTCCTCACAAACAACAACAACCACCTCAACGAAACAACCAAGTTTACCAGCAACCTGCTTATCAACCACCCGCATACAATGCTCCTCCCAACCAATCCACCGCTTTACACCAAGAAATGGAAACCTACATGAGGACTAACGATGTGATCGTGGGAAATCTTCAGAGGGAAGTGCTCAACTTGAAAGCAGACCTGGTGAAACAAGGGAACGATCTGAGAGCTGATATGAGAAACACGTTAGATAGTCAAATGAATGACTTGAAGAACATGATGGCTAGTTTTTTTCAAAGTAATCAACCCTCTTCTTCGGGTACTCTTCCGAGTAACACCGTTGTGAATCCAAGAGGGGAGATGAAAGCAATCACCACTCGCAGTGGCAAATGTACCAAGGAACCCGAGCTTCCTATACCTCCACCGGTGGTTGTGACTAAGGAAAACGAGTCACCTGCTCCTATTCCTCATCCTTCTCCTTACCCAATTTCTCCACCTCTTACTTCTACCCCTCCTCCACCCAAGGATGTGAGTGATCCTATTATTCCAAAGCCTTCCTCTTCTTCCGATATACCTTATCCCTCAAGGTTGAGGAAAGAGAAGCTCAAAAGAAAGGATGATATTCAGGTTTCGAACTTTCTTAAAATGTTCAAACAACTGAATTTTAACATCTCCTTCGCTGAGGCTCTCGCTCACATGCCTAAGTACGCGAAAATGTTTAAAGATCTTTTGAGTGACAAGGAAAAGCTTCTTGATATTGCCAACACCCAACTTAATGAGAATTGCTCTGCAGTGCTCTTAAGGAAATTGCCAACCAAGCTTGGTGATCCGGGTCATTTCTTAATCCCTTGCAATTTCCCGGGAGTAGAGAATTGCATGGCCCTAGCCGATCTAGGTGCCAGTATTAATCTAATGCCTCTAAGCGTTTGGAAGCAATTATCTCTCCCTGAGCTAGTCCCCACCAAAATGACTTTGGAGTTAGCTAACCGTACGGTTGCTTATCCAGTGGGGATAGCCGAAGACGTCTTTGTAGGAGTCGACAAATTCACTTTTCCTGCCGATTTCGTCGTCGTCGACTACGAGATGGACCCTCGTGTTCCTTTGATCGTGGGTCGTCCATTCCTGAGGACCGATCGCACTCTCATCGATGTTGAAGCCGGTGAGCTTATCATGAGAGTGGGTGACGATAAAATCGTCTTCAACATGGGAAAGTTGTCTAAACAACCTTATTCATACGAGAGTGTTAATTGTATTGACGTTCTGGATGAGGCTTGTGAAGAACACTTTAATGATGCTTGTAAAAATATTCCTACCTCTCTTCCCAATGTTGAAACCGTTTCCTCTATTGATTCATAACTGTCTCTATTTGGAGAAAGTGATTTGTTTTGGAACAATCTTGAAGCCACCATGGGAGATGTGAACTTAGCTAATGATGATTCTCCCACCGATGGGGATGACGACATGCATTTCTTTGAAAACCTTCTCAACGAAGACAATCCCTCTCCTCCATCTCCCACGGTTATCGCTATCGATACTCCGACTTTGAAAACGCCTCCCATCGAAAATCCTCCGGATTTAGAACTTAAGGAGTTGCCGCCCCATCTCGAGTATGTGTTCCTTGAAGAAGAGAAGAAGTCGCCAGTCATCATTACTAAGGACTTGAAAGATGAAGAGAAAACTCGCCTCATCGCCGTGCTTAAAGATCATAAGAAGGCAATTGCCTGGAAAATTTCTGATATTCGCGGAATTGATCCTCACTTCTGCACACACAAAATTCTCATGGAGGACGACTTTAAGCCCACATTTCAAAGCCAACGAAGGGTGAATCCAAAAATACATGAAGTCATCAAAACAGAGGTTCTCAAACTTCTTGATGCGGGTATGATTTACCCTATTTCGGATTCACCATGGGTTAGTCCAGTCCATTGTGTGCCCAAGAAGGGCGGAATAACCGTTGTTCCCAATGAAAACAACGAGTTGATTACCACTCGTCTCGTTACTGGGTGGAGAGTTTGTATAGACTACCGCAAACTCAATGATGCCACGAGAAAGGATCATTTCCCTCTACCTTTTATGGACCAAATGCTTGAACGTTTAGCGGATAATGAATATTACTGCTTTCTTGATGGTTTCTCGGGTTATTTCCAAATACCCATCGATCCCCAAGATCAAGAGAAGACAACATTCACTTGTCCCTATGGCACCGTTGCTTACAAAAGAATGCCTTTTGGCTTATGCAATGCCCCCGGGACTTTCCAAAGGTGCATGTTAGCTATCTTCCATGACATGGTTGAACAAACCATGGAAGTCTTCATGGATGATTTCTCGGTCTTCGGGGATTCCTTCTCTTCTTGCCTTGCCAATTTGGAACGTATGCTCAAGCGGTGCGAAGACACTCGCCTTGTTCTGAATTGGGAAAAATGCCATTTTATGGTAAAAGAAGGCATCGTGCTAGGACACAAGATTTCCAAATCCAGTCTTGAAGTAGACCGTGCTAAAGTCGATGTTATCGCTAAGTTGCCTCCACCTTCAACCGTGAAGGGTGTGAGAAGTTTTCTGGGTTATGCGGGCTTCTACCGTCGATTCATCAAATATTTTTCTCAAATCGCTCGCCCGATGACCTATCTCTTGGAAAAAGATACTCCTTTTATCTTTTCCAAAGAGTGTCTTGAAGCCTTCAACTCGCTTAAGGATAAGCTAACTAAGGCACCCGTCTTGGTTACCCCTAATTGGGAGCTGCCTTTCGAGTTGATGTGCGATGCTAGTGATTTTGCTATTGGAGCGGTTCTGGGACAAAGAGTGAATAAACACTTCCAACCAATCCATTACGCTAGCAAGACAATGACGGGGGCACAATTGCATTATACGACAACCGAAAAAGAGCTTTTAGCTGTTGTCTATGCCTTTGAAAAATTTCGCCCCTATCTTGTCCTTTCCACCACAATCGTTTACACCGATCATTCCGCGTTGAAGTACTTGTTGACAAAGCAAGATTCCAAACCAAGACTTCTTCGCTGGGTTTTGCTTCTCCAAGAATTTAAAATCGAAATTCGTGATAAAAAAGGAGCTGAAAACCTAGTCGCGGATCATCTCAGTAGACTTGAGGATCCTTACCAAGGGGATCATCCGAACAAAGAAATCAATGATTCTTTTCCCTTGGAGACCTTAATGTCTATTAACTCGACTTCTGATGAAACCCCGTGGTTTGCGGACATTGCAAACTACTTGGCGGGTGGAATTCTCGTTGACGGGTTAACATCCCAGCAAAAGAAAAAGTTTTTCAAAGACATTAAGACTTACTTTTGGGATGACCCGTATCTATTCAAACAGTGTGCCGACTTGATTATTCGCCGATGTGTTGATGGACCGACAGCTTTTGAAATCCTTGATGCTTGCCACAAAGGACCCACCGGTGGTCACTTTGGTCCCAACTACACCGCCAAAAAAGTGTTTGATTCGGGATTTTATTGGCCCACCATATATCGTGACGCTCACAATATGGTTAAACGTTGTGATGCTTGCCAAAAACAAGGCAAGATCACACATAAAGACGAGATGCCTCAGAATTTCATACAAGAATGTGAAATCTTTGATGTTTGGGGTATCGACTTTATGGGGCCATTCCCTTCCTCTAAAGGAAACAAATACATCCTTGTAGCCGTTGACTACGTTTCAAAGTGGGTTGAAGTCAAAGCTTTACCTACTAATGACGCAAGGGTGGTTTGTAACTTTTTGAAATCTCTATTCACAAGATTCGGTGTGCCTCGTGCCATTATTAGTGATCGTGGGACTCATTTGTGCAATGACCAATTTGCTAGAGTCATGGCTAAGTACGGTGTAAATCATCGTCTTTCCACAGCCTACCACCCACAAACTAATGGACAGGCCGAGATATCCAACTGAGGATTAAAGCGGATTTTTGAAAGAACCGTGGGAGAGCATCGTGCCTCATGGGCTGATAAACTTGATGATGCTTTGTGGGCTTTTCGTACCGCTTACAAGACTCCGATTGGTTGTACACCATATCGTCTCGTGTACGGGAAAGCATGCCACCTCCCCATTGAGTTGGAGCACAAGGCTTACTGGGCCTTGAAGTGGGCTAATTTTGATATCAACAAAGCCGGTGACCTACGCAAGATCCAACTCAATGAGCTGAATGAACTCCGGAATGAGGCTTATGAAAATTCTTTGATATATAAGGAGAAGACTAAGCTCATTCACGACTCTAAGATTAAGAACCGAGAGTTCCAAGTTTGAGACAAAGTTTTACTCTTTAACTATCGGTTGAAAATCTTTTCAGGCAAGTTGAAATCTCGTTGGTCCGGCCCATTCACCATTGCCCAAATTTTTCCATATGGTACTCTCGAGCTCGCTCAACCTAATGGACCAAATTTTAAGGTGAATGGCCAACGAGTGAAGTTGTACTTTGGTGAGGACGTCTCTCAGGAGATGATTCCATCCCTCACCACGTTCCCAATGAACTAATTTTGGGTCGAGTCAGGCTCGTGACTCGGTTATCAAAAACAAGCGCTCCTCGGGAGGCAGCCCGAGTATCTATCCCTCTTCGTTTTAACCTACTAAGTGTAGGGGGACCTCTTTAGGTGTTTGTATTTGTGTGGTGATGTGATTACAGGGATAAGTGCACTTTTGGAACCTTTGAAGAACTGTGCTCCCGTGTTATCCGAAATCCGGTTCTATCTTTCAACTATCGTGATTCAATTTTCTTCATACTCACATTTGAAATTGATCACTTTAGTCGTCTCTTCCTTAGCTTGATTTAACCAACGTACACAATGTCATAAGTGTAGGGGAGACTTTTCCCACATGCTTAAACATTGAGGACAATGTTTATCTTAAGTGTAGGGGGGGACTTCTATCGAAGTTTTAAGCGGACTTTTCCATGAAAATGCCTTCATTTAACCGGAAAATTAACTTTTTCAACATTTTTCAAATTTTTTATTAACTTTGGCCACATATTCGTAATTTTTAAAATTTTTATCGTTGCTTTCATATGTATATATCCCGCAATAAAGTCAAAAATATTAATAAAGTGGTGTAGCTAGTTTAGAAGTCTTTGACATATTAGGCCCGTTGCGATTATTTTGACTCAACCCGAATAGACTTATTTAAGTTTATTCTAGCTAGTATCCTTAACCATGTAGACCTTAATTGGTTTATTAGGCTAAGCATCCACGAGTCTCATTACTTGAGATTTTAAATTGTGGAGAACGAGAAATGATAGAGTCAATTATAAGTCGGTATTCTTGCGCAAGCTCACTTGGTGTAATTATTTGCCTATTCTCCCATCACTTGCTAATAAATTATCTGCAATAAGTAAGGTCGTACGGTGTGAAAAGTTACTTAGCTTCTAGCCCAAGATCGTTTAAAAGTTGCTCGGTAATGATAAGAGTTCATAGCCAAGGCATAACTTATGAAGCGGGGCGCGAAGATTGGCGAGTCCGAAAAGGCCCTAACAAGGCATGAGGATTCCATTTTATTGCTGAAGATCCAAGGTGATGTGAAAAGCATTATTCCCAAAGTCAATATGAAGGATCAAGACTCACGACGAAAAGCAATCAACTCCCATAAAGATGATGGAGAAGTCTATCCGAAAAGACCCTAACAAGGTATGAGGATAAATAGATCCAAGTCCGAAAAGGAGGCGGATCATTGTATCTCAAAATCCCAAATAGAGATTGAAGAAATAATCATGAAGTCGTGGTCAACAAAATTGGAGTACCCCTCAAAAGTCTCCAAGTGAAGAAACTCTATTAACAATGAGAAGACCATTATCTGAAGCACGTCTCTCAAGATATGAAGTATGAAGTACATGCCAAATATCGGCCCGAGAAAGGTCTCAAATCGTGAACCAAGTTATGCCAAGATATGAACTTTTTGATATCCCGAGAAGCAGTTTTAAGAGATTTTGTCCTTTAGCTAACTATTGATCAAATCGTCCTACTTTGCTTTCAGCCTAAATAAACTATCGAAATAAGTCCAAAAATGCATCTTCATGATCATTCTAAGACAAATATAAAATATAAGAGATACACCAAGGAATAAGGGAGTTTAAGCATTTAATTAAGCCATGTGTGTAAGTGTTTAATTTGCTAACTTATAATAACAATGATCTCGTTTTTAAGCTTAGTTCGGGGAACGTAAAACTTGAGGATGATGAATCGTCGCAGCACCAAAGCCCTAATGTAAGTCCTTGATCTCTTTGCAAGTTATTTCCATCCTTTGGTTTACTTTAAAGTTTTAATTTCTCTTAGTACTTTCATTTTTGTTTAGTAGTATATTAATAAGGCCAAGGTTGATTGATTATGAGAAAAGTGTAAATGTGTTTTGTCACTAAGCATTGCATGAGGGCATGGTAATGGTTAAGTGTAGGGGATTTGATAGGTGTGAAAACACCCATCCTTTTACCACTTAAATCTGGCTAAAACAAGACCAAAACACGTATTTAATATCATTTGTTTGGAATTATGCGTGGTTTTTGTGTTTATTGTTTTTCAGAGTCAACCGGATGAATATTGAAGAAAACATGGGATTGCACGGGTTTTATCAAGGAAAAAGACACAAGACGAAGTCTATTGTCCAAGAGATGCAAAAGATTTGAAGTCATTGTGCCTATTTGAAGATTTATCAAAGAATAGAGCCAAAGATGGAAGATTCATATATGTCGAAGAACTCGAGTCTATTAAACAAAAGATTATAAGACGAGTTGGAATTATTCACCGACACTTCTCAAATCCAAGTAGGAAACGTTTATTTGAAGAAGCGTGAACACTTAAGAAGAAATAAGAAAAAGAAGCCAAAACCAAAGCCCAATCACAAGCCCACCACCACAAGTCACGCCTATATAAAGGGCCTTATTTCACAAAAAATGAACACTTAGTCTTTTAGGTAGTTTTTCATTTTCTCTCTAGTTTTAGAGAGAGAAAGTTCTAAACTTTCTCTCACTAGACTTCATCTTTTCTATTCCAAGATCAAATCTTTGTATTATTCATTAATCAAGTTCAAGTTTAGCTTTTGATTTCTAATCTTATTCTTCCTTTCTTTGATTTTGATTGATTTTGGTACAAATTTCATATGATCCGTGTTGTTCATCAAGGATTTGTGCTTAAAAAGTTGATTTCTTTTTATGTTTCCTTAAGTTTATACACGAATAAGCTTTAAGATCCTTGTTCTTTTTGGCTTATTTGTTAGTTTTGCTTATTTACTTTTTAAAGTTTTTATGAAAAGTTCATCTTTTTATTGATTTGATTTAAAAGTTGTTTATTTTAAGTTTAGATTAGTGGTCTTAGTGCTTATTTGATCAGCTTATTGTTGGATTCGAGCTAGTTTTGGGTTTTAGCTTATTCTAATAGCTTATTTCCCTTGAATAAGTTTCGGATTAGCATCATTTTCGGAAAGGGTGAAACCCTTTTCTGACCTTGTATTCCGACCAAGCACACAACCCTCATTCCGATCGTGTGATCGGAAAAGGGTTTAGGTCATTCCGATTTGTCCCAATTGCCATTATTCCGATTGTAGCTTATGTTGAACATTCCGATTGATGATGCTTTTTGATTATTCCGATTGGCAAGTTTTTACAAATTCCGATTAGGGTACTTTAGCAATATTCCGATTGGTTCCATTTTGTGTATTCCGATTGAATACATTTTAAGACATTCCGATTCGGTGTTACCAAATTCCGATCATTCGATCGGAATACATTCCGATTGCATTCTTTAGTGATATTTCGATTTAAGTTGTCTTGCTAAATTTCGTTCTTACTTTCTTTTAGTACTTTTCAATTAAGTTCATATTTTTACAAAGTTTTCCAAGAGTTAGTTTTTATTGAATGTTCATTTATTTTTCTAGTATAATCTTAAAGTTTTCAATCATTTATTTTTTAAACTCGTCTTTTTACTTTAATCATTTAAAGCTTAAATTTTACTCTTCGACACTTAATTTTTGCTAATTAGTTCAAAATAGATAAACAAACCAACAACTTTTTATTAACCAAGAACAATCATTCAACTTAGAGCCGAGATCAATTCGAGAGGATATCGAGAGAAAATAGAACCCATTGAAAATCAAAATATCACACATAATGTCCAAGCATGATGATGCAACGCAGTTGTATAACTTTTAGCATCAAAACATTTTTCTTCTATTTCGCTGTAAAACAAAAATGCTCTAAATATCAAAGGACATTTAGATTAATAATGAACTTTTCTTAATTATCGTAGTGTTAATATCACCTTGATTTTTAGTTTTTACTTCCAATTTGAATCACACCTTATAGTTAGAGCTTAGAAACACATTACACTTATATTAAATTTTTTACATTGATAATATAACAGCCACAGAAAACCATGGCGACAAATAGTATGATACCGACAAAATGCCGCTCCTCGTGTAAAAGTTACATTATAAAAAACCGTCTTGACCAGGAACTGCCAGATTGCACGCAGGATGAAATCCCAGACATCGTCTTGCCCAGCAACTTATTAAAAGATTTGGGCAAGACGCTGTCTAGGATTCATCCTGCGTGTAATCTAGCAGTTTCCACGTTTGGATCACCCGGGCCGAAAGATACGTACATGTGGTATTCTCGGTCAAGTCATGGATATAGGGGATGTAGTATGGAATATATAACAAATCATGGGAAGCGACTGTAGTATACGATATTTCATACTGCACTGTATGTTCTAGGTATGTATTCTAGCAAATGATGGGAAACGACCTTAGACAAACATATGACGTTTTTTCATACCTTGTTCTTTAAGCAGCGCTTTAGTAAATGTGTTCCTCGGAGGTGCCGACACTTGTCCATCAAACAGTGTCATCCAATATTATCTGCAACGGATTTAGCTTCCACTAAAAGATCGGTTAGATTCTTCACATATTTTAGTAACCGCATAAGATTTTTAGTAGCTCGGTTCCTACACATTGGAACATCGTAAGTGGTCTCATATATGCAGAAAAATGTAGCAGCAGACAAGGTACGTTTACAATACATTTTAAGAACACGACCACCTGTTATAATTGATGATGTTGAGATTGGAGCTGGTTGAACAGGTTGTGGGGCAGAAGCGTTATTCTCATTGGTACCCATGATGTCGGCCTTATGGGAACCTCTGCCGAAGTTTATCATAGCCGCCATGCTGCTAAACCGCCAACCCTGTCATTCTACCATCGCACAATCAAACATCAAATTTTAACCAAATAATAAAACGAAAAATACATTATATTTGTGAAAGGGGCACCTGTTTTTCGTTCTTCCTTCTGAATCTTGCGTCGTAAACACGACCATTAAGTAACGAGACATTTCCGTTCAAAGAGAACGAAAAAAGTAAGTATTCTGTAATTTTGAGGCTCAGATAAATGAGCAATCGGATATGAGGATATGCCCGCTATGGCTGCAAAACTTAGTAAGCATGCCCCGCCGAGAGGCACAGAATCCGAATAATAATTGAGCTCAAAAAGTATCATCATAGCCTTTTTTTAACAAAATCATCATAGCATTTTAACAGTATTATCGTTGCGATCTAAAAGCCGTTTTGAAACGACTTAAGTGTCTTATGATTTGTAAGTTTTAACCATGAGCAGGACCCACAACAATCGGTATTGAAAGCTATTAGCTGGAACAGTTAAATGACCCGCATGTACAATGGCTGCAAAGCTATTACCTTGTCCCGCCAACATACACAGATATTTGACCCGTTGCGGCTGCAAATCGAATGACCTACCATGCCAGGCGACGGGTTATATCAATGAATACTGATTCCCCTTTACATTAATACTCAATAAACAATCAGTTTATTTACCTCTCACAAAGGGTCATCCCGCTCACAAATACGGCGCAAACATTTCTCATCTTTCACACATATACAGTACTCCCTCAAACAACATGACCTACAAAAGGATAATTTTATAAGAAAACTACACTCTCATTATCGAATAAAACTCTATTAACAACATGAATTTAACATTATGCGCCAACCAATGAGAAATTTAGTTACTAAAAGAACATAATCACGTATTGCTAAAAAGGAATTTCTTGACACAATGCAGGTTACCTACCTTGTCAAAGCAGATTATGATTTCTCAAAATCATGTGTGAACCTACTTTTTGTAAGCTGAGTGTTTCAACACTCGGTTTACTCTCAAAGGCCAATAGGTATTCAAAAATTTTAAAGGGTAGTTCTATGATCATCTAGCGTTACACAAACACACTAATAACATAATTTCATAGTAAACTGAATCGGGAAATCGCCTAAGCTCCTTCTAAAACAATATTCCTACCATTACAACGACGACATACCCAAAAAAGAGCTCTACTCTCAGCTACGTAAAAACAAAACACAAAGCTAATTAACTTAAAATAAAGAAAAGGAGAAACCTTGCTGTGAAAACGAAGAAGACAAAGAATTCCGAAAAAGGAGCGGACACCGGTCACACTGATTGAAGAACTAAGGCCTGGGGTACGTGATGACCACCATAATCACCTCTAGCAGGGAAACTAACCTCACATTTGTTCATTTTGATGTTTAGTTCAGAATAAGAGTTAAAAAAAAAAACATCAAACCTGAACATTTTGATATATGTACCTAAATTTTACTTCTTATAATCAAATAATGAATTAAGTTGGCGTGTCTTTAAGCTTTTTTTAACGGCTTATATTTCATAACCTTCGATCGTTTTTGCTTTTATTGAAATTTTTGGGTTTATATAAGTTTGGTATGACATTAAAAACTTATATAAGCTAATAAGTTGTAAAATAAGCTGGAACAAACACTCCCATACTTCAAAAGTTTGCTTATTCCCACACAAAATAACTCATAAACCAAACTTAATCGGTTAAAAAATGCAATCAGCGAAGAACCGTGAAGTTACGTAACAACTCAATAACATATAACATACAAAAACCAAGTAACCAACCATACGAAACACTTACCTATCTATAATAAAAAATTTGTCCTTTGCAAATCCTAAGGTCAATTCACCATTAACTAAGGTCACCTATAAACACCTCGATCAAACCGACACTCAAAAAACCAATTCGAAGAATAATATTAATTCGTTCACGGTGGATACATAAATGGATTAAATTGATCACCCTGGCCCCTGCCCAAAAAAATTGATTTTAGTGTATTTTGTTCATAGAGCTAGTGATTTGTTTTTACCATTTGACCCCCTAAAGAGATAGTTTAAGCTCCGTCCCCGTATGCATCATGGTAAGGAGTAAGAAAAGAATAAAAAGGGGGGAAAATGAGGTAACCTACAATGTTGTATGTCTGTACTTTCTTTTGACGCTTGAAAATACTTCATATCACCCATCTTTTTCATTCAACCCTACCAATAAATAAACAACTTCAACCCCAATTCATTTGCCTATGTTTTCATTCCTTCTTATAAATCAACATTGAATTTATAAATTTTACACACGTTACTCAAAAATCTCACCAGTCAATCAATTTAATAAGAGATGTCACATTTTCAATAAAACCAAAGACCTAAAAGTGAAAAACTAAGAATACACAATAAAACGCGATGTAGATTACAATAAAACAAACACATTATTCCAACAGATTTTCGATTAAATATTTTTAGAAAACACATCACCCAACTACTGAGTACCCATGGATATTTATACTCCCTCTATATACCCCTACCATAATTCATATAGCAAAATTAAACTTGAGAAAATTTTATAAAAACCAAAAAAATCATACCAGCACAGCATAACGCAGCCGAATGCTTTGTAAATCCTTTGATTCTCTGAAAACTCTCTTCGAGGCCATATCCACATACGCCGCCTACCGATCATCATCGCTGCCTACCATAAACGGTGGCAACGAAGAAGCTGGTGGCAACTAAGAGGGATGAGGGTATGTGGTTATCAATCACAGATAACCCATAAATAATGCAAACCAAATAAGATGAGATCTGCTTTTCTAGAGAGATAACTCAAATCCAAGATATGTTTTTTAGAGAGAGAGACATGGTTAACTGATCAATTTTAATTTAACAAAGAGCAATTAAAATCAATCAAACTAAAGGGTAATGAAACAATAAATGGCAACAGTAAAGGACAACTGGTCATTAATGAGAAGGGAGCAACAAAAACAGAACGCAAATTCAATGGTATGTGTTTTGTGTGTGTATATATTGTGAGAGAGATGTGGGTTTGTGAGGGGAAAAATAATCGTTGTTTAATAAGGTTGTGAGGGAATCACTGTTCATTGGGAACCGTGATTCCCCTCTTTAATAAATAGGTTAACAATAATAATTATTATTATAGTATCCTCAAAATATGTATTTCATACATTTCAATTCTATTATACCTTTTATTTATTTATATAGTCCATATCTCCTCAAATAATAATTATATAACTAAAAATAATTACATTTATTTATTATAGTCCATCCTTTTTAATCTTATTATATCATCTATTTATTTATTCTATCTCTTTTATACATCACCTTTTTACATAATAATAGTAAAGATAAATTATTATAATTATTTAATCTTTTATTCATTATACTTTTTATTTATCATTTCATTAAATAAAATAAACATAAAAAGAAATACCAATACAATTATACATCTAATCTATACCCCAAAATAATAATCAACAATAAAAACAAGGGGAGCATCACCACCACCAGCCAGAAACCACCATGGTGTTGCTGTGGTTACTGTGGCCACGTCCGGCCGCCACCACGACGGTGGTTGGGCGGTGGAAAACCCCATTTTGGGTCAAATTCGAGGTCAAACAACCCCAATAAAAAAAATCATAAAAATCTTATTAAAACTTGATGTAACCACCATGCATGTGTAGATCCGGACTAGATATGTGGTTTTTGGGAGTTTTTAAGGTTAACCCTTGTGTCATAATGATAGATTCGTCACCTACACACCACCACAAGGTGGCGACGGCGGGAAAACACCACAACAGTGGCAGTGGCACAAGGTGGCATCGAGTGGGAGAGAATGAGTATGGGGATCGGGTGAATTAGGGGATTTGGAGCATTTTTGTCTCGCCGGAAAATATGGAGGTCGCCGGAAAACTCGCCGAAAAAGATGGAGGTCGCCGGACAACCTCACCGGAAAACTTTTTCCAATGGCAGCCATTGATGAAAGCTTGAGAGCTTGTGTATGTGTTTTGTTTGATAAAAATGAAGGGAAATTGGTATAATTTTCTATTTATACTAAAAAGTGTAAAATCAAACTAGCAAGTGGTTAATAATTTAGGGTATATTTTGTAAAGTTTTATTTACTTTAGTAAAATAAGTGTTTCAAGATCATTGGACGACTTAACGGACGATTAAGACACGAGACTTGCGTCATCGTTTTTAAAATAATTTTTCCAATAAAAATGAGTCCTTACTTCATCGCATTTTGAAAACATTTGCTATTATTTATTTAAATGCTCGTTTAATTATTTATAGCTATTTCGGTTAGATTTTAACGTAAAAATAAAACATAGACTCCAATACTCACGTTATTAATAACGTTTTAGGGTATAATGAAAACTACTATTCTTTCATATTTTTAAAGCTTTAGTTTTGAATCGTTTTAACTATTATTTTTAATATTTTTGCTCAGTCCGACTCTAAAACGTCAAAAAATATTACAAGTAATTAAATAATAAACATTTAATCTATGAAACGTCAACGTAAAAGTTTTAAATTTCTCAGTTCGTCAAATAAAATAAAATATTCAAAATAAATTTGGATTCAGTTAACACGATCTTCGTTAAATTATCGAAAATAAATAACAAGTTTCGTAAATGTTCGAAAAATCTTAGTTTAAACGTTGGTCAAAATTTTTGGGTTGTTATAGATTGTGTCACTACTCCTACTTTTCTTATAAACGGGTATCCTACTCCTATCATGCACAACAAAACTCCCTATGAACTGCTTCTTAACAAAGTTTCTCGACTATTCTTATCTAAAAGTTTTTGTGTGTTTTGCTGTTGCAACAAATCCTTCTAGAATTGCTAATAAATATGCCATAAAAGGTGTTCCTTTATGTTTTTCTAGGGTACCATACTCATCAAAGAGGGTATAAACTATATAATCTTCTTACTCATAGTTTCTTTGTGATTAGAGATGTACAGTTTCATGAACATATTTTTCCTTTTGCTGAGTCAAGCACAACTCAATTTTATCAACTTATGCATGTTTCAATGCATGTCCCAACTTTAGTATATGACGATCCTAGTGTATTACCTAATGACGTTCCTGTTGAGTTTCCTAATGATGATGTTATGCCAAACAGTAGTGGTAATACTGATGAGACTTCTTCTAGTGCTCTAGTTAGTAAGTCTACTAAATAAACAAAGGGTCCTAGTTTGACTAAGGATTTTGTTATTCCCTCTCAAGCCGGTGGCAAATCAAGTTACTTCCCCTGTTTTGTCATCACAATTTATGTGCCTTATTAGTGTTATTGAGAGAAACAATGATCCTAGAAGTTTAAAGAAACTGTAGTAGATTCGAGCTGGTGTGAAGCTATGAATAGTGAGCTTCAAGATTTGGAAGCTAATGATACATGGTAAGTAGTAGATTTACCTTTTAATAAAAGAGCATTTGTGTGTCACTTGATATATAAAACTAAGCTGAAATTGGATGGATCAGTTGAAAGAAAGAAAGCAAGGTTGGTGATAAAATGGAATAGACAAAGGAAAGGTATGGACTACGAGGAAACTTTTGCTCTAGTTGCAAAAATGGTGATAGTGAGATCCTTACTAGCAGTTGCAGCCATGCAAGGATGGGATATAGTTCAGATGGTTTTGTTTAATGCCTTTTTGCATGGAGATTTATTTGAGGAAGTTTGAGTGCAGATGCCTATGGGATATTTTTTTAAATGGGAGAAAATTCAAAGTGTTAAGAATAGTTCTTCTCATGTGTACAGACTCAAAAAGTTATTGTATCGCCTTAAACAAGAACCAAGACAATGGTTCTTTAAGCTTTCGTCTGCTCTTTTGTCCTTTGGGTTCAAAAAGACTAAGGAAGATTATTCACTCTTTACCATGAAAGAAGGTGATTCATTTACAGCTGTGTTGGTGTATGTCGATGATCTTATGATCACTGATAATGATAGATCTCAAATCCAGATGTTTAAAAGTCAGCTCAATTCTACTTTTCATATGAAAGACCTTGGTGACTTGCACTATTTTTTGGGGTTAGAAGTAACTAAGTTGAGTTTGGATTGTTTGTGTCTCAAAGAAAATGCACCTTAGAGTTGCTTCAAGGAGCATGGGTTATGTTAAACGAGCCATACAAACTACCAATGGATCCAAATCGAAAACTTCAAGTCGATGTGGGATCTCCATTGCAAGATCCATAAGTGAATAGAAGGTATATTGGGAAATTAATCTACTTAACAATAAGAAGACCAGATATATGCTTTATAGTTCAACTCATGAGTCAATTATGCAAATTCCTACCTTAGTTCACATGCAGGATGTAAAACATTTGTTAAGGTACCTTTTGAACTCTTGTGGCTAAGGTATCCTACTTGCTCATCATTCTAAAGTAAATTTATCTGCTTATCGTGATTCTGATTGGGCAAGCTTCCCAATGACAAGAAGATCTACCACATGTTATTGTATTTTGTTAGGTGATTGTCCGGAAATCTAAGAAGCAAAATGTTGTGTGTAGAAGTTCAGTTGAGGCTGAATGCATAGCAATGGCGGTTACATGTTGTGAAGTGACTTGGTTACTTAGTTTGTTGAAAGATCTTAGACTTAAAGATTTACACCCTGTTACATTGCACATGTGGCAATCAAGCTGCAATTCACATTGCAGTCAATCCTGTTTTTCATGCTAGAACCAAACACATAGAAGTTGACTGTCACTATGTAAGGGATCAGATCAAATAAGGTATTGTCAAGCCAGAGTATGTTCACACCACAAGACAAGTAGCTGATGTTTTTACCAAAGTTCTTTCAGTTGATCAGCATCACACTCTTTTTCACAAGTTGGGAGTTTGTGCCTCTAAAAACTCTCAACTTGAAAGGGAGTGTTAAGAAAAGTATGGGGTTAAAAATGTAATAACTGATAGTGTAAGGTCAGTTATGTAAATACTTTAAATGATAGTTGTTTCTGTTTTTTCTCTTTATAAAGGGATTGTAACTTCTCTCAGTTCAGTTAATCAGAAACAGTTTCCCCATATTCTCTTTCACCATTTTTTACGTTTCATTACTACCTCTACTATTAAGCCAAGAAAAAAAAACTATGGATATTATTAAGAAGATCAGTTTGCTTTAAAGGATAATCATTAAAGATAACGCTATTACGGTACCTCCATAACACCCATAAAGACGCCGCATAAATAATATACATACGATCTTTTAAGTCGTTGGATGCTCTCCAATTCTCGAACCATTGTATCCAGTCGTAACTAGATGCAGTTATTAAGAAATATGCACTACAATAACATATACACTTCAACTCTGTAAAACATATACGTACAGATACACTTCAACTGTGTAAAACATATATGTATATACGTACACATACACTTAAATGGTGTAAAACCTATACGTGTATTACTAGGTATCCGTGCGATTCTTCGATAAATACTTTATGATTAATTGAAAAATGCAAAAAGAAAATGATTTCGATCAGATTCGATTCACTCATTTATATAGAACTCAACCGATTATTTTCGGTTTGTTTTTGGATGGTTTATATTTGCTAGTTGAACTGGTGACTACTCAAGTTTCGTTTAAACTTGTTGGTCCAATCCGGTTTTTTAAATTATATGTATGAGCATATAAATTTGTGTTTTATTAGGTTGTACAATCTTTATAATAACATGTACTTTTCATTTTCGAGGTATTTTGAAAATAGCATTAATTTAGTGTGTTGCTCGCTTGCCTTAGAGTAAGAGCAATGGTACCAAGTCTTTAGGACTTTTTGTAGACTAAACATTTATGTTGCAATAAATATCACAATGTAAAAAGTCATTTGTGTAAAACACCTCCAATGCAACAAAGTTTTTCAAAAACTTTTCACAAACATGTTATATAAACTATCCTTGTCTATTCATAATTTTACAAAAAGCCTAAGAAACAACTAGTTAAAACCACCTTGTTTATCCAACCAGTTACATATTATTGATATTTTAAAGTAAAACCAAGAAGTCAAGAACCAACAGGTTACATCTAAAACTAAAAACCAACCAGTTAAATATTATTGAGGTTGTAAAAGATAATAATGGACAAAAGTAGCTAGGCATAATATACTACATCAGATGGAATTTGATCAAACTGAAGAAATGAGTTTTCTTGGAGGGTATAATATGGAAACTCAATAATTTTTGCATTTAATGAAAACAGCTTTGAGAAAATGTGTCAAACGCTTGACATTCTAAAAGTCTTTCAATGAAAAGTCTTTTACAAACCTATTGTCACAATTAGGGGTGTAAACGATCCGAGCCGAGTCGAGTTTTGGCTTAAACGAGCCAAGCTTGTTTATTAACTGTCTGGCTCGAGCTCGAACAAAATTTTACAAATAGGCTCGAGCTCGAGTCGAACATTCTTGTTGTTGTTCGAGCTCGAGCTCGAAGCTCGTTTAAAATTTTTAATATTTTACTTCTACAATAAACTAATTTTCATGCTCGAACTTGATAGGTTCGTTTGTTAACTCAAGCTCGAACTCGAAAGCTCGTTTACAATTATAAAAAAACTATAATATTCCAACTAAAACTTATGTAACTTATAAGCTCAAAGACGTTGTTTATGAATACAAAATTAATGTTTAATTACATCTAAAGCTTAACTAAGTTCAAAAATAAGATGAGAGTTTGCTTATATAGAGTTTTTTCCCATGGAAATTTTCTACTTCAAGTAATGTGTGATAATTTTACTAGTCATGTCCTTATACTAGTTAAAAGATCATATTCGACCAATTTATACACTCTCTTTAAAGTTGAATCTACATTCAAATAACATGTAATCATAGTAAAAGTGTAATTTTATCACATGTTATTTATAACTTAATCGACAATCACTTGCTCATTGCATTTGACTATTTGATTAATGAATAACGGATTTTGATTTTATGTATGACTGTATCCAAATTTATTTTATAATACATGTATTTGAAGATGTTTTATTGAATATCTCATGTCACATCGATAGTTGTAAGAAATTGCGGAGTTGAAGTGTTTTACAAATCGTAAAGCGAAAGCATGAAATGTTTAAGATGTGTTTTAGCATCTTGGTCCATGTTTTGGGCGATTTCATATTTTTGCTTAATAAAGTTTAATATCTTCATAATTATTGTTATTAATTAAAATTAAATTATCAATACTTACTAAAATGTAATATATAAATTTTTATAAAAATTTAATTGTTTGGCTCGATTAGCTCGTTCGGCTCGTTAAGCTCGACAAGCTCGATCGGCTCGAGTAACTAGACGAGCTTTCAAACGAGCCGAGCGGAATATTTCCTTTTAAAAGCTCGACTCGTTTAACTAAACGAGCATCTTTTTTCGTTCGAGCTCGACTCGAGCTTGAAAATATGTAGGCTCGAGATCGAGTTAATCGAGCTCGAGCACGATTAACTCGTTAAAAACTCGGCTCGTTTACACCCCTAGTCACAATGCAAAAAAGTGGTCTAATGACTTTTCAAAATAAGAAAAAGTATTTTACAAAATCATTATTGCAGATGCTCTTATGTAGCTAATAAGTTTTTATCTATACTACATTATAAAGGGTGTATCCCTTTGGTTGAAAGTTGAAAATGTTGAATGGTTGAAAAATGTGGGTCCCACTAATGTATATTTATATTACATTATAAATTGTGTATCCCTTTGGTTGAATGTTGAAAATGTTGAATGCTTGAAAAATGTGGGTTCCACTAAAAACTATTACATGCAAATCTTATTCATTAAAAACGATATAAACTTTGGTTAATTAAACAAATGGCACCCTTTCATCCAATTGAAATATACTTATAAGATATTTTGAATTATAACATGTTACAACGCTTTGCAATAAAAGTTTAATCTTTTGACGTTATTAATACTTCGCTTTTGAGGCCTAGTATGAAAGTTCGTTGTTCCGATCTTTTCGAATTGAAAACCGGTCTTAAGTGCGACTCAATCGTCTTTTGGTGAATCAAGAGAACGGTTTGGTTTGTTTGTTTTAAACTATTAACAAGTAATTAAAGTGTCGTTGAGTAATTTAAAGCTTTGACAAAATTAAAATTAAAGTTAATTTATGAAAATTCTTAAAACTTGTAAAACTTGAAAACTTGAAAACTTAACCAATCGGAATAAAACAATTAATATCCATCGGAATACACCAAACTTTCAACCATCGGAATATTAAACAAGGATCCCTCGGAATGTATGATCTTACTATCTATCGGAATGTTGTGAATACATCTGTCGCAATGTGAATTCATCGGAATGATGCTGTCGAAAAATGGGCAGCACTTCGTCTTAACCAAGTCCTTAAGACCGTCGGAATATGCGATCACAATGAGCGATCGCAATCCCGATCGGAATAAGG
Organism: Glebionis coronaria; assembly: GCA_025667525.1. Taxonomy (NCBI): domain Eukaryota; kingdom Viridiplantae; phylum Streptophyta; class Magnoliopsida; order Asterales; family Asteraceae; genus Glebionis; species Glebionis coronaria. Next base: position 62,369,938 of record CM046875.1, read on the forward strand.
GGGAAAATCCAACCGATCACAAAGTAAAACCCTAATGGGTTATTGCGATCAAAAACCAAAAGCTATCGGAATGTGTATGACGTTATCGGAATGTGTATAAAACCCTTAGATTGCGATGGAATGTAACTGTTCCGAAATTTGTGGCAAGAGTGAAACTCAATAAGCAAGTGCAATAAGCTATTCTAACTGGATCTTAAACAATTCAAAAAGCTTAATTTTAATACTTCTAAAACATAAAAGATCAAAACTTTATGGAATGAACTTTAAACTTACTAAAACCTTTTGCAAAATCCGAAAATCAATAAGCTAAGATTCGAATAAGCCAATAAGCATTATGAGCTTATGGCCTAAACGTGTAAGAGCTTGTGTATAAACCAAAAGATCAAACCTTTATTCACGAAAAACATCAAATCATACGAGTGAGATGTGAAATTCGGATCAAAGGTAGAGTAAATCAAGAAGTGTAGAATGAGAGTAAGGATTTAAAAGCTTAAAAATGGAACTTGATTAATAGAAAATAAGCAATACAAGATCTTTAATCTTCAAAGATTAAAAGAGAGAATGAAATCTAGTGAGAGAAAGTTTAAGACTTTCTCTCTCTAAAAACTAGAAAGAAAACTTAAAAAATAAAAACTAGCTAACCCCCTCCTAATGTGATTAGGAGGGTATTTATAGGGAAGTGGGAGGCATGTGTGGTGCTTTCTTCTTTCTTTTTCTTCTCGACTCGATTTTAATTCTTCGTCTTTGTAGTCTCGGGATTTGAACTTGTCTTTTAATTTTCTTCTTCTATTAGACTTAAGTTCTTCGACTTCATTAAACTTCCGTCTTTAGACTTGTTCTTCGATAAATCTCCAGAATAGGTCTTGGACATCCGTTCTTTAAGCACTCTTGATCTTTTGACTTCGTCTTTTCCCGTTTTCTTCGATAAAAGCCCGTGAAAGCCCGTGTTTTCTTCCTTTTTCATCTTTTGGTCCTAAAACACAATAAAAACACAAACCACGCATAATTCCGACTTTTACGACATAAATCACACGTTTTGGTCTTGTTATTATTGGAAATAAGTGGTAAAAGGATAAGTGTTTTCACACTTATTAAATCCCCTACACTTGACCATTGCAATGCCCTCATGCAATGCATTAATTTTAAGCACGGTTTACATTTCCCATCATAAATAACCTACCTTGGCCTTTATTAAATACTAAAGATGAAAAGATAGAAACAAGTAAAGAAATTAAAAACTTACATTGGTTTTGGCAGCCATGAACGTTTATCATCCTCAAGTTTCACGTTCCCCATACCAAGCTTAAAAACGAGATCATTGTTATTATAAGTTAGCAAACTATCACGAACTCATGTGGGCCAATTATTCACTTAGACTCCCTTATTCCTAGGTGTATCTCTTATATTTTATTTTTGTCTTGAATGATCACGAGGATGCATTGTTTGACTTATTTCGATAGTTATTTAGTCCGAAAATAAGGTGAACGATTTAATCAATAGTTAGCTAAAGGACCAAATCTTTTAAAACTGCTTCTCGGGATATCAAAAAGTTCATATCTTGGCATAACTTGGTTCGCGATTTGAGACCTTTCTCGGGCCGATATTTGGCAGTGACTTCATACTTCGAATCTTTGAGAGACGTTCTTGAAATTATGGTCTTCTCTTCATAATAGGAATTTCTTCACTTGAAGTTTTTGAGAGATTCTTCATCTTTGGACCACGACTTCTTCATTTTTCTCCAATCTTTATTTTGGACTTTGATATACAACGATCCGCCTCCTTTTAGGACTTGGATCTATCTATCCTCATACCTTGTTAGGGTCTTTTCGGATAGACTTCTCCATGACTTTTGGGGAGTTCTTGCTTTTTCGTCGTGTGTCTCGATCCTTCATATAGATTTTCGATAAATGATTCTTCACATCACTTTTGGATCTTTAGCAACAAAATGTAGCCCTCATGCCTTGTTAGGGCCTTTTCGGACTCGCCAATCTTCGCGCCCCGCTTCATAAGTTATGCCTTGGCTATGAACTCTCGTCATTACCGAGCAACTTTTAAACGATATGGGGCTAGAAGCTAAGTAACTTTTCAAATCGTACAACCTTATTTATTAGCAGATTAATTTATTAACAAGCGGAGGGAGAATAGGCTCATAATTAACTCACATAAATTCACGAAAGAATACCGAACTTATAATTGACTCTATCATCTCTCGTTCTCCACAGTTTAAAATCTCAAGGAATGAGACTCGTGGATGCTTAGCCTATTAAATCAAAGTTTTGGGTTTTCGAGTCGCCTATAGGATCTTGCAAATTCTTAGACTTTTTCAAGTTTAGAAATCGCGTTTTAAAGTTCCCTTGATAAACGACTCTCTAGGATCAATTATAGGAACTTGCGAAAAGTTCTTGTTCTTAACCCATGAGAGTTAAGACTTTCGCGTTTTATAGCTCCCTATATAAAAGCCTAGCAAAACTTGACTTAAACATGTTAAGGATACTAGCTAGAGTAAACTTAGGTAAGTAAACTCGGGTTGAGTCAAAATGTTCACGACTAAGAAAAATCTAAAACCACTTTATTGAAAAACTATTCTAGCAATGGAGAGAAAATAAACATAATAAAGGCAAATACAACTATACAACTAGGCCAAAATAGATTAAAAATTTTGAAAAATGTCGAAAAATCAAGTTTTCTGGTAAAAAATGAGGGCAACTTCATGGAAAAGACCACTTACTTTGATAGAAGTCCCTCCTACACTTGAGATAAACATTGCCCTTAATGTTTAAGCATGTGGGAGTAAACTCCCCAACACTTAGGACATTGTGCACTTTGTTTAAATCTTGCTAAGGAAAGGGCAACTAAAGTGAATTCAAGTGAACATAGAAAATATGAAATATTGAATCACAAGAGTTTAGGATAGAACCGGGAAGATAGGAACACGGTAGCACGGTTCGTCAAAAGTCATCAAGATGCTCTCTGAAGCTTTAATCCCTGCACAGCACAAGAAACAAGACAACAAACATATGCGGGGGTCCCCCTACACTTATTATGAAAGCAGTAAAGGATAGAACACGGGTTGCCTCCCGAGAAGCGCTTGTTTTTGTTCACCGAGTCATGAGCCTGACTCGACCCAATTTTAGTTCATAGGGAACGTGGTGAGGGATGGAATCATCTCCTGAGAGATGTCCTCACCAAAGTATAGCTTCAAACGTTGGCCATTCACCTTGAAATTGGGCCCATTCGGCTGAGAAAGCTCAATGGTCCCATACGGAAAGACTTTGGCGACGGTGAATGGACCAGACCAGCGGCTCTTCAACTTGCCAGAGAAGATCTTCAACCGAGAGTTAAAGAGTAAGACTTGATCACCAACGTGGAACTCTCGGTTCTTGATTTTAGCATCGTGGATAATCTTCGTCTTCTCCTTGTAGATCAGCGAGTTCTCATAAGCTTCATTCCTCAGTTCATTTAGCTCGTTGAGTTGAACCTTGCGATGATCACCGGCTTTGATGATGTCGAAGTTAGCCCACTTCAAGGCCCAGTGCGCCTTATGTTCCAGCTCGATGGGTAGGTGGCAGGCTTTCCCGTATACAAGACGATAAGGTGTACAACCGATCGGGGTCTTGTAAGCAGTACGGAAAGCCCACAGAGCATCATCTAACTTATCGGCCCACGCGGCGCGATGCTCTCCCACAGTACGCTCCAAAATTCTCTTCAAGCCACGATTGGAAATTTCGGCTTGCCCATTGGTTTGGGGATGATAGGCGGTGGAAAGACGGTGATTGACACCATACTTTGCCATGACTCGTGCAAATTGATCGTTGCAAAAATGAGTCCCGCGGTCACTGATGATAGCACGAGGAACGCCAAATCGAGCGAAAAGCTGCTTCAAAAAGTTCACAACCACCCTCGCGTCATTTGTAGGAAGAGCCTTAGCTTCAACCCATTTAGAGACGTAGTCGACGGCGACGAGGATGTACTTGTTCCCTTTGGAGGATGGAAATGGCCCCATAAAGTCGATGCCCCATACATCAAAGATTTCACATTCTTGTATGAAATTTTGAGGCATCTCATCCTTATGTGTGATCTTGCCTTGACGTTGGCAAGCATCACAATGCTTAACCATTTCGTGAGCGTCACGATAAATGATGGGCCAATAGAATCCTGAATCAAACACTTTCTTAGCGGTGTAGTTGGGACCAAAGTGACCACCGGTGGGTCCTTTGTGGCAAGCTTGTAGGATATCAAAAGCTGCCGGTCCGTCAACACATCGACGAATAATCAGATCAGCACACTGTTTGAATAGATAAGGGTCATCCCAAAAGTAAGTCTTAACATCATTCAAGAACTTCTTCTTTTGTTTGGATGTTAACCCTTTGATGAGAATACCATCCGCTAAGTAGTTTGCAATGTCCGCAAACCACGGGGTGTCATCAAGATTGAGATTTATAGACATTAAGGTCTCAAGGGGGAAAGAGTCATTGATCTCTTTGTTCGGATGATCCCCTTGATATGGATCCTCAAGTCGACTCAGATGATCCGCGGCCAGGTTTTCAGCACCCTTTTTGTCACGAATTTCAATGTTGAATTCTTGAAGGAGCAAAACCCAGCGAAGAAGTCTTGGCTTAGAATCGTTCTTTGTCATCAAGTACTTCAACGCGGAATGGTCCGTGTATACGATGGTGGTGGATAAAACAAGATAGGGGCGGAATTTTTCAAAAGCATAGACAATAGCTAAAAGCTCTTTTTCGGTTGTCGTATAATGCAATTGAGCCCCTGTCATTGTTTTGCTAGCGTAGTGGATTGGTTGGAAGTGTGTATTCACTCGTTGGCCCAAAACCGCACCAATAGCAAAGTCGCTAGCATCGCACATCAATTCAAAAGGCAGCTCCCAATTAGGGGTAACCAAGACCGGTGCCTTAGTTAGCTTATCCTTGAGAAGATTGAAGGCTTCGAGACACTCTTTAGAAAAGATAAAAGGATTATCTTTTTCCAAGAGGTGGGTCATTGGGCGAGCGATTTTAGAGAAATCTTGAATGAATCGACGATAGAAGCCCGCATGACCCAGAAAACTTCTCACACCTTTCACGGTTGAAGGTGGAGGTAATTTGGCTATGACATCAACTTTAGCACGGTCGACTTCAAGACCGGCTTTAGAGATTTTGTGTCATAGCACAATGCCTTCTTTGACCATAAAATGGCATTTTTCCCAATTTAGAACAAGGCGAGTGTCTTCGCACCGCTTAAGCATACGTTCCAAATTGGCAAGGCAAGAAGAGAAGGAATCCCCGAGGACCGAGAAATCATCCATGAAGACTTCCATGGTTTGCTCAACCATGTCATGGAAGATAGCCAACATGCACCTTTGGAAAGTCCCGGGGGCATTGCATAAGCCAAAAGGCATTCGTTTGTAAGCAAAGGTGCCATAGGGACAAGTGAATGTTGTCTTCTCTTGATCTTGGGGATCGATGGGTATTTGAAAATAACCCGAGAAACCATCAAGAAAGCAGTAATATTCATTACCAGCTAAACGTTCAAGCATTTGGTCCATAAAAGGTAGGGGGAAATGATCCTTTCTCGTGGCATCATTGAGTTTGCGGTAGTCTATACAAACTCTCCACCCAGTAACAAGACGGGTAGGAATCAACTCGTTGTTTGCATTGGGCACAACGGTGATACCGCCTTTCTTTGGCACACAATGGACTGGACTAACCCATGGTGAATCCGAAATAGGGTAAATCATACCCGCATCAAGAAGTTTGATAACCTCTTTTTTGATGACCTCATGGATTTTAGGATTCACCCTTCGTTGACTTTGAATTGTGGGCTTAAAGTCGTCCTCCATGAGAATTTTATGTGTGCAGAAGTGAGGATCAATTCCACGGATGTCGGAGATTTTCCAAGCGATAGCTCTTTTATGCTTTTTCAACACAGCGACAAGTCGGGCTTTTTCGTCTTCTTTCAGATCCTTTGCGATGATGACCGGTAGCTTCTCGTCGTCTTCTAGGAAAACGTACTCAAGATGAGGAGGTAGGTCCTTAAGCTCGAGAGTAGGAGGATCCTCAATAGATGGTGAAACTAATGATGGATCATCATTAATCACCTCTGTAGGAGCAGGAGGAGACAGCGGGTCCTCATTGAGAAGTCTCTCAATAGTACGAATATCTTCATCCCAATTGGTGGACAAATTATCATACTTAATATCGAGAGGACCCAAGCTAGCTTCGAAGTCATCCAATTCACTTTCTCCAAAAGGAGTCAATGTTGGAACAATTGAGGCAACGGTCTCAACATTGGGTAGAGAAGAAAGAGTGTTTTTGCAAGCATCATGAAAATGTTCTTCACAAGCCTCATCGAGAACATCAATAGTGTTAACACTCTCATATGAATAAGGTTGCTTAGAAATCTTACCCATGTTGAAGACAGTTTTATCGTCACCAACTCTCATGATTATTTCGCATGCGGCTACATCAATAAGAGTGCGACCGGTCCTCAGAAAGGGACGTCCAACGATTAATGGAACACGGGGATCCATCTCGTAGTCAACGACAACAAAATCCGCCGGGAAGGTGAATTTGTCAACGCCAACAAAGACATCTTCGGCTATCCCCACTGGATAAGCAACCGTACGGTTGGCTAATTCCAAAGTCATTTTGGTGGGGACTAGCTCGGGGAGAGATAATTGCTTCCAAACACTTAAAGGCATTAAGTTTATACTGGCACCTAGATCGGCTAGGGCCATGCAATTCTCTACTCCCGGGAAGTTGCACGGAATCAAGAAGCGACCCGGATCACCAAGTTTGGTGGGCAATTTCCTTAAGAGCACTGCGGAGCAATTCTCATTAAGGTGGGTCTGAGCAATGTCAAGGAGTTTCTCTTTATCACTTAGAAGATCTTTAAACATCTTAGCGTATTTGGGCATGTGAGCGAGAGCCTCGGCAAAGGAGATGTTAAAATTCAATTGTTTGAACATTTTAAGGAAGTTCGAAACCTGAATATCATCCTTGCTCTTTTGCTTCTCTTTCCTCAACCTTGAGGGATAAGGTATATTGGATGAAGAAGAAGGCTTTAAGGGAATAGGATCACTCACAACCACGGGTGGTGGGGAAATGGGGATAGAAGGTGAAGGAGGTGGGGAAAGTTGCTCTTTTTCCTTGTTCATAATCACGGGTGGAGGTGTAGGAAGCTCGGGTTCCATATAACCTTTTCCACTACGAGTGGTGATTGCTTTCATCTCCCCTCTTGGATTTGCAACGGTATTACTCGGAAGAGTACCCGAAGCAGGGGGTTGATTACTTTGGATGAGCGAACCAATCATATCACGAAGGTGAAGAGCTTGATTGTTAAAAGAGTTTTGCATGTTTGCATTAATGTCATTGCTGTGTTTGGCCATGTCATTCCTTAGCTCAGCTCGAATATCGCTCCCTTGTTTCACCATGTCATTCTTCAAGTTGACAAATTGACTCTGAAGATTCGTCACCAACTCACGATTGGTTTTCATAAATGTCTCGACATCTGAATTCACTGTCATCGGTTGATTGAGAGGTGGAGCTTGGTAAGCTTGAGAATTTCCTTGAGTTGGGTATGGGTTTCTTTGGGATTGATATTGATTTTGAGCACGAGGTTGGGATTGGTTGTTTCGGTTATAGCTTTGTTGTTGGTTTTGGTTTGCAGGAGGGAAACCGGGAGGAGCAAGATAATTGTTGGAGCGATAACTTAGCAAGTTACGGTCTCCTTAAGGGCGAGCTTGATAGCCTCCCGTGGAATAAGTACCATATGCTGCGTTAACGTCTTCAGAATAATTGCCGTGAGTAGAAGGACACTCATTGTAGGAATGAGGACCACCACATGTGTCACAAGAAATAGCAACGGCTTTAGCTTGTTGAGTTTGGTTAGAGGTTAAAAGTTGGAGACTTTTGTTAATATCAAGAATAGCACGTTCCAAAACAGACGAGTTGGTGGTGGAAGAAGTAGATGAAACATTGACTCTCTGATTAGATCTTGAGGATGCGGAAGAATCCCAATTCTTGTGGTGAGTAGTCATGTTTTCAATCAACTCTCGACACTCCTCCGGTCTCCTTTTCATAAAAGTACCACCGGCGGCGGCATTGATCGTGTCACGATCACGAAAAGTGAGACCATTGTAAAAGGTGTCAATGAGAGTGACGGGGAGCATATTGTGATTAGGACAGCGGTCGATCAAATCATTGTAGCGTTCCCAAGCATCGAAAAGCGATTCATCATTCTCTTGCATAAATCCACTGATTTGGTTACGAAGGCTAGTGACCATGGATGGGGGAAAGTAGCGCGATAAAAAGCGTTGAGTCATGTCATTCCACGTATGAATAGAATTCTTAGGAAGACGGTCAAACCATTTTTCGGCATGGTGAGAAAGCGAGTGTGGAAAAAGTTGGAGGCGAAGGTCATCCATAGAAACACCGGGGCACTTCATGCTTTGGGTAATGGTAATGAATTTGTCGAGGTGTTTGTTGGCATCATCATCCGGAATTCCACGAAACGGGTTCGTTTGCACTTGTTGTATCATGTGATGCTTCAACGAAAACTCCTGAGCCGTGACGTGCATCGGCGCAATCGGGCCTCCGCGTCCGTTCATGGTGGGTTGACACAATTCCTCCATGGTTCGTAAATCAGGTAGAAGGACATTGTTGTTGTTGTTGTTGTTGTTGTTGTTGTTATTCAAATTGTTTTGAGGTGGGTGATTATTGTTGTTATTAACACCAGCCATATCTAAATCTTCACGAGTCTCGGGCTCAGAATAGTTTGAAGATCTAGTACGCATGCACCTGCAGAAGAAAAATATACACAAAGAGAATACCTATATAATATTTTTGGTTTTTATAGGTTTTTTAAATGTTTTTGTATTTTTGAAGAGTTTTATATTTTTATTATTTTTTTTTATGGATTTTTTGAAATTTTTATAGCAATGAAAATAACGTTCAAAGAACGGATCCCAAAATTCAATGCGTCTCTCACTAGAAACCGTTTATCGTAACGAAAAGAGCCGGCAGCGGCGCCATTTAATACTTCGCTTTTGAGGCCTAGTATGAAAGTTCGTTGTTCCGATCTTTTCGAATTGAAAACCGGTCTTAAGTGCGACTCAATCGTATTTTGGTGAATCAAGAGAACGGTTTGGTTTGTTTGTTTTAAACTATTAACAAGTAATTAAAGTGTCGTTGAGTAATTTAAAGCTTTGACAAAATTAAAATTAAAGTTAATTTATGAAAATTCTTAAAACTTGTAAAACTTGAAAACTTGAAAACTTAACCAATCGGAATAAAACAATTAATATCCATCGGAATACACCAAACTTTCAACCATCGGAATATTAAACAAGGATCCATCGGAATGTATGATCTTACTATCTATCGGAATGTTGTGAATACATCTGTCGCAATGTGAATTCATCGGAATGATGCTATCGAAAAATGGGCAGCACTTCGTCTTAACCAAGTCCTTAAGACCGTCGGAATATGCGATCACAATGAGCGATCGCAATCCCGATCGGAATAAGGGGGAAAATCCAACCGATCGCAAAGTAAAACCCTAATGGGTTATTGCGATCAAAAACCAAAAGCTATCGGAATGTGTATGATGTTATCGGAATGTGTATAAAACCCTTAGATTGCGATGGAATGTAAGTGTTCCGAAATTTGTGGCAAGAGTGAAACTCAATAAGCAAGTGCAATAAGCTATTCTAACTGGATCTTAAACAATTCAAAAAGCTTAATTTTAATACTTCTAAAACATAAAAGATCAAAACTTTATGGAATGAACTTTAAACTTACTAAAACCTTTTGCAAAATCCGAAAATCAATAAGCTAAGATTCGAATAAGCCAATAAGCATTATGAGCTTATGGCCTAAACGTGTAAGAGCTTGTGTATAAACCAAAAGATCAAACCTTTATTCACGAAAAATATCAAATCATACGAGTGAGATGTGAAATTCGGATCAAAGGTAGAGTAAATCAAGAAGTGTAGAATGAGAGTAAGGATTTAAAAGCTTAAAAATGGAACTTGATTAATAGAAAATAAGCAATACAAGATCTTTAATCTTCAAAGATTAAAAGAGAGAATGAAATCTAGTGAGAAAAAGTTTAAGACTTTCTCTCTCTAAAAACTAGAAAGAAAACTTAAAAAATAAAAACTAGCTAACCCCCTCCTAATGTGATTAGGAGGGTATTTATAGGGAAGTGGGAGGCATGTGTGGTGCTTTCTTCTTTCTTTTTCTTCTCGACTCGATTTTAATTCTTCGTCTTTGTAGTCTCGGGATTTGAACTTGTCTTTTAATTTTCTTCTTCTATTAGACTTAAGTTCTTCGACTTCATTAAACTTCCGTCTTTAGACTTGTTCTTCGATAAATCTCCAGAATAGGTCTTGGACATCCGTTCTTTAAGCACTCTTGATCTTTTGACTTCGTCTTTTCCCGTTTTCTTCGATAAAAGCCCGTGAAAGCCCGTGTTTTCTTCCTTTTTCATCTTTTGGTCCTAAAACACAATAAAAACACAAACCACGCATAATTCCGACTTTTACGACATAAATCACACGTTTTGGTCTTGTTATTATTGGAAATAAGTGGTAAAAGGATAAGTGTTTTCACACTTATTAGTTATATTTTGAACGTCACCGAAACACTTACCACAATATCGCATCGTGTTAATTATCTGTTGCTAGATAATTTCCGCCGCTATGCGCGGGTACTCGTCTAGTATATTAAAATTAGTGGTTTAATGGATTAAGAGTGTTTTAAAAATAATATTAAATGTGCTGATCGATTAATAAGTTTATGTTTATGAATTAGTTTATTGTACATTACATGAAATATTTGTTTGTTTTAATAAGAGTATTAATTGTGTATTAAAAAGTTATATGATACAATTTTTTATTTGTATTAAAGAATGTATACATTATATTTTTATTTCTTTTTATGCATTAAAGTTTGTACATAATGCATGAAAATTTGAATTATTTAAATTTTTAATAAGAAAAAAATATTTTTGTTGTATATATAATATAGATAAGGAGAGAGATCAAATAAAAAGACTTTTTTTATGAGAATGATAAGAAGAATTTTCAGCCATTGATTTAAAATCAATGAATGAGATTAAACCACAATCCTAACTAACTAACCAACTAACTAACTAACCATTTAAATATTCGTTGGGCCTTACTGTCCATATATGCATTGGGCCTTACTCCATCACTTATTGTTTCTTTGTTAAGCCCACCAAAATGATTTGTAAATCTAGGCCCACCCATTTCAATATTCGTGGGTTTCTTTTGACTTTTTGAATTTGTGCATCCATAATTAATTGGGATACTAAAAAATATGCATACGATAAATAACTAAATATACACCGTTTAAACTGTCTGTTTATAACTTAAGTGTCCTAATCAATTTTATGAGTGTCTCAATCAATTCCCATTACAAATTAATGTTCTCATTTATACGTTGCATAACTTTGGGAACTCGAATCACCAGATGTCACGTCATTTTCGTAAAGTGGTGCACAATGAAAATGATTAGATTTTAATCGTGGGTTCACCAGCCGTAAGGTCGAATCCATTCTATTCTATACATGTATACGTTTCATAACATCTTTGATAGATATTTGTCTTGTTTTTATGTTACATTCAATCGAACCAATAAAATAAAATGAATCTATTATGGTATTTAATTTTCCTATCGATAATACTGTGGTTTATAACAATTAACATTAGTTTATAACTCTAATTGTCATTTCGTCAGAACTTAACCACACACTTTAACTTTTAAATTCAACCATAAACTTTCCGAATGATAATGAATTTGTCCGGATTTTGAACCAATAAAATAAAATGAATCTATTATGGTATTTAATTTTCCTAGCTAATAACCCGTGCGGGCTGTATTAAGAACATCTTTAATGTTACAATATTTTACAAGTACGTCATATTTTCATAAACCACAAGAAAAACGAATCGAGATGTGTCCCTTTTTGCAACCAAAAAAAAAGTAAAAGAACAGGGGTGGGGTGGGGTGTTTAGTCCAAAATAAATGACGGTATCAAACACGAGTATGGGTTTTAACACATAGTCCAACCAAATCTAGTTATTTGAAAATTGAGATTAAAGTATGTAGAATAAAAATCGAACATTCGCAACTTGAGTCGAAATAATTGAAATGGAAACATCGCGTTATAACTTTCCTACTCATGTACCATTATGAATAACGATAATTAACTTGAAGATGGAAACTCATATGTTCGACTTAAAAAGTCAAACTTGTATAAAAACAAACCACTTGTTTTGTAGATGCTTGAGTTCTGAGCTGGTGTATAACTTTACCCGCAAATGATAGTGAAAATTTTCCTGCAAATTTGCCATGACACTTTGGTAAGTATACAAATGAAAGAATTTGACATCTAAAGTTTCAAATTACACGGGGAAAAGTTCTTTATTCATGTTAATATTTTTTGAACCATTCACAGGCTCAGAAGATTTTGGAGGCATCATCGAGCTTGTTTTAAAACTTACATATGATTCCTTTAGAAACATTCATTTATACTTTAAGCGTGATTGCTATAATATATACTTCCTTGACCACTTTAAGACAGATCGATCTCATTTATTTATTAAATGTAATCGTTTAAATATTGTTTACCTCTCTTGTGTTCCCGCTTAGGCTGCATTAATGTGTTGTCATTCCACTACAGTATTGACGTTAATGATGCCATTGCAGGAGACACTTGGAACCTTGGAAAAATGGTGTCGTGTTATCACTCCAAAACTTTGCGCCAAGGTTCGAGCAACAAATAACTGATAAACTAAAGACATACCTGACACACATCACAGCTGCATAATAGACAGATTTCTATAACCAAAAAGGTGGGTTAATAAGATAATCTACCGAAAGGATAGTTTGGTGTAGGTACCTGATACACAACAAAGTCACACCCAATGACATCCATCCTCCCTTTTAAGTTTTCTTTAGGAGCTCTGATCCTTTATTCCTGCACCAAATGGGTAAATAGATTTATATCGGGAAAAATTAAATAAATCTTCAAGTAAATACATAGGCCCGATAATCACCACTAAAGAAGTTTTGTCTTTATGACGATTTTATTTCACTTTTTAATTAAATAAAACTTCAATATCGAAGTCACCAAACAAAGGGAATGTAAAGAAAAGTTAAAGTACTGTCATTTGAAAATGGAAATGTCAAAGTACATCAGAAGCAATTTTAGCAAGAACTTTATCAAAGTCAAATAGATCTTAATCCTAGTTATTTCTTCTAAAAGTTATCTTGATGCTAGTCGTCGACTCATCGTGGCTATTTAAGTTTTTCTTTGATGACACCCCTTACTCGATGTTACAAAGATACGCTAAAAGCTAGTAATCTGAAAGAGAACACCAATAACATTCTTAAATTGTTTAACCATGTAGATGTACAGCTTAAGAGCCTAATATAAACTTATTTTACCTGCGCCGATTATATTATGTTTCGCAGACATCATTATTAGCAAGAACTTTTCTTAGTTTTCATAAAAGGTTAATAGTGAAGTATAGGGCAACTTCATATGATAACTCACCATAGAATGAGCAGAGAAAGTCCGATGGAACAATATAGTGACCGCATATCAAATTAAGGCTAATCAACAACTTCAAAATATACAAAGAATAATGGATTTCAGTATCTATTACAATCAGAATCAGTTTCAAAATAAAAACCAGTTCGTACCTTAGAATTGGTAAAAGTTAAAAAAACGTTGTTGGTTCAAGGAACTTGAAACTTGTTGGGTAAAAGTGATCCTTCCACCTAAACATTCGCACACACAAAACAAAAATCAACAATTAAAAACTGAATTGGCATTTTCCCAAACACATGGAGTGCATTGAAGATAAGGTACGCCTACTGCAAATACTTGTCAATTCGTAAGAAGATAACAGGCTTATATATGTTCATCCATATAAGCTAAATAAAGAGAAACAACGAAATTTTGCAACCATAATCATAAAAAGAAAGACAATCATGAATATATCGAAAAGGAAACATAAGTGCATAAGGATTTCAATGAGAGAAGAAAACTCACACGTGTTGCTTTTGATTATCTGTCTTTGGTCAAAAGGGTTCCTTTTCAAATTATAGATATGAAAATAAGAGTATCAGATTTCGAGAAATGAAAATTTGAATTTTGAAATGTTGAATGAAGAGAAATCACTGAAAAAGATGATCTGCAAAAATACTGTATACTACTACTTTTTTATTTAAACACAGTAGTTTTTTTTATCAATGGAGAATACGGGCTAAAGCCTTTTAAATAAAATAAATAATGACATCACTTAAACTCATCGTGGCACTTTCATTGAACGACAAGTCAACAAAATGAGGTTAGCACAAACTCCTTTTTAGTAGAATTTATAGATAGATTTATAATTTTTATTCTTTATTATCACTTTTTCTTTGGTTCGAAGCTTGCATACTGCCCAATTGGATGTCACTGTAAGCTCGAATCACTAACTACTAACTCGCCGTTCAAAAAAAAACACTTTTTTCTTTTGCATAAACTTTAACTCCAACCATATATACTAGTCTAAATGTGTTAAATGTAAATGGTCTAAATGTGTTTAATATAAAAATTAGGGTTTAAAACATTTAATAGTTATATACTTTTTCAAATATATTTATATCATATCTGTAATCATAAAATTGCAAAAATAATATTTGAACTTCTTATTTACCTATTAATATCGTACCTCAAATATTTTTTTTACCTATTTTACCCTTCAGCTTAATGCTAAATTTTGCATCGTTAGTCCTTAGTCCTTAACTAACGATCGTTTTTCAGAGAAAAAAATATTTATCTTAAAAAATTATAATTTTTCCAGAAAAAAAATTAGAGTTAAATTTTTTTTTTGCTTTTTACGCTTTTCCTGAAATTGTTTAAATTCAGGTTCGATTTTTTTTAAAAAAAAATATTATTTTTGAAAAAAGTTAACTTTTTCTTTTTACATTTTTCTTTTAATTTTTTTTAAAGTTGTAAATAACTCACATGATTTTCTTCTAAAAAATTAAAAAATTTAAATTATTTAAAATCATATTCGTATTTTCCTAAATTAATAGTTTTAAAACATTTTAAAACATTTGAAAAAATTTAAAACATTTTAAATTATTCCTTTTGATGATATTTTTTATAAAAAAACTTAATTTTAAATTAAAAATTTACGTTTTTCTCTTATTTCTATTAACTTTTAAAAAAAGTTTATTTATTTCTGAAAATAAAAAAAAGTTAAAAATTAAATTTTAACACAATTTTTTTATATTTTAAATATGTTTGGAAAAGTTATAATTTTTTTATAAGTTAAAATTTTTTTTGGAAAAACAAAAACGATCGTTAGTTAAAGGACTAACGATGCAAAATTTGCCATTGGGTTTAAGGGTAAAATAGGTAGAAAAAAGTTTGTGGTACCATATTAACAGGTAAATCGAAAGTTCAAGTATTATCTTGACAATTTTATGAATACACGTATGATATAAATAGATCTGAGAAAGTACGTAGCTAAATGCCTTAAACCCTAAAAATTAAGTCTACGAAAATTATAAAATTTTAATATTCTTGAAATTATAAAAGGGATGTTTAGATTTTTAGCTTACCAGTTTTATGATGTTATATAACTCATGTTTATAGAGCTCCAAAATTCTATAACTCGAGAATGTGGCCAATTAACTCGATATAAATTCATTTTTGTTCATAATCATCAAAATAATGAATGTGTTGGAAAATGTTTTGCAAAATATGATTTTTGCAATATTTTCGACATAATTTTTTATATGTATAGGTTATATATATTCGTAGTACTTAGTAGCTTTGTGTTCTCCTCGAAGAGAGCTTCGTAACGAGCTAAAGTATGTCCAATATAGAGTTAATATGAATGAGATATCGTGTCTCAAAGTGAGTCACGTGAAACACAATATTTGGAAAATATTTTGTCCCACATCGCTTGAAACATGAAGTGAAAACATGTTTATAAGGAAATTGTAGTTTCTACCCTACAATATTCATTTGTGGGTTTTTACTCCCACGCCTACGCGCGCGCAGGGGGTGCAGAAAGTGGGATTTCTGGGCCAAAAACGGGTTCGAAGCTACTGAAGTTGTGCACGAGCGCGCGACCTGCGGACTCAAATACAGCTCCGAATACTGGATTGGGTGCGGGCAGATTTAGGTATCCTTTTTTCCAGAAAATTCTGTAATCTATTTTAGGAATAGATTTAGAATAATTTTGTTAGAATATTTTATATTGATCAGAATATTTTGTCTTGGTGACCAAGGCAAATTTTCACTATATAATAAATCTGTCTCATTCAGTTTTATCATCAGAAAAACGCATTCTTTTTCATACTCCATTACCAGACGATTTTTCCAGCAGTTATCGATCAGAAACTCAGAAGGCTTCCGTGATCTTTCAGGCAAGTTTGTCTAGTCCGGCTGTACAACAGCTTTGGACGTTGTACCCTGGGAAACAGACGACGAATCTGTTTTAAGGGAAGCGTGTTAAACACGTGCCTCGTCTCTAGATTCTTACTGCTTTCAATTTTATTTGTTATTTAATTATGTTCTTTGTTTTCTGTTAATTTTGTAATCTGTTTTTAATAAAAGTATACACCGTTTCCCACAATCTTAAAACAGATTTTGTTTAACAGAATTAAAACTTTTATTAAATCGGATTAATAATTTTATCAGATTTATTGTAAACAGTTTCTGCCGAAACCAGGATTGAGTTTCACTGGAAATCAGTTTTAATTTTACAGATTTTAGTTAACAGATCTCTAACATTTTCATTAAGCAGTTGTTCTTATCAGTTTATATTGAAACCAAGATTGTGTTTCTGTTAACTGAAATATTAATAATTGAATCTGATTCATTGAAACCAAGATTGAGTTTCTTTGAAGCAGATCCACTATAAGTATATAGAGATCACGATTGAATTTCTTATATACAGATTTATAACAGTTGTCTAACTGTTTGTGTTTTGATCTTGTTTGATCTTTCAGAATGTCTACCAGCACTCCTGAAACTCCTGCAACTACTACTATGAAAGTAACGGGTGCGCCAGTTACCCACACAGTTGCTAATCATGCTGAAAAACCAGAAAAATTCAATGGGCAGAATTTTAAGAGGTGGCAGCAGAAGATGTTCTTCTATCTCACTACTTTGAACCTTGCGAAGTTCTTAAAGGAGACTGTACCTCAGGTGGAACCTCCTAAAGAAGGTGTACCCGAAAATCAACAAGCAGTGCAAGTTGTTGAAGCATGGAAACATTCAGACTTCTTGTGTCACAACTATATTCTGAATGGTTTGGTGGACTCTTTGTACAATGTGTACTGCAAGACTAAGATTGCCAAAGAATTATGGGAGTCGTTGGAACGCAAGTACAAAACTGAGGATGCTGGTACAAAGAAGTTCGTGGTAGCTCGTTTTTTGGATTACAAGATGGTTGATTCAAAGAGTGTGATAACTCAGGTTCAAGATCTGCAGGTTTTGCTACACGACATTCATGCTGAGGGTATGACTTTGAGTGAAACTTTTCAAGTTGCTGCTATCATTGAAAAGTTACCTCCAAGCGGGGTAGAATTTAAAAACTACTTGAAGCATAAGCGAAAAGAGATGATTCATAAAGACTTGGTTGTTCGTCTTCGTATTGAAGAGGACAACAAGCTGGCTCAGAAAAACACTTATACACCTGATTCTGCCAAGGAAAGTATGGTTGAGCATGGTTCGTCTTTTTCAAAGTTTAAAGGCAAGAGCTTTGTAAAAGGGAAGAATGACAAAAAGAGCAAAGGGAAGTCTGAGTACCTTGCTCCTAAAGGTGGAATTGCAAAGCAGAAGTTCCAAGTAAATTGCTTCAACTGTGACAAGTCAGGTCATCGTGCTTCTAATTGCAAAGCGTCAAAGCGGGTGACTCCACGCGAGGCTAATATGATGAATGATAATGTGGACATGATTGCTATGGTGTCTGATGTCGTTACCATGATCTCTGAAGTTAACCTGGTAGGTTCTAATAATAATGATTGGTGGGTTGATACTGGGACAACCCGTCATGTGTGTGTTGAGAAGAGTATGTTTCACTCTTTTAGAGCGGTTGAAAATGGAGAGAAGATGTACATGGGCAACTCTGCAACTGCTGATATCAAGGGCGAAGGAGATGTTATTTTGAAGCTGACATCCGAGAAAGAGCTCAAGTTGACTAAAGTCTAGTATGTTCTGGAGATTCGCAAGAATCTTGTGTCCGGATGGCTTTTGAATATGTTTGGTTTTCGTCTTGTTTTTTAGTCTGATAAAGTTGTACTTTCTAAGAATCAAATGTATGTTGGTAAGGGGTATGCCCTGAATGGTATGTTTAAGCTCAATGTAATAGTTGTTAAGAATGCTATCAATAAAATGAATTCTTCTGCTTACTTGATTGAGTCTTCTAATGTGTGGCATGGCGGTTAATATTTCATTTTTTAGTTCGTTTTTCTCTCGGTCTAATTGAATTGATATAACTTTTCAAGCTCGACCTAATTGTTTTTAGTAATACAAATTGAATGGTATTCTATGTCTAATTGGCAAATAGCAAGTAAAAAGGTAAAAATAGCTATAATACTATGTATACATACTACTCTACAAATCACATTGCAATTACAACATCAAAATGCACAAAATATGAAATAACAAAATATACATTTATTCTACGAATTCAAAATTACAAAATGTAAAAATGTAAAACTAAAATTCAAATTCAAATTCAAATTTATTAAAATGTAAATTCTATAAAATTTGAAATTGAAATTGAAAGTCAACTATAGTGATGCTAACTAAAGTTCTAATTCGTTTGTAAAATTTAACAGCCTAACACGCCCAACAACTAACAAAACGAGTCAGATACAAACTAACTATAAAGTAACAAACTATGTATATTTAACTCTAACAGTGAGGACTGTGGGCGTAACGCAGGTATACAAACTAAAGGGGCAAAGATGTACAAATGCTTAAACTAAAATATAGCTATCATTTCAACTCAAACTTGACATATCTGTATGCTACACTTTACTTTTCATTTGAAAAAACTTATCTATTAGACACGGTTTTCTTTTTCTTTTGAATTCAACACTCCTTAACTCGTGATACTTATTAGCTACTTGATAGAATCTCTTTTTACACTATAAAATATCTACTAAATCTCTAATCTAAAAAATCCTACTGTATTGCTCAAAACAATGCTTATGATCAGTCTAAACAAAAACTCTAGCTGGTATTCCTAATTCCTACAACTACCTTTCACAGAATTACAATCACTACACTACAGTTCTCAATAACAAATGAACTAGGAATTACAATTAACAAACCAAAATAACAACAACAGAATATTACAACAAATCAGATTGCAAGTAAAATTTATGCTACAATTATCAACTAGCAGACTGAATTTAAAAAAATGACAGAATATAAAACTGAGCTTAACCTGTGCATCCGAAGTTTAGTCCACTGAGTTGAAGCTGAGCGTTGAGCTCGCTTAAATCAACACCTCCAACTACAGGTTACCTGAACTAATTCTTGATACTACAATTTGACCTTGAACCACAATGAGCACTACAGCTACGCTGATTCAGTCTACACTACTCCAGTCTGAACACCTGCAAAACCGAATATCCAAACAAAACAAAAACTTGCTAGCGAGTTAGATTCTAAGGCTGCTTAGAGAAACCGAAAACTAACAGCTTATCCACGATAAGCTAAATCAGCTTATTATAACCGAAATTAAAGACCAACGTCTTATCACTGTTACGCTGATAATCACTTTACTTCTGAAATCAGAAACCAAAAATTCGGGCAGATAAAAGAATGAAACTTTACTGATTTTTATCAAGATTCTAACTTGAAAAGAAATTTCTCATAAGCTCTTATGAGCTTATGAACTAATTCAGCAAAAACTGTTAGAGTAACAAGTAAAACTAACAAAAGCTTTTGAACCTGAAATCGATTCCACTACTTAGAACTACAAATGTCTAACTTCAAATCAATTATCACAACTACACAAAACACGATCTTGTAACAGCAATCTTCAAACTAACAAAACTAACAAATCAGTAACAGTAATCTTCAAACTTAACAGCAATCATTACCTTTCATAACAGTGAATTAAAGAAGAATAAGAGAAAACGTTTGAAATTTATTAATGGAGGAAAAAGAAGAATTTGTTACAACTGATTTCAAAACAAACTAACAGAAGATTAAACTGAATAACTAACTTGACTATGAGAAAATTATACATATTAACTACTCCTAATCTACTATGTGTAACTACACCTAAGCTAACCATCTTCAAATGAGGTGCTCCCTTGGTATTTATAGACGACTGAGAGGAGAGTAGTGACGTGGTTAAGCCAATCCAATGATGCCACGTGTAAATACGAGGATTCATATTGTTCTTCATTCTTCCCATCATTTTGGGGGTTTCTTCGTTCTTCCATTTTGATCTAATTAGATGACATCTCCTTTAAGAGGAGGAAGAGAGGAGCATTTTTGTAGTTACAGTCTTCGCGTGAATCTTCTTGGATTGTTCTTGATTTGCACTTGCAGGTTTTGGTGAGAGAGATATGAAAACTTCTGAAACTCTTATTTCGTTGATGAAGGAGAGAGACGTTTTGTATGTGTTTTGACTTTGACCAGTTAAGTGAAATACTAACTCTCCATTTGTTTTGTTTTTGGTCCTTTACTTTATTTCTTTTTAATCAAATGTAATAAAAGCTTTTAAGCAATTTCCATTTCGTCCTTTGTCTTATGAAAGTTACATTTTAAGTCCCCCTTCTTTATAATTTTGGCAAGTACGGTCCTTGAAGCATGATTCGTCCTTTTCTTCGTATTTTATCATAAAAATCCCTTGAAAATGTGTCTTTGCTCCAAAATGCATCTTATTTACCTGAAAACACAAAAACATAAATACCCACGTAATTCTGATATTTTTCAGTTAATATAATGTATTTGATTGTGTTTTGAGTGGTTTTTGGATCATAATTGATGAGTGTTTTCACACTTATCAACTCCCCTCCACTTGACCATTGTCATGACCTCATGCAATGCATCATTTTAAAGCTCTAGAGTGCACTTTTCTCATAATTAACCCACCTTGGCCATTTTATGATTTAATAAACTAAACTATACTACATGATGAATGATTTTGAATATTTACAGTGCAATGCAAAGAAAACAATTCTATTTTATATATTTTTGGATTTTCTTGAAATGGTTTTGATGGAAATAACTCATAAAGAAATCAATGACTTGGATTAGGGCTTTTGGTACCATGAACACTTATCACCCTCAAGTTTCACTTTCCCCATACCAAGCTTAAAAATGGGATCATTGCATTCACAATTAAAAAGGTGCATCAACTTATTCATGACAATTAAATGTGGAACCAGTTATTATTTGAGCAAATTGCTTTTCGGCAAATTTGTCATTATTTAAAGCGTGAAATATAAGAAATGTAAAATCCAAAAATAAGGAAGCACGGTTTTAATCCTAAGTAATCCTCTCATCCATTACTCGAAAAGCCGCTCACAATTAATATAAGTCCGTTTCAAGAGTAATAAGTCATTCTCCTTATATGTAAGATCCTTATGTCATGCATTAATAAGTAGCTACACACTCGCTAAGGAAAGAAAAATAAAACTCATGCAATAATTTACATCCTCCGCCTTTTTGGGACTTTGGATCTTCAATCCCGCAACCCGTCAAGGTACTATTAGATTGGAGAAACTATTAAATCCCCGCAACCCGTCAAGGTAATATTGGAATCTAATAGTTACTATAATTAAACTTCACTGCCCCTCTTGGGAGTCTTGTAAAATTATTTTTTTTTCTAGCCACTTTTTTTTTGTAAGCCGCTCTTATTTTTCTTTATTCCTCACAAAGAAAGTTGAAAAGAATAAAAGGAAAAACACCCGCTAAGTATTAAGCATGACATAAGTCTAGTACACATAAAACGTTCTAACTTAGAATCTTAAGACGTACTTATATCAACCATGAATGATTAGACAAAAATGCATAAGAGATTACAAACCAATTAAAACCGTTCTTGATTATTTATTAACATATATACATGCGAAGAAAATAGAGGTAAAGAAGAGAAGGGTTTAGCCACAAGTAATTATCATGAAGTTTATCTAGCCCTTTTGTACTTGCTTCAACTCTATCATTTCCCATTGTCTACAAATTTAAAATCCCAAATAATGAGACTTGTAGATGCTTAGCCTAATAGACCAATGAAGGACTACATGGTTAAGGACACTAGCTAGAGAATGCTAAGATAAGAAAACTCGGGTTGAGTCAAAGTATCCATGGCGGGCCTAATATGTCAAAGAAGTCTAAATTTATTAAACCATGTCTTTATTATTTTTCTATTTTTATTTTATTTTTGATGAAAAGAAGAAAATATATACAATGCAAATGTGTTATGCAAATGAAAAATGATTGATGCAAAAATTATGAATGCATATTTTTGGTGGCCAAAGTAGATCAGAAATTTGAAAAATGTTTGAAAAATTAATTTCCAAGTTATCATGAAGTTAAAGCAATGGTCTAGGTAAGGTCACTTCGATAGAAGTCTCCCCTACACTTAAAATAAACATTGTCCTCAATGTTTAAGAGTATTAGAGTAAACTCCCCTACACTTATGACATTGATAACTTTGCTTAACTCAAGTTAAGGAAGAGACAACTAAAGTATATTCATTTTAAGCACAATTGTTTTGAATATCACAATAGCAAAAACTAATCAAAGTGAACCGGATACACGGGCCTCCTCCTTAAGCGCCAAGCATGAAATGTGAGAGAGCAACCCTTGAAGCAAACACCAAAAAACGAAGAAAGGCCACCCCTCCACTTCAACTCTACTATAACATCCTTTTAATTAAACCTAACTTATTTAAATCTGCTCTACGTTTTCTAACCTAGTTATTCAATGCTTGAGTTTTTTTAACCCTAAGTCTCTAGCTCGACTCGGCCCCGAATTAAGTTGTCCTTGGGGAAACCATCATGGAGAATAAAGGATATCCACTTTGAAGCACATCTCACATGAAACTCTCAAACTTAGCACGTTGCCATTTACTATAAGATTTACAATATCCGCCCCGATAAATGGAACGGTCCAACATGTCTCAAGTTTGTCCAACATACGAAATCTCTCAAATAGGAAGCACCCCAGGATCAAATACATAGTTTCCATCTCTACATTCGAACAACTCCAAAATAGGTAGCATCACCAAAGTAAGATCATATGAGAAGTCCATATCGATCGAAATCGTACTCTTAAGTGGAGTAGATGAAAACAAATGTGTCTCAAATTTACGTATCACAGGATCAAAAACCTTTCCCTTCATGGGAAAATAAGAAGATGAACTCGTATCCACCATATAAGATTCCCCCTTAGTTATCAAAGCATCATGAGACAATGAAGGTGTAGGTATCAAAACATTCATAACTATTATGTCCATGTTGGGCTCCTCATCATCATCAAAAGGTGGGAAATCTTCCATATAAGGCATAGAAAAAGGAGGATCAATAGTAATAGTATCTTGTGAAGGAGGTGTATGCTCTATGTTTCCAAAAAGCATGTTCTCAGTAAGACGAATATCCTCTTCCAAATTAGAATAAGATGTATCAACCACAATATCATCATTAGCAAGATAAGCCTCTATGGTGGCATCAATATCCAAATGAGCATCCATATCAAAGGGTTTGGGTTCTAAAGGTGCCTTAGGTGAAAAAGGATCAATCTCTAAGAGTATAGGATCTTCATCAATAACCAACTTCAAGGGTGGAAGGGTGGGAATAGAAGGATCAAAGGAAGGTGTATTAATGAGAGAATCACTCAAAGGGATGATAGAATCATGAAAATCAATAGGTGCAACCTCAAAAACCGGTGAAGAAATATCAATGAAAGGTTCTTCTTCTATGGACTCATCATTATGGTTTTCATTCAATGCTTCAATCGAGGAGATAAGATTATAAACGTTGGATAAAACCTCACGAATATGAACATCTTCCACTTCTTCTATATGATCAACATCATCATCCAAATTAGGAATGTCATCTTGACATGAAAATTCATCGGATGATATATCATAAGATGCCTCACTAGAATCACAATCATCATCCTCTATTTGTGGCAAGTCTTGCATAAACTCTTCCTCAATCTCGTTATCCTTTTCTTTAAACAATTCATCAAGATCAAAGTCACCAAAATCACTAGTAGTATCATGAAGGTCAACATGGGATAAAATCTCAATGTGATCATGAGGAGAAGAGGTATCAATACAAAGCTCGTCACATGGTTCATTGGAAACACCCTCAAGCTCTCTTTGGATTGGGATAAGGTTCTCAACACTAGAAGAGGTTAATTCATCTAAATCGGTGTTTGTATTAGTGCTAAGAGGCCCGTCTCCCATGGTTAAAGAGTCGGTGGGTTCCACGTGAGGTAAAGGTGATGAAGGCGTGTCATCATTAAGTGTCATACAAATCGGAGGTTCGTCATCATCGTCATAGAAGAATGGATAAGGCCGACGAGTAGCAAAATATTCTTCTTCACATGATTCATGATATTCATTACTAATAGTATCATCCTCATCATCAACTCTCAAATACGGCTTAATATCACATGGTAAAGCTCCTTGAGGTGTAAAGTTTTGCAAGAGTTGTGTTTCCAAAATTAAAAATTGCCTATCAGTTTTCTCTTGCATTTCTAAGTTTTCTAACATTTTCATCAATCTTTTGAAGAATTAAGTCCATTTGAGATTGTGAAATATCCCCTTGATTAAAGTTTTGAAAATTGCTCTCATTTTGAAAATCTACATGATTTGAAAATCCTTGATTTTGAAAAATCTCTTGATTATAGCATGGAAAATTTTCATCATTTTGAAAGCCTCCATAATTGGAAAATCCTTGGTTTTGGTATGGCTCATTAAAGGTTTGATCATGAAATGATGGTGAAGGTCGTGATGAAAAGCCGGAATATCCCATATAGTCATTACAAGTGTAGTCCATTTGAAGGTCAGGTTGAAAATTAGGGTTCTCGGTTCCATTATAAGCATATCCCTCCCCATAATAGCCGTTGTTTTGATCACATAAACAAGTATCGTGTGGACCTCCACAAGTCGAACAAGTTGAATAATTAGCGTTGGCGGATCGTTGTTGCAAAATCTCCAACATGGAACGAGTATCCATGTTTAGCAAGGTGGCCGAATGTATATACAAGTAAAATGACGTTTAAAAGCTTCCTCGAGGAAGGAAGTAATACACCAAAGGTGGTAAGGTTACACGTGTGCGAGTACACGTGTAAGTAAACTCGAGGAGTGAGAGATGAGCTCTCGGTCGACTTCTGAAGAAGAAGGGATTATCCTCTTCGAGATTCAATATGAATATCCACAAGAAATTATAATATACGTATGTACTACTTGGGTGCAAGACCCCCAATCAAGCCTTACTTCTTAGAATACACACTAGTGAACGGGGGTTAGGTGGCGCGAAGCACTTAAGTACCTATTAACCCTTAGATGGCATTTTATAGCACATCGCCTTTCTATTCACTTTGTAGTTTGTATTCTTCGAATTATTGCCTATTGGAAGTATTTATCTATTCTTGCTTTATTAAATTTGATCGATACACGTGTCAAGGACCGGAACGCCCCCTAACACGGTGTATTGCCTCAGCAATAATTATGGAAATAGGTAACTTGGTTGTTCGTATCTACGTATACTTATTTACATATAATAATATATCAAAAATATTTTTGTATTTATTTGGTTTTTAAGAAAAATACTATATGTACGTAAAAACGATGAAAACCGATATAATATATATTTTTGTTGTAATCTTTTAGGAAAAAGATTACTTTTTGGATTTTTTATTTTTTTTTGGGTTCAATTCTTTAGGAAAGGAATTGATATTTGTGATTTTTTTTATTTTTATATTTTTATCTTTTTGATTTTTTTATGTTTTTTATTATAATACGTAAAAATAACGTTCACAAAGTGAACGGATCCCAAAATCCAATCGTCTCACTCGAAACCGTTAATCTTCACGAATAGAACCGGCAACGGCGCCATTTAATATTTCATTTTTTAGTTCGTTTTTCTCTCGGTCTAATCGAATTGATATAACTTTTCAAGCTCGACTTAATTGTTTTTGGTAATACAAATTGAATGGTATTCTATGTCTAATTGGCAAATAGCAAGTAAAAAGGTAAAAATAGCTATAATACTATGTATACATACTACTCTACAAATCACATTGCAATTACAACATCAAAATGCACAAAATACGGAATAACAAAATATACATTTATTCTACGAATTCAAAATTACAAAATGTAAAAATGTAAAACTAAAATTCAAATTCAAATTCAAATTTATTAAAATGTAAATTCTATAAAATTTGAAATTGAAATTGAAAGTCAACTATAGTGATGCTAACTAAAGTTCTAATTCGTTTTTAAAATTTAACAGCCCAACAGGACCAACAACTAATAAAACGAGTCAGATACAAACTAACTATAATGTAACAAACTATGTATATTTAACTCTAACAGTGAGGACTGTGGGCGTAACGCAGGTATACAAACTAAAGGGGCAAAGATGTACAAATGCTTAAACTAAAATATAGCTATCATTTCAACTCAAACATGACATATCTGTATGCTACACTTTACTTTTCATTTGAAAAAACTTATCTATTAGACACGGTTTTCTTTTTCTTTTGAATTCAATACTCTTTAACTCGTGATACTTATTAGCTACTTGATAGAATCTCTTTTTACACTATAAAATCTCTACTAAATCTCTAATCTAAAAAATCCTACTGTATTACTCAAAACAATGCTTATGATTAGTCTAAACAAAAACTCTAGCTGGTATTCCTAATTCCTACAACTACCTTTCACAGAATTACTGTAACACTCTCATTTTTCGTATCGGTACAGCGGAAGGGTCTTTTAGAGTGTTACGGGATAGCACAATAACTCCAATCATAGACAACACATAAAAATGGTTGTTCAAGGTTTAACATACATTCATTCGATAAAAAGTTTCAAAAGCGTACAACAGGTCCCAAATTATACAGGTCATTTAGTTTACAAAACATAGATCGAATGAACATTTTTAATATTATGTGGGCCATCAGAGTCGATCTCCATCCGGATTACCTTCAAGCACCTGAGATAAAAACATGCAAAAATCATATCAGCGAATGCCGAGTGAATTCATAGAGTTTAATAAAAACCGTTATATAAAACAATCATTTAAAATCAGAACACAAGCATAATATCGGAAGTAAGTCCTCATATTGCTAGTCAGGCAATATATATCAAGCATACATCTTAAACCGTCCATGAGACCGTAGTCTCTATATTACCATGATAGGTAATATATTCATCGTTAATAGCGTCGTAACATATCGGATATTTAGATTATATAGATTGAATAGGATACATTGTATTTGAATTAGGATTATTATTAGCCGCATGACATTGTTACCTTACTGTGAAAAAGCGGGCCGCGAACCCGACAAACAGTTTGCCCATCTAAGTTAGCGTGTCGTCACAAAAATCACGCTATGGAATCTTCTCATACATAAATTCGCTTACCAATCAATGTGGTACGACGGGGATCAACCCTCAAGGTGCGAACTGGGGTGATCGTCCCCAAATAGTACTATCAAATGCATAAGCGTCTACCAAATCCCGGTAGTTCACAATTCATGCTAATGGGACTTTAAGTGACATAACCTAACTACTAATAATCCTTTTAGTCTCGTTTATAGGGTCATAGCATCATTCGGGTCCATATCATTAAGCATGCAATCGAGACTACTTGTGTTCTATTTTTATCAAAATCTAGCATGTTATCTCCCTCGCGGGTTTACAAATCATTTTATAAAACATTTAAAAGAGTGCGAGGCTATGAACTCACGTTGTTAATGAAAGGCGGATTATCGGCTACGGGCGTGCTTCGGTCATGGAAACCTATATAAATAATAATCGGTCTTAGACTTTGTCCAATGACTTTTATCAAAATAACAATATACATATGATGATTTTGTACATATGATGATGATCAAGTGGGTTTATATATCCTTGTTTACTCATTTTAGCGTTTACGTTTTGGTAACGTTTTACTAGTTTGCTAGTTTTACCTATTTACCTATTTCAAGTCCAATAAGCCTATTATAAGTACTTTAACTTGTTTTAATCCCTTTTATACCTATATTATCAGTATATATACTTTCCATGTTGGGCCCAAATGGGTTAAACCCAATAAGTTCTTTTTACAAGTTTTTATCTTATTAAGTCCAATTATTAGTCCAATATGTTTAGTTAGCTCGTAAATGTCCGTAATTCTTATAGTTCGGGTTTTATCGGTTTTTACTTGTCTTAGTTACATATACATCAGTATATGACTTTTATAAACTTTACATTAGACGGGTTTGATCGTCTAAGTTTTATTTGGCGAAACACGTTAATTTTACGGCGATAGCCGAAAAAGTCGTAAAAATCAAGTTTATAGTTTTTATTACTTATAAATATTATTTCACCACCATTTATATAATTTACCCATTTAATTAACCTTTTATATATTTATTTAAATAAGTTTTATAAGTTAGTGGGTTTATATTTTTACATTTTATACATTATAATGTGAGTGCTTATATAATATTAATAAACATTAATTCCAAAAATCTGATTTTTAACTTCATGTTCATCATTTTTAACATATCTAGAGTTCTATAATGAATTAGAAGCTCATTTTTGGGTGACATGTTCTTCATATTATGTGCTACATTTAACTTAGTTATAGCTACTGCCCATTTTAAGTTTATCATGCCTTAACAGTCCTTACAAAACAGCTTATTCAGATTAGACCACCTAACTTGTTTTGATCATATCTCACTCATTATTTTGATTCCATTGCATGGCCAACTCTCACATGTGTATAACATCTTGTACTTACTGTAAATGAATCATACCATGCAATTTTATCAGTTCTTGTTTTAGTTTTCTACTGTTTTTATACAGCCAACTAAATAATCAAGATTTTAGCCTCATTTCTTATAGTTATCAACCTTTTTAAGCATATTTATCAACACTTGATCCCCACACAACATTTTTATCATCATATATACATCATATACATATACAAAATGAAAGAAAATACATTTGTTCTTTACAAAATAACAAGAGAAAAATGGAGAGGATGATCTTCTTTACCAACCAAGTGTTTTTCTTGTTTTTGGAAGACAAGAACTTGATGAACACAATAAGTATCTCCAAGACCATCAAATATCAAGAACATAGGTTGGAAAATCAGCCCTAGGACACAAGAAAATCACCTCCAAAGATGTTAATATGGCCACCAAATGATCAAGGCTTCAAGAGAACTCCTTAATAGAGCTAGTAAACATGTGTTTCATGGCTAGAAGAGATCAAATGGGGTGTTTGTTGGTTTATTTTGGACGGCAAGGGGAGTAGTTTTGAGAGAGTTTGAGAGGATTTTGCATGTATGAAATGGTGGAAGTGAAAACTAGTAGCTAGTTTTGATAGTTAGTGGAATGGTAAAATGCTTAAGGTGTAAGCTAGCTTACACATGTAATGTGTTAGCTTAACTTGATGCCACCTTCATGGTGTGGTGTCAAGTTGCCATCCAAACCAAGCTAGTGGGGTGGGACAATGTGTTTTGTCCCATCTCACTAGTTTACGGGTATTTCTCGATTCTAGTTTTCTCGATTTGCGTGCCCTCAGGTCGTTTTACGAAAAACGTTTTTATAAATTATGAATCAACGTCACAAAATGAATCCAATAAAAATTGTCTCATCAAAAACGGAGTTCAAAAACGTAAATACGTAATCCTAAGGTTTCCGGTTTAGTCGTAAAAGACGCCAAATTATGCACGTAAGCCCAAATTTAAATCCGTAAATTGTGAGTTCGTCAACCAACACAAAAATAAGTTTCAAAATATTATACGAGAAAATATTTTACTACCTGAAAATGTTAGATTGTCACATCTTTTCCTCCTAAAAGGGATCAACGTCCTCGTGATCCATTTCATTTGGATGTCCGTTTCTTATTGAAATCGAAGAGGTGCGGATATTTCTTCCACATTTCATCCTCTCGTTCCCAAGTATACTCCGGTCCATGCTTTGAATTCCATCGGATCTTGACAATAGGTATCCGACTTTGTTTCAGTTGCTTTACGTCACGGTCCATAACTTCTACAGGCTCTTCGATAAAATGCAACTTCCCATCTATTCGAACCTTACCTAACGGAATTTTCTCATCACTCACTGCTAGACATTTCTTCAGATTAGATACATGGAATGTGTTGTGTACACCATGAAGTTCTGGGGGTAACTCTAGTTTGTAAGCCACCAGACCTACTCTAGATAAAATCTTAAAGGGTCCATTATAACAGGGATTCAATTTCCCTCGTTTTCCAAATCTTATAACGCCTTTCCATGGCGATACTCAACATTACTCGGTCACGCACTTCAAACTCCATTGGCTTCCGCCGCACATCCACGTAACTTTTCTGTCTACTTCGGGCAGTCAACAACCTATTCTTAATCTGAACTATCATCTCCGTAGTCTCCCGGATCAATTCCGGTCCCGTGAGCTGGGTATCCCCAACTTCACTCCAACATACAGGAGATCTACACTTCCTACCATACAAAGCTTCAAACGGTGCAGCCTTACTAGTAGAATGGTAACTATTGTTATACGAAAACTCTGCTAACGACAAATGTTTATCCCAATTCTTACCAAAGTCTAACACACAAGCTCTCAACATATCTTCCAGTGTTTGTATTGTCTTTCACTCTGCCCATCAGTTTGGGGGTGATAAGCAGTGCTCATGTCGAGATTCGTTCCCAAAGATCTTTGGAGAGATTTCCAAAAATTCGATGCGAATCTAGGATCTCGATCTGAAATGATCGATACAGGCACTCCATGCTTGCATACAACATTATCAAGGTATATTCGAGTCAGCTTCTCTAGTGAGAACTGCTCCTTAACCGGAATGAAGTGTGATGATTTGGTCAGTCTGTCGACAATAACCCAAATCGAATTGTTTCCAGATGATGTTCTAGGAAGCTTGGTGATAAAGTTCATCGTAATTCGCTCCCACTTCCATTCAGGAATCTTTGGTTGTTGAAGTAGTCCTGATGGCTTTTGATGTTCAGCTTTGACTCTAGCACAAGTCAAGCATTGAAGAACATACATAGCTATGTCAGCTTTCATATTCGGCCACCAGTACAACTTCTTCAAATCATGGTACATCTTATCAGATCCTGGATGAATAGAATACTTAGATTTATGGGATTCTAACATAATCAAATCTCTTAAGCCTCCAAACTTAGGTATCCACATACGACCTCTTAAGCATTTCACTCCATCAGCTCTAACCTCTAAAGGATCTCCTTCTCCTCGGAACCCTTCATTAACAAAATTCTCCTTCTTACAAGCTTCTATTTCTGCATTTCTAATTTGCTCAGGCAAATTATTGTGCACGGTCAAGACTAGAGAACGCACCCTGATAGGCTCTCTATCTTTCCTACTTAACGCATCGGCAACAACATTCGCTTTTCCTGGGTGATATTTTATATCACAATCATAGTCACTTAACAACTCTATCCATCTTCGTTTCCTCATGTTCAATTCCTTTTGATCGAGAATATACTGTAGGCTTTTGTGATCGGTGAATACCGTACACTTGGTGCCATACAGATAATGTCTCCACAACCTAAGAGCAAAGACTACAGATCCTAACTCAAGATCATGAGTAGTATAATTCTCTTCATTCTTCCTTAACTGCCTAGAAGCATAAGCTATCACTTTCTCTCGCTGCATCAAAACAGCTCCATAGCCTCTAAGAGATGCATCACAATACACTACAAAATCTTCACTCCCGTCGGGTAATGATAAGATTGGCGCACTACAAAAATTTTGCTTCAATGTCTGAAATGCTCCATCTTCATCACTTCCCCAAACGAAAGGTTTATTCTTCTGAGTAAGCTTAGTCAAGGGTTTAGCTATCAAAGAAAATTCCTTAATGAATCTCCTATAATAGCCAGCCAGTCCTAAGAACTGTCGCACTTCCGTTGGCGTTGTCGGTGCAGACCAATTCTTAATAGCTTCAACCTTTGCAGGATCAACATGAATTCCATCTTTGTTAATCACATGACCAAGAAATTGCACAAAATCTAACCAGAAATCACATTTCGAAAACTTAGCATACAACCTTTCATCCTTCAACAAGTTCAAAACAATCCTCAAATGTTCTCTATGTTCATCTTCATTCTTAGAATAGATTAGAATATCGTCAATAAACACAATCACAAATTTATCCAAGTAGGGCTTGCACACTCGATTCATTAAATCCATAAAAACCGCATGTGCGTTAGTTAACCCAAATGACATTACTTGAAATTCATAGTGTCCATAACGAGTTCTAAATGCAGTTATAGGAATATCTTCTTCACGGACGCGAAGTTGGTGATATCCTGACCGCAAATCTATCTTAGAATACACACTAGATCCTTGCAGTTGATCAAACAAATCATCAATCCTAGGTAAAGGATATCGAATTTTAATTGTCAACTTATTCAGTTCCCTATAATCAATGCACATACGGAAAGATCCATCCTTCTTCTTAACGAACAAGACTGGAGCTCCCCAAGGCGATGAGCTCGGTCGAATAAAACCTTTATCAGACAACTCCTTAAGTTGCTCAGATAACTCCTTTAATTCAGAAGGGGCTAATCGGTAAGGCGCACGTGCCACCGGTGCAGCACCAGGAATTAAATCGATTCGAAACTCTACTTGCCTTATCGGTGGAAGTCTGGGTAATCTTTAGGAAATACCTCAGGAAATTCACAAATAATAGGTACATCTTCCAATCGTTTCTCCTTAGACTCATTCCCGGTCACTTGAGCTAAGAATAACTCACAACCGTTCCTGATGTACTTTTGGACTTTAATACATGAAACGATTTTAAAACGGGATTCACCTCGACTACCATCAATTACTAACGTCCTATTCCTAAGAGGAATCTTAATCTTCTTCTCTCCACATAAAATAGTTGCATTATTCAACGACAACCAATCCATACCAATAATAATATCAAAACTACCTAATTCTATCAACATCAAATCAATCGGAAAGGAATGGTTAAGAGATTTAGAGAGCATCCTTCTAATAGCTTATTAGTTTTCACTAATTTACCATCAGCCAATTCCACCTCGTAACTGGTACTTATCTCAACAGGTTCAATATCAATAAGGGCACTAAATTTAGTGGATACAAAGCTCCTATCGGCACCCGAATCGAATAAAGCAACAACATAATGATTGTTGAGTAAAAACATACCGGTAACGACATTCGGATCCTCTTTCTTCACCTCAATTGTTCCAAGTTGGTAGATACCACCCTGGGGGTTTCTTCCAGGTACAATCGCTTTCAACTTGGGGCATTCCGATTTCCTATGACCTTCTTCATTACAGTTGAAGCAAATGGTTCCCTTCTTATACCTTTCAACCTTGTGTCCAAGCTTTCCGCAATTTCGGCACTTCCAGCAGTCGCCAGCATGCCTCTTGTTGCCACACTTAGGACATCTATCATCGTTGCGCGGTGCATTGTAGGTAAGAGCATTTGCATTCCCCTTTCTCTGGTTCTGACGGCGATTGAAATTCTTCCTATTGTCACCTCTATCTACACTATCACTGTCTCCTTTTCTTTTCTCACCTACACGGGCTTCATCTTCCTTATCCTGAATTATCTGTCCAATGAGTTGGTAAGCCATTCGAACAGCATCATCAATGGTCAATGGTTTCGATGATGTCACGTCCCCCCGGATATTCCTGGTCAACCCTTTAATATATTGCTCAATTCGGATCTCTTCGGGTTCAACCAATCGAGGACATAGCAAGGCCAACTCATGGAATCGGTTCGTGTAACTATCAATGTCCACACCTTTCATTCTCAAATGAATCAACTCTTGTTCTAACCTAATAATCACACTACGAGGACAAAACTCCAAAGTCATCCACTTCTTAATTTCAGCCCAAGGAGTAGCATTAGCAGCATCAAGACCCATGAAAGCAATTCTCCCGATCCACTAAGTCAACGCACGACCTTTAAGAGTAGCCATAGCAAAAGTCACCTTATCTTCCTCCTTACACTTACTAATCCTAAACACCGATTCAATCTTCTCAATCCGCTGACTTAATCCTACAGCACCTTCAGTTCTATTAAAAGGTAGAGGTTCACACTTCATGAACGTCACGTAAGTACAGCCACCAACTTCAGGTGCATTAGTTCCAAGTCCTCCTACATTTCCTCCAGCATTAGCATTCACATTATTAGCATTCACATTCACATTAGTACCGCCAATTCCACTACCGCCAGCTCCACTACCGCCAGCTCCACTACCGCCAGCTTCATTTCTAGCATTTGCCATAAATTCAGTCATAGATGCGGTAACTTGCTCCGTAATAATCCTACGTACATCATCCTCAGTCACAGCCTTCTTGGGCGGCATAGTTCTATAATTCCACAATTTCAAAGTATTAAGCATTCACCCAACAAAGGATTCATATAATATGGATTGAATTCATAATCAAGATACAAATAAGGCACAATATGGAGTTCAAGACAAGATACATATTTCATTCGATTTGAAACAAAAGTATTGTCTTAGTACATCCCATATCAAAGTTCTAGCACTATATACACTCAAAATTCGTGCCAAGTCTATTACTAACAAGTCGGTTCAGTCAAAGCTACTAAAGCACAAAAGATACAAAGGTCACTACTATATACAGACTGGTCTACTGAGAACCGCCAGATGGTCCATCATCCATCGTCTTCTGAATCTTCGTCGGACGATCACTAGACACATCTTCAGCTGGGCGCTTACGGATTACTCCTCTTTCAACCATGTCGGCATAAAATCTACTATTCCAACCCATGGATATATTGAACTCCTTTTCGGCTTTCTCACGCATCGCACGAGCCACACTCAACTGAATCTCCATAGAATTCACCTTTTTCTTCATTTCAGCAAACTCACCACTTTCCAACACCGATAACCTCCTAAAAGCCTCATTCAAACCACGCTCTACATCAGTCAAATCCAAACTAAGCAATTCTCGCTCTTTCTCGCCAACCTTATCCTTCGACTCCAAATAAGCAACCTGAGTCTGAACAACACCTAATCCAACCTCTGTCATACAACTCTTAACACGGGAAGCATCTAGATCACGTCTCAAGGCCCATGGTGTAAGACCATCAATATGAGTAGCCTCTCAAGCACTAGACGACTCTCCTATCTCACATCTACGAGTAGCAATACCATCCGTATCATCAGGTGCATCATCATCCTCATCCTTCTCTGATTCAGAATCAGATTCAGAATTAGATTCAGACGATTCAGACATTTCATCCCTAGGTAACTCATCCTCAGAATCAGACAAATCAACTGGTGGGGGCAAAGGCTCGCCCTCTGGAACATCATACAGATAAATAAGCTCAGCTTCCTCATCGTCATCAACCTCAACATCTATACCTACATCCTCCTCGGCATCCTCGTCGTCAATCTCGTCATCTAAATTATCTAACCCAATCTCATCATCGTTCTCAATATCCACATTCTCAATCTCATTCTCTACCAAGTCAACCTGAGGGGCAATCTGATCTCCTAGTCCCAACTCGGGCTTGGGATCCTCAAATGGTTCCTCCTCATCATCGATATCATAATCTACTAAGTCTAAATAAGGATCATCTTCTATATTAGGTTCGGGAATAGCATGGTTTTCTACAGGAATATTAGGGTCAGCCATGACAATCTGCATTTATATATATATCTCGTATTAGGATAACATACTAGTTAAACAATTACATAATGAAACCACGATATATACATATATATAGATTAAATTATATATACCAAAATATATATCTTCTCAATAGGGCTTGTTGGTAACATCGGAGATCTCTGGCACCGTTATAGTCAAAAGATTTTTCAAATATTTTCTCAAATGTTCATTGTCAAAAGATTTTGAAAAGTTTTGTTCAAAACCTTTGTTTTTAAAATCTTTTGTTATCTATAACGAGAGCTCTGGTACCAAACTGTAACACTCTCATTTTTCGTATCGGTACAGCGGAAGGGTCTTTTAGAGTGTTACGGGATAGCACAATAACTCCAATCATAGACAACACATAAAAATGGTTGTTCAAGGTTTAACATACATTCATTCGATAAAAAGTTTCAAAAACGTATAACAGGTCCCAAATTATACAGGTCATTTAGTTTACAAAACATAGATCGAATGAACATTTTTAATATTATGTGGGCCATCAGAGTCGATCTCCATCCGGATTACCTTCAAGCACCTGAGATAAAAACATGCAAAAATCATATCAGCGAATGCCGAGTGAATTCATAGAGTTTAATAAAAACCGTTATATAAAACAATCATTTAAAATCAGAACACAAGCATAATATCGGAAGTAAGTCCTCATATTGCTAGTCAGGCAATATATATCAAGCATACATCTTAAATCGTCCATGAGACCGTAGTCTCTATATTACCATGATAGGTAATATATTCATCGTTAATAGCGTCGTATCATATCGGATATTTAGATTATATAGATTGAATAGGATACATTGTATTTGAATTAGGATTATTATTAGTCGTATGACATTGTTACCTTACTGTGAAACAGCGGGCCGCGAACCCGACAAACAGTTTTCCCATCTAAGTTAGCGTGTCGTCACAAAAATCACGCTATGGAATCTTCTCATACATAAATTCGCTTACGAATCAATGTGGTACGACGGGGATCAACCGTCAAGGCGCGAACTGGGTTGATCGTCCCCAAATAGTACTATCAAATGCATAAGCGTCTACCAAATCCCGGTAGTTCACAATTCATGCTAATGGGACTTTAAGTGACATAACCTAACTACTAATAATCCTTTTAGTCTCGTTTATAGGGTCATAGCATCATTCGGGTCCATATCATTAAGCATACAATCGGGACTACTTGTGTTCTATTTTTATCAAAATCTAGCATGTTATCTCCCTCGCGGGTTTACAAATCATTTTATAAAACATTTAAAAGAGTGCGAGGCTATGAACTCACGTTGTTAATGAAAGGCGGATTATCGGCTACGGGCGTGCTTTGGTCACGGAAACCTACATAAATAATAATCGGTCTTAGACTTTGTCCAATGACTTTTATCAAAATAACTATATACATATGATGATTTTTTACATATGATGATGATCAAGTGGGTTTATATATCCTTGTTTACTCATTTTAGCTTTTACGTTTTCGTAACGTTTTACTAGTTTGCTAGTTTTACCTATTTACCTATTTCAAGTCCAATAAGCCTATTATAAGTACTTTAACTTGTTTTAATCCCTTTTATACCTATATTATCAGTATATATACTTTTCATGTTGGGCCCAAATGGGTTAAGCCCAATAAGTTCTTTTTACAAGTTTTTATCTTATTAAGTCCAATTATTAGTCCAATATGTTTAGTTAGCTCGTAAATGTCCGTAATTCTTATAGTTCGGGTTTTATCGGTTTTTACTTGTCTTAGTTACCTATACATCAGTATATGACTTTTATAAACTTTACGTTAGACGGGTTTGATCGTCTAAGTTTTATTTGGCGAAAAACGTTAATTTTACGGCGATAGCAGAAAAAGTCGTAAAAATCAAGTTTATAGTTTTTATTACTTATAAATATTATTTCACCACCATTTATATAATTTACCCATTTAATTAACCTTTTATATATTTATGTAAATAAGTTTTATAAGTTAGTGGGTTTATATTTTTACATTTTATACATTATAATCTGAGTGCTTATATAATATTAATAAACATTAATTCTAAAAATCTGATTTTTAACTTCATGTTCACCATTTTTAACATATCTAGAGTTCTATAATGAATTAGAAGCTCATTTTTGGGTGACATGT
Organism: Glebionis coronaria; assembly: GCA_025667525.1. Classification (NCBI taxonomy): domain Eukaryota; kingdom Viridiplantae; phylum Streptophyta; class Magnoliopsida; order Asterales; family Asteraceae; genus Glebionis; species Glebionis coronaria. Next base: position 62,408,009 of record CM046875.1, read on the forward strand.
TCTTCATATAATGTGCTACATTTAACTTAGCTATAGCTACTGCCCATTTTAAGTTTATCATGCCTTAACAGTCCTTACAAAACAGCTTATTCAGATTAGACCACCTAACTTGTTTTGATCATATCTCACTCATTATTTTGATTCCATTGCATGTCCAACTCTCACATGTGTATAACATCTTGTACTTACTGTAAATGGATCATACCATGCAATTTTATCAGTTCTTGTTTTAGTTTTCTACTGTTTTTATACAGCCAACTAAATAATCAAGATTTTAGCCTCATTTCTTATAGTTATCAACCTTTTTAAGCATATTTATCAACACTTGATCCCCACACAACATTTTTATCATCATATATACATCATATACATATACAAAATGAAAGAAAATACATTTTTTTCTTTACAAAATAACAAGAGAAAAATGGAGAGGATGATCTTCTTTACCAACCAAGTGTTTTTCTTGTTTTTGGAAGACAAGAACTTGATGAACACAATAAGTATCTCCAAGACCATCAAATATCAAGAACATAGGTTGGAAAATCAGCCCTAGGACACAAGCAAATCACCTCCAAAGATGTTAATATGCCCACCAAATGATCAAGGCTTCAAGAGAACTCCTTAATAGAGCTAGTAAACATGTGTTTCATGGCTAGAAGAGATCAAATGGGGTGTTTGTTGGTTTATTTTGGACGGCAAGGGGAGTAGTTTTGAGAGAGTTTGAGAGGATTTTGCATGTATGAAATGGTGGAAGTGAAAACTAGTAGCTAGTTTTGATAGTTAGTGGAATGGTAAAATGCTTAAGGTGTAAGCTAGCTTACACATGTAATGTGTTAGCTTAACTTGATGCCACCTTCATGGTGTGGTGTCAAGTTTCCGTCCAAACCAAGCTAGTGGGGTGGGACAATGTGTTTTGTCCCATCTCACTAGTTTACGGGTATTTCTCGATTCTAGTTTTCTCGATTTGCGTGCCCTCGGTTCGTTTTACGAAAAACGTTTTTATAAATTATGAATCAACGTCACAAAACGAATGCAATAAAAATTGTCTCATCAAAAACGGAGTTCAAAAACGTAAATACGTAATCCTAAGGTTTCCGGTTTAGTCGTAAAAGACGTCAAATTATGCACGTAAGCCCAAATTTAAATCCGTAAATTGTGAGTTCGTCAACCAACACCAAAATAAGTTTCAAAATATTATACGAGAAAATATTTTACTACCTGAAAATGTTAGATTGTCACAATTACAATCACTACACTACAGTTCTCAATAACAAATGAACTAGGAATTACAATTAATAAACCAAAATAACAACAACAGAATATAACAACAAATCAGATTGCAAGTAAAATTTATGCTACAATTATCAACTAGCAGACTGAATTTTAAAAAATGACAGAATATAAAACTGAGCTTAACCTGTGCATCCGAAGTTTAGTCCAATGAGTTGAAGCTGAGCGCTTAGCTCGCTTAAATCAACACCTCCAACTACAGGTTACCTGAACTAATTCTTGATACTACAATTTGACCTCGAACCACAATGAACACTACAGCTACGCTGATTCAGTCTACACTACTCCAGTCTGAACACCTGCAAAACAGAATATCCAAACAAAACAGAAACTTGCTAGCGAATTAGATTCTAAGGCTGCTTAGAGAAACCGAAAACTAACAGCTTATCCACGATAAGCTAAATCAGCTTATTATAACCGAAATCAAAGACCAACGTCTTATCATTGTTACGCTGATAATCACTTTACTTCTGAAATCAGAAACCAAAAATTCGTGCAGATAAAAGAATGAAACATTACTGATTTTTATCAAGATTCTAACTTGAAAAGGAATTTCTCATAAGCTCTTATGAGCTTATGAACTAATTCAGCAAAAACTGTTAGAGTAACAAGTAAAACTGACAAAAGCTTTTGAACCTGAAATCGATTCCACTACTTAGAACTACAAATGTCTAACTTCAAATCAATTATCACAACTACACAAAACACGATCTTGTAACAGAAATCTTCAAACTAACAAAACTAACAAATCATTAAAAGTAATCTTCAAACTTAACAGCAATCATTATCTTTCATAACAGTGAATTAAAGAAGAATAAGAGAAAACGTTTGAAATTTATTAATGGAGGAAAAAGAAGAATTTGTTACAACTGATTTCAAAACAAACTAACAGAAGATTAAACTGAATAACTAACTTGACTATGAGAAAATTATACAGATTAACTACTCCTAATCTACTATGTGTAACTACACCTAAGCAAACCATCTTCAAATGAGGTGCTCCCTTGGTATTTATAGACGACTGAGAGGAGAGTGGTGACGTTGTTAAGCCAATCCAGTGATGCCACGTATAAATACGAGGATTCATATTGTTCTTCATTCTTCCCATCATTTTGGGGGTTTCTTCGTTCTTCCCTTTTGATCTAATTAGATGACATCTCCTTGAAGAGGAGGAAGAGAGGAGCATTTTTGTAGTTATAGTCTTCGCGTGAATCTTCTTGGATTGTTCTTGATTTGCACTTGCAGGTTTTGGTGAGAGAGATATGAAACCTTCTGAAACTCTTATTTCGTTGATGAAGGAGAGAGACGTTTTGTATGTGTATTGACTTTGACCAGTTAAGTGAAATAATAACTCTCCATTTGTTTTGTTTTTGGTCCTTTACTTTATTTCTTTTTAATCAAATGTAATAAAAGCTTTTAAGCAATTTCCATTTCGTCCTCTGTCTTATGAAAGTTACATTTTAAGTCCTCCTTCTTTATAATTTTGGCAAGTACGGTCCTTGAAGCATGATTCGTCCTTTTCTTCGTCTTTTATCATAAAAATCCCTTGAAAAAGTGTCTTTGCTCCAAAATGCATCTTGTTTACCTGAAAACACAAAAACACAAATACCCACGTAATTCTGATATTTTTCAGTTAATATAATGTATTTGATTGTGTTTTGAGTGGTTTTTGGATCATAATTGATGAGTGTTTTCACACTTATCAGCCTTCTTGGACATGTTAACTTTAATTCAATGCGTCGTTTGATTAAACTTAATAGCATACTAAATTTTCATATTGATTCAAATTATAAGTGGGAAACTTGTGTCGAAGCCAAACTTACAAGATCATCTTTCAAATCGGTTGAACGAAAAACCGAACCACTTGATATGAGACACACAGACATATGTGATTTAAAATCACTAACCACAAAAGGTGGCAATAAGTACTTCATCACGTTTATTGATGATTGCACAAAGTTCTACTACGTTTACTTGTTGAAAAGTAAAGATGAAGCTATAGACAAGTTTTTTCTATACAAAACCGAAGTTGAGAATAAACTTGGTAGGAAAATCAAGGTTGTACGAAGTGATAGAGGAGGTGAATATGTGTCTCCGTTTGCTAATCTATGTGTGAAACATGGAATTAGACACGAGTTTACTGCTCCTTATTCACCTCAGCAAAACGGTATTGCCAAAAGAAAGAACTGTACCTTGAAAGAGATGGTTAATGCCATATTGTTAAGTTCTGGTTTGAGCAGGGACATGTGGGGGGAATCCATTCTAACGGCTACTTATCTTTTAAACAAGATACCTCGTAAGGATAAAGAGGAAACCCCATATGAACTATGGATGGAAAGAAAACCATCATACCAGTACTTATGAGTGTGGGGGTGTCTAGCCAAGGTAGTTGTGCCGACACCTAAGGCCCAAATGATTGGACCTAAATCTGTGTATATTTATTGGATATGCTAAGAATAGCAGTGCGTATCATTTCATTGTACATGATCCGAAAAATCCATAGATACACAAGAACACAGTTATCGAATCAAGGAATGCGTCCTTCTTTGAAAACATATTTCCTTGTTTAAAGAATGAAAATGGAAGCACATCAAGAATAGATGATGCAGTTGTCCAAGATAAGAGACAACGAGATGATAATGATCTCCAAGATGAGAGATAAGATCAACCCGAGGAAGAAGAGGTTGAACCTAGAAGAAGCAAACGGGCGAGAACCGAGAAATCATTTGGACCTGATTTTGTCTCTTTTATGGTAGAAAATGAACCCACTTCTTATCAAGAAGCTGTAAATTCCTCAGAAGCGCCTCCATGGAAAGAAGCGATTAATAGTGAAATAGAGTCTATTTTACAAAATCATACTTGGGAGCTCGTGGATTTACCTCCTGGTTGTAAACCACTAGCCTATAAATGGATCTTCAAGAAGAAGATGAAAGCTGATGGCACCATTGATAAGTACAAAGCAAGATTGGTGATCAAAGGTTTTAGACAACGCGAAGGTCTAGATTACTTTGATACTTATTCGCCTGTTACGTGAATAACTTCTATTAGGATGATTCTTGATATTACCACATTAAGAAATTTAGAAGTTCACCAAATGGATGTGAAAACGACTTTTCTAAATGGAGATTTAGAAGAAGAAATATACATGAACCAACCCGAGGGTTTCATGGCTCCTGGACAAGAGAGCAAAGTTTGTAGGCTTGTTAAGTCATTGTATGGCTTAAAGCAAGCTCCAAAACAATGGCATCACAAGTTTGATCACGCCATGCTAGAGGGTGGATTCAAAATTAATGAATGCGACAAGTGTGTTTATGTCAAAGACACAAATAGTGGATATGTAATCTTGTGTCTTTATGTCGATGATATGCTTATCGTTGGCAGTAACGACAAGATGATCAAGTCTAATAAAGACATGTTGAAATCAAAGTTTGACATGAAAGATATGGGTTTGGCTGATGTGATCCTTGGAATAAAGATCATACGAACTCATAGTGGACTTGCATTAAGTCAAGCACATTACGTGGACAAAATTCTTAATACTCATAATGCGGGGGATTCCGGCCTAGCTAAAACTCCAATTGACACTAGTTTTCATCTATCTAAAAATAGAGGCGCAAGTGTTGCCTAATTAGAGTATTCAAGAATTATTGGCATGTTGATGTATTTGATGACATGTACCCGACCTGACTTAGCATATGCTGTTAGCAGGCTAAGTAGATATACTAGTAATCCATGTGATGCACATTGGAAAGCTATGACTAGGGTACTTCATTATTTGAGATATAGTCGTGATTATGGACTGAATTATGCTAGATATACATCTGTTATTGAAGGATACAATGATGCAAATTGGATATCTGACATAAAGGATTCTAGATCAACCAGTGGATATGTGTTTACACTGGGAGGGGCCGCTATATCTTGGAAGTCTTCCAAGCAAACTGTAATACCTAAGTCCACGATGGAATCAGAATTTATCGCGTTAGATAAATGCGGAGAAGAGGCTGAATGGCTACGTCAATTCGTAGAGGATATACCCAGGTAGCCTAAACCGGTAACGGCCATTAGTATACATTGTGATAGTCAATCGGCAATTGGCAGAGCTCATAGCACAATGTATAATGCAAAGTCTAGACATATATGTCGTCGACATAATTCGGTACGACAACTACTCTCAACAGGAGTTATCTCAATTGACTATGTGAAGTCAAAGGATAACATCGCGGATCGCTTACGAAAGGCTTAAGAAGAGAGTTAGTTAGTAAGTCATCTAAAGGAATGGGACTAAAGCCCTTGAAGGAGTGAGTTTCTATGAAGGAAAACCTAACCCGGTTGACTGGAGATCCTAAGATCTGGGTTCAATAGGACAACCTAATCATAGAAATGTGGGGGAAGTCACGCCAATGTGGGGGAGTTACTTAATAAAGGAACTTTCCTAGTCCATTCCTAGAACAAGGTGACTTGTTGAGAGGTTAAACATATGGCTTAATGATTCAGGATGAAATCATAAAGCATAATGATTCAAGATGAAATCATAAAACATATGTTTTTAATTATTCAAGATGAAATCACCTATGTGAGAGAGAAGTGAGGTCGCTTCAAAGGAAATTGTGGGGCGCAATTTCTAAGAGCTCTTGCAGAACCAGGCAAGTGTTCATGACCATAACGAACACGACTACGAGGACTTAACAAGGTCAGTAAGAGTCTTGTGTGAGTGTGTATTGTCGTCTACGTAAACAGAGTCTAAGTTCAAGGATATCGCGTCTACTCATATCTAGGAGACTAAGTGCATCTTACAAAGGAAGATTCAAAGGGTTACACCTACCTATCCTATGTAGGACTTAACCGTAGAAATTTTGCCGAAACTATCGTGTGTTTTCGACCGATTCCCATTCATGTGGGGGATTGTTGGAAAATGTTTTGCAAAATATTGTTTTTGCAATACTTTGGACATAATTTTATATATGTATATGTTATATATATTCGTAGTACTTGGTAGCTTTGTGTTCTCCTCGAAGAGAGCTTCGTAACGAGCTAAAGTATGTCCAATATGGAGTTAATATGAATGAGATATCGTGTCTCAAAGTGAGTCACGTGAAACACAATATTTGGAAAATATTTTGTCCCACATCGTTTGAAACATGAAGTGAAAACATGTTTATAAGGAAATCCTAGTTTCTACCCTACAATATTCATTTGTGGGTTTTTACTCCCAAGCCTACGTGCGCGCAGGGGGGGGGGGGGGGTGCAGAGAGTGGGATTTCTAGGCCAAAAACGGGTTCGAAGCTACTGAACTTGTGCATGAGCGCGCGACCTGTGGACACGAATTGCGGACACGAATGCAGCTTCGAATACTGGCTTGGGTGCGGGCAGATTTCGGTATCTTTTTTGCTGCAAATTCTATTTTTTTCAGAAAATTTTGTAATCTATTTTAGGAATAGATTTAGAATAAATTTGTGTTTATAAATTATTTGCAAATCATGTTATAGAAATAACAGATTTGTCAGAATATTTTATATAGATTAGAATATTTTGTCTTGGTGACCAAGGCAAATTTTCACTATATAATAAATCTGTCTCATTCAGTTTTTTTATCATCAGAAAAACGCAGTCTTTTTCATGCTCCATTACCAGACGATTTTTCCAGCAGTTATCGATCAGAAACTCAGAAGGCTTCCGTGATCTTTCAGGCAAGTTTGTCAAGTCTGGCTGTACAACAGCTTTGGACGTTATACCCTGGGAAACAGAAGACGAATCTGTTTTAAGGGAAGCGTGTTAAACACGTAACTCGTCTCTAGATTCTTACTGCTTTCAATTTCATTTGTTTTTTAATTCTGTTCTTTGTTTTCTGTTAATTTTGTAATCTGTTTTTAATAAAAGTATACACCGTTTCCCACAGAACGTTACTAAAAAAGATGATGATTCCGGCTTTAAAATATCTATACTTTTTAAATCTGGCCATAATACGTGCAGAAAAGATACAAATGAGCGCAATAATCATCAGATTTTACGACATGGCAAATATTTATGGGTTAAATAGAAAATCATATACTAGTAACTCCTATTTATTGAAAACGGAAAATTATTTAGAGCACAAACAAAATCAGTAATGTGAACAATTTTTATGCAATGAAAGAAATAGAGAATAAAATCGAAACTATTAGACAATAGTATTGACTCAAGTTTGGTTGTGAGCTTGTGGCCCTTTCATACGACAAGAAGGGTGAAGTAAATACTATACATGTAGACGGGATAAAATTCAATACACGATCATACAAAGTTTCTACTTTCTATCCAAATAAATGAACAATCAAGTTCTTTTCATCAACTCTAGAGGTTTGGTGTCAAAAATAAAGCCAAAAGAAAAAAATATGCCACGTAGCAAAAAATAACTTTAACATCAAAATTTGATTGGCATCGACATTAAAAAATATGATGTCAAAAGACAAGAATATATAATGTTGATACAAAAGTTGGATAGACCGAGCTAGACCCAAATTAGGTTTAATTCGGGGTCTTGTGGACTCTACCTCTTGCACCAAGTGAAACTTGTTTGAAGACCCTGCACACTAAAAAAGAGGCACCGTTAGGTTTACCGTGGGCGCTTGTCCCACGGTTAGACTCCAGCGTGAGAGTAAGTAATCGGTTTGATTATTATGTGAGGATTTAGAGTATTGTGTATCGTCCCTTTATGGAACCTTGGAGGTTCCTTTTATACCCGAGAGAGTCCTGGCTGGGCTCTCCTACTATTGCGGCCTAAGGAAGAGATAATGACCCAGAATAGCTTGATCCTTATCACATAACCAAGGTAAGTGTATATCTCTTACCCTTGGACGAATATATCTATATGATAGATTATATTCTTGTCTGATCATGTGGCAGTGCGACAAGGACACGGTTAAGTAATGAACCGTATGTGCGACAACGGCTTATCGGGCCTCCTGGGCTGTGCGCGCGTTGTATAAGTATTAATCCATTCCTGATGGATACGGATAGTACCCGTGAGTCGGACTATCCAGCCCGACTAGGGACTATACGTCATCATGTCCCCCGAGTCTATTGGTAGCAGGTTCTAACTGCGGCTACTAGACTACAACCTTCAAAGCGCTCAAACAACAATATACACACAGGCGCCACAAGAGTATCCAAGAAGAATTCGAATACTCCCGCCAAGAAGACATTCATCCCCCATTTTACCTAACCTCCTCGAAACCCGCGAAAAGCGTATGCCACGTCATATTTACCCCTTCACATTCTACCGTCGGATTTAGCATGTGGGTAACACGTAGCATATATACAAGCATTGATCAGTAAATTAGGAGGGCTATATATACTATTGACGCCGCCCATTGACTGCCCATTACTTCCAAACTCCCAAGCTCCATTAACGTCTCCTAAAACCTCAGATTTTTTCTAAGGTAATCCTTGTTACCACCTTATTTTATCTGCGCAATCATGGTTAGAAAAATTTCTGAAGTTACTTCGATCCTCATCATAGAGGCACTTGACCAGTTCACGACAAAATACTACATTCCCAATTATTTACACCCAGAAGTTCCCAACCCCCGGCACAATATCAGTCAGGCGCCAGGGGGAAAAATAGGAATATACAAACGTTTTTTTGACTACGCCAATCAGCGTATTCCCATGTCGCGCTTTCTCATCAGTGTGTTAATGCATTATGAGATCCACGTTTCTCAATTGCATTGTATAAGGGCGGCTAAAATTTCTAACTTTGAAATTAATTGTCGTACCTTAGATATAGAGCCAACCGTAGACTTATTTCGTGTGTTATACCAACGACAACTTGCCAATGGTTGGGTTTCATTCACTAAGCGAAAGAACGGAATTTAGTGCTACGATGGAAAAATAGATTCCCTAAGGGATTGGAATGATAGGTTCTTCTGGATTGACGAAGCCGCTTTTCCCTTTCATTTTCCCTTTTTGACCACTGGAACGGTGAGGAAGGACCTAACGCCTGGCCTTAACTCGTACAATATTGGGGACGCGGAGCTCTTGAATAACAACCGCATTCTTGTGCATCCGTACCCTGAGGCTTTGTTGGTTATTCTTGGTCTGAGTCGCGCAGTCATCTGTGGCGCGCATCAGATACCTATCTTCCGTACCCAAACTGGCCAGGGTTAGTGGTTCTTCCCACGTTCTTTATATCAACCTGTAAGTACCATCTTTATCTGAAAAACTAAAAATTTGTTTTCTTGTTTCTTTGTTTTGTCTTTGCGCAGTAATGGATGTAATCGACCTGGTTCGTGGTGCTTTCCCCAGGGATTTGATAGTTTTCTCCCGCCCCGAGAGGGAGAATGAAGAGTCGCTGCAGGAACGTGCGCACAAGAACACCATGGATCTGGAAGTTGGAGAAGCTTCTGTGACGCGGGAACAAGAAGACACCGGCGCAGAGCAGCCACCACAACAACCAGTGCAACAACAGCAACAACCACCACCACAACAGTTCCTCGGACTCAGCTCCTCGCTGTCCGAGGACAAATTTGATGAGAACACTGAGTTTGCCTCTCAACAATTTGAGAAGGACGAGGAGGCAAACTCTTCTTTACTTCGGAAGAGGCAGAGAAGCTCTCCAACTGCTTCTCGTAAGTCCGCTCGCACGGGGGCTGGGCCCTCGTCCGCAGAGGCGCGTGAGCAACAAGAGGAAACCTCCAGTGCGCGCCCGATTGAAGAAGACATTGAGGAGGATGTTGCAATTACTCCTCCACGAACTCCCCCTGCCACCATCAACTTAAGGTAAATATACTTGTCTTTGTCTTAGTACTATCACACTTATGCCTCCCTTTCATTCCTCTAATCTCTCCTTTCCTCGTAATAGTGATGATCAGGAAGACTTATCTGCCAAGGCGGCTAACGAGTCTTCCCCTTCAAAGGATACTGCAGCAGCAGGGGGAAGTGCGTTTGCCCCAGATCCCATTTTTTCCCCAAACTGGGATCTGCCCATGTCTTTGGAGTTGACATGCGCCTTTGACTGTGCTAGCTTTTTAGACAACCTCGTGTCCCCTGGCCGAGCTGTTGTGCTTGAAGAGATAAATGATGCAGTTCTTACAGACGAAGTGAGTTACTTTTCGTCGCAGAACGTGACACTCATATCACGTATCAAGAAAAGGTTCCTAGAACTTTCCACCCAAGTCCAATCTTCAGAGAAGAGACTTGGACAGGTCGTTGAAGAGAAGACCCTTTCCCTCGGGGAAATGCAGGCGAAAATTGATCAAGAGGCTGAAAGGGGGCGCCATAATGCTTATCTTATCCACTCTCTTTCCAAGGAGAGTGATGGCCTAGCCGCCGCTCTTGCTGATGAGCGTGCGAAGCTGGCCCTACTCAGGGCTTCAAATATTAAGGCCATGAAAGCCTTTGAGTAGGGAAAAGACCAGTTTGTAGTTGGTGTGGATGCGTTGGGCGTACGGGTTAAGGGCGATGTTGATGACCTCACCAGCCAGCTAAAGCGATTAAGCGTGGAGTTTGATGCTGAACTATACCCACGCTTGATGCGGGAAGTAGCTGAGAAGCGTTGGTTGGCCCGCCATGGCTTGCGTCTTGCTGTTATGGGTGCGCTTGAAGACTCTACTCTGCGGGCTACTTTTTCCCAATCCATTATCGGTGCTATCAATGAGGGCACTTTGAAGGGTTTGATCATGGCGCATGAAGGCAAACTGCTGAAGAAAGACTTGCCGACGTGCCCTTTTATGACCCTTCTGCCAAGGCGAAGCTTACCACGGCGATGCAGAGCATGAAGGTATGTCCTCTGCCTACTTTTGGGCTTGGTAATGATGACCAGGAGGTACCCTTTGAAGATTTGATGGAAGGATTGACACTGGCGCGCCATAAAGTTGAGGGCGCAGAGACTCAAGCTAATTTCCATTTGAAGCCATCTTCAGAGTAGCTGACAGTGCCTGTCTTTGCCCACCCTAGAGATGCGCTCAACCCTTTAAAATAGAGAAGGAGGTCCATTTGCCTGAGGTTCTTGCAACGCATGCTAGCCGTGCAGCCATTAAGGAAGCAGCCATAGGCCTGGAGGCCACATCTTTCGTTGGTGCTGAATCACCTTACTTCCTCCATCCCTGTGTTGTCTCTGCCTCTGCTTGAGAGAGACGCGCGCGTGCTTGACTTAATGAAGAAGAACATGAAGGAGCGTCGTACCTCAGCATACTGTTCTCCTTTGTTGAAGCTGAAGAGATCTTCTTCCGATACATATTTACTCTCGAACACTAGGTGTACTTTGTAAAAATTTATTTGTTTGTGCGCATGTTCGTACTTGGTCTGTAATGAAGATTTCCTCTTTTGTTATGAATATATGTTTCCACGCTTAATGTTTATAGCGCAAAGTTGCTTTATGAATTAGTGTAATTTCATAAGTGGTCCTTATGGGTGAGACAAACTCATTACGTGTGGTGTACCGCTACTACCATAAGGACGGCCAGGTGAGGCTGACCGGTTGTTAGGTGTGCACGATTGTGTCTTTAGCAGTCTCAGAATGTATTTTCTATTTAACTTGCTACGATGTCATTAATAGCAAGGGGCCTAACAAGGATACGTGATCCGTGGCCGATGGGGTTGCATCCCTCTTACTCGACGAGTCTAATTAGTAGGTTAGATCCGTTCCTCTTATTTCTCCTAGAAATGTTGTGTACGCGTACGCCAGTAGGCAATGTATATTATATACATAGTGTATGTATGATAAAGAATAAACATTTTAAAAATGCGTCGTGGAACTAGCTAGGGACCACGTCAGTTTTATTAATACTTGTAATATTTTAAATACATGATAAAAAATAAAAGAAAAATAATACATTGGTTTCTGAAGTTCGCTGCTAAAGGTAGCACTTCTTTAAATGGCATATGTTCCAAGTCCTCAGTAGGTCGCGACCATCCATGTCGCGCAGTCGATATGAACCATTCCCCAATGCATTTGTCACCATGTAAGGTCCCTCCCACTTAGGTCCAAGTTTTCCTGTACTTCCAGCGCGGCTGGCCGCATTTGAGTGGTACACAAAGTCACCTGGCCTAAAGGAAGTCTTTCGCACCCTAGCGTCGTAGTAACCCTACATTTTTTCTTTTGACTTAGCCTCGTGGATAGTTGCCAATTATCTCATTTCATAAATTATGTCCAAGTTCAGCCGTAGTTCATCATCGTTTATGACCATGTCTACTTCTGTTGTGCGGATCGTTTGTAACCCAATTTCGGTTGGAATGACTGCCTCGGTTCAGTACGTCAGGGCAAAAGGGGTATCGCCCGTAGCGGTTTTGTTCATTGTGCGATGTGCCCACAAGACATGTGATAACTCGTCGACCCATTTTTTGTTGTTTTCCCCTAATCGCGCCTTTATGCCGTCTCCCAAGCTCCTATTTGCTCTTTCCACAGGTCTATTGGTTTGTGGATGGGCTACCGATACGAACCTTTTATTGATGTTGTTTTTCGTGCACCAATCTTTGAATGGATTCTCCGCGAATTGTTTTCCATTATCAGAAACAATCTCTCCAGGTAGCCCAAAGCGACATACTATATTGTCCCATACGAACCTTTTTACTTGGTTTCATGTGATTGTTGCTACTGCCTTTGCTTCAATCCATCTCGTGAAGTAGTCCATCGCGACTCTTAGGAACTTAATTCCACCTGTGACCACAGGGAATGGTCCTATGTCTATTCCCCACTTGAAAAATGGCCAAGGGGGAGTGATAGGTGTTAGTTCCTCTTGGGGTTGTCGTGGTACCGGCTTGTGTACCTGGTAGTCATTGAATTTGTAGATGAGTGTACGTGCGTCCGCGAGCATGGTCGGCCAATAATATTCGCTACGTAATGTTGTCGCCACTACTGATCTTGGTCCTGCATGCATGCCGCAGGATCCCTCGTGTATTTCACTAATGACATACTGTGCTTGTCGCGGTCCCACGCACCTTAGCCATGGCTGAAGGAGTGAGTGTTTGTAAAGAATCTCGTCCCTGATCTCGAACTGTCTCGAGCGCCTTCGTATTCGTCGCGTTTCGGTTTCATCCTGCGGGAGTGATTCTTTCATTAAATAGTCTACGATCGGCGTCATCCATGTAGGACCTTCTTACTCCACGACCGATGTGACTTCTTGCTCTTTTATGGATTTGTCTTTAAGGATTTCTACCAAGGCCTGCTTTGATAGGTGTGCAAAGCTGGTAGACGCTATCTTGCTGAGTGCGTCTGCTTTCTTGTTCTCCCCTCTAGGTACTTGGCATATTAGGAACCTTTTGAATCCTTTTATCAATGACTTGGCTTTGTGCAAGTAATTTATCATATTTTCCTCATTTGCTTCATATTCACCAAGTATGTGGTTCACTACTAGGCGAGAATCTACATTTGCTTCGAGATTGCGCACGCCCATTCGGGCTGCGATTCTTAGTCCTGCTATAAGTGCCTCATATTCTGCCTAATTATTTGTAGTTATGAATTCAAAACGCAACGCGTATGTAAATTCCATTCCTTTGGGATTGGTTAGTATGAGTCATGCGCCAGATCCGTCAGTGCCTGATGATCCATCAGTGAATAAGATCCATGGGTTTTGGTCTTTGTCGACGTATAGTCGGTTAAGGGCCCAGCCCGACAGGCCCGCGGCCCACACACACCTTAACTTATCCTTTAAGAAACCCTAAGCCTATATAAACAAGGCTAGGGGTCTCATTCTACATCAGGTTCTCTCTCTTAACCACACCTCTTATACAATATATCGACCGTATACTAACTTGACCGTCGGAGGTGGACCCTGGGGCTTCGGCCTCGGGTCCACGTCTAACCGGTTTACCTTTGTTTGCAGCATTACCCAGGACCGGGGAAGACGATTAACGGCCTTGGAGAGTTGTCGAACCGGCCTAGCCAAACTATGCTCCAACAGTCTTCTTCCTCCTAATTTGGTTCCTGCTCCCCTTCTTCTAGTTTTTCGACGATGAAGTCTGCCAGAATTTGTCCTTTTATGGCGTTGCGTGGTCTGTACGTAATATTGTGTTCCCCAAGTAGAACACTCCACTTCTGTAGTCTTCTCGCTACATCTGTTTTTGATATTATTTGTTTTATGGGTTGATCTGTGATCACCACTATGGGATGTGCTTGGAAGTATTTGCGCAACCTTTTCACCGCGAATAGTAGTGCGAGTACCAACTTCTCTATTAGGTATAATTCAGTTCCGAGCTTTATACTGATCTGCTTATGAAGTATACTGGTGTTTGCACGTTCTCCCTATCCGTCATTAGCACCGCGGTGATCGCTCCATGTGTAGCTGACAAGTACAATATCAGCTATTCTTTTGGTCGTGGTGCGACTAACATAGGGAGCGACGCTAAATGTGTTTTCAGTTCCTCGAAGGCTTTTTCAACTTCCTTTGTCCAATTTGTCTCCCTTTTTTATACACTTCTTGATTGTTTTAAATAAAAGGAGCGATTTCTCTGCGGATTTGGACAAGAACCTGTTCAATCCTACAAGCGTCCCGTTTAGTGATTGCACTTCCTTTTTGTCTTTGGGCTTTGAAGCTGTATGACTGCCTCTGTCTTTTCTGGGTAGGGTTTGATGCCATTGGGATCAATCATGTAGCCTAGGAACATGCCTTCTGTCGCCCCAAAAGTCCACTTTTTGGGTTTAACTTCATGTTTCTTCTCCTAAGTGTTGAGAATGTTTCCTCTATATCCCGGATAAGTTCATCCTCTGTGTGACTTTTTATCACCAAGTCATCAACATAGACCTTCAAATTTTGCCCGCTTTGGCCTTCGAACACTTTATCAACCAATCGCTGGCACGTGGCCCATGCGTTCTTAAGTCCGAATGGCATTTTGGTGTAGCAATACACACCTTGGCTAGTATGAAACGTCGCTTTTTCTTCGTCTTGCTCTGCCATTTGTATCTGGTGGTATCCCTTGTATGCGTATAGGAAACATTTAAAAGGATATCCACATAGTGATTCCACCTTTTAGTCTATCTCTAGAATTAGATAGCAATCTTGGGGACAAGCTTAATTGAGGTCTCTAAAGTCAGCACACATGCGCCAGCTGCCATCATGTTTTTTGACCATCACTGGGTTAGCGAGCCAATCATGGTAGTAGACTTTTCGCATGATTCTTGCATCCACCAGCTTCTTCACTTCCTCAAGTATCACCTTGTTGCGCTCTGGAGCCTGTCCTATTTTCTTTTTCTTGACTGGGGTATATACTTCACGGATTTGCAGCTTGTGTTTGGCAATTGAATTTGGCACTTCAGTAATGTCTTTAGGTTCCCACACGAAGATGTCTAGGTTTTCCTATGGCACATGTCTGCCTTTCCTTTATCGGACAGTGTCCCTCCAATCGTTATCTCTTGATCCGGGTATTGCGGATGGATTTCCACTTTTAGGTTTGGTGGTGAATCCACCTTGGGTTCCGTCGTAACCCGAGGGGGTTCTGTGACCGTGTTACACTCTGCGAGTGGGATGGCTGTGTTGAAGATTGTTACGATTCCTCCCTCTACTGGGAACTTCATCATGCCATGGGTCGTAGAAGGTACTACTCGCATTGCTAGTATGGCAAGTTGCCCAATGATTCCATTATACTGCGATGGTGATCGTATTTTTAGAAAGTTCATTGAGAGCTTTGTTGAATGTTCATCGTTTCCCACTTTTACTACTAGCTTTAGTTGGCCTAAAGGTCACGTCGCTTCTCCACTGAATCCGATGAGTGGTGAGGCTGCAGGTACCATCTGGCTCCTTATTTCTGTGCTGAGTTTCAGGAACCAGTGCTCATACATTATTTCTGCTGATTAGCCTCCATCGACATACATACGATGTACACTGTGTTCACCGAAGTTTATTTCTATTACTAACGGGCCTTCTGCCACATTACTCACGCTGAGAGGTGGGAAAGAGATGTCTCTCCCTTTCGAGAATTTTTGGCTCACTATTTGCTTTGTCCTTCGTTGCCACGTTTGTACCATGTAAACATTTGCGTTAGCGGTTTTTGGTTTTTCATCCTCTGCGGCTTCTTTGACAAGGTGTTTCAGCTTTCCTTCTCTCACCATATTCTCGATATGTTTCTATAGCTAAATACATTCATTCGTAGCGTGTCCCTTCTCACCATGATATTAACAATATCTGTTGCCAATGCGCCTTTCTACCGGAGTTGTCATTCGCAATGGTCTTGGGAAGTTCGCACCTTCTGATATAAGGATTTCCCTTGGAGTTAACTTAAGGGGAGTGCACATGAAGTTACTGGCTCGTCCCTCTCTTTTATGTCCTTGGTAGTCGAGATCTCCAGGCCTGCTTTGTCTACTAGATCCTTTATTAGGCGCGTCACGGGGTCTATAACCATAGGTGCTTTGCATGACTTCTGAGGCAACTGATTCCGCCTGTAAGAAGGATCTTACTCGTTGTAGTACCCCATCAAAGGTTTCTGGGTGTTTTCATTCAGCTTTCGTATTAGATCACTATTGCGTATACCTGGCATGAAGCAAGATATTTTCAAAATCTCTGGACATTCCTTTCTTTGAAGATATTCGCTTTTGAAACGCTGTAGAAAGTCCTCCAGGTATTCGCCCTGGTTCTGCTTAATTCTTGTGAGTGATAAAACACTTCTATCATGTCTTTTCTGTTGCACCTAGTTTCTTTTGAATGCCTTTCGCAATACTTCAAACCCGTTAATTGTTCGTGGCGGAAGTCTATCAAACCAGATTCGCGCGTTTCCTACAAGTGTAGAATTGAACATATTGCACCATACAGGTTCTGGCCATTGCTCAATACATGCTTGGGATTCGAAGACTTTTAGGTGGTCTTCTGGATCTGAGGTGCCATCGTATGTTTTTACGTTTGCTGGCATGCGATGCTTTCTTGTATCTGGCTAATAATGTATGCGTCTTGTGTAAGCATTTTTTTCTAGCTCTTCTCCAAGGTTTAGAGAAATCTAGGTCATCTGAGGAGTGATATTCACGTCTGCGCTTTGCAGGATGGTTATCATCTGAGCTTGATGGATCGCTTTCAGAGGATTGACCGCGTTCTACGCGCTCCTTTTTTGTTCCCTTCTGATTTTTTATGTGTTCGGCAACTAGTAGGATGAGTGCTTGCAGATTATTCGTTACGTATTCTTACATCACACGTGCATCAGTAGCGATTACTTCCTCGCTTTCTTCTGATGCAGGGGTATCCTCCTTTTGTCTTTATTAGGAGGGGGCTGAGCTGACTCATGTACCACATCTCTTTCTTTGATAGTAGGTAGGGGAGTTGAGAATAGTATACTCGTTCCTCTGGGATGTGGATTTGTCACATCCAGACTGTTTACCTCGCTAACGAATCCAGGAGTAACATTCACGGATGCGATGTGACCATCTATAGTCGAAGATCTTCGATGGCCTTCGTTTGCACCGTTTCTAGTCATTGCTTAGAGTTTAGTGTAGGATCCCACGGATGGCGCCAACTTGTTGATACAAAAGCTGGATGGCCCGAGCTAGACCTAAATTAGGATTAATTCGCTGTCTTGTGGACTCCGGCTCTTGCACCAAGTGAAACTTGTTTGAACACCCTACACACTAAAAAAAGAGACACTGTTAGGCTTACCGTGGGCGCTTGTCCCACGATTCGACTCCAGTGTAAGAGTAAGTAATCGGTTTGAGTATTATGTGAGGGTTTAAAGTATTGTGTATCGTCCCTTTGTGGAACCTTGGACGTTCCTTTTATACCCGAGAGAGTCCTGGTTGGGCTCTCCTACTCTTGCGGCCTAAGGAAGAGATAATGAGCCAAAATAGCTTGATCCTTTTCGCATAACCAAGGTAAGTGTATATCTCTTACCCTTAGGCGAATATATCTATACGATAGATTATATTCTTGTTTGATCCTGTTGTAGTGCGACGAGGGCACAGTTAAGTAATGAACCGTATATTCGACAACGGCTTACCTCGCCTCCTGGGCTGTGCGCGCATTGTATAAGTATTAATTCATTCCTGATAGATACGGGTAGTACCCGTGAGTCGGACTATCCAACCCGACTAGGGACTATACGTCATCATATAATATCATAAATCTACTTCTTTTGTAAAGCATGGTTAGTATCCTAAAATTTGTCTTCCAAAATAGTTAATCAATTGCCACGTGGATTTCAGATTTTTAAGCACCATTGGATCAAATATTCTCATAAACAGATTTGATACAATATGTTCAATCTAATTTTCCCCAATTCCTTTCAACATATACTTTTGATACCATAATTATTTATTTCAATTCATTTAATTTTGCCACAACATCGGTTTAATTTTTTCCCAATTACTATCAACCTATACTAATATTCTTATCCAACTTTGGTACCAATATATTGTTACAATCAACCTTCGTGGTTTTAATTAGATCTAAAACAATCGTTATTTTTTAAAACATTCTATAGATCAAAATTAAGAAGAAAAAACAATGATGTCAATCAAACTATTCATTGATTCAAAGAAACAAAAACAATTAGGGTAGAATTATGAAAAATATCAAAACAATGGTGGGATGTGGATTTCTATTTGTTTTGATTTTAAGAAATCATTACAAACCAATGTTTGCGGTAAATCTGAGTTCCATTGTTACCTTTTATGCAAGTTACTTCTAAGTTCTAAGTTTGTTAAAGTTTTTGTAGAAACTAGAAGGGGGGGTTGAATAGTTTCTCTTCGGTTTGTCTTCTAATTAAAAGTCCTTTCAATTAGGTGAGTGTCAAAACCATCTTTTACTTGAAAGCTAGTTGCATAATGACTAGGTTCAATTATAATGCATTAACAGTGACAAGTAGTAAGTGTAATGATGATGAAGGTAAGGAAAGAGTAAGGAAAGGAACAAACTAGTAGGAAGACACCAAGATTTATAGTGGTTCGGCAACGAGGCTCTATCATCGTTCCTACTCCACTCCTCGAGTAAACATACTAGATATTTCCACTATATCCACAAGCTCCCTTCTTGGCGGAGAAAACCTTACAACGTCGCTTACATTATTTTCTGACACTAAGCTAAATGTCGAGACCTAATCTTAGCTAGGACCAATCTACACAACGTCGCCCACTTCACCATTTTATGGAACAAGGCTAGATGTCGAGTTCTAATCTAAAGATAGAACCAATCTTCACAATGTTGCCTACTTCACCATTTTCCGACACAAGGCTAGATGTCGAGTTCCAATCCAAAGCTAGAACCAATCTCCATGACTCTTCACTTTGAAGCTAAGTGAGAACTTCACACAACACAACTACACATCACTTTATAGTTTAGTGAGAACTCACAAGACACAACCACATCACTTTATAGTTTAGTAAGAACTTATTACAACTCAACTAAACATATCCAAGTACACACATGTAACTTGGATCTACACAACATAAATCCAAGCATACACATATGCAAAGGATTTACACAACTCTAATCCAAGTATTCACAAATAGCTTGGATGAACACAACTAGTCCAAGTATTCACAAATACATTGGATCTACACAATACACAAATAAACAAATGATGAACATGACTAGATCTTTAGGAGAGGATGATCTTCATCAAGGCTCCATCTTTAATCACATCACAAGTGTGTGAGTGATCTTCTCTTTGGACAAGGTAAAGAAGGAGATCAAAAGGATAATCATAAGTAAACATACTTAACACATTAAGTGATCATTTACAAATGACTATGATTAGAAAGGAGAAAGAAGGCTGAAAGAGATGTCCAAAAAGGGTTATTGAAAATGCAGATTTGATCCACTATTTATAGAAGACAAAACCCAACGGCTAGCTGAGGGTGGTTCCTTATCTACCTAGGCGGTTCCTTATCGATAGAGAAGCGCGTAGGCACTTAAGGAACCACAAAGGTAGACTCTGCTCCTTTTTGTCTTTGAGTGGATTTGAAATATCTGAGGCTGTTTAAACCTTCAAAGGATATTCATATGGAATTTGGAATATGCCATATTCAAACTTACATTTTCATTTTAATAAAACATTTTCTTAAAAATAAAGTTTATTAAAAATCTTTTGTCACATTTGACAAAAGTGAGTTTTAAGGCTAATCACTTTTATGATCACTAAGCATGATTAAGATATGTTAGTGTAATGATTATTACCTTGATGATAGTGTTTGTTAGATAATTAGTTTTATGATTGTGTTTGACAATAAATGTCTTTGTAATTTATCGTGATCAAAACTAAGAAAGATTAGTTAGCACTAACAATGTTTTTAGGCATTGCTTTGCATTAATAATCTCCCACTTTTTGATTACGACAAACTATAAACTCATTTACGTAAAATACAAGATTATTCGAATTATTAACGAGTTTATCACTATCATTTCTCCCCCTTTGTCGAAGCAAAAAGGTTAGCACAAGTCTTTAAAGAAGAGAAGAACTGGACTTTGCTAGTAGCTCCCCCTTGGTGCTTACTCCCCCTTGCTTGGGGCACCAAGTGAATGAGCTAAGGTGACATGCTACACAAAGGTTAGAAGATAGAAAAGAAACACCAATGTATATATGTGCACTACCTACTAACTAAATTGAGAGGGAGGAAGAAAAGAAATCCTAAATTAGAAGTAAGTATTCGCTAAGTATGTCCAAAGAGTGTGTGTTGACAACATCAAAGTTCAATTGGTGGAATAAAGTAAGAAAAGAAACATCCAAACCAATAAAAAATAATTAAAATGGTAAGGGGTTAAAAATTTAGAATTTATGGAATCACCCATAATCAATTGTAAATTTTAACCATGATCAACTCTTTAACAAATGTGTGAAAAAGAAATAGGGGGAAAAGATAACACACATAACATTCATATTACACAAATATGAAAGAACATACAAGAGAAATATTCTTACACACAATATGAATATATAAAGCAAAAAATAAGGAAAATAAACCACAAAGCATAAACTACTCTAATAGTGATAATCTTCCAAGATTGCTTAAGTTTTATTGACTCAAATAACTAAAGTACAAAATGTGCCTTAGTTGGAAAAGAAAGACGACGAAGCATCATTCGAAGTTTTTTCACGGGAACGAAAACTTTGAGAGGAGGTCGAGTGAGGAGGAATTCAAGGAAATTTAGCTTGTCATAAACATGAGCAAGTTCAATTTGTTGAAACCGACAACAAGCACGAGGAACCATGATGCAAAACAAAGTCGTTAGATGGGGGAGGTCCATCAAAATGAGAGTTTGGTGGAGAGGGAGATAATAGATAAGAGATGTTTTCACAATGCCTAGTGAGTTTTGGGAAAGAAGATAGGTCATTGAGTTGCGGAGAGTTGAAAGGTTTAGGTGGTGGTGGAAGAATTTCCTTTTCTCCGGTAATTGGATTTATAGAGCAAGTCTCATTCCAACATTTAATCGGAGAGAAAGAAGAATTCTTAGAGGATTTGGGAGAAGAGGAATCAATAGGATTCTTGTTCTTCTTGATCCAAACGGGTCGAACCGAGATTTTCAGTTTCTTTGAAAGCTTAGAAGAAGAAGCTTTAGGTAAGAAGATTGTGACAAAGATATGTCAAGGTTAGGAATTAAAGAGTTAGGCATTATGAGGGATGAAGAGAAGAACTCGCAAAAGAGAAGAATTTAAAGAAAGTAGACAAGGCAAAGATTTGAAATGAAAACAAAAGGTTTTAGGGAATGTTTAGCCAAATTGGGTAAACAAAGAATCTTAACCAAGACGGTGGTCAAAGAAGAAAGACCAAAAATAAGCCAAAAGTGGATTTGCTGTCCGCGGTTCCTTAAAGGAACCCGCGGTTCCATATCGGTATGGAGCCGCCGACTATCTAAGGAGTCGCGTACAGTGGACGTTAAACCGTGATTTTTAAAGGTTTTGAAGAAAAAAATGACTCTTTCAAAATTTTGCAAATCTTGGATTTTTACCTCTTTTAGCATTAAATTATGCTAGGGTTGCATAAAAGCAACACACTCACAAAGAGTGTCTTGACAAAGGGTGACAAAATATTTTGATAACATTTTGATCCAATTTTAAGTCAAGTTTTTAGAGGTTGTGATAGATTTAGGTTCAATTTTAAATAAATTGAAGTCGATTAATGTGACCACATAGGTTGAAACACATAAAACTAAATCCATAGAACATCTTCATGAAAAACGCATGAAGGAAAAGAAATACAAGAAAAGAAATAACAACTAACTAATACAAAGTTAGCTTAAACTAGTTCTTGATAGCATAGTCTTCTTTGGCTTGACTTTTCTTTAAAAACATTTGATCACAAAAATAATCATTCATCTCCTAGGAGGAGGAGGATTAGCAAATAGGTTCAACAAGAAGTTTTGCAACTTGATGTGAGACCCAATCATCTCCAACCTAAGGATATCAATGAGATGGAAGTTGTTCAAGCAACAAGGATAATTGGTTCCATTGTGCATGAAAAAGTCAAACAAGTGTGGATCACCCAAGAAACGGGAAATGGGAACACCCAAAAGTGGAGTGTTAGAGGGAGGAGGTGGTGGAGGAGGCATGGTATCCAAAGGTGATATGGGTGATATGGGTGAATTTGGTGGAGTGAAAGGAAGAGGCTAAAAAACAAAGGGAATTCTTTGATGAGTTCGAGGTTGAGTATTCACATCCAAGGGAGGACTAGGAGTCAAGGGTGAGGAAAACTCATTCATTCTTGATTGGAATGAAGAGGAGGTAGAACCATGTGAATGGCTAGTACCATGAGTTGAGTTGGTCTTACATGAAGCAAGGGGTGGTGATAGTGATGAAGAGATGAAAATAGGAGAGGTTTCACTCTTGGGTTTGTGAGACGATGGAGAACCAAGTTTAGGAAATTTGAATCTCATCTTAAGGTTTCTTTTGGTTGAGGAAGTTTTGGAAGAGTTGGATGTTCTAGTAGACACCATGGTTGTGTGTTTAGGTTTAGAGAGAAGTTTAAGAGATGAAGAAAACAATCAAGAAGAGAGAGTTTAAGAAGAGGAAGGATGATCCAAACTAGTAATGGGTTCAAAACATTTTATGTGAATAATGAAATTAGGTAGCCTAGTTTAGGAAAGTGTAGGTTTTTGCAAAAGTTTTATCAATATTTACACAGATCAAGGGAAAACATTGTAAAGCAAAGATTATGTTGAAACAGTGGTTGACGGTTCCTTATGTAGGGCTGTGGTTCGATATTGATAAAGAACCGCAGGGAAGATAAAGAACTGCCACCAAGGGGTTCGCAAAAGTGCACTTCCTAAAACTATTGCTAGCCCAGATTTTATACAAAGGTTTATCAAGCCAAAGTGAACTATTAATCAAAAACTAGGAAGCTAACTAACACATAATATGCACAAAGCTATGCAAATCGAAAGATCGACCGCATAGACCATTAGGATTAAAATACCAAATAATCCAAACACAAAGTATTAGTTAATAAACATATAACATCCTAAAAATAAAGCTAAAGGAGATGATGTTCAATAATCCAAACATGTTTACACACATGTTAACCATTCAAGAGTGGGAAGTATCATTCATCCATGAGCATTTCCTCATTGCCTTGATCTACTTCTTATGCGTTCTTGAAGATGAAGATTGAGACAATATTGATAGTCGGAATCAATTTCTAGAGAAGACAATTGAGAAATAGAGGATGACAAATCATAACAAGGGTTGAGAGAGTCGTCTTGAGAGACATTTCCATCTTCATTTGAATCATGCATGGGTTCAGAAGAGATATTTCCTTCAATAGGAAGCATGACGATCCACGGAGTTAAATGATGAAGCATTTAAAGGTGGAAAGTCAAGGAGAAGTTTTCTAAGAAACCGTGAGAGAATCAAGGCAAATGGAAGACTAGAACGAGACCCGCTGAGAACAAATCTTATTCTTCTAGCTATGAAAAATGCAAGGTTGTATGGAGTGGAGGTAGCAACACAATACAACATATGTGCAAGACAAGCGGGCACACGGTTGCGATTACCATCCAAACACATTGCATTTTCCCTAATGATTTCGGCCCAAGGGATCATAAAATCATTAAGATCGCTAGTTAGTAATTCCCAAGGAGTGAGAGTACGAACTTCTCCCTCAAAATTACCAAGAATAGGATGTTCACGAGGCTTAACAATGGCACAAGAGATTGCCTAAGTCAAGGGTATCTCGGTCACAAAATTCACATCAGGGGTCGATTCTAAAAATTTAAACTCCAAGCATCGGTGAACCTACATTGACCTTCATTTGGAACTTTCAGAATCTCACCAAATTCTTCAAGATTATATACAAAGGTTTTCCCCTTTATGGAAAATCTTATAGATAAACCATTGTTGATGCACATTAATGTGTACGAGTTAAAGAATTCCACGAGGAAGGAAGGAAAGATTGGCTCATTTATATCAAGAAAATAATCAAAGCCAATGGAACTGAACATGAATCGAATGAAGTCAAATCCAGGAAAGTTAGAAGGAACAATGCGTCCTTCATGAAAACAACGAAATTCAAGACAACGATAAGTGTTTTGGGTAGAACGAGTTTGACACAAAGAAGAAAGATTAGGCATGTATTCTCTAGTACGTTGGTGGTCATTTTGATATCCCGAAGACATGATAGTACCTAAAAATAACATACAAACATATTTTCCCAATTACTCATATGTTACATATAAACCAAAAATCAAAAAGATGAGAATGTGTTTCATCAATTTCTTGACAAACAAAGGATTAATCCTTTTCATTCTCATGTCACAATGTACCCAATTCATTATTGACAATAACATATTAACTATGTAAAATTAACAATGAACTTGAATATTGGTTTTTCAAAACAAGGTTTTTAGGTAAGCATTTAACAATGCCATTACCAACTTGTTCATGGGTTCATATCAATTCCATCAATTAACCAAAATTATTTAGTCAAAATTCGGATTGTTCTACAAGTGGGTTTTAGTGAAATCTCAATGAATATGAACCTAAGGAATCATAACAAGATTACTATGTCAACTCTTATTCCTAGTAAGGTTCTAATTCAATATCAATTTAAAAAATCCCCAATTATGAATGTATGAACCCTAGAACAAATTATATGAAATTGAAAGAAATAACTTACAGATAATTAATCTTGGATAAAGGATGAGTGAAACCCACAAATTGGAATCAAATTATCTTGAGTAATTGAAGGTTTTGAAAGATCAACAATGGTGGAAAAATGGGGAAACCCGTCGCTATGTTGGAGAAGAGGGAGAAGGTATGTTTGAAAAATGATTTTTAATAAAAACCTGGCACTTTAGTCGCAATCACTGGCCACGGTTCCTTGTCGATATGGAACCGCGCATTTTAGCCACGACGATAAAGAACCGCCTATAGTGGCGAGTTTTTATCAAGGAAAATCAAAGAATTTTTCTTCAAAACCAAATTTTTCTAAAATCCTTAAAATATGTCTTAAGCCTTTAGGAAATCATTGGACCACCACAACACTAGGTCATAATGCCTTAATGAAGGATTACGAGTTGAATAGAGATAGGAAAAGACCGAAACGGACAAACGACTACTCATAGCAAAGAATAAAAGAGGAGAGAAGTCAAGAGGAGTGAATCAAGATCAAGAACAATACTCAAGAGACAAATGACAATCTTCAAATCGAGGAGACGAAGAGCTTGTGTCATATATAGTGGTTTAAGACGTACCTTTCTGACGAAAGTCTAAACGGCTTTGGTAATGAACTATACCAAGCAATTTTGATATAATAAGATCACTTTCAAGAATAGTCTTACTCTACTTCAAAATGTAAGCAAAGTATAGAATCACTTTCTCTCTCACATGATCAGACAATTATTATTGCTAGGATTTACAATAACAATATCCTTGGAATATTTCAATTCCAAATGTGTAAAATCCAACTACAACTTGTGAAGTAGTTTGGTATCTCAAGGAATTCATCAATCATCCTAGAGATGAGCTTAATTGCACAAGTTACACATGATATTGGGCCTATTAACCGTAAGGGTGCAAACCATGGAAATCATGCTTGATACTTTAAGCTTTTACCAACTCACTCTACATCTCCATAGTGAGTCAAGTATCCAAGCAATGAAGGTTTGAGAGGGAAAAAGGAAATAATCACAAACCACAAACAAATGTCAAGGCAAATATGCCAAGAACAAGCATATAGTCAATTAATGATCAAAAGAATGATCAATACGGCGTGTGGAAGAACGAAAACGTACCTTAGCCACAAAGTGCATTCCAAACTTTCAAGGAACCAATGCAAAGACCAATCATGACTAAAGTGACCACCAAGTCTTCAAGGACTAGTATCACTTCCATTCATCTTGACATCATCATTCAATGATGTTGGAAGTCAAAAAAATGAGTCTTCTACAAGTGTAAGTGACTCAATCCACAACCAATAGAGTGATTGATCTTCATGAGTACCTACACATAACAAGATGCAAACTAGTAGATACATTTCAAGAGTAAATCTAAAATGCATAAATACTACTAATCTAAATGAGATGCTATATTACCAATTAAAAGGCCTATTTTCAATAGAAGATAGTTTTGACCAAAGAAAATTTTAGTACAACTTAACCTTCTAGTTTGAGGAGACAATGGATCAATCCAACTTTTAAAGTACAATATACTTCAAAGATCTTGTGTCACCATCGCTCTAATACCAATTGTAGAAACTAGAAGGGGGGTTGAATAGTTTCTCTTCAGTTTTTCTCCTAATTAAAATTCCTTTCAATTAGGTGAGTGTCAAAACCATCTTTTACTTGAAAGCTAGTTGCATAATGATTAGGTTCAATTCTAATGCATTAACAATGACAAGTAGTAAGTGTAATGATGATGAAGGTAAGTAAAAAGTAAGGAAAGAAACAACCTAGTAGGAAGACACCAAGATTTATAGTGGTTCGAAACGAGGCTCTATCCTCGTTCCTACTCCACTCCTCGAGTACACCTACTCCAGATTTCCACTATATCCACAAGCTCCCTTCTTTGCGGAGAAAACCTTACAACGTCGCTTACATTATTTTTCGACAATAAGCTAAATGTCGAGACCTAATCTTAGCTAGGACCAATCTACACAACGTCCCACTTTACCATTTTACGACACAAGGCTAGATGTGAAGGTTTATATTACTCATAACAATTACGTAAAACCCTTATTAAGATCAAAGCACACATAGTGAAAGCGCTTAACAAGATCATAATTAATAACACATTCATAATTAATCGAGTTAGGGTTACATACCTTTTAGCTAGAGCAAATCTTCAAGAACACCGACGAATCATGAATTAGGGTTTATATGAAGAACATAAATATATAGTTTATAATGAAACTATATTACGCTCTTATACACACGTAATGCAACGGATCAATCATGAGGCTAGCACTAATAAACCGGAGCTTCTATACTTGTGAATTATAGCTAAAACAAAAATCAAACCGAAACCCTATGTGGGTTAGGGTTTGCGATCGCAAGAAAAAGAAGGAGGGGAAGAGACAAAAAATATGAAGGCTTGATGGGGTATTTATAGGATTACATAACTTGTTCTCCAAGCCCTTAATCAAGATTAGGAAACTAATCCTCCTTCCTTTTTTCCCTATATAGCCGCCGGCTATAGTAAACCCCAAGGGGTTTCCGGAACTTTCCGTTCTTGTTTCTTTTTCTATATAATTTCATAACGCTCGTTTACACTTAACTTTTAATTATTAACGATCGTTAAATAAGCTCGATTTATATTTTAATAAATAAATATATTTATTAAAATTAATTAATCGTTTACGTATTGTGTGCAATCCCGTAATCCCGTAATCCCGAGTTCGATCGTATCTGTTAGAAATACGTTTTACGTATAAAGAAAGTGTCGGTCACTCCAACAATATAGTTATAGGCTCGTAGTAGTGTTTAAGTTACTTTTATTAAATAGCCCGACCCATGAGCATGTTCATGGGTCGGAGGCCCAAGTCCATTAAGGACTTGGGTATATAAGCCTCTTTCCACCATGGAAAGAGGTGTTGGTTGTTTCATTTCTCACTTTTATAACACATAGTTTCTTTCATTTCTCTCTCTAAGTTTCTATCTCTAGAAAAACATCAACCCTCTTGAAACATAAAGATTATCATTGTTCTACAATTGGTATCAAGAGCTATGGGATAAAATAAAGATTGGTTTTGTGTTGTTCATACTTTTCTAAGTGTTCATGTGTTTTTGATTGATTTTTCCAAAAGTTACAAATTTTTTTCGTGTTTTTTTTATTCCAAGTGATCTATATCTCTTCAAAATAGTTCTAGTAACGATTTGGTGATATTCGTTTGGTTAGAATCACGAATTCCAAGGTAAAAATCCATTCTTTCTTGTTGCTCTTAAGTCTCGGCTTATTTTTTGGGGTACGATCTGATTTTGTGATTGCATAAACCCTGGGGGTTTCAACTTGTGATCCATAGTCACGATCCTATACTACGATCTAAACTGTGATCACAAGTACGATCAAAGTTACGATCTGTGACCACGATCATCACTACGATCCAGGCTACGATCAAAGGGGTACGATAGCTTACTACGATCCAGGCTACGATAGCTCACTAAAATCCAAGCTACGATAGCTCACTACGATTGCTCAGTACGATCCAGAGTACGGCCAGTTTACGATTGCTTAAGTAAGATAGGTGAGTACGATCCAGGCTACGATCACTTGAGTAGGATAGGAGAGTACGATCAGGTTACAATTGCTTAAGTACGATAGGTGAGTACGATCCAGGCTACGATCACTTGAGTAGGATAGGAGAGTACGATCAGGACACAATTAGGGAGTACGATCAGGATACGATCTGGGAGTCCGATCTAGGAGTACGATCATCTATCATTTGCAACACTTAGAGGATTTTTCATCTTTGCATTTATTTGGAGACATTAACAAAAACACACAATCAAAAGATCATAATATCTTTATTTAAACAACATTAAAACACATAATCTTATTTCATTGCTCAATCATTTTTTATAATCTTTTTTTAAGGGATCATAAAATGAATTTACATTCATATATGCCAACCATGACTTCGCTTACCGATATCTCAATCATCTCGGGTACCGATACTCGCCCACCTTTGCTCATCAAAGATTTGTTTGAAGCATGGCAAGGTCGCATGAAAACGTACATCATGGGCAAACCCAATGGTCGACTTATGCTTCAATCAATTGAAAAAGGTCCATTAGATTGGGGAGAAGTTACCGTCAACAATGTGACGAGGAAAAGGTTGTATCATGAGTTGACTGATGCTAATAAAATCATTGTCGATGCAGATGAAAGGGCCGTTCATACAATTCTTCAAGCCCTTCCACCTGATATCTTTAGAATGGTAAGTGAACATAAAGTGGCAAAGGATCTTTGGGATCGATTAGCTGTTTTGTTACAAGGGACCTCTCTAACTAAGCAAGAACGAGAGTGTCAATTGTATGACTTGTTTGATAGGTTTACATACATTCCAGGGGAGACTTTTCACGATTACTACTGGCGTTTCACTACTTTGATGAATGACATGAACGTGTATAATCTAAGGATTGAACAGTTTCAACTAAACATAAAGTTCTTGAACGCGTTACCCAAGAATGGAGTCAGTATGTCACCGATGTTAAGATGATTCGAGATTTGCACAAGTAAAATTTAGATCAAGTCTATGCCTTCTTGCAACAACACGAGAAGCACGTGATCTAAAAACGCATCTCTCGGGGATCTTATCAAGAACCATTGGCATTAATGGCAAACCATCGTACATTGTCATACCACAACTCTCCGCTTGCTTTGGGACACCAATCTTCCTATCAATCATTGTATCAAACACCAAGCTTCCCACAGTACTCGATCTTGCCACAACCGCCTACATCTTATCACCAACAATACAGGCAACCAGCAACATCATCACAAGGAGATTCACATCCGTTACCTTATGCTTCACAACAGTATTCACCGTATCAACCTCCAACACAACTTGCTCAAATGTCTGCTTATCTCACTCAAACATTAAACAAACGAGGTTACAGAGGTCCAGCAACAACTAACAGTATGTTAAGGAACTCTTCTAACTCTTGACAACAGGATACAATTCAAGATGACAGAGTTATGGTGCAACCACTTCAGGGGAGACCCAATTCATCTACTGCTGGTACACGTTCATCTAACACTGCTGTTACAAGAGGTAATAGCACTGGCAAAATGAAGGTGATTATATGCTACAACTGCAAAGGGGAAGGGCACATGGCCCGAGAGTGTAAGCAGCCCAAGAGGAAAAGGGACAGCACATGGTTTCAGGAGAAGATCTCCTTGGTGAATGCTCAAACCCAAGGACGTGAGCTCGATGAAGAAGAGTTGGCATTTCTCGCAGATCCGGGAGTCGCGGACACTGACGGTCTCACAACAGCCATCACAAACAATGCCGCATATCAATGTGATGATTTGGATGCATACGAATCTGACTGTGATGATCTCAATACCGCCAAAGCAGCTCTCATGGCAAATCTTTCACTCTATGGAGCTGATACAATTTCTGAGGTACCAAATACTGCTACAAATACTAGCATTGTACCTTATCAATTTGAGCAAGTGTCTAAGTATTCGGAACAGCCTCCGGTGGTTAGTAACTCAATCGAGGAGACAAGCAATGATAGCAATATCAATGCAAGTCCCCATACTTTGAGTGAACCACAACCGGGAGCTATTACGACTACCAATTCGTCTGCTCAGCCTGATTTGGTTATGGTCTCAGCATCTTTGCTTAGCCAAATGAATAATGCGGTCCTTGAAACCCTCAGTGTTAATCAGACTTTATCTGCCGAGCTTGCTTTGCATAAGGAAAATGTTAAAACCTTGGAATTAACTCCAGTGTCCACTACCTTAACCAATCCTGAATTTGATAGGTTTAGACAAGTCCAAATGGATAATCTGCTAGAAGTTGAGAGTTTAAGAGCAAATCTTTCGAAAGAACTCAAAGAAAAAGAGTCAGTCGTTAATAATCTTCAAAAACTACAAAAGGATTTCGAAATTCTCGAGTCTAAAAGAGTTGAAACGGAAATTAAGGCGTTTGAGAGAGTTAAAAAGACTGAAATTTTGCTTTTAAAACAATATGCTGCTTCACATTTAGTACACTTGTTTCATTCTTCTTTTCAAGAGTTCAATCTATCGCGTCTAATAGACCTACCACCTAACCCGGGGTATGCAAAGCAAGCATTTCACCACAACCCACGACTTTATGATGCAACCAAGTTAGGCTTGGTATTAGATCCGATTGTGTTCTTGAATGAATCTGAGAGCTTGACACCATATGAAGAGAATCGATTAAAATTACTTCCTACATATCCTAAATATGACTATGCTCAAATGAATGCAACAAATGCTAAAATAGATCTTAGAACTCAATTTAATATGCAAAATAATACCTACTAGAGAATGCCTTAGTATAATTCCTACACTCGTTAACTCGGACGAACCGAAGGAAATTCCTAAGAATCTTCCACCGGTAAGTACGGTAAAGCTCAGCTTGGAAGAGATTGAGTGATACCTTACCGAGTTTAACAAGGTCATCTTGGAATGTACGACGTCAACGGCTCAAACCGCTGGAGAATGGGCTTTCGAACACATGAAAACGGTGTTTGAGAAAGAGATCGTTCCGTTTGTAAACCATATTAAAAAAGGAGTCTATGATCTAGCGGGAAATCTAAGTTTTGAAATTGGTGAAGCTCAAAAAGTTTTCTATGAAATGGATGATGCTTATGAACAACATATAATTGAAAAAGAAAAGATTTTATCCGAATATGACTGATTCTTAGAACATATAGTGTCTCTCGAAGTGATGCAAGTTATTACTCTTAAATATGCTCATGAGATTTCATCTACTGTGAATAAATGTGATGATGTGTATGATATGTCTGTGAATATTGTTGCGCCTGTGATTAATGTAGATAATCATTCTTGTCATGAATCTAACGCTGAATTTTTAGAGCTTCAAGATTCTTATAACACACTTTCAAAACGTTTTAATGAGCTTCAACAACATTGTATATCTCTTAAAATTGAAAATCTAAAAATGAAACTCTTTCAAAAACAAATGATTGTGAAAACTCTGTTGAGACAAGTGACAAGATGATTCAGGTAGTTCAGGCATTAGAGGAAGAAATTATGAGACTTAAGAGAGAATCAGTAGCAGAGAAATTGGAACTAGAGGCTGTAGAGATTAAGAACCATAGAAGATAGAATTACTTCTATTACAGGGGAGCTTGATAAAGTAAAGCAGGGTTTCTCAGATATTTATGGTTTATTAGAAGAACGCTTCGCTTTTAATGCGGCAGAGAAAAAGTCACTCGTTGACCAATTGAACCGTAAGTGCAAGGAAATCTCTGACTTAGACATTCAACTCATAGACAAAAACATGGTTTTGGCTGAATTAAAGGAGACACTTCAACTCAAAGGACAAGAAGTTGTTGATAATCCAGCCACCATCTCTGCCTCGACCTCTAGTGCTCCCAAACCCAACCCACGTGTGCTATATCGGGATCCAAAATTTAAGAATAGTCCAACTAAGTTTGCCACATACATGAAAAATGCCTTAGAACATGCTGATCTTGCTAGAGAGATCGTTGATGACATGCGTGAACTAGATCCCACAAGTCATCTTCTATATGAGCTTTTCTTATATGTGGATCGAGTTTAGGATTGTTTAGAAAACTTAGAGTACATTGGGCAACTGATATCTGTACCCCCGAAACAGCAAACCCCCACCATTGCCATTACTCCATTCAATAAGAATCCAGGATCTAAGCCTATTTTAAACACACCCATCAAGGCTACATCAAAATCTGTCACTAATGTTCCCATGACTTCTACAGGAGTAATTATGTCTACTAAGGCTAAAGGATCTCAAGACAAGAAAGATAGGATCAAGCCTTCCACTAGTAGGACTGCCAAGAAGAAAGTAGAAGTTCACCCTAGGAATGTTATTTCAGTTTCAAATAAAAAGAATCATGTATCTAAGACAAAAGGATCTGCTTCTGTGCAGAGGCCTAAGAAAAATATGAATTCGAATTTGCGGTGTTTGAATTGTAATGAATGCATGCTTTCTCACAGTCATAATTTATGCCTTGTTGATCCCGTGAATGAAATGTATGCAATTAGGAACAATCTTGAATGGATTCCAACAGGGAAGAAATTCACCCAAGTTGGTTGGAAATGGAAACCCACTGGTAGGATCTTCACTGCTAATGGAACTAAGTGCCCTTTAACTAGGATCACATCCACGGAAGTTAGGTCTCAGCGTCCTTTAAATAGGAACACTAGCACTAAGAAATGGAAAAAGCGCCCTTTAACTAGGCTTGCCTCCACTATTGTGCCTACCAGTGAAGAAGTACCTCAGGATCTTAGACAACTAGAATCTAAGCCGGCATTTAGGAAGCAAGTTTGGAAGCCTAAGAATTCTTCGATTAGCAAATCTAAGATAATTATATATGTACCTACTAACACAGAGGAACTACTAGATTCCGATACATCATCCTTGTCTGGTGATATTTTCAGGTGGTCCAAATCATCCTCTGGTACTTGGACTCTGGATGCTCAAAGCATATGACCGGAGATCGCTCGATGCTCAGAAATTTCGTCAGCAAGTTTCTAGGAACGGTTAAATTCGGCAACGACCATATTGCAAAGATCATGGGTTATGGTGAATACCAAATTGGGAATGTTACGATTTCAAGGGTTTATTATGTGGAGGGACTTGGTCACAATCTATTTTCAGTGGGACAATTTTGCGATTCAAACCTTGAGGTGGCTTTTTGACAACATACTTGCTTTATTCGCGATCTTGGAGGAAATGATTTGTTAAAGGGTTCTCGAGGGGATAATCTATACACACTGTCCATTCAAAACATGATGGCTGCCTCTTCTGTATGCCTTCTCTCCAAAGCATCCAAGACCAAGTCATGGTTGTGGCATCGCCGGTTATCACATCTTAACTTTGATGCTATAAACCATTTGGCTAAAAACGAACTTGTTCGTGGTCTTCCAAAACTTAAGTTCGACAAGGATCATTTATGTTCTGCGTGTTCTTTGGGGAAAAGCACCAAGAAATCATACAAACCTAAAGCTGAAGACACCAACCAAGAACCACTGTATCTTTTGCACATGGATCTTTGCGGGCCAATGCGTATGGCTAGTGTGAGTGGAAGAAAATACCTCCTCGTCATGGTGGATGATTTCTCCAGGTTTACATGGGTAAAGTTCTTAGCATCCAAGGATCAAGTACCAAACTATATCATTACGTTTCTTAAAATGATCCAAGTATGCCTTAATGCTACTGTTCGCCGCATTCGGACTGATAACGGTACTGAGTTCGTTAATCAAACTCTTCGAAATTATTATGAAAAGGTAGGTATTTCACATGAAACTTCTGTTGCCCGTACTCCACAACAAAACGGTGTCGTGGAAAGACATAACCGTACACTTATGGAAGCTGCTAGAACTTTGTTGATTTATGTGAATGCTCCTTTATTCTTATGGGCTGAAGCAGTGGCAACCGCATGTTATACCCAAAACCGCTCCATCATTCGTAAACGTCATGGTAAAACTCCATATGAGCTACTTCATGGACACAAACCCGATATTTCGTTTCTTCATGTGTTTGGTGCACTGTGTTATCCAAATACAAATAGTGAGAATTTGGGCAAACTTCAACCGAAGGCTGATATTGGAATTTTCATTGGTTACTCGCCTGCAAAGAAAGCTTACCGAATTTATAACCGACGTCTTGGCAAGATAGTAGAAACTTTGGATGCCGATTTTGATGAGCTGACAGCGATGGCTTCTGAGCAACACTGCTCTGAACCCGCATTACATGAGATGGGAACCGGTACAATCTCCGGATTAACTCCCAACAATCCTACTTCTCCATCATTTATACCACCTACAAGGTCCGAGTGGGATGAGTTATTTCAACCTATGTTTGATGAATTCTTTGATCCACCTAGTAATGATTCTCTAACACCTGCAGCAGTAGCTCCGTTTCCCGAAGTTGTTGCTCAAGATAATGGAAATCAGTCCGAGACATCTACTATTACTCTTGAACCAGATGTCCCTTCCCCCACCAATTCACAAACTACACCTGAATCATCACCCCCACTCGTTCATAATGATGTTGAAGAGGATCCCTATGATCACGATTTGGAAATTGCTCATTTACAAGAGCTTCCGTTCTTTGGTTCACAAATACCCGAAAACCCTAACGGTGCGTCTACCTCAGAGGAAGCTCCTGCCATCGTTCACTCCCGACCACCACGGATTGAAACTCACAACACAAAATGGACAACGGATCACCCAATCCTTAATATTATTGGTGACATCGATCGACCAGTCTTAACACGCCACCAACTCTAAGAACATGCATTATATTGCTATTTTGATGCATTTCTTTCTGACACTGAACCTAAAAACTGGCAACAAGCCATGACCAAATCATCTTGGATTGAAGCCATGTAAGAGGAACTTAATGAATTTCAACGTCTTGAAGTGTGGGAATTAGTTCCTTTACCCAACAACGTTGAAATCCTTACATTGTTGTGGGTATATAAGATTAAACTCAATAAGTTAGGTGGAGTGCTAAAGAACAAAGCTAGATTGGTTGCTAGAGGTTACAAACAAGCTTCGGGTATTGACTTTGAAGAATCCTTTGCTCATGTGACACGATTGGAGGCAATTAGACTATTCCTTGCTTATGCTGCTCATATGAACATGATCGTCTACCAAATGGATGTTAAGACGGCATTTCTCAAATGGTAAATTAAGGGAAGATGTCTACGTAAGCCAGCCGAATGGATTCGTCAACTTAGAGTATCCTAATCACGTGTACAAGCTCAAGAAGGCTCTTTATGGGTTGAAACAAGCTCCACGCGCGTGGTACGATCTCCTATCGTCGTATCTCATCTCGAAAGGCTTCTCCAAAGGCAAAGTGGACCCAACATTATTTATTCTCAAGGAGGACAACGACGTGATACTGGTACAAATTTATGTTGATGATATAATATTTGCTGCTACTAATCAACGACTGTCTGGCCATTTTGAGTAAATTATGTCCACACGTTTTAAGATGTCGATGATGGGAAAATTTTCATTTTTCTTAGGGTTGCAAATTTCTCAGAATCCCAGAGGCATCTTCATAAATCAATCAAAATTTGCTCTTGAATCATTAAAGAAGTATCATTTTGAAAACTGTGACCCCGTGGATACTCCAATGGTGGAGAGATCCAAGTTAGATGAAGATAAGGAAGGGATAGCTGTCGATCCTAAACTTTACCGTGGAATGATCGGCACCCTTCTCTATCTGACTGCTAGCAGGCCTGATTTGCAATTTGCTATATGCATGTGTGCCCGGTATCAGGCTCGGCCTACCGAAAAGCACTTACATGTTGTGAAAAGGATCTTTCAGTATCTTAAAGGAACAGTTAATTGTGGTCTGTGGTATCCGAAGGATTCTTCTATTGCACTAATTTCATATGCAGATGCGGATTATGCTGGGTGTCAAGATACTAGACGTAGCACTTCTGGCAGTGTGCAACTTCTTGGGGATAGACTTATTAGTTGGGCATCTAAAAGGCAGAAAAGCACTGCGATATCAAGTACAGAGGCTGAATACATTGCTATGTCCGGTTGTTGTGCTCAAGTTCTTTGGATGAGATCACAATTAACTGACTACGGTCTTGGATTCAACAAAATCCCGATGTAATGTGATAACAAAAGTGCAATTGATCTGTGTTGCAACTATGTTCAACATTCCCGGACGAAGCACATTGACATACGCTACCACTTCATCAAAGACCAAGTGGAAAATGGAATGATCGAACTGTACTTCGTCAACACTGAGTATCAGCTGACAGATATATTCACAAAGGCCTTAGATCGAGGACGTATCGAGTTTTTGATCAAAAAGCTAGGCATGAAATCATTCTCCCCAGCGACACTTAAGAAGTTGGCAGAAGAATCTGAAGAATAGTGATGGTAAACTATTCTAGAGTATCCTTTGATCGTGATCTTGTATATTATCGTATATATATTTAAACCACCAAAAGAAAAATACAAAAATATAAAACATAGAAAAACCATAAAAAATATAAAACATACAAAATCTATAAAAAAAATATAAAATCAAGAAAATCCAAAAATACTTTTTATTTTCAAATCGGCATGTCTTTTAGTACGGTAAGATTTAGGGCCTTAGAAATGTCGATTAAAATTGACACAGCGCCATAAATAGAGTCCGTATAAAAGTTGTACATGTTTTTAAAACATGACCATTATGGCTTGTAGTTATTTTAGACTGCAACCCGCTTTTTGCATTAAAGTCACGTATTTCTTATGAAAACGTTGGCTCACAACGGGAATTAATTTTCTCGGACAAGGTTTACTTTAAAACCTTGTAAGGGATCAAGTTTACTTTATAACTTGGTCTAACACAAATTAGTGTACGTATCAGTGCACTTATTTTGTAAAAATAAGAGAAATCTTATTGCCACCAGAATCGTTCCAACAAATGTAACAACCCCAATTTCACAAGGCAGCGGAATATCAACATTGGGCGTTACTTCATAGCACATCACACACAGTCATAGAAAACAACCTCAAAAGAGACGTTTTATAAAATAAACCATTCGATAATTTTATTAAATCAGAGTTAACTAAAAAAAGAGGTGCCACCAATTTATACAAACCTTAAGAAATAACAAAGATTTGTCAAATGTATCGAATGGAAATTGTTTGTTTTGCCTTTACTTTATCCTGCGCGGCTCCATGCTCCAGCTGCTCTTAAACCTACACACCTGAGAATACATGCTAACATGTCAACACAACGGTTGAGTGAATTCATGTTGGGGTTTACTTCGTTCCAACAGGGTGAAGATAATCAATAGCCTAACTACGTACCAATGAATGGTTACCGGATATCTCTTGGAGTCGTGTAATCACTTTCCAAAGAAGATTATTCGACCCTATGCCTGGGTTAACACGAATACCTCCTTAGGATAAAACCAAGAGTTAGTTCTTGTTTTAGGCACAAATCAAGAACTCTATGCGTTTCTGTGTTTCTTGTTTCTGTCTTTTATCATCATGCAAAATATGATCACTATTTATAGTGATCCTATTCCTTTAAGGAATGTAACTCCTAGTCAAAGGTATTAAGAGCATTAATCGGCCTATTAATCTCATAATAACCTTCATAAAACATAGTGGTTACATGACCATAAACCTGGTCATCAAGTCAATATTTAACCCTCATTAACTGGTCAAAGAGGTTACAAAGACTTTGTGCATCACCAGGAGCAACGTCCTAACCAGGAGTAGCTTCCTGACCAGGAGCAGCTTCCTGACCAGGAGCAACTTCCTGACCAGGAGCAGCATCCTACTGATATCACAACCACTATATTGAGTCTAGGGAGGTAAGGGACTTAATGGGTGTACACTTCGTACCTCCAAACCCACTTACAAGTATTACCCGTTCCCACAATTGCACTAAATTTCCAACAATCCTCCCCAATTTAGTACAATTCCTTTTTGCATGAAAATCAACTTTAGCAAAACCAGTGCATAAATGAAAATGTCCTGAGGATTGAATTTCCATCTTAGTACATCACTCCAAATATTCGAGAATCAGGGTGTTCTAAGAACTGAACCCTTCAACTACTTTGAACACCTGAAGATAACATACACCCAAGTTTTCAAACACTTAAAACGCTCCTGACACCATACAAGCCATGTGTCCATATCCAATTCATAAATGTTGTAAGAGCTGAAGTCCATGCTCCTTGAGGCGACGAAACCTCAACATTTACATAGGTGGTTCCTCTTTAGTTCATGCTCCTGCTTAAGCACTTTTTCAAAGAAATTAACCATTAAGAAGTTTATAACTTCATCCTCCTTTCAGCAGGTACAAGCACATCCTTGGGATGATATACATGTGCTTCAGTCCCCTGAATGTTCAGCTTTCCACATTGAACTCAGCTCCCAAGTTTCCTCAGGAGGGAGTTGGGTGTCCTAGCATTCAGTGACTAGAGTGGACTTTTAAACCCATCCCTTTACCAGACTTTATAACCAAGTCTCTAGCCAATCCCTTCGTCAAGTGATCAGCTAAGTTTTGTTGAGACCTCACAAACTCTATTGAAATCACCCCATTCGTGATCAACTCATGAATCATGCTATGTCTAACACCTAGGTGTCTAGACTTGCCATTGTACATCTGGCTATATGCCTTAGCCAATGTAGCTGCACTATCACAACGGATAGAAATGGGTGCCATAGGTTTGACCCACAATGGAATCTCAAGAAGCAAGTTTCTCAACCATTCAGCCTCTTTACCAGCAGCTGCTAGAGCCACAAATTCAGATTCCATTGTTGAACTAGTAATGCAAGTTTGCTTCTTGGATGCCCAAGAAATTGCACCACCACCAAGAAGGAATACCCAGCCACTTGTGGATGAATTATCCTCAGTATTGCTGATCCAACTTGCATCAGTGTAACCTTCCAACACTGAAGGATATCCAGTATAAGACAAACAATAATCTATTGTTCCTTTCAAATACTTCAGTACCCTCTGAATTGCTTGCCAATGCTGAGTACCAGGATTACTAGTATACCTACTCAGTTTACCCACAGCAAATGCAATGTCAGGCCTAGTACTAGTTATGGCATACATCAAGCAACCAATAACCCTAGAATACTCAAGCTGGGAGACAGCCTGACCATTGTTAGGCATTAGTTTCTCACTTGTATCCATAGGTGTACTTACTGGAGTACAATCAAAGTGATTGAATTTATTCAGCACCTTCTCAATGTAATGAGACTGAGAAATTACAATACCATCACTTTCATGTTTAATCCTTATGCCAAGGATAACATCAGCCTCCCCCATGTCTTTCATGGAGAACTTTGACGACAAAAAATCCTTTGTCTGATCAACCTTAGCTTGGTCAGTACCAAAGATTAACATGTCATCAACATATAGGCAAATGATGACTCCTTTACCAGATTCATCAAATTTGCTATATACACATTTGTCAGCTTGGTTAAGTGAATAACCATTAGACAAAACCACTTCATCAAATTTCTGGTGCCATTGCTTAGGTGCCTGCTTCAGTCCATATAAGGACTTAATCAGTTTACACACCTTTCCTTCATGACCAGGCATGATGAAGCCCTGAGGTTGGTTCATATAAACCTCCTCATCCAAGTCACCATTCAAGAATGCTGTCTTCACATCCATCTGATGAATAATCAGATTGTGAATACTTGCTAGAGCAATCAACATTCTTA
The DNA here is from genome assembly GCA_025667525.1 of Glebionis coronaria. Taxonomy (NCBI): domain Eukaryota; kingdom Viridiplantae; phylum Streptophyta; class Magnoliopsida; order Asterales; family Asteraceae; genus Glebionis; species Glebionis coronaria. The sequence continues at coordinate 62,448,527 of CM046875.1, forward strand.
TGGTACTGATACGTGCTACTGGAGCATAAGTATCAAAATAGTCTATCCCTGACTTTTGTTTAAAGCCTTGAATGACTAGCCTTGCCTTGAACTTTTCAACAGTTCCATCTACCTTCATTTTCCTTTTGAAAATCCACTTGTTACCAAGTGGATTACAACCTGGAGGTAGATCAACCAACACCCAAGTGTTGTTTCCCATGATGGAATCCATCTCATCATTGATTGCTTCTTTCCAGAAAGCAACATCCTGGGACTTCATTGCTTCATCAAATGTTTTGGGATCATCCTCAACATTAAAGCAATAGTAGAATTGGTCAGAGACCTCATCTCTTGTACCTTCAACTAAGTATAGTTGAAACTCAGGCCCAAAATTCCTTGGAGTCCTATGCCTTGTGCTTCTTCTAAGCTCAGGCTCAGGTTGCTGAACCACAACCTCATCAGTGACCCTTTCAGGTTCCACTGAAACACCAGTGTCCTCAGCTCCTATAGGAGTCCTAAGGCTTGGTTTAGGGACTGATGAGAACCTAGTCTCATCAAAGTTAGCATCCCTTGATTCAATGATTGAGTTTATTGAAACTGAATCATTAGGTTCAATAACATAGAACCTATAAGCCTTGGAATGCTCAGCATATCCAACAAAGATGCATTCAATGCCTCTTCCACCCAAGGTTTTCACCTTTGGATCAGGGAGTCTTACAACAGCCCTACAACCCCAAACTTTGAGATAGTTCAAGTTTGGTTTCCTTTTAGTCCAGAGTTCATAAGGGGTAAGTCTGTTCCTTTTGTTGGGAACCCTATTTAATAAATAGCAAGTTGTTAACATAGCTTCTCCCCAAAACCCTTGACTCAGTCCTGAGTAGGACAACATGGAGTTAACCATCTCTTTTAGTACTCTATTTTTTCTTTCTGATATACCATTTTGTTGTGGAGTATAGGGGGCAGTTGTTTCATGGATTATTCCAACAGACTGAAAATACTGAGTATTCATGTACTCACCTCCCCTATCAGTCCTAAATCTTTTGATTTGGACTCCTTGTTGTAATTCAACTTCAGTTTTAAATACTTTAAATTTATCTAATGCTTCATCCTTAGTATGTAACAAATAAACATAGCAAAACCTAGAAGCATCATCAATAAATGTTACCAAGTATTTATTATTCCCTAATGAGGGAGTAGCATGCAAATCACATAGGTCACTATGGATTAGCTCCAAAACTGTAGTTACACGTTTTACATCCTGAAATGGTTTCTTAGTAATTTTATTCAGCATACAAGTCTGACACTTATCAGTGTCCATGTCAAAAGCTGGAATTAACCCATCCTTAGACATATCTTGCATCCTCTTATAGTAGACATGGCCTAGTCTAGCATGCCATAGTGATGAATCATTCAGTTTAGTGGTAGTCATCAGGACAGAATCAACATTTATACTAGAATCAATATTAAGCCTGAACATTTGATGACTCAAATAGCCAAAACCAATAAACACACCATGTTTTGATAAAACAAATTTATTAGATTCAATCACTTGTTTATAACCACAATTATTCAACACACTACTAGAAACCAAGTTCTTCCTAATATTAGGAACATGCAAAACATTAAAAAAAGAAACAATCTTTCCAGAACTAAATTTAAGATCTAACACAACCACGTCCATGCACTAGGGCTGTTGACTCATTTCCCATGTGAAGAATAGATCCATCATTCATTGACTCATAAGTCTTGAACCAACATCTATCTTTACACACATGTACTGTTGCTCCAGAGTCAACCCACCACGCAACATCATCATCCTGCACAAAGTAAGCTTCAGATACATATGTAACATAATAAATCTGGAGAGATTCATTAAACATATTCTGACCTTTTGTGCCTGATTCATTAGCTTGGTTGCCAATGCTAACACCTTTGCAATCCCTTTTGAAGTGTCCAGGTTTCCCACACTTCCAACAAGCCACTGATGACTTCTTGTTAGGATTAGCCTTGGTGTTATCATGATGCTTACGTTTGCCCTTGTTGTCATTGTACCTGGTGGAGTTGTTATGCTCCACCATATTGACAACAGATGAACCAGCAACATTGTTGCTCTTTGGCTTATCACTTTCATGCACCCTGAGGGATTCCTCAATGCGCAAATGACTGCCCAACTCAACAAGAGTTAACTCCTCCTTCTTATGTTTCAAGGTATGCTTGAAATCTTTCCAAGAAGGAGGTAGTTTGTCAATGACACACGAGACCTGAATGGTCTCATCCATGTTCATTTTATGTTGTGTAAATCTGCCAAGTATTCCAAGAAGTTCATTGTATTGTTCCATGACTGGTCTTGAATCAGTCATTTTGTAATTTGTGAAATCACTCACAAGGAACTTCTTACTTGATGCATCCTCAGCCATATATTTGGCTTCCAAGGAATCCCATAGTTCTTTAGCAGATTCAACATTTTGGTAAATATCAAATAAAGAATCAGACATACCATTGAGAATTATGTCGCGACACACATAATCATCATTCTCCCATTTGCTCCTGTTCCTCAGTTCCTCCAAAGTAGCATCATCACCACCATCAGGAATAGGAGTAGTCAACACGTACACCACGTTCATGGTAGAAAGAAGAAAGTGCATCTTCTTTTGCCATCTCCTAAAATCAACCCCTTCAAACTTGTCCAGTTTGGAGAAGTTAGCCACCATATGCTTCATTGTCGTCGCCATTGATTATCACAAAATAATCTTCTTTGATTGTTGGGGTTTACTTCGTTCCAACAGGGTGAAGATAATCAATAGCCTAACTACGTACCAATGAATGGTTACCGGATATCTCTTGGAGTCGTGTAATCACTTTCCAAAGAAGATTATTCGACCCTATGCCTGGGTTAACACGAATACCTCCTTGGGATAAAACCAAGAGTTAGTTCTTGTTTTAGGCACAAATCAAGAACTCTATGCGTTTCTGTGTTTCTTGTTTCTGTCTTTTATCATCATGCAAAATATGATCACTATTTATAGTGATCATATTCCTTTAAGGAATGTAACTCCTAGTCAAAGGTATTAAGAGCATTAATCGGCCTATTAATCTCATAATAACCTTCATAAAACATAGTGGTTACATGACCATAAACCTGGTCATCAAGTCAATATTCAACCCTCATTAACTGGTCAAAGAGGTTACAAAGACTTTGTGCATCACCAGGAGCAACGTCCTAACCAGGAGCAGCTTCCTGACCAGGAGCAGCTTCCTGACCAGGAGCAACTTCCTGACCAGGAGCAACTTCCTGACCAGGAGCAGCATCCTACTGATATCACAACCACTATATTGAGTCCAGGGAGGTAAGGGACTTAATGGGTGTACACTCCGTACCTCCAAACCCACTTACAAGTATTACCCGTTCCCACAATTGCACTAAATTTCCAACAATTCATAGGTTTTTAATAAACAATAATGGGTTTTAAATAAACCATAAAGCTTTTAAACACAAGAATATCATCCATTATCAATATTGTAACACATAAAATACTCAAAGTCCGCGCTATTCTACTAAGCCATGACACCAAAGCCTTAAGTATAATAATGCCCTAGTCAGGTATTTTGCCGAATACCCCCTTACTTCTAATACAACACACCTGGCTGAGCCTCCAACCCACAGGTGCGACCTGCCCAGGTGGGGGCCATCCCCGATGGATCCATCTGTCTGTACCAGCGCCTACCCATCATAGGTAGTTAACGGTTCATGGGTTTATAGGGACTTTCCAAATTTTGGCAATACAGCACTTAGCAAATAGCGGTTCACAATCAATACAATCAACGCTTGTGTTCATCTTTCAAAAGCATTTAATCAACCAACTTACATTCATTACCACAACTTGTATTCGTTCAAAGCACATAGTCAAACATCGCATGTTTATTCATAAACATGTATTTTCAAAGGATATATATATAATCTCATATGATTATTTAGCAAGAGCATGTATTCCCCCTCGCGGGCTTATAAAAACATATAAAGCAGTAAAAGCGAGGCTATGAACTCACCTGATATAGCTATCACACATTTACCAAGGAACAAATATCCAATAGTCGATACAAGACTTCACGGGATATCATTCGCTCATTGCTCGAGAACGAGATGCCCAACAGTCGTCATATGACCGAACGAGACAAGGATGAAGATCATATGTAGAATATAAAATCATGAATCCAACTTCCAAGCATCCAATATGCTTATATAACCGAACATCATTACGTGGAATAAATTCATTAAACTCAGCCCCTAACTTGATCAAACTGATCCTTATTCAAGTTTTGGTCACCTATGCAAGACATCTTTATAATTAAGCCCCGATGACCTCAAAGTAATATAGATGTTGCTTGATTGAAGGAAGAAATAACTAAAAATCATAGTAGCAATCTAAGATATTTATTTTAAAGTATTTAGTTAAAGTTTAAAATAGAAATGGTGATTTATTGGAGATATGCGACGGCAACCTATGAGCAAGAAAAAGAGATTGTGTTTTATATATTATTTAGAAATGAGGAGTGCACCTAAGTGTTACCAAAATGATACACGTGTTGTATCTATAAAGAAAAAGTATAGATGCTTAAGGTGACGTGGGAATACAAGGAGATGGATAAGTTTTATATTAAGCTTTGTCCCGCAATTTACAAAGCGGGTATTATCGAACTTCGATATTTTAAGAGTTACGCGATTTGGAAGATACACGTAAAATACGAAAAATAAACGCTCAGTATGATATAACAACGTCGACATTTGGAGAACACTTATATTTAGATAAATAAATGAGGGATTATGATTTAAAATACGTTAACACGTTATATAAACGAACGACGACTATAGGTTTAATGTAAATTAAAAAAAATGCTCGTAAATAAGAATAAAATAAAATGACGACAATAGAAAATAATTATATGTCATAAAAAAAATATTTACGGTCAATGACGGGCATAGACTTTGTTGATAAATAATAAATGACAAGTATTTGATACGTTAAAGTCCTAACCTTGCCGGTTACTCAAGAATTTAATATTATTTGTATTTTAAAAAAAATAATAAAATAAAATAAAATAAAATAAAATGAACATGATAAATAAAAGTCGGGTAATAAATATAAGTCCAAAATTGCGAATTATTACATTCTCCAACCCATAAAAGAAAATTCGTCCCGAATTTTAGTTTTCGTTACTTGCGGACGGTTTGATTACGACGATGTGAGAATATTTAAATTCAACTCAATGACTGTGTCGAGGTTTTACCTTGATCACAAGGGGTCATATGGTTTACACTCCTGCTATATGGTTAAGGTGTTCTTGAAATAAATGAATTGTGGTTATATAAATTGACAAGGAGTTATGGGATGTGTATAATAGACGATCTAGCAAAACAAGTCAGAGTTCACAATTAGTGTTAGATTAAGAGTATGTTTGGATAATTTGAAACGTTTTCGAAGAGTTCGATTAAAATAATTAGGTAAGGTTGTATGCGGATATGATATTGACAATAGTCATTGCAGGAGGAGTGTATAATGTTCATGAGGAACTTAGAGTAAATGTCGTAAGGATTTTTAAAGAAAATGATAAATATACTTTTTGATGATAAGAAACTCGGAATGGAGAATTAGGAAGATGTCAATCCCTAAGAACGGTTGGTGGTTCACCATGGTCAGCCAATAAAGTTTGCGGCGGGCGATGCAAAATTGACAAAGAAAGCTTATATAACAAATTTTCGAATCGAAGAAGGTTCTAAATTGTTACTAATATAGTTGCTTTGACACCAGGCATATTTTATCCCATCATATGATCAAATTTCTTAATTTTCTAAAAAGTGACCAACAAGAGTGATCTCTAAGTATTTAGTTTCATCAGAAGTAATATCAATTCACTCGTTGATTATCTATAGAATCTTAGCCATTAAGTTTTCTTCCTTAATGGCCTTAACTTTAGAGTCAATATTTTATGCAGAAAATATTTAATTCATCGTCTGAATCTCGTACACGTAACAACATAATCCTTTCCCCTTTTTTTTCCAAAAGTGTCAACTAACACATAGTTATTTTCGAGTTGATAATATTTATTATTATTTTTATTTTTTTTTCCAATCATCAAAATATTCGATCCACTAACGATGTAACATAATAAAAATAATGGATGTACTTAATAGCTTCCGCTTCAGTGCTCGGGCGATGCATCGACCTTTTTTTTTCTTTTATTTATACATTTTATATAAGGGTTTCATCATCGAGAAAAACCTTCGATGAACATTTAATAATAATAAACAAAATTTCAAAATCTTTTCACTTGGGATAAGTTGTTGATGGTAATCTTATCGTCGATCAATATTCGACTCAAATCTTGGTGTTGATTAACCAAGTAGTACATTCTCGAAAGGGCAATGTTTCTTAACGGTGTCCCTTATCAAGCTTTCGAAAAAATTTGGTTCATATAGACAAATCAAATGTCAGGATAATTATAAATAGTCGCTAGTACAAGGACAATAATCAGTAAAGATTATAAGGAGTACAGAAATGAATTATGCATAACAACGAAACACGAGTCAAAGAAATATATCCGTATACAAAAATAATCATAGGCTATGTCGGATACACTTGAGCCCACTCATTTAAAATTCGTTATTTACATCCAAAGGCGTCCCAATCCATGTAAATAACGAAGTAGAAATTTATGGTTCGGGAATTTATAACTTTCTTGCTCAAATGAAAAGGCGTCCCAATTCATTTCAACAAGACAATTATAAATCATCCTACTCAGACATTACCGTCTCAAAACACAATATTATAATCAAATACATATTGTGTCAAGTAAAAGGTGTCAACATGCCTATTTATAATTTCCGTATTCAAACGTCCCATTCCATCTGAATAAAGAAACCATAAACAATCTAAGGTCCAGTTGTTTAAAACTTTCTTATTCAAATGTCCCAATCCATTTCAATAAGAGAACCTTAAACGACACATAGTTGGACTATTTAAAATCTCTATATTTAAATGTCCCATTCCATTTAAATATAAGGTATTAAATTGCTCAACTAATGACTACTATGAGCATATCTTTGTTGTACCCAAATTATATATAGTTTATTTGGGTATATATATTATTTAGGTCCAACATTGGCATCCTCATTTTCGCTAATAAAACATAATCAAACACAATTAAATTAAACGTTATATTACGTAGAAGATGTCTCCTTAAAGAAATGATTCGTAAAAATCATAGGGACTAACGGAATTACGAATAACATAATAATCAATTACGTTTCGAAAGTAGATGTCCTAAAATGGCACATCACGATGCGATAACAACTATCGAGTTCAAATTAGTCGATATGCGATAGATTACGAAACAATATATATGTACCCAAAGTATCAAATGAGTCTCATACTCATATACGGATAATAAATTAATAATCGAGAAAAGTGATTGGCGGCGAGGCCAAACATTCTATAAAACCGTATCATAAAATGTACGATAATCACGCCAGGACCATTACTTCATGCAATGCCCTTAAATACCATAGTATATACATTCATATACATACAACCATTTCTACATACACACGGGATCACATTATCACAACCAAGCATTGGTTTCTAGGAGCCATGAGCGCGCGGATACTTTGTAAGGCAACAAAACAATTTTACGAAAGAGCAGTTATAGTCTAGGTTTTAAAAATGACCTAGTTTGCTATAACTAGTGCTCTGATACCAATCTGTAACAACCCCAATTTCACAAGGCAGCGGAATATCAACATTGGGCGTTACATCATAGCACATCACACACAGTCATAGAAAACGACCTCAAAAGAGACGTTTTATAAAATAAACCATTCGATAATTTTATTAAATCAGAGTTAACTAAAAAAAGAGGTCCCACCAATTTATACAAACCTTAAGAAATAACAAAGATTTGTCAAATGTATCGAATGGAAATTGTTTGTTTTGCCTTTACTTTATCCTGCGCGGCTCCGTGCTCCAGCTGCTCTTAAACCTACACACCTGAGAATACATGCTAACATGTCAACACAACGGTTGAGTGAATTCATAGGTTTTTAATAAACAATAATGGGTTTTAAATAAACCATAAAGCTTTTAAACACAAGAATATCATCAATTGTCAATATTGTAACACATACAATACTCAAAGTTCGCGCTATTCTACTAAACCATGACACCGAAGCCTTAAGTATAATAATGCCCTAGTCAGGTATTTTGCCGAATACCCCCTTACTTCTAATACAACACACCTGGCTGAGCCTCCAACCCACAGGTGCGACCTGCCCAGGTGGGGGCCATCCCCGATGGATCCATCTGTCTGTACCAGCGCCTACCCATCATAGGTAGTTAACGGTTCATGGGTTTATAGGGACTTTCCAAATTTTGGCAATACAGCACTTAGCAAATAGCGGTTCACAATCAATACAATCAACGCTTGTGTTCATCTTTCAAAAGCATTTAATCAACCAACTTACATTCATTACCACAACTTGTATTCGTTCAAAGCACATAGTCAAACATCGCATGTTTATTCATAAACATGTATTTTCAAAGGATATATATATAATCTCATATGATTATTTAGCAAGAGCATGTATTCCCCCTCGCGGGCTTATAAAAACATATAAAGCAGTAAAAGCGAGGCTATGAACTCACCTGATATAGCTATCACACATTTACCAAGGAACAAATATCCAATAGTCGATACAAGACTTTACGAGATATCAGTCGCTCATTGCTCGAGAACGAGATGCCCAACAGTCGTCATATGACCGAACGAGACAAGGATGAAGATCATATGTAGAATATAAAATCATGAATCCAACTTCCAAGCATCCAATATGCTTATATAACCGAACATCATTACGTGGAATAAATTCATTAAACTCGGCCCCTAACTTGATCAAACTGATCCTTATTCAAGTTTTGGTCACCTATGCAAGACATCTTTATAATTAAGCCCCGATGACCTCAAAGTAATATAGATGTTGCTTGATTGAAGGAAGAAATAACTAAAAATCATAGTAGCAATCTACGATATTTATTTTAAAGTATTTAGCTAAAGTTTAAAATAGAAATGGTGATTTATTGGAGATATGGGACGGAAACCTATGAGCAAGAAAAAGAGATTGTGTTTTATATATTATTTAGAAATGAGGAGTGCACCTAAGTGTTACCAAAATGATACACGTGTTGTATCTATAAAGAAAAAGTATAGATGCTTAAGGTGACGTGGGAATACAAGGAGATGGATAAGTTTTATATTAAGCTTTGTCCCGCAATTTACAAAGCGGGTATTATCGAACTTCGATATTTTAAGAGTTACGCGATTTGGAAGATACACGTAAAATACGAAAAATAAACGCTCAGTATGATATAACAACGTCGACATTTGGAGAACACTTATATTTAGATAAATAAATGAGGGATTATGATTTAAAATACGTTAACACGTTATATAAACGAACGACGACTATAGGTTTAATGTAAATTAAAAAAAATGCTCGTAAATAAGAATAAAATAAAATGACGACAATAGAAAATAATTCTATGTCATAAAAAAAATATTTACGGTCAATGACGGGCATAGACTTTGTCGATAAATAATAAATGACAAGTATTTGATACGTTAAAGTCCTAACCTTGCCGGTTACTCAAGAATTTAATATTATTTGTATTTTAAAAAAAATAATAAAATAAAATAAAATAAAATAAAATGAACATGATAAATAAAAGTCGGGTAATAAATATAAGTCCAAAATTACGAATTATTACAACAAATCACTAAACCGGAAAAAGTCTTCATGGATATTTGTTCTTTTAAAAACAATGACTACAACTCTTTAAATAGAAAACATGTATATGTTTAAGGGGGAGCAAATATTATATTGCTTTTGGAATTAAGATTCATCTTCAAAAAGGGTTTTCAGAAAATATAAACCAACCATTCTCATCATTATATGATTTGTGTACTTTTTGTGGTTTGAGGTATAACTTGTTTGCAATTAAGCATTAGGAATTTGTTTTCGTGGTTGTTTTCAAAGTTAAGACGTTACGGGTTTAGGTGTTGGTTAGTTCATGTGTCTTTTACATGTGTTTATCCTATATCTTAATCCTTGGGGGTAAACAATTGAACATTTGCAACAAAGGGGGACCAAGTTGCAATTTCTTGCAACCTGGTTTGACCAAAGTCAAAATATATCCCCCCTCCTTTTCGTCTCTTTTCATAACTGTTAAACACACAAATAAACACTCCAAACCGCCATTGTTAGAGCTTCATACATCCATCTATTTGTGCTTATCGCCTGTCTGTACTAGGTATAATTATTTCTATCAGTGTTTATTATTTTAGATGATCATATCATAATCCTTTCATAAACTCAAACATGTATCCATCGAATCTGAACAACTTAGGGTTCCTAGATTCTTGTTGAAACTGAGTTTTATGTGGTGGGATTCGTTCATCTTGCCTAGATTAACATTGGTTTTCCCCAGTTTGGACTATAACAGCTTCTAGGTCCCGTAATCGAACTCTTAAGCTTTGCCTAGGTTCTATCGCCATGAATACGATCCATGACTACGATGGCTTCTCATCGCATTGATTGCGATAGCATACTGCGATGAACTCGCTGCGATGGCACATTACGATAGGCTCGTTGTGATGAGTCCATTGCGATGGCTCATTGCGATGGGTCCGTTGCGATGGGTCCGTTGCGATGGGTCCGTTGCGATGGGTCCGTTGCGATGGGTCCATTGCGATGGGTCCATTGCGATGGGTCCGTTGTGATGGGTTCGTTGCGATGGGTCCGTTGCGATGGGTCTGTTGTGATGGACTTGTTGCGATGGCCTCGCTACGATGGACTTGTTGCGATGGACTTGCTACGATGGACTCGCTGCGATGGGATCAATACGATGGGATCAATACGATGGGTTGAATGCGATGGGTTGAATGCGATGCATAGTTACGATGGACAGCAAATTTGCAAGTTTGGTTAGATTTGGTAAGCACTACTATGGACTTAGTTTTACAATGCCTTTGCCTTGAATGTCTTTTAGATTGCGATAAGGGTTACATTGTAACATTTGTTAGGCTTGTAATAGACTTTAAGAATTGTGCACATGCCAAAGACTATCTAATGAATTCGGCCTATCACTCCCACTTTATTAGGCTTTTAGTAAATTAGGGCCATTAAAACGAAACCAAGTTATATTGAAATTAAATAATTTTATCTCATAAGAATACTTGAAAGGTTTCTTATTACAAAAGTTCATCTTATTTAATAAGTTGACAATTCTGTAAACAAAAGAGATACAAATTACTTATTCAATGTCTTGTGTTTTGTATCCAGACCATGGAAGACAAAGTTTCATCATTGTCTAACCCTGTGTTCAAGCCTACTAAAATCTGGGTTGAGGATACTTCAAAAATTACTGAAGTAGTGGTTGAAACTAAACCAAAGCCTACTAAAGTTGTGGTTGAAACTAAACCAAAGCCTACTAAGGTTGTGGTTGAAACTAAACCTAGACCTACTGAGGTTCTGGTTATGACAACCAAGAAATCCAAATACTCAAAGAACTAATGCTAGGTCGTTATCTCCTTAGAATAAAATTGTCTGTGGCATATCTTTCTATTCTAGGTGTGATTCTGAAAGAATGAACTTAGTCCATATGAACTATGCTTGTATTTTGTTACTCAATCATATGTGGTGACATTTGTTGTGATTTATTTCTAATGCTTAGGATTTAAATAGTTTATGAGATATATATGTGTATATATCAAGTGTGCTTGTGTTGATCTAAAATCAGGAAAATGTCGATAACCGAAGAAGAACAAAAACGACTAGATCTGATCATTGTTCCACTTAATGCTAGAATGCAACATGCACCAAACAATTTTCGTCTGAAAGATGATTTCGATCCTTCTTTAGCGGCATTCAAAATTGCAACGGATATCCTAGATTGTTCACCAATAAAGGATGCATTACGTGTCACTGCATCGATTCCTGAAGTATACATGCACGAGTTTTGGGCAACAGCCTCAATCACACAGGCAAAGCAATTGTCAAAGAAGATTATCTCTTTTACTCTAAACAACAAAGACTTGACACTTGACTTGCGTCAATTTAGGCAACTATTCAAGCTTCCTAAGCTAGCAAAAGGGGAACACTTTGTGCCTGACCCAGATTCAGAAGAACTGCTTAGAGTAATCCGAGAATTGAATTATGAGGGTGAAATTGGTTTTATTTCTCATTTTAACACGTCACATATTGGGCAACCTTGGAAAGCAATTGTCACTACTTTAGTAAAAGGCCTTACTTCCAAGATTCGCGGATCAGACGCAATGCGACCCTCTCAGGCAATTATCTTTTAGGGTCTCTATACTGGATCTAAAGTGGACTATGCACTACAACTTTGGGAGGAATTCTGTCATCAATTCACAAGTTCCAAGAGGAAAGCGGTGCATCTCCCATTTCCAAGGTTCACAAAACTAATCATCAATTTCTTCATGCATAATGACCCAGATATTGTTCCTCGTGGGAATTTCTTCTATCATACTCAAGATAGTGACGATGTGTTAGACACTATGACTGTGGATAATCAATTCACAAAGTATAAGCTCAGACCAGCTCCAGTGCCAGACATCATGATGAATGAAGGAATCAGGGAAAGTGATCACTACGGAGAGATGCTACAGGATATTGAAGCACAGTTCAAACGAGCAAATGCAGATCCCTCCGAGAAACAATCAGAGACGCAAAAAGGTAAACGAAAGAAAAGAATTTCCAAGCGCCAATCGACTGCTTCATCAAAAGATAAAGGCACAGGGAAAAATCATTTAGTTGATGAAGATGCTGAAGAAGCTGAGATGACCCAAACTGAGGATGACAACGAAGAAGGCCAAAGAAAGCAAAGCCAACCAAAGGTAAAGAAGCACTTGTTGCTTCAGCTGAACCAGCTAAGCAAACAATTTCTGAAGCCAAACAACTACATATTACTCTTCAGCGAAGCAGAGTGGAGGCTTTTGCAACATACAAAGGATCAGGCTCAACAGCGTTTGATGACTTAGAGGAATTTGGTGAACCTGATGCTGATATCGCCTTTTATGAAGATTCTAACGATGAAGATGTTTATGAAGATGCTGATAACTTCCATTTTGAAAGTCGTGAGCAAAGTGAAAAGGGTGGTAGCAGTGCAAACACTGATACAAGTTTGATGTATCGAGACGCCAATATCACCACATCCTTACCAGAACCAACTCACACGGTGGTACACGATGATGCTCATGCAACTTTCATACTAGAAACTCAACTCCAAAGTAAGTCTACTTCCGGCTCTGACGATGTTATGAAATATCTTAACTTGGAAGGGGAGGGTGTTGAGGTTACAAATACTGATCCATCGACAAATGAAGAAATGGTGGATGTTCCCATAACTACTGTTACATCAACCACCACTCCACCACTATCCACCCCGGTCATCAGTGAAGTCATAACACCAGCTATTACACCAGCACTTGTTGAACAACTGGTATCCTCTACCACCCCAACCACTGAATCTACACCGTCATTAACAGCCGAACAACATATATCAACCACCTCCCCAATCACTGAATCTACACCGTCACCTATCCTGGAACAACCCGTATCATCCACCACTACTTTAACAGTTATGGTTACACCTCCATCATTAGAACAACAAGTATCATCCACCTCCAATCCATTCCTCACAGTCAGTGATCCATTGATCCAGTCTCTTCAACAACAGCTGGAGACTCAAGCTAAACAACTAGCTACACTGACTGAAAGATTTACCACTCCCAACACACAACCTCTCAAGGAAGCGCAACCTGATGAGCCTACACTTCAGAAAATATCCGACAGAGTGTCTAAACTTAAAGCCCAACACAAATCATTTCTTGGAGAGAAGAAAACTCGTGACAAATAGAATGTTGCCTTTCTTGGGTCAACTGATGAGAAGATGACCAAGATCATTCGACGAGAAGTCAAGTCATATGTTGATCAACAGCTACCAACTTTTGTCGGTAATGGTTTATCTACCCTTCAACTAATGACATTGTTACAGACACGTCTGCTAGATATGGGAGCTCATAAATCGAAATACAAACGAAAAGTTCTACAATATCTCAACAAAGCAATTATTGAAGATACACCAGCAGATACTACCGACTCTGAGTCCGACAATGAAGACGAACTAGAGGAGGAAGATGACGAGGGTAATGGTGATCAGGATGATGGTGAAAATGATCAAAATGAGGAAGGGGATGAGGAAGCAGAGGATGAGGAAGAAGAGGATGACGAAGAAAAGGATAAGGATACGGATGAAGATGAAGATGAAGATGAGGAAGAGGATGAGGATGACGATGGTAATGGAACCAACAAGGCTGATAACAATGATAAAACGGGTACTGATGCCGAAGAATCAAATAAGGATGAAAGTGATAAGGCTACTGAGAAAGGTATTGAGGAAGCTGCAGAAAGCGTTGCCGAAACCGCAGAAAAGACGATGGAGTCTACTGTGACAATCTAACATTTTCAGGTAGAGAATTATTTTCTCGTATAATATTTTGAAACTTATTTTTGTGTTGGTTGATGAACTCACAATTTACGGATTTAAATTTGGGCTTACGTGCATAATTTAGCGTCCTTTACGACTAAACCAGAAACCTTAGGATTACGTATTTACGTTTTTGAACTCCGTTTTTGATGAGACAATTTTTATTAGATTCGTTTTGTGTCGTTGATTCATAATTTATAAAAACGTTTTTCGTAAAACGACCCGAGGGCACGCAAATCGAGGAAACTAGAATCGAGGAGTACCCGTAAATTAGCGGGATGGGACAAAATAATTTATCCCACCCCACTATACATGGGACGTCCTAAACAAGACACCACATCAAAGATGTGGCATCATTTAGCACATTAGCTTACAAGTGTAAGCTTAGCCTTACACTTAAGCTACCACTACCTCAAAACAACTAGCTAACTCACATACTACCATTTCATACATGCAAACAACTCTCAATTCTCTCTCAACTCTCACCCTTTCCGTCCCATATTCAAGAACAAACACCCCATTTGATCTTTTCTAGCCACAAAATACTTGTTATCTAGCTGTATTATGGAGTTACCTTGAAGCCTTGATTACTTGGTGGCCATTTTAACAAAAAAGGAGGTGATTTGCTTGTGTCCTAGGGCTGATTTCTCAACATACTTTCTTGGTGTTTGATGATCTTGGGGATATATTTGGTGTTCATCAAGTTGTTGTCTTCCAAAAAAAAGATATACTCTTGGTTGGTAAAGAAGATCATCCTTTCCATATTCTCTTGTTATTTTTGTAAAGATCAAATGTATTTTCTTTCTTGTTTTATATGTATATGATGAATATATGATGATAAAAATGTTGTGTGGGAATCAAGTGTTGATAAATATGCTTAAAAAGATTAATAACCATAAGAAACAAGGCTAAAATCATGCTTAATTTGTTGGCTGTATAAAAACAGTATATAACCAAAACTTAAACTGATAAATTTGCATGGTGGAATCCATTTACAGTAAGTATAAGATATCATACACATGTGAGAGTTGGCCATGCAATGGAATCATTAAAATGAGTGAGATATGATCAAAACAAGATGAGTGTGCTAATCTGAATAGTCTGTTTTGTAGGGACTGTTAAGGATAGTTAAACTTAAAATGAGCAGTAGCTATAACTAACTTAATTGTAGCACATAATATGAAGTTCATGCCATCCAAAAATGAGCTTCTAATTTATTGTATAACTCTAGATATGATAAAAATGGTGAAGATGAAAATAAAAATCAGATTTTGAAGAATTAATGTTTAATACTATTATATAAGCACTCAAATTATATAGTATAAAATGTGAAATTAAAACCCACTAACTTATGAATTTCATTTATATAAATATGTATAAGTTTAAATAAATGGACAATTTATAAAAATGGTAGTTGAATAATATTTATAAGTTATAAAAACTATAAACATGATTTTTACGACTTTTTCGGCTATTACCGTAAAATTTACGTTTTTCGCCAATTAAAACTTAGACGATCAAACCCGTCTAATGTAAAGTTTTTAAAAGTCATATACTGATATATAAGTATCTAATACAAGTAAAAACCGATAAAACCCGAACTATAGGACATACGGACATTAACGAGCTAAGTTAGCATATTGGACTAATAATTGGACTAAATAAGTTAAACACTTATAAAAAGTACTTATTGGGCTTAACCCATTTGAGCCCAACATGTAAAGTGTAAATACTGATAATATAAGTATAAAATGAACTAATACAAGTTAAAGAACTTATGATAAGCTTATTGGACTTAAAATATGTAAATATGTCAAACTAGTAAACTAGTAAAAAGCTACCAATACATAAACACTAAAATGAGTAAACAAGGATATATAAACCCACTTGATCATCATCATATGTACAAAAATCATCATATGTATATTGTTATTTTGATAAAGTCATTGGAAAAAAGTCTAAGACCGATTATTATTTATATAGGTTTCCGTGACCGAAGCACGCTCGTAGCCGAAAATCCGCCTTTCATTATCAACGTGAGTTCATAGCCTCGCACTCTTTTAAATGTTTTATAAAATGATTTGTAAACCCGCGAGGGAGATAACATGCTAGATTTTGATAAAAATAGAACACAAGTAGTCCCGATGGTATGCTTAATGATATGGACCCGAATGATGCTATGACCCTATAAACGAGATAAAAAGGATTATTAGTAGTTAGGTTATGTCACTCAAAGTCCCATTAGCATGAACTGTGAACTACCGGGATTTGGTAGACGCTTATGCATATGATAGTACTATTTGGGGACGATCACCTCAGTTCGCGCCTTGACGGTTGATCCCCGTCGTACCACATTGATTGGTAAGCGAATTTATGTATGAGAAGATTTACATAGCGTGATTTTTGTGACGACACGCTAACTTAGATGGGCAAATTGTTTGTTGGGTTCGCGGCCCGTTGTTTTGATAGTAAGGTAACAATGTCATGCGGCTAATAATAATCCATAATGTATTTCAATACAATACGATAATGATGCTAATAACGATGATAATATTACCTATAATGTTAATATTGAGGCTACGGTCTCATGGACGGTTTAAGATGTATGCTTGATTTATATATTGCCTGACTAGTAATACGAGGACTTACTTCCGATATTATACTTGTGTTCTGATTTCAACGATTGTTTTATATAACGATTTTTATTAAACTCTATGAATTCACTCGGCATTCGCTGATATGATTTTTGCATGTTTTTATCTCAGGTGCTTGAAGGTAATCCGGATGGAGATCGACTCTGATGGCCCACATAATATTAAAAATGTTCATTTGATCTATGTTTTATAAACTTAATGACCTGTATAATTTGGGACCAGTTGTACACTTTAAAACTTTTTATCGAATGAATGTATGTTGAACCTTGTACAACCATTTTTATGTGTTGTCTATGATTGGAGTTATTGTGCTATCCCGCAACACTCTAAAAGACCCTCCTGCTGTACCGATACGAAAATTGAGAGTGTTACAGTTTGGTACCAGAGCTCTCGTTATAGAGAACAAAAGATTTTAAAAACCAAGGTTTTGAACAAAACTTTTCAAAATCTTTTAACTATGAATATTTGAGAAAATATTTGAAAAATCTTTTGACTATAACGGTGCCAAAGATCTTCGACGTTACCAACAAGCCCTATTGAGAAGATATATATTTTGATATATATAATTTAATTTATATATATGTATATATCGTGATTTCAGTATGTAATTGTTCAATAAGGATGTTATCCTAATACGAGATATATATATAAATGCAGATTGTCATGGCTGGCCCTAATATTCCTGTAGAGAACCATGCTATTCTCGAACCCAATGTAGATGATGATCCTTATTTAGACTTAGTAGATTATGATATGGATGATGAGGAGGAACCATTTGAGGATCCCGAGCCCGAGATAGGACTAGGAGATCAGATTTCCCCTCAGGTTGATATGGTAGAAAATGAGATTGATAATGTTGATATTGAGAATGATGATGAGATTGGGTTAGATAATTTAGATGATGAGATTGACGACGAGGATGTCGAGGAGGATATAGGTATAGACGATGAGGTTGATGATGATGAGGAAGCCGAGCTTAATTACCCTTATGATGTTCTAGAGGGCGAGCCTTTACCCCCACCAGTTGATTTGTCTGATTCTTAGGTTGAGCTACCTAGGGATGAAATGTCTGAATCGTCAGAATCTGATTCTGAATCAGAGGAGGATGAGGATGATAATACACCTGACGGTACTGATGGTATTGCTACTCGTAGACGTGTGATAGGAGAGTCGTCTAGTGCTCGAGAGGCTACTCATATTGATGGTCTTGCACCATGGGCCTTGAGACGTGATCTAGATGATTCCCGTGTTAAGAGTAGTATGACAGAGATTGGATTAGGTGTTGTTCAGACTCAAGTTGCTTATTTGGAGTCGAAGACTAAGGTTGGAGAGAAAGAGAGGGAATTGTTGAGTTTGGATTTGACTGATGTAGAGCGTGGTTTGAATGAGGCTTTTAGGAGGTTATCAATGTTAGAAAGTGGTGAGTTTGCTGCTATGAAGAAAAAGGTGAATTCTATGGAGATTCAGTTGAGTGTAGCTCGTGCGATGCGTGAGAAAGCTGAAAAGGAGTTGAATATATCCGTGGGTTGGAATAGTAGATTTTATGCTGACATGGTTGAAAGAGGAGTGATCCGTAAGCGCCCAGCTGAAGATGTGTCTAGTGATCGTCCGACGAAGATACAGAAGACGATGGATGATGGACCATCTGGCGGTTCTCAGTAGACCAGTCTGTATTTAGTAGTGACCTTTGTATCTTTTGTAATTTTGTAGCTTTGACTAAACCGACTTGTTAGTAGTGGACTTGGCACGAATTTTGAGTATATATAGTGCTAGAACTTTGATATGGGATGTAATTAAGACAATGCTTTTGTTTCAAATCGAATGAAATATGTATCTTGTCTTGAATTCCATATTGTACCTTATTTGTATCTTGATTATGAATTCAATCCATATTATATGAATCCTTGTTGGGTGAATGCTTAATACTTTGAAACTGTGAAATTATAGAACTATGCCGCCCAAGAAAGCTGTGACTGAGGATGATGTACGTAGGATTATTACGGACCAAGTTACCGCATCTATTACTGAATTTATGGAAAATGCTAGAAATAAAGCTGGTGGTAGTGGAGCTGGCGGTAGTGGAGCTGGCGGTAGTGGAATTGGCGGTACTAATGTGAATGTGAATGCTAATAATGTGAATGCTAATGCTGGAGGAAATGTAGGAGGACTTGGAACTAATGCACCTGAAGTTGGTGGCTGTACTTATGTGACGTTCATGAAGTGTGAACCTCTACCTTTTAATGGAACTGAAGGTGTTGTAGGATTAAGCCAGTGGATTGAGAAGATTGAGTCGGTGTTTCGAATTAGTAAGTGTAAGGAGGAAGATAAGGTGACTTTTGCTATGGCTACTCTTAAAGGTCGTGCGTTGACTTGGTGGAACAGGAGAATTGATTTCATGGGTATTGATGCTGCTAATGCTACTCCTTGGGCTGAAATTAAGAAGTGGATGACTTTGGAGTTTTGTCCCCGTAGTGTGATCATTAGGTTAGAACAAGAGTTGATTCATTTAAGAATGAAAGGTGTGGACATTGATAGTTATACAAACCGATTCCATGAGTTGGCCTTGTTATGTCCTCAATTGGTGGAACCCGAAGAGATCCGAATTGAACAATATATTAATGGGTTGACCAAGAATATCCGAGGGGACGTGACATCATCTAAACCACTAACCATTGATGATGTTGTTCGAATGGCTTACCAACTCATTGGACAGATAATTCAGGATAGGGAAGATGAAGCCCGTGTTGGTGAGAAAAGAAAGGGAGACGGTGATCGTATAGATAGAGGTGATAATAGGTAGAATTTCAATCGCCGTCAGAACCAGAGAAAGGGGAATGCAAATGCTCTTACCAACAACACACCGCGCAACGATGATAGATGTCCTAAGTGTGGCAACAAGAGGCATGCTGGCGACTGCTGGAAGTGCCGAAATTGTGGAAAGCTTGGACACAAGGTTGAAAGGTGTAAGAAGGGAACCATTTGCTTCAATTGTAATGAACAAGGTCATAGGAAATCGGAATGCCCCAAGTTGAAAGTGATTGTACCTGGAAGAAACCCCCAGGGTGGTGTCTATCAACTTGGAACAATTGAGGTGAAGAAAGAGGATCCAAATGTCGTTACCGGTACGTTTTTACTCAACAATCATTATGTTGTTGCTTTATTTGACTCGGGTGCTGATAGGAGCTTTGTATCCACTAAATTTAGTGCCCTTATTGACATTGAACCTGTTGAGATAAATACCAGTTACGAGGTGGAATTGGTTGATGGTAAATTAGTGAAAACTAATAAGCTATTAGAAGGATGCTCTCTAAATCTCTTAAACTATTCATTTCCGATTGATTTGATGTTGATAGAATTAGGTAGTTTTGATATTATTATTGGTATGGATTGGTTGTCGTTGAATAATGCTACTATTTTATGTGGAGAGAAGAAGGTTAAGATTACTCTTAGGAATAGGACGTTAGTAATTGATGGTAATCGAGGTGAATCCCGTTTAAAAATCGTTTCATGTATTAAAGTCTAAAAGTACATCAGGAACGGTTGCGAGTTATTCTTAGCTCAAGTGACCACGAATGAGTCTAGGGAGAAACGATTGGAATATGTACCTATTATTTGTGAATTTCCTGAGGTATTTCCGAAAGATTTATATGGACTTCCACCGATAAGGCAAGTAGAGTTTCGAATCGATTTAATTCCTGGTGCTGCACCGGTGGCACGTGCGCCTTACCGATTAGCCCTTTCTGAATTAAAGGAGTTATCCGAGCAACTTAAGGAGTTGTCTGATAAAGGTTATTCGACCGAGCTCGTCGCCTTGGGGAGCTCCAGTCTTGTTCGTTAAGAAGAAGGATGGATCTTTCCGTATGTGCATTGATTATAGGGAACTGAATAAGTTGACAATTAAAAATCGATATCCTTTACCTAGGATTGATGATTTGTTTGATCAACTACAAGGATCTAGTGTGTATTCTAAGATAGATTTGCGGTCAGGATATCACCAACTTCGCGTCCGTGAAGAAGATATTCCTATAACTGTATTTAGAACTCGTTATGGACACTATGAATTTCAAGTAATGCCATTTGGGTTAACTAACGCACCTGCGGTTTTCATGGATTTAATGAATCGAGTGTGCAAGCCCTACTTGGATAAATTTGTGATTGTGTTTATTGACGATATTCTAATCTATTCTAAGAATGAAGATGAACATAGAGAACATTTAAGGATTGTTTTGAATTTGTTGAAGGATGAAAGGTTGTATGCTAAGTTTTCGAAATGTGATTTCTGGTTAGATTCTGTGCAATTTCTTGGTCATGTGATTAACAAGGATGGAATTCATGTTGATCCTGCAAAGGTTGAAGCTATTAAGAACTGGTCTGCACCGACAACGCCAACGGAAGTGCGACAGTTCTTAGGATTGGTTGGCTATTATAGGCGATTCATTAAAGAATTTTCTTTGATAGCTAAACCCTTGACTAAGCTTACCCATAAGAATAAACCTTTCGTTTGGGGAAGTGATGAGGATGGAGCATTTCAGACATTGAAGCAAAAATTATGTAGTGCGCCAATTTTATCATTACCCGACGGGAGTGAAGATTTTGTAGTGTATTGTGATGCATCTCTTAGAGGCTATGGATCTGTTTTGATGCAGCGAGAGAAAGTGATAGCTTATGCTTCTAGGCAATTAAGGAAGAATGAGGAGAATTATACTACTCATGATTTTGAGTTATGAGCTGTAGTCTTTGCTCTTAGGTTGTGGAAACATTATCTGTATGGCGCCAAGTGTACGGTATTCACCGATCACAAAAGCCTACAGTATATTCTCAATCAGAAGGAATTGAACATGAGGCAACGAAGATGGATAGAGTTGTTAAGTGATTATGATTGTGATATAAAATATCACCCAGGAAAAGCCAATGTTGTTGCCGATGCATTAAGCAGGAAAGATAGAGAGCCTATCAGGGTACGTTCTCTAGTCTTGACCGTGCACAATAATTTGCCTGAGCAAATTAGAAATGCACAAATAGAAGCTTGTAAGAAGGAAAATTTTGTTAATGAAGGGTTCCGAGGAGAAGGAGATCCTTTAGAGGTTAGAGCTGATGGAGTGAAATGCTTAAGAGGTCGTATGTGGATACCTAAGTTTGGAGGCTTAAGAGATTTGATTATGTTAGAATCCCATAAATCTAAGTATTCCATTCATCCGGGATCTGATAAGATGTATCATGATTTGAAGAAGTTGTACTGGTGGCCGAATATGAAAGCTGATATTGCTATGTATGTTCTTCAATGCTTGACTTGTGCTAGAGTCAAAGCGGAACATCAAAATCCATCAGGACTACTTCAACAACCAAAGATTCCTGAATGGAAGTGGGAGCGAATTACGATGGACTTTATCACCAAGCTTCCTAGAACATCATCTGGAAACAACTCGATTTGGGTTATTGTCGACAGACTGACCAAATCAGCACACTTCATTCCGGTTAAAGAGCAGTTCTCACTGGAGAAGCTGACTCGTATATACCTTGAGAATGTTGTATGCAAGCATGGAGTGCCTATATCGATCATTTCAGATCGAGATCCTAGATTCGCATCGAATTTTTGGAAATCTCTCCAAAGATCTTTGGGAACGAATCTCGGCATGAGCACTGCTTATCACCCCCAGACTGATGGGCAGAGTGAAAGAACGATACAAACACTAGAAGATATGTTGAGAGCTTGTGTGTTAGATTTTGGTAAGAATTGGGATAAACATTTGCCGTTAGCAGAGTTTTCATATAACAATAGTTACCATTCTAGTATTAAGGCTGCACCGTTTGAAGCTTTGTATGGTAGGAAGTGTAGATCTCCTGTATGTTGGAGTGAAGTTGGGGATACCCAGCTCACAGGACCGGAATTGATCCGGGAGACTACGGAGATGATAGTTCAGATTAAGAATAGGTTGTTGACTGCCCGTATTAGACAGAAAAGTTACGCGGACGTGCGGCGGAAACCGATGGAGTTTAAAGTGGGTGACCGAGTAATGTTGAAAGTATCGCCATGGAAAGGCGTTATAAGATTTGGAAAGCGAGGGAAATTAAATCCCTGTTATATTGGACCCTTTAAGATTTTATCTAGAGTAGGTCCGGTGGCTTATAAACTAGAGTTACCCCCAGAACTTCATGGTGTTCACAACACATTCCATGTATCTAATCTGAAGAAATGTCTAGCAGTGAGTGATGAGAAAATTTCGTTGGATAAGGTTTGAATAGATGGGAAGTTGCCTTTATCGAAGAACCCGTAGAGGTTATGGATCGTGAGGTAAAGCAACTGAAACAAAGTCGGATACCTATTGTCAAGATCCGATGGAATTCAAAGCATGGACCGGAATATACTTGGGAACAAGAGGATGAAATGTGGAAGAAATATCCGCACCTCTTCGATTTCAATAAGAAACGGACATCAAAATAAAATGGATCACGAGGACGTTGATCCCTTTTAGGAGGAAAAGCTGTGACAATCTAACATTTTCAGGTAGAGAATTATTTTCTCGTATAATATTTTGAAACTTATTTTTGTGTTGGTTGATGAACTCACAATTTACGGATTTAAATTTGGGCTTACGTGCATAATTTAGCGTCCTTTACGACTAAACCGGAAACCTTAGGATTACGTATTTATGTTTTGAACTCCGTTTTTGATGAAACAATTTTTATTAGATTCGTTTTGTGCCGTTGATTCATAATTTATAAAAACATTTTTCGTAAAACGACACGAGGGCACGCAAATCGAGGAAACTAGAATCGAGGAGTACCCGTAAATTAGCGGGATGGGATAAAATAATTTATCCCACCCCACTACACATGGGACGGCCTAAACAAGACACCACATCAAAGATGTGGCATCATTTAGCACATTAGCTTACAAGTGTAAGCTTAGCCTTACACTTAAGCTACCACTACCTCAAAACAACTAGCTAACTCACATACTACCATTTCATACATGCAAACAACTCTCAATTCTCTCTCAACTCTTACCCTTGCCATCCCATATTCAAGAACAAACACCCCATTTAATCTTTTCTAGCCACAAAATACTTGTTATCTAGCTATATTATGGAGTTACCTTGAAGTCTTGATTACTTGGTAGCCATTTTAACAACAAAGGAGCTGATTTGCTTGTGTCCTAGGGCTGATTTCTCAATATACTTTCTTGGTGTTTGATGATCTTGGAGATATATTTGGTGTTCATCAAGTTGTTGTCTTCCAAAAACAAGATATACTCTTGGTTGGTAAAGAAGATCATCCTTTCTATTTTCTCTTGTTATTTTGTAAAGATCAAATGTATTTTCTTTCTTGTTTTATATGTATATGATGAATATATGATGATAAAAATGTTGTGTGGGGATCAAGTGTTGATAAATATGCTTAAAAAGATTAATAACCATAAGAAACAAGACTAAAATCATGCTTAATTTGTTGGCTGTATAAAGACAGTATATAACCAAAACTTAAACTGATAAATTTGTATGGTGGAATCCATTTACAGTAAGTATAAGATATCATACACATGTGAGAGTTGGTCATGCAATGGAATCATTAAAATGAGTGAGATATGATCAAAACAAGATGAGTGTGCTAATCTGAATAGTCTGTTTTGTAGGGACTGTTAAGGATAGTTAAACTTAAAATGAGCAGTAGCTATAACTAACTTAATTGTAGCACATAATATGAAGTTCATGCCATCCAAAAATGAGCTTCTAATTCATTGTAGAACTCTAGATATGATAAAAATGGTGAAGATGAAAATAAAAATCAGATTTTGAAGAATTAATGTTTAATACTATTATATAAGCACTCAAATTATATAGTATAGAGGGAAAATAGACAAATAAGTTACTAAAGTTTTCTTAAATGTTCACCTAAGTTACTAAAATATTTTTGGTTACAAAAAGGTTACTCAAGTATACGGGTTAATTATATGAGTTACTGAAGTTTTAAAAAGTTACAATTAGGTTACTCCGAGGGTGGGCAACCTGTTGGTAACCTGTTGTTATGGCCACGTCACCACTTTGTGGGTCCCACCTCAAACAAGAATGTTGTTGACTCCTCAATTTTCGTTCATCAATCAACGGCCACCACCACCCGATCTATAAAAAAACGCTACCACCAAAAAATGCCACTCTCGCCAGCCACCACAACCTCCGGCCATCGTAACCGATCCACAACTACAACCACGTCACACATTCATCCGGTACACACTCACCCTTCTTCCGCCGTCAACCCAATCGAGAAAGTTGCTAATCATGTCTTAGTGAAAAAGTAAAATGAAAGAATTTGAAGATAGCTTAGGAACAAATTGTTTGCTACGATCATTTTTTTTAATCATGCGTTATTAGGATACACATAATTTAAAAATAAAAGATAATTTACTCTTTAAACAAAAAAAAATTAATTCCACGTCGGCACTTACCTAGTACCAAGGGTTAAAACATAAAGGGTTACTTATTTAACATGTTAACTTAACTTTAGTAACCTATTTGTAACGAAAACAAACTTTAGTAACGTAGATGAACATTTTGACAAACTTTGGTAACATTTTTGTGTTTTAACCCATTAATATTATATGCCACGTCACTTAGTTACCGGTAACAAAGGGTTGCAACCAACAGAGTAACTTATATAACAGGTAACCCAAACATAAGTAACCGATTTGTAACCAAAAATACTTTAGTAACTTAGGTGAACATTTAACCAAACTTTAGTAACTTATTTGTCTATTTTCCCTAGTATAAAATGTGAAATTAAAACCCACTAACTTATGAATTTCATTTATATAAATATGTATAAGGTTAAATAATTGGACAATTTATAAAAATGGTAGTTGAATAATATTTATAAGTTATAAAAACTATAAACATGATTTTTACGACTTTTCGGCTATTACCGTAAAATTTACGTTTTTCGCCAATTAAAACTTAGACGATCAAACCCATCTAATGTAAAGTTTTTAAAAGTCATATACTGATATATAAGTATCTAATACAAGTAAAAACCGATAAAACCCGAACTATAGGACATACGGACATTAACGAGCTAAGTTAGCATATTGGAGTAATAATTGGACTAAATAAGTTAAACACTTATAAAAAGTACTTATTGGGCTTAACCCATTTGGGCCCAACATGTAAAGTGTAAATACTGATAATATAAGTATAAAATGAACTAATACAAGTTAAAGAACTTATGATAAGCTTAATGGACTTAAAATATGTAAATAGGTAAAACTAGTAAACTAGTAAAAAGCTACCAATACATAAACACTAAAATGAGTAAACAAGGATATATAAACTCACTTGATCATCATCATATGTACAAAAATCATCATATGTATATTGTTATTTTGATAAAGTCATTGGACAAAAGTCTAAGACCGATTATTATTTATATAGGTTTCCATGACCGAAGCACGCCCGTAGCCGATAATCCGCCTTTCATTATCAACGTGAGTTCACAGCCTCGCACTCTTTTAAATGTTTTATAAAATGATTTGTAAACCCGCGAGGGAGATAACATGCTAGATTTTGATAAAAATAGAACACAAGTAGTCCCGATGGTATGCTTAATGATATGGACCCGAATGATGCTATGACCCTATAAACGAGATAAAAATGATTATTAGTAGTTAGGTTATGTCACTCAAAGTCCCATTAGCATGAATTGTGAACTACCGGGATTTGGTAGACGCTTATGCATATGATAGTACTATTTAGGGACGATCACCCCAGTTCGCGCCTTGACGGTTGATCCCCGTCGTACCACATTGATTAGTAAGCGAATTTATGTATGAGAAGATTTACATAGCGTGATTTTTGTGACGACACGCTAACTTAGATGGGCAAATTTTTTGTCGGGTTCGCGGCCCGTTGTTTTGATAGTAAGGTAACAATGTCATGCGGCTAATAATAATCCATAATGTATTTCAATACAATACGATAACGATGCTAATAACGATGATAATATTACCTATAATGGTAATATTGAGGCTACGGTCTCATGGACGGTTTAAGATGTATGCTTGATTTATATATTGCTTGACTAGCAATACGAGGACTTACTTCCGATATTATACTTGTGTTCTGATTTCAACGATTGTTTTATATAACTATTTTTATTAAAATCTATGAATTCACTCGGCATTCGCTGATATGATTTTTGCATGTTTTTATCTCAGGTGCTTGAAGGTAATCCGGATGGAGATCGACTCTGATGGCCCACATAATATTAAAAATGTTAATTCGATCTATGTTTTATAAACTTAATGACCTGTTTAATTTGGGACCTGTTGTACACTTTAAAACTTTTTATCGAATGAATGTATGTTGAACCTTGTACAACCATTTTTATGTGTTGTCTATGAGTGGAGTTATTGTGCTATCTTGTAACACTCTAAAAGACCCTTCCGGTGTACCGATACAAAAATTGAGAGTGTTACATCTACTGTACCAGAAACTCAGAATATAGACACAGGTATAACTACTAAACCAATTTTTACTACTGATTCTCACAATGAATCTGTAGAATATATGCAAGAAGACGAAATTCCTGTGTCTACACAACAAAAAGAACCCACAGGGTCAATGCTAGAAGACGAACCTCATGATGATATACCAGTGACACAAGAAAAACCTTCAACGCCATATGAAGATCAACACATCTCTGATATGGAAGTAGAAGACTTAAATGTGCCAGAACTCACGTTTGCTGAATCTCTTATCATCGATGACACGGTACAGGAGCAACTATGGCTCACAAATGCAGCGCCACAGCATCCTTTCGACACAACAACTGAAATGGAGCTGACTCAATTCCTAAACAATCCTTTCGATTTCTCGGCCTTTCTAAGGTATTCTCATGGGAAATCGACAATGACTCCGGATCTCATCAAATTGGCAGCCGCAAATGTGGATTTCTTTGATACCTTGAAGATCAGCCATAATGAGGCAGAATATCATTTTAACGAGCTTACAAAGGCCATGAGAGCAAAAACTACGAAAATTCAGACTCCAGTGTTACGACCTCTCACACCCACAGTCATCGCATGTTCCTCAACTATCCCAATAGAACACTTTGTATCTCATGATCTCGAGTACCTTGAAAAAGGCGCGAACAAGTATGCCACATCACTCACTATGATCAAGGCAATCAATTTGGAGAATGTACCGTGGATAGAAGATAAAGTACCTGATGCGTTATGGAGAAAGGAATTGCTCAAGTTTTATGACACTTATGCATCACTTGGCATCTCTCACTGGACTCCAAAGAAAAGGTTAGCTTACAATCACTTCCATCGTCCAAAGAGAGGTTCTGCTATTGTCTCAGCTCACAGAATCAAAAGCATTCAAGGAGCAACCACTCAGACGGTATTCGGCTATGATTACTTGAATGTAATCGTGTTCAAACGTACTGATGAGAAAGAATACCGAATTGACGAAAGTGATCTCCAGTACCTTCAACTTGAAGACATCGAAGATCTTCTGTTGTTATTGGCTCAGGAAAAAGTCGACCATTTACCACCTGAGATAGTCATTGCATTGAGCTCCAACTTTCGTCAATATGCTAGGAAAATCGTCATCCAAAACCGGGTGGAAGATTTTCAACTTGGAGTGGAGAGCTATCAGAAGTAGCTAAACTTGGAACGTCCCCATACAACTCCACTCAGTAATTTCCATAAGAACAAGAAGGTTCACATGGGGACCACAACGCCAGAAGCAGGGATTTTTTATCCAAATGAGACTGGCGTCATGCAGTATATGCGATTCTTCGAACTGCACAAATTCAGCGATGGTACGCTCAAGCATGTTCGAGATGATCTGACGGTTCTCAATGCCGACCTACCGCTTCCAGCAGTCAAGTACACCTGGACAAGCCAATGCAAAAGAGGAGCAAAGTACGCGATCAAGAAGATAGAGGAACTTCTAAGGAAGCGCCGGTTGCTACGAAGTGTGGAACGATTCATCGGTGGACGACCATATGGAGCTCACCATAGGTTCACGGAACGAGCCATTTAATTATGGTTCGTCTTATAACAAGTAAACTCCATATGTCTATAATTGTGAATATGTTAATTTTTGTATAATCAGCTTTTGTGGCATGTTGTAGTGTAAAAGTATGATATTTTTCAAGAATTTCTTTCGAGATTCTAAATCTTTCAAACATATCGTACTCAAGCACTACAACTAACCCTCATTAATTTGAGGGGGAGCATTAATATGTTCTTTGGCCAACATCTAATTTCATTTTATTACCCAAAGACCGGTTAATCCATTAATATCCAAAATATTGATGGTTAACATTTTGGAAAGGGAGAAAATGGGATTAAGGAGACTTAATGATATTTGGCTAAACAATGAAAAATGCTTAAAAGATAAACCAACTTAATATGTGTTATGCACATGTTAATGGGGAGCGCTTTTGATGATCAAAACACTTAAGGCACAAAAACTCTGATTACAATATCACAAGTGCTTTAAGTGATTTTTCAAGGATTTTTCATGGTGACAATACTTACCCAAAACACACTTAATTCACGATGGATGTGGTGACAAAAGGGTGGTAGGTATAGATATTAGTCCAATGATTCATCAGAACCGATGGAATCTTCCCAAGGACAATTCCCTAGATAGAATTAGAAGTCCTAGGAAAGATGGAGAATGATTGTGAACGTAGCTGAATGCCGACCAAGTACTTAAGCTAGCACTGGAACAATCACAACAAGGTGCTAGTGATGACGTATTGGTAAGCATTGAAGGGGTTGAAGAATGAAAAAGAATTGTGAAGATAAAGGGTGTAAAGAAAGAAGCCCTCCTTACAACTTTAGGTAGAAACCGGGTCAATGCATATGCTATTGAGATCATTTTTTTAATGATTCTCAATATTGAAGATAGACATCATGGACCCAGTGATGCAATGCACAACCCTTCCCAGCTAACTCAAATATCTCTCAAAAGATATTTGTTTTAATCACACGGAGATCAACACGTTATCTATTGGTTTATTCACTCCGAATAGGCTGATATTGAATAGGTGGCACTCCTCTCCAGCCATCGCCCACTAAATCAAAACGCACTATCGAGTCTAGAGCCACGAGATCATCAAAAGTCTCATTAGGACACTTTCCATTTATTCCTTGCTTCTTCACACACTGTGAAAAGTAAGAGATCATTATGAGTCCTACGCAGTATTCTAGTAATATTGCCAGAACATCCGAGTGATACGTAAGTATTACAATGAAGATGGAAATCCTGCTTGAGCCTACATCAATCAAGCTCATGGTAGGTGACACGTGCGGTTCTTTAAGAACCAATCTTGTGAAAACTAGAAAGAAACAGTAGTTTAATTATTAATTGAACTTAAACTCGTTCCAGGCCTCTACGCATTATCGTATGATCTTGCCAGAACACTAGAGTGACACTCTTTAGTGTTCACAATGACGAGTGGCAATCCTTCTAGTGTTAACATCAAACAGCACTTGGTAGGTGACAAGCAAGATTCTATTTGAATTAAGTTTTTGACAACTGGAAAGCAACGATGGTGAATATCTTAATTGAAATTCACTTGTTCCAGGTTTCATGAATTGACGGCTTCAATCATAAGGATTTTTAATCCAATGATTCACTCTTTATGTTCGCAGTCAGCTTTGGACGGTCGAATAAAGAAAACGGGTTTACCCGCGAAATCCTGTCAGGAAGTTACTTAATTGAAACTATCCGTCACGGGTACGATATCTAATATCGTCCAATGGTCTTCACCGACCAGAGGTAAAATGCTACCGAATTAGAATAAAATGTCAAAGCCATTTTATTTGTGTCTTATTATGTTGCTGCATTCGAAGACGGTGGCGTTGCGGTGTACCTGTTGAAGACGTCCTCACATACTTATTTCTTTTGCATCAAATACTTCTGCAAATTCAAGAAAGTATGACCTAAAAGTCTTCCGCTGTATCGACTCTGAAACCTTCAAGAATTTCAACAAAGGATAAGTGTGTGGGACATGAAGTCACGAAGAGGCGAACATCACAAGAAGATAAAGACTGCACGTGAAAGGCCAAAAGAACGTGTTCCAAGCAAAAGGCTGATATTATTCAACACATATTCACAAAAAGAAGAAAAGTTAAAGAAAGAAAGAGAAAGTGGACTACGAGCTCAAGAACAAGATCTAACATGCTAGATTAGGACTTTGTAAATTTGGAGTGACCTCCCTTTGGGGGAGATTGTTAGAAATACGTTTTACGTATAAAGAAAGTCTCGGTCACTCCAACAATATAGTTATAGGCTCGTAGTAGTGTTTAAGTTACTTTTATTAAATAGCCCGACCCATGAGCATGTTCATGGGCCGGAGGCCCAAGTCCATTAAGGACTTGGGTATATAAGCCTCTTTCCACCATGGAAAGAGGTGTTGGTTGTTTCATTTCTCACTTTTATAACACATAGTTTCTTTCATTTCTCTCTCAAAGTTTCTCTCTCTAGAAAAACATCAACCCTCTTAAAACATAAAGATTATCATTGTTCTACACTATCACACGACTATTTAATTTTATGTCCATAAAACTTTCAGCTCCCACTTGAACAAAATTCGAATATCATGATCACATTGATTAGCGTCTAGTTACACTAACAATGTCACTAGTACAACTCGAGTAAGGTCTCCTGGACAAAATCTTTTAATGATACATCATCATTATTATTATCCTTTCATTTCTAATATAAAGTAATAGGATATGGATCTCAGTCATTCCTTCATTAACCATTCTGCTTCTCGTTTACGGATATAGCAAGATTACCAAAACACATTTGGGTGTGGCCACACAAACATCTTACTACTCCCCCGAGGGGCCCAGCTGTATTATACTTCAAAAAATAATTTTGAAGGAAACAAATCCCATTTTGACTACAAGCGAAACTTACGAACTTTGCAACACTTCTAAAAATAACCCTTATAGCTACCAGTTACGTTTAGCGTTAGGTTATCTCACAGAAATACACTACATTCATGACAGTTTCCTGGTATCTCAGGTCTAAGGATAACTATTTATGATTTACTTAATGACAAAGATCCATAAAGTAAAATCATATAGTTGGGATAAGTCCAATATTTGATCCATCAAATACCATCCAAAATTGACCAATATACTTTCAAGTATATTTTGTCACTATTTTGAAATTGTCTTAGTTTAATAATACTCCCATATTATTAATTGACAACGGACATTTAGAACATAACAATTTATTCATGGATATAAAACATGTAAAATAGGATACAAAATCAAATAACAGAAAATAAACGAAACTCAATATTTATTTCATCAATTCAATAATGCCTTAACATCCTTTATCCAAATACTAATCAACATATTTATTGCATGAATTCGCTAGCTAGTTGCATCCCAATAGCCTTGGCATGCTTAACTACCTTTGGTCTAGGCAAAGCCTTAGTAAAAAGATTAGCTACGTTATCATCTGTGTGGACTTTTATTAATTTTATTTCACGAGCTTCCACTTGTTCTCGTACGTAGTGATATCTACGTTTAAAGTGTCTGGCGCCTTTCATGACTCCAGGGTCATTGGCAAATATAATTGCAGCAGAATTGTCGCAATACATATCAATAGGTTCTTTAATTGAAGGCATCACTCCAAGATCTCCAATAAACTTCCTAATCCAAACAGCTTCCATTGCGGCTTCTGAAGCGGCCATGTACTCCGATTGAGTTGCATGTATAACAATGGTTGTCTGCTTCTTGCTCTTCCAGTCAACTGCTCCTCCATTTATGACAAACACGTAACCCGTCTGAAACTTCGTATCGTCTTTATCACATTGCCAGGACACATCACAGAAACCTGTTACATTCAGTTTTGTGTCTGGTTTACCACCAAATACCAAAAACATATCTTTCGTACTCCTCAAATACTTTAGAATATGTTTAATAGCAGTCTAGTGGAGCTTCCCTGGATTCTGTTGGTATCTACTGACCAAGTTCTGAGCAAACGCCACATCAGGCCTTGTGCATCTTACAACATACATAATAGATCCTACAGCCGAAGCATAAGGCACCTTCTGCATGTAAGCCACCTCTTCGGGTGTTGATGCATCTAACTCATGACTTAATTCATGCTTAACTTACATAGGTTGAAAACCTTTATTGGAATTATACATGTTATACTTCTTCAATATCTTATCAGTATAAGCATCTTGACTAATACCAATTAACCGTCTTTTCCTATCTCGATAGATTTTAATTTCCAGAATATATGCAGCATCTCCTAAATCCTTAATTGAAAAACATTTACCAAGATAATCCTTAACTTCCTTAAGTCTAGGAATGTTACTTCCCATGATCAATATGTCATCGACATATAAAATTAGGAACACTACATCACTCCCACTAGCTTTGTGATATACACATGGCTCATCACGATTTTGAATAAATCCGAACTTTTTGATTTCTTCATCAAATCGTTTATTCCATTGATGTGATGCTTGCTTAAAACCATAAATAGATCTTTGAAGTTTGCACACGCGTTTTGGATATTTAGGATCAACATACCCTTCCGGTTGTTGCATATAGATTTCCTCATCTAAGCGACCGTTTAAGAAGACAGTTTAAACATCCATTTTCCATATCTCATAGTCATAGTATGCTGATATAGCTATGAGAATCCTAATAGCTCGTAAGTCTGCTACCGGAGAAAATGTCTACTCGTAGTCTACACCAAAAGTTTGAGTAAAACCTTTAGCCACTAAACGTGCTTTATAGGATTGTACTTCACCATCCATGTCAGTTTTCTTCTTGAAAATCCACCTATTTTTCACTACTTTAGCATTTTTATGTGTATCTGCAAGAATCCAAACATCATTGATTTTCATGGATTTCATTTCCTCATTCATTGCAACTATCCATTTTAACTTTTCTGGATCAAGCATTGCGGATCGATAGTTAGCAGGTTAACCAAGATCCCCTACTTCCTCCTCATCATCCCCTATGTTAAGACATAGTTTTCTTGGCGCACGTATAGTCCTTGCAGACCTACGTAGAGGAATTAATTCCGATGGAGCTCCTAGACTTTCTGGCTCTATTGGAATTTCTTCGCTAGTATTTTCAGAAGGCAATGTATCTTCTTGAATTTCTTCAAGATCATAGTTTCTCCCACTGAATTCTTAATTTACAAGATCACTTTCTAAGAAGTCTCCATAACAAGCCACAACAACTTTGTTCTCAGCCAGATAATAAAAGTAGTAACCCATAGTTTCCTTAGGGTAACCTACAAAAGATACATTTTACTGAGCGTTGTTGGATTTTATCTCTAGAGTCACGTTTCACATACGCCTCACAACCCCAAATTTTCAAATAAGACTATGGCTTATTGCCATGCCATAGTTCATATGGTGTCTTATCAACCTTCTTTGTGGGAACCATATTCAGAATACGAACAGCAGATTCTAAAGCATAATCCCAAAAGGATAAAGGCAAAGTTGTAAGATTAAACATAGATCGCACCATATCTAATAATGTATGATTTCTCCTTTCGGATACACCATTTTGTTGTGGAGTATATGGAGAAGTAAGTTTCTGAATAATTCTGTTCTCACTTAAATAATCTTTAAACTCTTGACTTAAATATTCACCACCTCGATCATAACGAAGAGATTTAATCTTCTTTCCTAGTTGCAATTCTACTTCCTCTTTAAACACTTTGAATGTTTCAAATACCTCATGTTTATGCTTAAGTAAATAAACATAACCATAACGGCTATATCATCCGTAAATGTTAAGATGTAGTTAGCACCTTTCCTTGACGCATGTCTAAGTGGTCCACACACATCAGTGTGTATAAAACCAAGTAGATCAGTAACCCTTTCAATATTGCTATTAAAAGGTTTCTTGGTCATCTTTCTAGAGATACAAGACTCACATTTATCAAATGATTCATCATTGATATTTTCCAAAAGACCATCACGTTGAAGCTTTTGTATGCGAGTCTTCCCAATATGGGAAAGTCTACAATGCCAAAGATAAGAAGAGTTCTTGTCTAACTTTCTCTTCTTATTCATGCTAAAAACAGAATCAATCTTTCTCTTGGAATTATTATCATGCATGTTAATTTCAAAAACACCATTCACATAAATTGCATTAAAATAGAATAAACCATCTTTGAAAACAGAAATTCTATTATTATTAATAGTGTGAACAAATCGAAGATCCAACATACAAGAAAAGGAAATAACACCCCTAACAATTTTAGGTGCAAATGACAATTATTCAATCTCAGTACTATACCCGAAGGTAAAACTAGATTAAATGTTCCTATAGCTTCAACCGCTACTTGTGCGCCATTGCCTACATGCAGAAATTGTTCCCCATAGGTAAGCTTCCTCTCCAAGTCAAACCCCTGCATAGTATTAAAAATGTTAATACCACATCCCGTATCATATACCCAGGAATTTGATTTGTATGTAAGATTAAATAACTCTATCAAAAATAAGTTACCTGAAGATGTTGCAGCACCAAGCTCATCCTTCTTCTTTATTTCTCGCAACTCCTCGAGATAAAGAGGGCAGTTCCTCTTCTAATGACCACTTGCTTTGCAATGGTGACAAGTCTCATCCTTATGAGATTTCTTCTTGACAAAGTTCTGCTTGGGTTTAGGATAAGTCGCAACTTGTTTGCCCGTATCACCCTTGCCTTTGCCCTTCTTGTTGTTCTTGTGCGGTTTTGGCTTATCACTCCACCCTTTTGTATATAAAGCACAGGAGGGGTAGGAGCAGATGTACTTGCCTTGTCCTTTAGACCATTTTCGTAGTCAATGAGCATTGCATGCAAGTCATTCACTGTCTTCCCCGCGCAATGCATATTAAAGTTCCTAACGAAATCATTAAAGTCCTGATTAAGAGACCTGTTGATTAGGTTAATTGCCATATCATTGTCGTAGGATTTCCCTAGTGCGATGAGCTATTCCATGTGGCCCTTCATCTCTTGATAATGTGCACTAACGGATTTCCCAGGGGCTTGCTTACAACTGTGTAAAGCATCTACCAAGTCGTAGATCTCCACAGCCTGAGGCTTCCCATACATTGCCTTGAGCTCTTCAAGCATTTGATTTGGAGCAAATAGCTCAAATTTACTTTACAAGAAAGGAGCCATTTTTCCGAGCATTAAACAAGCAACATCATTGTGCTTTTTAACCTCTGCCTCATAATTCAGTCTTTCAACTGGAGTAGCATTAGGGCCAAGGGGCGCAGGAAACTCCCTGGTCAAGTAATCAGAAGTACCCGCTACTCTCATAACTATTCTTAGTGAGCGGTACCAATCGTTGAAGTTTGGGCCAGTTATTTCCTGAATTTCAAGATAAGTATTGAATGCAGAACTTAACGCGTTGTTATCGGGTTGAGCCATTTCTACAAAAATAAGTTCAAAATATTAGTATTTTCGATAATACCATTCAAGAAAATAAAATTACCCCGGTAATTAAAACCATAGTATTTTCCTTGAAAACTAGAATCCACATTGACATAAACTTATCACATCAGTTGATCTGCTAGTGATAAATGTACTCAACATGGTAACTTGTCGAACAATAATTGACAAACAAATTTTCAATTTCTAGATATTTTTAGGGATTTACGTTGCCAAAAGTCATTTTGCATTGTAAACATGTTTCATCCCTACTTTATGCCTTAAGTTTCCAGATCTTACTGAGTAACTCAATCAAGTCGACTAATCAAAAGAACGTAAAACCTTCATGTGCAATCTTATTCAGTCATGAAGTTTTCTCTCCATTACAACATCGTCTAAAATCTCATATGACGACGATTGTAACTTCAAGTGTTCGTCAATTAGATGGCATAGGACTTAAATTTTAAGGGTATTGATTTTGGTGTCAAAATCATGTATGGAGAAGCATGCATACATCTCCATAGCATAAGTTTAATAAAACTTTTAGTAAACTTTTTGGTGAGACTAAAGTTTCATCATATATTTGCAAGTTGAGCTATTTGCTAAACCAATTAAAGATTTTGCCCACAACTAAATTTACACCGTACTTTTTCTAGAACTTAGCTAAAGCACAAAGCAATAACCTTATTCATTATGTTTCGGATGTGAATTTTTGCGGTTAAATCAACCTTAAGGAATTATGTAAATAATAACCATAGGTAATTCCAACTTTGATGCACAGGCAAGCCAAAAATTTGGTCAGCGCTGAAGCATAACACCTCCTTCCTTAACCGGGTACATGACCAGCGGTGTGTTATACCCACTTTATAGTTTGTCAAAGTTGAGTAGGCCGTTAAATTATTATTGCAATTCCAATCAACGCAAATCATATGTTAACTAGATCTCAAAACAATTCATTAATTTTTATATGATTGAGTCAATATTAATTTTTCTTGTAAAAAATTACCCTTATTTACAACATACAATTAATATAAAAACGTATGAAAACAAGTAGGTACAAAAAAACTAAATCAAATAGCCACATGCATAACAATTAATTCAAAACATAAAATCTAGAGTTTTTATCAACATAAAAAGTCTTCCTTAATTTTAAAACTTTTGAATCAAATAAAGCAAATAGCGTAAAATCATATGATCCGTGAAAAAACATGCATGTTCATCAGGGATCTTCCCCACATAATCTTAACAATTAAATCTCTCTACGGATCGTAACCAAAACATTACATAACAATTACTTCATGCAAACATCTAAAGATAATCACCATGTTAATTTTTAGGGTTTCAAAAAAAACTTTTTTAGCCGACCTAATTTAAAAAATAAAACCATAATTTTAATGAAAACCTAAAAAACATCATGTGATTTTAACTCAAACCAAATTTTAGTTAAAAAAAAACTTTAGATCTCGATAATTATAACATGTTAAAACGACTCTCGATGCCACTGAAGGTTTATATTACTCATAACATTTACGTAAAACCCTTATTAAGATCAAAGCACACATAGCGAAAGCGTTTAACAAGATCATAATTAATAACACATTCATAATTAATCGAGTTAGGGTTACATACCTTTTAGCTAGAGCAAATCTTCAAGAACACCGGCGAATCACGAATTAGGATTTATATGAAGAACACCAAGATATAGTTTATAATGAAACTATATTACGCTCTTGTACACACGTAATGCAACGGATCAATCGTGAGGCTAGCACTGATAAACCGGAGCTTCTACACTTTTGAACTATAGCTAAAACGAAAATCAAACCGAAACCCTATGTGGGTTAGGGTTTGCGATTGTAAGAAAAAGAAGGAGGGGAATAGACAAAAAATATGAAGACTTGATGGGGTATTTATAGGATTACGTAACTTGTTCTCCAAGCCCTTAATCAAGATTAGGAAACTAATCCTCCTTCCTTTTTTCCCTATATAGCCGCCGGCTATAGTAAACCCCAAGGGGTTTCCGGAACTTTCCGTTCTTGTTTCTTTTTCTATATAATTTCATAACGCTCGTTTACACTTAACCTTTAATTATTAACGATCGTTAAATAAGCTCGATTTATATTTTAATATATAAATATATTTATTAAAATTAATTAAT
Organism: Glebionis coronaria; assembly: GCA_025667525.1. NCBI lineage: Eukaryota > Viridiplantae > Streptophyta > Magnoliopsida > Asterales > Asteraceae > Glebionis > Glebionis coronaria. The sequence continues at coordinate 62,487,353 of CM046875.1, forward strand.
CCTTTACGTATTGTGTGCAATCCCGTAATCCCGAGTTCGATCCTATCACACGACTGTTTAATCTTATGTCCATAAAACTTTCAAGATGTCAAGTTCTAATCTAAAGATAGAACTGATCTTCACAACGTTGCCTACTTCACCATTTTCCGACACAAGGCTAGATGTCGAGTTCTAATCCAAAGCTAGAACCAATCTTCACGACTCTTCAGTTTGAAGCTAAGTGAGAACTTCACACAACACAACCACACATCACTTTATAGTTTAGTGAGAACTCACACGACACAACCACATCACTTTATAATTTAGTGAGAACTTACACAACTTATTACAACTCAACTAAACATATCCAAGTACACACATGTAACTTGGATCTACATGATAGGTGTGTAAACACCCATCCTTTTACCACTTAATTACGGCTAAAACAAGACCAAAACACGTAATTAATATCATTTGTTTGGAATTATGCGTGGTTTTTGTGTTTATTGTGATTTCAGAGCTAACCGGATGAATATTAAAGAAAACATGGGATTGCACGGGTTTTATCAAGGAAAAAGACTCAAGACGAAGTCTATTGTCCAAGAGGTGCAAAAGATTTGAAGTCACTGGGCCTATTCGAAGATTTATCGAAGAAAAGGACCAAAGACGGAAGATTTTCATAAGTCGAAGAAACTCAAGTCTATTTAACGAAGGAATTAAAAGACGAGTTGGATTTAATCGACAACAAATCCCGAATCAGAATCGAAAACGTCAACTTTTCTGAAAAGACGAGAAGACAAGAAGAAAGGGAGAAAGCCCACTCACCAACCAACCACTAGGAGTATAAATAGAAACTCCCTTCACACATTAGGAAGTTAGTTTTCATTTTTCCTTTTTTCCCAGTTCCTTTGTAGTTCGTCCCATCACAAACTCCATTAGGGAGTTTGGTGATTTTCATCTTTTTCTTTTCATCTTGTAATCTTTAATCATTAACCTTGTTACTTTTTCATTAATCAATCCATTCCATCTTTCTATTTATTTTGTTCTTCATCATCATCTATTACAAGTTCTTGAGTTTTTATTTGATTTTAGTTTGATCATTAAAAAGTTGTTGATTTAGTATTTTTATTGGTGGGATTTGTTCTTTATGGTATGTTAATGATTATTGGATAGTTTGGTTAAACCTTTTTGAGTATTTAGTTTGATTTTTAGTAAAATCCGTATACCCTGTTTACTTGTTACTGCTACTGTTCTTCGTGCCCAGAACTTTCCGAACAAGGCTGTTATTCCGAATAGACTTGTTCTAGTTTGCCTTACTCGGAATATTTCAATTATTCCGAGTGGAGGTTTCATTTCTTCTTTATTCGGAATATTCTACATATTCCGAATAGGGCCTCATTTTCCGAATAGCCATTTTAGAGTTTGCCTTATTCGGAACTTTTCAGATATTCCGAATAGGGGTGTTTTTATTTCATTTACTCGGAATAATTTCAATATTCCGCATAGGCATTTTTTGTTGTCTTATTCGGAACTTTCCATATATTCCGAATAGAGTTTTTATTCCGAATAGGGGTTTCCACTTTCCCCCTATTCGGAACATTTTAGATATTCCGAATGACCTTAGTTTTCCGCATAGCCCTGATTTTTCCGAATGACCTTAATTTTCCGCATGAGGCAATATTTTCCGAATAGAAGTATTTTCCGCATAAGGAAGACTTTCCGAATGGCCATACTTTCCGAATAGAGCTGTCTTTCCGAATGGTGTTTTATTCCGCATAGGGTCTTCTTCAGTAAGAGTTATTTTTCAGATTATTAATTGTTGATTGTTTTAAGTTTACTTCATTACCATTTTATTTACTTACCTGTTTAGTAGAATAGAAAACCAAATCCACTTTTTGTCACCAAGAACAAATCATTCCACTTTTAACTGAGATCAATTCGAGAGGATATCGAGAGAAAATTGAACCTAGCAAAACCCGTGTATCACTACACAACATAAATCCAAGCATACACATATGAAAAGGATTTACACAACTCTAATCCAAGTATTCACAAATAGCTTGGATGAACACAACTAGTCCAAGTATTCACAAATACATTGGATCTACACAAGACACAAATAAACAAATGATGAACATGACTAGATCTTTAGGAGAGGATGATCTTTATCAAGGCTTCATCTTTAATCACATCACAAGTGTGTGAGTGATCTTCTCTTTGGGCAAGGTAAAGAAGGAGATCAAGAGGATAATCATAAGTAAACATACTTAACACATTAAGTGATCATTTACAAATAATTATGATTAGAAATGAGAAAGAAGGCTGAAAGAGATGTCCAAAAAGGGTTATTGAATATGCAGATTTGATCCACTATTTATAGAAGACAAAACCCAACGGCTAGCTGAGGGCGGTTCCTTATCTACCTAGGCGGTTCCTTATCGATAGAGAACTGCGTAGGCACTTAAGCAACCGCGAAGGTAGACTCCGCTCCTTTTTGTCTTTTAGTGGATTTGAAATTTTTGAGGCTGTTTAAACCTTCAAAGGATATTCATATGGCATTTGGAATATGCCATATTCAAATTTACATTTTCATTTTAATAAAACATTTTCTTAAAAATAAAATTTATTAAAAATCTTTTGTCACATTTGACAAAAGTGAGTTTTAAGGCTAATCACCTTTATGATCACTAAGCATGATTAAGGTATGTTAGTGTGATGATTATTACCTTGATGATAGTGTTTGTTAGATAATTCGTTTTATGACTGTGTTTGACAATAAATGTCTTTGTAATTTGTCGTGATCAAAACTAAGAAAAATTAGTTAGCACTAACAATGTTTTTAGGCATTGCTTTGCATTAACAGATTTTGTTTCATCTACCAAAGTTTTCAAATTATTTTGCAAAATTTGAGATCCGAATTCATTAAGCCTTGATCATAAGTACCTGATTTTCTTGTTGAAAATCAAGTACTAGTGAAGAGTTTAAGGAGGTTGTTTAATTCAATCTTTTGTTATTAAGCCTTGGTTCAAGTTTGGAAATTTTCTTGTCTTGTTTATCTGTGTACTAACCTACTTACTAGCCAAAGGTTTTTATATAAGCTACTCAAAAGCTAGCTTATATAAGAACTTTTGGACTTGGACTTCTTGTATTTTGCTTGTGACCCACAACAACGATCTTCATTCATTCCCGATTCCATCAGAATCTTGGTTTAGTTGTTGAACCATCAACAAGATTATTTCCCACTATATTTTCAAGATACCAAATGGGCTTATTTAGTTGTTGAACAATCCCTCTTTGGAGCTTTGCTGGGTTGGGCCTGGATTGTAGGTCTAGCCAGCTTCAAAACTCTCATTCCTTCTTTTTAATTTTTTTGAAAAAAAATTGTGCTAAGTGATTTTGGTATGCATGTTATGTGATGGTGTTTTTATGACTTTGATCTGTCAAATAGTTGATCATAGATCTATTTCAGTTGTTATCTTGCTTGTTAAAGGTGTTTTAGTCATAATCTCTTTGTTAAACTTTGAAATCATATAGTTAAAGGGTGTTTGGATTTGCTTGTGGAAAACCTATGAGGCTATAAAACTTGACCTAAGGTGCTTGCTCACATTAGATACTTTAGGGTTGTGTTGTTTAGTCTTTAAAAACAGGTTGTCAAAATCAAAAATCAAGAGTTTATGTGTTTGCGGTTTCTCTGCAATAATTTGTCATATGTCCAAATTGTTTGAGCCTCATGAGTTTTAGCTGAAGATTTGTAAGATAATAGATGTGGTGTCTATTGTGTATACATAAGGTGTTGTTTATGTTGTTTGATTAAACTGTCTGTGCACATTACTTGCTAAATATTTCCATCAAAACAGTCAAAAACCAACAGTTAGTAATTTCCATAGGTAAAGTTTGTTTCAGGTGTTATAATTTGGTACTCTGCTAGTTTTGAGTGTATTTGAGGTCTGCATTGAGTTTATTATAAGTCTTGTAGCTTATGTGAGCTTATATCTCATTTCAAAATCCATCAAAATCTTGTTAATTGCATCTGCTTGAGAAACCTGATTGTTGTTGTATCTGATATCTAACAACATAACTTGTTCTATGTCAGATATCAGACATAGGGATAGTGTTTGCTTGTTGAACAAAGCTTGATCTATGACTTATTTGTGGCTTATCTTGTTTATTATTGCTTCTTTTTATTATTCTCACCTCGTCAATAAGCAGAACGCTTAATGGGGTTGATTTGCCCAATTAAAAAAATAAAAAGAAAATAAAATACAAAAACTAGAGTTGACTTGGCTCAAACTCTTGACCCATCGCGTGGGAGTAAAGGGTGTTACCAGTGTGCCAGTTAGTTAATCTTGTCATTGCTTTACCCCGTTATCTATTTAAACCTTTTTTTTCTTTTTCTCTCTTATTAATAAGTCGTGACATTTCAGCTTATTTCTGGCTTATTTTGAGTAGCTTTTTCATTTTTCTTATTTTTCCTAGTTAGTGTTAGACATTTGCATTTTCTAAAATAGGTTTTGGATTTTTTCCATTAATCATATATTTTTAATTCATTTTTCTTTTTTAGTTTTTATTAAATCATTAAAAATAGTTTAAATCAGTTTTAATTTTTGGAAAAACACTTTTTAGGTTTAGAAAAATATTGAGGTTTACAATTAATACAAAATTTGTTTGGACTTTTTATTAATTATTTTGAATTTTAGGTCTTTTATTAGATTTTAAAATTTTAATAATAAATAATTAAAAAGTTTTCAAGAAGTTTTGTTAATTTTTCAATCTTAATTACATTTTTAGGTTTTATTTGCAATTTTTAATAATTTTTTAGGAACTTTTTATTCTTCACCTCGTTTTGCGTGAAAACGCGTTTCGTCTTAGTTTTGATCTTTTAGCGTAATCCGTCTTTTTCTTTCATCCTTTTCTCTTTCCAAGCAATAATTAATCAAAAACCATTGAATTTGACACAACATCATCTCCACCGTGAACGAACTCACTTGGGTCATTTTTGTACGTTTTCCATACGTGCATTAAATACTTGACCCCCTTTTACTCACATCAACATCCGTATAGTTATTCTTGCTCATACCTCCTCTTTCTCTCTTGGTCATCATAATATTATTTGTCACCAAAAATAAATTAGGCTCTCTTTTCTAATAAGACCACTTCTCTTGCCAAAATTTTTGACACATCTAAGGGTTAGAATTCTATTTTTGAGTCTCTCATCTTCATACTCAAACTACTTTTTAGTGTGTGACTTTGTTATATATGTGCACTTGTATACTAACTTTGTTTGTAGCACATCTCTAACCCATTTTTTTAGTTCGTCACCACTTCTTACTTTCTTGATGCTTCATGCAAGGAGGAGCTTTCGTTGAATCTTTTTTTAGAGAATTATATACAACATATTCGTCATAAAATGGAATATATGTTTTGTGCTAATCATTTTCTTACAAGGTCATTTGTAACACACGAATTTTGCATTAACCACTTATGTCTTATAGGTTCATCTTGACACCCTATATCAAGGGAGTGCATCTGTCATGCATTTATAGAATTCAAGGATGAACACTGTATTGGATTATTTCCTTTCGATCATCACGACGCCTCGAACAAGGGAGAGCAGCCGTCAAGGGGGAGCATGCACTAATTCATCATCATTCTTACTCTTGACCATTTCTTTGTGTTTATACACCTATTTTCTTTCTCATCTAACTTTGATGTAGGTTAAGCACACCTCTTTGTGTTTTTACATCTAATTTCTTTCTCATCTAACCTTGATGCAGGTTAAGCACATCTCTTTGTGTTTCTACATCTATTTTATTTCTCCTATAACCTTGATGCAGGCTAAGTCTCTAAATTTGACTCATGGATCCACTAGTGATCCATATAATATCAATGGGGAGAATTTGCATATTCTTCTTCTCATTTGTGATGAGTCTTAAACAAACATTGCATCAATCTATTTATCTCATTATCATCTCTGATTGTAGAATTTTTCTCTCATTCTATCTTTCTTTTTCGAACCTTGCATCAAACTATTTCTTTCACTATCATCTCTATTTGTAGGATCTACCACTCATTCTATCTATCTCTTTCTAACCTTGCATCAATCTATTTCTCTCACTATCATATCTATTTACAGGATCTACCTATCTATCTCTTTTCTAACCTTTGTTTTGTAGGTTTTCATAATCCATGTGTTCTCCGGTTCTTCCATTTAGGGGGAGTATTAACCGAGGTGAGTATATGAAAATCATTTTCTATATAGATTTTCAATTTAAAGCTCTCTAAATTCAAAATCTCTCTCTAAAATATTCTTCTTTCATCCTCGCCTTTTTGTTTCGACAAAAGGGGGAGAAAGGTGTAAACGAAGAAGGTATTTTTAAAGTGGTAAGGACATAAGTAACTTTTACACTTTACTATCTATTACGTTTACATTGTTTGTCATCATCAAAGGGAGGAGATTGTTTGTGCAAATATTACGATATTTAATCTATACATCCTTGTTTGTTTTGTTGATGACAAACATGTAACTTGGAATATATAACGTAAAATGTACAAGTTACTTGTAACTATATTTTGTCTCAAACATACTTCTCACATTACTACAAGTATTTTTCTAAACTCATGTATTTTTGTATAATGTTACAAACACAAAAATGGTACATGTACACTCTAGTTAATCTGATTAAGAAAGTCAAATACAAGATCGTTTTGACTTTGAGTGTAATCTTGGACAATAGATTTGGTATTTATGGTAAAACCAAAGTCAGCTCTCACGGACCCCTTCGTGAAGGGACGAACCCCTTTTGAAAAGGGTTCGCGGGGTTCATGAACTGCTGAGCTTGGTGCCTATAAATACCAAGCATTCTCTAAGCTTACACCTCACCCCTTTCTATCATATTCTCTCTATCCTTCTCTATACATCTGATCTTCTATCACTTACTTCTTTTCTCTAACATGTAGATCTTAGATCTATAATTGTTCTTCTCTTAGTGTTTCTCTTGTAGATATGGAGATCACTTAAGTTGAATGCAAGACATCCGAGATCAAGCTTCATCTCGGCATCATGTCTAAGATCTCGCTTCTGAAATCTCTAACTCTTTAAAGACCTCTCCAAGCTTTTGATCCTTTATTGCTTAATTGTGTGGATGTATTAAATGTCACCTACACATCCACCATTATTGTATCTATACATCTACTACTTGTGTAGTAGCGTGGTTAGCATTTTAGTCCTCAAAATGCATAGTGTGAAGGGAGCTGTTGTGTCCATGTGAAACAACATGACATCCTAGCTTAAGTGTCAGAAAATATTGTAGGCGATGTAAAAGGGTGTTGGCCGTATCCATTGTGCAAGGACCCGATGTTTAGCTTAGTGCCGGATAAAGTGTAAGCGATGTAGAAGGGACTTGTTGTACCCGTGCGAAAGAACATGACGTCCTAGCTTAGGTGTCGGTAAATATTGTAAGCGACGTGTACGGGTTTCTCCACCGGTATAAAGGAGGTTGTTGATTAGTGAAGTCGAATTCTTGAATAGGTGACTCGGGGAGTGGATGTAAGGAAAGGAAGGTGTCCTTGTAGCCGAATCACTATAAATTATTGTATCGGTTTACATTTCTTTTTTCTTTATTACTCTATCTTTATATTTGCATCTAATCATTGCTTGCATGTATTGTGATCACTCAGTGTGCTACTTGATTCATATAGTCCTTGACTATATACAACACTTCTCATACTATGTCCCCCTTAATTGACATTTGATACAAAAGATTTTAAAAACGTATACGTTTACACATGTTTAGTACGCGTAAGGGTAGCAGTAATTATAAATTATAAAATTACGAAAAATGACATAAACACATTAAATTAAAAACTAATTAAGGAAATAAGAAAGTTATTAAAAAAACTAAAAGATAGTATATTTGTAATTTTGAAACAAACCGCTTGGAGCATTTTTTTTTGAAATTCTTCTCAATCAAGCATTTCAAATCAAATTACTAACCGCTTCTAAATGCTTGTTGCCAAACACCGCCTTAAAACAATAGGAGTAGTTGAGACCCAATAATCTTGTTGATATTAAAGAGAAAAATAAATGCCACTTTGTCACTAATTAAAAGCACTATATTTTATGTAATAGTAAAGAAATCCGTTATAATTATTATTTTGATATACATGTATCACTATCGACTGTTGAGAATCAAATATTTCCATTATCTGCGCATGATATACTAACTAACTAAACGTAAATATCTCAAGTTTTAAATATAAAGATTTGATTTGATTGATATCATATAATCCCTAATATTTCTCACTCTCACCGTTTATATTTATAACTCATCAAACACAAACCTTAAAAAACCTAAACCAAATTAAGTTTGTTTATTCAACAAAAAAAAAAATGTCTCTTTCAGATCTTATCAACCTCGATGTCTCTAGCTCCACTGGTCAAATCATTGCAGAATACATATGGTGAGTTCTTTTAATTTGTCGACTCTATTTACACTATTTTGTCCAACATCTCCACAACGAAATGGAGATATTGGTCCCAAAAGCGACCGCGCGACTTGTGCGAGGCTGTTTGTTTGTGTGTAGTGTTTATTTAATGTATTTTTGTGATATCGGTCTTTTTGTTACACCAAGTTGGTCATATTTCTCTTAGGATTGACGTGACACGAAAAATGTCGGTCTCCTGAGCTCCTTATCGCACTTAGACTTACTCTATTTTATTGTATAATAAATACAAAATTGTTAGTATAAATATATAGTGCATGCATGAGTTACTTTGTGTAGTAGAAATGGAGAATGTAATACAAGAAAACTTATAAAAGTTTTTAAAGTTGATTAGACTTATATATTTGAGGTTGATATTTCTACGATCATTGTAGTTCTAAGGTAAATGTGGTCGAAAGTATCGCGTGTCGTTGTAATTAGTAGCGGACTCAGGATCAAGAGTCGTCAGCTTCATTTTAGGATCGGGCTCATTTTAGGAAAATTGATATATTTGACCAGGGGTGGACCGAGGGGTTCACTTGGTTCACTTGGTTCACGGAAACCTGTTAACAGTTTGTCATGTAATATAAATTTTTGCTAAAAATTTCAATTTATTCAAAATGAATCTTTTGTCTGCTAATGTTTTGGGTCCGCCCAATTTGACATATGCCGGACCCAATTTGACATATGCCCCTGGTTCTAATCTCGGCTCCTGGTTGTACCGATCTCTAGCATTTTGTAAGTTAGTTAATATAAGGGCTAATGCTTTTATAATGTATGATACTTGTTATAATTTCCTTTTATATGTATTGAACAAATTTTTTTGCTATTATATGTGTTAAATTTTTATTTTTGGTCATTTTAGTATTTTTTTTAACCACTTTGCCCTTCATTTTACCACTTTCGGAAAGGCAAAATGATAATAAAATACACTAAAAATACCAAAAATGCAAGTTTAGTACATAGAATAGAAAAAAAATTGTTCGATACATATAAAGAAAATTATGACAAGTATCATGTCTATAAAGTAGAAACTCGAGTATACGTATTAATCAAATTGTAAAATGTTACAATTGATTGTTAACTTGTTATTAATGGACAGGATCGGTGGATCTGGTATGGACCTAAGAAGCAAAGCCAGGGTAAAGTTTATGTTATATCGTACATACCTCTTGTTCATTACCTTAATCACCATGAATGTGACCATTTGACTTTAGATTCAGTCGTGTGGCAGTAAATCGTTAATTTTATGTATGTGTTCATGTTTAGACTCTTCCTGGACCGGTTTCTGGTCCTTCAGAGCTACCAAAGTGGAACTACGATGGATCAAGTACCAATCAAGCCCCCGGTGACGACAGTGAAGTCATTATATAGTTCGTTTCCTCTAATTTATATCTCATTTTCCATACAACATATAGCTAAATAAGCAACTCACAGATGTTATTTTTACGTTTTTGTTACTAGTCCTCAAGCAATATATAAGGATCCATTTAGGAGAGGCAACAACATTCTTGTAAGTCAAGTAGTACTGATCATTTCCGGATGTTTATTTAAACATTTGAACGTTGTTTATAGTTTATATGATCATAATAATATGTAGGTTATGTGTGATTCATACACGCCACAAGGAGTCCCAATTCCAACTAATAAGCGTCACCATGCTGCAAAGATATTTAGCCAACCTGATGTTGTTGCGGAAGAACCTTGGTATGTATTTACAAGTACCATAAACATATTTTGTGCTTGTTTAGGATTATACTCCTTACACCGTTTACCAGGATAACATATATTGTGCTTTTGTTAAACGATTGTTCTAATTAACCATGTAACGGGAACAGGTACGGCATAGAGCAGGAGTATACTTTGCTGCAAAAAGATATCAAGTGGCCACTTGGGTGGCCAATTGGAGGGTACCCTGGACCTCAAGTAATGTTTTGATCTTCTTCTTTTTTTCATTTAGAAACGTAGAATACGTACATACATTATTTTTTTGGTAAAGGGGCTAACCCCGGTAAAATAATACGTACATACGTTAAGTTGACAATGAGCCATAATTTTTATGTAACAGGGACCATATTATTGTGGTACTGGTGCTGATAAGGCTTTTGGTCGCGATATTGTTGATGCACATTACAAGGCTTGTCTTTATGCTGGTATCAATATTAGTGGTACCAATGGTGAAGTTATGCCTGGTCAGGTATTATATTGTTAGATTGTACGATATAAGCAATGTACGAGTATTTCTCGAATGGGTCCATCTGAACTTAATTTCTTTTACTTGTGGCTAGTGGGAATTTCAAGTTGGTCCGTCTGTTGGCATATCCGCTGGTGACCAAGTGTGGGTGGCTCGCTACATATTAGAGGTATCTACGCTAATGAATCAGAACACGAGATTTACATATTTATCTTATGTTTTATGTTTTATGTATTATGATATCCTTTTTTCAAAACTGTAGAGGATAACTGAGATGGCTGGAGTGATTCTTTCTTTTGACCCAAAACCAGTTCCTGGTGATTGGAATGGAGCGGGTGCTCACACAAACTATAGGTGCATACACATAGTCAAGTCCTATAACGACCCATTTTGATTATTTATAGTGTGTGATGGAATGTTCAAACTGAACTTATGATTGTTTTTAATATAGTACAAAATCAATGAGAGCCGATGGAGGATATGAGGTGATAAAGAAGGCGATTGGAAAGCTCGAGAAAAAGCACATTGAGCATATCGCTGCTTATGGTGAAGGGAATGAACGTAGATTAACCGGCAAACATGAGACTGCCGATATCAAGAACTTCAAATGGGTAATACATTGCTTTTACTTTTAAGGCTTGTAGCATAAAAGAACATATGCACTTTTTTCTTGTATGTATATATGATCAGAACGGTTTCATTATGATAGGGTGTGGCCAATCGTGGAGCCTCGGTTAGGGTTGGAAGAGAGACCGAGAGAGAGAAGAAGGGGTATTTCGAGGACCGAAGGCCATCATCAAATATGGATCCTTACGTCGTGACTTCCATGATTGCCGAAACAACCATCATATGGAAGCCTTGAGTCTTTTCAATCATGTTAGTATATATTTGATGTTTTAGCACCTTTATTTGCTTAGGATGTTTGAATTCTTTAAGGTTTTCTTTGTTTGGATCAGAATATTATTGCAACTTGGGGAAATTTTAATAGTTTGTTCTACTTTATGAATTGTTAGAGCAAGTACTCGAGTTAGAAACTTTAGACACAAAATATCTAATTGCGAACACCATTTTCAAAATTTACCACATTTTCAAATGTTTAAACCATTAGATTATTAACAATGATGTTTAAACAGGAATGAGCATGATACTAGTCTCATACTGATCTCGTATCGACCTAGCAGGACTGATTTTTTTCCGAGCATTAACTAGTGGTATCGGTATTGTACCGAACGAGATTTGGATATCGATATCGGTATCGGTACTAGAAAATCAGGTTTTCCTTTTTTTTTGGGAAATTTCTTGATTTGGTACCGATACCATACCGAATTAATGGTCTCAATTTTTTGTTCACTTTATTTCGTAGTCTCGATATTGTACTGAACGGAATTCAAATACCGAGATTTTTAACCATACCGGTACAGTTCATGTTTGATTTTAAAATTTGAGTCGAAATGCTTATCCTATGTTTAAACGATAGTAATATACTTATGTGTTTAAACCATTAGAACGGACAACGGAGGACTAAAAGTACAAACGGGCCCATTTTGAAGACCAATGGTGTAATTTACCAAAAGTTAGTTGAATATTTTTTCAATTAAACTATGAAGAAAGGCATGAAGATGGGCCTAACTGCAATTAAGAAAAGACATGGCAAGAATTTGGTCATCATTTAATAAAAGAGTTTAAAGTTTGACTTTAATTTATTTGACCACAAATACGTCACCTTTTTCTAATATCATTACTGTCGACTTAAATGGTTTTTTTTCATATAAAGTAGACGTGTATCCGTGCATAACGGCGGATAGTTTACGACATTCTAATTGATATGGTGGTTGAATCGATAACTTTGTGGTCGAACTCGTGACCTGGTGGCTCGATCGGGTTGACTCGATAAGAGATCCTCAAAACGATGTCTCGACCGGATTAACCTGGTGATCGACCCGTAACACGGTGACTCGACCGGGTTGACACAATGATCGAACCCGTCAACCGATAATCGAACTTATGATGCAGTGACTAATACACTCATTTCCTATCAACACTCAAAAGTCGTTGTTACCATATTCCAAGGTAATAAGTCGTCATTTTACATCAGTAAAATCAACACTCAAAATTCAATTTTGTTATGTCAAACACAAACAAATCAATATGTATCTACTATCGGTGAGGTTGGAGACTTAATTATTTACTGATTTTTGACATTTACTAAGATAAAAATATTAGATTTTAACTTTGATTTTAATCCTAAATCTAAAATCATCACATTTAAATTCAAACCAAAAGTTAAGATAAAAAAACCCAAAGCAAAGAGAAGAGAAAGGAAGAGTGTCTCCATCTTTAATTCTAGCAAATCTTCTCATGCCCAGAACCGTCGCGACTGATTGGGAGAAAGAGCGAAAGCGAGAAAGATGGATTGTTATCTATCATAAATCAAATTAGATTATATTTTGTTAAATTAATATCATTCATTTATTTTTAAAAAAAAAAAAACCTTTTGTAACATAGAATTCAAAAAGCTTTTTGTTTTTAAATTGAAATATCTTTTGTATATTTATTTTTTATGATTTAATTAAATTATATTTTTTAAAACTTTATGCTATTTAATTTAATATTCATTTAATATATTTATATAAAAAAATATTTTTTTCATTTTTATTAAGTTAATTTTATTTTGATGTAACTTTTTTTTATAATTTTAATTTTAATTTTAATACAAACTTGTTTGTTAAAAATACTCTCTTCGTCCTAAAATTATTATCCATCGACAAAAAACACACAGTTTAAAAAAATATCACTTTTACCGCTTTCTCTCTCAAACTTTTTACGTAAAAACAATTTTACTCTTAACCAATTTATTTAAAACCTTTTTAAAGTTTGTAATTGTAATTTCAACTAAGGGTAATGTAGTAATATCGATCTAAACTTCCTCCTATTTTTAGAATTGGACAATTAATTTGTGACAACTCAAAAAAGAAAAATGGAATATAATTTTAAGACGAAGGTAATAACAAGCCCACTTTAACATGACGGTTAGACATAAAGCAGTTTTCGAGTGTATGCGCGCACCACATGCTCAAGATTTCCTACAAGTTATCCCTATAGACGGGCTCGGTCAACATATGTCGCCGGTGGAATATCGCACTATCCTTAAGTATCGTCTTATGATTTCATTATTTTCAGTTGATTTGTCGCAAGGCATGTTTGGATTCTTTTGGGGAACATGCAGTTCATTGTAAAGAACTTCCGGGCTTCAAGTATCGACATGATTTTGTTAGGAACGTTCTTTACGACATATGTAGGCGTGTCGGGATCTCCGCCAAGAAAGAGGCACCTGTGAATTTCTTGGCCGACCCGTCAGATGGAAGATCGACACTGAGACCCGCTGATGTTTTGGTTTTTGGATGGGTTGGAGGTAAACATGCGTGCGTTGATTTAACAGGGGTTTCTCCTCTCGTGGGGCTAGGCAGTCGAGATTTTACAGCGGGTCAGGCTGCTATAAAAGCCGCCTCGTGCAAAGTGACTAAACACGAGAAAGCATGTGTTGAAAATCAACACGTGTTTATTCCTTTCGCGTTTGATACATTTGGTTCCTTGCACCTGAGGCGGTGGAGCTACTTACGAGAATACAACATGTTATGAATAGTAATGTTTTGACTCCTAAATCCACAAACGTTGTATTTAATAGACTTGGTTTTGCTACACAAAAAGAGCTAACGGTGCAGCTTGTTGTCCGTTTGCTTTCTCTTAATATATAAATTATAATTATTAATCTGAAATAAAATTATAAACAAACAGTTATCGAGTGTTCACACGTGCATTGTGAGAACAACTTTTAAAATGACATGAAAACCAAGTCCAAAGGACTGACCAGCAAAAACATACTAAAAAGTAGAACAACAATATTCCCAAAACCTTAATCCGATAAACCCTCCGGTAGTGTGACTGCTGAAAAAGAAAACACAAAAATATGATTATAACAACAACAATAATGGCATCAAACCCTTTAATGTTTCTTGGGAACCACATGAAACTACCCACTTTCAACAGAGTTAGTGTCACCAAAATGAAGCAACAGCAAGAAGGTGTGCTGAAAAATGGGTATGGAACATTTAGAGAGATTGGGTTTTTGAGAAATGGGTGGGGTAGTTTGGGTCGTAGTGTGTTCAGGGTTGGGTCTACTTCTGGTGGTGGTGGTGGTGGTCTTGATGGTGGTGATGGTGGAAGTGGTGGTGGTGGTGGAGGAGGAGGTGGCAAATGGTCATTTGTTTTATGGTATGTGACTTTTGTTTATTACTCGGTGTCTGAGCTTATTTGATTTCGGCTTAGATAAAATAAGCCTCAATTTTGTGGCTCATTTGAAGACTTATGGGCTTATATAAGTTTATTATATATAAGCCCATAAGTCTCCAAATTACCTTAAAAATTGGCGCTTATGAAATATAAGCCGAAATATGGCTTATTTTTTTGCTTATATAACATAATCCCCAATTTTGTGACTTATTTTGAGACTTAGGGGCTAATTTAAGTTTATCATGATATAATAAACTTATATAAGCCCATAAGTCTCTAAATAAGCCAAAAAATTGGAGCTTATGTTATATAAGCTGAAATGGGCTTACGTTATATAAGCCGAACCAAACACCCCCAAACATAATCCTCAGTTTTCCTGCTTATTTTGACATTTATGGGCTTATATATGTTTAAAATATCATAATGAACTTTATATAAGCCCATAAGTCGCAATATAAGCTGGGTAATTGAGGCTTATGAAATATAAGCCAAAAAAGAAAACAGCTCATAAGCCACATATAAGCTTAAGCAAACACCTCATGGGTGTTTGTTTAAGCTGATATGCTACTATTTGGTTTCGGCTTATATTTCATAAGCCCCAAGTTTCCGGTTTATTTTGAGACTTATGGGCTTATATAAGTTTATCATGTCATAATGAGCTTATATAATCCCCGCAATTCTCAAATTAAGCCGGAAATTTAAGGCTTATGAAATATAAGCCAAAAAATAAATAAGCTCATAAGCCACATGTAAGCTTAAACAAATAGGAAAGTACATAATGTTAACCAATCAAATGTCTTTCTTTGATGTTAGAAATGTTTTGATTGGTTATAATTTGGAAGTCGTTAACTAATTTGTGACGAACTAAAATAGTAAGGTCGGCACTTCTTTGGCGGAAAAGCTTATAGGAGCATAAGTTTTTCACAATAAAACTTTAGTTTAGTTTCGTTTCGTTGGCAAAGCTAACTAGAGCTTGTTAAGAGGAATAAACTCCAAAACCATAACTTGCTTCATGTGACGTTTAATTAAGCTCGAGCTAGTTTTGCAAGTGCGCCTTAATAATTAGAAATAGATAATGAAGGTGATGTACATATAGTTTGGACATGTTGATGTCGTGTTTGAAGTCATGATAATCAGATTCTTTGTATGAGTGGTTGGAAAGTTTTGATTATTTTAAGATTTACATGTAAAATGACGTAAACAAACAGATGAATAGAACAACTATAACTGTCCCCAAACACTTGAAACTGATTATCTGCAACTTAAAGAAAATATAATCAGATATCAGCTTTCTAAACGCAGTGCCAAACAACACTGATTTCTGGCTCGGCTATAAAAACATGTATTTTGAATACTAGAATTAGTTGGCTATGTGGCTTATTGCTTGCGATAACTTTAATTGTCATGCATAAGTGGTTTACATTTTGATATATGCAAAGTTGAAATGGTAAGTTACTAATTCATGATATGGCCGTTCTCGTTATCATGGGTTCTCAATTATTTACGTAAAAATGTGATTATGCATGATCGACCTACTTTAATTTTGTACCAATGTAGGTATTTGGCTCTTCTTGAGGCACATCCTGTTTGGACAAAAGCGATAACATCAGCGCTTTTGACTTTTGTTGGAGACTTAATATGTCAGGTAAGTATTTCTTTCTTCATAGTCAATACTCATTGTGTAATTACTACTAAAACCTGAGTCGCTCTCTTATTTACCAACAGTCTAATGTATATTTATATGTTCTAAAACTTAATATTCATATGCCTCAGATTGTTATAGACAAGAAACCATCTCCAGATCTCAAGCGAGTATCTATTTTCACATTTTTGGGGATGGCATTGGTTGGGCCAACATTGCACTTCTGGTAATGATATCATATTGTACTAGTGATGTTGCATATATAATCACTTTTATATGTTATTTTAACATTAAATGTCTCAAAATGCTTGTGTATTTGTGTATATTTCACACATAGGTACTTATACTTGAGTAAATTGGTGACCATGACGGGAGCTTCAGGTGCTCTTTTGCGACTCGTCATTGATCAGGTGACTGTTTGACAAGATCATTTTGGTGCAAAGTTTATAATTAGATAGCGAGACCTCTATTGATACTTGTTTATTTGCAGTTTATATTTGCTCCTGTTTTTATTGGAGTTTTCTTATCAACATTGGTGACATTAGAAGGCAGTCCGTCCCAGGTTTTACCTAAGCTTAAGCAGGTGTGTATTTTCTTTTCTGTCTTTGTGATATTAATCATAACGCTTGTTTGTGTAATATATAAAGTAGAGGTGTTCGCACGGTCAATCAAACCTGCCCCTGCCCGTACTAAAAACCCATTCCTTGGTTGACCCGTTCCCCAACCCGCTCATTGTGACACTCTTTTAATATGAACTTTTCAGTAAGCAAATTGTTTTATTCTTGCAGGAGTGGCTATCATCCGTTATTGCAAATTGGCAGCTATGGATACCTTTCCAATTTCTTAACTTCCGATTTGTTCCTCAACAATTTCAGGTTTGAGCTGCTCCATATATTTTCATGGTGATAAAAAAGTTTTAGCAATGTTCACATCTTGGTGCTTTTATTTATGTAACTGCGTGTATGTTACTTTACAGGTTCTTGCATCTAATGTTATTGCATTAGTGTGGAATGTTATCCTATCATATAAAGCTCACAAAGTAGTAGCAAAATAGGTATGCGCCGTCTCTTTATTTGATCTTTTCGGCTTTGTTTGTTCCTGCAAAACAATAAAATCTAACCCTGGGATTTGTATCAGTACATACTACTGAACTTTATGGGTATTTTGTATCGATAAGGATGTTTTTTTGATTTTTTTACACGTGTTTCGTACATGCAGGTTTAGATGAAACGAGATATGTAGATTCCACATCCTGGCAGGAGTGCCATATGTTCTCATGCAGCGGCATGCGTTAACTGCACCAACAATCTTTTGAATGTATTGAATCCTCGTATGCGTTTAGCAGTTTAACAATAGGGAATTTTGTCTGCGTGCAGAACCTGGAAGGGTTTTAAGCATTGCTTTTGCCTAATGAAATTATCTTTTTTGGAGAGCACAACATCTTCAACTGACGTGTTTTTGCGTCACTTTATCGATTAGTTGTGACGTTTAATTGTTCTATCTGCGGATAGACAAGTGCCCACGTTTTTTTATTGCTAGATTCAAAATAAGTCACCAATGTTGCATATATTCACCTGTGCAATGGATGGTAGTAATGACTAGTATCTGATTTGCTGAAGAAGTATCAATAGACAGACATAAAAAAGTTTTCAAGCGCTGGTGCTAGCAGCGTTGGGACCTGATAGAATCCCCTTTGTCGTCATGCAATAACATAAGGAACTGTATGCCTCGCTTTCTGCGTTATATCTTCTAGTCATGACAACATTGGTTGTAAGTGATGCATTGGTAGACAAACAGATAACACAGACAGACCATTTGAGACGCAGAAATTAGGCATATTGAAACCTGAATCATTTTGTTAGTTGGTCCTAATCATGGGTAAAACTAAAAAGTAGAGCAGCAAAAATCTCACATTTCGTCGAACTGTCAACTAAATGTGTACCTAAACCATACAGCTTTTAACACTTGTCATAATCCTATTCTTCAATGGCGTCTTGTGTCGTCTTCATCATTTGAACAAGTTAAGCCGGTCTTGCGTCCTAAAACTGTTTTGGCTTTCAACTTAGACAAGGCAGACACTTTGTAAGGGGGCGGGTTACAAAAATATCTCAAATACGCAAGAAATTTACACTACAAGTTTTTCGGGTGAAGGGGCACTTGCCCAACCTGTAGCTCCGCCCATGTTCTCAAGTGTTTGCTTAAATAAATTTTAAGTTTGCAAAATTTCAAAATTTGGGATACACCCAGGGCTCTAAATGAACCGAACCGTTTAGGAAAAAATCCATTTATGTTCGTTAATAACCTTATAATTTTAATAAACGAACATGAACAAGAAAACTCACTCTTTTAAGCGACCATGTCCGTTTATTTATCCGGTTAAAAGTTAATGAGCGCAGATAAACAAAGCTCCGTTTGGGTTAGTCCGGTTCGTTTACAGCCCGTGTAGATAAAAGCCCATATCAGGTTCGGTTGATGGACTGATGTAGTGAGAAAAAAAGTGATGGCCCATTAAACAATTATAGCCCAGCAGGAGGATTACATATTTAATAATTTTCATCTCCAATCGCAACCTTGAGTTACTTTTTTTTACCGCTGAAAATGAAATCGAGCGGTAAAAAAGTTACTGTGTGCCCTAAACAACGATCATTGCGATCGATTGTTCAGTTAAAAGAAGCGTCCAAGCATCTACCCAAAAAAACTCCACCACATAATAATCATAAGTAATTTTTGTTACTACTATTTTTTTTCATTTCTCTCATTTTTAACTTTTCGTACATTTATTTCGCTAAGCTCCGATTTTCCCTTTATTTTGAGACTTGTGGGTTTATATTATTTTATTATAGGGCTCTTTGTTTTCCGTTTATATATAATATAAACCTCAATTTTTAGTTTATTTGGAGACTTATAAGCAGCGTATATAAGTTTATTATGATTTAATAAGGCTGATGATATTTACACGGAGAGTATTTATGTGTACACAGAAAAATTGAATGAAAAGACAAATACATCCTTCATTACACATAACACAATACGTTTTTCTTTTATGTTTGACATTCTGTTTGGTCAAAAGTCAAAACCCCACCATTTCCTATTCATTTCCAGTCATTATAACACCACTTTAACATATAGACGAGATTTGATGAGATATGACACGGGCATAAGTTCATAACCGACCATCTGTAATGAGCTACTACATAGCCAGTAAGTAGATATCTTCTTGGCGACATTATGGCTAGCCTAACCCACCTCCATCGATCATCGTAATTCGTAACACATACCAATCAACATCATCGGCGTAACACACCTACAAAAAACCATAGTCGATCAGTTTCCGGCTATCTCCATTTACTGGCACCTGATTATATTCTGTATGTTTTTTTTATTGATACAAGTATACGACATACAACTATTTATCAAAGTTAAGTTTTAGACCCAGATTAAGAACAAACACCAATATTGATATATAGAATAATATACAAAGTTACAAATTTGTTTCAAGTGTGTTTTTATTCATGTCACACAAAAGTTGACCATAATGATAAGGATGTTTATGTAGTGTTAGGAAGAAGTATAAGCTACCCAGACATCATGCATTGTTATATCTAGTTTGATAATTCAAAGAAGATTATATATAATTAAGAATCAATAGAAATTTATTTACATGTGATAGCCCATATGAAGCATGGAGACAGAAAGACTGGTTTTTGGGTTTATTTACTTGTGTAAAGTAAAGTCAGGGATATACTAGTCTAAGCAATTAAAGTTGCCGTGTGCAGATAAAAACCATCCGTGTAAATATCAATTCCCTTTAATAAACTTATAGTCTTACTACTTTATCAAAGATTTAAACCTTTTTCTAAATTTAGAAGTCTTAAAATTTTCAGCCTCAAACATTTCTTAATTAGGAAATTTAAAAACTTCTTATATACACTTAAACAAAAGTTACATTTGATATTTAAATGTATTAATTAATTTATATAAGTGTAACACCCTACTTATTATTCAGTAAAGTCACCATTAAAAATTCAGTTACACAATATTAAGGCCCATAGTAACCGCCCATGTAGTAACCAGACCTATAATAACTCCGACATATACATGAAAACTAAAATAAAACACACACTCCATCTGCTATATCTTTCTGTCTTTCCCGAACACAACACAAATAGAAGCGCAAAACGCCTGAAAAAGCATCGACGAAGGTCGAGACTATCCCCATCACCAGAATGGGACTTGTTGGTGGTTTAGGCAGTTTGAGTGTGACTTGGTTGTGCGTTGTTTTCTTACGGTGATTGTTAGAGAAAAATTGTAACAGAACAACGTTTGTTCGTCGCAAAATATAGTCACAAGGTACCCGCCGCTGCGTTGCGCGGGTACCCTGCTCGTACTGTATAATATGCCTTACTTTCGGCTTATATAACATAAGCCTCAATTTTATGGCTTTTTTCAGACTTATGGGCTTATATAAGTTTATCATGATACAATAAAATTATATAAGTCCATAAGTCTCCAAAATAAGCTTAAAAACCGGGCTTATGAAATATAAGCCAAAATATGCTTTATGTTCAGCTTATATAACATAAGCCTCAATTTTATGGCTTATTTTGAGACTTGTGGGCTTATATAAGTTTATCGTGTTATACTAAACTTATATAAGCCCATAAATCTTCAAATAAGCCACAAAATTGAGGCTTATGTTATATAAGCCGAAATGCGCTTACGTAATATAAGCCAAAACAACCAAATCCTACTTCCAAAAAACTCATGAGCCCACCGGAAAGATTTTGTGGATAAAGTTTCAAGTTTTCGAGTCGCGGCTGCTGGCTATTCTAGTTGATGCCCCACTAGCCAGAAAATTTGCGTAGCTATATCTTGTAGGATGGACAATGGTGACAAAGGCGTACCAGCCTATGTTCACATTTTGTGCATTAGTCTCAAAATAAATCGGAAAGTTGAAACTTATAATATATAAGCCGAAATGAAATAAGTTCATAAGCCCATATATAATCCGAAACAAACACCCTACTGATTGCTGCTATCTATTTTGTGTTTTTATTCAGATATGAAATACTGGCTCAATTTTTCGATGCCATGGTTTTTTCTACTCAATTTCTTCTTCATATCCAAAGATCCCCATTGCTCTTTTCAAATATTACACCAATTGTTGATGCCGTTATTACAAACAGGTTAGTAATCGACTACTGTGTTTTAAATATACTTTTTTCACACGTATGATATCTTCTGAGCATGTTTGTGTAATGGGCTGGGGCTGGCTTATATTTTTATAAAGTTATTTGGCGAATATAAGCCCTTTTTTATGGCTTATATAAGGTTCCATATGTGACAAATAAGGCTTATTTTAAAAGCTCAAGCCCCATAAGCCACTGTGCCAAACATAGCCATAATGGTACTTTTGGGGTTCAGTCATGATACTTGAACATTTGAGAAAGCTATTTCTTAGATGGATTTAAACCTTTTTAAAGTATAATGTACTTACTTTTGGCCATTGTTGCAGGAAGTTTACTTATACTCGTTTAGCTCATCTAAAACTCATTTTGCTTGATGGAATTGTCATTGAGGAGATTGTTGTTTCCCGCACGCCTCGAATTAAACTGGATCTTCGCGTGTCGTTGAATTTTAGTATCATTCAGAAAGATGATACCATCACTCTCAGTCCGTCACCTTATGAGTATGGTAAGATGAGAAAATTGTTTCGATCCTGCCTTTCTCAATTCAATCAAAAGGTATTCCAAAATCCTAGTCTTTGGTTTGTAAATTAGATTTATTTGTTTTAAGGTTGGCCTTGGCGGCTGGTTTACAAGTTTTGCCTAAGTATACTTTTGTAGGGACTTGTAATAATTAAAATGTCGTCTTCTTAAAAGATTACCAAATGGGTAGCTTCATTCGAGGTGTATGTTGTTTGTCGTGTTTTGAGTCAGGAGTTGGTGTCATGGTTCGTTGAGGCCATTAAACTAGTTTTCCTCCTGGAAAAATAACTAACTCGCGCTAGCTAAACTCTATGCCTGCTCCTATGCCCTCTTAAAATGCGTTAATGTTTACTTTTTTTATTCTTTTTGGAAACCTGAAATCACTCGCTATCTTTTACGGTTTTACCATATCAGTAAAATTGAGCAAAAAAATTTCCTCTGAGGCATTGACATTTTATCTTGCTCTTGAATCTGAACAGGATGCTCATATTCCTATACCAGTTATTTCATTTGATAACGAGTCGGATTCAGATGCAACCATTGTGCAAGTCAGCTTCGATTGTTATCTTGGTGCCCTATTTGAAACGGTAAATAACAAGCGTCTCACTAATCATCAACTAAATTTTGTATTGTTTTGAAAAATATGCTCTACTGGTCCTGAACCGTAGCAAAGTTAACAAAACTGAATTCTTCGCGTTGCTAATGCAATCCTAATTTGAAGGAGCCGATAAATAGTGGTATATATTTGCCATGTATGTACCCTGAGCTCTTATAAAATAGTTTGAAGCAATAAAAGAACATACTTATTCAAAAGCAGAAGGCAATTTCGGGTACTGGCCGGTTTGGCCTTTGAGAGATATCATTTTCTATAGGTGTTTACTTGCTCCCGATGAATAAGAGTCATTAGGCTTTGTTCAAGTGCTCAATGACATGTGTAGGCTTTTTTAATATATTGACTTATTTTCTTACTGAAGGATACTTTGAAGGCTACCCTGATTTGCTTCGTTTTCTTAACTCCTATCGATACAATAAGTTGATTAATACTTCGATTGCTGTTGCAGATGAAGATACTGAATAATCTAGGTTTCGATGTAGCAAGACGAACTATTACAGCTGAAGGATCAGTCGTTGAAACAAGATTTTATGTCACTCAGTTGTAAGTATGCTTCATTTTTATCTTTTTGCAACCCCTTTGTCTTGTTATTGATCTAGTTCTGTCATTCTTATCTGTTTGATATAAGACGGTTGTCAAGGGAAACCATTCCTATCATGGCATAGAAAAAAGCGGTATTGGGTTGACTGCTAAATGAGTTCTTTAATGTGCAACACTTGCATAGAAAGCTTTTGTAACTTCTACATTTGTAATGATACATGTATTCTCGGGGCCAGGAGATAGATAAGTATTATAGTTTTTTGCATAAAATAGGACGGTTTCATGTACTGTACAGTCTGATACCTTATAACGAGTTGGGGCCCTTATGTTCTGAAAAAAGGATGGAAATTTTGGTTAAGCTGTACAAGGAACAATTGAAAGTTCGCTATTAGAATAACTTTTTATGAAGAACGGAAAAAGTATGCTTGTCATCTGGTTTTCTTCATTTGATCAATCAATGAACCATCTACAATTATCACATATGATGTCGTTTAAATATCAGTAATAAATATTCATCCGTCTCTTTTTTTAGATCAAATGGGCGTAAAATTGAAGATTCAGATCTCTTGAAGTATATCAGACTTGCCATCTTAAACAATCTCTTGAAGTACCATCCAGTATGTATAAATAACTAATACCTTACTTCATGAAACAGTTTGAGTATACACTTTTCAAGGATTAAGCTAATATAAACATTATTGTTGCTTTAGTATGTTGAGGAGTCTAGGTCACGACTTGCAATGGGGAAGACTTGTAGCATACATGCCCCAGTCAAGGAGGTAACTTTGTCAACAACCATGCTACTACGTATATCTTTTTTGTTCATATTATCGAAACAAAGTCCATTATTTTTTCTTTACTTTTATTATCGATAGAGGTAATTTTTATATGCTCGCCCCATGGTATCAGTGTGTGATTAGGCAAGTGGAATAGCCACCTTTAGTAGATTATCATATCTACATTGGCGAAATAACAAACTTGCTTTTAGGATAAAAGAAAGTGGAACAATTTTAGTTGCCTATCCTCCCAAAAACGTCATGTTTTCATTTGCTAACTTTCCAGTCCGAAGTGTGATTATGTGAGATAAAGTTTAATATCTGTTTCTGTACGTGTCATATGCCTCAAGATCTTTCAGCTTCATGATATTCAGTTTGTCAAAATAAATAAATAAATAAAATCTGTTAGTGTAAACGTTGTTTGAGTAAATTAAATGTTAACGTGCATTACTGTCATGTGTCCATTACTCATTCAAATCATCAGATTTATGTGTAATGCTAAATAAACTTTATGTTCTGTTGGCAGGTTGATGTGTATATTTCAACTCATATGCATGTAAATGGTCGCGGGCTTAAAAGGAGGTTGGTTATAAGCATCGATTAATTTAGACTGCACATTAAATATCGAGCTTGAAAAAGAGATATTCACATTTTGCAGCTTCTAGATCAAAAGACTCTCTGGTATTGGCTGGTTGACTTGTTTTTTTTCATAAAACGGGTAGAAAGAGGCAGAGTAAATAATTATTTTTGTTCTAACTTTGATCACAAAAAACTTTACCATCATGGTGAACTGGACCACTGGACCTGTTCCCCTTTTCGCCATATTTTTTATTGGACCCATCACGCATCTGAGATTAAAACAACCCAAGTGAACATAGTTAAGCAGTCTTTAATGCGTGGATATCTTGGTATGTTGGTGTGTGCTTTAGCTTTCTCAACATAGAGACAGAAGATAGCCCGGGATTGCTCTTAGAAGTTGTCAAGATAAGGGATGATGCGACTATCAATACGGAATCAACTGAAGTATGTTACCATCCTGGTCACACACACACGCACGCACAGTGGCGGACGCAGGAATTTAAAAAGTGTGGTGCAAAATTTTTTTTTTGGACAATGACATCAAAATACGGAAAAAAATAGTATCGAAATGACAAAAATCGGGTATTTTTACTTAAAATGAGGGGTTTTTAAGGTGTTAGATAGTTGAATGTTGTGTTTTAATACGTAGGTGGGGGGCAATTTGATTTATGAATGGGGGGCACGTTCGAAAAATGCTTAAAATCGGAAAAAATTTACACTAAAATCTCATTTTATCGGGCTAGCCATGGGGGGCGCCGCCACCCCAATGCTAACATGTATGTCCGCCACTGCGCACACACACAAATAGACACAGAAGAAACTAACTCTGATATCAGTTTCCTCAAATCATAAACTTATCTTTGTTATGATACAGGGATTGGTTGTGCAAGATAAATTACATGTTAGCTACATGGGGACGGCTTTAAACGAATCATTGTCTCAGGTAATAAATAGCTTTAAACTCAGTCACATTCTCTTGCAAATAAATTCACTGAACTTTTTAAAAATTTGCAGTTGTTGAGGAATTGCTTAACCCTCCAGCAGTCTGACGCACATGACGATAGTTAGTAGGGAAAGCAGTTCCCGTTCTACATGATTGGCATTTATAAGTTATTTAAACGTCCTTTAAGGTCTAGTTGTGTTGTAGAGTGAGCCTGTCATTTCAATCTCAACTCTTAAGAGCAAAAAATACTCACACCTCATCACTTAATGTCGAACAATGCTAACTTCATCTTGTTGCTCGACTTCCTCGCCATGTGCGATGAAGTCATCATTTCATGATAAGGCAATACTTTGGTTTGTTTAGAGAGAGGTGTCGTGTGGAGTAAACTTTTGATCCGAAAATTCTCTCTAATGTTGCTCAGGAAGCACTGCTGATAGCTTGTCGGCGCTTAGAATCTATATGTAAAAGGGACTCTTCTTGTGTGAGACGATGATACTGTCTCGATGCTCCTCCATTAGGGCATCCTCAATGCATTCAACTCATTTGAGTATAATACATTGACATGTCACTCTTTGCACTTTACTCTACAATGTATTAAACTTCATGTTCTTGTATTGAACTCAAATAGTTTTTGTCTTTGATAAAGTTAGAGTATAAATAACAAAAAGAGTGGAATTATTTAATAAAAAAGTACATAAGTGGACCTACATAAAACCATTCAATGTTGGTATGTACAGAAACACACCACATTTACACGAACATGTATCACAATGGTATTGCACGTATGCCAAGTCATACATTTTTTCTATTGACCCTTGCATTGTGGATGGCCTTAGTGAGAAAATATGGTACTAGAACCTCTGTCATGCAATTTGCCATGACAAGCTGCATTGAAAAAATTAATACTCCGTAGTTCATCTTTGTAATGTGGGCCAAGTATCCCTTAAATGCTCGGGAGTCGGGATGATGCAGTCATCTGACGTGACCCACAAAGAAATGGCATCATCAAACAGTTTCTCACAGACGTCTATTGGGGTGAGCTTGATTTCTTAATAGTGGATGCTCAGCCAGGAACATCAGACAAGCACATCTCGATCGTGCAGTTTCTCAAAGAAACGGCCCCACAACAAGTTTCCTTAACAGACGCGAGGAAAGAAGTGAGCCTTTATAAGAAAGTGGATTCAAGTTCTGGGTGTCGTTAAGAATATGAGCGGGTTATCACAACCCATTTCTGATATTAAGTACATGAAACGATCCACCCACGAACGGTGAAGAAACCAGAGGATGTTACAGAAGTGGTTTATGGATCCAAAGTTATGTAAAGCTGCTGAAGAAGTGAAATCTTGTTTCACAGGTGATGATTATGGGATGATTTCCGTCATAATTAACAAGCTGTTAAAGAATAACACATTTGCTTGAACCTGAATATTTTGGCTGCGTAATTCTTGTTTTCGTTGGAGATGTGTTAGCTTTAATGCATAGTTACGATATTTACTAAAACTGGCACTGTAATATGAATGTTGATTTCTCTATTTTACAGAAGATTTTCACTTTCTGTATGTGTTTGATGTGCAGTAATTAGATTCGCCAAGATGAGCGGGTAATTTGAGCTTGTGAAACGGTAGAGACCAGGCTTTCCGGTGACCCAAAAACATTTTTATGTCGGTGTTACAAATAATTTCTGAATGGTTAAAAATAAGTATACCTACGTCATCTACGTCATCGCACATAGTATATTAAATTTAAGCAATTGGTTTTCTTATAAACATGTATAACAAAAAAAATATACATGAAAGTTTGAAAAGTTCAAGTTTGGCTTATTATGTGTTTTAATCTGGTTTATTATGCTCGGGGTCGAGTTTGACAATAGAAGCTTAATCGATCGATCGAGTCAAGCTCAAACTCAATCTGTTTAATAAGTAATTCGGTTTGTTTGGATGGAGCCATACCATTATCTTTGGTAGAAACTGCTTTTGATTCTACCTAAAATAGAAAATGACCTCTAAGCTTGCAAAGAGTGAAGACTGAATCCCGGCCGAGACAAAAATGATAACTAACTGATCCAACCTTACTATATCGTAAAAAATAAAAGTAGTTAGTGTATTTACTACTATTTAGTCTTGGATATGAGAAAGTGAACGGCCCATGAGGAATATTGGATTGGGCTAAATAGATAGAATCTTAGTTTGAAAAGCAGCCCAACAAGTCCACTAGTAAGTATTGATTTTGAATCTGTAACTCTCTTTCACACACACAGTGGTATTAATTTTTTTTACTGGTTAGCACTTGGATCCATTTTTCTTAATTTTTTTTCATATTTGTTTTATTGCTTTATTGTTTCTATTGTCACACTTTATTATAGTTTAAAAAATTTTAATTGTGTTGAAAGAATTAAAATTAGTTACAATCATTAAAATTAGGTTTGTGTAATAATGAAGCATGATATACCCACCTAATGCGGCTGCGTGTACCCGGTAACTATTTTTAAGGCGAATAAATGTAACCATCTTACCTATCAAGTTTATGTATATTGTTATCGGTAAAACTGAAATGTCCAACCAAGGCTCTATCTTTGCATCTCAGACTAGACGAGAAGCGACTCTTTCCCATTAGTCCGAATGATCATACAATTGCTATAACCAGCAACCGTAGAATAATTCATTCAAGTTTATAGACTCAGCGCCTTTCTATTTAACTGAATTTGTTTCTAATATATGCTTCTGGCGAGGTTCAAGTAACCAGTGTTTGTGCGCATTAAAACTTAGAAGAAGAATGAAATTAGGTTTTGGAAATGAATGAACTTTCATTTTTATTGTAAAATATCCACAATTTGAGGTGATGATGTGGCTTTAATTCAACATATTTTAAGTCATCTAGCCTTTCTTTGCCCTGTGATGTTCGATAATACTGAGAGTTTAGGAACACCTTACAACTAGGTCACCTTGGAGATGGTTTAACATTGTCCACTTAATAGTTAAACTAGGCAAGAAGAAGCGACTCCCATTAGTATGTAGTTAGGGATTTTGAGATAGATTAGACTCATAATACCTGTATTAAGGAATAGTCTGATAACCGAAGCATGATATCTTAAAGCATTTGGACTGCTCTAAACTTTAGACTCATTGTAAAGGACACTTTCCTATAATCTCGTGTATCTCTGCCTTTGACCTCAAACCGTAGGCCCATAAGCTAGTTAAAGTCTCCAGTTTGTGTCACATTTTGAGTTTGGAAAACATAGAAAAAAAGTTTAATGCGAAGAAACGAAAAACATAAGTACCTAAGAGCGTAATAGGGAAATAGTTCCTAGGCATATAGTTGTATATGAACTAATAAGACAGTATATGTTTCGTTGTTTTACATTCCCTCTATATAAACCTGTAACCCCAAATCACTTTTATAAAGTTTTCCTGGTGTACCATACGTACTGACGTTCCCTTTATCTGAGAAAAGAAAAAAATCTTAACCAGAACTGATAAGCCGTCGTAAAACATAGGGAGGAGTCTGTGTGAAATTAATTGTCTTGAACATGATAAGATGACATGGCTGCCAGGGGCCTGGCTTGATGAACTAAGCAACCCTGACGCTGTAACAATAGGTAGTTTAGACTTAAGTTCGATTATTTACTAATGGGATGTGAAGTCTTCTTCATAACCTTCCCGGTTGGTCCTAAGGAAGACTCAAGGTTCTGTTCTTGAAATATATTCCATAGCCTTCCAAATCCTAGTAGAGACATATGGTGTTCAATATCATTCAGATATATGAAGTATTCTCAAAACTCGTGTTTCATGGCTCTTCAATCAATAACTAAAATCATTTGGGTGCGCTTTTTTTCTATTGATTCATGTATAGAGTATTGTAGGTTATGTAAGTAAACATTTGACGAGCTCTTTACCAAAAAATAAAAATAAAAAATTTGACGAGCTTAAATAATTTCAGCTGTATTATCTCTACTCGCTTCACCAAGATGTTATTTTACCTATCTGATAGGGTAATATTTTACGTCAGTCATTTTGGTTTTTATTATCACTACAGATATTCAAAGGTCATAATGGAGGCAGTGGTGATTGATGCTGGTTCTAAGATATTGAAAGCAGGTTTTGCAATTCCCGATCAAGCTCCTTCCATGGTAATATCTAATCCCTCCCTTTAAAATCGCCATTATGTGATACAAAGTGTTTCACTAGGCCTTTTGTAGTTTATATCTTAGTATTACACCAACCATCAGTTCTGTACCTGCATGATCGACACTCTCTTCAACAGCTTTAACTCGTTGTTTAAATGTTTGAACTGCATACCGGCTGCTGCATTTTCTCGTTTCTTAGCTTAATAATCATGTAAGTCGTTGTATTCAGTTGTGTAACTTGTTTGCCGTGTGTCTCAGATGATTCCAACTCAAATGAAGGTCATGAATGAAGATGGATCCATTCCTGTTTCACCATCGCTTCTGGCTAACAACGTTGATCCAGTTGTACGAGGGTTTGTAAAAGATTGGGATGCTATGGAGGATCTATTGTACCATGTTCTGTACAATGGCCTAGGATGGGAAATTGGTAATGAAGGACAAATTTTATTTGCAGATCCACTTTTAACACCCAAGGTGAGCTCTCCGCCTCCGTATAAACGTTAAATGCTTTTACTTGATTTTTTGTTGGATCTTGCAGTCGATGTGTGTAAAAGATTAACGGATGTTTTCGCTTGCTATCAAATTTAAGAAAACTTATAAAGCTTTTGCTATCAAATTTAATATATATAGCAATCATACCTCTTTTCTTTTGGCTATCTATTTATTTTTAGAATCATGTTCCCTCTTAAACTTATTATTATTGATTACTATCGAAGCATGTCATCATTTAGCAAAATTAACTGGTCCCTCAAAATGCATATCGATTGTTTGCCGAAAAGCAAAGTTAGGATTTCGAGGAAATAACTTTTCTAACAATTGGCGGTATCAGCCTAGACCGAAAGTTTTCCAATGCCAAAGCCCAAGCCAAAGTCAAACAAGTCTCTTCAAAATTGGTCCGTTGTTAATAAATGTAGCAACCACCTATATTCCTGCAATGGTTAAGAAAATATCTGTATATTCACATTGACAGGTCTAGATAGCAACTTGAACATCAAATCGATTTCTTGCTTAGTTTTAGGAAAATGTCTTTCACTTGGGTTTAAGTGGTGGTATAAAAGTTTACGACGACCTCAGTTTTTGATGTTTCTTTACTTTTCTACATCAAGTTTAATAATTATATATGTTTCTCTTACAGGCTGTCAGAGAACAGTTGGTGCAGTTGATGTTTGAAACATTCAATATCTCCGGCTTCTATGCTTCCGAACAAGCAGTATTGTCACTTTACGCTGCAGGACGTATTTCTGGGTGCACTGTTGATATTGGTCATGGAAAAATAGGTATATTTTTTTACCACCAACTAATAGAATAGGTTTATGTTATGGTCGTTGGGCGAGTGCCACTGAGTCAGCGTTCTCCCTTTTTTCTTTACAGTGGCGTGAGATGTAAGACAAGTCCTGTGTAGCCTTTTTTTCTTAATCATGTTTGCGATATTTGAATATATAAATCATTTGGAATAATCGATTCTTTTTAAAAAAATGTACTTCTTATTTTTCATTCGACTTTATGTGCCTCTAAATTTTCTTTAGTCTCTGTACGCAAGAACTGTACGTATTCGACATCATGTATAACTTATAAAAATAGCAGAGGCCACACTGCATTTATCTAGGATTATGCACGGCTTCTAGGCTATGATATGGTATCCATTATCCATAGTCAGCAGCTGCCATGTGCATTAGGTTGCAGTTTCACCATGTTACCGAGTAAGGATTTCTAGAAGATTAGAATTGTAAAAGGAATGATCCACGACCTTGAACTATTTTAAGACTAAAATACAACTTGTTTTGTTTTGTGCTTTTGGTATTTTGTTGACTCAATTCCCACGATATGAAGATGAAAGATGTGACGCCTAAGTTGGAAAGGATATTTTGGGAGTGAGCATACGTAATGTAGCATAAACTGTCATAGATATATTTCTACCTCGTTAGTGTTTTCTTTACTTTAAGAGGATGAGACTACGCTCGCTTTCCTTTTATTTCGTTCTTCCTCAATTTTTCTGTCAGTTTTAAGTACTAGCATTATTTATTTGGTCTATGTTAAAGGATGCACTCATGTATTGAGCTTAATGTGTGTATATATGGCTGCCATCCACATAATATCTATGGCTACATCACATTTGATGAGCGGTAATTTTTCGGTATTAGGAAATGTTTAGAGGTTTTGCATTGGTTTAGGAGCTGTTGTATGTAAACTGATAACTTACTTTCCCGAATTTCTTTTGAGCACTTTTCAGATATTGCTCCAGTAATCGAGGGTGCGGTTCAGCACGTGTCATCAAGAAGGTTAGAAATTGGTGGTGCTGATCTGATAAAGCTGTTTGCAGAAGAGCTTGCAAAGTCCAATCCGCAAATAAAGCTTGATATGTCAGAAGTTGAGAGATTGAAAGAGCAGTATGCATGCTGTGCTGCTTATGGGAAGACACTAGAATCATGCCCGGAGGAGAAGCATACTTTGCCTGATGGCCAGGTGGGTTCCGTTACCTGTCCATCAATTTCTCATTGTGAGACTTGTGTTTGATTATTTTGTTGTAATGTTATTGTGTTTCAGGTGATTTCCATTAAAAGGGAAAGGTATACAGTGGGAGAGGCGGTGTTCCAACCATCTATCTTGGGTTTAGAGACCCATAGTCTTGTTGAGCAGCTTGTCCGCATTATCTCGACTGTATCATCTGAGAATCATCGTCAGCTGTTGGAGAACACTGTTCTGTGTGGTGGAACAGTTTCCATGACAGGTAAATTTAAAATAACGGGGTGGTTTTTAGCATTTTGAGTCCCACTTTGGAGTTTGGCCAACTCTTTATCTTTTTCCTAAACAAATTTCGTGTTGCTTAATTCCAGGCTTTGAAGATAGGTTTCAGAGAGAAGCTAGTCTATGCTCATCTTCCATACGTCCTTCTTTAGTAAAGGTAATAACACACCTTTTCCAACCTCCTAGAACTAAATCATGTGGCTGATTCAACTATTTTGTTCATATTAATGGTATCGTGAGTTTTTTTTCATATTACAGGCTCCAGAATACATGCCAGAGGACTTATCCATGTATTCGGCGTGGGTGGGAGGTGCCATACTTGCAAAGGTCGTGTTTCCTCAAAACCAACATATAACAAAGGCTGATTATGATGAATCTGGACCATCTGTCGTCCACCGCAAATGCTTCTGAGAAGGCTTTGTATCCTTGCGGGTCTTTAAGCTAACGTATCCTACTTATTAGACTTGTCATGTTATTAGTTGAGAATTTGGTTGATCGTAGTGATTAGTAAATATGAACATGAACATTTGCTAACTAATGAGACCAATTGTTGTAGCAGGATTGCACTATGTCATTATCTTTTGTTTGTTTCTTGAGATATCGTTCTCATGACGTATTTGGCCTCTTTCAGCAACCTAAGCTCGTACTTGATCTGTTAGTCTTGATGTGCTCTCAACGTACATGCTTGAGAGTTCGAGACCGAAAAGAGTGAACAAATCAGCAAAAACTTGATTTGTTTGCGGCTTATTCGACGATAGTTACTCGTGTGAATGATCGAAATAGGATAGGGAGTGGGTCTAACTTGTCCTACCTATACTAAAGCATTTCATTTCATATATTTCACACTTCTCCTACGATAAATATTATTCTCTAAACTCGTTACTGACTTGAGCGTCAGATCGTCGTAGTGTAATACAGGGAGAAAGTCCCGCATTCATTCTAAAGAGGTCTCTTCTTTCTTGAGTGATGCAGGTTACAGGTCCACGTCATCGGTAACAAGGCTAATCACATGGAACTGTGAATCAAGGCATCATCAGTTAATGTCTTAGTTACCTAACAATATTCGCCAAGAATTACTTGATCAGATATATTCTCAGCTCACAAAAGTTAACTTTTAACATTAAAGAAGGCATCAAATATATTTTTCTGCATTTGGAAAGAAATTTGGTACCTTTAAAACGATATGAGATATAAGCGAGAAATCTCGTTCTTGTACCGAAATACATGCATACTGTGCTAAGAAAACAGCTACACATCGATTTTAGTATTACTAGCATCTGGTTTCCTGTAGAAGAATCCCCTCATGCAATAGCACTGGTATGGATGTCAGCAAAAGTACGTCAATGCTAACGCACATAGACATTGCTTGACAATTTTAATCATCTAATATTGGCAGCAATAACAGAAGGAACTGTATGCCTTGATTTCTGCACTGTACACACATCTTCTAGTAGTTAACTAGTCAATTAACCGTCTACTTTCGCGAAGTGTGAATAGAATTTGGTAGTACAACAAATTGTCTATTGGCCCGATTAATGCTAGAGTTTCAAGTCAATGGACATTATTCTAAACGAATTGACGAGGCCTGGAATCGTCGTTTTAAATGAAAAGGTCAAAGCATAGACAAATTACAATACAGTCTACTACCAGAATATCAACAACACGATGATGAATATGATTAATTATGTAACACATTAAACAAGCAATAGAACTTGTAAACAAAAATACTAAGTACTGAAAATGCAGTTTCTTTTTTTTCCGTCATCAATTCACATATTCAGCACCAAAATGTCTTTCTTTCTTTTCTTTCCACCAACAGAAGTTACCTCCTCACAAAAAGTATGGTACTCCTGTCCGTGGACCTCTCATCTGATTATTTTCTTCGGTTTCTGTGAAGAACTTTACCTCTCGCTCCTGCAAAGAAGTTGACAATCAATTAGTCAAACAAATGAAGAACACAATAGACCGCAAATGTCATGATAAACTGCCAGGATTCTTGAATGGGTTCAAGAAGTGGAAAGTTTAACCAACCCTTTGGGTTACATTTTATTTCTAGCGGGTAAAACGGGACAAGTTAAATGATTTAACTTAACAAGTCTCTGGGTGTCACCCATGTATACAAATGTTAAGCCTGAACCTACTCTTTACTAGCTAAGCTTTTAAATGATACGTTAAATAAACATCGAGTTCAAGATAGGCAATGGAATACCATATTCTCGCTGAAGCTCAATATTGAAGCAACGTTGCCACAGCGATAGCAGTAATTTGGTGCAGACCATACCTGCATGATTAAGAGGAAAATTGGATAAGTAGCAATTATAGGTGTCAATTTCGACACATTTCTCGGTGTAATGTTTCTCTAACAGGACATATAAAAGGAATCGGTAACAAAACGTGTAGAATGTGTAAAATGTGTCAAACTGTTTATAACTTTATATATTACACTGTCGAAGTCTATTTTGATGCATAAAACCTCGTAAATTGTTCTATCCAGAAATATTACTGTTCCAATTTAAGTGAGATCATAAATAAAGCGTTGACTATTAACACAGTAACTATAGCCTCAGGACTCGGGTTGAAATGAAAGAGCAAGCGGGTGACCAAATGTAAAAAGGAGACTTACAGTTACGAGTCCTTTATCTTGAAACATGTACTTTAAACCTTCCTGAACAAGTTGGTGGGCCCGGCAGACTAAATCAAGCTTGTTGATGTGGTTGAACTGAAACAAAAGGCATGTGAATGGTCACTAACTAGATTGTCAAAAGATATAAATACAATTTCAATGATGTACATATCACTCCGTTGCAGAACACCAATTGTGCTTGTGATCAATTGCAAAACCAACTTGCTTTTTACCTTTTGGTCAAAAGAATACACATAACAAACCTCAGCGATTGCTATTTTGTAATTGCACCAAGTACAACGATTCTGTTGTACCGAAGTGACAAATACAATCCACAAAGATTTGAGGAGTATGAACTATGAGTAATTTATATATATACCTCAGATGTAACCCTGGATCCAAAAAGCCATCCTGCTCCACGAGGACTGACTGCCCACGTTTCAATGTCTTCAGGATCACTCCACATCAGGTCACAAAATGGCCCTTCATGGGGGATTTCACAGTTCCGTTCGATAACTCTAATCTGAAAAGTGGGGTTATAAACCAAAGAAATACAATAATGATGGCGCAAGAGTAAGGAAAGCTTGGATTCAGAGTAATTGCAGCCACCAATGATGATGAACATACAACATTTAAGTTAAAAAGGTAGCATAGCAAGTCAAACCTGGTCAATAGTCCTAATATCTGGTGACAGACCACCATGGACGCATAATACCTGTAAAACCAGAGGCGATGTATTAAAATAACAAATCTTGCATATACTGTGAGGGCATCCATGCGTGTATTTAAATGCTACTGATGTATTTATACAATCACCCTTGCACAATGCTCTGTTAAGGTGGCAGATTCAGCTCACTCACTTATAAAAGGGTCATTTCAAGTTGTGTTATATCTCAAACGAGTCAAATGCTTTAAAAAAATCAAACGCGAAAAATTTGTAGAAGGGTTTTTGCAGGTAAACCGACCCAGCCATGCTAAAGATGACTTGTTTTGACCAATTACACAACCCGCCCGACCTTTCCATAATGCAATCTCATAACCTCTGATAGTAACTATCACAGCCAGTATGTAACACATCAACATCAACCAAATAAAACCCCAAGTTTATTGGGTCGGTGTGTTAAGGAAGCCCATATCTATGCACTGATATATAGAGCATTTTTACTAGATGGACAGATAGGCATTCAAGAACACTGAGAATAGCATTATGAATTGTGCACAAATAACAGAGAATTGAGGCATACAGTTCCGTCTATTATTGCTGACAAAGTTAGATAATCAAATACGTCTGTGCAATATCTCCATGCATTAGCATTTCCATACTTCCTCTGACATTCATCATAGAATCCGTAGACCTGCATAAGCCATCAGACACAGAACACATGTGTGCTTTTAAGATCAGCTTTCCAAATTCCAATAATTTTAACAGAGAGCAATTAGTTAAAAGGAGTGCCTGTTTGTCATTTTTAAAAGCTTAGACACACACAGCATTCTTGGTTCAGAGTTCTTGAATCTTGAAGTAGACTTCCTTGCTTTTATTTCAATTTAACAGACTTATTTCAGTTCATTTAACACTTATATTCATTTTTTTCATGACTTATAGCTGCTTTATTTGAATACACTGAATACCCATGTATTCAACTGCTTGAGGCAACTTATAGTAGCAAAAGCTCGTTTTCAAACCTCTTGCACTCCTTGATCTTTTCTTTTTACATTTGATGACATTAATAAACGAGGTTCTAACCTTACAAAGACATGGAAAACTCTTATTCAAGTCGAGAAGTCAATAATGTCGACATGTATGCTAGAAGGGCTAATTCCATATATATCCAATCTAAACATCAAAATGTCATATCTACCAAAAATACAAGTTTTGAATGCATGATTTACAATGTAGTTAAAACATGTTTTGCGTAATTATGGGATTTGATGTTTAAGTTGGGTAAATATGAAATCGACACATCCTAGAAAGACTAAAGACTTTTAATAAAGATGCCAAACGAACTGCTATTGACCATAATTGCACAGATATAAGATTTCCAATGTAAAGACATTCAAAACAATCAAAAAAGCAAAACTTGGTTGCATGTTACCTGTGTTAATTGCCTGCTTTCGTGGTTACCACGTAAAAGAGTAATGTTTGCTGGGTATCTGCAAGCACATGTATACACAGACACGACATAAGTAACAAATAAAAGCACCATGATTGTTAACTCACACAAATGACCGCACACATAACTGGATCATCAACTTTTTAATTTGTAATTTTAGAGCATTTGTAATTCAGTTATCGACATATATATGTAAATGAATGAACTGCAAGACATATCACATATACGCAAGTGCCTGCATATGATTATATTCTACGTAAAGAGAGCGCTAAAACCCTTTGTAAACCATATTAATTACCTTGCTTTTAGAAGCAAAAGTATTGTAAAAACTTCCAAACTGTTGTAACCACGGTCAACAAAATCCCCCTGCCAAGAATCACAAGGAACTTCTAGATTACATATACCGTTAAATATTTCTTTTAAGCACAAAAAATCAACACAGATATGCAGAATTGATTGTACAGCAGATGTTTACCATGAAAATGTAATTTGTGTCAGGCACATGACCTCCAGTCTGAAAAAGCTTCATCAGATCATGGAATTGGCCATGAATATCACCGCAAACAGTGACTGGACTATTGACTGGCTGAACATTTGACTCCTCAATCAATATATCCTTAACCTGAAAGTGAAAAACAATTTTGAGCTACTGCTAGTAGTGTTTAACATAACACATTGTGTTTCAGATATGACATGCTCATTCCATTCGGCTACAGCCATCACTGTTTACTTTTCCCGTCCATATATTTGTATTCTTACAATTATACAAGCTAATGATAAATTAAAAGAAACACTCAACATGGCAAAATAAGAATTACGGTCCGTGGGGTTCTGATACTATGTTAGAAAATTAGACTGGTCTTACGTAATATTATCAATTAACATGTTAAACTACTACATGAACCAAAGCCCTAAGGATATAGCTCAGTTTTAATACTGTCAATGTCATGCGAGAGTTTTTTTCTTTACTATCATTTGACTCCCTACACAGGCAATCAGCGCCACCTGGAGGTCTGTCTTCTGTGGCTCTGTCTTCCAAGAGAGTTTGAGATTATGTTCGAACCTTTAAAGACCAACAATCATCCATAATACTAACCAACCACGTCTCACCAGTCACCAAAATAACGGCATTTGACTTTTCTAACTTTGATCCAGCTGACTGCCACTTATCCTTCCTTTGCATGTTGTTTTCAGCTCATTATCCCTCAGTATCATCCCTTCGCCCAGTCATTGCCTCCAAAAAGTCCCCTCTCTTAATATGCATTCAGCAGACACCATCCAACTTACCTCCCTCTGTCACCACTCTAAATCATTCAATAGCCTAGCTATAGCTCACCTTTCTCTGACACTTTTCATATAATTTGAGAGCTTGTGATTGTTCCTGTGATTCTTTAAAGTTCTACGGCTATGTGAGTTACTTAAAAGTCGAGATATCCAAAAATTTCCCTAACTACAAGTCCCATTTTTTAAAAGCTCCCGGCACCATCTTCCAAGTTTCAGACTAATTATAACGGATTTACAGATTCTGTAAAGAATTTGGCTTCATCTACAGTTTCATAAATAAGAACTGTTTTGCCAAATGAGAACCTTAGCAGGTTCATATCCAATACCCAATTCTGCTGTCTACTTGGATTTGTAAAGTTCAATCTCTCCAGCGCTTTCCTCTCATTAGCATCATCTTATAGAATGTACAGACTCGATAAGGTCATTTTGCAGATTGTTAAATCCGCCCTTTAATAGAAAATGTTGCAAGGTTTCTTTCTACTCTTTTAGAGAAAAGGTTAAATGGATAAGTCACAGAAAAACGTGTTGTTTGCTAACTTGCAGGTTTCTACTTCTTTTTCCTGTGCTTTTGTTTTGAAAAACGCTCACTGTCTAAATGACATGTTAAGTACCTTCTCACATAAATGGGGGTCAGACGGATGTATCATTTGGAGTTAAAAAACCTGAAGTTTTCAGCTAAGTATTGATCATGTGACAATCAAAACATTAGTGCTATATAACTTTGATACAACTACTTTCTAAGACTCGTTATCGCTCAAGGGGAAGTCCCTTCACAACAAGTTAATTGATTGACACAAACCGAATCTAACTAGAGTTGATAAATCCCTTTACAAGTTGATACCGGTAATTGGTTAGGTTCTAATCAGAGAGGTTAGAGAAGTGTAACTCCCATGTGGTCAGTTCAGCAGGCCTAACCATCAAAGCAGTTAAAGATGCTCAATAACGGGGATGATGTCCTAGATTTTCGATACACTACTAGGCGTTATAAAAAAAATACCTGCAATCGCGGCTTAACACTCGGTCGTAATAAAAGTTACAACCCTATGCTACACTTCAAGACACAAAAAGACCAGCTTCAAAGCAGAGCATTATTATTAATTATCTCAAAACACATTCCAGTCCAAACTGTGAATTTTCGAAAAACTATGCATTCATCTGGCTAACCTACATGAAGCTAACTTCATAACTTAAACAAAAGCAACAACCATGGCAATTTCTTGTATATAGTGTATCTGTTTACGTTTTACAAGGCAAGCCTATATAAAAGATATTATGCGCTAATAATGAGTGCAACAAAAGGGTAATCAAGTAACTATAACAAATTCAGGCTAAACATGGGTTAATCCTACTACCTATTATCACTTAGGGGTGTTTGTTTCGGCTTATGAAACACAAGTCCATTTCAGCTTATATTTCATAAGCCCCAATTTTGTGGCTTGTTTGGAGACTTATAGGCTTGTATAAGTTTATCATATCATAATAAACTTATATAAGCTCATAAGTCTCAAAACAAGCAAAAAATTGGAGTTTATGAAATATAAGCTGAAAATAAGCCAGATTTTGGCTTATATTTCATAAGCCCCAATTTTGTTGCTTATTTTAAGACTTATAGGCTTGTATAAGTTTATCATATCATAATTCATAGTAATAAACTTATATAAGCCCACAAGTCTCAAAATAAGCCGAAAACTAGAGCTTTACAAAGAATAAGCCCAAATGAGCTTATGATTCATAAACCGAAACAAACACACCCTTAGTAAATTCTAATCATCACAAGAAGCAGCCTCAGGATACATTACTAATAAACTTATATAAGCCCCAATTTTTGTGACTTATTTTGAGACTTATGGGCTTATATTAGTTTATCATATCATAATAAACTTATATAAGCCCCAATTTTTGTGAGTTATTTTATGACTTATGCGAAAAATAAGCCCAAATGAGCTTATGTTTCATAAGCAGTATAGTAAATTCTAATCACACGGGCAGTCTGGGGATACATTACTAAAGCAAGTTGTAGAATCTATGACATTAAAATGAAGGCTATAATCGGAAGAGACAAAGAAGTAAACAGTTAACTCAATTCTAGTAGCGTATACCAACACATCCGATTGACGAAATCTTGACACGTATATTTACACTCGTGTGCGGGGGGAACCTTTTCTATTAACTAACTAACCTGTAAACAGTTACTACTAATCTTAAACTAAACATCCATTTAATTAAAATAAACAATTTAAAAAATTAGGGCAAAGCACTAAACTAATCCCAAATCTATAACCCTAATTAATTCATAAAATTAAAAAAAGATTAATAGAATTAAAAAAAAAGAAAATAAAAAATTACGTATTCGCATAAGAGCTGCAATTCGTCTTCGGATAAGTGTTGTCCATCTTTGACCTTGGTAATCCACAGATCTAAATCCATTTTCTTTCGAAAATCAAATTAGGGTTTTCTTTCTAGGGTTACGAACGATTTGGGGGCTGAATCGTCGCCGGATATTAGAACACGACGGCCGGCGATTTGAACAAGTGATATTTATTTATTGCAATAAACAAATAAATGCGAGGTGTTAGTTTGTGTAGATGTACTTTTTTTTCTTTATTTCATTTCATTGCTTCTTCTTTTTTTTTTACTTTAATAGGGCTGAGCATCGGTCCCGGACTAGACCGGACCGACTAAGATCGAATCGAATTAAAGATCGAAATAGTCTAAAACGTCGGGTTGAGGCCTTAATCGAATTTGTTCGATCCGGTTTAAGTCGTTGGTGTTAGATCTTTCATGTTTCTATAAAACCTATAGAAACATTTTAACAAAATATTGATTTTACTTTCTTTTAAAAAAAACATGTTTTTATAAAATTAAAACTAGTAAGATGTTAGGAATTATAACAATTTCAATCAACAACGACTGTCACAAACTACAACGACTATACATAAAGTCTCGACAATGACCTTAACAAAACAACATCAACCTCAAAAACTGAATCAGCAACGACGAGTATACAACCTCTATACAAAACAACCTTTGCATCGACATGAAAAAGTTCTAACAATCAAATGAGGGCAACACGCCTTCAAACTTTAGTACGCCAAGACAAAAAACAAATCGAGGAAATAATTTCTTTTATTGGTCAATGATAATGCGAGAACTTGATTTTTAAGTTGAGTCTTTTTATTATAAACTGTCAAAATCGAATTAGTTTTTCTTAAAAAACTGTGAAAAATTTTTGCACTTAAAAATGAGGAAAAACCAAAAAATTGATCGAAACAAAAACCAATGATTTGATTTTTACCTTTTCAAATATCGAAAATTGACTGAAACTAACATTAATATTAATTTTGTGGGTGAAATAGGAGTATTAATTTATATTTTAAATTAATATCAATTTAGATTTTAAATTAGTATTAGTTTTTCTGGAAAAATTATGAAGAATTTTCGCACGTAACTATAAAAGTGAGAAAGAAACCGAAAAATCGACCGAAACTAAAACCGATGATTTGGTTTTTACCTTTTTAAAAACTAAAAATTTCAGTTCAGTTTGAGTTTTATCCAAAATTCAAATCGTAAAAATTTAACCAACCCATTTTGTTATATGACAATATAAATTTATATAATATAAGTAAATACATAAAAAGTTTAGATTTTAAATTAATATTAATTTTGTGGGTGAAATGAGACTAATATATTTATCTTAATGTTTATATGCGTGTTTGTTATGTATGTGTGTTTAGTTGACAATATATCATTGCATATGTGACAATGACATTTTATGTGTATGTTCAATTGAAAGTGTATGTATCTTATTTATATGTGTGTAATTCTATAAATTTGACAAAAACTTTAAAAAACAATTTTCTGCGCAAAACAATTTTTTTAACATGAATTGGTCGCACTCAAATATAAACGGTTTTTAAACGAGACAATTGTTAGTCATAAATAAAGTGATGGTCATATAATATCGACGTGAATAAGTGTAGTTCAACGTTAGCGAGAATTCCAATATGTCGAATTTATGGGTATTAATCCCGAACACACGAATGAAGGAGACCTTGTCTCGGATCCTTAAAAGTATAATATAACAACCATGTATTTTCCTCATTGTGTTATATTGGTATTGTAAAACCCGCATTAAAATATCATGAACAGTACACATGAACAGTACACACATGAAAATTCGGTAAAATTAAAACTTTCCATTTATAATATAATTCACGTGTCACGGTATATTTAATAACATGTATTTACGTAATATTATAAATGTGTTAAGTGCACGACGAATAAAAATCACGACATTTAAAACATAAACGGTCACGTAATTAATTGAACACGGAAAAGCTACGGGATTTCCCGTGGGCTTCCTTTAGGCCGCGGCTACACAAGAAGAAAAGGAGAAGATGGGCTTTGGCCCATGACCCAACTTAAATCCATAAGAAAACAAAATACATAAAACCTAAAACATAATTTAGATTACAGGAAAAAGTTTGTCTCTTGCGTCCTTTTGCTCCTTGCCGCCGGCCACCATAAACCACAAGAACAAACCAGACGAATTTTCTTCTTGATTAATTGCGTGTACGTGATCGTGTTCATAACCTTTTTACTTTCCACGTGTTTGGTAAATTAAACACTCCCTTTTCTTTTTAATTCTTTATGAATTCATGTTAGTTATTTAATTAATCATTAAAACAAGTAAACAAAACACATGGGATTAATTAAATTATGTAAAAAGGGGTGTTTGGTGTTGTTTTGGGATAGCCGTGACACAACCGAGAGTCGGGGGACTCTCGGCTTATTGATCCGACGCCACCGAGGGGGCTCGGTTTGGTTTGTTGTTCGGGCGCAGCGAAGGGAAAAACCCCGACCGCAGTTCGGGGTGGGTTTTGGTTTGAACCGAGTGGCCAACCGAGACCTATAGGGTCTCGGTGGGGGGCTGTTTTGGCTAATAGAGGGAACCGAACAAAAACAGACTGCCACCAGTGGGAACCGCGGCTTGGGCAGCGGGTAACCACTCGGACAGTGGCAACCAGCTAGGTCGGGTTAGCCACTGTCAAGGGTGTATGTTTCGGCTTATATGGGGGACCGGTTTTCGGGCTCGGTTAAGGGTTCGGGTCTCGGGTTAAATATTAAAATCAGAAAAACATGTTAATTAAATTAATTACTAGACTTTATAATTTAATTAATTTCAGGACTTATGTTAAATATTAAAATTTATATTACATGTATAATGTGGGGCGTATGGGTGCATCCTAGTTACATGTTTCAGTCAGGATTCCATGGTGAATGTGGTGTGTGCCTTACATCCTTCACAAGGAGTTGATCCCTCCTACCCACTTACCAAT
Source organism: Glebionis coronaria (assembly GCA_025667525.1). Classification (NCBI taxonomy): domain Eukaryota; kingdom Viridiplantae; phylum Streptophyta; class Magnoliopsida; order Asterales; family Asteraceae; genus Glebionis; species Glebionis coronaria. The sequence continues at coordinate 62,531,323 of CM046875.1, forward strand.
TAATTAGAGGCATCCCCTCTAATTTACATGACGAGGTCACCCCTCCAAGTATTCATGCACGTTATTGACCTTATGACCTATATTGGCTTTTGGTATATTAACTAATACAGATTTTCATAAGTAACATAAGCTATGTTTTCAGAACTAAAACCAATTAACATGACAGACAACTAGGTTTTCCATGACTTATTCATTTCCGCTGCCATTCATGCTTAATGCTCTTTATGTGTTTCCATATTCTATGTTTCCATGCTTTATTGTATATCCGTGCACTGAGCGTTATGCTCAGCCGTCTACTTTTCCATGTTCCCAAACGGTAGGTACCCAAGGACGCAAGTAGGAACTCCAGAGTATGTGCGTTCAGATTGGAAGCTATCCGACCTCTTTTACCTTATGCATTTATTCCTACTTTATCATACTTTACTTCTTTTGGACATTGTTTAGTCCTTCCATTTATAATACTTAATATTTCTTGTGTGTGAGTTACTAGACTACCGATGTTTGATTCCGGTATTTCTATTTATGGTCATGAATGTTTAGACATTTACCTTGCATGCTTTGATGACACGCCATAATTTACTGTAGCATTCTATCATAATAAACGGGGTGTTACAATTATGGTATCAGAGCCAAGGTTTCGACCTGTAGCTCTGTAAAACATGACCTGTGACTTACGGGTAGTCACCAGTGTCTTCCTAGAATTGACAGTTGGTTTTTATGCATTCGTTCATTTTCATTTTTATTTCACGCATTCATATCATTGTAGAAGGTTTATGACTAAGTAATGGTTGGTACAAGACTGACCCTATTTAGTCGCATGTGCTTTTATCGAAACTTTTAACTTTGGGACCGACCCATAGGCGTCCCCTCGCCATGTCTTTTGTTTTTGAGTGAACTAACCTTAGGTGTTCACTTTCGCGCATATAAAAGTTTTTATAAACTGCATCATGCAAAAAAAATTAAACTGTTTCATGCATTATAAATTGCTTCATTGATTTATACATTGTTCATGCATTTTATGTTATCTCATTTCAGATTTATGATTTATGTTGCATTTTGTTTTAAACTGTCAGATGGTGAACTCACACAATACTCCAGATTTGACAGCAGCTGTCAATGCAGCTCTGCAAGCCACCTTTCCCCAAAATAACAACCATCCTCCACCACCGCCGTCCTTTCCCAAGAATGAGAGGCATGAACTGATGAGGGAGTATTACGGAATTAGGCAGAGAGCCGGGGAGAACAGCAGTGAGTTCATGCAACGTTTTCTTCGTTTGGTCGACTCTATTGGCACAACGTCACATACTACCGAAGACCAAGCATACCACTTTCGATGGGCTCTTTTTTCATCGATCCCCAATAATTTGGTGAGTACTACCTTCAACACGGTGGCGTAGGTGGCCGATGCAGCTCGAAGTTTTGAGATGCTTTTGGAACAAGAGGAGTTTAGTGAGGACAACTCAGCGAAGAGGTATCTTGAATCACCCATTGTAAACCAGTGAAGCCTTTCAGTATGTCATTTTACATCATTCTCTATTTAAAATTCTCCATTTCAGACAGAAGATTGAGGACCGGAATCCTCCGGCTACTCAGCAACAGTCAGACAGACAGAAGATTGGTAAACAGTCAGTCCAATGATCGTTCTACTTCCAATAGGTATGACGGCAAGGACAATTACCGTAATGATGTCAACAGGAGCAGGTCCCTACCTCTACCTTCATCATTATTAAGCTGCGTATATTTCACTATTCTGACACTCCATCGCTCATATTCAGGAACAATGGCAACGAAAGGGACCATGACCGCAGAGGTTCACAGTCGAACCATCCTGCTACACCAGGCTCTCAACTAGTTAGGAGGCCTAATGGAAGATTCATGCACCCTATCTGTCCTACTTGTCCACGCAGACATTCGGGTGTTTTCCGCCGAAGTACTGGTGGTTGTTTCAAGTGTGGCCAACAAGGCCATCAGCAGAAGGACTGTCGCCAGGGTGAGATAAAAGGCACCTTTTGACACGTCGACACCAAGCCACCTCCTACTTCTGGTCGCGTGTTCACTACTACTAGAGACCAGGCAAATAAGACTTCAGGTACCATCACCGGAAATCTCTTTATGAATGGTTTGGCAGCATGTGTTATGTTTGATATTGGAGCGACGCATTCAGTCGTATCCACTACTTTTGCTTTACGTGTTAGGATTTGATGACCTATAGTCCCCAGCCGGGTCATGAACCCGGCCCACGGGTACTACCCGCATCCGGCCCATTACTGATGGGTTGGATTAATATCGTTTAAGCTTATGGGCTTCAATGAACAGTGACCGCATACACGTGTGCGGCCCACGGCCCGGTACGGTCGGTACAGGGTTAGATAGAATCATACTCTTATTATGATTAGTATTTACCCCAAAGAAGAGGATATACACTCACCATAATTATAAGATAACAATCCAGCTAAATTTGGTACTTATCATTTCCTTTGGGCCGAAGCATCAATGACAGCCCATTAGGATTTCACTGCCTATATAAGGAACCCCCAAGGGTTCCACAAAGGTATCACATTCTACATACTCTCAACTCATCCGATTCCATAACCCTAACCGATTACTCACTCTCACGCTGGAGTCTAATCGTGGGATACATTCCCACAGTAAGCCTAATGCGTGTTGTTTTAGTATGCAGGGTCCCAACCAAATATTTCACTTGGTGCAGGAGCCGGAACCCAGCCAACCCGAATTAAGCCTAGTTCGGGTCTAGCAAGGATCATCCAACTTTTGTATTAACAAGTTGGCACCATCCGTGGGACCTATACACTAAGCTAGAGCAAACCTCATCTCAATCTCTCTCTCAATGACGAAAGGACATCCGCAAGGAAACCCTAGGAACACGAATCCTACGAATCGGAAGTCCACAGGGGACGGGATACTCGTCCCCACTTAATCCCCCGGCAACCAAACAGGTGGACCGAATAACCAGAGCATTTTTCAGTCCGTGGGTGGAGTAGGCACGTCCGCTATCACCCCACCACCAACCTCGACCTTGGACAACCCTGATCCAGGGAGTGCGCCTAAGCCCCCTAATAAGGAGTCGCGCAGGCCATCGACCGAGGAAGAAGTGGAAGTCTAACCACTTAGTGAGGAAGACCTCGCTCGAGTTCTCACGCAGAACTTCGAGAGGATCGTCCCAGGAATCGCGTCCAGGTTAAACCTATGTAGGAACCTCCAATCTAGGCTCAACTTTGGCAGGGCCGCATCCGACACCTCTCCTCAGACTCAAAGGAAGAGGAGGGCACGACCCCAGGAACGAAACCTCTTTGAGGAAACCCCTCAACCTCGGAATGTGTTCGAGCGCATAGGGGACCGTGTTATGCAGGAACTACTACAATCTCGTGAAGGAGATAGATCCGATGACTCAGCCGAATGGCCGGACCTGGAATTAACCAGGAACAATCGCCGCACAAGTGTGTGGGATAGGATGAATACCGGGAAAAAGGCTCCTAACTCTTCTCATAGAGAGGATCCTTTAGCAAATGGTGGGGCACCGCCCCCTTTCCCTGGTCCATCAGGAGAGGATTCGGATGACCATCCACCCAAGCGTCACCGACCTAGGCGTACTCCTCCACCGCCGCCAGACGATGAAGAGTACTACGGTGGCCCCTATTATCGTGAGGCGGAAGCGGAAGATCTCTCCCGCCCTTGGTGTGACCCTAATCTCACCCGTCCATGGTGTGATCCCAGGGAAGATCCTTTCACTCTTCGCATACGGAATTACTCCAAGGATAAAAAGCGTCGCATGCAGGCGTGCGTCAAGACTTGTGATGGGTCTGGTGATCCAGATGATCAGCTAAAGATATTTGACACGTAGGCGAAGAATGGTGGCCCATGACTATATGGTGCCAGATGTTCAATTCAACCTTGATCGGCAATGCTCGTGATTGGTTTGAGGGACTTCCTCCCCGGAGCATTGATAGCTTCACTGAACTGCGTACTGCGTTCAAAAACAATTATACTTAGCGAAAGAAGTATAATAGGGACCCGGACTCATTGGCAACCGTCAAGCAACGGCCTGGGGAATCTACAGAGGCCTTCACCGAACGCTTCAATGAAGAGTGCACGCGCACAAAGACAATGCCAGAACTTCTAAAAATTTCCGACTATATGCATGCCATAACAGACAGGGAATTAATTAGACGTCTCAATGACAAGCGACCAGAGAAGTATGACGACCTTATGGAAAGGGTCAGGAACTTCATAGAAGGAGAAACCGCGGTAGCCGCGACCTATCCTTCAAAAGGAAACAACTATCGATCGAACGACCAGTCCAGGAGACAGTCGGGTGGTCAAAGCAACCAGGGCAGCGGAAGGAGCTCGGACTACAAGATCCAAAACAAAGGAGGGCGGTCGGAGGACAAATTTACCCCTCTAAAGATGTCTTACCGGGAGATCTTGCTGACAGAAGGGGCCAACTTCCCGAGACCTCCCCCAATGACGACTTCGGTGGACCGTCGTCAAGGAAATCGCTTTTACGAATTCCACAACGACAAGGGCCACGACACGGAGGAATGTATCCAGCTCAAGAAGCACATTGAGTCACTGATCAAGTCATGAAAACTCAAACATTTGGTCAGGGATTGGAAGGACGGAAAGGACAACAAGAAGCATGACAAGAAGGATCCCCAAAAGGAAAAACCTTCGACCATATACATGATCCAATCCTGGCAGCGCCGCACAAAGCAAAAAATTAGTCAAAAAATTTCACGCGGTAGAGAAATCTCACTCCCTCCCATTACAGCAAGCGACGTGGCCGATGCACCTCTCACGATTGAGGTAAGCATAGAAACACACAATGTTCGCCGTATGTATGTGGATGGAGGGTCATCGGCGGAAGTACTGTACGAACACTGTTTCGTACAGCTACGACCAGAAATAAGAAGCCAATTAGTACCGGCCACGTCGCCGCTCATCGGCTTTAGTGGAGACACCATATGGCCGATAGGACAATTGCGTCTCCTAGTAACCATTGGGAATGAAGAGCATTCACCACGGCGTGGATGAACTTTATGGTGATACGCTCACACTCTTCATACAATGGGATCATAGGAAGACCAGGCATCCTATCCATACGGGCAGTACCCTCCACGGCTCACGGAATGATTAAATTCCCTGTGGAAGGAGGAATTGTCACCATCTATAATTCAATCATGCCAGCATCCGAATGTCATGTCGTGGCAACACCAGTCCTACCGGTCCCCACCAAGGAAGGATCACCACCCCCCAACTGGAGGGTGGCAATCCATCCTGATTATCCAGAACAAGAGGTGTCCATAGGAGGAACGCTCTCGGATAACGGCAAGAGGTCCATGTGCTCTCTTCTGAAAGCAAACTTGGATGTATTCGCATGGGAGCCCAAGCATATGACGGGTGTGCCGCGTGCGATAGCAGAACATAAACTCCAAATCCGCCAGGGATATCCTCCCGTTAAGCAAAAGAAGCGTGGTCAAGCACCAAAACGCAGCCAAGTAATATTGGATGAAGTACGGAAATTAGTGGATGCATGAATTATGCACGAGGTATACTACCACGAGTGGTTATCCAACCCGGTCATGGTCAAGAAGCATGACGAGAGCTGGCGCATGTGTGTGGACTTCACAGACCTAAACAAAGCCTATCTGTAGGACTGCTATCCGTTACCAGAGATTGATTGGAAAGTGGAATCCTTATGTGGGTATCCCTTCAAGTGCTTCTTAGACGCGTACAAAGGATACCACCAGATCAAGATGGCGGAAGAGGACGCGGAGAAGACGGCGTTTCATACTAGTCAAGGCGTATACTGTTATACAAAAATGCCATTCGGACTAAAGAACCCCGAGGCAACATATCAGCGACTCGTTGATAAAGCCTTTGACTCACAGATAGGACGCAACCTTGAGGTCTATGTTGACGATCTAGTCATCAAAAGTCATACGGAGGAGGCACTTCTCCGTGACGTCCAAGAGACGTTTGACACATTAAGGAGGATTAATATGAAACTGAATCCAAAAAAATGCACGTTTGGGGCAACTGAAGGGATGTTCCTTGGATATATGATTGACCCAAACGGCATCAAGCCTTGTCCAGAAAAGACAGACGCGGTAATACAGTTACCATCTCCTCAGACGTGAAAAGAGGTGCAATCATTAAATAGGAAGTTGGCCGGGCTAAACAGGTTCTTGTCGAAGTCTGCGGAGAAGTCACTCCCCCTATTCAAAACACTCAAGAAGTGCATCAAGAAGGGAGATTTCCATTGGACAAAGGAAGCTGAGGAAGCTTTTGGTCAGCTTAAGCAACACCTCGCAGCTCTTCCCATGCTAGTGGCACCCCGACCTAAGGAAGAGCTCATCATGTATCTATCGGCCACACATCGATCAATAAGTGCGGTACTCATGACGAATAGGAACACAGTCCAAACTCCGGTCTACTTCATAAGTAGAACACTACAAGGGCCGGAGTTGAATTATTCCTCTATGGAAAAATTGGTTTTGGCATTAGTATTTGCCACAAAACAGTTACGCTAGTACTTTCAGGCGCACCCAATTGTGGTTATTACTGATCAACCAATAAAACAAGTCATCTCCAGACCAGACATGGCCGGTAGAATACAGAAGTGGAGCATTCTGTTAGGAGAGCATAACATCTCTTATAGACCAAGGACAGCGGTTAAAAGCCAAAGCTTGGCAGATTTCTTAATAGAGAAGCCAGATGAGGACGGACCGGTCGTACAACGAGAGGAAACTCCAGTAGAACCATGGGTATTATTCACTGACGGATCCTCATGCACGGACGGATCAGGAGCTGGTCTCATCCTTACGAATCCGGAAGGAATGGAGTTTACATACGCCCTGCGCTTTGAGTTCACAGCCACCAATAATGAGGCAGAATATGAAGCGTTGATTGCGGGTTTAAAAATCGCCGCTAGAATGGGGGTCCGCAACCTTGAGGCCTACATGGACTCACGGCTTGTCGCGAACCACATTCTAGGGGGTTACGTAGCCAAGGAGGACAACATGGTTCGATACTTGGAGAAAGTCAAGTCGTTCATCGCTACTTTCAGCAAGTTTTCTATCAAACAGGTACCAAGAGGTGAAAACAAGAAGGCGGACGCTCTTAGCAAGATCGCGTCTACAAGTTTCGCCCACTTATCCAAGCAAGTCCTGGTAGAAATACTAAAGGAAAAGTCTATAACGGAAGGGGCAGTCGCAACTATAGTTGAGGAAGATGGACCTACATGGATGACCCCGATCATCAGCTATTTAACTAACGAAACCCTTCCGGATGAGAAAAAGGCGGCACGGCGTATCAGAAGGAAGTCGAAGCACTTTGAGATTCGAGAAAGTATTCTTTACAAACGCTCTTTCTTACAGCCGTGGTTGCGGTGTGTTGGGCCACGACAGGCTCCTTATGTGATCAGTGAAATACATGAAGGGCTATGCGGTATGCACGCAGGTCCCCGATCTGTAGTAGCACGAGCTCTACGCACAGGATATTATTGGCCTACTATGCATAGGGATGCACGCGACATGATTCGTAAATGCAGTGATTGCCAAGTGCACAGACCAATATCGCGACATCCGTAGCAGGAACTGACACCCATTACATCCCCATGGCCATTCTATAAGTGGGGGATTGACATTGCAGGACCTTTCCCCGTAGCTGCAGGGGGAGTTAAGTTCTTGATTGTCGCAATGGACTACTTTACACGCTGGATAGAAGCTAAGGCAGTTAAATCCATCACAAGCAAACAAGTTAAAAAGTTTGTTTGGGAAAACATCGTGTGCCGTTTTGGCTTGCCGGGAGAAATCATCTCGGACAACGGGAAGCAGTTCGCGGATAATCCATTCAAAGACTGGTGTGCAGCATTGAATATCACGCGGCGCTTCGCATCTATTAAACACCCGCAGACAAATGGTCTTGTGGAACGAGCAAATAGAAGCCTAGGTGAAGGCATCAAGGCACGCTTGGATGAACGAAGTGCCAAATGGGTAGATGAGTTGCCACATGTTCTATGGGCACATATGACTATGATTAAAACAGCCAATGGGGACACTCCATTTGCGTTGGCCTACGGCACTGAAGCTGTTATACCAACAGAAATTGGGATGCGACCATCCGCACAGCGGAGGTTAATGTTGTCACGAACGACGAGCAACTCCGGATTAATCTGGACTTGTTGAAGGAAAAAAAAAGAAATAGCGGCTATCAATGAGGCCAAATCCAAGGCACGGATGAAGGCTTATTGTGACGCCAAGGTTAAAGGTGTTTCCTTTCGACCGGGAGATTTTGTTTATCGTGCCAACGAGGCAAGTAGAGCGTAGAATACAAGAAAGCTGAGGCCCAAGTGGGAAGGACCGTATGAGGTTACGGAAGCCTTAGGACGGGGCGCGTACAAGTTGCGTGACATGGACGGCCGCGACCTGGAGCGCACATGGAATATCTGCAATCTTAAAAGATGCTATCTTCGAAAGGCTACGGCTTCCGCATGGACACTTCGCTATAATTGGCTTCAATGAAGATCCATGTATTCTCTTTTGTTTTATTTTTTCATGCTTTCTAGGTTACCTTTGTTTTTAGGATTTCTCATTCTTGTCAAAACAAAAAACGTAAACGTTCTAATAAAATGTCGTGGTGCCTAGCTAGCTCCACGGCTTGTTCTTGTGCAAATTATTGTCTTGTTTTTTAGTTTCTATGTACAAATTATTGTCGTGTAGATTTAGTTGTTATTGTTATAATGTGCTATCTCTTATTCATATGCATTCGTTCAAAACCGTACATGTACTATGCGCCTCCAGGCGGGGTAAGAGGATTAAGTGAACCTAATAATTCAACTTGTCGCATAAGAGGGATGCAACCCCAGTGACGCGGATCATGTATCCTTACTAGACACCTTACTCACAAGTCGTTGTGATAAGTTTCCATATGATGCGCTCACGTAGTGCTTTGCATGGTAAAGACGCACGCCGCACATCTAGTAAAATATAGACTTGATTGTATTTTGGGTAAGACGTGACATGTCATGCAACATAGGTACATGATATCTAAAAATAAAAAAAAAATACCCAAGTTTCACATTCAAAACACAAAAGTAGTCGTGGTTATCACGGACTTACATAAACATAATGAGTTATAACAATATTATCAGTTCTAGCCGTATACATATACGGACGAATAAAAGGCACAACTGTTTACAATGTAACTTACAAAGGAGGTAAGAACTCTCCTATCTCTTTCTTCCCTTCAGCAATCAAAGCGCGGAGGACCTCACCGCGAGCATCTCTTCCACCCTGTGCCCTGCTCATGTTAGCATCCAACGCCTCGGCTAACAGCTTTTCACCTTTCATCACCTTTGAAATAGAGTCGTAGGTGGGCAGGGTCAGTTGGATGGGATCGGCAGTGAGCTTGGACATTATTACCTCATTATGAGCATCCTTCAGCGACTCTAGCTCGTCTAGGAATGGTGCTGAATTTCCCCAAGAGCGGCCATTGATGCGGTCATCTTATCTTCGGCTAGAGGGTTGTGGTAGGCATGTTGGGTAATATCTTCCTTCTTGCTTATTAGCTCCGCAGCTTTGGTCAGCCCCTCGTGCCTACCATGGTCAATACCGTCCGATACAACGTCGGCAAAAGCCTGCAACATGTAAGGAGCCTCCGTTAACTTACTCACGGCAAGCTGCATTCCCTGGCCAACCATCCATCTACGCCCATCTATGGCTGTGAGCAAGGAAGGGCACAGCACCTCGGCGCAGTCCGTTGCCATCTTGCTCAGTTCTCCCTCAGCTGCCGCAGCTCGCTCTTCCAAAGTAGTCCGCGCATGGGTAAGTTCATCCTTAAGCGTGTCGCGTTCCTAAGCAATGGTGAAGGCTTGTACTGTTACGGCTTTAGTGGCGGCTTCGGCCGCGGATACCTATACATGATACTTGGAGTTACTACAAGACAATGTGGGTTTTTTTGTGTGAACAAATAAGTATCAATAGAAGCATATACCTTCTCATTGGATGCAGCTAAGAGGGTCTCCAGCTCGGCAATGCGTTCCTCACGAGTGTTGGCATGGTGGGCTTGTTCCTTAACAGTTGACTCCGCTACGACTAAAGCTGGCTGCAGAGACGTGATAGTTTTCTCATGCTTGTCCACCATTTCCTCACGGCGAGCTATCTTCCTATCAGCACGGCTCACGTTGGCCAAAGCTTTTACCAGGCGGCACCGCAGGGCCGCACCAACCGTCACCTAGTGCGCGGAGGATACATCAAACTACTCCAGCAGCGTCTCGTGCTCAAGTTCATCCAAATACTGTGCCAGCGCTGGAGGAGTAATGTGTTCTATAAATTTTGTACACTCGGACTCCGCCTCTAATCTTGTTAAGCTGGACAAGTTCCAGGCTAGGCGAAGGCTGGTGTCAGGTCCTTCAGGACGTGGCTCCTCTTCATGAGTTACGGGAGGGGATGGAGGTCTCGTTGTTATCACGGGTGAGGGTTCCCTTTCCACCTCCTTCTCCTGGTCTGCCATCGACGGGTCCGCCCTGTTATTCACACACTTATTAGTATTGTTTGTGGATTATATCTTTTGGATTATTAATTGGTACTTACGTAGTGCCAGTCACGGGTTCCGTGATAGTAGGAGCCACGACATTCACAGGAGTGGCCATCCAGACTTGCTCATCCACACGCACCGCAGGGTCGACTTGGGCCGTAGAGGCGCTGCTCCCTTCCTGAAACTGCGGATGGTCCTTCCTTAGCTTCTTTGGAGGAGCATTATGTACCCCCGCCCCAACCCCTAGGTTTTTTGCTACCTTTCTGGTAGTCTTCCGCTTTCTAGACTTGGGCTCTAATGGCTGGGGGGATCCAGAATCCTGTATGGTTTCATCCTCTTCACCAGTATGATTGTTAGATGGATGGGTGAGATCTTCTTCTTCATTTTGGTGCGGTACGGCATCCTCCAACAGCAGCTCTTCACCATCTTCATTATAGAAGTCAAGGGGGACTTCTGGATCACGGGTTCTTCTTCATCCGACCGCTGCTCAGAAGTTTCTTCCAGCGGGATGGTCATGTTCACGGTGGCCTCTAGTAGGGGGGGTTCCCCTTCTTTCAGTGGTCGTGATCCTTGGGGAACTTTGCTTGGATCGCCTTGGCGCAATAAACCAAACAGCTTCATCTATGCGGACATATGCATACACACGGATTAGTAATTTCACAAAGTACTATAAGACATGTTTGCATCTAAAGTATGGAAGACCTACCCTGCCTACGTTCGGTCAGAAAGCACGGATATCTATCCTCCCTCCCATAGTAATAGCGGCTGATTCCTACTAAGCAGAGGAAATGCTTCGGCAGACCCCTATGAAATTCTGTACGGTGGGTATCTAGTATTTTCAAATCCTTACTACTATAGTCCTTGGATTTGGGAGGATAGTCTTTGGGTGCTCTGGTTTTTAGGACAAAAAGGGTGGGTAATACTTTCTCATCTACGAAAAAATAATGGTCGTACCAATTCTTAAGGGAATCTAGGGGTTTCTTATATGTCATGGGAGCGGTCGCGGATCGTTTCCTGAACGATAGCCACCCATTCACCAGTTGGGGGGAGTAGAAGACCCTAAATAGATTCACGGTCGGGGTTACCTCACATGTATGGCAGGTAATCTCAAACTGGTTGATCTTACATGCCCCTATGCAGTGAAGTTGGGTTATGTGGAAGTCGTAGTATAGAAGCAAATCTACTAAGAACCTAGATAGGGGGATGCGGTAGTTAGCCGAGTCAAATAGATGCGTATACACGCCTATCTTCCCCTTCGGAGCATCCGTAATAGCTTGACCGCCACCTGGATAGGTCCAATGTACGCTTTCAGGAATATAATACTTAGACAAAAAGTCTATGTATTTCTCCGCAGACATCACGTTGAGGACATCCGTAATAAGAGGATTGTCCTTCACCATGTTTTATAAAAAGGATTCGAGAGGTGTGATGATCTAACCTGCGGTAGAGAAAATCCGTAAGATAAGAAGAGAAGGTATGAAGGAATGAGCTTGGAAATGACAATGGCGGAAAGAAGTATAAACTGTGTGTGTAACAGTAGCACACACCAACTCGTATATATGGTTGCCTCGATTTCCAAGGTAACATGGATGTTCGCCACGTGTAAGCCACTATGCCCATCTAACGGATGGGATTTCTGACACTTCTGAAAACGTCAGAAGGGACCCACATGTCACTTCTTGACAGTTTTACGTGGCTCAAGGGTGGGCCTTTCTGGTGCACTTTTGCAGGCATGCGTCCGACTATTGACTACCATTAATGCATTCATTAAAGTTGTCTCGGTCGACTTGTTTTGGAGTGCGGCCGTAATTGCAACAAAAGTAAAGGTCTACAGGACATTGATTAGTCTAGAGGTTACGCCTACGGATGTAACAACTAGACTGGGGGGACATGATGACGTGTAGTCCCCAGCCGGTTCATGAACCCGGCCCACGGGTACTACCTGCATTCGGCCCATTACTGATGGGTTGGACTAATATCATTTAAGCTTATGGGCTTCAATGAACAATGACCGCATACATGTGTGCGGCCCACGGCCCGGCACGGCCGGTACAAGGTTAGACATAATCATACTCTTATTATGATTAGGATTACCCCAAAGAAGAGGATATACACTCACCATAATTAGAAGATAACAATCAAGCTAAATTTGGTACTTATCCTTTCCTTGGGGCCGAAGCATCAGTGACAACCCATCAGGGTTTCACTGCCTATATAAGGAACCCCCAAGGGTTCCACAAAGGTATCACATTCTACATACTCTCAACTCATCCGATTTTATAACCCTAACTGATTACATACTCTCACGCCGGAGTCTAATCGTGGGATACATTCCCACGGTAAGCCTAACGCGTGTTGTTTTAGTATGCAGGATCCCAACCAAATATTTCACTTGGTGCAGGAGCCGGAACCCAGCCAACCCGAATTAAGCCTAGTTCGGGTCTAGCAAGGATCATCCAACTTTTGTATCAACAGGATTTCCCCGATGCCATTAGATAATGCCTTATGCATTTTCACGCCACTTAGGGACTCTGTACGAATCACTCAAGTGTACAAAGATCTTCCCCTAGAATTTGATGATAAGATCCACAGAGTTGACGCACTTCCTTTGGACATGTGCGATTTTGACTTGATTTTTGGGCATGGACTGGTTATCCAAACACCAGACTACGATTGACTGCCACACATATCGAGTTATCTTCGGTGACGTTAAATCTCCAGAGTACATACACCATGGTTTCTGCCAGGGAGGTCAGTACAAATTATTTCATCCATGGAGGCGCGTGCATTGCTATCACACGACTGTCAGGGCTTCATAGCCAATATTCATGACATTACTATCGAGTCTCCATCGATCCAAGATCAGCCTATTGTGTCAAAGTTTCCTGACGTATTTCCAGAACTTTCGGGCATACCACCTGTTCGTGAAGTCGAGTTTGGAATCGAGCTCATACCAGGTGCAGAGCCGATTTCCAAAGCTCCTTATCGTATGGCTCCTATAGAGCTTAAGGAACTAAAAGATCAGCTACAAGAACTTCTGGAACCAGGTTTCATCCGTCCTAGTGTATCGCCATGGGGTGCACCGGTATTGTTCGTGAAGAAGAAAGACGGCAGCATGCGGTTGTGAATAGACTATCGTGAGCTAAACAAGATCACGATAAGAAATCGTTATCCTTTGTCGCGCATTAATGACCTGTTCGATCAACTTCAGGGCGCCAAGTATTTCTCTAAGATCGATCTGAGGTCCGACTACCATCAGTTACGGGTTAAAGAGCGGGACATCTCCAAGACTGCTTTCCGTACACGTTATGGGCACTACGAGTTCGTAGTCGTGCCATTCGGACTCACTAATGCTCCAGTTGTCTTCATGGATTTGATGAACCTCGTCTTTCATGAGTTTTTGGACAAGTTCGTTATCGTGTTCATTGATGACATCCTGATATTCTCCAAATCCAAGGAGGAACATGAGGAACACCTTCGTACAGTCTTACAGATTCTTCGTCAGAAGCAGCTGTACGCCAAGTTCTCTAAGTGTGAGTTCTGGTTAAGCAAGGTGGCATTTTTGGGCCATATAGTATCTGTAGAAGGGATCACCATGGATCCTACCAAGGTCAAAGCTATCACCAAGTGGCCGAGACCTACATCTGCAACTGAAGTTAGAGGTTTTCTGGGTTTAGCTGGCTACTGTCGCGGGTCTGTAGAGAACTTTTCACGGTTAGCCTTACCTTTGACTAAGCTGATGAGGAAGGGAGAGAAATTCGTCTGGACGGAAGAGCGAGAGAAGAGATTTGAAGATCTGAAGCAGAAGTTAGTGACTACACCTATTCTTACTCTCCCATCTGGCTCAGGTGGATTTCAGATTTATAGTGACGCTTCAGGAAAAGGGTTTAGGCTGCGTTCTCATGCAACATGGGAAGGTTATTGTATACGCATCACGACAGCTGAAACCGTATGAAGAAAACTATCCTACTCACGATTTAGAGCTTGCAACAGTTGTTTTCGCATTGAAGATCTGGAGACATTATTTGTATGGTGAATCATGTGACATATTCACCGACCACAAGAGTCTCAAGTACATCTTCACCCAGAAGGAACTGAACATGAGACAGAGGAGATGGTTAGAGCTATTGAAGGACTACGACACCAACATTCAATACCATCTTGGTAAGGCGAATGTGGTGGTAGATGCTCTAAGCAGAAGGTCAGGTATGATTGTTGGCATTTGGATTGCAAAGGAGATCATCCGTGACCTAGAGATGACTGATATTAAATTTTTTGTACGAGGACAGCACGGTTACTGGGCTAATCTTAGAGTGGAACCAAACTTACATTTTAGGATCAAGGAAGCTCAGAAGGAAGATGGTGATATTTGGGCTATCATTCAGAACCTTGATCAGCAGACGGAGTTACGCGTTGACGACGACGGTATCTTATGGCAGGGCAATAGACTAGTGGTTCCTGATGACTCTACACTCAGGGAATTTGTGCTGACTGAAGCTCACAGTTCTCCATTTACCATACATCCTGGTTCTACCAAGATGTACCACGACATCAAGCAACACTTTTGGTAGAGTGGTATGAAGCAGGATGTTGCCACCTTCATTTCTAAATGTACGATCTGCCAACATGTGAAGATCGAACACCAGCGAGCTAGTGGTTTACTACAACCATTAGATATTCCAGCATGGAAGTGGGACAAAATCTCCATAGATTTTGTTACTGGTCTTCCTGTTACTCAGAAGAAGAACGACGTTGTTTGGGTTATTGTTGATAGGTTGACTAAATCTACTCATTTTCTGTCGATTCGCAAGGAACATCCGGTTAGCAAATTAGCAGACACTTTCCAGAAGGAGATCATGAGACTACATGGTAATCCATCAGAAATCATCTATGATAGAGATCCCCGTTTCACATCACGTTTTTGGCAAAGTCTACAGAAAGCTTGGGGCACCAGACTTAAGCTCAGCACTGCCTTTCATCCTCAGACCGACGGTCAGTCGGAACGTACCATTCAGACATTGGAGGACATGTTGCGGTCATGTGCTCTAGAGTAGCCAGGAAGCTAGGATGATTATATATTCCAAGTGGAATTTGCATACAACAACAGCTGGCACGCTAGCATCAAGTGTGCTCCTTTCGAGATGTTGTATGGCAGAAAGTGTCGCGCCCCAATCTGCTGGGATCAAGTGGGCGAACGACTACTTGAGGGTCCAGAGATGATTGAGGTGACCAATGAGAATGTCGTTGTCGCCAAGGCGAAGATTCAGTAAGCTCGTGCTTGTCAGAAGAGCTATGCTGATAAACGTCATAGAGATGTATCTTTCAACGTATGTGATCACGTTTTCCTCAAGGTATCACCTGCACGAGGAGTTAAACGTTTTGGAATCAGAGGGAAGCTTAGTCCTCGCTTCATCGGACCATTCAACATCATAGAACGCGTTGGTGAAGTGTCATATCATTTAGCGTTACCGCCTCAGCTATCACACGTTCACAACGTGTTTCATGTGTCCTTACTCAGAGGATACAACTATTATCCAGTTCATGTTTTCTAGTATCCACTTGATCAGATTCGAGAGGATCTTTCATATGTCGAAGAACCCGAGAGAGTTCTTGAGCGACAAGATCATGTCATACGGAGGAAGATGATCCCTTTCGTCAAAATCCTCTGGAGGGATCATCTTGAGCGGGAAGCCACTTGGGAGACGGAGGAGTCTATACGGACTTCTTACCCTCATTTCCAATTCTGATTCGGGTATGTTTTCTTTTAGTTTACGTTTCTCCAATTTGAGGACGAATTGTTCTTTTAGAGGGGAAGAGTTGTAAAACCCGCATTAAAATACCATGAACAGTACACACATGAAAATACGGTAAAATTAAAACTTTCCATTTATAATATATTTCACGTGTCAGGGTATTTAATAACATGTAGTTACGTAATATTATAAATGTGTTAAGTGCTTATATGGGGGACCGGGTTTCGGGCTCGTTTAATTTTTAAAACACGGGTTCGGGTCTCAGGTTAAATATTAAAATCAGAAAAACATGTTAATTAAATTAATTACTAGACTTTTTAATTTAATTAATTTCAGGACTTAGGTTAAATATTAAAATTTATATTACATGTATAACCTAAAGTATATAACTTAGCTTAATTTAATTAAAACATGTATTTTTAATTAAATTCCATATAATGTATAGTTTAATTAATTAACCAGTTATTTAATTAATAACCTATAACCATGACTTGTATTGTACTATTTGAACTTTAATTATTACTTATTTATAATCCAACTTAATTCTAATTATGAAAACTTACTATTTTTGGAAACTTTCTATTTTTAGAAACTTACTATTTATGGAAACCTGCTATTTTTTAGAAAGTTACTTAGTATTAAAATACAAGTATTATAATACAATAATGCATGAATAATACACAGTAGAATATCAGTATAACTACAGTTAACACAGTAAACAGTAAAACACGACAGAATACGTATAACAAGCTAATAACACAGAACTAGTAAAACACATGTAATTCAGACAACTCATACACGTCCATATTTCTTATGTAGTGTTATCTGTTGAGGCAGATTAGTCTTCATCATTTTCTTTAGCTTCTACTGGACATAAGGTATGAATTCCCGTCCTTCAGTAAGGACAATCTCTTCCTTCATTAGGATTTCCCGTATGCAGCCAATTGTTTTCCCTAGTAGTTACAGATTAAATGCTTATGTTTATTAGTTACCTTAGCCATATACATGCATGACCAGTTTCACCTAGTTATGGAGGTACCATAACCATAACACTAGAGGCACTAGTGTTATGACTTCACCACGGCGGAGTAATAGCTCATGACGTCCCTTTCAGTTATTTAGCCATTATTATATTATTATTATTATCATGTGAGCGCGTATGGGTGCATCCTAGTTACATGTTTCAGTCAGGATTTCATGGTGAATGTGGTGTGTGCCTTGCATCCTTCACAAGGAGTTGATCCCTCCTACCCACTTACCAATTAATTAGAGGCATCCCCTCTAATTTGCATGACGAGGTCACCCCTATAAGTATTCATGCACGTTGTTGACCTCATGACATATATTGGCTTTTGGTATATTAAATAATACAGATTTTCATAAGTAACATAAGCTATGTTTTCATAACTAAAACCAGTTAACATGACAGACAACTAGGTTTTTCAGGACTTATTCATTTCCGCTACCATTCATGTTTAATGCTCTTTATGTGTTTCCATGTTCTATGTTTCCATGCTTTATTGTATATCTGTGCACTGAGCGTTATGCTCAGCCGTCTACTTTTCCATGTTCCCAAACGGCAGGTACCCAAGGACGCAAGTAGGAACTCCAGAGTATGTGTATTCGGATTGGAAGCTATCTGGCCTCTTTTACCTTATGCATTTATTCCTACTTTATCATACTTTACTTCTTTTGGACATTGTTTAGTCCTTCCATTTACAGTACTTAATATTGCTTGTGTGTGAGTTACTAGACTACCGATTTATGATTCCGGTATTTCTATTTATGGTCATGAATGTTTAGACATTTACCTTGCATGCTTTGATGACACGCCATAATTTACTGTAGTATTCTATCCTAATAAATGGGGTGTTACAGGTATGATATATATAATAACCAATTTTCAAGGGAGATTTTTTCCTTAACTTTTGTAATAAACTATGTAAAACGAATTACATAGTAAAGTAAAGGGACACACACTACCACTATAGCCACTTACAAAAATGAAGATACTTCACACTTGGAAGGTGATTATATCAAGTCTAAAAAGAAATAAAGAGAGTAACTTATACCTCCCACTTAAAGTGAGAGCTTTCAAGTATGCCATTTGTATAAAATGTATTGCTCCCACTGATTTTGCCAGCACTAAGAGTGTTTTAATACTAGTGAAAGTAATTGACATTTTATCTTTCCATGTTATATAATATCCAAACATTATTGTTAGTGTGAGTCAAATTGAATAGTATTCATTACTTATATATTCAAAGAAGTGTGTTAAATTTTATATATGTATAACTATGATGGACATTCCATATATACATATATGATTTATTAACTTAAAAATTGACATACAATTTCTCCTTGACACGCCTACTTTGTCTTACGGGTGTGTAGTGTCTTTCACTTGGTCAAAACACACAACTATAGACAATCGGTTCTTTACTTATTGTTTTGCCAATAGTGCGGTGATATTTATGTCTTTATGATCAAACTCTCAAATATGTCTTAATCATATCAATATATTTACTTTTTGTAGCTAAAGATACGAGTTCTCTAGTTATCCAACAAAGTATGATATTTAACTTACATTAAAGTATTTCATGTGTTTGATTTGACTTTGGGATAACTCAATCATTCATTATATAGCCTTTTCACTTGTAAAAAGTGTGGGAGCGAAACTAATGAACACGGTTTGTCTTTCTCTGGTAAAGATCAAACCCATGCTTTCGGTTTACGGTGAATTACATTAAAAGAAATTTCAACGTTCAATATAGTATTTTCGATAATAGCTCCCTTATAAAATTAACTATCCATGTTTATGGACTTAAACAATTAATTTTGTCAAAAGAATAATGTGACACCCCCAAATTGAGTCAAATGCAGCGGAAATAATATTTGGGTGTCACGTAGGTGGATCAACAGCAGATAGCGTACAGAGCAGCAGATAAAAGATTATCATTACATTTATTACATAGATAAAAGTGCAAATATTATTAAAGTTGTCTTAAACATTGTTCAACAGTTTGAATTATTCCACAGTTTGTAAAACCCCAGATGAGCTCTATAAATGCAGCCTATCATGATGCTTGACTCCATGTACACCAATACATGCTTCAGTTTCATGAGAAAACATGCTTAGAGAGTCAACATAAAGTTGGTGAATTCACAGGTTTAATAATAAGTTTGGACAATAAACATTCACTGAAGTAGTCATGCACAAAGCATCATTACTTAAAAGTAATTACATTCCCATATTGCCTGAAACTGAGACTTGACAGTTAAGTCCTTAACAAATAAGGACCCTTCGCCTTATAAAAAGGCACTCAAAAATAATAAGTGCTGACATGTGAAACATCTGTTGTCCTGGCCTAGGCACAGTGAGCATGACTCACCCAGATGGGGATGGTCAATCACAAATAGATCTATTTATAACATTCAGGTAATTCAATAATTCTAGCAGTTTCAGATGCACGGGTCATGCGGGTTCATCTACAATAGGCAAATGTAATCAAAGGTTTCACAGTTCAATTTATGTCCATAAAATAAAATATGTTGCATGTTTTCTTCCCCATTAAAAGGTTTAAAAGTTTGTCAATATATAAAGTAGGACCATGAACTCACCTCAGTAGTACATCAAATAGTCACAAGTAAATCTGATATGATGCTCACGATACAGTCAACGACCTAAATAATTATAAGGTCTCAGTAAATGCATAACATAATGCATAAAAGTTTCAGAACAAGTCTGTGCATGCTTATACTAGTTTTAAGCATTTTATTACGATATTATATTTTAGTTCATCGTTGTACAAGTTATAGTAGTATTTATTTTAAGTATAAAATAAATAATATTATTGAATTAATTAATCTGTTTAATTAATATTCTTGTACTTCTTTATTGTTTATAAAATAATTTAATAATTATAAAAAGAAGTTTTATATATATTTAAAGTAATAAAAAATAAATATAATTAATATATTTATTTTTATAAGTTAATCATTTTTAATTTATATCTTATATATAAATAGGGTTTATAAAACGTATAACATTTTAATTAAATTCCTCGTTCTCGTAGTGTGTATAATTATTAAATTATAAGTTCGGAAAAATAATAAATGTTATGTTTACTTAAGTTTTACGTTTTAAATATCGGGTATAAATATATAGTAAATTTAGGGTTTGTTATACCTTGTAATAATTACATTTTAGTCCTTCTACTTGTATAATTACCCATGGTTTATTTACCTTTATACCCCTAGGGTTTCTAACTATTTCTAGTAATTACAACATTGGTCCCTCCCTAGTTACAAGTGTAACTAGGGTTTGTAAAAGTTTCATAAAGTGTCAATTTTAGTCCTCCCAATATTCGGCTAGTTTTAGGTTTAAAAATAAGTTACAAAAATGCCCCCTACGGCTCCATTATCTTTCGGCTTATGCCAAAACAAGCCCTAGGGTTTATCTAGGGTTTATAAAAGTTTACTAGGTTGGCAAAATAGGTCCCTAGGGCTTCTATTAAGTTTCGGCAATAGGCAAAAGGGATCCCTAGGTCCTTACTAAGTTCCATAAATTACCCTAATATGTTAATAATCTCATTTAAGTCCTTGTGTTAAGTTTGGAGTTTCGGATAGAGTCAAAACACTACCCTCAACTCTCGGCATTTTACAAAAGTAACCCTTATGTTTATATTTTTGGAAAGTGAGTTTCTATACAAGTTAATTTAGATCCCTAAACTTAATAAAATTACAATATTAACCCAGAAGTATTATTCTCACTAATTTTAATCCGAAACATTTTGGACTTACCATTTTAACCCAAAACTTCATAGATCTATCATTTTAGTCCAAAATATTTATAGATCTATGTTTTTAACCCGAAACTTTATAAGGTTAAAGATTTGACACAAAAAGTTTTAAATAAACACTATTTAACAAAATGAAGTTTATTTAGGCAAGCTTATTATAGTAGGCTTAAAACTAAATCCTATAAGGCAAAAATAGTGAGCTTATCATTCTAAGGCAACTAGTAATATAGATCTAATGTTTATAGGCTTGTATAAACATTACAAGATTAACCAATTTTGAACCATAGGGTTAATACCCCACGTCCAACATATGCATGGTTATGTTTTTTTATAGTTTTTCTAGTTTAACTAGTTCATAGGGTTATGTTCATCATGGTTATCAAGATTTTATATCATCTTAACACATAAATCATTATTAGCCGTGACCCATTTAGGTCTAAGGTTTTATGTTTTTGTTTTAGGGTTAAGTTTTACTAGTAATAATCATGTGTATGTTTATGTGTATGAAAAATAAGTATATTGAAAGATAGGTTTTAAGTTACTTACTTATTTAGATGGATCAAGGAATGAATAGGAGGATGAGTAGGGATGAGAACTTGGTTTCAACAATGGAGATTCTTGTAACCAAAAATATAGCCGTGGGCTTCAAGGGTGTAGCTAGGGCTTCTTTACTTGTTTTGAAGATCAAGATACTTGTAGGAGTTGACAATGATTATCATTCAAGATGGAAGAGACATAGTTAATGAGCTTGAAGGTCTTGGTTATGGAGGAAAGTTTGTAGCCGTGTGTTCTTAGAGACAGAGTGAAGTGAGATTTGGTTTTTCAAGTGAATTGTGTTAGTGTGTGTCTCGACTATAATAGGAAAGAGAGAGGATCCATATGATATCTTTGTAGTACCATGAATCTAAAAGGGATCTTGGTTAGATATGTCTTGGATTTTGTTGCTAGCTTAGTTCTTTCCCCCACATGCTCAAAATAGAAACTCTTTTCCTTCCCTTTTGTGTTTGTGGCCGTGTGTTTTAAGAAGTCAAAGGGGACAAGAATGACTCCAAATAGTGTATGTGTATGGTCTAAACATGGTGAAGTATAAAAAGAGGTAAAGTGTGTAAGTAAGATGTAAGGCATAGTGTATTAGTGGATGCACATGTTTAGGCTTGCAAGTTAGTGAAATGATTATGGATATGTAGTATATACATATATACACGGCACACTTAGGTGTTTTTAGGGAAATATGTTAATTTTGTATCAAGTGTTGGGTGAAAATAATAGTCCTTGTATGATATTGTATGCATTTGTTAAGCTATAGGTACTTTAGTTAAACCTTTAGGTAATTTAGTGAAAGTATATAATGAATACATCATTATAAATATTTTACTTGAATAAAGTAAAAAAATGTCAATGTAAAATAATGTACATTGTTTTAAAGTGTTAGGTGTTTATTCCTATTATGAAATATATGTAAATATATACATATAAAAATAAGTCCAAGTACTTAATAATTTAATTAAGTAAAGTTACAGTTTATCTCAAAAAGTGTACTGAGGTGATGAGTCCTTTATTCATTCAGGTGGCCAGTCAGTTGCCAGAGTAGTCAACAATAACTAAAGGTCCATATAAATGTAAAAATAAATATGAAGGATAGTATGACAAAGGTATATGATTAATAATAGGTCACATAAAGGTGGAATTTTATAGATTCCAAAAATAAAGAGTACAACAGTTGACAAAGTTAATAAGGTAAAATCAGAGGTTTACATCACCATCCCGTTAATTTAGCTTTGTCCTCAAAGCTTAAGATGAAGTCACCGTTCAGGTGAACAAGTGTGGGTACTTGGTTTTGAACGAGTCTTCTCGTTCCCAAGTGAACTCAGGGCCTCTCCTCGAGTTCCAACGTACTTTGACCAACGGGATGCGACTGCGTTTCAATTTCTTAATTGTCCTCTCCATGATTTCTACTGGTTCTTCTATGAACTGGAGTTTGTCGTCAAACTAAACTCCCTCCAATGGCATAGCCAATGGTTCTTCAGCATAGTACTTCTTCAGGTTAGACACATGAAAGGTAGAGTGTACCCGACTCAGTTGCTGGGGAAACTCTAAACGATAAGCTACTTCCCCGGTCCTGGCTATTGCTTTGAAAGGGACAACATAACGTGGATTCAGTTTTCCACGTTTGCCAAAGCGTACAACACCCTTCCAAGGTGATACCTTGAGCCTAACATGATCACCTACTTCAAATTGCATAGGTTTGCATTTCAGGTCCGCGTAGCTCTTTTGTCAGTCGCGAGTAGCTTGAATTATTTTCTTGATGAGGACGATCTTGTCTGTAGTCTCTTAGATTAGTTCTGGTCCAGTGAGCTGAATTTCACCTACTTCCGCCCAGCACACAGGTGAACGACATTTCCGACCGTATAGTGCTTCAAAAGGGGAAGCCTTAATACTGGCATGATAATTGTTGTTGTAGGAGAATTCCACTAAAGGAATGTGGTCAACCCATCCATTTCCAATATCAATCACACATGCCCGTAGCATGTCTTCTAGAGTCTGGATGGTTCGTTCACTTTGACCGCCAGTCTGCGGATGATAAGCACTGCTCATATCCAAGTTGGTACCTAAGGCTCGTTGGAAAGCCTTCCAAAAATTTGATGTGAACCTACCGTCTCGATCACAAATTATCGAAACTGGTATTCCATGTTTGGTCACAATCTCCTTCATGTACGTTTTTGCTAGTCTTGCAAGGGAATCGTTCTCCCTAACTGGCAGGAAATGAGCGGACTTGGTAAGTCGGTCGACGATTACCCAGATAGTATCGTAACCGTGAGATGACTTTGGAAGTTTGGTGACAAAGTCCATGGTGATGTTGTTCCACTTACATTTCGGTATCTCGGGTTGTACAAGTAAACCCGATGGTCTTTGGTGTTCAGTTTTGACACATGAACATGTCAAACACTTCTGCACGTAGGTGGCGATGTCAGCTTTCATATTCGGTCACCAGTATAATTTCTTCATATCTTGATACATCTTTTCGGATCCGGGATGTATAGAATATTTAGACTTATGATATTCGTGCATGATCACGTTCCTCAAATCTCCATAGCAAGGTAACCAACTTCGTCCGTGAAGGCATAAGGTTCCATCTGCTCTAGGTTCTAGCTTCTCCTTAGTAAGGTCGGTTCTAAGCATTCCCTCGACGTCTTCCTTCACGAGGTTTTTAAGTAATTAGGATTGAGTCTGTGCTTCCAATATTTGTTTGGGTAGATCCAAACTGATTGTCATAACTAATGCCCGAACTCTCATAGGAGGGTCCATTTCCTTACGACTTAAAGCATCAGCAACCACATTTGCTTTACCGGGGTGGTATTTGATCTCGCAGTCGTAGTCACTTAACAGCTCAATCAAACGGTGTTGCCTCATGTTCAGCTCCTTCTGGTCCAATATGTGTTGCAAACTTTTGTGGTCAGTATGCACTGTGCACTTCGTTCCGTATAGGTAACGTCTTCAGATTTTAAGAGCAAACACTACGGATCCAAGTTCTAGATCGTGAGTGGTGTAGTTCTTCTCATGCTTCTTCAGTTGTCTTAAAGCATAGGCAATCACTTTCATCCTCTGCATCAATACTGCACCTAGACCTTTATGTGAAGCATCACAGTATACAACGAAATCACCGTTGCCTCCAGGCAAGGCTAATATAGGTGCACTACACAACTTCTGCTTGATCAGCTGAAAATCTGATTCTTCTTTCTCTCCCCAATCGAACTTTATTTCTTTCTGTGTGAGTTTGGTCATTGGCTTGGCTATTTTGGAAAAATCTTCAATAAATCAGCGGTAGTACCCGCCAAGGCCTAGAAATTGGCGGATCTCTGTCGGTGATTTAGGAGATACCCAATCCTTGACAGATTCGACCTTTGCTGGATCTACGTGAATACCATCACAATCGATGACATGACCGAGGAATTGCACTCTGGGAATCCAGAATTCACATTTGGAGAATTTAGCATAGAGCTGCTCCTCCTTGAGTACCTTCAGTACTTGTGCAAGGTGTTCCCCGTGTTCTTGTTCGTTCTTGGAATAAATGAGTATATCGTCAATGAAGACTATCACAAATTTATCCAGGTAGGGTCTGCACACACGGTTCATAAGGTCCATGAAAATAGCTAGTGCATTGGTCAACCCAAATGGCATAACCTGGAATCCGTAATGACCGTAACGGGTTCTAAAAGCTGTTTTTGGAATATCTTCCTCCCTGACCCTTAGTTGATGGTATCCAGATCTCAAGTCAATCTTAGAATACACACTTGACCCTTGCAGTTGGTCAAATAGGTCGTCAATGCGAGGAAGCGGATAACGATTCTTCACAGTTAGCTTATTCAGTTCTCTGTAATCGATGCACATTCAAAAGGAACCGTCTTTCTTTTTGACAAATAACACAGGAGCTCCCCATGGTGATGAACTGGGTCGAATAAATCCTTTGTCAGATAGTTCCTGGAGTTGTTCAGCTAGTTCCTTCATTTCTTATGGTGCCAACCGGTATGGAGCTTTAGCTACAGGTGCAGCTCCGGGAATCAAATCGATTTGAAATTCCACTTGTCGGGTCGGTTGGTAAGCCTGGCAACTCATCAGGAAAGACTTATGGAAAATCTCGGACGATGGGTACGTCCTTGATTTGTTTCTTCTCGGGCTTGTCCTCTTCATCTGTTTGAGAAATATGAGCCAAGAAGATAGGACATCCTCTCAACAAATATTTTTGAGCTTTGGTACAAGAGATAACACTAAGTCTAGTGTCGGTGAGGTCGGTGTTACCGTCTCCTCGAATGATTAGACTTTCGTTTACCCATGGAATACGGACTAGTTTTTCATCACAAACAATGACTGCGCGGTATCTCGCTAACCAGTCCATACCAATAATAACATCAAAACTACAAAGGTTTACGGGAATAAGGTCAATGTTGAACGGATGTTTGGAAAGATTTAAGGTACAAACTCTAATGATGGTGTCAGCATCTACAGTCTTACCGTCAGCTAATTCTATGGAGTAATGGTGATCTAAAGTTGTAGGAACAACTTCTAGTACTTGGCTAAATTCAGTGGATATAAAAATTTGGTCTGCTCCAGTATCAAACAAAGAAGATGCATAAGGATTGTTTAGTAGGAACGTACCAGTAACGACATTTGAATCGGGGTTGGCTTTTGCATTGCCGACCACGTACACTCTTGACGAAGCTCCTCCACTGTTCTTGTTCTGGTTGGCCCGCTTAGGACAACCTGGTCTCACGTGTCCTGGTGCTCCATACTCATAACACACAACTCCTTTCTTGGGTCCATTGTTATTTCCTCCAGCAGCATTGTGGTTTCCTTGCTGTTCGTTCCCGTTCCCACGGGCATTGTATCCGCCCCTGTTGTTGTAGTTCCCAGTGTTTTGATTGGGTCGGGCCTGAGTGACAGCATTAACTCGACAGTTTTTTAGCAAAATGACCCACTTGTCCACATCTGTAGCAGGTCTGGCATGGGTTATCAACAGTATGATGATAGTTGCACTTGGGGCACAAAGGTTTTGCGCCCACGTACGACGTAGTCCCTGCAGTAGTAGCACTGTAAACTTGCCCATCATTTTGCTTTTTAGGATGCTACTGGTGCTGACTACGGAAATATTCATTTGCCTTTCGCTTGTTGTCAGTTTGCCTCTCGGATATGGTACAGACTCTTTTGTTGATCTATTCAGTAGCGAACTCGATGGCATTCTCGACGGTAGTAGGTCGAGATGCGAGCACACTATCATGAATGACGTCTGGGAGTCCACCAACATACTTCTCAATCTTATCTTCCTCCTCCACAAACATTCTGGTACACATTAGATTCAACTCTTGGAACCTTTGGTTGTATGCACTGATGTCATTATTCCTGCATCTAAGGTCCCACAATTCGATTTCAAGCTTCTTCATTTCTCCCCTTGGACAGTATTTCTCTATTATTCTCTCCTTCAGTTCAGTCTAGTTGAGAGCATAGGCAGCGTCGGGTCCAAGAGTAGCAACTACAGAGTTACACCAAGTAAGAGCACTCTCGAGTAATGTGCAGGTGGAAAACTTTACGTTGTTCTCTTCTGCACAGTCGTTGATGCGTAACACATTCTCTAACTTTTCAATCCACTGCATCAGTTCCACCACTCTTTCCTTGCCCTTGTAGTAGGAAGGCTTACATTTCAAGAAGTCGGGGTAAGAGCAACCCCTGGTGGTCTGATTATTCCGGCGGTTATTGGAGTTTTGACTATCGTCCACGTTTCTGCTGGCAGCCATCGCAGTTGCGATGCCTTGATCAATCATTTCCCTTAGTTGGGCAGCAGTGACGTTTTGGGTAGTGTCGGCATTGTTGGGGTTCATTCTAGTGATTACCATTTTTCTATAATTATACACAAAAATGAATCATTAGTTTAAGGTGTTAGCACAGTTTTATATAAATACACGAAAAGAAATTCATGCATAGACTTCAGAACAAATTGGATAACCTGTTTAAAAGTTCATAATATAATACAGTACAGGATATAACAAAAGCTAATGAGTACATGTCATATGTCTAGAATAGGAATACAGTACAAATTGCACAACCAATCCAAGACAGAGCACAAACCGCCTGTCTGGGATGGTGGTACACATAATATAAAGTACATCATCTACGAATCCCTAATCTAAATAGTACAGTACAAAGATACAACTGATAAAAGAAAGTACAAATACAACAAATACATGAGTCCTATATCATAATATCCGGGATGCAACCCTAATAGCTTATCATGATGTACAAAAGATCTAGTACACCTAGTCTACTCATGTCTAACAGACTCCTTAGATACGGCTGGTGCCACTGGTGGTGATGAGACGGATGGTGCCTACATGGCATCCTGCATCGAAGTCATGGCCTCTCGGGTCTCCTTAAGGAGTCGCAAGAACTGATCTATGAGGGTCTGCTGAACTCCCTGAAAATGAGTGGTCTCTGATGTCAATCTCTGATGACGGACGTCCTGGAGATCGAAGAAGATGGCAAGTATCTGCTCCATGGTCATGATGGCGGTGTGAGTCTTAGTCTGCTGACTCTGCAGTAGGTAGATCTGCTCCAGGAGGAACTCATTCTCCTCCAGCAACCACTGGAGAGAATGGTAAGTCGTAGACCATGCTCCACGAGCAGCGTGTGCCTCAGCACTAACAGTCCAACACAGAAGGTCCTGGCGCGACTGCAGAGCAGTGCGTCCAAGCTGTCCATCGGCCAGCAGAGCATGAATCTCTACAACATCCTGTGCCTGGCGTGCGACCCAGTGATCTGGGCCTGGACAGGATCCACGCGCCTCGTACCCGAACCCTCGCTGACCTCAAAATTAGAGTCGACAGGTGCCTCATACCTCCTCTTACGAGGCGACAGAGACTCGAGTGCGTAGTCCCGTAGTGAGGAAACTGGTGGTAAGGGTGGTATGGCAGCAGTCGGCTGAACCTCTTCCCTAACGGGGGAAATCGGTAAAACTGGTGGAGTAGCAATGAGGGCATCAACGAGAGCGGTGTCACCAGATGTGTGACTGTCGTATGCGTCACTGGCAGATATCCATCCACACAAGACGGACGTCGGTGATACGACAGTAGGAGTATCAGTAGGTGATGCCATAGTAATCTGAAAATAATATCGTTTTAATTGACATAAATATAAACTTACTCAAGTTAAAAGTTTCTGGGAATAATGATTAAATTATATAATAGTGCCATTTAACATGACGATGTTAAAGGTTACGTTAGTACTTATGAGATTAGTTAACCGGATGTTAATAATCAATGCACAGATTGCCAAGTAAGAATGTATGCCCTACACTCTATATGCTTAACTATTCTAGTCCCGAAAATCCCAAAAGATTTTTAAAGCAGTTATAGTCCAGTTTATATAAAAAAATTATTTTTATATTTATTTAAATTTTGTTCTGGTTCTCTATAACTATCACTCTGATACCATTCTGTGACACCCCCAAATTGAGTCAAATGCAGCGGAAATAACATTTGGGTGTCACGTAGGTGGATCAACAGCAGATAGCGTACAGAGCAGTAGATAAAAGATTATCATTACATTTATTGCATGGATAAAAGTGCAAATATTATTAAAATTGTCTTAAACATTGTTCAACAGTTTGAATTATTCCCCAGTTTATAAAACCCTAGATGAGCTCTATAAATGCAGCCTATCATGATGCTTGACTCCATGCACACCAATACCTGCTTCAGTTTCCTGAGAAAACATGCTTAGAGAGTCAACATAAAGTTGGTGAATTCACAGGTTTAATAAAATAAGTTTGGACAATAAACATTCACTGAAGTAGTAATGCACAAAGCATCATTACTTAAAAGTAATTACATTCCCATATTGCCTGAAACTGAGACTTGAAAGTTAAGTCCTTAACAAATAAGGACCCTTCGCCTTATAAAAAGGCACCCAAAAATAATAAGTGCTTACATGTGAAACATTTGTTGTCATAGCCTAGGCATAGTGAGCATGACTCACCCAGATGGGGATGGTCAATCCCAAATAGATCTATTTATAACATTCAGGTAATTCAATAATTCTAACAGTTTCAGATCCACGGGTCATGCAGGTTCATCTACAATAGGCAAATGTAATCAAAGGTTTCACAGTTCAATTTATGTCCATAAAATAAAATATGTTGCATGTTTTCTTCCCCATTAAAAGGTTTAAAAGTTTTTCAATATATAAAGTGGGGCCATGAACTCA
Source organism: Glebionis coronaria (assembly GCA_025667525.1). NCBI lineage: Eukaryota > Viridiplantae > Streptophyta > Magnoliopsida > Asterales > Asteraceae > Glebionis > Glebionis coronaria. The sequence goes on from CM046875.1 coordinate 62,561,186, forward strand.
CCTCAGTAGTACAACAAATAGTCACAAGTAAATCTGATATGATGCTCACGATACAGTCAACGACCTAAATAATTATAAGGTCTCTCAGTAAATGCATAACATAATGCATAAAAGTTTCAGAACAAGTTTGTGCATGCTTATACTAGTTTTAAGCATTTTATTACGATATTATATTTTAGTTCATCGTTGTACAAGTTATAGTAGTATTTATTTTAAGTATAAAATAAATAATATTATTGAATTAATTAATCTGTTTAATTAATATTCTTGTACTTGTATTGTTTATAAAATAATTTAATAATTATAAAAGGAAGTTTTATATATATTTAAAGTAATAGAAAATAAATATAATTAATATATTTATTTTTATAAGTTAATCATTTTTAATTTATATCTTATATATAAATAGGGTTTATAAAACGTATAACATTTTAATTAAATTCCACGTTCTTGTAGTGTGTATAATTATTAAATTATAAGTTTGGAAAAATAATAAATGTTATGTTTATTTAAGTTTTACGTTTTAAATATCGGGTATAAATATATAGTAAATTTAGGGTTTGTTATACCTTGTAATAATTACATTTTAGTCCCTCTACTTGTATAATTACCCGCGGTTTATTTACCTTTATACCCCTAGGGTTTCTAACTATTTTTAGTAATTACAACATTGGTCCCTCCCTAATTACAAGTGTAACTAGGGTTTGTAAAAGTTTCATAAAGTGTCAATTTTAGTCCTCCCAATATTCGGCTAGTTTTAGGTTTAAAAACAAGTTACAAAAATGCCCCCTAGGGCTCCATTATCTTTCGGCTTATGCCAAAACAACCCCTAGGGTTTATCTAGGGTTTATAAAAGTTTACTAGGTTGGTAAAATAGGTCCCTAGGGCTTCTCTTAAGTTTCGGCAATGGGCAAAAGGGATCCCTAGGTCCTTACTAAGTTTCACAAATTACCCTAATATGTTAATAATCTCAAGTCCTTGTGTTAAGTTTGGAGTTTCGGATAGTGTCAAAACACTACCCTCAACTCTCGGCATTTTACAAAAGTAACACTTATGTTTATATTTTTGGAAAGTGAGTTTCTATACAAGTTCATTTAGATCCCAAAACTTAATAAAATTACAATATTAACCCGGAAGTATTATTTTCACTATTTTTAATTCGAAACATTTTGGACTTACCGTTTTAACCCAAAACTTCATAGATCTATCATTTTAGTCCAAAATATTTATAGATCTATGTTTTTAACCCGAAACTTTATAAGGTTATAAATTTGACACAAAAAGTTTTAAATAAACATTATTTAACAAAATGAAGTTTATTTAGGCAAGCTTATTATAGTGGGCTTAAAACTAAATCCTATAAGACAAAAATAGTGAGCTTATCATTCTAAGGCAACTAGTAATATAGATCTAATGTTTCTAGGCTTGTATAAACATTACAAGATTAACCAATTTTGAACCATAGGGTTAATACCCCACGTCCAACATATGCATGTTTATGTTTTTCATAGTTTTTATAGTTTAACTAGTTCATAGGGTTATGTTCATCATGGTTATCAAGATTTTACATCATCTTAACACATAAATCATTATTAGCCATGACCCATTTAGGTCTAGGGTTTTATGTTTTTGTTTTAGGGTTAAGTTTTACTAGTAGTAATCATGTGTATGTTTATGTGTATGAAAAATAAGTATATTGAAAGATAGGTTTTAAGTTACTTACTTGTTTAGATGGATCAAGGAATGAATAGGAGGACGAGTAGGGATGAGAACTTGGTTTCAACAATGGAGATTCTTGTAACAAAAAATATAGCCGTAGGCTTCAAGGGTGTAGCTAGGGCTTCTTTACTTGTTTTGAAGATCAAGATACTTGTAGGAGTTGACAATCATTAGCATTCAAGATGGAAGAGACATAGTTAATGAGCTTGAAGGTCTTGGTTATGGAGGAAAGTTTGTAGTCGTGTGTTCTTAGAGAGAGAGTGAAGTGAGATTTGGTTTTTCAAGTGAATTGTGTTGGTGTGTGTCTCGGCTATTATAGGAAAGAGAGAGGATCCATAAGATATCTTTGTAGTACCATGAATCTAAAAGGGATCTTGGTTAGATATGTCTTGGATTTGGTTGCTAGATTAGTTCTTTTCCCCCACATGCTCAAAATAGAAACTCTTTTTCTTCCCTTTTGTGTTTGTGGCCGTGTGTTTTAAGAAGTCAAAGGGGACAAGAATGACTCCAAATAGTGTATGTGTATGGTCTAAACATGGTGAAGTATGAAAAGAGGTAAAGTGTGTAAGTAAGATGTAAGGCATAGTGTATTAGTGGATGCACATGTTTAGGCTTGCAAGTTAGTGAAATGATTATGGATATGTAGTATATACATATATACACGACACACTTAGGTGTTTTTAGAGAAATGTGTTAATTTTGTATCAAGTGTTGGGTGAAAATAATAGTCCTTGTATGATATTTAATGTATAGATTTTGCTAGTAGAAAAATTCGTTTCTCGGTATCTTCTCGAATTGATTTCCGGTTCAAAGTACGACTCAATTGTTTTTTGTGAAACAAATATTTTTGGTTGTTTTAAAATTAAATGTGCAAAACTTAAATGTAAATGACGTTAATGTAAATCTAAATCTAATTTAAAATAAATGAGAAGAATTTAAAAGCGTGACGAAAATTAAAAGGCAATTAAAAATAAATAACGCAAACTTAAATCTATCTAAAGCAAACTTAAAACGCAACTAAAACTAAAACTTAAACTAAGGCAAGGCTAAAATAAATCTAAGGCAGGTAAACTTAAAGTGCAACTAAGTAAAAAGGCGAAAAAAGTAAAGCTTGAAAATTAAAAACAGAAAGTTAAAAACTGAAATTAAAAAGAACCTGAAAACAGCTCATCCGAAATAATCCTTCGTTCGGAATAATCACTCATCCGGAATGTCACCTTCGTTCGGAATGATTCTTCTTCACTCAGAATATTAGTCAAAAACCTTGATCCGGAATAAATCCTTGATCCGGAATATGTCACTTATCCGGAATAAAGTCTTGACTCGGAATAAAGCCTTGATCCGGAATGTTTGATTCGGAACTCTTGATTCGGAATAATTTCTTGGCCCTTCGTTCGGAATATATTCCGAATGAACCTTGATCCGGAATATTAAAATATTTCGAATGAACAAGTTGATCCGGAATAATTTACTTGATCCGGAATGTTGAAGATTCCGGATGAAGACCTTGATCCGGAATAATTAATTATTCCGAATAAAACTTCTTGATCCGGAATATCTCCTTGATTCGGAATGTTCTGTTGATCCGGAATATTTCTTCACAAAACCTTCACTCGCAATGTTTCCTTCACTCGGAATATGTTGCTGATCCGGAATATGGACTTGATCCGGAATATGTCACTTATTCCGAATGAAAGCCTTCTATTCGGAATATTCAACAACACCCTTCTTGATCCGGAATAAAGAGTTGATCCGGAATGAACTTGCACAACCCCTTGATTCGGAATAAAAAGTTGATCCGGAATACTACCTGGGAAAGACCAGTAACAGAAAAGCGAAGAACACGGAAGGACAATATAACACGAATCCAAACAAATCCAATCTAAATCAACCACAAGATTAAATCAAACTAATCAATAAACATCTACTAATGACAATCAAACAAACCAAATCAATAAAACTAACAAAACTAATCAAAACCCACTTTAATCAATAAAAACTCAAAAACATAAACATGAACATAAACATAAAGATCAAAGATTAAAGAAAGGTATATAGGAGATGAACAATAAAAATAAAGATTGACAAGAATTAAAAGGAAACTTACTTGAAATTAAATGTATTTAAGGTGCAAGACAATTAAGTAAATGACATGTAATTAAATGTGCAAAAATTAAAGTGGAAGAACATAGTTTGTCAAACTAGCCAACAAGAGAAAAATGAATGAAATCCTAATCTATTTATAGGGGAGGATTAGGGAGTGCTTAGGAAGCTTCCTCCCCTATTTCTTCTTTCTTTAATTGCACCATTAAGTCCTTAAGTCTTTAATCTTCTTAAATCTTGGACTTTAATGACTTTGTCTCGGGATTTCTTTAATCTCGTCTTGAAATTTCTTCATAAATAAGACTCGAGTTCTTCGGCTTTTAGTAAACTTCCGTCTTTTGACTTTTTCTTCGATAAATCTTCAGAATTGGTCTTGGACTTCCGTTCTTTTTGCACTCTTGACTTCTTGACTTCGTCTTTCGTCTTTTTCTTCGATAAAAGCCCGTGAATGCCCTTTTTTCTCTCCACTTTTCACCTTTTCGTCCTAAATCACAACAAAAACATAAACCACGCATAATTCCGACATAAATGACATAAAATACACGTTTTGGCTCAGTTATTATTGTAGTTAAGTGGTAAAAAGGATGGGTGTTTACACACCTATCAAATCCCCTACACTTGACCATTGCAATGTCCTCATGCAATGCATTAATTACAAAGCACGTTTACATTTTTCATCATAATCAATCCATGTTGGCCTTTATTAAAGAGATAGAAAATAACAAAACAAGTAAAGAAATCAAAATCATACCTTAGGGTTTTGAAAATGTCATGAATGATCATCATCCTCAAGTTTTCACTTTCTCCAAACCAAGCTTAAAAACGAGATCATTGTTATTATAAGTTAACAAACCAACACGAACTCATGTAGGCCAATTATTTACTTAGACTCCCTTATTCCTAAGTGAATCTCTTATATTTTATTGTTGTCTTGAATGATCACGAGGATGCATTGTTGACGTATTTCGATAGTTTATTAGGCTGAAAATAAAGTGGGACGATTTAATCAATAGTTAGCTAAAGGACAAAATCTTTTAAAACTGCTTCTCGAGACCTCATAAAGTTCATATCTTGGCATAACTCGCTTCGCGATTTGAGACCTTTCTCGGACCGATATTTGGCAGCGACTTCATACTTCAAACCTTGAGAGACGTTCATGAAATAATGGCCTTCTCTTCATAATAGGAATTTCTTCACTTGAAGTTTTGAGAGATTCTTCATACTTAGACCACGACTTCTTCATTTTTATCCAATCTTTATTTTGGACTTTGATATACAACGGTCCGCCTCCTTTTTGTACTTGGATCTATTTATCCTCATACCTTGTTAGGGCCTTTTCGGATAGACTTCTCCATGACTTTTAGGGAGTACTTGCTTTTCGTCGTGTGTCTCGATCCTTCTAATTGATCTTTGATAAATGATTCTTCACATCACTTTGTATCTTTAGCAACAAAATGTAGCCCTCATGCCTTGTTAGGGCCTTTTCGGACTCGCCAATCTTCGCATACCGCTTCAATAAGTTATGCCTTGGCTATGAACTCTAATCCATACCGAGCAACTTTTAAACGATCTTGGGCTATAAGCTAAGTAACTTTTCAAATCGTACAACCTTATTTATTGCAGATAAATTTATTAACAAGCGATGGGAGAATAGGCTTATAATTAACTCACATAAATTCACGAAAGAATACCAAACTTATAATTGACTCTATCATCTCTCGTTCTCCACAATTTAAAATCTCAAGGAATGAGACTCGTGGATGCTTAGCCTATTAAATCAAAGTTTTGGGTTTTCGAGTCATCTATAGGATCTTGCAAACTCTTAGACTTTTTCAAGTTTAGAAATCGTATTTTAAAGTTCCCTTAATAAACGACTCTCTAGGATCAATTATAGGAACTTGCGAAAAGTTCTTGTTCTTAACCCATGAGAGTTAAGACTTTCGCGTTTTATAGCTCCCTATATAAAAGCCTAGCAAAACTTGACTTAAACACGTTAAGGATACTAGCTAGAGTAAACTTAGATAAGTAAACTCGGGTTGAGTCAAAAGATTCACAACGTTTGAAAATTAAAACCACTTTATTCAAAATTTATTATAATAAGGAAAGGAAATAACTATACAAAGGGAAAAACTAATAGGCCAAAATAGATAAAAAATTTTGAAAAATGTCGACAAATTGATTTTCCGGTTAAAATGAGGACAAATACAAGGAAAAGGCCACTTAACTTCGATAGAAGTCCCCCTACACTTAATATAAATATTGTCCTCAATGTTTAAGCATGTGGGAGTAAACTCCCCTACACTTAGGACATTGTGCACTTTGTTTAAATCTCGCTAAGGAAAAGACAACTAACGAGATTCCTATTTTAATATTGGAAAATATAAAATAGTGAATCGAAAAGAGTTTAGGATAGAACCGGGAAGATGGGAAACACGGAATCATGGGTCGTCAAAAATCATCAAGAGTGGATCATTGAGCGCTCGAATCCCTGAATAGTACAAGGGAGGAAATAGCAAACACCAACGGGTCTCCCCCACACTTAGGATAAAGAAAGCTAAAAGATAGATACATGGGTTGCCTCCCAAGAAGCGCTTGATTTTTGTTAACCGAGTCGTGAGCCTGACTCGACCTTGATTATCATAGGAAGCAGCAAGAAACATATCCACCGGGATCAAAGACATAGTTTTCGTACATCAAATAACACAAGCTTAAGGCGAACAAGGCAAGCCAAAGAAGAATAGGCAAGGTTTCCTTAAGCAAAGATGGAGCACGGTGGTAGCAAGGGTGAAGTGGTGCAAGCAGATTTCCATAAGTTCCAAAGATATTTCATTTTATTTCATCAGACGGATACTGAGATGGCTTAAAAATATCGATACCGGGGTCGAACACCTTTTCCTTTAAGGGAAAATAGCACTCAGGCTCAACGGAATTTGAAGATGATCCGCGAAGAAAATGCACAACCTCGTCCTCAGAAGGTGGACAAAGAGGTGTTAACTCATACGTGCTGCGGATGTTGATGTCGACCGGTTGCTTCTCCTTTGAAAGAATTTTCTTCAAATCCAAAGTAGGATCAAGACGATAATCATCAAAGTCTATAGGAGGAGCATCACTCTCACGAGGGAAGTAAGTATTAAGAAAAGTAGAGAAATCTTCCTCAAATGAGTAATCATCCAAAGTAGGATTTAGTGATGGCGGAGGATCTTCATCATGAGAAGAATCACTCAAAAGAGTATCGGCCTCATCAAAATCATCATAAATGGGCATGTCGGGATACTCGGAAGTAAAGTCATCATAATCATCCGAATCTGAGCTAGAATCATCATCATAAGCATCAAAGATCGGTGGAGAATCATATATGGGTGAAGGTTCCAAATTGGAGAGAGAATCATCCACATCATCTTGAAAAAGTGGATTATCAATGCAAGAATCGAATAGAGGATTGTTGTAGATGACAAAATCATCGAGCACATTAATCATATTCGCAGATTCTCGTCCAAAGGATTTGCTTGTAAGCTGCCCCATTTTGAAAACTTGTGCATCATCCCCGACTCTTAAAATTAATTCACCTTCGGCAACATCAACTAAAGCTCGTCCGGTTCTCAAGAATGGCCGACCAAGTATTAAAGGAATACGAGGGTCCATTTCATAATCAACAACAACAAAGTCGACCGGAAAAGTGAAGGTGCCAACTTTGATGAACACATCTTCGGCAATACCAACGGGGTAAGCGAGAGTGCGATTTGCAAGCTCAAGGGTCATCTTTGTTGGAGTAAGGTCGGGTAATGATAGTGTTTTCCAAACACTTAATGGCATCAGATTAATACTGGCCCCGAGATCAGCTAGGGCAGTAAATTCTTCGGTTTTGTTAAAAATGCAAGGCAACACAAAACGACCGGGATCTCCAAGTTTTTCTGGAAGTTCTTTAAGAATAACTGCCGAACAGTTTTCATTTAAGCGTGTGTTGGCGAGCTCAATCAGCTTCTCCTTCTTGTTAAGCAATTCCTTGAATGCTTTGACAAATTTCGGCATGTGGACAAGTGCTTCAACAAGGCTAATGTTGAAATTCATTTGAGAGATCATCTTCAAAAAATTCTACACTTGAATGTCGTCCTTGGTTTGCATTTTGGCCTTGCCTAAGCGAGAAGGATATGGGATGCTGGGGTTATAGGTGGAAGGTGTAGGTGTAGCAGGTAAAGGTTGAGATGGTGAAGGGTGAGATGTTGAAGGGTTCTTCTTGGGTACATCGTCATGACGAGGCGGAGACGGTAATGGTGTACTACTACTAGGTGTAGGAGGAGTAGGGATAAATGGTGGTGGAGGAGGTGTAGATGATAGGGGCGGGATAGGTGGTCCTACTATGGTAACTCCACTACGGGTAGTAATAGCACTCATATTTGCTCGCGGATTGGCGACGGTGTTTGAAGGTAGAGAACTCGTGGTAGAGGGTTGAGTGGTGGGCAAGAAACTAGCCAGCATATTCTTCAAATCATTCGTTTGATTGCTGAAGGAGGATTGTATATTATCTCAAAGCTCGGATCTGATGTCATTCCCTTGCTTGGTGATATCCCCTTTCAGATTGATAATTTGGCTCTGTAGATTCTTGATTTGCTCACCTTGGGTTCTCATTAATGCTTCAACATCTTGATTCATGGGTGGGGCTTGTTGAGCGGGTGGGTGATAAGGATTAGAAGCTCTTGGTGGGATTTGGTTGCTTCTAGTATAGTTGTTGTTGGGGTTTTGGTTTTGAGGAGAAAAACCGGGTGAAAGGTAGTTGTTTGACCGGTAACTCAGCAAATTTCTATCCCCTTGAGGTCGAGCTTGGTAATTTTCCGGTGAATAATTACCATAAGCTGCATACACGTTTTCCGGATTTCTTTGAGTAGAAGGACAATCAGTGTATGAGTGTGGACCGCCGCATGTTTCACAAGGATTGGCAACCGCTTTAACTTGTTGTTGTTGGTTTGTAGCGAGAAGCAAGATATTTTTGTTCATTTCGGTCATCATGCGGGTGAATTCGGTCATATCGGGGTTTGATGAAGTAGAAGAAACATTGACTCTCGGGTTGTTCCTTGAAGAAGCGGAGGAATCCCAGTTTTTGTGATGAGTAGTCATGTTTTCAATAAGCTCTCTACACTCCTCGGGTCTCCTTTTCATAAATGTGCCACCGGCGGCTGCATTAATCGTATCACGATCACGAAAAGTCAAACCGTTGTAGAAAGTATCAATTAAGGTCACATGGAGCATGTTGTGGTTTGGACAACGATCGATCAAGACATTATATCTTTCCCAAGCATCAAAAAGAGATTCATCGGGTTCTTGCATGAAACCGTTGATTTGATTGCGAAGGCTCGTGACCATGGATGGTGGAAAGTAGTGCGACAAAAAGCGTTGAGTCATGTCATCCCAAGTATGAATTGAATTCTTCGGGAGACGATCAAACCATTTCTCGGCGTGGTGTGATAAAGTATGTGGAAAGAGTTGTAGGCGAAGAACATCCATTGTGGCACCAGGCAACTTCATGCTTTGGGTGATTGTAATGAACTTGTCGAGGTGTTTGTTGGCATCATCATCAGGCATTCCTCTAAATGGATTAGTTTGCACTTGCTGAATCATGTGGTGCTTCAACGAAAACTCCGGATCCGTGATTTGCATCGGCGCAATCGGTCCTCCTCGTCCAAACATGGTAGGTTGACAAAGCTCCTGCATTGTCCAAAGATCGGGCTGTGGAAGAAAATTGTTGTTATTGTTGAGGTGCGGTGGATTATTGTTGTTAACACCTGCCATAGCTAAATCTTCTCGAGTCTCGGGCTCTTGATAAGTAGAAGATCTAGTACGCATACACCTACAAAGGCAAAAGAAAACAATACCAAACACAAAGACAATATATATATACAATAAAAATAAAATCTTTTTGGATTTTTGAAAATTTTAATTTTTATGGATTTTTAACAATTTTTTTTTAATTTTTATGGATTTTTGAAGATTTTTAAGCAAGAAAAATAACGCTCACAAGTGAACGGATCCCAAAAAGCAACGCGTCTTTCACAGAAAACCGTTAATCTTTACGGAATAAAGTCTTGACTCGGAATAATGCCTTGATCCGGAATGTTTGATTCGGAACTCTTGATTCGGAATAATTCATTGGCCCTTCGTTCGGAATATATTCCGAATGAACCTTGATCCGGAATATTAAAATATTTCGAATGAACAAGTTGATCCGGAATAATTTCCTTGATCCGGAATGTTGAAGATTCCGGATGAAGACCTTGATCCGGAATAATCAATTATTCCGAATAAAACTTCTTGATCCGGAATATCTCCTTGATTCGGAATGTTCTGTTGATCCGGAATATTTCTTCACAAAACCTTCACTCGGAATGTTTCCTTCATTCGGAATATGTTGTTGATCCGGAATATGGACTTGAGCCGGAATATGTCACTTATTTCGAATGAAAGCCTTCTATTCGGAATATTCAACAACACCCTTCTTGATCCGGAATAAAGAGTTGATCCAGAATGAATCTGCACAACCCCTTGATTCGGCATAAAGAGTTGATCCGGAATACTACCTGGGAAAGATCAGTAACAGAAAAGCGAAGAACACGGAGGGACAATATAACACGAATCCAAACAAATCCAATCTAAATCAACCACAAGATTAAATCAAACTAATCAATAAACATCTACTAATGACAATCAAACAAACCAAATCAATAAAACTAACAAAACTAATCAAAATAATCAAAACCCACTTTAATCAATAAAAACTCAAAAACATAAACATGAACATAAACATAAAGATCAAAGATTAAAGAAAGGTAGATAGGAGATAAACAATAAAAATAAAGATTGACAAGAATTAAAAGGAAACTTACTTGAAATTAAATGTATTTAAGGTGCAAGACAATTAAGTAAATGTCATGTAATTAAATGTGCAAAAATTAAAGTGGAAGAGCATAGTTTGTCAAACTAGCCAACAAGAGAAAATGAATGAAATCCTAATTTATTTATAGGGGAGGATTAGGGAGTGCTTAGGAAGATTCCTCCCCTCTTTCTTCTTTCCTTAATTGCACCATTAAGTCCTTAAGTCTTTAATCTTCTTAAATCTTGGACTTTAATGACTTTGTCTCGGGATTTCTTTAAACTCGTCTTGAAATTTGTTCATAAATAAGACTCGAGTTCTTCGGCTTTTAGTAAACTTCCGTCTTTTGACTTTTTCTCCGATAAATCTTCAGAAGTGGTCTTGGACTTCCGTTCTTTTTGCACTCTTGACTTCTTGACTTCGTCTTTCGTCTTTTTCTTCGATAAAAGCCCGTGAATGCCCGTGTTTTCTCCACTTTTCACCTTTTCATCCTAAATCACAACAAAAACACAAACCACGCATAATTCCGACATAAATGACATAAAATACACGTTTTGACTCGGTTATTATTGTAATTAAGTGGTAAAAAATATGGGTATTTACACACCTATCAATATTGTATGCATTTGTTAAGTTATAGGTGCTTTAGTTAAACCTTTAGGTAATTTAGTGAAAGTATATAATGAATACATCATTATAGATATTATACTTGAATAAAGTAAATAAATGTCAATGTAAAATAATGTACATTGTTTTAAAGTGTTAGGTGTTTATTCCTATTATAAAATATATGTAAATATATACATATAAAAATAAGTCCAAGTACTTAATAATTTAATTAAGTAAAGTTACAGTTTATCTCAAAAAGTGTACTGAGGTGATGAGTCCTTTATTCATTCAGGTGGCCAGTCAGTTGCCAGAGTAGTCAACAATGACTAAAGGTCCATATAAATGTAAAAATAAATATGAAGGATAGTATGACAAAGGTATATGACTAATAACAGGTCATATAAAGGTGGGATTTTATAGATTCAAAAAATAAAGAGTACAACAGTTGACAAAGTCAATAAGGTAAAATCAGAGGTTTTACAAATAAGATCTAACTTGAACCTTATTATCATTAATGCAGTTGATATACTAGAAATGATGATAACTCAAAAGTTAATCATCGAATGATAGTTGCTGTCAGTGCAACTCTTAGCCTTTATGAGTCCATGACTACATTATCTTGTATAATCGTAGTCATGTCATGTTTTGCCTCATATAGTACCACGGGCAAATGGTCTAACCAAACATACTCGTCGTAAGTCGTCCAATACGTAGTCATAAATCATATAATCTCAAGTCTCGCCCTAAGATTATTGTATTGCCTTGTCTTGATTAATACTTAAGACTATATTTAATGAATGAATCAAGCTCAATTGACCGAGTACATTGGATAGTACATAACTTACTAAAGTGGATATTTAAATTTTAAATGAAATGATAAAATAATAAAGCATGCAAACATCCTTTTAATACTTGGTTTTAAAACAATATTAGATAAAGAGCCTAAGATCTAACATGAACTTACTTCCATTAACGTAGTTGATCTACTAGAAATGTTAGTAATTCAAAAAGAAATTCATTTCTCATTATACTATTTTTTGATATAAAACTCGGTACTTGAATCCACCGGTGATCAAAACCGAGGTTACCCATTGTTTTAAAATTGGTTGTATGAGTCTTTTACCGTGTCATAATTTTGTTCCATCGATTTTCATCCCACCCTTTTTGAGTACCATTGGAAAACTCACATGGAACCTTGCTATATTCACATTTGATTCTAAGTACATCTTGAAAGACCCACAAAAAGAAGCGGATAAGTTGGTCAGCGTGAAGCTAGTTAAGCGCTTTCTTCTTTAGGAAAGCAAAACGATCCGCTTACTTCTTTCTAGTGTAGTCTAACTAAGACTTTTATAGATATCAAATAAAACTCATTTTTATAGAGTTCTAAGTTAAATCAATATCAAGTGAAAAGACAAGAATAGTCACTTAACTTAGTTAGTCATTTTATTCTTGAAAATAATTTTGTACTTATTTACGACTAGCAAGTTTAGGAAATAAATAAAACAAAATAAAACAAGAATATTTACTAACCAAATATACAAAGATACACTTTATAAACGACATATATCACATAAACAACAATATTAACACTAAAATTAGAAAATATTGTAAATCAAATTGTAAATTTTAGTTATTCTTGTTTTGTAGCCCAAAAAACGCAAGAAGACAGTTTTTCTAGCTTTTGGATAAAACTAAAACGTTGTACAGAAACATGTTTTTAGTTTTTTATAGGGAATCAAATGATGAATCCATATTTTATAAAAATTACTTTATGTTCGGGTGTCTTAAATTCAACCCTAAAACATTTTTATAACAACAATCTTATTCATGCAAACACCAATCCAATTAGTGATTCTAGTTCAAATAGCATTCATAAGCATGTTAAACATCAAATCAATGGTTCATAACATTTAGAATACAAGATTTAATAATTCAAACAATTTAAATAAGCATAACATATAAGAAAACACGTAATTCAACACGTAGTTGCAACTAATGTTTTGCTATTATCAAAAACATGAAAAGTCATTTTATCCATATTTTTATGGATCTAATCATCTCTAAATAATAATATAGCAATATCAGAACACCAATTAAATCATAAACAATCATCAAGAAAAAAATATTTTTAGCATCACTTTTTAGATTTTTTTTATGTAATCACAAAGCATATGATTTGGCTCGTTGTGCCACTATTGTAGTTTAACACATAATATCACATAAAAATGAAGATATAAAGAGTAAGAGCAACGAAAGAGTAAGGTTCACATATGCACATTGTAATTAACATAAGATAACTAAAAAACATACCTTATTGATCAACAATGGTTGAAACTAGCGAGACCATCAAATCAAGTACACCTCCTCTTTTATGATACACGAATTCACCAACTAAACTCCAAGATAAAAACCATGATATTCTCCTCTAAGTGTGTCCACACAATACCTCAATCAACCATCCTTGATTGTTGGGTCTTGTCAACAAAATACTTGAACAAAAAAAGCAAGAAAACTCCATGTTTATCTTTTTGAATGGGACGGCTACAAGAAGAGAGTATACCAAGGTTTTTAGGTTTCATAATTACAAAAAATGATGAAAAACCTTTTGGCATTTATAGGGTAAAGAACAAGAGTAAACATAAGAAATTTTTCCAACAAGTGATATTGAGACTCATATGCCTAACAGTGAATGTTGATTACTTACTCTAGTATTTTTTTTCAGTTATCTTACATTTGGATTTTTAAAGTTAAAAACCTTGTTAAGGTAAGTTTTTTATGTCAGTGTTACTAGTAGCTGGTAAAAGCATGGAGAGCCGTTAAGTTATGTTGTGAGGGAAAAAATGATATTATGGGGAAAAAGTATTGTCACGTAGGCTATGACATTATATTCACCATGGCATCACATTTTGTGAGAAGGGAGAAACTATGAAAAAAGTAATGTTATTGGTGTTTTCTAATATCATTAAATAAACGTAATACACTTTGGTTAAAAATAACATTTCATTAATAAAAAAAATAAAAAAAGGACATAAAATTAAAAGAAAATAATTAAAAACATTAAAATAAAAAACGAGTTTGCATAAGGTTGTTGTTTGGGTTGTGGTGTGAGCCTGATTGTTGTTGATAATGTTGAGACATTTGAGAAAACTGTTGTGCGAGATGAAATTGATTAAAATTCATTTGATTAACAAGATTAGCATATAGGTTAAATTTGAGATAGTATTGCATTTGATTGAATAGAGGTTAAGCCGGATTCAAAGACGAGCTTGGTTTGTTGTTTGGATTCGAATACGAGCCCCGGGATTTGATTGGAAGGGTCGTTAAGTATGCCGTTAATCCATTGATTATTGGGATTCATTTTTGGTGAGAAAGGCATAAAATGAGTGTTTATAAAATATATTGGAAGCAATATAAAAAATGGTGTGATGAGTAGGTTTTTTATAGAATTTTAATGGCTTAGATTTTGAAAAAATAAAGGTTTTTAAAAAACTTAAACGACTACTTTTTGAATGCAACACTCAAATTTTTTATAAGAAAAATAAAATAAAATTTAAAACGTCACTACCCAGGCGGGAAACAACGACGCAAGCGTCTTTGGCGCCATGGCTGAAGCTGTGCAGCGTGACCAAGCTAGCGCCAAAGGCCAACAATCGAGCGACAACACCACCACTCGTTGGTTATAACGATAAATGGTTTACCTGTTTTGTTATTGTAAGCATAATTAGTAAAAAAAATTAATGAATTGATTTGACTATGTACTTAAAAGAGCATTGACCCACTTTGCGAAGCATTCGAATCTAGACGAACAAACTAGTATTATTGATTTAAGGGTAAAAGCAATACAATACCATCATACTTATCAAAATGTACCGACTTTAAACATTTACAATTTAATCGCTGAACATTACCATTGAACTTTCAAAATTGTTTCGTGTTTACCAATTTAGTCACTTGTTACCTACACGTTGGCATGGTAATATCCACGTATTTTTTTAATTTTTTTTCAATATATCCACGTAGGATTTTCATTATACAAAACAATTTGACTTTATATAAATAATAAAAATTATAGCCACCAAACCTCCATCACTCCATCAAATCTCCTAAACATCACCAAAATCTAACACAACCTTTTGTCTCATCTCTCTAAAATGGTGTCAGATCCAATATCTAAGAATATTGGCACCGTTCTAAAAAAGCCTTTTTGTCATTGGCTATAACTGATTAGAACTGTATCTTTTGGATCATTATTCAACCTGGTGGTCGAGCAATATTGGACCAGGTAAAGCTTGAGATCGGTCTTAAGGAAGGGAAAACAAGAGCTAGTAGACATGTGCTTAGCGAGTATGAGAGCATGCCCAATGTCATTGTCCTGTTCATTATTGACGAGATGAGGAAGAAGTCTGTTGAGGACCGAATTGCCACTACAGGTGAAGGTTTTGATTGGAGTGTTCTGCTGAAGATCGACTTCCAATATAGAGACGTTGTCTACCTTTATAAATTTGTTATGCTTTGATTGAATAGACTAGAAGATAAATAGTTAGAACATAAGGGTATTGTTCATACAATAATGAAAGACTGTGGTGGTCAAAGAGAAAGCCAAAAAAGTTTAATCCACGTTGGATATATTTTTTGATTTTTGATTTTTAAAATAATCCTTTTAATAACGTGTCAATGTAACCGGTCATATTGATAATATTGTTACAAAACAAACAATTTCATTGGTAATATCTAACGATTAAATTGTAAGTGTTTAAAGTCAATACATTTTAATAAGTACGATGGTATTGTATAGCTTTTACCCTTGATTTAATTGATATACTCTCTATTACATTTATTTTTTGTTTACATGTTAAAGATGTGTAGGAATTTTTTTAACAAATAGATGATATATATTCATTCGTTGTATTATGTATGACACGCATTTGGACGACAAAACAATGGACACTTTTGAAACATTGTTTTATCTCATAGACACGACTAAATATTTATGAGTGGTCAAAACCGCGTGAACATAAATGGGCCGAAAAGCCCAATAGCTCTCAATTTAACCACATGCGTAGCATAACATAGTCGTCGTCTTCATTTGCATTGAATCCATTTATTTTTTTAGCAGCTATGAAATGAATCCCATATACCTTAAAATGGTTGATCCCCATCTTGAAAACTTGTTGCATACCCGAACAATAGAAGAGAACAATCTATTACCTATTGTATTTTTTTTACTTTAATGCAAGTGAAAAGTTGTGACCACAAAGTCACACACCTCAATATTATTATTGGACTATCGCTTTTCATTAGCATTAATTTGAATATACATATTCGGGTATCCAAAAATTTGATTAGAATTAATTAAAAATGGGAATATATTAATTCTCACTTTAAAACATATATATAAATTTTACAAAAATTCATAACATATGGATACCTAGTTTCGGATATCCGAATATATAAAACCATTTGAAACTCTAGATATCTGAAATTCCTATATCATATATAATCATTTTTGGATCCATAAAAATGTTGAAATCTAAGTATATGAATATATAATCATTTATAGATCCACGTAACATTACATATGAAGGTGACATTATACTATTAAGAATGTTTTTTTTATTGATTATATGTAATCATTTCTAGATCCATATAACATTATGCCACATATTCGTATATTAAATTATAAATAACCAAGCAAGCTTAACCGATTATGCTCTATGCAAAATGCGCCGCCGCAAGGAAGCACAAGGCATCATAACCTCGCTATTGTACATTTGTTATATTTTTTCATGAAAATTTATTTTACATTTTCATAACAACAAATCATTATACGATATTTTGATTTACTCCAATCGCAAAAGTGAAAGAATACTTGAGCACACAATATTTATAATACGAACGCTCAGTGAAGTTTTGCTAACTAAGTTTGAATTTTCTTTTACTAATATGCTAACTTATAACAATCGTATGAGCAACAACAAACTTTCTTTTCTTGGTTCTTTCACTTCTCCTATCTAATAAACACGTAAACATCCACGTTTCTTAATATTTACAGAAACCGCGAATCATGACACACAAGGTTTATTCTTATCTTGCGATTTTTTGTAAGAAAAACGATCTCTTATAAAAAC
Source organism: Glebionis coronaria (assembly GCA_025667525.1). Taxonomy (NCBI): domain Eukaryota; kingdom Viridiplantae; phylum Streptophyta; class Magnoliopsida; order Asterales; family Asteraceae; genus Glebionis; species Glebionis coronaria. Next base: position 62,578,607 of record CM046875.1, read on the forward strand.
ACTATGAACGATTTCTTAAGGCCCCGTGATTTCACGGGTCAATAACCTAGTAACATTATAATCACACAACTCTAGCGATAGACAAAAAATTACCTAATCCACTACTATCACCTCCCCGGACATACGAGATCCATTCAGTAAAAGAGCTTCATTCACAGCCTCTTTTGTGTAAACGTATATCGCGGCGTACCTAAAAAGAAAAAAATAATAAAGTTCTGCTATTTATAAACATAAAAAAGGTCAAATCTAGCTACCTCCCTTCGGGCACGGGATATATCATCATAAGTTTGATTTCTCTACAAGCATTAAACAATTACAAAAGTTGCATGCATAAAAACGCATTAGTGGTGGTTATGATATGAATGTAACATATATAATTATATGTACATACATCTCTTCCGATAATCGCCTGAGGAAAACCTTCCACGGTCACAAAGCAGTGAGGTCCATCATTCTACAACCAAATTAAGATTGTTAAGGCAAGATGGCATTGAATCAACCGAAACATGTGTCAAATACTTGGTAAACGAGACAATATTTGCAAAACACATTTTAGAGAATTAAATATATCAATTTTAGTTGGATTGCATCAGGTTGTTCGTCGTGCAACTTTTTGATCCAAAGTTTTTGGTAGCTCTCTTGACTTCCTTTAAGTAGTGAAAGGGATATTTGGATTCATAGTTTGTTGACAATCAAAGTAAATTCCGGTATAAGTCATCTCGAACCATCAAATCTCCTATGAGGTTTGTTAGGTTTTTTCCGTGTTTTAATCTTTGATTTTATATCATTAAAATTTAAAACATACATGATTATGCATACTCTTTAATGGGGTAAAGCTTTATTATTCATATGGGCTTATAGTTATTGCTGATTTAGATAAGGGGCCATACGGTTTAACTAATTTGTATAATTTAAAAATAAACAACATATTAATCTTCCTAAACATAATTTCATAATCATAAATAGATAGGACAAAGCTTCATATAATTCTAAGTTTACAAATATATAATCATTTCTAGATCCACACACATAACCATTACAAATGCTATTAAGAATGTGACATTAGATATACTATTTCAAAGACGAAAATGATATTAAATTTGATCTCTATCTTGAAAACTTACTGCATACCTAGTGTTGCATACCTCAACAATAGAAGAGAACAATCTATTACCTATTGTAGTTTTTTGTTTTAATGCAAGTGAAAAGCTTTGACCACATAATCACACACCTCAATATTATTACTGGACTATCGCTTTTCATTAACACGAGTTTTAATATACATATTTTGGTATCCAAAAATTTGATTGAAATTAATTAAAAATGAGAATATATGAATTGTCACTTTGAAGCATATATATAAATTTTACAAAAATTCATAACGTACGGATACCTAGTTTCGAATATCCGAATATATAAAACCGTTATTCAAATAACTAGATATCCAAAATTCCTAGATCATATATAATCATTTCTAAATCTATAAAAATGTTGAAATCTAAATTTATGAATATATAATCATATCTATATCCATATAACATTACATATATAATCAATTATAGATCCACATAACATTAAAATCACACAACTCTAGCGAGAGACAAAAATTACCTAATCCACCACTATGGCCTTCCTGACCATACGAGTTCCATTCAGTAGAAGAGATTCATTCACAACCTATTCTGTGTAAAAGTATATAGCGGCGCACCTAAAAAGACAAAATAATAAAAAGTCTGCTATTTATAAGCATAAAAATGTCGAAAACTTTTTTTAGTTTACATTTTTTAAAATTTTGATGAAATTTGTGATGTGTTTGGCTAACAGTTAATTGTCTTTCGTAACTAAAAAAGAAAAATCACTATTTTAGGATACAAAACATTTTATGTGTTGTGAAGTGAAATCTAAAAGAGCTTGTATTATACCAGTGAATAAGTCGTGTAAGGAGTGGGAAAGTACACATCGTGCTTTTTTTCTTTAAATTATTTAGAGTAAATTACATAATTCATTCTTGTGGTATGAGTTAACCGACACGGATCGTCTCTTGATAAAAAAGCATCATCCGTCTTTAAGTGGAAAACGTTATGTAGCGTTGGTCCTTTCTCATAATGGCATGTATTAACGCTCACAAAGTCATCACAAATGAGGGTAAAATAGTAAATTCACCTTCAAATTTGCCTCACCATGATGTTTGACTCTAGCTTTGCTTTTTCTCAGCACCTAGATAATCTTCCACAAGTGTTTATAACTACTCCTAAATCATCATATGAAACCTATTCATTGTTATTTACAATACACACTTTTGACTTGACACTCACTCCACTATCATCTTCTTAAACCTCATTAAATAAAAAAACAAAACACCGTAACTAAAACCCACATGTCTAAATTATCGTTTTTTTTAACGACGACTTTTATAAAAGACTAGCAAGGAGTTAGAAGGAAATTACAAGGAAATTAAACAAGGATTTTTTAGCTAATCTAACCAAGAAAAAGAAATATGGCATCGCCATTTACACCAATTAAACGAATAAAGGACAATATCATCAAAAATCTCTGAGCGACGTGGAGTCTTTTCCTTAAAATTAAGCCGGTTACGAAAGCGCCAAATAAACCACCAAGTAGCTAGGAAAACACCCCCCATAAGGGTCTTAAGTTTGGACGTGAAGCGAATTGAGACGAACCAGACCTTCCAATCATTAAACGAAGACCAATCTTGAGGAGCTAAATCCCACCAGCGACACACATTCTTAAGCAAGCTCTTCGCCAAATCACATCGGAAAAAGATATGGGAACCGTCTTCATCAGCAACATTGCACACGGGGCATAGAAAAGAGACTAGAGGAATATCTCTTTTCATCAGGTTGATCCTAGTATGAAGACAATCTATTCGGGCACGCCATGCGAAGATATTCACCTTTGAAGGAATAGCTTTAACCCACTCAGTAGGGTTACCCCGAGGGAGAAACAAATCATCCATGAAGGACCGAACTTCCTTAACCCTAAAGACTCCATCACTAGTTAAGTCACAAAACCAACGGTCATTACTTTGAGAAAGAGAGACCGACACTAAAAAATCAGCTAACTTAGACAATTGGGCTTGTTCTGCAACTCCATGTAGCGGTCTACGAAAAGAAGCTACAAGAGGCTCGTTAAATTTCGACGCCACCATAGTATCGTGATGTTGCTCTAAAGAGAAGAGTCTCAGAATTTAGTGTAAAGTGGGAGATCGCCTACCCAATGGTTTAGCTAGAAGCGAGTGTTGCTGCCATTAAAACGTGTTAATGCAAAGCAATGCCTAAAAACATTGTTAGTGCTAATTAATCTTTCTTAGTTTTGATCACGACAAATTACAAAGACATTTGTTGTCAAACACAATCATAAAACAAATTATCTAACAAACACTATCATCAAGGTAATAATCATCACACTAACATATCTTAATCATGCTTTGTGATCATAAAAGTGATTAGCCTTAAAACTCACTTTTGTCAAATGTGACAAAATATTTTTAATAAACTTTATTTTTAAGAAAATATTTTATTAAAATGAAAATGTAAATTTGAATATGGCATATTCCAAATGCCATAAGAATATCCTTTGAAGGTTTAAACAGCCTCAGATATTTCAAATCCACTAAAAGACAGAAAGGAGCGGAGTCTACACTCTGCGGTTCCTTAAGTGCCTACTTGGTTCTCTATTGATAAGGAACCGCCTAGGTAGCTAAGGAACCGCCCCCAACTAGTCGTTGGGATTTTTCTTCTATAAATAGTGGATCAAATCTGCATTTTAAATAACCCTTTTTGGACATCTCTTTCAGCCTTCTTTCTCCTTTCTAATCCTAATCATTTGTAAATGATCACTTAATGTGTTAAGTATGTTTAGTTATGATTATCCTTTTGATCTCCTTATTTACCTTGTCCAAAGATAAGATCACACACACACTTGTGATGTGATTAAAGATGAAGCCTTGATGAAGATCATCCTCTCCTAAAGATCTAGTCATGTTTATCATTTGTTTATTTGTGTCTTGTGTAGATCCAATGTATTTGTGAATACTTGGACTAGTTATGTTCATCCGAGCTATTTGTAAATACTTGGTAGGTTTGGTAGGTGATTCATAAGATAAACCACTCCGCGTGAATACGGCATTCACATGTTCATTACGAGCTTGCGGTGGTTGATACTCGTTGTTGTTTTTGGGATTTGGGTTGGTGTTGCTAGGTAGAGAACCAGAAGCGCGATTCGATTGCTTATCGATAAAACGATCAAACTTAGCTTCGAGGTTTTGAATGGAAGCTTGGTGGTTTTTGTTTGAAGTCTCGAACTTTTTTTGAGGTCAGTGAATGTATCTCACACGAAAAGGTTGGTTTTTCTTTGAGATTCAATAAAATTGGCGAGCTTGGTTTCGAGGTTGGGTTTGTCTTCGGTTTGGTTGGGTTTCTTTTCGTCTGGATTGTAACTTGGTTTATCGTTAGATCTCTAATTATCGCGGTCACGATTATGATAATCGTCATAAAATCGAGTTCGACGAAAAGTGTTCATAAAATTGGTTTCTTCTTCCTTTGTCATAGGCGTGTCATCGTCATCACATTCACTAGAAGGATGGTTTCCTCCACAGTGTTTGTAGGTTTCATGACTTTTGTTTTTTATCTCTTTATATTGAGTGTCAATCTTGAGAGACATGGCGTCCATGCGAGCCATAATTTGGTTGGGTTGTTGCTTTCTTCGGCAAAAGCTACGATTTTTCGTGGGTTTTTGTTTTTGTGATTTTTTGACCAATCAAGCTTGAGTAAGACTTTGTCATGTAACAATTGGTAAGCTTGGTTAAGGGTTTTATAAAGGAAAATACCGCCCGCTGCGGCGTTCAATGCATCTTGGGTAGCATCGTCAAGACCATGATAGAAAATCTTGATTATTCCTTCCTTTTTTAGTCCATGACCATGGCAATTTCTGAGTAATTCTTTCATTCTTAACCATGCGTCAGTGAGAGTTTCTCGATCTTGTTGAGAAAAGCTTCGGATTTCTTCGAGGAGTTTTTCAAATAGGGCAGGAGGAAAGAATCGGCTAATGAAAGCAGTTCTAAGACCTTCCCATGTTCGAATGGTTCCTTCGTTAAGTTCGTCGAGCCATGACTTGGCTTCTCCAGTCAGGAATGATGGAAACATCATGAGTTGAACGACTTCGGCTTGTCCTTCTCCATAGTTAAACATTTTGCATATTCCGCTAAATTCATGGATGTGTTTGTGAGGATCGGTTTTGATTCGACCATCAAATTGGTGGTTTTTGAAAAGTGTCAAGTGGTTTCCTTTGACTGCAAAATCGTTCGCAATTTCAGGTAAAACGATTGCGGAGCCAGGAGTTGGTGCTACAACTCTATCGGCTGACCACATTGGTTCATAATCGGTGTCCAACATTGGATCGTAATGGTTGTTGAGTTTGGTGAGAAATAGGAATTGAGAAAGGTTGTCGAAAGGTTGGTTGATTTCGCGAGGTTGATGTTGCTCGTGTCTCCTATCAAAAGGTACACGAAGGTGAAGTCTACGTAACCTTCAGTTAAGGGTACGTTCAGGTTCTGATAATGGTGGAGTTTCGGATGAACGGGTGTGCATCCAACAAGGGTTTTTGGTTTACAGAAGAAATGTGCCGCGCACTTTTTGGATTGTGCGGCGCACTTATGTTCGCTACAGGAAGTGCGGGGCACTTTTTGGATTGTGCGGCGTACTTTGTGTACTGCAGAAAAATTTTGGGTTTTGTTTGAGTGGGAAATGGTTCAATTCTTCAAAGATTACGAAAGTTTTGGTTACAAAATAGGATTATAAGTCCCCGGCAGCGGCGTCAAAAACTTGATGTTCGTTTTGCAAGTCTTAAATTTATATTAAAAGGTTTAGACAAAACAAGGGACTAGAAATACAAACACGGGCAAGTATACCCTTTCGTTCGTAATATAGCTTGTAGTGGTAAGCCAGGATCGTTCGCTGAGACTTAGTTTCGTTTTGGTAATTAATAATAATTGAAGAAATAAATGATTGATATGAATAACAATAGTAACAAATATGACTAATATGGGATAGTTCGTATGAGTTCGTGATGATAATAATGATCGAGATATGATTATGTAGGTAAAGAGTGATAATCCTTTTTCATCAAAATGGTGTTTGCACAATTTACTTTAGGGTGATTCAAGACTTATGTTTATTCGAGCGACTAAGCTCAAAACAAGTTGCCAACGAGTTCAATATTTTATCACGGTTTCTAAGCGGATTTCTCCAACCAAAGATTCAAAACCATAGACAATTCTTTAAAAACTTATTACAATGAGTTGCGTTTCTCAACACCAAGCCATCATAACAAATCAACTCTAGATAAAATATGGTTTATAGAACTAGGTGGTAAAATGGTTCTACAACATTAGCTTGAAATCAATTTATAAAGGATCATATCATATCATCATCACTAATCATAGTCACATACCCATATAGTCACAAATAGCTTAACCTAACATAGTAATCAAAGTAACAAATGAAAAAGAGTAAGAGAACATCATACGTAGATTTTATCGAATGAACGAGTACACAAGTGTCACGATTGTATCGTTCCTCCAAGAATCAAAGAGTGCAATACTCTCGTTACAAGTATTTTCTAAAAGTGGATAATATTGAAAATACTACTAGAAAGCTAAGAATACTCGGATTGGAGTAGTGATTTTAGAATAAGATTGATTATATGAAATGAGTAAAAGTGGATCCTATTTATAGTGTTGGCTGAGAGTAAATGTGCGCCGCACTTATCCGAAAGTGCGCCTCACTTTGGATGTGGGAATGTGCGCCACACTTTTGACATTGTGCGCCACACTTTTGTGCGTTCCAGATTCTTCTTTCAATTGTTTTGCTAATTTGCACCATAAGGACCCTCCTTTATATTTTCCTCACTTTGCTTCTCCATACTTCATACCTGCATATAAAATGCAATACATTAAGTATTGAAAGCTCTTATTTATGATACAAAGTGGAATTGTAATAACGGGTTGAATATGTATATTTTGGTTGTTATCACTACGGTTCTTACCTGGATTATGAATGTTGTTTCTAATGATGTGTATATGGGCCTTGTTTACTTTGAAAATGTTGCTATTGTTTGGAAAGATCTTAATGAAACATATGATAAGGTTGATGGTTCTATTGTCTATTACTTACTTCAAAAGATTGGGTCTGTTAAACAAGGGGGTAGTTCTTTATCTGACTATTATCACAAGTTGAATTCTCTTTGGAGAGAGTTTGATGCTATCTCTAAAATCCCTAAATGTGTTTGTGCTGTTAAATGTTCTTGTTCTCGCTAACACTGAATTGGCTTTGCATCAGCAAATCATGAGGCTTATGCAGATCCTAATGGGGCTTAATGACTGTTATCAGCCTGTTAGAATTGCACTTCTCACCAGGGCTCCACTCCATGATGTGAAGGAAGCTTATGTCATTGTATCTAGAGAGGAATCCCATAGGGGTGTTCCTGATAACTCTGATCATACAGAGGCAAAAATGAATGCCACTTCTTTTGCTGCTAAGACCTTCAACCAAAATAGGAGGAGTAGTTCTAATGCTCATAATAGAACTCCTAACAAGGGCAATGGATCCAAAAGTTATAGGGGTCCTAACCCTAACCTTTTGTGTACTCATTGCAATCAAATTGGTCATACTATTGATAGATGTTTTGAATTGGTTGGTTATCCTTTTGGTTACAAAAGGGTCGTAAAAATCAAAGGCAATATGGTTTTAAATCTAATTTTAATGCTAATTGTGATATCAAAGTTGGGGAAACAGGCTTCTAGCTGTAATTCTCCAAACTCTTTCACCACTGAACAAATGCAGAAGCTTCTTAATCTGATCAATGACACCTCTGGCAACACTCAGTTCAATATGGCAGGTAGAATCTCCTTTTTTAATGATAATGTTTGGTTCAATATCAATTTCTCTAAGTTATTTTGTGGGAATTCCAAATTTTTTGTTAAAACTATAACTTTGGGATGGATTATAGACTCTGGGGCTAACCAACACCTTACCACTTCCACAGTTGGTATGTTCAATGTTGTTGACATTTCTATTCTCAACATTTGTGTTGGTCATCTAAATGGCACTATTGCCAACATTAGTCACATTGGTGACCCCAAGCTCTCTAATAATGTTGTTCTTCATGATGTGTTAGTTGTGTCTAGATATTGTGTTAGCTTGTTGTCTGTTAACAAACTTATTAAAGATAGCAAATTGTTTGTTGGTTTTGATGAAGATAAATGTTATATTCAAGACTTGGACTAGGGGACCATTTTGGGGACTGGTAGTGAATATGGGGGGATCTATTTGTTTGATGACCTTAAGACTCAGAGTTTAGGTACTGTTAACACTACCATGACCTTTAATACCTCTAAAGATCTCTGGTACTGCAGTCTTGGTCATCCCTCTGACAAAGTTCTCAATGCCCTCAAGACTGACCTTAATCTTTCCAAAAACACCACTATTTCTGTTTGTAAAACTGGTCATAGGGCTAAACAAACAAAGGAACCCTTTCCCTTGAGTGATCATAAATACAGTCAACTAGGTGACCTTGTTCACTTAGACTTGTGGGGACCTTACAAAGTTCAAAGTAAGGAAGGGTATAGATACTTCCTTACCATTGTTGATGATTACTCTAGAGCTGTGTGGACTTATCTCTTGAAATCTAAGGATGAAGTTTTTGATTGGTTAACCCAGTTTATTAATCTTGTTAAAAATCAGTTTGATTCCAAAATTAAAGTTTTTAGATCTGATAATGGGACTGAATTTGTTAACAACAAAGTTTACACTATGCTCTCTTCTTTGGGTATCATCCATCAGACCTCTTATCCTCATACCCCTCAGCAAAATAGGATTGCTGAAAGGAAACATAGACACCTGCTTAATGTAGCCAGGAGTCTTATGTTTCAGGGTGGGATTCCTATCAATTTTTGGTCTAAATGTATTCTAACTATTGTGTACTTGATTAACATGCTCCCCTCTTTTGTTTTAAATGGTAGGTCCCTCTATGAATTGCTCTATAGAAAAAAACCTAACCTCTCTCATTTAAAGTGTTTTGGTTGTCTGTGTTTTTCTACCTATCTGAATAATAGTGACAAGCTCACATCTAGGTCTGAAAAGTGTGTTTTAATTGGTTACTCATCTTTTAAAAAGGCTTATAAACTGTATAGCCTGGATAATAGAAGAGTTTTGTTTTCTAGAGATGTGAAGTTCTATGAAACTGTTTTCCCTTACAAAATGAAAAACAATATTGGAAAAAGTCCAACAAATGTGGTTATTACAAGTGATGTTGAACTTTTAACCTTTTTTGATAACTAAACACCTCCAAGTCCCAATGATGATGAGAGAGCAACACCTGGTGTGGATGGTAGGTTCACCCCACTATTGATGATGCCTTTGTGCATCATTAGAAGGAGGACTCTGCAACCACCACAGGTGAAAATGTGCAATCCTGCTCTAAGGGAAATTTTAATAATGAAAATTCTCATAACACTTCTATTGAGCATAGTGGGGACCATCCTCAAGAAAGGGAGCATCCTGTTAGAAAGTCTAATAGACCCACTAAACTGCCAGCTAAACTCAATGATTTTGTTCTTGATAGCAAGCTTAAGTATGGTATTGAGAAGCATGTTAATTACTCTAAGTTGAACACTACTAATTTCTGTTTTGCTACCACTCTTAATCAATCTGTTGAATCCTCTACCTACTATGAAGCTGTGAAAGATAGTAGGTGGGTTGAGGCTATGAACAATGAAATAGAGGCTCTTTTAAGGAAAAATACTTGGACCTTATGTGATTTACCTACTGACAGAAAGACTATTAATAATAAGTGGATCTATAAGATTAAATACAAGTCCTTTGGCCTTGTTGATAAGTTTAAAGCTAGAGTTATTGTTAAAGGTTATAGTTAAAGGGAAGGCATTGACTTTGATGAGACCTTCAGTCCTGTTGTGAAAATGGTCACTGTTAGATGTCTTGTTAGCATTGCTGTTTCTAATGATTGGCCTCTTTTCCAACTTGATGTTAACAATGCCTTCTTGTATGGTGATCTTGATAAGGACATTTATATGACTCTACCTTTGAGATTTAATTGCAAAGATAAAGGTAAGGTATGTAAGCTTAATAAAGCTTTGTATGGTCTTAAGCAAGCCCCAAGGCAGTAAAATACAAAACTTACCACTGTCTTGGTTGAGCATGGCTTTATCCAAAGTAAAATTGATTACTCTCTTTACAGTAAACAGAATGGTAATATGTTTATTGCTCTTCTTGTGTATGTTGATGACTTTATCAATACTGGTAACTGCATTGAGGAAATTGAATCATTTAAAAGCTTTCTAAAAACCAAATTCATGATTAAAGATCTTGGCATAATGATATACTTCTTAGGTATTGAGATTCTTGAAAATTCTAATGGGATTTGCATGACCCAAAGGAAATACTGTCTAGAGCTTATTCATGAGTTTGGTTTACTTGCTGCTAAACCAGCAGCAACTCCTTTGCCTGAAAATTGTGTTTTGGTTATTGATGAAAGTAGTGATGATAAATTACTCTTAAACATTTTTGAGTATCAAAGATTACTTGGGAGACTTATTTACCTTACTCATACCAGACCTGATATATCTTATGTTGTTCATTGCCTTAGCCAGCACATGCATGCCCCTCTACAATCTCATCTTAAAGTTGCCTTGAGAGTTATTAGATATCTCAAAAACTCGCCTGGGACTGGTATTCAGTTCTATAGAGATACATCTTTAAGGTTATCTTGTTTCACTGATGTTGATTGGGCAAAATGTCTTAAGACCAGAAAATCTGTATCAGGATACTGTGTTTTTCTTGGAAGGTCTCTTGTCTATTGGAAGAGCAAGAAACAACCCACAGTATCCAGATCATCAGCTGAGGCTGAATATAGATGTATGGCAAGTGCTACTTGTGAAGTAATATGGATCACTAATTTACTTAGTGATCTAAGGATTAAAAACTTGTTTCCTGTGAACCTTTATAGTGACAGTAGCTCTGCTATACAGATTGATGCCAATCTTGTGTTTCATGAAAGAACCAAACATTTTGAAGTTGATGTTTACTTAGTAAGGAAAAAAAGTACAAGATGGTGTGATCAACACTATCAAGGTTGCTTCACTTGATCAAACTGCTGACATTTTTACAAAGGCTCATGGTATTAACCAACACTTGAAATTATATAAACAATTGAGGCTTGTGAACATGTTTGGCAGATGATTTATTGCTCTCTCATATGTCAGATTGAGGAAGGGTGTTGTTTTGGCAATCTTCCATATTATTATTATTACTTGTGTTTCTTTGGTTATTTCAGGTTTTATATGTTTGGGCTTTGTAACTCTTGGTGGGATTTTTTGGACCGTTGAAGCCCATGTTGGCCCTTTGCTTTTTGACGAGTATTATAACCCTAGCTCTTGGCTAGGGTTTCACTTATCACTTCATATCACACATACAACCATGCGTGGCTGCTCTCTCGTCTCTCTGTCTCTTCAAGAACATAACTTGACCTGTGAGTTTGATTTTCATCTTGTAAAAAGTGTATTTGAGTGATCTATGTATGTGAGGGAGATCAGATCAACCTAGTTGGGATGATCTCACTATTTCTTTTATATTTGTACGATTAACACTCGATTGAGGACTAATCTTTATCTTTATTGTTTTGTACTTTGAATCTTTAAAATAAATATCACAAAGGGGAGGTTGGTTGTGTGATAATCTTGGTATTCATGTTATTAGTTTGATCTTTTAACACTAGTGAAATTTATTTTACAACACGTATTATTTTATAAGATCATGCCCTTATAAGCTAATCTATGATAAACCCGATGCCAAATATAGCTTATATCGTTGACATATCTAGGTAAGGTAAGGCAACATCCAATACCATCTTTCACGGGTTATGTTACCTAATACCGTCTAAGACAATGTATGGGGGAGGTTGAAACGTAGACAACCATACCCCATATAAGGATAATAAATCCGATACTTAGTCATCTTCTTTGTTCGCTAAATGCGCAAGGTAAAGGGTTGTTATTCGGCTCGAAGAAGTTGTAGGCCCCAATAAAAAAGATTGACATTGTATCTCTTGTTAACCAGATATAAATTAATGAGTTATATACTTCTACATATATTAATATAATAAGGTATATGCATAAGAAGTTAGAAGAGTCATACATAAAGGCACACACATAAAAACAGGTGATGTTGCATTATTGGTTTACAACCGTAGCTTGCATTTACCTATCCTTCTTACCTTTATCAAATATTATATTCATGCATGAAGCACTCGAGCATTGCAATGTGTATTCATACTTATAATAGGCTTATACACTTTGCATTATTATAAATAGGAGTGGCTCTAAGACTCAGAAAAACCAACCTTGATTCTACACTTTCTACTACAACTTTGTAGATTAATACAATGTCTAGCATTGTAATGTTGGGACTACTACACACCATCATCATCTCAATCTCCTACTCCATAGATAAACACTCTCACTAAGAGTACCTAAGATTTCGTATCATCATCATATGCATGTAAGTATTACTGGCTTGATCGTCGGAGGGGTTACTCGGGCAAAGCCCGGGGACCTCTCTAACGATCTTTATTTGTCTTTTCAGCATTGTTACCGAAGATCCGAAGTCAAGGTCAAAGCTAGTCATACGGTCAAGTCATCACCTTGACGACCATGCAGATTTTGGTAGCATCATTTGGCGCCATCCGTGGGACCCGAGCAAAATATTTGCCTTGTATGCTCACCATACATCAGCATATTTTATCTTATCTAGAGATTAAGGTAATTGTTTATCAACGTGTTACTAGTGATCAATACCACTGGATACATCTCGAACAAGATGGTAAAAACATGTTACAGTAGATAATTATTTCTAGTTAATCAGGTCTTATATATTATGGGCTTATGGCTTCTAGCTGATTCATGCCATGATGAGATCAATTTTGAAATAGAAATATCAGAACATAACTTGGAGGCATACACATTGCTTTTATTTGAAAACTGACGAGGATACATCATTATACATTATATGTAAACTATTGCCACAAATATTTCAGATGTAAACTATTGCCATAAACTATTAAGTAAAGACAGTACAACTAGTAGATAGATGGCTAAGTTTACCAATACAACATATTAGGTTTGGTTAGATTGTATCATCACAAGCTTATAAATAGGACCGAATATAGAAAGTTCATATCATCAACATTCACTTCCAGCTTCTACATTACAACTACACATCCCTTTTGAATGTTCGAATATACATTACTTCATATATCTCATATTTCCTCCTCTATTTTTTTCTATACCCAATACTAACTTGATCGTTGAAGTGTATTACATAGAGAAAGTCCTGTGTTCATTCTAACAATACCTCTTGTTTCTTGAGTGATGAAGATAAACATGTCCATGTTTTCCGTAATCAGGACTCGCCATTTGGACCCGTGAAACAAGGTATCATGAAGAACCATCATAATATCAACAAGAAACTAAACATGTAAATTATGACTTAATACAAAATAGATGCTTAAGGGCATGAAGTTCTGCACTTCCATTAGCATATTATTTCACTTACATGGGTTTCAAGGATTTAGTACAATCAACAACTTCTTTAGATCATTAAAATATTTTATTCTGTTTGTCAAATGGATAGATAAAGAAGCATAGTTAATAAACGTTCAGATTGTTCTCGAGTATTATTCGTGTGACTATGCAGGAAACACTACATGATGATACAAGATTGAATGTATGACACAAAAGCGACAATGCCTTCCAAAAGACGTGAAATCAAATCACGCGCAAGTGGCACAACCGCTCCAAAGTTGTGAAACTCCATCACGCAAATGTGGCAAGTCCACTCTAATTAATGATACTAATCCCGCCATTAAAGGGATTAAGAACACTAAAAATAGCGATGAAATAGTATCAAAAACCATCCCGCCATAAAAAGGGATAATAAGCTATATTGCTTACAAAGACGTGAAACCCTCACGCAAAGCGACATGTACACACTAATGCGTGAAACCTCATTGCACAAGAGTGACATAGTCACTTGAACGACTGTCTCCCAACATTAAAGGGATGAAAATGTGTAAGCGGCTATCCACGAAGCTTAACATGAAGCTAAGCGGAAATTACCAAATCAAAACATCATCAAAGGGATGTAAGCTATGATTAGCTAACGGGTAAAGTGTCATGACACTTTAACCGAAGCAAAATTCATCATGCATGTCCTTATTAAAGACGCGAAACTTATCTCGCTAAATGTTGTAACCCCAACAAAACTATCCTATAAAAACCAAAATACGCGAGATACAAACTAAGAAACATCTACATATCAAACATCCACGTGCCAAAATGGTAGCAAAGGTTGTACATCGTACACATAAAATATATATAATGAACCACAAATGAAAAATTACATGAAAAGTTCATACATCTTAAGTAACATATACGAACTAGGGGGCTTGACAGTGTATCTCTTGTTAACTAGATATAAATTAATGAGTTATATACTTCTACATATATTAATATAATAAGGTATATGCACAATAAGTTAGAAGAGTCATACATAAAGGCACACACATAAAAAACATGTGATGTTGCATTACTGGTTAACAACCGTAGCTTGCATTTACCTATCCATCTTACCTTTATCAAATATTATATTCATGCATGAAGCACTCGAGCATTGCAAATGTGTATTCATACGTACAATAGGCTTATACACTTTGCATTATTATAAATAGGAGTGGCTCTAAGACTCAGAAAAACCAACCTTGGTTCTACACTTTCTACTACAACTTTGTAGATTAATACAATGCCTAGCATTGTAATGTTGAGACTACTACACACCATTGTCATCTCAATCTCCTACTCTATAGATAAACACTCTCACTAAGAGTACCCAAGATTTCGTATCAGCATCATATGCATGTAAGTATTACTGGCTTGATCGTCTGAAGGGTTCCCTGGGCAAAGCCCGGGGACCTCTCTAACGATCTTTCTTTGTCTTTTCAGCACTGTTACCGAAGATCCGAAGTCAAGGTCAAAGCTAGTCAGACGGCTAAGTCATCACCTTGACGACCATGCGGATTTTGGTAGCATCAAAGATCAAGAGTGATTCCTTACTTAATGTGTCAGGGGCTCAGTTCAATGCTCGAGTATAGATTCTTTATGCTCTCTGGTTTTACGAAAAGTAGAAAAAACCTTCGACTTTTCAAAAAGTAAAAATCAAACAGTTTACCTTTTGTCTCAAGATATGTGGTAACCAACTGATCTAGCCTTGTTATAATATCACAAACATATGTAAAAAGTAAGGGTGAGAAAAAAATCCCCAAAAAAACCGAAACCGAACCGAAAAACTGACCGAAACAATAAACCGATGATTCGTTTTTTACTATTTCAAATACCAAAAAACATGGTTCGGTTTCGGTTTTATATCAAAAAATCGAAACGAACCGAACCTTTTAATTACATAACAATATATATATTTAATACTATATAAAATAAATAATAATTATAACTACTAAAATATTCTTTTGGTGGGTCAAAAATAATATATTCATCTTAATATTTATATGTACGTGTATTTGTTGGGGTTTACTTCATTCCAACATGGTGAAGATAATCAATAGCCTAACTACGTACCAATGAATGGTTACCGGATATCTCTTGAAGTCGTGTAATCACTTTCCAAAGAAGATTATTCGACCCTATGCCTGGGTTGACACGAATACCTCCTTGGGATAAAACCAAGAGTTAGTTCTTGTTTTAGGCACAAATCAATAACTCTGTGCGTGTAAGTGTTTCTTGTTTCTGTATCTCTCATCATGCAAATATGATCACTATTTATAGTGATCCTAGTCCTAGAAGGATGTAACTCATAGTCAAAGGTATTAAGAGCATTAATCGACCAATTAAGCTCATAATTACCTACATGAAAGCATAGTGGTTACATGACCATAAACCTGGTCATCAAGTCAATATTCAACCCTCATTGATTGGTCAAAGTGGTTACAAAGACTTTGTGCATCACCAAGAGCAACGTCCTAACCAGGATCAACTTCCTAACCAGGAACAACTTCCTAACCAGGAGCAACTTCCTAACCAGGAGCAGCTTCCTACTGATGAACTTTTCTTCCTGCTCATAACCATTAGCACAACCACTATATTGAGTCCAGGGAGGTCAGAGACTTAATGGGTGTACACTCTGTACCTCCAAACCCATTTACAAGTATGACTCGATCCCATAATTGCACTAAATTTCCAACAATCCTCCCCAATTTAGTATAATTCCTTTTTGCATGAAAATCAACTTTAACAAAACCAGTGCATTAATGAAAATGTCCTGAGGATTGAATTTCCATCTTAGTACATCACTTCAAATATTCGAGAATCAGGGTGTTCTAAGAATTGAACCCTTCAACTACTTTGAATACCTGAAGATAAAATACACACAAGTTTTCAAACACTTAAAACGCTCCTGACACCATACAAGCCATGTGTCCATATCCAATTCATAAATGTTGTAAGAGCCAAAGTCCATGCTCCTTGAGGCGGCGAAACCTCAACACTTACATAGGTGGTTCCTCTTTAGTTCGTGCTCCTGCTTAAGCCCTTCTTCAAAGAAACTAACCATTAAGAAGTTTATAACTTCATCCTCCTTTCAGCAGGTACAAGCACATCCTTGGGATGATATGTAAAACATGTGCTTCAGTCATCTGAATGTTCAGCTTTCCACATTGAACTCAACTCCCAAGTTTCCTTAGGAAGAAGTTGGGTGTCCTAGCATTCATTGACTAGTTTGGACTTTAAACCCATCCCTTTAGCAGACTTTATAACCAAGTCTCTAGCCAATCCCTTCGTCAAGTGATCAGCTAAGTTTTGTTGTGACCTCACAAACTCTATTGATATCACACCATTCATGATTAGCTCACGAATCATGCTATGTCTAACACCTAAGTGTCTAGACTTACCATTGTACATTTGGCTATACGCCTTAGCCAATGTAGCTGCACTATCACAACGGATAAATATGGGTGCCACAGGTTTTACCCACAATGGAATCTCAATAAGCAAGTTTCTCAACCATTCAACCTATTTACCAGCAGTTGTTAGAGCCACAAATTCATATTCCATTGTCGAACCAGTAATGCAAGTTTGCTTCTTGGATGCCCAAGAAATTGCACTACCACCAAGAAGGAATACCCATCCACTTGTGGATGAATTATCCTCAGTATTGCTGATCCAACTTGCATCAGTGTAACCTTCCAACACTGAAGGATATCCAGTATATGACAAACAATACTCCATTGTTCCTTTCAAATACTTTAGTACCCTCTGAATTACTTGCCAATCTTGAGTACTAGGATTACTAGTGTACCTACTTAGTTTACCCACTACAAAAGCAATATCAGGCCTAGTACTAGTCATGGCATACATCAAGCAACCAATCACCCTAGAATACTCAAGCTGGGAGACACCCTGACCATTGTTAGGCATTAGTTTCTCACTTGTATCCATAGGTGTACTCACTGGAGTACAATCAAAGTGATTGAATTTCTTCAGGACCTTCTCAATATAATGAGACTGAGAAATTACAATACCATCACTTTCATGTTTAATCCTTATGCCAAGGATAACATCATCCTTCCCCATGTCTTTCATAGAGAACCTTGATGACAAAAACTCTTTGGTTAAATCAACTTGAACTTGGTTAGTACCAAAGATTAACATGTCATCAACATATAGGCAAATGATGAATCCTTTACCAGATTCATCAAATTTGCTATATACACATTTGTCAGCTTGGTTAAGTAAATAACCATTAGACAAAATCACTTCATCAAACTTTTGATGCCATTGCTTAGGTGCCTGTTTGAGTCCATATAAGGACTTAATCAGTTTACACACCTTACCTTCATGACCAGGCATGATGAAACCTTGAGGTTGGTTCATATAAACCTCCTCATCCAGATCACCATTCAAGAATGTTGTCTTCACATCCATCTGATGAATAATCAGATTGTGAATACTTGCCAAGGCAATCAACATTCTTATGGTACTTATGCGTGCTACAGGAGCATATGTATCAAAGTAGTCTATCCCTGACTTTTGTCTAAAGCCTTGAATGACTAACCTTGCCTTGAACTTTTCAATAGTTCCATATACCTTCATCTTTCTTTTGAAGATCCATTTGCATCCAAGTGGATTGCATCCTGGAGGTAGAACAACCAACACCCAAGTGTTGTTGCCCATGATGGAATCTATCTCATCATTGATTGCTTCTTTCCAGAAAGCAACATCCTGGGACTTCATTGCTTCATCAAATGTTTTGGGATCATCCTCAACATTAAAGCAATAGTAGTACTGGTCAGAGACCTCATCCCTTGTTCCTTCAACTAGGTATAGTTTAAATCCAGTCCCAAAATTCTTTGGAGTCCTTTGCCTTGTGCTTCTTCTAAGCTCAGGCTCATGTTGCTGAACCACAACCTCATTAGTGACCCTTTCAGGTTCCACTGAAGCACCAATGTCCTCAGCTCCAATAGGAGTCCTAAGGCTTGGTCTAGGGACTGATGAGAACCTAGTCTCATCAAAGTTAGCATCCCTTGATTCAATGATTAAGTTTATTGAAACTGAATCATTAGGTTCAATAACATAGAACCTATAAGCCTTGGAATGCTCAACATATCCAACAAAGATGCATTCAATGCCTCTTTCACCCAAAGTTTTCACCTTTGGATCAAGGAGTCTTACAACAGCCCTACAACCCCACACTTTGAGGTACTTCAAGTTTGGTTTCCTTTTAGTCTAGAGTTCATAAGGGGTAATCCTGTTCCTTTTATTAGGAACCCTATTTAATAAATAGCAAGCTGTTAACATAGCTTCTCCCCAGAACCCTTGACTCAGTCCTGAGTAGGACAACATGGAATTATTCAACTTCAGTTTTAAATACTTTAAATTTATCTAATGCTTCATCCTTAGTATGTAACAAATAAACATAGCAAAACCTAGAAGCATAATCAATAAATGTTACCAAGTATTTCTTATTCCCTAATGAGGGAGTAGCATGCAAATCACATAGGTCACTATGGATTAGCTCCAAAACTATAGTTTCACGTTTTACATCCTGAAATGGTTTCTTAGTAATTTTCTTCAGCATACAAGTCTGACACTTATCAGTGTCCATGTCAAAAGCTGGAATTAACCCATCCTTAGACATATCTTGCATCCTCTTATAGTTGACATGGCCTAGTCTAGCATGCCATAGTGATGAATCATTCAGTTTAGTGGTAATCATCAGGACAGAACCAACATTTATACTAGAATCAATATTAAGCCTGAACATTTGATTACTCAAATAGCCAAAACCAATAAACACACCATGTTTAGATAAAACAAATTTATTAGATTCAATCATTTGTTTATAACCATAATTATTCAAAACACTACTAGAAACCAAGTTCTTCCTAATATTAGGAACATGCAAAACATTAAACCAAAACAAAACAATCTTTCCAGAACTAAACTTAAGATCTACACAATCACGTCCATGCACTAGGGCTGTTGACTCATTTCCCATGTGAAGTATAGATCCATCATTCATTGACTCATAAGTCTTGAACCATCATCTATCTTTACACACATGAATTGTTGCTCCAGAGTCAACCCACCATGCCACATCATCATCCTTCATAAAATAAGCTTCAGATACATATGTAACACAATAAATCTGAAGAGATTCATTAAACATATTCTGACCTTTTGTGCCTGATCCATTAGCTTTGTTGCCAATGCTAACACCTTTGCAATCCGTTTTGAAGTGTCCAGGTTTCCCACACTTCCAACAAGCCATTGATGACTTCTTGTTAGGATTAGCTTTGGTGTTATCCTGATGCTTACGTTTGCCCTTGTTGTCATTGTACCTGGTGGAGTTGTTATGCTCCACTATATTGACAACAGATGAACCAGCAACATTGTTGCTCTTTGGCTTATCACTTTCATGCACCCTGAGGGATTCCTCAATGCACAAATGACTGCCCAACTCAAAAAGAGTTAATTCCTCCTTCTTATGTTTTAAGGTGTGCTTGAAATCTTTCTAAGAAGGAGGTAGTTTGTCAATGACACACGAGACCTGAATGGTCTCATCCATGTTCATTTTATGTTGTGTAAATCTACCAAGTATTCCAAGAAGTTCATTGTATTGTTCCATGACTGGTCTTAAATCAGTCATTTTGTAATTTGTGAAATCACTCACAAGGAACTTCTTACTTGATACATCCTCAGCCATATATTTGGATTCCAAGGAATCCCATAGTTCTTTAGCAGATTCAACATTTTGGTAAATATCAAACAAAGAATCAGACATACCATTGAGAATTATGCCGCGACACACATAATCATCATTCTCCCATTTGCTCCTTTTCCGCATCTCCTCCAAAGTAGCATCATCACCACCATAAGGAATGGGAGTGGTCAGCACGTACACCACGTTCATGGTAGAAAGAAGAAAGTGCATCTTCTATTGCCATCTCCTAAAATCAACCCCTTAAACTTGTCCAGTTTGGAGAAGTTAGCCACCATATGCTTCATTGCCGCCGCCATTGATTATCACAAAATTATCTTCTTTGATTGTTGGGGTTTACTTCGTTCCAACAGGGTGAAGATAATCAGTAGCCTAACTACGTACCAATGAATGGTTACCGGATATCTCTTAAAGTCGTGTAATCACTTTCCAAAAAAGATTATTCGACTCTATGCATGGGTTGACACGAATACCTCCTTGGGATAAAACCAAGAGTTAGTTCTTGTTTTAGGCACAAATCAAGAACTCTGTGCGTGTAAGTGTTTATAGTTTCTGTATCTCTCATCATGCAAATATGATCACTATTTATAGTGATCCTAGTCCTAGAAGGATGTAACTCATAGTCAAAGGTATTAAGAGCATTAATTGGCCAATTAAGCTCATAATTACCTACATGAAAGCATAGTGATTACATGACCATAAACCTGGTCATCAAGTCAATATTCAACCCTCATTGATTGGTCAAAGAGGTTACAAAGACTTTGTGTATCACCAAGAGCAACGTCCTAACCAGGAGAAACTTCCTGTTGGTGTTTACTTCGTCCCAACCAGGGTAAAGATAATCAATCCTAGCTACGTACCAAATCAATGGTTACCGGATATCACTTGGAATCGTGTAATCACTTTCCAAAGTAAATTATTCGACCCTAATGCCTGGGTATCACGAATACCTACTTGGGATAAGACCAAATGCTGTTAGAGATTTAGGCACAAATCACTAACCCTTTTGTTGTTATGTGTGTTCTTGTTTATGTATGTCTTTTCATGCAAGTCATGATCACCTATTTATAGGTGTAGCACTCAAACCCTAGTCAATAGAATTAAGAGGAATTAACGACCAATTAATCTCCTTTTAATTTGCTCCATAATACCAGGAAAGTGGTTACACGACCAATTAAATGTGGTCATTAACTCCACTTGAATGGGTCAAAGACTGTTACAAGTGTACAAGTTCAGCTCCAGCGTTTGTCTATTCTTCAGTCCCACTGAAGCATCAGCTACCCCTGAAGGGTGTTCCCACTGAAGCCTTCAATACTGAAGAAGACATGCTGATGAGTAAACACTGAAGACAAGTCTTCAGTGAAGTTACTCCCTGATGAATACCTTCAGTCCAGAGTTACACTCTCTGAAGATCATCAACGATGCTGAACAAACTTTAACCACAATTGAGTCTGGGTGTTCAGGGACTTATGGGTGTACACTCCTTACCTCCTTACCCATTCACCAGTATGAACTGACCCACAATTGAACTATATTTCCAACAATCCTCCCCAATATAGTACAGTTCCTTTTGCATGAAAATCGACATTAACAAAACCAGTGCATAAATGAAAATATCCTAAGGATTAAATTTCCATCTTAGTACATCACTTCAAACATACGAGAATTAGGATGTTCTAAGAATTGAACCCTTCAACTTCTTTGAATACCTGAAGACAAAATACACACAAGTTTTCAAATCCATAACAACTCCTGACACTACGAGCCATGTGTCCATATCCAAATTCATAAATGTTGTAAGAGCCAAGTCCATGCCCCCTGAGGCGGCGAAACCTCAACATTTACATAGGTGGTTCCTCTTTAGTTCATGCTCTTGCTTCAGCATTTTTTCAAAGACATTAACCATTGAGAAGTTATAACTTCATCCTCCTTCAGCAAGTACAAGCACATCCTTGGGATGATATACATGTGCTTCAGTCCCCTAAATGTTCAGCTTTCCACATTGAACTCAGCTCCCAAGTTTCCTTAGGAGGGAGTTGGGTGTCCTAGCATTCAGTGACTAGAGTGGACTTTTAAACCCATCCCTTCAGCAGGCTTTATAACCAAGTCTCTAGCCAATCCCTTCGTCAAGTGATCAGCTAAGTTTTGTTGAGACCTCACAAACTCTATTGAAATCACCCCATTTGTGATCAATTCACGAATCATGCTATGTCTAACACCTAGGTGTCTATACTTACCATTGTACATCTGGCTATATGCCTTAGCCAATGTAGTTGCACTATCACAACGGATAGAAATGGGTGCCATAGGTTTGACCCACAATGGAATCTCAAGAAGCAAGTTTCTCAACCATTCAGCTTCTTTGCCAGCAGCTGCTAGAGCCACAAACTCAGATTCCATGGTAGAACCAGTAATGCAAGTTTGCTTCTTGGATGCCCAAGAAATTGCACCACCACCAAGTAGGAATACCCAGCCACTGGTGGATGAATTATCCTCAGTATTGTTGATCCAACTTGCATCAGTGTAACCTTCCAACACGGATGGATATCCAGTATACGACAAACAATAATCCATTGTTCCTTTCAAATACTTCAGTACCCTCTGAATTGCTTGCCAATGTTGGGTACTAGGATTACTAGTGTACCTACTCAGTTTACCCACAACAAATGCAATGTCAGGCCTAGTACTTGTCATGGCATACATCAAGCAACCAATCACCCTAGAATACTCAAGCTGGGAGACAGCCTGACCATTGCTAGGCATCAGTTTCTCACTTGTATCCATTGGTGTACTCACTGGAGTACAATCAAAGTGATTGAATTTCTTTAGTACCTTCTCAATATAATGAGACTGAGAAATTACAATACCATCACTTTCATGTTTGATCCTTATGCCAAGGATAACATCAGCCTCCCCCATGTCTTTCATGAAGAACTTTGATGACAAAAATTCCTTTGTCTGATCAACCTTAGCTTGGTTAGTACCAAAGATTAACATGTCATCCACATATAGGCAAATGATGACTCCTTTACCAGATTCATCAAATTTGCTATATACACATTTGTCAGCTTGGTTAAGTGAATAACCATTAGACAAAACCACTTCATCAAACTTCTGGTGCCATTTCTTAGGTGCCTGCTTCAGTCCATACAAGGACTTGATCAGTTTACACACCTTGTGCTCATTACCAGGCATGATGAAGCCATGAGGTTGGTTCATATAAACCTCCTCATCCAAATCACCATTCAAGAATGTTGTCTTCACATCCATCTGATGAATAATCAGATTGTGAATACTAGCTAAAGCAATCAGCATTCTTATGGTACTAATACGTGCTACTGGAGCATAAGTATCAAAATAGTCTATCCCTGACTTTTGTTTAAAGCCCTTAATGACTAACCTTGCCTTGAACTTTTCAACAGTTCCATCTACCTTTATTTTCCTTTTGAAGATCCATTTGCATCCAAGTGGATTGCATCCTGTAGGTAGAACAACCAACACCCAAGTGTTGTTGCCCATGATGGAATCTATCTCATCATTGATTGCTTCTTTCCAGAAAGCAACATCCTGGGACTTCATTGCTTCATCAAATGTTTTGGGATCATCCTCAACATTAAAGCAATATGAGTATTGGTCTGAGACCTCATCCCTTGTACCTTCAACCAAGTATAGTTGAAACTCAGGCCCAAAATTCCTTGGAGTCCTATGCCTTGTGCTTCTTCTAAGCTCAGGCTCAGGTTGCTGAACCACAACCTCATCAGTGACCCTTTCAGGTTCCACCGAAGCACCAATGTCCTCAACTCCAACAGGAGTCCTAAGGCTTGGTCTAGGGACTGATGAGAACCTTGTTTCATCAAAGTTAGCATCCCTTGATTCAATGATTGAGTTTATAGAAACTGAATCATTTGGTTCAAATACATAGAACCTATAAGCCTTGGAATGCTCAACATATCCAACAAAGATGCATTCAATGCCTCTTTCACCCAAGGTTTTCACCTTTGGATTAGGGAGTCTTACAACTGCCCTACATCCCCAAACTTTGAGGTAGTTTAAGTTTGGTTTTCTTTTAGTCCAGAGTTCATAAGGGGTAATCTTGTTCCTTTTGTTGGGAACCCTATTTAACAAATAACAAGCTGTTAACATAGCTTCACCCCAAAACCCTTGACTCAATCCTGAATAGGACAACATGGAATTAACCATTTCTTTCAGTACTCTATTTTTCCTTTCAGATATACCATTTTGTTGAGGGGTATAGGGAGCAGTCGTTTCATGGATGATACCAACAGACTGAAAATACTGAGCATCCATGTACTCACCTCCCCTATCAGTCCTTAATCTTTTGATTTGGACTCCTTGTTGTAATTCAACTTCAGTTTTAAATACTTTAAATTTATCTAATGCTTCATCCTTAGTATACAACAAATAGACATAACAAAACCTTGAAGCATCATCAATAAATGTTACCAAGTATTTCTTATTCCCTAATGAGGGAGTAGCATGCAAATCACATAGGTCACTATGAATTAGCTCCAAAACTGTAGTTACACGTTTTACATCCTAAAATGGTTTCTTAGTAATTTTATTTAGTATGCAAGTTTGACACTTTTCAGTGTCCATGTCAAATACTGTGATTAACCCATCCTTAGACATATTTTGCATCCTCTTAAAGTGGACATGGCCCAGCCTAGCATGCCATAGTGATGAATCCTTCAGTTTACTGGTGGACACTGAGGCTGAACAAATATTTGCACTACTAGCACTAACTGAGTTAATACTGGTGGTTGTTTCAATATTAAGCCTGAACATTTGATTACTCAAATAACCAAAACCAATAAACACACCATGGTTGGATAAAACAAATTTATTAGATTCAATCACTTGTTTATAACCACAATTATTTAAAATACTACTAGAAACCAAATTCTTCCTAATATTAGGAACATGCAAAACATTAAACAAGCTAACAATCTTTCCAGAACTAAACTTAAGGTCTACACAACCACGTCCATGCACTAGGGCTGTTGACTCATTTCCCATGTGAAGAATAGATCCATCATTCAGTGACTCATAAGTCTTGAACCATCATTTATCTTTGCACACATGTACAGTTGCTCCAGAATCAACCCACCACGCAACATCATCATCCTGCACAAAATAAGCTTCAGATACATATGTAACATAATAAATCTGGTGAGATTCATTAAACATATTTTGACCTTTCAGTGTTGTGTTGTTAGAACCAATCACTGAACCTTTTGTGCCTGATCCACTAGCTTTGCTGCCAGTATCAACACCTTTGCAATCCCTTTTGAAGTGTCCAGGTTTCCCACACTTCCAACAAGCCACTGATGACTTCTTGTTAGGATTTGCTTTGGTGTTATCCTGATGCTTATGTTTGCCCTTGTTGTCATTGTGCCTGATGGAGTTGTTATGCTCCATCATATTGACAACTGATGAATCAACAACATTTTTGCTCTTTGGCTTATCACTTTCATGCACCCTGAGAGATTCCTCAATGCGCAAATGATTGCCCAACTCAACAAGAGTTAATTCCTCCTTCGTATGTTTCAAGGTATGCTTGAAATCTTTCCAATAAGGAGGTAATTTGTCAATGACACAAGAGACCTGAATGATCTCATCCATGTTCATTTTATGTTGTGTAAATCTACCAAGTATTCCAAGAAGTTCATTTTATTGTTCCATGACTGGTCTTGAATCAGTCATTTTGTAATTTGTGAAATCACTCACAAGGAACTTCTTGCTTGATGCATCCTCAGCCATATATTTGGCTTCCAAGGAATCCCATAGTTCTTTACCAGATTCATAATTTTGGTAAATATTAGATAAGGAATCAGACATACCATTGAGAATAATACCACGACACACATAGTCATCATTCTCCCATTTGCTCCTTTTCCTCAGTTCCTCCAAAGTAGCATCATCACCACCATCAGGAATGGGAGTTGTCAGCACATATACCACACTCATGGTAGAAAGAAGAAAGTGCATCTTCTTTTGCCATTTTCTGAAATCCACCCCTTCAAACTTATCCAGCTTGGAGAAGTTAGCCACCATATGCTTCATAGCAACCGCCATTGATTATCACAAATAATTTACTTTGATTATTGGTGTTTACTTCGTCCCAACCAGGGTAAAGATAATCAATCCTAGCTACGTACCAAATCAATGGTTACCGGATATCACTTGGAATCGTGTAATCACTTTCCAAAGTAAATTATTCGACCCTAATGCCTGGGTATCACGAATACCTACTTGGGATAAGACCAAATGCTGTTAGAGATTTAGGCACAAATCACTAACCCTTTTGTTGTTATGTGTTTCTTGTTTCTGTATGTCTTTTCATGCAAGTCATGATCACCTATTTATAGGTGTAGCACTCAAACCCTAGTCAATGGAATTAAGAGGAATTAACGGCCAATTAATCTCCTCTTAATGTGCTACACAGGAAAGTGGTTACACGACCAATTAAACGTGGTCATTAACTCCACTTGAATGGGTCAAAGACTGTTACAAGTGTACAAGTTCAGCTCCATCGTTTGTCTATTCTTCAGTCCCACTGAAGCTTCAGCTACCCCTGAAGGGTGTTCCCGCTGAAGCCTTCAGTACTGAAGAGGACATGCTGATGAGTAAACACTGAAGACAAGTCTTCAGTGAAGTTACTCCCTGATGAATACCTTCAATCCAGAGTTACACTCTTTGAAGATCATCAGCGATGCTGAACAAACTCAGCGATACTGAACAAACTCAGCGATGCTGAACAAAATTTAACCACAATTGAGTCTGGGTGTTCAGGGACTTATGGGTGTACACTCCGTACCTCCTTACCCATTCACCAGTATGAACTGACCCACAATTGAACTATATTTCCAACACTTCCTAACCAGGAGCAACTTCCTAACCAGGAGCAGCTTCCTACAAATGAACTATTCTTCCTGCTCATAACCATCAACACAACCACTATATTGAGTCCAGGGAGGTCAGGGACTTAATGGGTGTACACTCCGTACATCCAAACCCATTTACAAGTATGACTCGATCCCACAATTGCACTAAATTTCTAACAGTATTTACTTCACAATATATCGTTACATATGTGACGACGATATAAACTCGTATGTTCACTTTTATATGTGTGTATTTTGTAAATGTATGTTTAATTCTAATATTGTAAAAACGGAATATTACTGTTCGATTTTGATTTTTTTTTCCAAAAACCGACCCAAAGAGAAAGGTGAAATTAGAACCTGCTGGGCTAATCAGTATCAACACAAAACCCATTGGCGCCTTAAACCCTTTTACTTTATTTATTTGTCTCATTTTCACTAAATACTAACACGCACAAACAGTGTTACACCATGAACCCTAGAAATACAATGAAGCTTTCAAATCTCCTTAGTTCTGGGTAATCTTTATTATTTTGCTAATTACCCTTTTATTATTTCATTTTATTTATATTAATTACTATGCTAATTTTGTTTTTAATTACCCTTTAATTTGTACATTGGTTATGCGCTTATTTATTGTATTTAATTTCACGTGGGTCTTTTTTAATTGTAATTAACTAATTATCATTATGCTTTATGTAATTATGGTTTATGCTGGTACATTAGGGTTTTAGGTTGTTAAACCCTATAAGATGAGTAATGGGTCGAATAGTCGATACAAGGTCAATGACCTATTAATCGTTGGTTACTGTCCACAAGGTTAAAGCCCGGCGAAAACTCGGTTTGAAGTATTTGGAAAATTGTGTTTAATGTTTTCAAGACATATTTCGATGATCCTATGAACAATTATATGTCCTATTAAGATGTAATGATTAATCCCTGATTACTTCCTGCTACGCTGATTACAAGCTACAAGAGACTCGACCTTTGGAACTAGCGCCTAGTGTCCTATATAACCACAGTGTGTAAAGTTAGATTTGAAAATCTTAATATTTTTTTATTTGCAGTGTTATGCTTCCCGCGTTATAGGAAAAAGGGGTGTAAAACTTTTCTTTATAACTCAGAACCTATAACTTAACACAAGAACATTCCCCCTCCATCACTCATTATAGAACGTGTTATAGGACACCCCCTGGCCCACACATAACCCAATAAAACACAATACTACCCAAAAAAGAAGAAGGAAAAAATGGATAACCTGGCTGGTGATTTCGCCACCAGACCTTATGGCTTGAAGAGGGGTGTCAAGTTATTGGTTCGTGTTATAGGATGACGCGAGGCCTTCCAGTCACCCACACCGGGTGCTCTTAATGTTAGTTTAGAAGAGAATGTTGTGGTCCCACAAATTTTTAGGATTGCTAACCGGCAAACAACTATAGGTTTCTCATAACAAACAATAAATGAAATGATAAATTTTTTTTTAGTGATATCGAGGTCTTGCCAGCTGAAGTTCTTGAGATCTACGTTATATAGATGGTTCTGTACTTCTGTAGGTGAACATAACCAATTTTGAATTTGTGATTGTGATTCTCATAATATTCAAGACTCGTCGAATGAAAATTCTTTAGTTTATGCGTCTGCAGAATGAAAATTGCTGCAACGTGAACAAATTACTGACAAACGTTTCTTATTTTTTCAGGAACAAGTTCTTACAGGGTAATTTACAAAGGGAAACTGGCCGAAACTGTTACAATCTGACTTCCTCTGCTGGTATATCCACTGCTAGACAAAGTTATGGTGCAGACGGTATTCCACAATCCACACTCACGTCTTTGTTTTTTTTAGTTAATGGAAATCGTCGTCAAATAAGATTGAATGTTGTATCTTATTTTGAGTTTCAGGGAAAGTTTCTGGACGTATATTTGCGGATTATTGTATTTACAAGGGCAAAGCCGCACTCTCTGCTGCCCCTGTTCTTCCTACTTTTAGTAAAATGGATGTATGATACCGCGTCTCTCTTTTACTGCTATTTTTGTTCTTTTTGAGCGAATATTCTATTATTCTGTGTATATAAGTTCAGACTAAGTAATCGGCAGGTTGGGTAATGGGTAAACATGGGTTTGGGCCTGGTTGCGTTGACCCAAAACACTTTTTTGCTCAATCGCTATTCTATTATCTTGTTTTTTAGTTTGGTTATAAAAAAAATATATTTCAGGATGTTATATACGAAAGCATTTTGGCTCACTTTGAAACCCTTCGAAATTTTGAACTGTTTTCTGCTAAGCTGCATTTTTTATTGGTTAAAGGGAATATAACTCGAATCTACCCATAAAAAAGCTATGCTTCACTTCTGTGAATTCTTTTGAAAATAAGACATTCGTACAATTCTTATGATAATCACATAGATTCAAGTTCAATAAAGTACTGAACTTGTTTTTTTGGATGAGTTGAAAACGTACTAAAAACCTGTTTATTACAGTCTGGTTTTACAAAAGTAGATCGACGTGGCTCAATAATGCTGACATTCCGTCCTGCTATTGGTGAACGCAAATATGATTCCGAAAAGAAACAGGTAACTTACCGTTAGAATGATCTTATTGAAGTTTATTCTATGCTTTATCGTTTTTCTAACGTTCTTGTGAAATTCTGTTACTAATTAAGTGACGCCTTATATCGTTAAAAAAAAAGTGACACCTTATCTACAAATACTTGATGACTACGAACAAATATCTGATCCAACATGTAGAAGTAAAGTACTTATTTATCCAGGCTGTCTATATTGATCTATTCAGCTTCCAGCTTCAATTATAAATTTATTTTAGGTTTTTGTCATAAAATATCAACATACTTCTTGCACGTGCTGTTTTAGTTACTGTACTCTTTTCAGTTACTTTACACTCGAGTCTTTAAAAGTTGGTTTTGTTTATCTTTGAGTCATTTTTTAAGTCAAGAAACCGACTCCTAGAAATGATAAGC
Organism: Glebionis coronaria; assembly: GCA_025667525.1. Lineage (NCBI taxonomy): Eukaryota > Viridiplantae > Streptophyta > Magnoliopsida > Asterales > Asteraceae > Glebionis > Glebionis coronaria. The sequence goes on from CM046875.1 coordinate 62,608,866, forward strand.
TTTATATAAAGAGTGTAAATTTTGATATAAAGTGTTATGTTCAGCGATTAGAAAATGAACAGTGGTACACAAAAGCATCTGCTAATGAATAGGGAGTAAAATATACAATGCTTAAGACGAAATGTATGGAAGGTTGCGTTATTTTCTGACAAATGCCATTATAGTTATATGTCAGCTACAGAGTATATTCGGTTTCTTGTGATCTGACCACGTAATATATGTTGTGTAGTTGTTTGCACTATCGGTGACGGAAGTCGGGTCCTTTATAAGTATGGGTCCGGGTGATACTCGTGAGTTTTTCCATGACCCAGCAATGCAGTCAAGGTACCCCTTTAACAAATATATGTAATCACTTTTCACTATCCATGTTTGGACATAAATTAAGGATGCGTATAGACTAAACTTTGTAAACGTCTCATGTTCAAAATTGTTACTTATGAAAAGTAATGTTTGTCATTTATTATATATGTAGCTTATCTTCTCTATATCAGTATTGTGCTTTTTGGTCTGTCTGATTTATTCTAGGTTTATTAATGGTAAGTTGCTAAACTTTCATCATTTTGATGGTTTAACCCTTAAACTGTTATTGTTCAGTAGTTTGTTCCCTTCAAATTTTTTGCATCTTAGATTACCAAGCTACTTTCATTGTAATATGGCTTCGTCTTTTGTCATGGTTTAAAACCTAAAGCATTTTTGTATTCGCATAAAAAATGCTGAACATGATCCAGAAAAACGTCAGGGGACTAAATCATATAAAAGGATTTTAAAGGTTAAATCACCAAAAAGCTGAAAGCTTTGTGCTTTTCCCGTCATTAACTCTTTGTTTTGACACACATATTGCATTCTATATATTATATACATACAAGTGATTTACTCGTTCTGACCCAAACATGTATCGTTGTATTGACATCTTAACTCGTGGTTTTGCTTTACAGTGCTGCAGGTCAAGTAAGGAAAAGCTTATCAATTAAGCCCATCGCGGACGGTTATTTCATTTCCCTAAGTAGGTTATATCCATCTTTTCTTTATTAAGTTTTATGCCTTAATAATAAATATCTGTTTGGCTGCATTGATTCTGACAAGTATTGATGATATTCAACTTAGTTTACACCATTCCCGCTACTTGCCTTGTTAAATGGCATTATTCAAATTGTTTCATACTTAGACGGTTGTATTATCAAACTCGTCATTTAGTCATTATTGAAATTTTCATGTGATGCATATACGAGTTGCAAAAGGCTCTTTAATTGACCATGGCTATCAGTTCATTCGGTAGAAAGTATATTGTAGCAAAATGTGTTCAGACTCTACTTTTTTTTTTTTGCAGGCGTGGCTAACAATATCTTGAAAACTAATGACCGCTTTACAGTACCTGTAACTACGGCAGAATTTGCAGTTATGCGCGAGGCTTTCAGTGTATGTTCTCTAAAAAAAATCTGACTATATAAACTTTGATTACACAAATTGTCTTTTTAAATATTTTTGGATAAATTTTTTCCCACTCAAGCCAATCTGACAGCCATCTGTATACAAGTAGAATGTCAACTTCCAACATGGTTGTTTTAAATTGAATAGCCATATTTGCTTTACTATGGCTTTTGTGTGTGCGAGGATTTCTCATTTCAAAGGATTATTTTTGCTCATTGTTGAATTTCGAATGCAGTTTGCTTTGCCTCACATCATGGGATGGGCGCATAGCACCAATCAGCTCCCAGACAGTGCTGGTGAGAACTCTTCAAAGGTGCACCGACAGTTAGGATCACCTTCAGAGTGGGACAGGTGATGCGTTTATTGTCGTTACTAGTCGGAGAAATGACAAATATTGCAAAAAAAAAATCCTAAATATGTGTATGGTTTGTTTGCCTTCATTGTCTAGAAGTGGTTGGACCTGATGTGATGTGCATGTAGGTTTCAAATTTTCAATGTGCCCACGGGTGGTAACCTTTTCACTAAATCCCTCTTACCTTTTTGCATGTCGTTTGATATCTATGAATTATGATCTGCAGAAGGTATATAAGTAGTTTTGGGCATTAATTATGGTTCCTGCAATATTATGTCGTTACTATGAATATCTGTTATGGCAAATCAATTGGTCATCGTTTTATACAACTGAGAAGTAGTTGCTTGTCAAAATGTCCACACTTGTTAGTTGTTACGATATTGATTCAAATTCAAGACATCAAAAGTCGCGAAACAAACTAGTGGTTCATGTGTATCCATCAAATGCTTTAACTTCAAACAGGTTTGATTGTGCGTGTCATTTGGTTTTTCTTAGACAAAAACTAAACTTCTGAGTATTATTTATGAGTGATGGTTTTCTTTTGTTGTGGTTGTGGTGACAAACATCACATTTCACATGAACAAAGTTTTGTTTATGTGTTTTGCATCAAGTTTCCATGGTCTAGTCCTGTTTCCTACCGGTAACCGAAAGATGTTCGAGTCTTTAACTAAAATGTACGTGACTTTACCGGGATATCCTGTGACCATTTCCGACCATGTCTCTAGCCACCTCAAGATGGGGCATTTGGTGTTTGAACATTAAACCTCTTTCATGTGTGTAATAATATATCCTTTCTGATTCTTAAGTATCATATTTGTATCCAAATTGTTAACTCCGAGTTACATATGTTATATAATATTTCTCGAAGCAACGGGTGGGATCAGTTACGGAGCAACAATGGTTCAAGTAATTGACATGTTAATATATGTCATTATTTCACTAATGTAGTGTAAGAGGTTCGAGTTCAAGGAAATGTGAAGTAAATGCTCAGCAATATTGTTTCGCGAAATCTGAACATAATTACGGAGTATTACTTGATTCAGTTAACCTTTTCATGTGATCGTTACTGTCAGAATTCGTAACATATGTTTATATAATATTGTCTTCAAAGAGTTATACTCCGGCGAGACACCCGAACTAATCCACGTTGCACATCACAGTAAACCAATAAAAATTTGGTAAATAAGTTTAATCATATAGCATCATTTTGACTATTAATCAATCCTACAACACGTACAAAACAATAAAGTCTTATGAAACCAAAATCGACACTGATCTGTTACTATAACATTGCCAAAATTACACATCAGAGTATGTCTGAAAACTCAATCATGTTACAAGACATTTTTCATAAATAAAGGCAGATAAATGTCAAAAGCGTCAAGAATGACATGTCACCGAGAAAAAACAGAAAACCCTTCTAACTTTTTGGTACAGCACATGTTCGTAAACTCCAATGCACGAAAAACCTCAATTGCAGGAATTTGTGGTGAGCAAAAACGAATACGATTCGACAGTAATGAGTTAATCCTGATGTTGTTGAGCTCCGAATTTGCAGCTGATGTCTTCCCCTTCTAAAAGCTTTTCTACAGCATCTGAAGGGAGCCCAATCATTTGAAGCGTCTTTTCCCACACTCTGTAAGAAGTTTCCAGATTATGGGCTTCTTCTGAAGGGTTTGTGGGTCGACAATCTTGAGAAATGAAAGCTGACACGGGCCATTCGTCTGTTTTCAACAATTCACAGTACTCAGGCATTTGAGGATCAGTTGCTGCAAAAAGAGAGCTCCTAGAACCTGTAGAAGTAGGAACATGAGGGTCACTTTCAACGTGTTCACTTATAAATGAGTCAAATTCAACCCATTTACTTATGAATGGGTCAATTATGGTTATGTTTTTATCTCTGATGGGTTATATAAAAGATAACTTTGAATGGAACAGGTCAAATGGATCAGAAATCACACAAAATGTATTTACAATGGATAGAAGTCAAATCAATTTATTCACAAAATTTAATTTAAAAATAATTTTTGCTATTATGTTTGACAAAGTATTCTCAAAAACTAAAATATACTTGCCTTCTTCAGCATTGAAAATAAAATAAGGGATCAGGCGATAACCGGTCTGAACTATTTTCGGAAGATCTCTTGCCTGCAAATGCCCCACATGATAATCAGTTTAGGTTAGATTAGATACCAAATTCATATACTCTGTTACTTTTCTTGAATTACCAAATCCTAAAGTTTTGGACTTCAGTCTTGGATTTTTACTGCTAGTCTGCTATGATCAGTCGACAATTTTAATCTATACTAATTCTGGTAATTGTAAATGTTCACTTTTAGGACAACGAGAGGCATTTGCGTTTTTATCATTCAACAATAGACCAAATCAAAATGGTAAAGTTAGTTCAGAATACTTACCACATTAGTCTGAACTATTCCTGGAGATACACATATTACACTTATGCCAGCTTCTGCAGGTAACTTTTTGTGGAGGACACTACTAAACATTACCTGCAAATTACATGAACCTGTGAGCTATCAAGCACACAGAGGTGGAAATTTCGACCCATTTACCTATGAACGGGTCAATTTGAATTTAATCCTAAAAGGGTCAAATATAGCCACATCAGAATCAGAATTTTAGCTAAAGGGGGACGGGAGCAGGTTTAAAGTTGCCCAAAGTGTATTATTATTAGTAATAGCCTCAATTATTTCTCTAAATACAGTTTAAGCAATCACATGTGCCACTTTAAATACTTATCAATGGGTTGATTAAGTTATGGTTTATCCTGAACGGGACAAAAATGTGATAGAAGTTCTCTTTCCGCTATTTGTCAAAGGTTTTGTTGCATCATCAGATACACATTACTCATTAACGGAAGACCACTTATATAGAGAGAACAAGACCAAATGATAACGTAATGTTTAATAGTGTTTCAGACCCTTTACTTGCCATATGTAGTGTATTTGGTAACCAGCATATAAGACTAGACATACCTGTGCTAATTTGCTGCTTGAGTAACCAACTAAACTTGTGAACTTTCTTTTGCCTGAAGTAACATTCATATCTTCTGTGTCCACAAATCCAACTTGATGCATCTACACAGAACACCAACTGCTTTAGTACACTTCTAATTGTCGAAAGGACAAGTATTTTAGAAGAAGATATTGAGGTTAACCAGATAAACTTACAATTGAGTTCACGTTCACAATTCGGCTAGGAGAACCTCTTATAAGAGATGGCAGGAGCAGCACTGAGAGCAGTGCCGGAGCCAGATGATTTACTTGCATGTGCTCTTCATATCCGTCTTTTGAAAACTTTTGTGGTTCTGTAAAGGTAAAAGAAAGGTACATTATTGCGGCCAGCAGATTAATAAATCTAAGTTTAGTTAGCTTGTTGATGCAGGAAGTGGACTAAAACCAACATATACAGTTATACACTAAGGCATCATTTGATAATCCTTTTCTTTTAGGTTTCAACTTAGGTTCTTTTTAAAAGAAAGTGTAATCTAGATTGAATGGTCACTTCATTAAATCAATGCAAACTACGTCACTAACCTCCAATAGAAAATATCCCTGCATTATTAATCAGCACATGTAAAGGTCCTAAGCGTGCATTCCATGCCTCGGAAAATTTCACAACAGATTCCAAGGAGAGAAGATCTAGTTCCATCACCTAGATTGCGACAAAAAAAAATATTACAGTAGTTTGTAGCAAGTTTAAATTAATGACGCGGAAGTTTCTAGTGTGGTTACCTCAATATTGAGTGGAAGCCCCATTCCAGACCATTCATCCTGCCACTTTCTAATCAGCTCATGGGCTGCCTTGGTATTTCTAACTGCCATTACAACATGTGCCCCTGCTTGTGCCATCTGCCTGCATGAGTTCATCGATACAATATATTTAGAACATGATTAGCAGTCAAAGGCCTAGATTAAGTAGGTGCATAGATAAACTTATCTTTCTTATAAACGGCATACAGATAAGCTTATCTAAATAGCTTATGCTACCGAAATAACAGGATATTAGCTTAATTTGTATACAATGCAAGAGATGGTGTTTAGATTCGCTTATCAACCTATTCCAATTTCCAAACAACCTGCTCCATCCAGCTTAATAAGATAGCTAAAAGATCCTTATAAGCATAAGCTTTTTTGGTCCATCTAAACACTCAAAACTGTTACCAGCTATACCAATATGCAATAAGCTGATGTGCTATTTATACTGTTAATATAGTACAGAACTACAGATATAGATTCATATTCGTGGTTATGAATTCAGAAATGATAGTTACTGCCACATGTAATTACCAATGTCACATTAGTTCGCTAAACTTGTAACAAGACAATAACCGGTGTCACATTAGTGCGCTAAACTTGTAGCAAACACTGAAATTCGACTAGAATGTTCCGGGACCAAGTTTAAAACTATTGTTTTCACAACTCACAAGGTCTTTATACAGGCTATACTTGGAAAATCAGGCAGTAGCACGCGTTTGGTAACATAGTTGTAGCTTTGATTATAAAGTGTAAAGTGACGTAAAAGGTAATCGTCTCTTTATTTATTTTAAATAGTAGTGTTTACAAAATCCAAAAGATAAAACCTTGTATCCTAACAAACATCATAAGCTAAACGCTCCTAAACCTTGTCGCCAAACATATTGTTAAGCTATGTAACAAGCTTGTAATTTTAACTAAAGCCTACATTTAAAAATAAAAGTACATATCATAACTATTGATATTCAAAAGGTCTCTAAGTTGAAACCTAAATACCTATGTTTGCCAAAACTAGTGGTGGCTATAATTATAAGCTTTATTTTTTAGCTGGTATGTGTAATTATAAAGTGTAAACGTAAAAATGCTGATACGAACCTATCGCATACTAGGCTCGTATCGGTTCATACGTCCAAACTTACTCAAGAAACTATCTCAAAGGAGGAGGGGTCACCCAATAATTGCCTGATGTGGGATCGTAACAAATGTTTCTTTTATTAGCGTTTCAAATAGAAGTTTTTATACAAAATTCAAACCCTAAACGCTCGTTGCCAAACAAGAATTAGGTCTGTTTGTCAAAGATAGCAACAATACGGAGTAGTAGTAGTAGCACTAAGCAAAAAATAGCTGTTTAGTTAACCACCACCAAATGGCTTAGTGGTAAGGTCCTTGACTCTCAAACAAGAGGTCAAGGGTTCAAACCTCGCTAGGTGTGCTCATTTGGGGGTGGCCACGGAGGTTCACCTGCGACGACTCCGGGCTATCCAAAAGGGTAGTCTCTCTGGGATTAGTCAAGTCACAATGTCGAGTCGGAAACCCAGGTATACCAAAAAAAAATAGCCGTTTAGTTTGATAAGGTGTTTGGAGACATAGGTATGTTTGGTAGCGAGCGTTTAGGAGTCCTTTGAAGCAATTAGCAACTAGCGGTTAGCATTTTGCACAAAATGCTTGTTTGGAAACAAGCAACTAACATTCCAAGTTTTTCTAATCGCTCCAAATCAAAATGCTAGTTCTAATAACATTTATGAGCAACTAGTGTTTGCACTTACTTATTATAGCTAATCAAAACAATAAGTCCTAAAAAACAGGGAAGAAAATGATGACCTGGCAGTTTCACAGCAAATGAAACGAAAACAACTATTTATAGGCAGAAATGAAGTAAATGGGCGGAAAAGGGTTGGAAAGTCTGATGTGAGTTTGAGCTTTCCACGTGCATTGCAAGTGCGTATTCCTCATGACCAGTCAACATATATATAACAGGCTCTTGGAGGCGCGTTTGGTATTATTTAGTTTGGTCACGTGCACGGCCCATGGCCCAAGGGACGGATTTTGACAAGTATTATTAGAATTTACATTTTCTATCAACAGTTGTAGTTATAATGCTTAACACTAGAACCCCTCCCGATCCCCGCTATGTTTAGTCCCAAGCAACTAGCAACTAGCAACTAGCGGTTAGTGTTTTGCACAAAATGCTTGTTTGGAAACACGCAACTAGCATTCTATATTTTTACGAGCAACTAGCATTTCCACTTACTAATTACGACTATCAGAACAACTTATTGCTAAGTAACCCAATGAAGTAAATGAAATGGGCGGAAAAAGGGTTGGAAAGTCTGTTGTGAGTTTGAGCTGTGCACGTGTGTATTCATCACGACCAGTCAACGCATATATAACAAGCTCTTTGGAGGCGCGTTTGGTATTATTTAGATTGGTCACGTACATGGCCCATGGCCCAAGGGACGGATTTTGACAAGTATTATTGGAATTTACATTTTCTATTAACATTTGTAGTTATATTATAATGCTTAACACTAGAACCCCTCCCGATCCCCCGCTATGTTTAGTCCCTGCGTGGCCCTCTCCTTTTGGCATATAACAAGCAACTAGCAACTAGCGGTTAGTGTTTTGCACAAAATGCTTGTTTGGAAACACGCAACTAACATTCCTATCTTTTCTCTAAACACTCCAAATCAAAATGCTACTTCTAGTAACATTTTCGAGCAACTGGCGTCTCCACCACTATCAAAACAGCTTATTGCTAGGTAAACCCTATCTTCGCCAAATATACTGCTAACTAGTAAATGCTACTCGTATATAAAATAACAACTAGCGGTTAGTGTTTTGCACAAAATGCTTGTTTGGAAACACGCAACTAGCATTCTATCTTTTTACGAGCAACTCGCATTTCCACTTACCAATTACGAGTTTACGACTATCAAACCAACTTATTTCTAAGTAACCCTATCTTCGCCAATATTCCGCTAACTAACCAGTGTATTCAAAACATCAAAAAGTCCTAAAAAACAGTGAAGAAAACGATGATGACCTGGCAGTTTCACGGCCAATACCACTAGTAGATCCAGTAATGACGCAAGTGACGTCATCTAACGGAGGTAAGGGTAACGGATTCTGTAAATGAGAAGCCATTATCCGTTGAAACAACATCTCGTAAAATAAGTATAGCCATCCTCTTATCCACTCCATCCATCCTAACGCCTCCTTCTTCACTTTCGCCGGAACACTCGCCGGAGATGTTTCTGTCGCCGGTGCCGGAGCATCGGTGTCAGATGATGATGATGATGACGTCATCTAGTAGTGTGTGATCTGCTGGAGTGATGAAGTTGATGGAGTGTATGTTTTTATTGATTAGATTCTCTTTGTTTTGTTTTATTTTGCAATTTTTGATTTTTAATATTTTTTTTAAGTCAATCAACTTTGCGGATTTATATAAAAGACGATTAATTACAATCAGGGAGGTCAAATTTGTCGAAAACATATAAATTTTGTCGAAAATATCAAAAACTCGCTGTAAACCTGTGATTTTATTTATGGAAAAGGATCCTCTCATGTTATGGTCAAACATGATTAATCATGTTAAGCATTTTGTTAATATAAATAAAGAAGTGGGCCCCTAAATTTAATTAAATAAAAAAACTTAATATATTCAACTAATTTCTCATCGGTGAACATAATGGGTCATGTTTCACTCAACTTTAGATGATTCTAATCCATTATTTATAATATTCTCTCCGTTCCACATTAAGTGTAGAGATTCTCTATGCAAAATGTTTTAAGTATATATATTATATTCCTATCATTATTAGTTATCTAAATGACAACTATACCTTCATTTAATAAAAAAAACACAGATTAAATATGACCACATATTAAAGGACTTAAACAAAAAATCAATTATCAAAATTCTATCATCTATACTACCTTATAATGTTCTCATCCCAAAAGTTGAAAAATGTTGAATTTTCAACAATTCCATAAAGTGTTGCAAACCGTGGGATTTTATGGCTCTAAACAATTCTATATACTTGGAAGTCTTTATATTCTGAATAACTGGCAGCCTCTATAACCAGAATGTCTAACTAACGAAAAAGGAAACAACGTGTAAGGTGGATATTGGAATTAGTTAGCATATGGCTGTCAATTCTAAGAAGGAAATAACGTGTTATATTAACAGAAAGTATGATATTTGCATTAATCATTTGCAATAAGTATGGAATCCCTCCCATTTTAAGAAGGTAATGCAATCCCTCCCCTCTATACATGAACCACAGCTTGCAAACACGGTTTTCCCCATTAACTTAGAAACTGCAAACCGTATATAATAAACCAATCCTAAACCTAAAACAAGCAATTTTGTCTCAATTTTCTTCACTGTAACTAGGCCTCGATCTCTCTCTATAGCAAATCACAATTTTCCGGTTGATGCTATATGCCCTATTTGTTGCAAGGCATGTTTGGATTCTTTTGTGGAACATGCGGTTCATTGTAAAGAACTTCCGGCTTCAAGTATCGACATGATTTTGTTAGGGACGTTCTTTACGACATATGTAGGCGTGCCGAGATCTCCGCCAAGAAAGAGGCACCTGTGAATTTCTTGACCGACCCGTCAGATGGAAGATCCACACTGAGACCCGCTGATGTTTTGGTTTTTGGATGGGTTAGAGGTAAACATGCGTGCGTTGGTTTGACAGGGGTTTCTCCTCTCGTGGGGCTAGGCAGTCGAGATGGTCAGGCTGCTATAAAATCCGCCTCGTGCAAAGTGACTAAACACGAGAAAGCATGTGTTGAAAATCAACACGTGTTTATTCCTTTCGCGTTTGATACATTTGGTTTTCTTACACCTGAGGCGGTGGAGCTACTTACGAGAATACAACGTGTTATGAATAGTAATGTTTTGACTCCTAAATCCACAAACGTTGTATTTAATAGACTTGGTTTTGTTATACAAAAAGGGCTAGCGGCAGCTTGTTGCCCGTTTGCCTTCTCCTAATATGTAAATTATAATTATTAATAAAAATCTGTGTATATGTTAATGATTTAACCAAAAAAAAAACCGTGTTTGTTGCCACTTAAATTGCCGCCGCCATAATTAACTCCTCTCTCGGTTGTTATGGGGTGCTAGGTGATTTTTGTTGGTGATTTTGTTGTCGGTTTCAGTGTGTTTGTTGATGTAAAATCCGTAAAAATAAGGTCATAATTTAATTCTATTTTCAATTATTTTGAAGTATTTTATAACGTTAAATATTATTATATTCAACGATTTAAGTTGAAACCGATATTAAATATTATATTTTAATATTTTGACGAGTAACGAGGACTACTAGTGATCGCGATACCGACGGATGCCTAAAATTTTATATTTTATTATCGATCGTTTCGATATTCAATATTTTCGACGATATCGTTTTAATTACGTATCGAGTCGTTATATTATTATTTTTCGTGTGCGTTTAAACTTTTAAGAATTTTTACAAAACCCGAATCCCGTAAATATTTGTAAAATTGACTTTTAGTCATTTCCCGCTTTTTAACTAATATTTTCATTTTAGCCCAAAACTATACACAATTTACAAGATTTACCCTAAACTTTTATACTATAAATAGAAGATTCTTACCATATTCTTCCACTAACATAATAAACAAAAAAAAAATTTGTATATCATCACCATCCTCCCCTTTCTTGCCATAAAACAACATCAAACAAAAACACCCTTTGATTTAATTTTTAGTTTGAATCTTGCAAATCCAAGGTAAGACCCATTCCTATTATTTGATGGTGATTATTTTGATACCATTTTCATCAACATGCATGAACTTTAAAATTTTGATCAAGAATCTTGGTGAGTAAAGTTGTTGGATGATGTTGCATGTGATTATCTAGTGATAATCATGTGTATATCATGTTATTTTTGTAAAGAAAATATATTTTTGATTTTGGGTTTTTGATTTAGATGATGATACAAGTGTTAGGATTAGATTGTGATGATATTAGGATGTTAGAATGATGATGAAAGTTGTTGGTTTTGATCAAAAACTTGATTTTATATGGTTTTTAAATGGCTAATTTTAGGCAGTAGGTTTAAGGCCAATTTCGGAAATCTTAAGTCTGAATATAGGATGATATTATGGAATTATGTCGTAGAGAATTTCGTTAGCTTCGATTTGATATAAAGTAGGCCTTCCAACTCAAAACGAGGTGGAAGATACACTAGTTTGATTTTCGTGTACCGGGAGACGAGTGTCGACACAATCCGAAAATTGTTGTCGATATTTGGATCGAATCTCGGGGACTATAAAATGAGTTTCAAAATGATTTAAGGGCTGTTCTCAGGCCCCAAGTTTAGTATTTTGAGTCTATTTTTAGAATCAAGTGGCGGTTTTACAAATGGAGTTGTTTAGAATGGTCAAAATGATTTCGTAAGTCAAGGTCGCTAAACTGTCCGGATTTTGTGATTCAAAGATGAGTCGGGCAGGGAACTTTAGAAGTAAAATCTTTTGATGGGCTCTTGGGAGGACTTTCTATATATAGTAAGTAAGTTCTCTGAGTAGTATCATAAAAATTTGAAATGTTTAAGTATGGGAAAACGGCTTGGACATTCGGTATGTTCCGGCAGATTTTTATTAAAGGCGTAGAATAATAAAATGAATATATAGGAGAGTGTAATAGTATCACTTGTATCGTTTTCTCTCGATTTTGTCGTGATTTTATGAGTCGAGTTTTATATTCTTATGTATGGTTTATTTCTCGAGTCTATTATTAATGAACGCACCTCATTTGATAGGTTGCGGTTCTCGTGTTTGAAAGGCATCATCTATCGTCGGCGATCGTCTCATTACCACTATTGGCTAAGGTGAGTCTATAGCCTCGCTTTATACTAGTTATTAAATGATTTTAAACCCGCGAGGGGGAATACATGTTTTATAAACTTAGAACACAAGATTTTTATAGTATGCTTTGTCCCTCTATGAATGGACCCGTGGTTGCCTTTAAATTGCATTAAGTGATTGCCTTTATTAAAACCTCAATTATGGACCGTTAATTAACCTATGATGGGTTAACCGCTAGTACAATTAATAGATCTATGGGGGAAGCCGCCCCGGTTCAGTTTTTGTGGACTTGTCATAGAAGCTTAGGCCCGACCTCCACACTGTTTGAGCATATTGTATTGAGAAGTCAGGTATACGACAATGTACCAATAATCTGGAGGTAACCGACAATTAATAAATCTCCTGTCTTATCAGACCTCTAAAAGGAGTGTCTAAGGGCTCGGTTCTATGAGCTTATTGCAATTTATGCTATATACAATTATTATTGTTGCTGCAAATTATTATTAGATGCTTGTTGCCTTTAAGCATGCCACAAACTTATAATCTTTACTTGTGTTCAAAATGATTACATAAACCTATAGATTCACTCGGCATTTTTGTTGATTGTTTTACTCACATGTATTTCAGGTAATCAAGAAGTGGAAGCTTGGAGGTCACGAGAATGAAGTTGTGCACTACTATGTTGTTTAAAACTCTTTGATTTATTTATCGTTCCATTTTTAAAACAAACTAATATGTTGTTTTAACTTATCTTTTGGTAACGATTACTTGGGACTACGCTACTCTGATGAATGTTTTGGGAACGATAAATCTAAAACGTCTCTTTTCGAGTCGTTCTTTATAAATTATGTGTTGTTGTATCATTGTTTAGCACCCAAAGATGTATTCCGCTGCGTGTAAATTTGGGGGTGTTAAAGATTGGTACCAGAGCCATGAGTTATAGAGAACTAGGTCTTTTTCTAAAAACCTAAACTATAACTGTCGGTTTTATTTTTCAAAGAGTCGGTGCACATGATTTCGCGTGACTTCAGGTTCAAGCTACTTCTGGGATTACAACTTTAGTATACATTATTATGTATGCCTTATTGCTAAGTATTTCTAAATAAATACTATAATCCTTTATCGATATATATTTATGTCGTTAAACTTTTCGATAAAAGTTTATCATTTATTAATGATTAACTTAAATAAATACATTGAATTTTCAAGATCTTTCTGTATTTATTTTTGAAGTATTTAAATTGCCTTTATTGCAAAAATTTTATATTATGACCTTACATAACTTCATCTACGCGCGTTACTTTTATTGTTTAACCCTTTGTGATATCTATATAGATATTCAAATCGTCTTCCGGCTATTTGTGCTTGGACGTCTTTTAACGTAATCTCTAGACCATTGTGTAGCTCAATGTGTCCTTGGAATAGACTAACCGCTATCGTGTGAGTCATACATTTTGAAACATTTCTTAAAATAGTGTTGAATAATACCATGGTTTTTCATAATATTTTGTTGATTTTTATTATCGTTTTACACAACATGCGAAGATTTAATTCGTTGACATTTATATGTATCGACTGCGAAGTGTATTGTTCGCTTATATCTCGGTAACGTCATCGTCATTTTATAAACCATCGTCTAGATTATGGCGCTAGATCGGAATACGATTTTACTTCTATAAAATTGTATCATTTGTTTTTCATTAACTTTCTTGCTCCCGGAGTGCAACCCGTTAATGTTCCATTCTTTTCTTGTTATGTGTTGTGTTTTTGGACAATCATGGCACCAAGGAGAATTGCCTACATTGCACCTTGAAACTTAAACTATGAACGTCATTCACCGTTTTGCTTCCTAAATTTCGTGTTGAATACCTTGAAGCATCTTCTGTCATTCATTATGCTATATTTTTACTTGATGCTCATTATGAGAATTATTTTTCGTTGTTGTAAAATCCACAAGACATGTGTGTATATATATATATATATATATATATATTTTGAGTGGTTAGGAAGTGTCGAAAAATATATTTTATGCAGGAACTGCAGGGGCAGTATAAACAGGTCAAAACTTAAGAGTAAAACATGCGTTTTTAAAATAAAATAGTCAAACCTGCACAGAAATTGCAAGGGTATTTTGGTCATTTTACATTGGGTTTCAGGTCTCGGGTAAAACTAGAAAGTCGTCTGAAACGTCGTTTTGCATCAAAATGCTTTAGACTCCGAGTCTTGGAGATGTCGTTTATCGGGTCAATTAATCGGCTCATATTTAAAAGTCAAATCTGATAGAAAATTCGGAACATGGGTTTTAAACGTTTCTAAGAAGTTTTGAGTTCATCTGAGATCGTAAAATTTTAACGAATATTATTTTACAAATAACTAATACTAGTTTCATGTGAAAATGTTTAAAAATAGAAACATTACAGGATTAGCTATTACCAGATTAATGGTGTAATTTGAAAATGAATAATATATTTTCTTAAAAGCATGTTGTGTCGAGTATCTTACATAGAATACACATTTGGATTGTTTTATTCTTTTTATATATATGACTCTTTTGTCATTCGATATTATTTTTATTTTTCTTCTAACCTTCCACTGATTTGAGTTGAGTTTTGAAGTTTTGTCTTCACATTCTTCATCGATATTTTTTTTTATCACATGTCTCATGACATTTTCGTCTAAACCTTATAACCTTTTGAAACCTTAACAACTTGTAACCATTTCATTGGTTGTTTTATGAGCTACTATTTGCCACTTTTTGCAAAACTTTGACTACTTTATACGTTGTCATAATGTCATATTATAAATAAATCTGATATTGTTTTACGATTATTTACACCAATTATTTTTACTTTGGTCTTATAAAATACTTTTCGTAACATTAAAAGTTGCTTATTGATTATTTCACAAAATTATTTGTATCCTATAAATTTATAAACTATTTTTAAATTCCATTTTACAAATGGCATGGTTTATATATAAACATAAGAAACATAATACTTTTCGACGAAACTGAGCACTGCATTGCTATTCCTAGATTAAACATGGCATGATCACCTATGTCTAATTTAGAAGGAGCCATGCTAGGCTGAATAGTAGTCACCTTAAAAATCTTGATGATAATCAACTTTTTACTTGTAATTATGATAAAGATAAATAAAATGAAATAAATTGAAAAGAAGTTTTGAAAACCTTTATATTTTATGCAAGTAGCACAATTTCTATGCATCCGCATATGTTTTATTACCTTTTGTTAAACGAATTACGTGATTATAAGTACGTTTTTACTCGATGATTGTTTTCCCACTTGTTACTTCATTTTGTCTTATAACTGATTTCTTTTGACTGTTCGTCTAATTACTGACTGTTGGTAAAAGACTTGAAAGTCTCGATTTTTTTTATCCTTCCTTCTCGTCCAATCTTCTTTATGCGACTGGGTAGATCTTTGGAATGTCTCCGCACGTGAATAAAGAATTATCACTAGAGTAATTTCCGTATATCTGGGATGACGCCCGTCACTCTCATTTATCTCGAAATCCACTCTTGTGAACCGTGCTTTGACTTCTCTCTTTAAACACTAACGTCGTTCATTTGATTTGTTTTAATTACAAGTGATTATTAGGAATTTTATTTATTAAAGTTTTTGTATGGATCTTCTTTCCGATCATGTATCGACCACCGCTAAGTTAACGAGCTGATATTGGTGAACCATCGACCGCACTAACCAAATTTGACAACTTGTTTAATCTATTATTTCTTATCGTCATACCATCAATGCCTTTATTTTATTATTCTCTTTAAGAATTCATACGACATTTGCTTCGTTCTCTTTTGTACCGTTGATTTCGTACTGATTGTTAACCATTATTTCCATTCGTATTCATTTGTTATCTTGTCACATTTGGAAACCCGAATACATCCCATGTTATTTTGAAATAATAAACACCTTTATGTATTTCTACAAAGTATTATAAATTTTTTATGGAACTTGTCTACATTCTCTAATGATTTTCAATTATCGAAATAACCATCACAAGTAAAAGGTCAAGTTTATACACCATATTTTGTATAACTAAAACTAATGTTAAAAATAAAATTATGTTCTACCTTTTGAACTAATTGACTTATCATACTTTACTTTTAATGTAATGAAATTACCGGTTTAATTTATATTCCTAATAATAATTTAATTTGGAAATTATATCTTCTAATTGTAACCAACAATATGAGTTTAATTTATAAAATTAATGTCATTCTTTCAAAGTTTCTTAAGACAACCAAAATAAATTATGAAGCTATTTAACTTCTATTTTTAATATATCATCTTTATCAAGAAAGTACCTCAATTGAGTCTTAAGGTAATACCAAATCCGGGACGGATAATTGTGACAAACGTTATTTTAATGTTGATATTTAATTTATTCTTCGCTCTCATTTTTCTAGTATTGTGAATTATTATGTTTTACGGTTACGTGATTCGAGATCCCTCGTCGGTCGTCAACCTTAAATCATTTTACCACATCTTGTCCGTTTATGCGTTTATTGAATTTATTTTTATCTCGTTCTGTTCCTCGTACTGAAGATCACTATTTTATTCTGAGTTTAAAATGAATATTGGGAAGCAGTGTATAAGAAGAAACGATAAGTGTCACCAGGATTTATGCGTGTACTAGTGGAATGATTGAGGACCGAATCTCTTAATGAATGGAGTTAATAAATTCGTTACGACCTCGAGGAGTATGTGAAGCCGACACCGCAAGTGGAAAGACTCTTGAGATCAAGTAGTTATTATCAAGGGTTCGTTCAAGGTTTTCTCGATGATTAACGGTGGAGATCTATACTCGATGTTTATGTTCGACCTTTTCTTTTATGTACTTATATGGTGTGTGATCTAGTCAAATGATCGTAAGTTATGAGAACTTGAGACGACATCATCCGATGACGTCCGATCATGTAGAACACATATTATGTAATATCTTTTTGACTTTCAACGACGATGTTTATTGAGACTTTAATGCGCATTGGCGAAAGTGAGATGGTGTCTTTGTAGTATCTTTTGAGTAGGGACCCGCGTGTGAGCACCCTCCGATGACGAAAATGTTTTTCTTGTTAGTTCTTTTTGATGTGTGTCCATGGCTATCCGGCCAGTGGCTATCCTTTAAATTGCAACATTCCTTTTTACCGGACTTACCCGAAAATCCTGTCATCTATTCTTGTCGTCGAACGAGCTTCGTGTGATTCATAAAATTTTCATGTGTCGAGTTTGACGAGTGACTGGTGGATAAGGTTTTATTTATTCCTTTTTGGTGAGATACAACTTGACGACAAGTTGCGTTTTGTAAAAGAACCAGTGGAGATCGTGGATCGAGATTCACGTAGGAACGTGAAGACTTCTTTATAATGAATGCCCTCATCCTTCCGGGTAGTGAACAACTCGTGTATGAGGCGAGTTGAGCGCCGGGACGTCGCTCCCTTAAGGTGGTGAGGATGTAAAACCCGTAAAAATAAGGTCATAATTTAATTCTATTTTCAATTATTTTGAAGTATTTTATAACGTTAAATATTATTATGTTTAACGGTTTAAGTTGAAACCGATATTAAATATTATATTTTAATATTTTGACGAGTAACGAGGACTATTAGTGATCGCGATACCAACGGATGCCTAAAATTTTATATTTTATTATCGATCGTTTCGATATTCAATATTTTCGACGATATCGTTTTAATTACGTATCGAGTCGTTATATTATTATTTTTCGTGTGCGTTTAAACTTTTAAGAATTTTTACAAAACCCGAGTCCCGTAAATATTTGTAAAATTGACTTTTAGTCATTTCCTGCTTTTTAACTAATATTTACATTTTAGCCCAAACTATACACAATTTACAAGATTTACCCTAAACTTTTATACTATAAATAGAAGATTATTACCAAATTCTTCCACTAACATAATAAACAAAAAAAAAAAAATTTGTATATCATCACCATCCTCCCCTTTCTTGCCATAAAACGACATCAAACAAAAATACCCTTTGATTTAATTTTTAGTTTGAATCTTGCAAATCCAAGGTAAGACCCATTCCTATTATTTGATGGTTATCATTTTGATACCATTTTCATCAACATGCATGAACTTTGAAATTTTGATCAAGAATATTGGTGAGTAAAGTTGTTGGATGATGTTGCATGTGATTATCTAGTGATAATCATGTGTATATCATGTTATTTTTGTAAAGAAAATATATTTTTGATTTTGGGTTTTTGATTTAGATGATGATACAAGTGTTAGGATTAGATTGTGATGATATTAGGATGTTAGAATGATGATGAAAGTTGTTGGTTTTGATCAAAAACTTGATTTTGTATGGTTTTTAAATGGCCAATTTTAGGCAGTAGGTTTAAGGCCATTTTCGGAAATCTTAAGTCTGAATATAGGATGATATTATGGAATTATGTCGTAGAGAATTTTGTTAGATTCGATTTGATATAAAGTAGGCCTTCCAACTCCAAACGAGGTGGAAGATACACTAGTTTGATTTTCGTGTACCGGGAGACGAGTGTCGACACAATCCGAAAATTGTTGTCGATATTTGGATCGAATCTCGGGGACTATAAAATGAGTTTCAAAATGATTCAAGGGCTGTTCTCAGACCCCAAGTTTAGTATTTTGAGTCTATTTTTAGAATCAAGTGGCGGTTTTACAAATGGAGTTGTTTAGAATGGTCAAAATGGTTTCGTAAGTCAAGGTCGCTAAACTGTCCGGATTTTGTGATTCAAAGATGAGTCGGGCAGGGAACTTTAGAAGTAAAATCTTTTGATGGGCTCTTGGGAGGACTTTCTATATATAGTAAGTAAGTTCTCTGAGTAGTATCATAAAAATTTGAAATGTTTAATTATGGGAAAACGGCTTGGACATTCGGTATGTTCCGACAGATTTTTATTAAAGGCGTAGAATAATAAAATGAATATATAGGAGAGTGTAATAATATCACTTGTATCGTTTTCTCTCGATTTTGTCGTGATTTTTATGAGTCGAGTTTTATATTCTTATATATGGTTTATTTCTCGAGTCTATTATTAATGAACGCACCTCATTTGATAGGTTGCGGTTCTCGTGTTTGAAAGGCATCATCTATCGTCGGCGATCGTCTCATTACCACTATTGGCTAAGGTGAGTCTATAGCCTCGCTTTATGCTAGTTATTAAATGATTTTAAACCCGCGAGGGGGAATACATGTTTTATAAACTTAGAACACAAGATTTTTATGGTATGCTTTGTCCCTCTATGAATGGACCCGTGGTTGCCTTTAAATTGCATTAAGTGATTGCCTTTGTTAAAACCTCAATTATGGACCGTTAATTAACCTATGATGGGTTAACAGCTAGTACAATTAATAGATCTATGGGGGAAGCCGCCCCAGTTCAGTTTTTGTGGACTTGTCATAGAAGCTTAGGCCCGACCTCCACACTGTTTGAGCATATTGTATTGAGAAGTCAGGTATACGGCAATGTACCAATAATCTGGAGGTAACCGACAATTAATAAATCTTCTGTCTTATCAGACCTCTAAAAGAAGTGTCTAAGGGCTCGGTTCTATGAGCTTATTGCAATTTATGCTATATACAATTATTATTGTTGCTGCAAATTATTATTAGATGCTTGTTGCCTTTAAGCATGTCACAAACTTATAATCTTTACTTGTGTTCAAAATGATTACATAAACCTATAGATTCACTCGGCATTTTTGCTGATTGTTTTACTCACATGTATTTCAGGTAATCAAGAAGTGGAAGCTTGGAGGTCACGAGAATGAAGTTGTGCACTACTATGTTGTTTAAAACTCTTTGATTTATTTATCGTTCCATTTTTAAAACAAACTAATATGTTGTTTTAACTTATCTTTTGGTAACGATTACTTGGGACTACGCTACTCTGATGAATGTTTTGAGAACGATAAATCTAAAACGTCTCTTTTCGAGTCGTTCTTTATAAATTATGTGTTGTTGTATCATTGTTTAACACCCAAAGATGTATTCCGCTGCGTGTAAATTTGGGGGTGTTAAAGTTGTTTTTCCCCTATCTTTTGTTAGATCAAAAGTGTTAGTTCCACCTTTTTAAACCGATGTTTTTATACAATGGTGTTTAGTGACCACTACTATTAGTTGGTTGTGGTTTTAGTTAACTAGCTGTGTTATTTGTTTGTTTAAACGGGTCAGGTCCATTTTTGTTAGATTTGTGAATTTGAAGAGATTGGTATTGTTTGAGATCGATGAAGTTTTCGGTGTTATTTTGAGGTGCTTTATCTAAGTGACTAAAGCTCTATAATACAATATCTTGAGGTCGTTACGACATCTGTTTAACCACATGTATATCTGCAGATCTGTTGGTTTTTTAATTTTGTTTGGGCAAGATGTTTGTTTTTTTGGAACCTAAGGTTGTTCATGGTTTAAAATAGGTGGAATGGTGAATTTTGAATGATAATGATAAGGTAAAATAAGATACATATTTATATTGCATGTTAGCAAAATCAAAACATATCAAGACCTCAAAATTATTGGTAAACTTTGGTTGTATTAATAGTTTTTATTTGGAAGGTTTACAGAGGCTAAAGGTTTTCTTGGCATTTGTGAATAACCTGGGGAACCATTATTTTTAAATGTTTATTTATGATTTGTGAGACATGGTTCACTTTAAGATTTGTGAGATATGGTTTACATTGTCATGATGGATTCGGGTCTATACGACTATACTTACTTATTTGATACATGTTTGAGGCTGTTATTTCTTTTATATATTACGTATATAATAATGTATATTTACTTTATAAGACATTTTCCCAAAAGAAATGAGGCGAATGGTGTTCGTTCCAAGTTGATTGGATTTAGAAACGCATGTGATCTGTTTTTGAAACAAAACAAAGCTATGAATATCTTTTCACGTATCAATGGGCTTGGCGACATGACATCACAATGCAAAATTTAAACGTATAGAAAATGATGTATTAGGCTTGCAAGAAACATAATCTCAATAGTTTAAAAATTCAAAGAATTTGTATGCAAATAGGCATGAATTAGTGTAACTATAAGATCAATTTATTTTTGGCTTTAGTTGGTGACTTTCAAACAATCGATCAATTTATTTACAAGATATATTTATGGGATCAATTTAGTTACAAGTTATATTTAAGGGGCCACCGGAACAGGGGCGGAGCCAGAAAATTTGGCTTGAGGGTTAAACTTTGATTTTTTTTATAAATTCCACTATAAAATGGTTTATAGGAGGTCAAATTATTAAAAAAAATCCGAATATTTTCGAAAATTTACACTACAATTTTTTCGCTCGGAGGGTCAGGCGACCCCTCCCTTGACCCCTCCCTGCCTCCGCCCCTGCCGGAACTAGAACTTAAAACTTACGGGTCACACCAAAACCAAAGAAAAGCAACTCGTATTTATAATAAAGTTCAGGGCTATGTTTGCCTGAATTTGTTTTTCCCTATGATTACGCATTGTTTAGAGAATATCACGTACAACTATATTAGTATTACTTAAATCAGTCATAGAATTCTATACCTCAAATGTATGCTTGAGTTTAAGTATGACATGTTATATCCGTTTGTAATTACATTTTTATCTTTCCGCCTTTGAACATTACACGATATACTTACATTAATATCGTATATCGTTAATTATTTGCCGTTAGGAAATTTTCGTTGCTATGCGCGGGTACTCGTCTAGTTTATTATAATGGACACTTAATATAGGGCAATCAAAGATTCTATAGTGGACACTTAATATGAGACGGATGTATTAACTATTTATATGTATGATAAGTTGGATTTTAAGAATTATATCGTCGAAGATACTTAAAATTCGTTATAAATACCCAAAACTTACCGAAATACCAAAAACTTTCTGAAAATAACCAAAATTTGCTAAAAATACCAATCTGATTAATCACCGATTAATCCTGCTTAAAACGATTACAAGTTATAAAGTAATCGACCAACCGACTAGTGATTCACGATTTTTGCAACGTTGTTGTTTTTGTTTTAAAATAAGAGTCAAGTTATTTTGGATACCATATCTATCATGGATACTAAGGGACTCATCCCCACCATCCATCCTCATCATATCTAATGGTTGAGATTAAAAGTATTTAATTATTTCACTTATTTTTAAAACTTAAATATCTTTTAAACCGTTAAGTGTTAAACGGAAAAAAATATACCATCGCGACGAGCATTTAATTAGCTTTCTACAGATATGCAATATGATATACTTTTGAAGAAAAAAAAAATCGTTTTTTTTTTAAATTTACGTAAAATATCATATATGATAATAGTGTTTTATCATATATGATATTATTGTTAGGTTACAAATTATTACAGAATCATATATGATATTGGTTTATATCATATGATATTGGTTTATATCATATGATATTGGTTTATATCATATATGATAAGTTATATCATATATGATACCAGAGTTATATCATATATGATATTTAGTATCATATATGATAAATTACGGAAAAAACAAAAAAAAATAATTTGTCGAAAGTATATCATATAGCATATCTGTAGAAAGATAATTAAATGCCCGTCGTAATGGTATATTTTTTTTCGTATAACGATTGACGGTTTAGAAGATATTAATGTTTGAAAAAAAAGAGAAAATTGGTTTTATGTTTAATCTTATCTATTAGATTAAGATGGAGATGAGTGGTGGAGATTAGTCCCTTAGTATCCAAATAAAGTTTGGTATCCAAATGAACTTAAATCTTAAAATAATTGTCTTTAGAAAAAAATATATATATTCTAAAAAAAAAATAGTATGTGTCATCTTTTTCGTAAGAGAATGACAATTTTTACTCGTCAAAACAAACTCCTCCTATTCCTAAATGGGTGTCTCTTTCGACTTATATAACAGCTTATTGCTTTATTTGGTTCTCAACTAATAAAAATGACTAGTTTTAACGCTTTTTGATTTATCTCAAGATCGTTTTGTGAATTTCAAATGCTATAGACCCCTCAAACACAAATACTAAAACAATTGATATCACAGGTTCCAAAATCGTTAATTGACTAATTATACAATTGATATCGCTTTTTTATTTCTCTTTGTTTTATTTGGTTTCGGGTTTATGAATGTCCGTTTAACATTATTTTAATTTTTTTTATTCTTTTTACTTTTTATTATAATAACAGTTTTTACTTCTTTAAAACTAACGTATATTCGCGCATAACTGCAAAAATTACGTAGCGGCAAATAGTTCACAGTGTGCTGATTGTCTAAGTTGGCGTGCTCGGTAACCTGGTGACTCGACTGAATACGCTCGGTGATTGATTTCATGACCCGATGATTCGATCGAGTTAACCCGTTAGTCGATTTTGTGACCCGGTGACACGACCGTGTTGAGTCGATGGACCATCTCCATGACAGGTGACACAATCGTGATGACTCAGTGATCGATCTCATGACCCGATAACTCGATCGAGTTGACTTGGTAGTCAAACCCGTGACCAAGTGACTCGATCGAGTTGATTCGGCGTCAATCCTGTGATCCGGTGACTCGACAGGTTGACCCAGTGATCGAACCCGTGAGCCGCTAACGTTGTGTGTAAAAAGCAATGTTGTATTATATATATGGAAATGCTGAAAATTGTTTGAGATGCACTAATATATATAGTAGAGATTTGTAATAATAACTTTAAATAAGTTAACATGATAAAATTAATTGAACTTTCTATCTATTTTTATTAGTAAATATTTAAAGGTTAGAAGTATAAATTTTAGTGTTATATATAATTTGATGCAAAAGATAGAAATAAATTAGTTTTATTAATATATTTTGTTAAGTGTTATATAACATGACAAAATTAATTTAAAAATAAAAACTTTTAAAATAACAATGAATTATAATTATAGAAAAAGAAAGCATGACAAAATAAACTTATATAAGAACAAAAAAAGCCAAATGAAATAAGCTTATGAAACATAAGCCTAAACTCAAATAAGACATAAGCCAAAAGAAACACTTCGAAATGGGTGTTTTTCGGTTTATACAACGAGCTTATTGCTTATTTGGCTTTTAGTTAATAAAATGGCTTGTTTTGAATATATTTTTATTAAAATTTTTTGGTTTAACTAACTTTATATTGTCTACTTTTGAATTATTGGTTTTCAGTTCATATTTATGGAAGTAACCACTTTTTCTTTTTTATTGAAAATATTATTTTTGATTTCCTTATTGTCTATACAAATAACTACTCTTGTATTTTTGTTTTCTCTTATATTTAAGAAGTTCATGCCAATACTTTTAGGTTGTATTTCGAGAGATAGATGAACATCATTCAGCTTGGTTTGTCACTCGAAGCCGAACTGAAGCAACGTATTCAAGCCTTATCCTTTAGGTGCTGATCTGCATCAACTACTGAAGTGAAGACTTCATTAGTTTTCAAAGTGATCTAGAAGTGATGGTGCTGAAATGTCTTCACCTGGACCTAGTGCTAAAGTGTCTTCAGCAAATCCTGAAGTTATCTTCAGGTCTTCAGTTTCTATTTTATATTCAAATACTTATACGAAACAATTGGGACAATTCTTGATCCAACACTTTTGAAAGAACATAAAGGAATGAATGATGTTCTAAAGTGTGCAACGCATCATTTTTTGATTTTAACATCTTGTATTTTACTACATGCACATCTTTTATTACTCAAGCTACTTTTCTTAACATGTTTACTGACTGTACTCTCGACATTTGTCTGAAATTCATGAGTCTGCATCATCTTTACATTTATTGACGTTGTTGGCGAATCTATTGTGTTGACATTTGCTGTAAGATCTATAGTGACTTGTTCAAGTATATTTTTCATGTCCTTTATCAGGTGCATCAAATGCATTCAGAACATTGACTTTAGAATTCTTTGACTCGTCATGAATAGCTTCAATGACATATTCTCCGTACCGAATCAAACCATCTCTATTTCCATTTTTAAGGATATGAAGTGAAAATAATGTGATGAATCTTAAGTAAATATGATGTGATGTGTTGTGGTTTGTTGATGAAGAAATGATTGTATAAAAAGAAATGTTTGATTTTCGTTAACCTTTGTTTGAAATTTTGTCACAAAAAGGACTGGTGATGAAATATGTTTTCACTTTGGTGGTGAAATAGTTTCAGCAGTGAGGGTTACTTTAGAGAAGGACCGAGTTTATAATTAATTTGTCTTAAAGGGTCAAAGTTGTAATACTAAAACAATACGAACCATGAACTTCTTTAAAAAACATGAACCCAGGACCTTTAAACCTAGCCTAAATGCACCTTTACTATTAAACCCTGTCACGATGATGAACCTTCTAAATAATTTGGACTTTTGCAAAAGAAAAACTTTATCATGTATGCATGAAAAAAATATAAATATTGGATTTCTTCGTTTATATTAGCATGTTTTTGAATTTGCTTTTAATTAGGGGTGTCTATTGTTTAAGTTTGACCTACAAAAATTGAAAATCAAACCGAACCGAACTCGAATTAAAACCGAACCGAAAATAGAATTTAGGGTACGGGTCATAATCGAACCGAACCGAGCTACTAATTTGGTTTTCGGGTTGAGTATGGGTTTGACAATCAGACCCGAGAACCGAACCGAAAACCGAAATTGTACAAATATATATGTTTTTATATATATTTTTATATATAAAATTTTAATCTTAATATAAATACAATTTTTATACTTCAAATAAACTTTTTTTGCTAAATATTTAAATAATTATGTATTTTTTTAGAAAATTCAGATAATTCGGGATATTCGGATCAAACCGAGAACCGAATTCAAATTCAGTTTTCGGTTCGGTTCGGTTGAAATCTAGTTCAACTCGGTTCGGTTTTCGAGTTGACTCAGAAAAAGAAATTTAATGAATAACTCAAACCGAATAAACCGAACAACCCGAAAACTGAACCAAAAAACACCCTACTTTTAATCCTCGTTTTGGTTTCGTTTAGTAGGGATTAAGACAAATGAAACATGTTATGTTGATGTACGAAGAATCATGATGCTAATGACTAATGAGTATAGTTTTAATGTCCACGAACATCAAAACTCAAAACTCGAAATACCTTTTGGTTATGATTAGAATCATGATGCTAATGAGTGTAGTTTTAATGTCCGCGAACATCAAACTCGAAACTTGAAATACGTTTTGGTTACTAACCATAAGTTGTTTGTTTTAGAAAAAATTTAGGCAGAGATTCGAGTTGTAAAATCGAGAAAAATTGGTCTTCGAATTTAACCTGCATTATTCAAAAAAAAAAAAAAAAGAATTTAACCTGTATAAAAGGTTAGTATGTATAACTCGATAAATAAAAACATAAGTTTCCAAAAAAAAAATCGTAACCACTACAAGATTTTTAGCTTGGGTGAATTTCATATATCCCCTTAAAACACAATTTATTTCATATATACTCAAGTAAAATAATCAATTTCATATATACCCAAAAACATATTTTATATTTCATATTTCCCCAAATTTAATTATTATTTTAAAGTCAAATCTTATTATGACCACTTTGCCCTTTATCTTTATATGGATGAATAATAAAAAAACCTACAGAGTCACAACAAGATTTTTAGTTTACCAATTACAAGATTTTTAACTTAATCCGCTACAATATTTTAACATAACCCACTACAAGATTTTAACTTAACCAACTATTATCTGCGTTCTAAAATTATATTCCACCTTTTTATTTTCGAGCCGTCTTCAATAAATTATCCATTTTTAAAAATAGATAAAAAGTTTAGATCTAGATTAATAAATTACTTTAGTTGAAATAATAATTATAAACTTTAAAGGTTTTAAATTAATTGATTAAATGTAAAGTTGTTTTTATGCAAAAAGTAAAAAAAAATGATAAAAGTTATAGATTTCTAAAACTGTATGTTTTTTAATTAGTGGACAATAATTTTAAAACAAAAAAATACACGATTTTTAACTTATACCAACTAAAAATATTTAACATAACCCACTACAAATTTTTAGCCCATTATGATACTATACTTATCTTTTAAAATGTTGTCTAATAAAATTCTAAGTCACTACCAAAAACACACAAAAAAGAACTTTTTTTTTCTTAGACTAGGCACAACAACGATCTTGTGACTGAAAAGAACAAAGTCCTAGGAACAATGTAACCCTATTTCTCTCTCTCCCTATGTGACGATTTCCGGCAACCTTTCTCTTATTTGTTGGGAATAAATCTATGCTTATTTGTTACCCCTGCTAGTTGATTATCCATACCCCTGCTAGAGTAAGTTTCCCCTGCTAAATAACAAAGGCAGGGGGATTGGTTCCCCTGCTGAAGTCAAAGGCCCTGCTGTCAAAGATAAACATGGAATAGATTCTTACGCGTTTCAGTTATTATTCCTTAATACTTTCCAAGTTTGTTAGTAGTGATCTTGTACGTGAGTCCTTGTGGCTATAAAAGGACTCACTAGGTTAGCATGCAATGTGTGTCTTTCTCATTTGTCTTTCATTGTCATACTTTAAGGTTTTGTAAACCCTAATACCATTTTAGGGTATTCGTATATCATTGATATATTAAAGTTCAACGTTTCAATCATATTGTTCTTGTACTAAACATTATATTCCGCATCTTGTTTAGTTACTTTGCTTTGCAAAGTTTCTCTTGTGTTAGATTGAATTCTTTCTTTCTATCACAACCCTTAAACAAGCTATTAAGGTTTAAGATCCGACTTTGGGATCAACAAGTGGTATCAGAGCTTGTTGAGAAACTTTGTCTAAATCAAGAACAAAACCCTCATAGCAACCATGTCTTCAGACTCGTCCTCAAACAACAACAACCACAATAACCTCAAGTTACCTATGTTGGATCCTGAAAACTTTGAATTATGGAAATTCAGAATCCAACAATACCTGAAAATGGAACACTATGTTCTCTGGGAGATCATAGAATTTGGTGATCAATTCAACAAAATGTTAGCAGTTGAAGAGGGCAAGGAAGAAGAAAAAGGTGAAAGTTCCAAAGGTAAAGACAAGAAGAAATCTGCTGCTCTTTGTGATAAGGAAATACTGGCCAGAAGGCATGATGTCAAGGCTCACAGCTCATTGCTGTTGGCTCTACCTAATAGACATCAACTCAGATTCAGAAAATACAAAACAACTAAGGAACTATGGGAAGCCATAGGCACAACCTTTGGAGGAAATGAAGCCACAAAGAAGAAGAAGAAGAATCAAATGCTGGATGATTTTGCTTCTTTCAAAGCAATTGGTGATGAATCAATTGGAGCTATTGACAATAGGCTTCAAGATATGGTGGCCCAGTTGGAATTCTTTGATATTGAGGTATCAAAGGAGCATGTGAATACAAGATTTCTTAACAGCCTCCAGAAAGAATGGTTTGTCTATAAGGCAATTTGGCAGAATAAGGATGACTTGGACAACAAGAACATTGATGACATATACAATAACTTAAAGGTTTTTGAACCTGTTGTCAATGAGATGAAGTCAAAAGGAACGATTCCCACCAACTCAAGTGGATCCACTGATTCCCCTGCTAACATGGCATTCATATCACAAAGCAGTGGAATCTCCAAAAACAGTGGAATTGAAGTAGCTCCTGTTGCTTATTCCCCTGCTACCAGGTCTGGACCATCCTATGATGAAGAAAGACCAGCTACCTTCAGCCTTGATACTGCTTGTGCTTTTATAGCATCTCAAGGGCCACAAGGATCGTCTGTGTTACATGAAGATCTAAGTCAAATCAGTAAGCAAGGGTTAGAAGAGATGGATATCAAGTGGAATATGGCTCTGCTTAGCATGAGAGCCAATAGGTTCTACAAGAAGTATGGGAAAAAGATCTCAATCAATCCCTCTGATGTGGCTGGGTTTGATAAAACAAAGGTTGAATGCTACAACTGTGGCAAGAAGGGTCATTTTGCAAGGGAATGCAGAGGACCTAAGACTGGAAACAGCTATAGGAAGGAAACCAGAGATGATTCTGGTGCTAAAGCCATGGTAGCCATGCAGGGGATAGATGGAGCAGGTGGATGGGACTGGAGTGCCATGACAGAGAATGTGGAAAGAAATCAAGCTTTGGTTGCTGAGGAAAAAGAAGAAGAGTTTGCACTAATGGCCATGTCAAGTTCCAGCTCTGACAATGAGGTATATGACGATTCATATTGTACTAAAGCTTGTAGGAAAAATAATGAGTCTTTGAATGATCAAATCAGAAAGGTAAAAGCTGACTATATCAATTGTGATAATGATCTTGATAATTATAGACGTGCTTTAGAACAGTTAGAGTCCACCATAAGAGAGTTTAAGCAAAGAGAAAGTGATTATAGGGATCACATTGTGATTCTAGAAAGAGATGCCAAGGAGAATAACCAATCTATTAAGGAATTGACTGCTGAACTTGAAATTTTTAAAGCTAACAAAAAGATAGATGAGGAAACTGTTGAAAAATTTGGAAAAGCTTCAAAAGATTTAACTAAAGCAGTTGAAATTGGTCAATCTCCTAGGGACAAAACAGAGTTTGGGATTAAAAATGAGCATGCTACTATACCACCACCCCCTGCCAACATCCATGCACCTTTTCCTAGAAAAGATCTGTCCTGGACTGGTCTCCCTTGTTTTCAAAAACAGGATGACATTGAGTTTGACTTGAGTGCTTACATACCTAATAATCTTGATACTGAAGAGTCTCTAGTAAAAACTAGTGTTATTAGGGATTTTGAAAAGGAACAGGTTGCTTTAAAACAATGGAAAATTGATAACCCTGTTCTATTTTTAAGAGAAGGAATTTTTGGCAGTGATTCTAGTTCTAAGAGTAGCTCCCCCAAATCTAAGACCAGATCACAGTCCCCTAAGTCCACCATTAAATATGCTGGTATGTACAGGAATGTCAGAGGTAATCAAAGAAATTTGAATGACCAAAAGTCTCATCAATTAGGAGAAGACTTTGTGATCAACACCAAGCCCTGCTTTACATGTGGCAGTTTTGAGCACACTTATCAAGAGTGTAAGGCACCATTGGAAGTGGTGGCTGCAAATCCTTTAAAGGATATGCAACCTAAAACCATTCTTCTAAATGCATGGGCAAAATCTTTTTCCCCTGCCAAGTATGTTGCCCCTGCCTTGAGAAACAGGGTGACTAACAAATATGTTGTTCCTGCACTTAGAAAGGAGAATGATGTTCACACCAAGCCCAGTACTTCTGTGACCATCCCAACACCTTATAATGCATATAAATCGGGACCTAGACCTTACCAACACATGAATAGAGGCCAAAACAAAAGATGGGTTCCCTCTGCTAAGCATAGGGATTCCCCTGCTAAAACTAGGGCATCCCGTGCTAACAGAGTTTTGCCTTCTAGGAGCATGGGTAGATGGGGAAAAGCTGTGAAAGCCTCAGCTCGTTGGGTTTGGGTACCCAAAAGGGGTACTCAATCTAATGGTGTATCTCTAGTTTTTGATAAGCTATCCTACATTGATACACGAGGTAGATCCAAGTCTGTAATGGCTTGGGTCCCCAAGAAAAACTAATTTGTTTTTCTTTTTGCAGGTGACAAAGAAGACAAGGGATGATAGAGCATATTGGGATAGTGGATGCTCAAGAAGTATGACTGGACAAAAATCTTATATGTCTAACTTTGTGCCCCTGCATGACAATGATGGTGTTTCTTTTGGAGATGGGCATGGAACAATCACAGGAAAAGGAACTATTGTCACCAATGGGATGACCTTTGACAATGTCTACTTGGTGAAAGAACTCAAGTACAATCTCTTCAGTGTGTCACTGATTAGAATCCATTTACTCATCATTTTAGCCCGATAAAACACGGAAAAAATGACTAAAAATACTAAAATATGCTTAATTACATTGCAAATATGTGTGTTTTGTGTTTTATGTCTTTAGGTACAAAAGATTGAAAACGGAGCAAAGACGGACATTTTCGGATCGACTCGACGACGTTTGTGCATTTGATCAATTCAAGGCGAAGTCAAAGTCAACCCCGAGACCCGGCATTGGAAAGAGCATCGAAAACCAAACCCGATACCCAAAATATTATTTTACGGGCCAACCCGCACCCATTTATTGGGCCAAGTCAGCCCGTAACAATAATATATTAAACCAAAACCCACGTTACTAATAACCTTACAGCACAAAATTCGGATTTGGGCCTTCTGAATTTACTAGCCCGTTTGGTTAAGTCTTACCATCCATTCATAAAACAGAAAATAGGGTTTCATCACAGCCTCCATTTTCTTTCTTCCAACTTACATAGCCACCAAACCCTAAATCCCAATATCATTTTTCCCTCCATTCTCCACAACCAGACAATTTCACTCTAACCCCACACCACGTGAATTCAAATCCAAAACACGACAAACGAAAAGAAGACAAATAAGATGACGATTGATGATGAAGATTGCTTGAAGATGTAAAGAGGAAGGGACAAGTCCTCTATCAATGACATCACCCA
This sequence comes from Glebionis coronaria, assembly GCA_025667525.1. Lineage (NCBI taxonomy): Eukaryota > Viridiplantae > Streptophyta > Magnoliopsida > Asterales > Asteraceae > Glebionis > Glebionis coronaria. Next base: position 62,640,774 of record CM046875.1, read on the forward strand.
CGTGATTCTATGAAGACAAGAGACCCAAGACTATATTTTTGGCTATAAAAAGAGAAGAACAAAAGGAAGATGACCAGGCTTTTATTTTTTATCTAATGTAGGTTTCATGTTTTTTAATTTCTGTTTTAACTTCGATCTCAAATTATTGTAATTTTTAATTCAAAGTCAATTTTTCAAAGTTCCGTTCTTTAATTTGAAAGTTAATTCAAAAGTTGTTATACTTAATTTTAATTCGAAGTTGTTATATTTCTTTGATAGAGCTCTTGATATTATAAAAAAAAAAAGATCTAGGTTGTGTTGTTTCTACTGATGAAAAAAAAATGATGTCTTTATTTTTCAATAGTGTAGGTTTTTAATTAAAGTTTTATTTTAAAATAGTTTTCAAGTTTTAATTTAATGTTTTTTTTTAATTCTGCACTTTTAAGATAAGAAGATTGTATTTTTTTATTTAAAGTTGTTATTGAATTTTTAAGCTTAATTTTAATTCGAAGATCAGTTGTTTAAATTTCTATTTGTTCAAATTCTTTTTTTTATCCGAAAATTATTGTTGTGGAAATCTTGGTTTATTTTTTAATTGTTATGAAATTTGGTTATTTAAATTTTCTAATTTAACTTTACTGCACTGTTCCAAAAATAAAAAAAAACATGTTTGTTTGGTGCTCGCTGCTTCTCGGTTCATTTTGATGTTGCTACTGTTCGAAATAATAAAAAGTTACGATTCATTTTGTTGCTCTTGGTTCGGGTCCAAGAAAAAGAAGTGGTTGATTCGGTTTGATGCAGTTTTTTTTATATTGTTGATTCGGATCGGTTCTATGTAGTTTAGTTGTCAATTTTGGTTTGACGCTTTCTTCACCTTGAGTTGTAAGTTTCTATAAGTACTTGTTTATTTCTCTGCTTATTTAATATTATGTTGATGAATATTGTTGTGTCCTTGTGTTTGTTTTTGTTGCTGAATGTTTTTTTTTTTATCTGCTGCAGTAGTAATAATGTTACTGTTTGTTAAAAAATCATGTGTGACTTGTTTCTTTAAAAATCTAGTGTCATTCAGTTTGTAATGTTAGTGAATATATTAAGCTCTACAAATGATGCTGTTTTATAATGATACTGATGTTGTTGTATTTGTTGTTTTAATATGCCAATTATTTTCTTGCTTATGATTAATGTTGTTTTAGTAGTAGATGTTATGGTGCATTAGTCTACATAGTCCTGATGTTGCAAGATTTTGGTTAGTAAACAAAGAGTAAAAAAAATGGTTTTTACATATAGTACGGATGTTGCAAGATGTTTGGTTTCAAACAAGTAAACAAAGACTAAAAACAATAGCTTTGAAAAAAATTGTGATCAACGGGGGATTCGAACCCCAGGCCTACCAACATCTAGCCAACGTCTTAACATACCCATCAAGTACCAACTGTGCTACCTCAACTTATTGTTAATTTTTTGTTTTCATTCATTAATATACAATTATATAGTAGTTAAGTTAGTATTATTTAAAAAAATCTGTTTTTACTAATAGTAAACTTTAGTCTATTTAAATTTCTTTTACAATGAACGTGATTTTTTCTTATTCAGTTTATACAAATACACTTTTATTAAAATTAGATCTATATATAAAATAGTTTTATTACAATTAGTTTTCTTTTTATTTATATAAATTGGTTTTAAATAGTTTAAATATATAATTTTGAATTATAAAAATATTTTAGGAATAAAATAAATTTTGTTAATTTGCTTTAATGTCGCGTTTTTACTTTCGTTATTAATTACGTTTGTTTTCGTTAATTGTTTTGTCTTGCTTAGTTTAATTTCCTGATGTCTTTTATGCTTCCCCGTAGAGTTAAGTTTAATTTCCCATGCCTTTATTTATGCTTCCCGTAGTATTAGAGTTTATTTTCATGCATTAGTTTATTTCCCTTACTTTAGCTTAAATCATCATGTTCTTTATATGATTTTCTCGTAGTTTAGCAATAAAAATCAAATTCTCTTGTTATTCAAGCATTCAAAAGTCAAACCAATAACGTAATGTCAATTTCACACTTCGTTGGGAAATGACCCGGGTGATCACTTGCCCGGTATATATATTATATATTATTTTGTGAATTTTGACTTATAATTCTTTTTCCTAAAGGAATTGTTTGTCGAAAGTCACTTATTTTATATATGATTATATATATGTATTATACTTTATATCAAAATTTTTGGCGCCGCTGCCGGGGAAGTGTGTTGCGACAATATCGTTACGGTTTGACGATTAGTGACTTGGAGATCCTTCTCGTGAAGTTATTATTTTGTTTGTGAATATTTAAAAAAAAATTAAAAATACAAAAATATTTTTCTTTTCTTTTTATTATATATATAAGACAAAAAATCAAAAGTAAAAAAAACTCTTCTTTTTCTTCTAAATCATTTAATTCTCTTCTTAACCCTCTTATCGTTTAATTCTTATGTCGACGTTTGTCCGATGCGTAGGGTGTGGAGAACCGTTATACGATTTTTCACCTTGTCGATGGTGTACTTGTGAACGGTGTGGCAATGATCTTTGTGGTGGACATTGTTTTCTTTGCAATTCTAGAAACGGAGATTCTTCCGATAATCCTCCCGATCATTCTTCTCCACCTCCACAACCCGCTCGTTTGCCATACTCGTGTGCGCATTGTGGAAACGATTACCATTTTAGTATCGATTGTCCGTCTCATCCCTCGTTTAACAATGAGCAAGAACCGGGGTGCAATTATGACTACAATGGAAATAATTATCCACAAAATTCACCGAGTTTTTCACAACAATATCCTTGTTGTGAAAAGTGTGGGGGCCCTCATGATAGTTATTTATGTCAGCCGACAAATTTTAATGAGGCAAATCCTTGCTATGATTCCGGTTATGACCATTTTGAGCCCCCACATCATCCCGTCATTCATCATCAATCCCTTGCTTCTGAAAATGAGCTTAATGAACATGAGCTATTCATTCACGAATTAGTTCAACAAAAAATGAAAAAATATAATGAAGCTTTGCTAGATAGAGATAACGTTATGACCTCTACGGAAACATTTTTAAAGAAGTTTAATCGTTTTTCTTTTAGAAAGCCAAAGGTTTTATTGATAGCTTGGGATAGATTTTTTGAGATTAAGCATACATTTGGAGAAAAGCAACAACAAGAGTTGCTTCGAAAACTTCTCGAGGATGTAGAAAATGTTAAGGAGGAGTTAGCAGAATATATTAATGCTCCGAATTTCAACCGTCCTGCCTTATACCATGATGATGATGGCAAGGATTATACCATTGCAATCACACCCGAGGAGCCCGTTGACTCTCTCATAATGGAGGATGAGCATCTTGACACTATTCCGGCAACGGAATCAGACAAATTAATAAAGTCTAGTGTTGAGGACCTTGTCCTAATCCCAAGTGAGCCTAAGGGTATTCCCGACGATTTGTGTGATGAGCCTATTTGTGATCATCCTCCGCCTCTTGACATTTCAAAAGATCAATTTGAGATTTTCTCTGATTTTAACGATGTTTCTACTTCTAGTGATGACAGTTCTTTCTGTATTGAGAACATCGATTATGTTGAGGCATCACCTCCACATTCCAAGCCCATAAGCTTAGAGGAGGTGAAAGATTTTGACCCGAAGGGGGGAGAAATCGAGGATGTTAGGCTTTGTGAAAAACTATTGAAAATCAATGTTCTCATTGCTAAAATCGAGGCATTAAATACCGATTTTCATAAGCCCGTCTATGAGAAGTTCACGGATGAACTTACTCTTCTTCATCCATTTCCACCAGGAAATGAGATTGATTTTGATACCACATTTGAGAGATTCACTTTTGAATCTACTCCATTTGTTCCATCTCCACCGGGAGATGTTGATTACCATCTTAATGATCCCGATTATGATCAATTCACATTTGATCCGGATCCTCTTAAGAAATGTGGTATGCCCATTCTTGATCCCGACCTCGACAAATTCACTTTTGATATTTCTTTCGTCGACTCGCTGATCATTCATGATATTGCTATTCCCACCCTCCCACCCGTTGAGAATAGTGATCATCCATCTTCTCCCGTGATGAGTTTAGTTTTCATTCTTAAGGGGTTCACCGATGAACCGCCTTTCGAAGCGAATGATGACTTTTACAAACTCATTATCCGGACCTTTCTTCCATTTCTTACATATTCTACTCCATATCTTCTCTCCTCCGGGAATGAGGATACCATTTTTGACCCCGGCATCTCTATGTATCATTTTTATTCTCTTGAGCCAGGTGTATCTCATCGGTGTGGAACTTTCGTGAAATTCAACGTTTATCCAAACTTCTTGAATGAAAGTCCGATGAAGATTTTTCTTCCACTTGCTCCCCCACGACCATTGAATTCGGGGCGAGTCAAGCTACGACTCGTTAATAAACAAGCGCTTCTCGGGAGGCAACCCGAGGGTATTTTATATTCTTCTTCTTGGTTTTTGCTAACACTAAGTGTGGGGGAGATGCCTCTTCCATTGTTTGTTGCCATGTGTTTGCTCTATGTTTTCAGGATTCCCGTAATCGAGATGATTGAAGCGCCCGTTTTCAATCCGGCCGCCCAATATCCGATCTTGTTTACTAACGTTTATTTAGGGATATCTATTAATCTTTTTTGTGAAAAAAACTTTTCTTTCCCACACTTGGCTAGTAGTGTTACCTTTTTACGTTCTATAGTGTCGGCTCCGGCCGGTGCTTTGAATATTGAGGGCAATATTCAATTCTAAGTGTGGGGGGAAATTCTAGCCGAATTTGATCACATTTGTACCTACTAGTACCCTAGCACCCCCGTTTTGACCAATTTTTTTTTATTATTATTATTAAATAAAAAGAAGTCCTTTGTACATTTTGTTAAGTATTTTTGTGTCTAGGTTTAATTTTGACCCGATCGGGCGTGTTGGGCCCTTAGCTTTGTTCTTTAACTATTTTAGACTAAGTCTCTTTATTGAGGACGAGAAATAATAGAGTCGATTATAAGTTACTATGCTAAACGTAGAGTATTCGTATTCTTTCAAAAACTCATGTGTTTTAGTTGTGTGCTTTTTCTCCCAACGCTTATATATAAATAAATTGTTAATAAGTATTGTTTTAGCGGTTTGATCATTATTGTTGATTTTTAACTAATTCTAGTAGTTCCCGTGTAATTAAATTGGGAAGACATTTAAGGTTCGCCAGCGTTACGGATTTGAAATATTGGCACCCCAATAAAGCTTAAATAATTTTTTTAGTCATTCACAAAAAATAGCAAAAATTCTAAGCTCAAAAGGCTAAAATCGATGTGAAATATAAGTGAATGGCTTAAAAAATTATCCATAAGCTCTTAATAAATCCAATTTTGGACATATCGTCTTGCTAATAAAACCACCGATAATGAGGCGGATAATAAAAGGCAAGGCAAGACCGAAGCTAATAAAACCACCGATAATGAGGCGGATAATAAAAGGCTAAGGTAATCCATGATAATAAAACTTCCGATGATGAGGAGGATAATAAAATTCATGGTCAATAAGTCAAATATTCAAATCCGTTATAAAACCGTGTTTATCGATCTTTCTTGTTAACTTAATTTTTTGACACCGTTACTATTAGGAAAGGTTACTAATTGATGGTTTTAGTTGCACCGTTATGACTCTATTTTTAGACCTAATCTCTTATCAAAATAAGTCAAATATGAATCCTTGTGATCATCATGACAAAAATAAAATTTAGAGATACCAATTAGGAATAAGGGAGTTTAAGTATCATGATTAACGCATATGAGTAGTGTTAGCATTACTAAATTGTAAAAGACAATGATCTCGTTTTACGCTTAGCATGGAATGGGTGAAAATCGGGGACGATGAATGAACCTTAGTAGTTTAAATTTTTTTTGTCTTGTCCTTTTAAATTTTGAATAAGAGTCTAAACGGGGTGTATACTTTTGATCATTTCATTACTTTATATGATCGGATTGCTAGGGACTAGCAATTGATAGTGTGGGAGGATGATTAGAATCCATTTACTCATCATTTTAGCCCGATAAAACACGGAAAAAATGACTAAAAATACTAAAATATGCTTAATTACATTGCAAATATGTGTGTTTTGTGTTTTATGTCTTTAGGTACAAAAGATTGAAAACGGAGCAAAGACGGACATTTTCGGATCGACTCGACGACGTTTGTGCATTTGATCAATTCAAGGCGAAGTCAAAGTCAACCCCGAGACCCGGCATTGGAAAGAGCATCGAAAACCAAACCCGATACCCAAAATATTATTTTACGGGCCAACCCGCACCCATTTATTGGGCCAAGTCAGCCCGTAACAATAATATATTAAACCAAAACCCACGTTACTAATAACCTTACAGCACAAAATTCGGATTTGGGCCTTCTGAATTTACTAGCCCGTTTGGTTAAGTCTTACCATCCATTCATAAAACAGAAAATAGGGTTTCATCACAGCCTCCATTTTCTTTCTTCCAACTTACATAGCCACCAAACCCTAAATCCCAATATCATTTTTCCCTCCATTCTCCACAACCAGACAATTTCACTCTAACCCCACACCACGTGAATTCAAATCCAAAACACGACAAACGAAAAGAAGACAAATAAGATGACGATTGATGATGAAGATTGCTTGAAGATGTAAAGAGGAAGGGACAAGTCCTCTATCAATGACATCACCCACGTGATTCTATGAAGACAAGAGACCCAAGACTATATTTTTGGCTATAAAAAGAGAAGAACAAAAGGAAGATGACCAGGCTTTTATTTTTTATCTAATGTAGGTTTCATGTTTTTTAATTTCTGTTTTAACTTCGATCTCAAATTATTGTAATTTTTAATTCAAAGTCAATTTTTCAAAGTTCCGTTCTTTAATTTGAAAGTTAATTCAAAAGTTGTTATACTTAATTTTAATTCGAAGTTGTTATATTTCTTTGATAGAGCTCTTGATATTATAAAAAAAAAAAGATCTAGGTTGTGTTGTTTCTACTGATGAAAAAAAAATGATGTCTTTATTTTTCAATAGTGTAGGTTTTTAATTAAAGTTTTATTTTAAAATAGTTTTCAAGTTTTAATTTAATGTTTTTTTTTTAATTCTGCACTTTTAAGATAAGAAGATTGTATTTTTTTATTTAAAGTTGTTATTGAATTTTTAAGCTTAATTTTAATTCGAAGATCAGTTGTTTAAATTTCTATTTGTTCAAATTCTTTTTTTTATCCGAAAATTATTGTTGTGGAAATCTTGGTTTATTTTTTAATTGTTATGAAATTTGGTTATTTAAATTTTCTAATTTAACTTTACTGCACTGTTCCAAAAATAAAAAAAAACATGTTTGTTTGGTGCTCGCTGCTTCTCGGTTCATTTTGATGTTGCTACTGTTCGAAATAATAAAAAGTTACGATTCATTTTGTTGCTCTTGGTTCGGGTCCAAGAAAAAGAAGTGGTTGATTCGGTTTGATGCAGTTTTTTTTATATTGTTGATTCGGATCGGTTCTATGTAGTTTAGTTGTCAATTTTGGTTTGACGCTTTCTTCACCTTGAGTTGTAAGTTTCTATAAGTACTTGTTTATTTCTCTGCTTATTTAATATTATGTTGATGAATATTGTTGTGTCCTTGTGTTTGTTTTTGTTGCTGAATGTTTTTTTTTTATCTGCTGCAGTAGTAATAATGTTACTGTTTGTTAAAAAATCATGTGTGACTTGTTTCTTTAAAAATCTAGTGTCATTCAGTTTGTAATGTTAGTGAATATATTAAGCTCTACAAATGATGCTGTTTTATAATGATACTGATGTTGTTGTATTTGTTGTTTTAATATGCCAATTATTTTCTTGCTTATGATTAATGTTGTTTTAGTAGTAGATGTTATGGTGCATTAGTCTACATAGTCCTGATGTTGCAAGATTTTGGTTAGTAAACAAAGAGTAAAAAAAATGGTTTTTACATATAGTACGGATGTTGCAAGATGTTTGGTTTCAAACAAGTAAACAAAGACTAAAAACAATAGCTTTGAAAAAAATTGTGATCAACGGGGGATTCGAACCCCAGGCCTACCAACATCTAGCCAACGTCTTAACATACCCATCAAGTACCAACTGTGCTACCTCAACTTATTGTTAATTTTTTGTTTTCATTCATTAATATACAATTATATAGTAGTTAAGTTAGTATTATTTAAAAAAATCTGTTTTTACTAATAGTAAACTTTAGTCTATTTAAATTTCTTTTACAATGAACGTGATTTTTTCTTATTCAGTTTATACAAATACACTTTTATTAAAATTAGATCTATATATAAAATAGTTTTATTACAATTAGTTTTCTTTTTATTTATATAAATTGGTTTTAAATAGTTTAAATATATAATTTTGAATTATAAAAATATTTTAGGAATAAAATAAATTTTGTTAATTTGCTTTAATGTCGCGTTTTTACTTTCGTTATTAATTACGTTTGTTTTCGTTAATTGTTTTGTCTTGCTTAGTTTAATTTCCTGATGTCTTTTATGCTTCCCCGTAGAGTTAAGTTTAATTTCCCATGCCTTTATTTATGCTTCCCGTAGTATTAGAGTTTATTTTCATGCATTAGTTTATTTCCCTTACTTTAGCTTAAATCATCATGTTCTTTATATGATTTTCTCGTAGTTTAGCAATAAAAATCAAATTCTCTTGTTATTCAAGCATTCAAAAGTCAAACCAATAACGTAATGTCAATTTCACACTTCGTTGGGAAATGACCCGGGTGATCACTTGCCCGGTATATATATTATATATTATTTTGTGAATTTTGACTTATAATTCTTTTTCCTAAAGGAATTGTTTGTCGAAAGTCACTTATTTTATATATGATTATATATATGTATTATACTTTATATCAGTCACAGATGACTGATAACAAGAATTTTGTCTTGTTTACTGACACCGAATGCTTGGTGTTAGGAAAGGAGTTTGTCTTACCACCAGACACTCCTATTGTACTTAGAACACCAAGACAGAAGAACATGTACACAGTTGATCTCAAGGACATATCTCTCCAAGACAATGAAACTTGTTTCATTGCCAAAGCCTCAGTAGATGAATGTAAGAAATGGCATAGAAGACTTGGTCATCTGAACTTCAAGAACATGAACAAACTAGTGAAATATAATCTGGTTCATGGTCTTCCTTCCAAGTCTTTTGTCAATGAACATACTTGTGCTGCCTGTCTGAAAGGGAAGCAACACAGAGCATCTTACAAATAAAAAACAAGTATGTCCACCACCAAGCCATTGGAACTACTACATATGGATCTCTTTGGTCCTACTTCTGTGGAAAGCATAATGAAGAAATGGTACTGCCTAGTGATTACTGATGATTTTTCAAGGTTCACATGGACATTCTTTCTATTTCAGAAGAGTGACACGGCTGATGTACTCATTGGGTTCATCAATCAGATTGAATTATCAAAAAGCATGAAGGTGGTAACTATGAGATCAGATAATGGTGGTGAATTCAGAAATCAGAAACTGGAATCTTTCTGTATAAACAAAGGAATCAAGAGGGAATTCAGCATTGCAAGAACACCTCAACAGAATGGAGTGGCAGAAAGAAGGAATAGGACACTCATTGAAGCTGCAAGAACTATGTTGTCTGATTCAAAACTACCAGTTATTTTTTGGGTTGAAGCTGTATCCACTGCTTGTTATGTACAAAACAGGGCCTTGGTGGTTAAGGCACACAACAAGACCCCCTATCAGTTGTTCAATGGAAGACCTCCTTTAATTGACTTCTTCAGACCTTTTGGATGTCATGTGATCATCTTGAACACCATTGACAACCTGGGCAAGTTTAGTGAGAAGGGTGATGATGGATACTTTGTGGGTTATTCATTAAACAGCAAGGGATATAGGGTCTTCAACAAGAAGACAAGCAAAATCACAGAAAATCTTCATGTGAACTTTCTTGAAGACAAACCTGAAGATGTTCAAACAGGTCCTGACTGGTTCTTTGATATAGAAGTACTTTCAAAGTCTATGAATTATGTACATGTTGCTTTACAGAACACTAATATTTCAGGTACTCAATAACCAACTGGTGCAGAGAAGTCACCCCTGAGGTACATGAATGTACCCTCATTATTTCCTTATGAAGCTGATGATCAAGAAGATAATTCTTCTCTAGGAAAAGACCAGCCAATCTCATCCCCTGCTATGTAACTTCTTGAAAGCAGCGGAATGGCTGAAGGCAGTGGAATCCAGGATTCCCCTGCTAGATCAATTGCTTCTCCTTCCACAAAGGATCCAGTTGCTAATGATACTAATGATGAAGAAAGAGAATCCCCACTCACTCTATCATCTACACCCATATCTGAGGGTCCTATTATATCCAGCAGTGGAAGCAGAATAATCAAGAGTGGAGGCCCAAGTTACTCAGAGCTACATTCAGCTCATCAGCACCCATCTCTAGGTCATGCTGTATCTTTTGGAAGTTCCTTTGAGGACTTCTTTCCTAATCAAAATAGCCCCATCAATTCTGATTTGGAAGAAGATGAAACAGAAGTAATCATGCAGCCTACCTACAGAATCAATAAGGATCACCCTATCTCTCAAATCATTGGTAATCCTGAAGCCCCTAGACATACAAGGTATACAGCAAAGGAGCACAACTTCATTGCTAACATCACCATGAAGTTCAATCATGACAACATGTAATGTTGTTTGTTTACTGCATTTTTGTCACAAGAAGAGCCAAAGAAGATTTTTCAGGCTTTAAATGACCCAAGCTGGGTTGAAGCCATGCAAGAGGAGCTCTTACAGTTTGACATACAAGAGGTTTGGATTCTGGTAGATTGTCCCAAATGGGCAAGGCCTATTGGGACAAAGTGGGTACTCAGGAACAAAAAGGATGAAAGGGGGATAGTTGTCAGGAACAAAGCAAGACTAGTGGCACAAGGGTATACTCAGGAAGAAGGAATTGATTATGAAGAGGTATTTGCTCCAGTAGCCAGGATTGAAGCCATTAGATTATTCCTTGCTTATGCTTCATTTATGGACTTCACTGTTTTCCAAATGGATGTGAAAAGTGCCTTTCTATATGGAACCATTGATGAAGAAGTCTATGTTATGCAACCTCCATGGTTTGAAGACCCAGAAGATCCAGACAAAGTATACAAGGTGAAAAAGGCTATGTATGGACTTCACCAAGCTCCCAGAGCCTGGTATGGTACTCTATCTAAATATCTCTTAGACAATGGATTCAGCAGGGGGAAGATTGATCAGACCCTGTTCATCAAGAAACAAAAGGGTGACCTTCTGCTAGTGCAAGTCTATGTTGTTGACATCATTTTTGGATCCACTAACTCTATGCTTAGCAAAGAGTTTGCCAAACTGATGCAGGATAAATTCCAAATGAGTGCAATGGGAGAACTAAACTTCTTTTTGGGGTTGCAAGTTCAGCAGCGGAAAGATGGGATATTTATCTCACAAGACAAATATGTGGCTGAGATTGTGAAGAGGTTTGGCATGTCTGATGGAAAGAAGGTGTCCACTCCAATGGACAAGGATCATCCATGGGGTAAAGATGGTCCTGGAAAGCTTATAGATGTCAGGAACTACAGGTCAATGATTGGGTCTCTTATGTATCTCACAGCTTCAAGACCTGACATCATGTTTGCAGTCTGCTTATGTGTAAGATACCAGGTGTCACCAACAGAGTGTCACTTATTTGCTGTTAAAAGAATTTTTAGGTATCTAAAGTGTCATCCCACCTTAGGACTTTGGTATCCAAAGGAGTCACCATTTGAGTTAATAGCCTACTCAGATAGTGACTATGCTGGGGACAACAATGATAGGAAGTCTACAACAGGGGGATGCCAATTTTTGGGAAGTAGACTTATATCTTGGCAATGTAAGAAGCAGACTATTATGGCCACATCCACAACTGAAGCTGAGTATGTAGCAGCTGCTGCATACTGTGGTCAAGTGCTTTGGGTGCAAAATCAACTGCTTGATTATGGGTATAACTTTCTTAAAACCAAGATATTCATTGACAACAACAGCACTATTTGCATTATTAAGAACCCTGTTTTTCATAGCAAGACTAAACATATTAAAATTAGACATCACTTTATTAGAGATTGTTTTGAAAAAGGACTGATTGTCCCTGAGAAAATTGATACAGAACTTAATGTTTCTGATCTTTTAACAAAAGCTTTTGAAGTAGGGAGGTTTCAGTACCTGGTTGCAGGTATTGGAATGGTTACTCCCTAAAAATTGATGTCTATTATGTCATGTATATTCAGGGTGCTTTACTGCTGTTGTTGTATAACTGTTAGTCCATTTTCCATCACTTTTTATTCCACTACTTTCTAACACAGATTTCCCTGCTGGGGGTTCATTCCCCTGCTAAGAGAATTTTTCTCTTTAAATTGGGTTTGTTCTTTTTACAAAGTGGTTATATGTGGTTTTAGACTAACAATGCAGAGTGTCATGTGGTGCATACTATTCTCACTGGTGAATCAGGTATATACTCTATGTTTCAGGGGAGGTTAGGTCACACCTTTAGGACTCAGGGTATCCTTAGGATACTCATATATGATCTTAGATCATATCCATTGGTGAGTGAGGGTTCAGGGTGACGAGGACTTGCTGCAAAGCTTGTCAGAACTCTGAAACCTTGAGGCACTGTAATGGGTGTTTACATTTCTCTATTAAAACAGCTTGCTGTTCAAGTACAGATGTGTGGCACACATTGCCAAGACTAACTGACCATAAGTAAGGGAAAAGGTAGGGATGGTGACTAGGGTATGCATGTTTTCTTGGGTTAACCTGGTGCAGGGTGACTTATGTGTTGACTTTTTGTATTGGGACCTTTGCTGAATAGAGGACTCTTGAGTTTCTATGTATCTATCTTGTGTATACAAGTGTGTGCATTAGAGCAGAGCTAGTTAGCATTGGTCTCTTCATGACTAGTCCAATACCCCTAGGAAAGTTTCCCCTGCTTTCATCTTTTGCTTCCCCTGCTTTCATAACATTCCCCTGTTTGACCGTTGACCGACAATACCGTTACCCTGTTCATAGCCGTTGGGCCTGCTAGCATAAATTTTGGTTAGAGAATATTTTATTGTTTTTAAAAGATATTTAAGGCGCTTTCTTCGCTGATTGGTAATCTTTTCTTTATTATTTCAAATAAATTACTTTTTTATCAAGATTTATTTTTGATATTTTGCAATTTGAAAATTTTGGTCCAATCACAGCTCTTCAATTCGCCTATAAAAAATTAATTCCCTTCACCAGCAGGTCCATCTCTCTCTCTCGACTTAATCCCACCTACCTCTCTCCTTTATAAACCTTCAAACTATTTTCAAACTTTATCATGACTCTCAAAATTGCTGCTAATCATAACCAAATCGCTTTGTTACATGATGAACCAGCAGAGTTTGCTGATGCTGTGGCCTTTCTAAAGTCCTCGTACTTTAGAGTGGCCCTTCTCATCAACCCTCGAATCTATACCTCACACATTCAGCAGTTCTGGTCTAAATCCATGACCAAAACAGTGAAGGGAGAGGTTACAATTCAAAGCACTGTAGATGGTCATCCCAAGGTGATTACACTTGCCTCCATCAGGGAGAATCTTCTTCTTGATGATGAGGATGGGATAACCAACTTTTCTAAGGCTGAAATCTTTGCAGGTCTTGTTAAATTGGGGTACAAACTTTCTAAAAGCCAAAAATGTAAGTTTGCTAAAGGTCAGTTTGCCCCTCATTGGAAGTATTTGATTCATACAGTTTTGCAATGTTTGTCACCAAAAACCACTGCTTTTAATGAATTTGGTAGTGAGATGGCTTCTGCCCTGATCTGCTTTGCAACAGGGAGGAAGTATTGTTTTTCTCAAATGATTTTTAAAGGAATGGTTAAAAATGTTTCAAGCAACTCAAAGTTTTGTATGTACCCAAGGTTTATAGAACTCTTGCTGAATATGAGTGATCATGGTCCAATTAAACACAAAAACTATTTTTCAGCAACCAAACATACCACCAAACTATTCACCACCCTTCTTGCACCATCACCATAGTTTTCTGGCAGGTCCATTCCACTCACTTCAATTATGATGAACCAAATCAGACGGGAAGAAGTCAAGAATCAAACAGCTAAACACCAACCTTCTGATTCCCCTGCCAAGAACCTACACCCTGCTAGTCCTTTACCCCTGCTGATCCACAACATGAAAGGCGATCTAAATCCAGGTTTGCCAGGTCTCCCTTGCCTGGTGAATCTTCACAAGCAGCAGAGAGGAGAGTCTCCAAGGGTTTGGAGCAACCTGAGGGTTTGGCTGCCACTACTGTCTCATCCTTAAGGGGTGAGCAGGACAGTGACACCATCAGTAAGTCCTCTCCCTCACTCCAAGATATCCAAAAAGGGGAGAAATCCCCTTCTAGGATTGAGAGCAGCATGAAACCTTTGACTAATTTGGAATTGACGAAACTGTGTATGAGTCTGAAAAGGCAGAATGTACAACTGGTACAAGATGTCAAAAAGCAAGGCCTGGTTATCAATAACTTGGAAACCAAACTTGCTACTCTTGAGGGGAGGAGAAAGCCCAGACTTATTATATCAACAGATGAGGATGCTTCCAAAGGGGAGGAAGTTCCAAATACAGAAAAGTCTACTCAGTACTATTCATATCCTGGCGGTGTACATGGAAAGATAGCAAGTGCTGAGAAAGGGATGGAGAAAGGAAGTGCTGATAAGGGAAGTGACAAGGGGAGTGCAACCAAAGAAATTGCTCAAACATTGCTCACCATGGGCAATCCAGAAGAAGCCCATGCTTCAAAAGTTTCCCCTGCTGTTGCTGATCCCACTGCTGTAAGTCATTCCCCTGCAAAGAATATTACTCAAACTTTTGTTAGAAAGAACAGAAAGCAACCAGCTCAGAAGGGGATTACAATCAAAGAACCTGCATCTAAAGTGAAACCAACACCAGCAGTGGATCCAAAAGACAAAGGAAAAGGAATCATGGTGGAACAACCCAAGAGAAAATACAAGCATCTAACTCCTGAACAGCAAAGGGCTCAAGAAGCACATGATGCACAAGTAGCTCTCAGGCTACAACAAGAGGAGATGGATATGCAGGACCAAAGAATGCAAAAGATGAGGCCCAAAGATATGCTCAAGCAGGTTGAGATTATGCATAGAGAGCTAGATGACAGGGTACCTCATGTTGGAGAATTTCTTGATCAATGGGAGAAGGAGTTAATAAATGCTCCTTTGGAAGACAGGTATGAGTTGACTTGCCTTGTTTACAAATATCAAACTGAGTATTTGGAAAGAAGGGCAAATCAAATTTAGAGAGAGAAGTATTTGACTTCAGAGAAGGGCAACTTGAACACTACAAAGTTTTACTTAAAAGACATGGGAAGTGGAAGGATGGTGACTTCAGAGATATGAGTTTTGAAGCCATAAAAAGAACAGTCAGACCAGTCCTAAGATTGTATGATGTGGAGGATTGAATGACTATAAACACTCCTGAGGAAGCTGAGTATCTTAGGAGACAAAGTGAAATGCTGCAGAAAGCTAGGGAATCTAAGAAAAGAAAAGCTGGAGGAACAACTTTGGAAACTACACAAGCAGGTGCATCATCCCAAGTAGGTGCATCATCACAAGCAGGGGCATTACATCAAGCAGGTGAAAGTTTTCCAGAAATTGAGAAGTCTGTACTTAATGTACAAAGAGCAGCCAAAAGACTCAAGAGAATGGAGAAAGTGGGCACAGTTACTAAGGAGTCTCAACGGCCTTCAAATGATGAAATTGATAAACAGCTGATTCTGCAGGAAAATGATGATATTTCACCTAGTGAACTTGGAAAGAAGTTTGCTATCATAGAGTATGCAGTTTATGAACACAAAGGGAGGACTTGGTGGAAGCTTACAAGAGCTGACAATACAGCACAGACATTTCTAAGTCTAGATGTCATGTTTCAGACTTTGGATAGTGAAGACTTAGAAGATCTGTGGAAAATTTTGAAGAAAACGTTTGCTGCAAAACCTCCTACCATGGATGGTGTGGAGAAGGATTGGGTAATCTGGGAGTGCATGCATAGGATGTACGAGCATGAATTATTTGATCCTATATTTGATGCAGTGAATAAAGGAGATTTGTTGTATTGGAAGCTGTTTACTAATTCTGGGGTCTATGAGGTAGTAATGGAAGGAGTAAGTGTGTACTTGATCAATCATAGGTATTATCCCTTCTCTCAGGAGACCTTGAAGAAATTAGCACAGGCTAATTTAATTGTAGATGCTAAAACGCCTGTGGCTTATGATCTGGTAAGAATGATTCACAGTCAAATTTGGCCAGAAGATTTGTAAGCATCCTCATCAACTAGTATTTATTCAGAAACTTGTCTTTAGGGGAAAGCACAAGTTTAGGGGAGGATTGTTGGGAATAAATCTATGCTTATTTGTTACCCCTGCTAGTTGATTATCCATACCCCTGCTAGAGTAAGTTTCCCCTGCTAAATAACAAAGGCAGTGTAAAACCCGTATTTTAAATCGAGAATTTATAAATACGCGGTTTATTATTCCTTTACGTGGGATAATTGCCAGCAGCATATGTTGCGCCGCAACAGATGCGTCTTGCGCCGCAACTCTTGATCCGCAGCACCAAGATCTGTCGGCCCTTCAATTGCGCCGCAACAGATGTGTCTTGCGCCGCAACTCATGATCCGCAGCACTATGATCCGTAGCCCCCTTCATCTCTTGCGCCGCAACGCAAGTATCTTGCGCCGCAACTCGTGAACTGGGCCAGGCCCGTTTGAAGAAAATAAAACAGACGGGAGAGTATCCCTTTTCTTTTCTATACAGACGAACAAAACACATAGAAACCCTAAAAATCAAAACAAGCAGCCGCCTATCTTTTCCTTGTGTTCTCTCCTTCCCTGCCACGACCCAAACCAAGAAACAAGAAGATTGATAGTGTGTTTAATCCAGAAATCAAGAAAGACGAGGGTTGCTATCTAAAAACCCTAAACGAGTTGTAAGCTTGCATAAACCCTAATTCATTCTGTTTAGTTCTTTTAATCCGATTCATTGAGTTTTAAACATGTTTTATGAATATTATGGTTTGGGCGGTATGTCGGGATGTTGTTATGTTGTTTGGCACTCAAACCGAGAGCCAAAAGACTCTCGGTGATTGACTGCACAACCAGCCGCTAATCATTTGGGTTTGATTTGGGGTTTACACTAACGGGGTGGTTGGCAGTGGGTTTTAAACAAGAAATAGGGCTGTTTGGCTACAGGGGTAACGGGCTGTTTGGCAACCGGTTTTAAAACAGTTAAGAGTGCGTTTGGGACTGTTAAATCTCATTTCTTTTTATGTGTTTACTTGAAATAAACGTTGTGAAATGCATTTAGTAAGTTAAATATAAACTGGTTTTATAAAAATATAAAAAGGGTATATTTTGGGAAAACGAATTAAACAAATTAAGAACGTACTTATATTAGCGAAATATTTATTATGAAATTAATTACCGACAGATATACATTGTACGTAACCATTAGTATAACGTTAATACATTAAAATAAATATAAGAAACCAATAAGACCAGAAAATTTGATAACGGATACCAGTTAACTTACTCGCGTCTTGTAATTATGTAGCACGCGTGAAGCCCGAGTAGTATTCGTTCAGTCTTCCTTTCAGTCGGTACTGGACTAGAGGTACGGATTTTCCGTCCTTTCAGTAAGGATTTTCTTTCCTATGCATGATTAGGATTTCCCGTCTGCAGCCAAATGTTTTCCCCAGTATATGTTTAAGTTTATCAGAAATCATGTTAATAACTAAATGAATTGCCTGAGCATTATATACAAGCACGACCAGTTTATGTACTAGTTACGGAGGTACCGTAACCACGGCACTAGAGGCACCGGTGTCGTGACTCACATGCAGGAGAGTGATATCCTGCATCGTCCCACTCAGCTCAGCTTGGCCATTTTATCAGTA
This sequence comes from Glebionis coronaria, assembly GCA_025667525.1. Classification (NCBI taxonomy): domain Eukaryota; kingdom Viridiplantae; phylum Streptophyta; class Magnoliopsida; order Asterales; family Asteraceae; genus Glebionis; species Glebionis coronaria. The sequence continues at coordinate 62,658,758 of CM046875.1, forward strand.
TATTTTTAGTGGGGCGTATGGATGCATCCTAGGCTTTCAAGTGTTTCATGTTTATCAGGGTGAATGTGGTGTGTGCTCTACATCCTTCACATTGGAGCTGATCCCTCCACCCAGCACAGTTATTTAGAGGTCACCCCTCTACAGCATGACGAGGTCACCCCTCCAGTTATTCATGCACGGTTGTTACAGCACGTGACCTATATAAGCTCTGGCAAATAAAATACAGTAAATGCATGTTTTCAGAATTTAAAAGTTATATTTCAGTATCAGTATATATGAACCAGGTTTCTCAGATTTTATGCAGAGTTCTACCACATGTTACATATCAGTCTTACAGCTCCAGTATTCTATCGCTTGTTTCGTTCAGTATATTCTTATCATGCTTTATATCCGTTCACTGAGCGTTATGCTCAGCCGTAGTTCCTTTCATGTTCTAACGGCAGGTACACCGGGACGCTTTTAGGATTCTAAGCGCATGTGCATTTGGATGGAAGCTATCCAGACTTCTTACTTTATGCATTTCTTACATTATTCTGCTTATTTGGACATTGTTTAGTCCTTTCATTCAGTATTTTATTTTTCATGTTTTGGGCTTATGTTTGGAGTACCGATGTTTGATTCCGGTATTCCTTTATGGTCAGTTAATGTTTTAGGACATTTACCTTATGCTTTGATGACACGCCATAAATACACGTAACGGTCCACTTATCCAAGTGGGGTGTTACAATTATGGTATCAGAGCCCAAGGTTCGACCTGTAGGCTCTAAAACTTGACCTGTGACTAGTGGGTAGTCACCAGGAACTTTCCAGATTTTGGCGTTGTTATCTTTCACGTCTCTCACGGATTATTCAGTCAGTTTTCTGCAGTTATCAGTCGTTTTCTTAAAGTTTTGACTAAGTAAAAGGTTGGTACAGGACTGGCCATATTTAGTCGCATGTGCTTTTCATTCGAATTTTGTTTTGGTGAACCGACCCATAGGCGTTCACCCTTGCCCGTTCAGATTTTGTATTGGTAAACCGACCCATAGGCGTTTACCCTTACTCATGTCAGATTCATGTTTTCAGTCAAATATTACTTAGTGAACCAGTCATAATCGTTCCTTAGTTCTCAAGTCAAATTTCATGCTTTTCAGTCAAATGATGTTTTATGAACCGATCCACAGTTGTTCACCTTTGTCATATCAGGACAGTTCATAAATTTTGACAAGTGTGGATTGAGCTACAGCCATCCATATTTAGTCCGAGATTATAAATTTCCATACATGACAGTTCTAAGAAAATTTTGACCAGTATGGATCGAACCAGAATAGCCCATACTTAGTCTCATGTTTTCCTTCCTTGAAGAACGTGGATTGAACCATAGCCGTCCACATTAGTTAATATTACACCTCAGTTGATTTAACTTTTTGTGTTCCTTATAACAGTCAAATTTGCATACCCTCACGTTGATGTCATCTACATGATGATTCAGTTTCATGTCTCCTTACGAGGATTATGTTTCCAGCAAAGTGATGATGCCTTCAGGCTAAAATACAGAAGGATTATAGTAAAATCCTATTTCATGATAAATCATGTTCTGGTCTTTATCAATCATGTCTTCTGTCTTCATACTGAACATTGATGAAACTCTGTTTAATCATACTTTCAGCCTCTATGCAACCAGCATTAAGTCCATGCAGAAATTTTCAGCCATCATAGTAACTGTTTCAGTTCAGTTGCTAACCAGTTAAATCAAATTATTTTCCGTTGAGAATGTCAGAAAATCGACACCAGTATCGATCATCCCATAAAATTTCCACCAGCTTCATGTACAGTATTCCATATGTACCCCATGTACAGTGTCTCAGTTATACTCCATGTACAGTATTTCACGTGTACTCCACGTATAGTGTCTCATATGTGTTCCATGTGCAGTGTTCATTGTGTACTTCATGTACAGTAGTCCAGGTGTATTCCAGGTACCCTACTCCATAGATATTACTAATCGATCCTTAAACATCGCGGACGTACCCACTTGTCGATATTCTACCAGGTGCCGATGCTGCTCGTGAGTTGAAGATTTTACCAGATGCTGATGCTGCTAACACTCTGAAGACCACACTGATGCTGATGCCGCTGAACCTTGGAGATTTCTCAAGATGCTGACGCCGCGGAACGAGGACGAAAACTATAAACTTGAAATTTCTGACAAGAATAAATTCAACCATCAGACGCTACCATTCGATTTTATGCTGTTACCTTCTCAGTTAGATGTCACACTTCACCCAGCCAACTTTCATTCCGAAGAGTGGGAACCGGAACCCCGCCGGCCACTCAGCAGAATAGTCACATGAATCACGGTCATGATAATGACCGTCATAAATTGACAGACAAAGCAGTGGTGACAATCATCGTGCTTATAATTAATCAGTCAGTAACCATCGGAACTCCGGCACGGACATGACCAACAATACAAGAGGTCAGTGGTCTAACCGGTCCGCCGACCCTAGCAGTTACCATAAATTCTTAATCTTATTCAGACTCACCCATTAAAACACGTGCCAAGACATCAGTCAAGACATAGTTCTCAGGTATCATTTCGGAAGACACATATCAGGGCACCGTCATGATACACGTCATACGAATTATCTTCTCAGAGTACGAGTCAGAGCTCCTAATTCCAGTGTGTTCCAAGCAAGACCCTCAGTAATTCAGGGTATCTTTTAGAAAAGGGTATACTCATTCTGTTATGCCACGCATAAAATCAGACCATTAAAATTCAGTTACCACCACCAGATTATTACTCAGCTAAAAAAAAACGCAGTATTCACTCTGTAAAGTTACAGACGAACCCACTCAGTGGAAGTCGCCACGTTACTCACGTATCCCTATGTCAGCTTTATGTAAATCAGGTAGTTACCTACCTCTCAGCCAGAAAAGAATCCACAGTACCTCCCATGTTTATTAAGTTATCCTTCAGTTAACGACGAGATCCGTCTTATTAAATCCCAAATATATTCATTATATATTTTGCCAGAAAAATCAGTACATGCTGTTTCTTCCTTACGAGCGCGTGACTTACCAATACATAGTTACGAAGACTTTTGGCTATCAGTTATAAATTCACTTCTGAAATTCCTCGAATCCATAACCAGCAGATTATCCTAAATTTCCCGATGTCATTCCAGAAGGTGTTCCAGAAATTCCTCCCTAAACACGAGACAGAAATTTTAACATCGAGCTAGTCTCAAGAACAGAACCTGTTTTCAAAACTCTTTATTACAAGGTTCTAGCTACGATTAAAAGAATTGCAGCAATTGCTGCAAGAGTTACCAAAACTAGACTTTATTCGCCCTAGCGCCCCATCGAGAAATTTATCAGATCACCTTTCCAAATCGATATTCATTCCACGAATAGAAAGTTTAATTGACCTACTACGAGGTGTCTTAAACATCCTTCCAGGAAAATTCAAGATCATGCTACCATCAGTGGTGAGGAAAGAACATGATGATCTTCAGACCGTTGTTGCACATATTATAGCCACTCTAAGAATTTTTGAATTTTTTTACTTCTGAGCTCCCTAATGCTCCAACTATAGTATGAAAATGTATGAATAAATTTTCCTTGAATTCTCAGACAAATTTGGCAGTACATTCGTTGACAAGATTTTGATCTCCTAAATTCTAGAGAAGGACATGGGAATCATCTTTTCACGACCCCGCAGATTCTCCGATAGGAGAAAATTATATACGCAAGCTTTCTAGATGTATGTTTCAGATGAACAAGGTGGCTTATCTGAACCACCCTATTTCAACAGAAAGAAATTCCAGACAATCCTGCGAAGGTGAAGGCCATCACCTGATGGTCCCGACTGACGACTGTGAACGCAGTATAAAATTTCTAGAACTGAATTGACTGCTACCGCAGAAATCGCCGACAGTCATCACTAGAAATTCTTTTATGACTATTCAGCAAGATTTCCGCCAGAATGTTCCATAATCCCAGACAAAACACTGATAGAATCCGCATCACACGTTAATGCAGCTATGTTCATATCTAGATGCCTGACCTACTGCAGGTTCAAGATAGAACACCGTCATGTTAGTGAGTTACTGCAACCCTTGGAGTCTGAAACAGAAATGAGACGAAATTTCATGAAAAATTGTAATCAGTTTACCACAGACTCAGAGAAATTATGATGCTATCTAAGTTATCATCAACCATGTGATCAGCCTGCGCGTCTCTTTCATCTGGAAGGATCATGTAGTAGCAGATCTGCAGAAATTTTAAAAATTCAGCAGTAAATCGTACGAATTCAAGACCTTCCTTTGACCATCATATCAAACAGAATACATGTTCACGATCAAGTGTATGTTTACGTCCACTTTAATTTCATGTTTATTCTCACTTTCACGTTTAAGTCTCATTCGCAGTATGATGCTATTTCAGTTCATCTTTTATGCTATCTCCTGATTTAAGCTCACGTCAGCGTTCATAACGTTGTTCACGTTCAAGTTCGTGTGCCATTTCACGATGCACGTTTCTCAGTTATTACCGAATACGGTTACAGAAAGCTTGAGAGAACAGACTCGAGTTTAGCACCACTATTCCATGACCAGGCAGACGTTTCACATCTCAGGCCGTATCGTTTGGCATTCATTCCTCAGTCAGCCTATGTTCATGATATGTTTTAGTACCACTTCTACAGTATGATTCACGTATTACATTCATGATATATTCATTCCAAGCTCCTCATATAATTATGAACCACGTTCACAATTGCTCATTTAGCATGTTCACAATTGTTCACGTAGTTCGTCCCTATATATATATTCTCAGCAGCTTGCTCAAAGATATAAATATTACCTTTTCAGAATATTTTACACGTATCGTTTCATGTATCATACATGCTATAGTTATTCAGTCTATCAGATTTAGCAAATCCATCTTAAGTATGGAACCAGAAACCAGTCAGCATCATCAGGACAGGGTCAACAGGACCAAGACTTTATTTATTATGTTAGACATTTGAAGGGATCGTTTCGAGCGGGAGGCCACTCGAAACGGAGGAGTCCATCCGGACCTCTCATTGTTTTCTTCAATAAATTTAGTTACGTTCTCTTCAGCCATGTCACGTTATATGATAATTCCAGTCATGTCAGGTTTATACCTATAAGCAGCATTATGTCTTAATTAGAAGACAATTCATCCTTCAGCTTAATTGTCTTTTCAGTCTACGTGTTCTTTCAGTTCTTATAACTTCGTCAGCTTATCATCTTTAATTCGAGGACGAATTTCTCCTTTTAGAGGGGAAGAATTGTAAAACCCAGTACGCCGCATTTTAATTCGGGGACGAATTATTATTTTTAGAGGGGAAGAATTGTAAAACCCGTATTTTAAATCGAGAATTTATAAATACGCGGTTTATTATTCCTTTACGTGGGATAATTGCCAGCAGCATATGTTGCGCCGCAACAGATGCGTCTTGCGCCGCAACTCTTGATCCGCAGCACCAAGATCTGTCGGCCCTTCAATTGCGCCGCAACAGATGTGTCTTGCGCCGCAACTCATGATCCGCAGCACTATGATCCGTAGCCCCCTTCATCTCTTGCGCCGCAACGCAAGTATCTTGCGCCGCAACTCGTGAACTGGGCCAGGCCCGTTTGAAGAAAATAAAACAGACGGGAGAGTATCCCTTTTCTTTTCTATACAGACGAACAAAACACATAGAAACCCTAAAAATCAAAACAAGCAGCCGCCTATCTTTTCCTTGTGTTCTCTCCTTCCCTGCCACGACCCAAACCAAGAAACAAGAAGATTGATAGTGTGTTTAATCCAGAAATCAAGAAAGACGAGGGTTGCTATCTAAAAACCCTAAACGAGTTGTAAGCTTGCATAAACCCTAATTCATTCTGTTTAGTTCTTTTAATCCGATTCATTGAGTTTTAAACATGTTTTATGAATATTATGGTTTGGGCGGTATGTCGGGATGTTGTTATGTTGTTTGGCACTCAAACCGAGAGCCAAAAGACTCTCGGTGATTGACTGCACAACCAGCCGCTAATCATTTGGGTTTGATTTGGGGTTTACACTAACGGGGTGGTTGGCAGTGGGTTTTAAACAAGAAATAGGGCTGTTTGGCTACAGGGGTAACGGGCTGTTTGGCAACCGGTTTTAAAACAGTTAAGAGTGCGTTTGGGACTGTTAAATCTCATTTCTTTTTATGTGTTTACTTGAAATAAACGTTGTGAAATGCATTTAGTAAGTTAAATATAAACTGGTTTTATAAAAATATAAAAAGGGTATATTTTGGGAAAACGAATTAAACAAATTAAGAACGTACTTATATTAGCGAAATATTTATTATGAAATTAATTACCGACAGATATACATTGTACGTAACCATTAGTATAACGTTAATACATTAAAATAAATATAAGAAACCAATAAGACCAGAAAATTTGATAACGGATACCAGTTAACTTACTCGCGTCTTGTAATTATGTAGCACGCGTGAAGCCCGAGTAGTATTCGTTCAGTCTTCCTTTCAGTCGGTACTGGACTAGAGGTACGGATTTTCCGTCCTTTCAGTAAGGATTTTCTTTCCTATGCATGATTAGGATTTCCCGTCTGCAGCCAAATGTTTTCCCCAGTATATGTTTAAGTTTATCAGAAATCATGTTAATAACTAAATGAATTGCCTGAGCATTATATACAAGCACGACCAGTTTATGTACTAGTTACGGAGGTACCGTAACCACGGCACTAGAGGCACCGGTGTCGTGACTCACATGCAGGAGAGTGATATCCTGCATCGTCCCACTCAGCTCAGCTTGGCCATTTTATCAGTATATTTTTAGTGGGGCGTATGGATGCATCCTAGGCTTTCAAGTGTTTCATGTTTATCAGGGTGAATGTGGTGTGTGCTCTACATCCTTCACATTGGAGCTGATCCCTCCACCCAGCACAGTTATTTAGAGGTCACCCCTCTACAGCATGACGAGGTCACCCCTCCAGTTATTCATGCACGGTTGTTACAGCACGTGACCTATATAAGCTCTGGCAAATAAAATACAGTAAATGCATGTTTTCAGAATTTAAAAGTTATATTTCAGTATCAGTATATATGAACCAGGTTTCTCAGATTTTATGCAGAGTTCTACCACATGTTACATATCAGTCTTACAGCTCCAGTATTCTATCGCTTGTTTCGTTCAGTATATTCTTATCATGCTTTATATCCGTTCACTGAGCGTTATGCTCAGCCGTAGTTCCTTTCATGTTCTAACGGCAGGTACACCGGGACGCTTTTAGGATTCTAAGCGCATGTGCATTTGGATGGAAGCTATCCAGACTTCTTACTTTATGCATTTCTTACATTATTCTGCTTATTTGGACATTGTTTAGTCCTTTCATTCAGTATTTTATTTTTCATGTTTTGGGCTTATGTTTGGAGTACCGATGTTTGATTCCGGTATTCCTTTATGGTCAGTTAATGTTTTAGGACATTTACCTTATGCTTTGATGACACGCCATAAATACACGTAACGGTCCACTTATCCAAGTGGGGTGTTACAGGCAGGGGGATTGGTTCCCCTGCTGAAGTCAAAGGCCCTGCTGTCAAAGATAAACATGGAATAGATTCTTACGCGTTTCAGTTATTATTCCTTAATACTTTCCAAGTTTGTTAGTAGTGATCTTGTACGTGAGTCCTTGTGGCTATAAAAGGACTCACTAGGTTAGCATGCAATGTGTGTCTTTCTCATTTGTCTTTCATTGTCATACTTTAAGGTTTTGTAAACCCTAATACCATTTTAGGGTATTCGTATATCATTGATATATTAAAGTTCAACGTTTCAATCATATTGTTCTTGTACTAAACATTATATTCCGCATCTTGTTTAGTTACTTTGCTTTGCAAAGTTTCTCTTGTGTTAGATTGAATTCTTTCTTTCTATCACAACCCTTAAACAAGCTATTAAGGTTTAAGATCTGATTTTGGGATCAACATTATTTTCCGATCAATTAAAACAGCCCTAATTCTCATCTCTTTTATCTTGGTTTGCAAGGTATATGGTTTGTTTGATTAGGGTTTATGTTCTCCTTGATTATCTATTGTTGCTGCGTCATCTAGGGTTGTTCCTAATCCCTAATATTTTCATTGTTAATCCTGGTGGATCTGTAATCATATACGATTGTTATCTGGTTTCATTTGCTTGGATCCGGTTAACATATTGTTGTGGCGGCTGATCATATCTAGGGGTTTTTAGATTAGGGTTTCGTGATCTTATTGCTTATACTCTTGGTAGATCTGTCTCGCGGCTGATCTTATCTAGGGTTGAGTATTAAGATTAGGGTTTCGCGGTTGATGTGATGACATCATCTGGTTTAGTGGTTCATAGGGTTCTGCCTTGTGCAAACCCTATTGGTTGTGTTAAAGGTTCGTTCATGCTAGTTGATGCATGTCGTTTGGTTACAAGAGAGAGGATGACGATCAAACCCTAGTCTGGTTAGGGTTTCGGTTCGATATCATGATGTTGGATCTGGTGTAGATCATCATCATGTTATGGTTGTTTGATACGTGATAACCTTGTTGCTGCTAATGCTTTTGGTGCGTTTCAAGGGTTTTGCGTATACATGCCATTTCCTTTGCACGTTATTGGTTTGCATCTATACAAATACAGGTCTGGAGTGCGTGCATCGTTTACTGGTATGTGGTGTGGATCTGCGTGGTAGGTCTTCATCAATATCGTAGGGTTTCTGCTGTCATCTACATAATCATCAGTTCTGGAGCATTTCTGCTGCCCTATCCGTGGTTTTAGGGTCCTTTACCAGCTGCTTGTTTAGCCTGATGTGCCGGATACTACTACGTGGTTGTATATGTTAGGAACACATTATGGTTTGTTTATCAATTCTTGTTTCTCAACTTATTTGATAGTTCTAAGAGTGGTTTGTCACCCTTAGATAGGATTTGAGTTGTTGCACGTGTAGTGTGCATGGTTTTAGCCCATGTAACGGGCCGTGATGTTAGGACTTCACCTACATCCGTTTGTACTTCAACGTTTTTTGGTGTAATATATCTTTTACCGGGGACAGTCTCCTTTATCCTAAAAAAACAACGATCTTGTGCGATCATAATTTTTTCTGCCACGTCAACTTTCACTCTCCGACGATCTAGTGCGATCTATTTACTCTAACAAGTCGACCTAGTGTGACCAAGTTTAATTTTTTAATATAACTTTTTTTACAAATAATTATTTAAATAAAATAAAAAACATTACAACAATATTTCTATTTAAATATTATTGAAGAAATGAAAAAAACTTAATTAGAGATAAAGAGGGAAAAATGCATGAATTAAAGCTAACTCTAAAAATGATCAAATTAATATATGTTGTGAAAAATTAAACATAGCTCATATATTAAAATTTAAAAGTTTATTATAAATTTTATCTAATTAAGATATAATTTAAACTAAATAAATTTAATTTAAAAAAATAAAAAGAATAGAAATAAAAAACAAAGGAAGCTGAGGTAGATTGCACAAGTCGATCGTTCCCAAGATCGAATTCGATCGGTTGTTTTAGTCGACTCAATCGCTGCAACGTACCGACCAAATATGACCCTCGTCGCGATCGAGTCAAAAGACCTTTGTTGTACCCAGCCTTATTTATACTTGGCCCAAAAGAAATACAAACACTATTTTGAAACCAAATTAAGTCAAATCCTTGTTCTAAAAATATATATATGTTTGCCTTTTTCTGTTGGCCCACTTTTTAAACATACGAAGCAAATCAAAACAATTCAAATCTTAACTAAAATGATTTTTAAGGTTGTGTTTGTTTTTTGATGTAATGTCTAAATAATATCTGAAACTGAATCGGTCAGATTTTTTAGCATTTATGTTGTTTGTTTTCTTTTAGATATAAGACATTAAATGATCTGAATAATCTCTGATTTAGTTCGAGGATAGACATGATCTGATTACGTCTGATAAGGTAAATAAAAGGAGCCAATAGCATATCCAATGTTCATTCTTATTTATTTGTTTATTATATGTCTCGATTCATTCTTCTCTTTTGCTAGTATACCTATATTTACGGTAGTATTATTATAGAATCACCAATGCATCATTCTTATGTTAGGAAAGTGCATGCAATGATTTTATTTACGATATTACTGTATTACTACCAATATTTACCAGTATTTATTCGAAATGAACGAGTAATTACATTATTTTATATATTATGGCAAAAATGTTTATTTAAAGCATTCAGAAGTTTTTTTAAAAACAAACAAAATAAAATAATTTAGATTCAGACTTTTAAGCCACCTCTTAACATTCAGACACCTTATTCAGATTCAGACGTAAAATCCCTGAAAAAACAAACAACACCTAAAATTGAAAAAGCAAAAATAAAAGAGCTACGTTGGATAGGGGATTCGATTTATACGAAAGAAAAAGACATAGTTTTGTAGAATTTGTTGTGTGTTGAGACTTGAGAGGGATAATGAAAAGTGAATAACATAATAAGAACATAGAAAAAAGTTCTACGAAGAACATGTACTACAAAAAGTATAAAGGATTTGATCGTGACCTTTTATTTCAAGATTCATCTAACGGTTGAGATACAACAACCAAGGACACTTTTGTAATTTCATCTTTTTCACCAACAAGATAGATATGTCAGTTTCATCTTCATTAGTTTCCTCCTACCCTGTACCAACACACAGATACACGTACACACTTCACATTAAACCTCATCGGTGCACCACAACCGTCGCGCCCCACCGCCGCAACACCGTTGTCGTACCCCATCGCCGTCATCCACCACCTTAGGTCGCACACAACTGCCGCGATATTAATTTATCAAAATCCCGTAATGCATCAGTACATATCAATCTATTATTGTATAATTTAATAGGTTTATCATCGATTTTTTATCTAGTGTTCATTTCGCTATGTGTATTCGAAAATCGATATTACAACTTTGAAACTTAAATTTTATGTATTAGATGTCAGGCGCTGGTGATGGTTTGTAATTGAAATGGATATGAGAAACAGTGGTATTAGGTCAGTGGGTATGAGGAGGCTGTGTTATTAAACGAGTAGTAGCTATGAATGATTTTGTAGGTGTGGCTCAAAGGTTAAGAAACATGGCTAAGTTAGTACTAATTGGTACTTATTAAGGTTTAAATGGCTAATAGTTATATGTGACAATATTTTTTCTAGAAACTAATGCTACTAGCTGGGCTCCTAAATTAATGGATATGAGTTTGTGGAATGGATGTGGTTGTGTAATGATGTCGGCTAAACAAGTCATATGGAGTATTGATCATCGGTCAAAGGGGCTGATGATTATCAACTCACACATGGGTCTTCGGTGTATCAGATGGTCTATTGGCGGTTGAGTATTATTTATACTCAGATGCTTACTCAAGGTATGAGTCAGTCAGGGGGTGAATAGTCGCTGACCCAAACCTGATGAGATCATAATAAACCTAGTTTGAAACTGCTAAGCTCACTTGGTCGCTGAGTCAGTGGGAATTGGTTCAAAAGGTTGATGTTGGTTTAGCTATACAATGAAGCTGATAAATGGTGGATGTGATGAAAATATGGGGGATGTGATATAATTCGAGTCCCTGGGTTGTTCATTGCTTGACGCTTACCACAGACTAAAATGAATGTTTCTTTGATAGTGTTATAAAGTTTGGGACTAAAATGAATGCTTATTAAAGACATCAAGACTTGCACCAGCTATTCGGCCTTCCATAAGAGCGCGTACAAGTCCACGTTCATCTATGTGCCGACATTTCGGTGTTGTGTTTACATTTTGTCTTGTTTTGTTTTAACATGTTGGTTTGATATCTTCTGAAATAGGAGAACGGTTGATGAGAAAAAAGGTTGTATACATGTATAGAAAGTACTCTACTTTTGTATGGTTGAATGTACACTGTGTGACGCGAGTTGACATGTTTATTTTCTTCTCGGATGAAAAGAATTGGACTTTGACATCATATGTAATTTTTTTAGGGGACTTTGTATCATGAGTGTTGATTTGTACACTCTTCTTATTTATTTGCACACTCTAATTGTATGTATCTTGACATTAATATCCCTACAATATTTAGTGGTATGTGAATGTATCAAAGGTATAATAGTCATGACACACATATTTTAGAGTGTGTCAATAACTTTATGGAGTGTGCAAATCATCACCCTTGTATCATACATGATTTACCACGAATCACGTGTGATTTATGTCAAAACATATGTGATTTATGTCAAAACATATGTGATATACTTGGGTTCTATACTATTGGTATTAAAGTTGAAAAGAAAACTTAGGAAAACATGTAACTTAAGTTAGTGACGTTGGTTTACTTTTTTAATTTGGAAATATTGCATATTGTTAAGACTCTTGATTTACGAATGAGATGTATCTATGCATTTGCATTCTTTTCTCAATAACATTCTTAGTTTTTGTTGTTAGTTAACTAGCAGCATTCAGTGATGTATAACTAGTTATTAGTTTTGATATGACGGGTTGTAGCGTCTAAAATAATTCCATCGTAGTTACGTCTGAATTACATGTGATTGTTTGAATCACATGTAATTCTACTTGAATTACATGTGATTCGGTGATAATTACATGTATTTTGGTGATAACTACATGTAATTTTGCTTGAATATTATGTGATTCATGTAATTATATTGAATCCTATGTAATCTTTTTAACTTATCATTTGACCAATTAACTTAAAAATGTCTATTGTCATTCATGTAAAATATATAAAACAAATGACTTTTGAATTACATGTAATTTTGTTTGAATTACATGTAATTCTGTTTGAATTACATGTGATTCAGAGATAATTTCATGTAATTTTGTTTGAAACGCATGTAATTTTGTCAATATATCAAAATATGTGTTGTCATTTATGTAAAATATATAGAACAAATAACTTCTGAATTACATGTAATTTTGCATGAATTACATGTGATTCAGTAATTATTACATGTAATTATGTTTGAATCCAATGTAATCTTTTTTACTTATCATGTGATCAGTTAACCAAAATGTTAATTTTATTCATATTTTATAGTAAAATAAAATCTGATTAAATAACTATTCGATAAAACATAGAATTAAAAAAACAAAAAAAATTTAAACATCAATAATTAGTGTCGCCTTCTTTCTCCGTGCTTTTGGACTATTTGAACAAGTTGTTTTGCTATGCTTGTTCGTCTTCACTTTATAGACCGCAAACCTTATTTTTTTCTCAACTTTCACTTCATCAAGAAATAGAATCACAAATAATAACAAAACCACATATCAAAATCACTAAGTAACCCACTAAAATCACATGTAATTTTCATACAAATTACATGTGATTCTATCAAAATTACATGTAATTTTCGTTTATTAATAATCGAACAAATAGAGAGCAAAATTATATGTGAATCACCATAATCACATCTGATTCACATCTCTACCTTCAACTTTTTCCATAACATCATCTTTCTGTAATTCTACATCATATAAAAATTCAAATTATAAAATTACATTTGATTTCACAAGAATCACATGTAATTTACCAACATCATATATGATTCATTCCTTCATAAATGAGAACATTTTATGGGTTTTTTTAATCTATTATAATTTCTTATAACAAACATCACTACAAAAAATCACTTGTGATTTTACCCGTTCAACCGAAAGATATAATAATATGCGATTTCATCATAATCATATGTGATTTACCAAAATCACATCTGATTTATCAAAATCACACGTGATTCATTCCTCCATAAATGAAAATCTTTTATACTTTTGTTCAATTTATTTTAACTTTTTATAACAAACAAATACAACACATTATCAATTGTGAAATTACATGTTGTAACTTTTTTTTATAAAAAGACAATATAACTACTGCATCACATGTGATTTTGGATTTCTTTTATCACAACAGAATACAACATTAAAATCACATGTAATTTGTCATATTTTTATATCAAAATAGTGTTATTTAAATGTGTACAACAACAAGGAACAAATCATTTTTGATTTCTATTTATTCATAAAAAAACACTTCTAGATCAGAATCACATGTAATCTTACCTATAACTTCTTCTATAATAGCACGTGGACCTACAACTTCTGGTAAAACATCATCCATCTTATGCAAGCTCATTCTTTTGTTCAAGAACATGTTTGTCCAGATCGATATGTAAATACACTTCTATAACATCAAATAATTAATGTCATCCATTTTTTATGATTTTTTTCAAGGCAATATGGTGCTCAGGTAGATCGACAATGAGTTATGGTGGTTTATAGTGATCTATAATTATTTATGATGATTTTCCGGTAGATCGACGGTTTTTACATTTTTCCGACGAGGATTTGTTGTATCTTCCGGTGAGTAGTGTGTTTTATATCAAGGTTTCTTTTTTCAACCAATAGGTATGTGTGTGTTTTATACGATAGAGAAAGTGGGTTCTAAAATGAAGGTTGGTATGGTTTTTTTTTGGGTTTAAAATGATTAGTAAGTTTGTTCACAACCGTTAGATTATAAATTAATCAATGGACATGATTAGTTCTTTTATATTAAAAGGTGCATGTTCTCTTTGGATCGTATCTCTAAGAACATAATTCATTAATTTATCATAATCAACCAAAACACTCAAAAAAGAAAAAATAATTACTATAAATTATATTTTATAAAGTAAACTGCAAAATACATATTTGTGGTTTGGAATTTATAACGCTATACATCTTTCGTTGAAACTGTTGGCATTATATACCACCCGTTAGGTAAACGTTTGACACTATACATCCTTCAGGACTATCGACGTCTTTTTTTTGGTTATTTTCTCAAGAGGGATGTACTTTGCAAAAAAAATAAAAATAATCTTTTTAAGAAAAAAAGTTAGTTTTTTTTAATTTTTTTTTTTTTACTTTTTCTTTTGGAAGAAAAATATTTTTTTTTTCAAAAAAAATAGCTTTATTTCCTAAAAAAGTTAAAAAATTTAGTACATCGATATTCTTTTTGAAATTTTTTAAAAAAAATTTAAAAGTAACTAAATGTTTTCTTTCCAGAAAAATAGAAAAAATTAAAAAATCTGAATGTTTTAAAAAAAAAAACTTTTTTTCTTTCGAAAATAAAAAACTTAAAATTGTTTAAATATTTTTAACTTTTTTTAAGATGAAAATATTTTTTTTAAGATTATAAATTTGAATATATTTGTATGTTTTAAATTTTATTTTTCTTAAAAGGTTAAAAATCTTAGTTTTATTTTAAGAAAACATAAAAATGTTTTTAAAAAAATCCTAATATTTTAATCTTTTTGTAACAACAAATAAATGTTTTCCTTCAATTTCTTTTTGAAAAATTAGAAACGTTTAGTATATTTAGCCATTTGAAAATTTAATATTTTAATTCGAGCTTTTTAAAAACAAAGTGTTTAAATAATTTTAAATGTTTTGACTTTTTTTTTAAAAATAATGTTTAATTTAAAAAAAATGTTTAAAACATTTAAAATTTTTAACACTTTTTATTTTTGGAAGGAAAACATTGGTAAATTTTTAAAAAAGAATTCGAAGGAAAACCATTAATATATTAAAAAAATGTAACTTTATTTTTTTAAATTTTTTTCGAAAACAAAATTAAACGTTTGTTTACGAAAAGAAAGAAAAAATTTCAAGAATAGTCCCTATCGTTTGCACTGAACATCAACTTTCGTCCCTATCTCATAATAAGTGCACTAGTCGTCCATATCGTTTATAACTTGAAACAAAAATCGTGTCTATCTTGGATGGGAGTTAGTTTTCTCTGTTAAGTGATATGAAGAGAGGGGTATTTTAGACATTTACTTGTTTTTTTGCATATATACACTCTTTTTCTTTTTTCTTTTATTTTTTTTTCTCTCTCTCTCTCTCTCCCTCCCTGCCCCTCTCTCTCTCTCTCTCTCTCTCTCTCTCTCTCTCTCTCTCTCTCTCTCTCTCTCTCTCTCTCTCTCTCTCTCTCTCTCTCTCTCTCTCTCTCTCTCTCTCTCTCTCTCTCTCTCTCTCTCTCTCTCTCTCTCTCTCTCTCTCTCTTAAATCCGACCAACACCACCTTATACCACCGTCGGCTCCACCAGCCAAGATAATCATCTCCACCACCGGATCCATACGCAGCCACCATCACCTCGATTATCTCCCTCTCTCTTAAATCCGGACAACACCACCTTATACCACCGTCGGCTCCACCAGCCAAGATAATCATCTCCACCACCGGATCTATACGCAGCCACCATCACCTCGATTCACCAGATCCACATTCATATGGGTCGTCAGTTGGTGCAAAGGGTGAAAGACGAGCTCTTCCAAATGCTACCATCATGATCCATTAACCTTTGGGTGGATATAGCGGCTAGGCAAAAGACATGAGTATTCACACAAAGGATGATGTTCCTTTACAACTTGTTGGATGAGCTTATAAAATGGCTACTTTGCTGGTCCATGTTTTTAGTGTTGATTATGTTTGACATGTAGGATTTTCATGTTATAGACCTTTGCAACAAGTCTTGTCTTGGGTACTGTGATCATATCTTGTTCCGTACCAAGGTTTATATTTATTGAAGAGCTATCAACCACACAAGCCCCAGAAATGGAACCTGTATAGATGATGATGTTTTTTTAGTCGTGGATTTTGACAGTGGATTTTGTTTTAGGATAAGATACAAGTGGGTGGTTAAGTAGGTTTTGTTCAATCTTCTTCCTTTTTTTTCTAGTCCTTTATTCAATTCTTGTTTCTTTTTAAAGTTTATGAATCAGTTGTGTGATGTTTGTGTGGATTAGTTGATGTGTAGAATTTTTATTTTAGAAGTGAAGATGATGATTTGATTGGATTTGAGAAAGCATAAATATAGTTTTGATGATAGTGATGAAACTCAGATGTATAGTTTTGATGACAATGATGAAAGGGTGAGTTGTTTGTATGAAATAAAGAAAAAATAATGAAAGGACCAAAATACCCTCATACGTCCAAAAGTTCACGAGCAAAATTAACTCTCATCCAAGATAGGGACAATTTTTTATCCAATTTGTAAACGATAGGGACGACTGGGGCACTTATTTTGAGATATGGACGAAAGTTGATGTTCAGTGCAAACGATAAGGACTATTTTTGAATTTTTTTCGAAAAGAAAAGAACTTTTTTCTTCCAACAAAATTATAAAAAAATTAAATTTTTTTTTTCAAAAAAAACCAAAACTTTTTTGTAAAATATATCCCTCATGAGAATAAAACGGAAAAATGAACACGTTTGTCTAACAGGTAATGTATAATACCAATAGTTTCAACAAGGGATGTATAATGTTGTGTATTTTACAGTTTACTCTAAAATATATAAATCTTCAATATATAATCCAGTAGCCCGACATAACGGGCAGTCATTCTTACACAACAACCAATCTAGAACACAATCTGCATGGAACTTATGTTTACAATCGAATGTCCCTACACTCTGGTTTTCTTCATACTCCTCCATACAAATAGCACACTCGCCTTCCATCTTATCATGCGCTACGCTCACTCGTAGATGCATATCCTTGAGTATACTATCCATCACTAGTTCAGCACGTGAGTCAGAATCATCGATTTCAAATATACGATGTAAATAAGAGAATAAACTGGTTAACGCGGGATTTGGATGAGGTTGGGACATGTTAAAGCGCTGTAAGTACTCAACCGCCTGAAGAGGACCTAAAGCGTCAAATGTTGGATCTTCAAAAGGATCAATATACATACCTGCATCCATCTTCGTTAGAAAAGTTTGATTTCGATAAAAAGTAACGAGGAAAAGAATGAAGAATTCTAACCTAAGGTCGTGTATATAAATAGTGTTTTAGGATGTCGGTTTATTTGAGATATTGGGCTTTTTATACGTTATTAATGTTGTTGAATGGTTGATGAAACTAGTAGGCCTAAATTTGCTTTTTGAAACAATCAAAAGTATTTTCATTTTGGTTTTTCCGGTTTCAAACGTCTTGATTTTCTTCATTATATCAGTTCGGTTTTGATTTATTTTTCGGGTTTTTTCAGCTGATTTTTTTTAGAACGACAAATGTTAGTGGTTAGTGGATCAATTCGTGCAATGACATTAAAACGAAAAAATTTATTTTTCGAACCCTCGTCATATTAACCTAGTTAGTCTAGATTTCAACAAAAAAAAATAAAATACATTTTAGCAAGTTTCCCATAACTTACATCATGTTAAAATGTATTTTAAATGTTGATGTTAAAATGTATTTTAAATATCGAACTAAAATACATTTCTACTATAACTTACATCATGTTAACATCAACTTTTTAGCTCGACTTCTTTTCGCTTCATTCTGTCATTTTAGTCATTCAAACCGACCAAAGACAACAGTGGAACCAAACTTTCAAAATGCGAATGTTTTTTGTAATTTCATAATTCGACGAACTAAATTTATAATTTGACTAAACCACAAGAATCATGTTTGCAATTTACTCGACTTAAAACTATCATCATAATTCGTAAAATTATTACTAAAAAATATGTTTAATCATAAAATACCCCGCTAGTATTTATAATACGCGACATACCTATGCGAATGGGTGTAAGCCTCGCTGCTCGGAAACACCCAGTGCTGACCACACTTAGAGACACGAAATGTCATGTTCTTATTTATATTTAGCTTTGATGTTTATTATATCTATGTGGGACAAGATCCACTGTTTCTTATGTGTACTTACGTTTCAAACGCGTTGATTCTCTCGATAAAATTGTTTGGCATTATGAACCCAAAGGGAACTACACGGTAAAATCAGGCTACCGTCAAGCTCTCATTCAAAAAGAAATGCGCCCGACTACCTTGGCTTCTTCTTCATCAACTTCAAGCAAAACTATTTGGAAACACATTTGGAATTTAAAGACACTTCCAAAAATCAAGCATTTCTGGTGGAAAGCTTGCTCAAATGCATTGGTGACACACAAAAATTTATTTCGTCGAGGTTGATATTGTTTACCAACTTGTCCTATTTGCTCAACTCATGTTGAAACAGTTGAGCATATGCTATTTGAGTGTGAATGGACAAAAGTGGTGTGGTTTGGTTTTTCTCTTAGTCTTCGCCTTGACATCATGAATGGCTCTTTGATTTCACGCGTTCAAAATATACTAGATATGGTGCCTTCTGTCTCGGACTGTTTGAAATTACATACTTCATTAGCCAACATTGCTTGGAATATTTGGAAGGGATGAAATGATGCGTGCATCAGAAGGCGTCCTTGTCCGTTACTTACAATCTCATGTTGAATGTATTAAAAGGGATTTAGTTTCGGTCATTTTCGCGCCATTACACATTTTTAAATTTGCTTCTGATGATCCTTAAGAGAGTTCACTCAGGTGGACCCCATCAGTATCCGTGTGAACTCAATTGTGACGCATCTTATATGTCAAACCGAGCATCTTATGGGATTATTGTTCCCGACTCTACATGTGCTATTATCTTATGTTCAGGCGAGATTATTCATGTTTCTGGTCCTCTTATGGCTGAGTTGTTGGCTATTCGGAGTGCTTGTCGTCTAGCAGTTACATTTGGGAGGCGTAATGCAACAACCGAGTCATATTCGAAAATACTATTTCCTTTGTGTCTTCTGAAATTGAGCCAAGCCTCCGTAGGCTATAACTGCCATTGTGGTTGATATCAGAGGATGGACGTCCCAACATGGTATTTGTTTCTCTTGGACTAAAAGTGAATGTAATTTAGCGGCATACCGTGTTGTCACACTTTTTTCCTTTTTGCACCCACCAAATGAGAATTTCTCAGAATGTTATATGCAACCTATGCAACTTATGCGACTTGCCAAAAATAAAAATCATAAATATGTACTTTATTTTCTATGACACATAATACATTTTTGTAAGACAAAAATACTTGTGTGTAAGAAATTGTTTTTATGCAACTTTGTTATACTTTTTATACGACTTGTATTAAAAATATTTTTTTATTAATTTTTTTTACTTTATTTAATTTAAACTTTATTTTTATACCTTTATTTTATAAAATTTAGTTTTTATTAAAAAATCATTTTTAATATAAACTTTTTTTTTATAAAAAAAGTTATTTTTTATAATTTATTATAGATTATAAAAAAGTATTCTTTATAATAAATTTGTTTTTACAAGAAAATAATTTTTATATAAAAAAATAATTTTCTTCTAAAAGATAATTTGTTATAAAATTTTTAAAAGTACAAGTCGCATAATTTTTTTAAAATTAAATAAAGTAAAATAATTTATTTTAATAAAAAGTATTTTTAATATAAGTCGCATAAAAAGTATTACAAAGTTGTATAAATACAACTTTATACACATAACTACTTTTTTCTTAAAAAATATATTATGTGTCATAAAAATAAAGTATAATTTTATAATTTTTTGACAAATCACATAAGTTGCGTGAAACATTTTGAGAAAGTTTTCCTCGACGACAAAATTTCGCCAGGGAAACCCCATAATCCCTGGCGACATCGCTGACGTGGCAAAAAGTCATGAAGACTTTTTGGTCAAAGTTTGACCACCTAATCCCTGGCGACATGTCGCCGGGGAATGTATGACCAAAACAATTAACCAACAGAAAAAGCGGGATAGTTTCCCTCCATATTATCCCCGGCGACATGTCGCCGCGGGTAAGTGATCCAGGGATAATTAACGTTAATCTTCCTTGTTAATAACCTGACCACGTTTTCCTGGCGACATGTAGCCAGGGATACCCTAGCTAAACAACAAAAAGTGAAATTGTTTGCAGAAAATTTTGGCGGGCTTTTACCCGCCAAATCACCAACGTTTCCCCGGCGACATGTCGCCAGGGAAAACCTGGTAAATGACAAACTGACGAATTATTTAGCAAAATGATAGGCGGGCTACCCGTCAAACTTTCCCTGGCGACATGTCGCCGGAGAAACTTTCTATCAAGGTTTTTTAATTGTGTTTTTGCTTATTATGAAAAATTATAAAATTGTTATTTGTTTTTTACTTATTTAAGATATAATTATTATTTAAGAAAAAACTATATATTATTTATTTATATATAATTACTATTATTTTAACTATCGATCCGATGTCATTTTATTTTCACGACGTTTATATAATAAAAAATGAGACATTTATAAAACAAATATTTATTTATTCCAAATATTACATAAAACCCCTTGTGTAAACACATGAGAGACTTACAGACACACACGCCTAAACATAATTTTATTCGACACGGAGACTTAAACTCGCGCTTAATTAAACATGGATATTACAACGATATTAGACTCATAAACACGAAAAAAACACATCACAAACTAGTTCAAACTAATGTTTCCCATGTCATCGTAAAGGTTGTATATGAATGCAGAGTAAGTTTGATCTAACACCCCACAAGCGTGATAGT
Organism: Glebionis coronaria; assembly: GCA_025667525.1. Taxonomy (NCBI): domain Eukaryota; kingdom Viridiplantae; phylum Streptophyta; class Magnoliopsida; order Asterales; family Asteraceae; genus Glebionis; species Glebionis coronaria. The sequence continues at coordinate 62,680,201 of CM046875.1, forward strand.
ACAACATGGGACGATGTATGCGGCGACATCAATTCTATGCTTCAGAAGACTTACAATTCGAACAAATCTAGGTTCAAGTTAGATCATTGGCGCCGAGACCCCAAAACCGGTAGGGTTGACTTAGACAGAATCCATAGGAGGCGTCCTGAGAAAATTACTGCCGAAGAGTGGGAAAAGTATATAACCTTTTGGAGTGATCCGGCCAACGAAAAAAGATCCTAGACAAACTCGTAAAATCGGGCTAAGATGAAGACCCCAAGTCGGCAGGGATCCCGATTACTAGCCCTCCTTCGAGATAGATTGGTGAGAAATTATATAATTAATTTACATACATATATGTCTTTGAATATATGTTTTGGTGTGTTGTGATTTTTTGTTTTGAATTTGTTTCATTCTATATGGGTGTCTATATGTATGTACAGACGCAAGGTGCAACTGGAGCTGATCACGAGCCCCCGTCTGTCCTTGATCGCTTCTTCTTGACACAACCGACACTAATGGAGAGTTTATTTGCGAGGACGACCGCCTTATGCATGTAAGTATTTTTTTTATTTTTTAAATTAATTTTTTTTGGATATACCTTGGTTTCCGACTATTCCCTGGCGAGAAATAATGTAGCAACCCGACTAATAAATAATATATTAACCATCGTCTATTTTTGTCACTTCATTAGGAGGAGATGCTTGAGTAGAAGGCCACAGGCAAATATACGGACGACGAGATAAACCGTAGAGTCAGACGCGGTAAGCAGCGCGGTCACATGCCAGGTGTGACAACCACGGTTTTGGGGTTCGTCACTTAGTCGTATTTATAAATTATTTTATGTGTGACTATGTGTTTTATATGTTTACGTGTTTATTTTGTATGTATGAGGAAGAAATAGACATCGTTTATGAGTACGGAATACTCATAAGTAAATCGATGAGTGGTTATTTCATGATCATGAGCTCACAGTATGGCGACTATGAAATGAAATAAAATTATTTTGGTAATTTACGTATACGTATAAGTATTATAGTAAGTTGTATTTTTACGATTTAGGGTTTAGCATTTTGAGGTCTCGGATAAGGTATTTAGGTACGAGAATAATTTACGGGATGGTTTTAGGTCATTTAGGACTTAGTTAGTTAGTTTATTTCATATTCCAAGAGTTTTTATAAAAATGTGTATTTTTACGTCTTTTACGGTATACGCGTAAAATTGACTAGTTTTACGGTTTTGAGGTTTTGTCGGTCTTAAAGGGCTGAAATAAATTAAGGAAATTTAAGGAAACATTAGTAGGAAATTTAAGTTGTTTTTGGGGTTAGGTCGGTTTAAGGGACGAACCAAAGAAAGAAAAAGAAAAGGAAAGGGGAGTTTGGGCTTGGGTTGTACTAGGACTCACCCATACTCTATATAAAGTCTTATACTAAATCATAAACACATTATTTTTCTCCTGAAAACTTTTTGGGTCGCGACATTCTTAACCAAAGTTAGGGTTCTTCATTAAAAAATTTGGTTTTCACAAATCAAAGGTAAATCTTTAATCTCTTTTTAATTAAAGTGTTTTTAATTCATTCTTAATCAAAATATGATGGATTTAGGTTAGGGTTTATTATAAAATCTGTAAATCAATGATGTAACATTGATTAGAATATTAGGGCTTGTAATTGATTAAGTATTGGATAATTAATTAGGTTAGTTTAATTAAATTCGTAATTGAAAATGTTAGGTCAATTCAGTGCCTAATGATCCCACTGATAGATTTGAATAACAATCAACCTAAGTAAAACATTACCCTTTAACGTAATGAAGTCACTGAGTGAACAGTCACTCAGTGAGTTACCTTCAAGACCTTAGAATGAGTCTAAGAGAAAGACTCGAGCATTCAGAGAGGCGAAGTTCAATGAATGATGTATCTAAGACAAAGAAGAAGGTGATGGGTTCAGTGAGTTGTGGCAATAGACTCACTGAACCCTATACGATCTCCTTGAAGAAACAAGCATCCTCAAAGAGTGAAGTAAAGGCGAGGTAAGTTGAATTGTGTTAAGATGTAGTACATCACACAATTAGCGTGACTTACCCTTTTGGGATAGATAGGGTACTGACATTGTAAAAGGACTCATGTCTTAATACTTAGAATAGGCTGAGACAATATAGTACACTGTACCAATAAGAGAAGAATTGCACATGGCAATTCTTTGTCTCGTATCTACCCTTTACCTCTATAAATAGGATGGTTGTAAAAGAGAGAACTAAGTTTGTGCACTAAATGCTTTAGACATTCACAAACAAAGTTTTCTCTTCCAAACACGATCAAAAGCACTTGAGTTCTAAACTCTTGTTGACTTAATCGTCAAGCTTATCAATTGTTAGGATTGGTTTAGTTTGTTAGTGAGGAGATCACAAACACACACATTGTCTATTCAATCCCTATTGTATCTTCGCATACAATAGGGTATAATTCTTAATTAAATAAGAGTTAAACGTTGAAAACCTTTTGTGTTATTTACTTTACATCGTCTTGTGTTTTAACATTACTTTACCATGAGTTAGGTCTATACTTAATATTCTTACGTATAGCACCAATTACAAGGGACCAATAAGTGGTATCAGAGCGGTAGGATTATAAAACTTTTAACTACCGTCTCAAAGTTTTTAAAATCTTGATCCATTATGGCTGAAAGTAATGTGCCTCAACTTGTCAACAAAAAAGGAGAAAGTTACTCTGTTAACGCTCCTAAGTTGGAAGTTGAAAGATTTAATAAATGGAAGAAAATAATGCTATGTTATGTGATGGGAATGAAACCTTATTACATCACTTGTATTAAGAATGGTCCATTCAAACCAAAAATAGTAGCAGGTGATGACAAACCTGAAAACCAATGGTCTGACGATGAAAGGAGAGTGGTTAACCAAGACCAACGTCTCAAAAGCATCATAATATCTTGTCTTCCTAACGATATTATGGAAGCTGTCATCGAGTGTGAGACGGCCAAAGAGACTTGGACATATCTTGTTCATAGTTTCGAAGGACCATCCAACACTAAGGAAAATTGGATTATTATATAACACTTTCAGGGACAAACCATCTAAAACTCTTCCTCAGACTTACACCAGATATAAGACTTTGCTCAATGAGCTATCAAATGACGGGGTGAAACTGTCTAAGCATGAAATCAATGTTGGTTTTGTGAACAGTCTCCCTGAAAAATGGCTTGATTTTTCTCAAGTACTAAGAAATGCTAATCACATTCAGACTCGGGATCTTGCAGACATTTATGGAAGATTTATCTATGAGGATAATCTAATAAATAGAGATATTCTAAGTCTAAGAAGGCCTTAATAACAGACACCTCAGCCAAACCAACCCCTGTTAATCATGGACCAATATCAACTACTTTTTACTCAAATGCAATTGTTCAAGATTTTCAGGAGACCTTAGATGACGAGGTTGATGAAAGATCTAGTAATAAATACATAAGGGATCTAAATAAGGATTTCATGAAAGAGCCCTTTTGGCAAATACCAAACGTTACATCAAAAGAACTAGATTTGCTGGAAATCAATCCACTGAGGGAGTGGATTGCTTTAGATATGGTAAAACTGGGCATTTTGCAAAATATTATCTTTCAAAAACTCCACTGGCCTCATACAAAAGTCAAAACTCATCATCAAGAAATGACAATTTTAAACCTAAGTTTACACCAAAATTGATTCAGGCTTCTCCAACTAACGAAAGTTTTCAGAATAGTAAGAAAATTGAGAAGGATTATAGGTCTGAATACAAGAAGGTCAAAGCAAAGCTTGCACCCTTAGAAGCTAGACCTTCGAATACTTAGACTCAAAAACCTCCTCAGAACAAAGCCAAAGGGTTGGTAGCTGAAACCTTTGATTGGGATGATGAATATCTATCCTCAGAAGATGAATAAGTCAAATATCAAGTGTTGATGGCTCTATCTAATGATGAACTATCTTTTGGAAATAGTCATGCTCGAAATGGAGAATGGGTTGACATCACCATGAGAAAGGTAAACATGCTTCTCTCTATGGATGAAGAGTCTGACTGGAAAAGGTTCCTTAAGTACATAAATATTGATTTATCGTTTGTTGAAGAGCAAAGATTAAACCTTCTTTAAAAATATAATAAACTTGTTTTTGAATTAAACAAATGCAGAGACGATCTATTAATTTTGAAAGAAGCCAAACTTGAAGCAGTAAGTTGTCAACTTCAGAATACTGAACTTACTAACATTAATCATGCTCTTCAAGAACAACTTAAGGAAGAAAAACGCATCAATAATAAATGGAGCAATAGCTCTACCTTAGCCTCTTAGTGTATAAACAGTCAAATTCCTGCCCAAAAGAAGAAAATTCGTGGGTCTCTCCAACTCATTGAGAAACCACTTACTAAGGAAATGAGTGAATAAGCATTTCTTCCAGATTCAGTAGGGTTTGATCATGAAATGATGCCAAAGTCAAAAGACTGGGTGGAAAGATCAAACCCTAAGAGTGTGTTACCTAATTTTGATACTGGAAAAATACTAATAACTGAATCTCAGGCTATTAGTGAATTACTTGGTCTTAATAAGAAGACTGATGTCCCTAATACATCTAGTAACACTGAACCACCAAGTGTTGCTGAGGATATTTAGTCTCCTTTGTCGCCCTTAAAAAATCTTCAAGGGGCAATCCATGTTCTGAACTAAGTCTATTATCATATCAAGAACACTCACCTAGAGGAAGAGCTGGATTAGGTTGTCTTGAACAAACAAAGCCTAACTCAAAAGAGACATCAAGTCACACTGAGTCAGGAACTGTCACTGAGAAAACAACCAAACCTATCTCTCCCTCAAGGACTCCTACAAACTCAATCAACTCCATTCCTGTTGTAAATCAAGAGGAGTTAAGTAGATTGTTCCAACTATTCATGGAAGAGAAGCTGAACTCAGCCTTTAAATCTCAGGGTGAATCATCTGTGTCCTCACAACCTGAATCGTCAAAAAGCAACAAACATGAACCTGAGTCTTCCAAGAAGGTTAAAACAAAGAACCCCTCCTATGAATTATGTCACTACACAAATCATACCACTAATAATTACTTTAGAGTCCTCTGTTGCATGAAGTGTAAAAGTGAAGATCACAGGACAGCAGATCATGAAGCACACACGACTTCTATTACAAATGCTAATAGATATAAAGCTCAGCCTTATAACTATGGGCCCATCTCTAAACAAATCAAGAAATCCAAGGCTAAGCCTTTCCCACCATGTACACATTGTGGCATCTCTGATCATAGGCCTGATGGTTGTGTATACTACCCTGAGTGTGAAATTTATGGAAGCAATGATCATACTATCTCAGGACACAATAGGATAATTATGGTCAGGAGAGGCATGCTAGCCGAGTCATCTCAAAATACTGAATCCTCAGTAGGACTGAGCTACAACACATGTGGAAGCAATGTTCATTCCACCTCAGACCATGCTGAGTTTGAATACTTCAAATGAGGTAAAAGACGTCAGGCTCCTAGAGCCAAAGAGCCTACTAGAAAGTAGGCTAACAAGAGAAACTAATCCACCTTGTTATTTGTGCAGAAACACTTCAAGGAGCATGTCTGGTACTTAGACAATGGGTGTTCAAGAAGTATAACAGGGGTAAAAAGTTATCTGCACAAATACGTGGAGCAACCAGTTCCTAAGGTAGTATTCAGTGATAACTCATCTTGTGTTACTGAGGGATATGGTTCAATAAAATGTGGTGGAATAGTTTTCTCAAAAGTGGCGTTCGTAAATGGTCTGAAGTATAATCTCATAAGTATCAGCCAATTGTGTGATGCTAAGTACATCGTTCAGTTTGATGATAAGCAAGGAACAATTTTCAATGCTAACAAAGAAATTGTTCTGACTGCTCCAAGAAGAAATGATGTTTATGTCTTGGACATGTCATCTGTAACTCTGTCAGGAGCATGTTACTTCGCTAAAGCCTCAGACTCTATCAATTGGCTTTGCCACAAGATACTATCACATCTCAATTTCAAAGACATAAACAAACTTGCAAAACAAAACAAAGTTCTTGGCTTACCATCTCTTGTATACTCAAAAGACAAACCTTGTTCAGCCTATGAAAAAGGTAAACACAAAAGAGCTTCTTTCAAGCCAAAACAACACTTTTCTATTAGGAAGTGTCTCCATCTTCTTCATATGGACTTATTTGGGCCTGCTAGTCCCATGTCTATAAATCATGAGAAATATACCCTTGTGATTGTTGATGAATACTCTAGATACACATAGGTATACTTCCTTAAAAAGAAAAGTCAGGCTCCTGAATTCATCATATCTTTTATCAGGAAAGTAGAAAATCAAAATGACACCAAAGTCAAACAAATAAGGACTGATAATGAGATAGAATTCAGGAACCAAGAGCTTGAGAGTTTTTGTGATGAGAAAGGAATTTCTCAGAACTTCTCTTCTCCTTACGCACCTGAACAAAATGGTGTGGCTGAAAGGAAGAATAGAATTCTCATTGAAGCTGCAAGAACCATGGTCAATGGATCCAATCTTTCAAAACACTTCTGGACTGAGGCTGTAAAAATAGCTTGCTATACTCAGAACAGAAGTGTCATTGTCAAAAGACATGATAAAACTCCTTATGAAATATTCAGGGAAAGGATTCCAGATATCCGCTATTTTTATATGTTTGGATGTCCTTTGTTCATTCACAATCAAAAGGACCATCTTGGTAAATTTTATGCAAAGGATGATGATGGATACTTTCTTGGATAATCTTTTGTCTCCAAAGCCTTCAGGGTCTTTAAAACAAGGAGACAACAAGTTGAGGAATCATTTCATATCACGTTTGATGAAAGTATGGATGCCATTAACTTCACAAATCAATCAATAGAAGAGATTGGGATTAATAACTCATCAAGATATCCTCCTGATGAGTATGAACATAGTCCCTCAAAACAATATCAAACTGATGCTGATATATCTTTCCATATATCACATCACAATAGGTCAATCAATAACTTGATCACAGGAAATCAACATGTCCCTGAAGTTATATCTACTCAGGCTGAAGAATCAACTGATTCTCTCATCCATGCAGACACTGAAGGGACAAGTGATGAGAATGATGACCTACCAGTCACTAAATATCCTTCAGTGAGAAGTGATGATCCAGTACTATGTACTGAATAATCATTCCCTGATAATCATCAATTATCCACAAGCTCTAATCCAAGTCCTCATGACAGATGGTCTAGACAACAACACATAGAGCTTGCAAATATAATTGGTGATGTGTCTGAGGGAATGCTCACACGCAGTCAGGCTACTAAACTCTATGCTGGCTCAGCCCATGAATGTCTTTATGCAGACTTTCTCTCTAAAATTGAACCCAAAAAGATTTCAGGGGCCCCGACACATCCACGGTGGGTTGGGGATATGCAAGAAGAACTCAATCAATTCCTCAGGAACAAGATTTGGAAACTTGTTCCTCTCCCTAAAGGGAAATCAACTCTTGGCACAAAATGGGTGTTCAAAATAAGACTGATGAAGATGGAATTGTTATAAAAAACAAAGCTAGGCTTGTTGTTCAGGGGTGTGGTTAGCTTGTAGGCATTGACTATGAAGAGACCTTTGCCCTTGTTGCGAGAATAGAAGCCATCAAGATATTCCTTGCCTATGCTACATACATGAACTTCAAAGTTTTTCAAATGGATGTAAAAAGTGCCTTCATGAATGGCAAGATCACTGAGGAAGTTTATGTGGCTCAGCCTCCTGGTTTTGAGAGTTCTAAGTTCCCTAACCATGTCTGTAAACTTGACAAAGCCCTATATGGACTTAAACAAGCACCAAGGACATGGTATGAAACTCTCTCTACCTTCCCGATAATGAATAAATTTGTCAGGGGGAATATAGACAATACCTTGTTTATCTTCAGAACCAAGGAGGATGTTTTGCTAGTTCAAATATATGTTGATGACATCATATTCAGATCCACTAACTATGACCTTTGTAAAAAGTTCGAAAAACTTATGATAAAGAAATTTGAAATGAGTATGATGGGTGAATTAACATATTTTCTTGGACTACAAATCAAACATGGGGACAAAGGGATCTCAGTCTGTCAAGAAAATTACACCAGAGAAATACTTAAAAAGTATGACATCTCTGAGTGTGCTTCAATGATAAACTCCCATGTTTCCCCTAACAACTTAGGTCCTGATCTCACTGGTAAACCAGTCAATCAAACCCTATTCAGGGGAATGATTGGATCATTAATGTACCTAACAGTTACCAGGCCTGATATTCAGTTCTCAACAATTCTATGTGCAAGATATCATGCCGACCTCAAAGAATCACATCTTACTTCTGTTAAACGAATCTTCAGGTACCTGAAGAGTACTCCATCACTAGGTCTATGGTATCCTCGTTGCTTAGGCTTCGTTCTTAAAGGATACTCAGACTCAGACTACGCTGGCTGCAATATGGAAAGAAAAATTACCTCAGGTGCATGTCAATTCCTAGGTGGCAAGCTAGTATGTTGTAGTGCAAAGAGACACCATTCAGTTGCAATGTCCTCCGTTGAGGCTGAATATGTTGCAGACTCGCAGCTGCTGGTTGTTGTGCAAACATCCTTTGAATGAAAAGTCAACTCAGGGACTATAATGTGGAATACAAAGTAGTCCCCATCTTTTGTGACAACACCAACGCAATTGCCATATCCAACAATCCAGTCCTACACTCAAGGACTAAACACATAGACATAAGATATCACATCCTCAGGGACCATATATTGAAAGGAGATATTGAATTACACTTCATTCTCACTGAATATCAACTAGCTAATATTTTCATTAAACCCTTGGATGAACCAACGTTCACTAGACTGAAAGCTGAACTTGGTATGTTGAACATTGATTAATCAGGCTTCCTGACGATTTGATGTTAAGTATAGTGTACATTCATGTAACACTCCCATTTTTACCATATAGCAACGGAAGCTAATCTGGGGTATTACTTCTTAGTACCATAGTCAAAATAATAGAAAATGTCAAAAGACATTTTTATAAAACAGATGTTATCATTCATTTATTTAAATCAGAGTTAATGAATAACTGTACATACGCTCTACAAACACAGGTTTCCCAAAGATCTAGTTTTATTGATAGAATGATAACTTATTCAAGACCCCACCCTTCGCAGCACGCTAGTCCTCATTCACCTGAGATATATGCTTAAAGTCAACAAAAAGGTTGAGTGAATTTATAGGTTTTAAACATCATTTGAATACAAGTATGACTCTCGGGCTACAGTGTTATACGCCTAGTTTTTAAATTCATCGATTCTTATTGCACTAGCTCATGACCCGCGACTAGACATTATCAGAAAAATCCAACAAATTGCCCTTAAGCAGGAAGACTGACAGACTATCCTGAATTTTAGCAAAATAAAGCATATTTGTTTAGCCTAGGAAGGGACCATTAGCTGCTAACAAGTGCGACTTGCCCAGATAAGAGATGTTAGTCTCCAATAGTACTATTCACGATATTAGCGCTCATTAAATGATTATGGAAACAAGTAAACATAGTGTCAATAATCATATAGGCAGCATACAAAAACACTTGTATTCTAGTTTTGCATATATCCCCCTCACGGGTTTTCAAATTGTTTATAAGCTTTTTAAAAAGTAAGGCTTTAAACTCACCTTAACCTATAGAGTCTTTTGATTATCCAACCACAACCTTCTCACGGAATCTAGACTGACACACAATATGCATATATATCAAGTGTTAGTCCCTGAGTTCAATCTCTTTATATAACATTCTTTGATTGAATTATTTTGGAGTAATAGTATCATTGTTCGGGCCATCATACTCAGAAGCCATTTTATAAATGTTTGAGGAGCGAGGGCACTTTAAATTGTAAACCCAACCACTCAGTCAGAACGTAATATCAAAATGGAACATCTTTGTACAAAGCTCCCTACTAATATGACAAAATATATTTTATTATATTTTGAGTTTCAATATTGGCAAAAATAGCCCTTGTTATTATAGTTTGGTGTATTTACACTTTTTATCCTTTAAGTATATAGTTTCATAAATTGCAATTTCAACCTTCAATATCTAACCTTAAGGTCTCCAACTTTACAACATATATTATTATAGATTTTAATTTCATAAAATGACACTTTTGGTCCATAATGATTTATAGTTTCAGAATTGACAGTTTTAGTCCCTGAACTTATAAAAATCACATAACAAGCTCAAAAATGATCCAAATGATCTAGGATAGAAAAGTTTACGAACATATTTATAATCATAATAAAAACATTTATTCAGAATTATAGCTTTTGAAATGGGTTTTTGCTCATTATTTTATGTAAAATACAAAATTAGGGTTTTAAGACATCTTTAACTTATAACTTCCATTAAAATGATGAAATGACTTGGTTTCTTTTAGATTATCTATCTAACATAATTTTGGCATTATAACAAGTCTAAATAAACATTATTACAAGATCAAAGCCTTGGTTAACATAGATTTACCTAGGTAGCTCCAAAATGGCTCCTTATGGCTTCTTATGAACACAACTTGCTACTAATGCTTTAAGAGCTTCAATTGCTAGCTTCTATGTAAAACCCGCATGCTTTTACCATGAATAGTACCCTTAAGATCGTACGTACATGATTAGAACTTTCTTTTATAGCACGTTTATGTTTCATGAACAAGAATTCCAAGTATTACGTACGTGTTATAACACGATAAGTATATATTACGTATGAACATACGATAATTATTCCAATAATAATTATAATCACGAATATACGAACACGAAATCATGAACGTAAATTAATCAAGATCTAATATTATGTATGTATATATATTTATTACGAACATGAATAAATATATTAAGTCACGATTGATAACTAAGTAGAACACGTAATTTACGAACACGAGAACACACTAATAATTTTAGACACGGAAAAGGTACGGGTTACCCCATGTAGGGCCCCCATGCCGCGGCTACAACAAGGAAACATGGGCTTGGCCCATGTAATTTTTACTAACTAGGAATTTAGGGAAAAACATGTTTCATTTATCACAAAACTAGAAAATAATCAAAACCCTAATTCTTTTCTTTGGTGCTCCTTTGGCCGCCGGGTTTCAACATCACCAAGGTTGATTCAGGTTGATTTTGATCTTGGAATTTTTACAAGGATCATTGTGTGTTCGTCCTCATTCGTTTCACGTAATCGCATTAGTGATACCGAAGTAGGACTTCCTTCCGTTCGTCTTCTTCGTTCACTGCACATAAGGTACGGATTCTCCGTCCTTTCGGTATGGACATTCTTTCCTTATTAGGATTCCCCGTATGCAGCCAACTGTTTTCCCTAGTATATGTTTTATGTGTTTTTGATTGATTATGTTTAAATAGAATACCTAAAGTCATATACATGCATGACCAGTTTCACCTAGTTATGGAGGTACCATAACCATAACACTAGAGGCACTGGTGTTATGACTTCCCAACGGCGGAGTGATTGCTCGTAGCGTCCCTTTCAGATTTTGGCCATATTATTTATATTATCAGGTGGGGCGTATGGGTGCATCCTAGTTACATGTTTTCAGCAGATTACTCAGTGTGAATGTGGTGTGTGCCTTGCATCCTTCACAAGGAGCTGATCCCTCCTACCCAAAAACCAATATATTAAATTAGAGGCAACCCCTCTAATTTGCATGACGAGGTCACCCCTCCAAGTATTCATGCACGTTGATATTTCATGACCTATATTGGCTAACGGTAAAATATGTTAAACAGTTTTTACAAGATAAACATAAGGCTTTTCAAACTATAAAACCAGTTTTACTAAGATATAAACGGGTTATTCAGGACTTAGTTTCTTCCGCTGTTTCATGCTTATATGCTTATATTATTCATGCTTTACTTGTACATCCGTGCACTGAGCGTATTGCTCAGCCGTTTTCCTTTTCATGTTCCCAAAACGGCAGGTACTCAGGGACGCTCGTAGACTTTAAGCGTACGTGCATATGGACTGGAATCTTTCTAGCCTTCTTTACTTTATGCATTTATCTATACTTTGATACTCATTTCCATGGACATTGTTTAGTCCTTTCATTACAGTAATTATGTTTGTGTGTGATGAGTTCTACTTTTGGACTACCGATGTTTGATTCCGGTATTTCCTTTATGGTCATGTAATGTTTAGACATTTATCCTTGTATGCTTTGATGACACGCCATAATTACGCGTGACATTCCATTTATCAAAATGGGGTGTTACAATTATGGTATCAGAGCCAAGGCTTCGACCTGTAGGCTCTCAAAACATGACCTGTGATTTGTGGGTAGTCACTATGGTCTTCCTAGAACTGACAGTCGGTTTTCATGCATTCATCATTTTCATGCATACATATATATGTCTTTGTCGCAGGTTTATGACTAAGTAATGGTTGGTACAGGACTGGCCCTATTTAGTCGCATGTGTTTTATCGAAACTTTCAAATTTGGTACCGACCCATAGGCGTCCCCTCGCCATGTCTTTTATTTTGAGTGAACTGACCATAGGCGTTCACTCTCGAGCATACAAAAGTTTTCATGAAACTACATCATGCATTCATGTACTAGTTTTCCTGCATAAAATTTTTCTCATGATTTATTGGTATAAATTTTTTTTCATGTATATATTTTATGTTTTGATCAGTTTAATCATGTATTTTATGTCATACTGTCAGATGGTTCTCACACGCGAGCAGTAACAACTCAATACAGCAATCCAAGCTGCAATGCAAGCTTTTCTTCCTCAGCTGAAGAACGACATCAGGGCTGAGGTTCAGGTTGCCAACAATCAGCAGCATCACCCAGCACCTCCTCATCCTCCTCTAGTGACATTGGCTACATGGCTGGAGAGATTCAACAAGCTCCGTCCTTGAGCTTTCGAGAGAACAGATAGCCCCAACGAAGCTGAAAGCTGGTTGGCTCACATTGAGAAGGTCTTCGATGCTATGGGCTGTGACCCCGTCTTCAAGGCGAGGTTGGCATGTTACCGGTTCGAAGGTGATGTGTTAAATTTGTGGTTAGCATTGAAGCAGTCTGAGGGAGGTGATAATTGGTGGGCTGGTTTGACATGGGCTCAGTTCAGAGATAGGGTGATGGAGCAGTTCTTTCCCAAGGATGAGCAAGACAAGCTGAAGAGAGAGTACCATGGAATCCGACAGAGAGCTGGGGAGAATAGCAACGAGTTCATGTAGCGCTTTCTTCGCTTAGCTGGTTTCCTTGGTGCAGCGGCAGGTACTCCTGAAGAGCAGGCACACCACTTCAGGTGGGCTCTTCGCACATCGGTCGCAAACAATCTGGTGTGTGCTACGTTCAACACGGTAGCACAAGTGGCCGATGCAGTACGTAAGCTGGAGATGCTGCAGGAGAGAGATGAGTTCGTGGAAGCAGAGAGACCCGAGAAGAGGTAAACATTCGTATTCAAGCGGTGACCAATCCGTATTCTTTTAGTATATATCAATATTTCATCTATTTAAATTGTATCTTCCAGGCAGAAGACTGGGAACCGGTCTCAGCCGGCTACTCAGCAGCAGCCTAATCAGCCCAAGGGAAACGGTTAGACTAACGACCGTTCTGCTACAGATAAGCGTGGCGGTAATGATAATTACCGTAACAACGCTGGACACTCCAACAGCAGCAGGTCCTTATACTTACGCATTTTTCTTATGATTCATGTTATAACTCATAATTCTGACACATTAGCAAATCTTCTACCAGGAACCATGGAAACGGTAGGGACCAGAACCAGAGAGGTTCACAGCCTAGCCGTCCAACTATCACTGGTATTCAATCTTAGGATTATCCGCATTGTCCTTTGTACCCTATTATCATGTCTCACGTATAATGTTTTATCAGGTTCTCAGCCAGCCAGAGCACCTGCTGGAGGATATACTCATCCTCTTTGCTCTACTTGCCACTGTAGGCACCCAGGGCCATGTCACCGCGACAGTGATGCATGCTTCAAGTGTGGTCTTCGTGGCTATCGCATGAAGGACTGCCACAAGGGCGAGATGGAGGGCACATCGGGACATGCTGATACCAAGCCGCCTCCTACCACTGGACGCGTTTTCACGACATCTCACGATCAGGCCAACAAGTCCACATGTACCATCACTGGAATCTTGTATATGTATGGTCAAGCTGCATGTGTTCTGTTTGATACGGGTGCTACTTACTCGGTCATTTCTACTGCTTATGCCAAGAATGTTAGGATCCTCCCCATGCCACTAGAGAATAGGCTCAGTATTTCCACGCCTTTGAGAGACTCTGTACTTATCACCCATGTGTACAAGAGTCTTCCCCTAGAGTTTGACGATAAGGTTCGTCCTGTTGATGCACTTCCGCTGGACATGAATGACTTTGACATGATTTTGGGCATGGATTGGCTATCCAAGCATCATGCTACCATAGATTGCCATTCATATCGAGTGATCTTCGGTGATGTTAATGCACCAGAGTACATTCATAACGGGTTCATACCCGGCAGATCTGTACAAATCATATCAACCCTGCAAGCACGTGCACTACTGTCACATGGCTGCGAGGGTTATCTAGCTACAGTTCATGACATGGATGCTGAATCCCCATCAATTCAGGATCAGCCGATAGTGTCAGAATTTCAAGATGTATTTCCAGAAGAACTTCCGGGCATACCACCTGCACGTGAAGTAGAATTCAATATCGATCTCATCCCAGGAGCTGAGCCGATTTCCAAGGCTCCTTATCGCATGGCTCCCAGTGAGTTAAAGGAGCTGAAGGATCAACTACAAGAACTTCTGGAACGAGGTTTCATTCGACCGAGTGCATCTCCATGGGGCGCACCGGTCTTATTTGTTAAGAAGAAGGACGACAGTATGCGTCTTTGCATTGACTATCGCAAGCTTAACAAGATTACTATCAGGAATAGGTATCCACTGCCACGTATAGATGATCTGTTTGACCAGCTCCAAGGGGCCAAACACTTCTCCAATATTGATCTCAGGTCAAGCTACCATCAGCTATGGGTTAAGGAGCAGGACATCGCCAAGACTGCTCTCCGTACACGCTATGGCCACTACGAATTTGTAGTCATGCCATTCGGCCTGACCAATGCTCCAGCAGTGTTCATGGATTTGATGAACATAATCTTCCATGAATTTCTGGACAATTTTGTCATTGTCTTCATCGATGACATCCTGACTTTCTCAAAATCCAAGGAGGAACACGAAGACCATCTTCATACAGTACTACAGATTCTTCGCCAGAAGCAGCTGTATGCTAAATTCTCCAAGTGTGAGTTCTGGTTAGACGAGGTGGCATTCTTAGGTCACATTGTATCAGCAGAAGGAATCACTATGGATCCAACAAAGGTTGAGGCTATTACTAAGTGGCCATGGTCGACATCAACGATGGAAGTCCGCAGTTTCTTAGGCTTAGCTGGCTCTTATCGTAGGTTCGTGGAGAACTTTTCTCGCCTAGCACTACCATTGACCAAACTAATGCGGAAATGGGAGAAATTCGTTTGGACTGAAGAACGAGAGAAGAGCTTTGAAGACCTGAAGCAAAAGTTAGTATCTGCACCTATTCTTACTCTCGCATCTGGTACGGGTGGATTTCAAATCTACAGTGATGCATCGGGGAAGGGACTTGGCTGTGTTCTCATGCAACATGGGAAAGTGATTGCGTACGCTTCACGGCAGCTTAAGCCTTATGAGGAAAATTACCCTACGCATGACTTGGAACTTGCTGCAGTCGTGTTTGCATTGAAGATATGGAGGCACTAATTGTATGGAGAATCATGTGATATTTTCACGGACCACAAGAGCTTGAAGTATATCTTCACTCAGCGTGAATTGAACATGAGACAGAGGAGATGGTTAGAGCTGTTGAAGGATTATGACATTAATCTGCAGTATCATCCCGGCAAGGAAAATGTAGTAGCAGATGCACTTAGCAGGAAGTCCGGAATGATCAACGGCATTAAGATTGAGGAGGAAATCATAAGAGACATGGAGCGACTAGACGTAGAGATCATGGTACGTGGACATCACGGGTACTGGGCTAATCTTAGAGTAGAACCCGAGCTACTCTCTAAGATCAAGGAAGCTCAGAAAGATGATGGAGAAATCTGGGCGATAATTCAGAATTTAGAGAAGCAGACAGAATTCAGAGTAGATGTAGATGGTATCTTATTGCAGGGCACAAGACTTTGTGTTCCTGATGATCAAGAACTCCGGGAAGCCTTGTTAGCTGAAGCTCATAGCTCCCTATTCTCTATACATCCTGGTTCGACCAAGATGTACCATGACATCAAGCAGTACTTTTGGTGGAGTGGTATGAAACATGATGTTTCCACTTACGTCTCAAATGTCTTACCCGCCAGCAGGTTAAGACCGAGCATCAGCGATCTGGCGGTCTCCTTCAACCGTTAGATATTCCAGAGTGGAAGTGGGACAAAATCACCATGGATTTTGTTACTGGTCTTCCACGAACCAAGAGGAAGTACGATGCAATTTGGGTTATTGTAGATCGACTTACCAAATCAGCTCATTTCTTACCGATCCGCAAGGAAGATTCGATCAGTAAACTCGCCGATACGTATAGAAGGGAGATCATGAGACTTCACGATGCTCCATCCAGCATCGTCTCAGACAGAGATCCTCGATTCACTTCACGATTTTGGAAGAGTCTACAGAAAGCTTGGGGTACACAACTTAAGCTTAGCACGGCTTTTCATCCTCAAACAGACGGGCAGTCGGAGCGAACGATTCAGATATTGGAAGACATGTTGAGGTCATGTGCGTTGGAATGGACGGGTGATTGGGACGATTATATCTGTTTGGTGGAGTTTGTATACAACAACAGTTGGCACGCAAGTATCAAGTATGCTCCTTTCGAGATGTTGTATGGCAGAAAGTGTCGCGCCCCAATCTGCTGGGATCAGGTTGGTGAGCGAACACTTGAATGACCCGAAATCATCGAGTTTACTAATGAGAGGGTCGCAGTAGCCAAGCAAAAACTTCAAGAGGCACGGTCACGTCAGAAGAGCTACACAGACAAGCATCGTAGGGACATACATTTTAACGTAGGGGATCACGTTTTCCTTAAGGTTTCGCCGGCACGTAGTGTTAGACGTTTTGGAATTAAAGGGAAGCTCAGTCCTCGATTCATCAAACCGTTCGATATCATTGAACGAGTCAGTGAAGTATCTTACCGTTTAGCGTTACCTCCGCAGCTTTCGCATGTACACAATGTGTTTCATGTGTCCTTAATCAGAGGGTACCAGTATCATCCCCTTCACATGGTTCAGTATCCACTGGAACAGATTCGTGAAGATATCACTTTTATAGAAGAACCCGAACGAGTTCTTGACAGACAAGAACGATTCATGAGAAGGAAGAAGATTCCATTCGTCAAAATCCTTTGGAGGGATCATACCGAGTAGGAAGCCACTTGGGAAACAGAGGAGTCTATCTGGGCTTCTTACCCTCATTTCATATTTTGAATTCAGGTATGTTCTTCTTTTCCATTTTACTTTATCTATAATTCAGGGACGAATTATTCTTTTTAGGGGGGAAGAGTTGTAAAACCCGCATGCTTTTACCATGAATAGTACCCTTAAGATCGTACGTACATGATTAGAACTTTCTTTTATAGAACGTTTACGTTTCATGAACAAGAATTCCAAGTATTACGTACGTGTTATAACACGGTAAGTATTTATTACGTATGAACATACGATAATTATTCCAATAATAATTATAATCACGAACATACGAACATGAAATCATGAAAGTAAATTAATCACGAGCTAATATTATGTATGTATATATATTTATTACGAACATGAATAAATATATTAAGTAACGATTGATAACTAAGTAGAACACGTAATTTACGAACACGAGAACATACGAGAACACACTAATAATTTTAGACACGGAAAAGGTACGGGTTACCCCATGTGGGGCCCCCATGTCATGGCTACAACAAAGAAACATGGGCTTGGACCATATAATTTTTACTAACTAAGAATTTAGGGAAAAACATGTTTCATTTATCACAAAACTAGAAAATAATCAAAACCCTAATTCTTTTCTTTGGTGCTCCTTTGGCCGCCGGGTTTCAACATCACCAAGGGTGGTTCGGGTTGATTTTGATCTTGGAATTTTTACAAGGATCATTGTGTGTTCGTCCTCATTCGTTTCACGTAATCGCATTAGTGATACCGAAGTAGGACTTCCTTCCGTTCGTCTTCTTCGTTCACTGGACATAAGGTACGGATTCTCCGTCCTTTCAGTATGGACATTCTTTCCTTATTAGGATTCCCCGTATGCAGCCAACTGTTTTCCCTAGTATATGTTTTATATGTTTTTGATTGCTTATGTTTAATTAGAATACCTAAAGCCATATACATGCATGACCAGTTTCACCTAGTTATGGAGGTACCATAACCATAACACTAGAGGCACTGGTGTTATGACTTCCCCACGGCGGAGTGATTGCTCGTGGCGTCCCTTTCAGCTTTTGGCCATATTATTTATATTACCAGGTGGGGCGTATGGGTGCATCCTAGTTACATGTTTTCAGCAGATTACTCAGTGTGAATGTGGTGTGTGCCTTGCATCCTTCACAAGGAGCTGATCCATCCTACCCAAAACCCAGTATATTAAATTAGAGGCAGCCCCTCTAATTTGCATGATGAGGTCACCCCCTCTAAGTATTCATGCACGTTGATATTTCATGACCTATATTGGCTAACGGTAAAATATGTTAAACAGTTTTTACAAGATAAACATAAGGCTTTTCAAACTATAAAACCAGTTTTACTAAGATATAACTGGGTTATTCAGGACTTAGTTTCTTCCACTGTTTCATGCTTATATGCCTATATTATTCATGCTTTACTTGTACATCCGTGCATTGAGCGTATTTCTCAGCCATTTTCCTTTTCATGTTCCCAAAATGGCAGGTACTCAGGGACGCTCGTAGACTTTAAGCGTACGTGCATATGGACTGGAAGCTTTCTAGCCTTCTTTACTTTATGCATTTATCTATACTTTGATACTAATTTCCATGGCCATTGTTTAGTCCTTTAATTTACAGTACTTATGTTTGTGTGTGATGAGTTCTACTTTTGGACTACCGATGTTTGATTCCGGTATTTCCTTTATGGTCATGTAATGTTTAGACAGTTATCCTTGTATGCTTTGATGACACGCCATAATTACGCGTGACATTCCATTTATCAAAATGGGGTGTTACATTCTAGACCTGGTTTTTGGTTATGTGGGATGTCCTAAGACGTATATAGAGGTGGAAATTGAGAATGGGTATGAGATACAAAAGAAAACAGGGTGCAAGTTTCAAATAAAGCATTTCGCCCCTATTTATACTTGTTTTCACCCTTAGCCTCCAAGTTAAGGATCTAAACGTGTAATAAGGATAGATGGATGACTAATGAAGGCTAGTGAAGATCTAAACAAGTTTATAGGTCATAGCTTAGTACTAATCTTTCCTTGTGGTTCAAAATAGGTCACGACATACATGTGATAAGAATGGTGATGTGTAGCAAGCAAGGAGGTGATCCACCTACTTGTCACACTCCTAAAATATCTTAGGATTCATAAGTATCAGGTTTTCAAACTTGGAATGGAGGGAAATGGTTTGAAAATATGTTTTGGAGGGAAAATACAAAACGAGATTCAAAAACTAGGGCTTGTAACTTATGTTTTGTGATTTTGATGATTAGGGGCTTAGGAAAGTGATTAGTGAATGATTAGGGCTTAATTAGGGTTTAGACATTCTATTTAAGATATTTGGGTCCTTGGTTTGAAGTTTAACAAAGGTTTGATATGAAAATGGGAAGTATACATTTGTAGATTAGGGTTTTCTAATGATCTAGGGTTTAATCTTAGTAAATGTGATTATCCTCCTCTTAGCTACAAATTTAAACTTAATTTAGGTCCTAGACATTGTGTCTTAATTTTCCAAAGAGTTCTCACACTTGGTTTAAGGGTTTAGTTTAGGTAAACATGTCTGAAGAGTGAAAATACCTATTTTGACCTAATTTACAAGTCATGCATTGAAATCTTGTAGCTTGTGCATTAGGGTACTTGTACATTGTCTTAATATAATCTTATAATCTTAATGAAGTCCTATGAGTATTTGTAGACTTGTCCTTAAAGACCTAGGTGATGATTCCATGTAGATTTCTTAATATTAGGGTTTTTATATCATTAAGCCTAATGACTTTCTATCTTGGATAATTAGGGTTTATATCTTAATGTACACTTATTCTAAGTCTTATATAGTATTTTTATGAATTTTATGGGTTCTACATTCTTAGTTTGAGGGTTTATATAAGTTGATTATATTCTAAGGTTATTTAAGCAAGATTAAGGTTCTATGCTTTGAAAACTTGTACTTTATGCTTTAATAATTTGTAACTTAGTTTAAGATAAATGTATGATCATATATGATACTTAGTTGAGTTTTATGTTTTGTTTCAAAAGATTAGAGTCTAATTTATTATAGGTTGGATTTTATATGCTAATCTTGATTTTAGGTCATTTTCTTGTAATTAGCTTATGATTAGTGAATATGAGTGTTTTGTGATTATTTACCTTTACTTTATATAGTGGATTAGAATTAGTCTAAAGTTTTTAATAATAGTATATAGTCATTCTGTGGTTACATTGCTTGAATTATTAGTTTATAAGGGATTTCTAGGGTTTCTATGGGAATTTAAGGTATCCTTGTTATATTTGTGCTGTTCTTATTCATTATTTATTCATATGATAACTTTTATAACTCATACTTGATATATACATAGTGTTTACAACATATAGGCATAAACTGATGTGGCAATTGTGATAGTGAGATCCATAAGTCAGTCATGTAGTATAGTGAAAATGCAAAAATTTCTGAGTAAAATCACATTTTTATTTATAAACATGGATATTACATTAACCAAAACTACTGGATGTTATAGTCTCTCCCCCTTATTTAAAATCTCGTCCTGATATTTAACTAGAACTAGTTTTAACAGAAGAAAATAGATGTGGATATTTAGCTCGGATTTGATCTTCACGTTCCCAAGTATACTCATGTCCTCTTTTCGAGTTCCATCATACTTTAATTATTGGAATACGGCTCTGCTTCAAGCGTTTCACTTCTCTATCCATAATTTCCACCGGCTCTTCTATAAAATTTAATCAAGTTGAAGTTCTTTCATCTGTATGATGAGAGATTCATCAGATAAGCACTTCTTTAGATTCAAAACATGAAAAGTATTATGAACATTACTAAGCTCTTCGGGAAGCTCTAGTTTCTATGCCACAAGGTCAATTCTTTTGGTTATTTTGAACGGTCCTATATACCTTGGGTTCAATTTCTTCTTCTTTCTGAATTGAATAACTCCTTGACGAGGCGAAACTTTTAACATAACACGATCTCCTACTGCAAATTCCAAAGGTTTGCGTCTAGTATTAGCGTAACTCCTTTGTCTATCTTGTGCAGCTTGTAATCGCTCTCGAATTTGAACAATCTTTTCAGTAGTTTCATGTATTATTTCTGCTCCTGTCAGTTGAATATCTCCAACTTCAGCCCAGCAAACAGGCGATCGACACTTTCTTCCATAAAGTATTTCAAAACGCGCTTCTTTAATACTAGCATGATAACTATTGTTATAAGAGAATTCTACTAAAGGTAGATGTTTTTCCCATCCTTTTCCAAAATCTAGCACACAAGCTTTAAGCTATCCTCAAGAGTTCGAATTGTTCTTTCACTTTGTCCATCTGTTTGTGGATGATATGCCATACTCATATCCAATTGAGTACCTAAGGCACTTGCATTGATCTCCAAAATACAGATGTAAAACGACTATCACGATCTAAGATAATAGATACAGGCACTCCGTGTTGTGAGATTATTTACTTAATGTACAATCTCAAAAGAGTTTCCATACTATCAGTCTCTTTAGTAGGAAGAAATCGTGCAGATTTTGTAAGACGATCGACAATAACCCAGATGGTGTCATGTCCATTTGATGTCTTAGGTAATTTAGTCACAAAATCCATTGTAATTCTTTCCCACTTCCATATTGGAATCTCTGGTTGTATCAATAGACCGGATGGTTTTTGATACTCTGCTTTAACTCTTGAACATGTTAAACACTTGCCAACGTATTCTGCTATGATTGCCTTCATGTTAGGCCACCAATAGAGTTTCTTCAGATCTTGATACATCTTGTCGGAACCAGGATGTATAGAATACTTTGATTTATGAGACTCGTGCATAATCAAATCTCGTAAATTACCACAGACAGGTAACCAACTACCATTTTTAATACAACGAATTCCATCGTGACGAATTTAAAATTCTTTATCTATTCCTCTTAGTTTCTCAGCTCCAACATTCTCTACTTTAAGTGCTTCTTCTTGCGCTTCGAGAATTTGGGTAGGTAACTTCGGTAAAAGAGTTATCATTAATGATTTAACTCATAACGGCTTAACTCGTTCCTTTCGACTTAGAGCATCAGCTACTACATTGGCTTTACCGGGATGATAACGAATTTCACAATCGTAATCAACAAGTAATTCTAACCAACGTCGATGTCTCATATTCAATACTTTCTGATGAAGAATATATTGAAGACTCTTGTAATCGGTAAATACTACACACTTCGTACCATAGAGGTAATGTCTCCAGATCTTAAGAGAAAATATTATCGCTCCTAATTCTAGATCATGAGTAGAATAATTCTTCTCATTCAGTTTAAGATGCCTTGATGCATAAGCAATAACTTTATTTCTTTGAATAAGCACTGCTCCCATTCCTTGAATAGATGCATCATAGTAAACGATAAAGTCATCGTTACCTTATGGTAATGCTAGGATAGGTTCTTCACACAACTTCTACTTCAATAAATGAAAAGCTATCTCTTGACTATCTCCCCAGACAAACGGTTTTTCTTCTGAGTTAATTCTGTCAAAGCTTTAGCAATCTTTGAAAAACCTTCGATAAATCTTCGATAATACCCAACAAGTCCTAAAAATTGTCTAGTTTCCGTAGGCGTACTACTCCTATTTTCACCGCTTTAATCTTCACAGGATCCACACGAATACCTTGGCTATCAATGACATGTCATAGGAATTGAACAACATTGATCCAAAATTCGCATTTCGTGAACTTTGCATACAACTCCTCCTTCTTAAGTAACTCTAGAATTATACCAAGATGCTTGGCATGTTCTTCTCTGTTACGAGAGTAAATAATAATATCATCGATAAACACGATTACAAATTTGTCCAAGTAAGGCTTACACACTCTGTTCATGAGGTCCATGAAAACAGTTGGTGCATTGGTTAATCCAAAAGGCATAACTTGAAATTCATAATGTCCGTATCGTGTCCTGAAAGCATTTTAAGGAATATCGTCTTCCTTAACTCTTAATTGATGATAACCTGACCGTAAATCAATTTTCGAATATACGCTTGATCCTTGAAGTTGATCAAATAAATCGTCGGTTCTGGGTAATGGGTAACGATTCTTTATAGTAAGTTTGTCTAACTCACGATAATCGATACACATTCTAAAAGATCTATCTTTCTTTTTCACAAATAAGACTGGAGCTCCCCACGGCGATATACTTGGTCTAATTAATCCTCGATCAGTTAGTTCTTGGATTTGACTTAACAATTCTTGCATTTCCGAAGGTGCTAATCGATAAGGCGCTTTAGCAATTAGTGTTGCTCCTGGTATCAAATCGATTTGGAATTCAACTTGACGTTCAGGTGGCAAACCTGGTAATTCTTCAGGAAATACTTCGGGAAAATCTCTAACTATCGGAGTATCTTCTAGTTGCTTCGCTTCTTGCAGTTTCTCCGTCACTTGAACTAAGAAAACTTGACTACCTAGGGATACATACTTATTCATATTTAAGCATGATATGAGATTTAGTCGAGTCTTACTTCGCTCACCATGGACAACCAAAACTTCACCGTTAATAGGAATATGAACGGCTTTCTCGTCACATAAAATTTTAGCATGGTATTTAGATAACCAATCCATCCCTATGACTACATCAATGCTACCGAGTTTAATTGGCATAAGGTCGATTTCAAAGGATTGACGTAATAAAGTAATGATACATCCTCGAATAACGGTATTAGTGATAACTATTTTTCCATCAGCCATTTCTACATAATACTTAGTATTCATGGAAACAATCGATATACCTAATTTAGCAACAATTTTAACAGATATGAAACTTCTTTCAGCTCTTGAGTCAAATATTACATTAACCAGATGTTGATTTAGATGAAACATACCCGTAACCGTATTCTGATCTTGATGAGTATCGTTCAGCAAATAAGTTTTTCCTCTGCTATTGCTCTCTTTACGGCACTCATTTACCAGATGCCCTTTTCTCCACAGTTATGGCAAACCTTAGTTACCAGAATTTGATTACTCCCAGTAGCTGGTCCTTTACCTCTGCAGAATCTTATCTGATGTCCTGTTTTTCCACAGTTTTGACACTTGATAGTCAAAACCCTGTGTGATGTAGAGAACATTTGTGACAAAAGGGTTGTCTTCCATTATAACCATTGTTCGTAGTTATGACATAAAATTTAGAAACATCATTACTTTTGTTCTACTGCTGACGATTATTGCCTTGATTATAATTGCGAAAACTATTCTTCTGGAAATTACGATTAATAGGAAAATTCCTCCTATCATCAAACTTCCTCTTGTTATTGACTGCCTTTGGTGTAGGATTATACCTTATCACTTGATCCATTAACCTTTGAGTAATAATGATAACTTCCTCTAAGGTTTGGGGTTTAGAGGCGGTAACATTCCCTTCAATGCTTCTAGGCAATCCTCCAATAAAAGCTTCCATCAACTTTTCAGTATTAGGCTGTGACAATCCGTCAATTTATGGTTGATATTTTATTCTAAAATATTATTTAAAAACATTATTTTAATGTTATAATATGAACTCACTTATTCTTGGGAAGTAATTTGGATTTACGTCTTGAAGTAGCATCGACTACGTCTAAACCGGAGGATTTTACGTTACGTGCTTACGTTTACATACACCGTTTTGGTGACAGTCCGACATTTCAGAAAATAAAT
This sequence comes from Glebionis coronaria, assembly GCA_025667525.1. Taxonomy (NCBI): domain Eukaryota; kingdom Viridiplantae; phylum Streptophyta; class Magnoliopsida; order Asterales; family Asteraceae; genus Glebionis; species Glebionis coronaria. The sequence goes on from CM046875.1 coordinate 62,705,387, forward strand.
TTGTCCGTGAATATTATTTTGAGGTTTTAAATTTGTGTTGGTTCCTAAACTCACAAATTTACGAGAAGAGATTAGGACTTACGATTTTATTTTAACGTCCTTTACGACTAAACCGGAAACCTTAGGATTACGTATTTACGTTTTCGAACTCCGTTTTTGATGAGACAATTTTTATTAGATTCGTTTGGTGCTGTTGATTCATAATTTATAAAAACATTTTTCGTAAAACGACCCGAGGGCACGCAAATCGAGGAAACTAGAATCGAGGAGTACCCGTAAATTAGTGAAGATGAGACAAGTGGGACACTTGTCCCACCCCCACTATAACTAGCCAACACAAGCCTTATGGCAAGTTTATACATAAACTTGCAAGACACATGTCTTGCAAGCTTAATAAACAAGCTAACAAACCACAAAACCATCTAGCCAAAACCATTCACTCATTCAACACATGCAAACCACCAACTCCTCTCTTCCTCTCTCTAAAATTCGTCCAAGAACCACCCATAAACTCCCCCATTTGATCAATTTTAACCACAAACATTTGTTATAATTAACATATGTTAATCTCCATTCAACAAGATGAAGATTGGTGCAAGTTTTAACATCCAAGGAGAAGTTTTGTTGGTGTCTTTGGGCTGATTTTCTATGAGAAGCTTATGAAGATTTGGTGATCTTAAAGTGGTGTTGGTTTATCACAAGTCTTGCCATCAAATCCAAGCCTTGTTCATCAAAACACATATTTTCATCACTAATGGTGGTATAAAGATTGTTCTCCTCATCCTCTTGTTATTTTGATTATGTAATCATGTATTTTATATCCTATTTTATATGTATATGATGAATATATGATGATAAAAATATTGTGTAGGGATTTGGTGTTGATAATCATGGGTAAAAAGATGAAAAACTATATGTAAAAAGGTTAAAATCATGCTTAAAATGTTGGCTGTATAAAACAGTAAAGACTCATATGATAAACTGATAAAATGGCTTGAATAAATTAATATACAGTAAGCTATATGTCTTGTACACATGTGAGAGTTGGCCATGCAATGGAATCATTAGGATGAGTGAGATATGATCAAAACAAGTTTAGAGTGCAAATCTGAGTTCACTGTTTTGGAAGATTTTTAGAAAATACTTAGAGGCTGATTCAACAGTAGCTATAGAAGAGTTAAATGGAGCACATATCATGTAGTTTATGTCATAAAAATTTTAGCTTCTATCTCCATATAGAACTCTAGATATGGCAGTTTTGGTGAACAAGAAAATAAAAATCAGATTTTGGAAATTAAAGTATAATAGTATTATATAAGCACTCAAATAAAAATAGTATAAAATGTGAATTAAAACCCACTAACTCATATAATACATTTATATAAATATGTATAAGGTTAAATAAATGGACACTTTATAAAAATGGTAGTTGAATAAGATTTATAAGTATAAAAACTATAAACATGATTTTTACGACTTTTTCGGCTATTACCGTAAAATTGACGTTTTTGTTAAATAAAACTTAGACGGTTGGACCCGTCTAATGTAAACTTTTATAAACTCATATACTGATATATAAACATATATAACAAGTAAAAACCGATAAAACCCGAACTATATAACATACGGACATTAACGGACTAAGTTAACGTTATTGGACTAATAATACAACAAAATGGACTAAAACACTTATAAACTTATTTATTGGGCTTAACCCATTTGGGCCCAACATGTAAAGTGTAAATACTGATAATACAAGTATAAAATGGATTAATACAAGTTAAAGAACTTATAATAAGTTTATTGGACTTAAAATATGTAAATAGGTAAAACTAGTAAACTAGTATAAAAGTTATCGACACATAACACTAAAATGAGTAAACGAGAATATGTAAACCCACTTGATCATCATATATATATAATAATCATATGTATACATAATTGTTATTTTTATAAAGTCATTGGACATGAGTCTAAGACAAGTATTATTTGTCTAGGTTTTCGTGATTGAAGCACGTACCGTACATCCGAATTGTCGATAACCCGTCTTCCCACATCAACGTGAGTTCATAGCCTCGCACTCTTTAAATGTTTTTATGAAATGTTTTATAAACCCGCGAGGGAGATAACATGTTATTTTTTATAAAATAGGACACCAATTGTCCCGATTGTTTGTTTATTGATTTGGACCTGAATGATTGTATGACCCGATTGTATGACCTGATAAATGATTAAAGGACCCGATAGATGAAATTAAATGGATTATTAAAGTTAGGTTATGTTACAAAAAGTCCCATTAGCATGAATTGTGAACTACCGGGATTTTGTAGACGCTTATGCATATAATAATACTATTTGGGGACGATCACCCCAGTTCGCGCCTTGACGGTTGATCCCCGTCGTGCCACATTGATTAGTAAGCGAATTTATGTATGAGAAGATTTCCATAGCGTGACCTTTGTGACGACACGCTAATTTAGATGGGCAAATTGAGTATCGGGTTAGCTCCCCGTTGTTTGGTTTAGTAAGGTAACAATGTCATGCGGCTTATAATAATCCAACTTACGAAATACTACTAGACGCACCGAATTACGATGTATTGCCTGACTAGCAATACAGGGTCATACTATTGATATTATGTTCGTGTTTTGGTTTTCATAACCATATTCATATAACGGTTTTTATTTAACTTTATACAACGTCGTAAGACGTATTGTATGATGTTTTTACGACATTGGCTCGTATAATGGTTTTTAAGGCAAATGCCTATATTATGATTTTCGATAAGGATTTGTATAAAAATGACTTTGGCTATTTTATGGCCTATTAAAATGATTTGTACAAAATAATTTTCAGTAATAATTTTATACTGATATTATATTGATGGATTTTATTAAACTCTATGAATTCACTCGGCGTTATCGCTGACCTTTTCTTTTAACATGTTTTATCTCAGGTACTTGAAGGTAATTCTCGGGAAGACGACAAGAATTCATGGCCCGCACTTAAATTATAATTTCCATTCAAATGTTTGTAAAACCTGTATTAAATACAATGACTTAGGACCTATGTAAATTTGATATTTATGAATGGAAATGCTTTATTAATAAACGACGTGATTTTTATGCGTTGTCTATGATGTGAGTAATGTGCTATCCCGTAACACCAACGAGTCTTCCGCTGTATTGAGTTGTATAAATTTGGGGGTGTTACAGTTTGGTATCAGAGCTCTCGTTATAGAGAACGAAAGATTTTTAAAATTAAGGTTTTGAATAAAACATTTCAAAATCTTTTAACTATAAACATTTTTCTAAAAATGTCTAAAAATCTTTTGACTATAACGGTGCCGAAGAATTCCTGAGTTACCGACAAGGCCAGACTGAGAAGTGTTATTTTAATATATATATATAACTTGGATTATATATATACATATGATGTAATTTGATTACATGATTGTTTGATGATTATTTTGATATTTATACGAGGTATTTTTACGACGTAGATTGTCACAAGAAACCCTAAATCCCCTAGTAAATTAATCGAAGCTATTCTCGTAGGAATTCTAGCTATCCTAGATCTAAACCAAGTTGTGGATATTTATGATCCCAACAAATGGTTGATATTCGTAAGAAATATAGATATTAGTTGATTGTGATATTGAAAAAGAATTGACGAGATTAAATCTGATATCGATGTCATGACGATCTTTCCTTATCGAGTGGAGTTTTACAAAACGTTACCACCTAGAAAGATGTCATCTGATTCGTTGTCATCCAATTCTTAAATTGAAATCGAAAGGGTGAATGTCGCACTTGAGGCTGTCATTGGAACCAGTACCCAAAAGCCTCATGCCACTAATACCTTTCCGAGAAGTCTAATTGAATGTGTGAGTCATTTAATATTAGTGACTCATTTGATAATTGTTGTTGTAAGAGCTATAGGATTGGAAATTAAGTGTTGTTCATATCGAGCTTTTATTACCCTATTAAGGTTTATGAATAAGGTTGAAAGTATTGGGAAATGAGGTAGGATATTGAATTGAGTATAAAATTGGTTGAAACTTGAATAAAGTAAAATTTAACTTGTATGGAATATGAGATTGTTAATAGAAGTCGTTAAGTTTTGTGATTGAATTATAAGGTTTTAATTGATTGTTGATTCGTGTTAAGGGTTGTTTCTATGCCATTGTCCACTAACGAGGATACCCAGTGTCCAAGAAATAAATTGAAGAAATCTTCTTCTGAATTGGGACCAATGGATCTTCCGGGACATGTGGAACACCTAATGACTCTTGTAGGTTAGTATTCATTGTGGTATCTTTTAAAAATCCCTAACTTAACTAAGATATCAGTTGGTAGGATGAGTTCTGAGAATTGTATGACATAGTGACACGTAATGTGTTACGGTACAATTTTGACTTGTTTGTGATTAATGAAAAGACTACCTTTGATTGCTAAATCCTACATGTATCGATGTTATCTATCTGTTTTTGCTTCTTCCTAATGTTCGCATTAGTGATGCAACCATTGAACAAGTACTCATCTCGAATTGAGTTGCGTTGTGAATTATTCTTTTTGAGTGCAATCGAGGTCATGAACCCCATGATTATTTGGCTAAGCTCATCTCCTATTACATTGTAGTTAGTTCTTGGTGAACAACTCCTCATCACTCTTTTGCAGATCACTGATTGTTTTCATAAGATAAAATAGTATCCCTTGATAAAAGATTGGATTTTCATCACTATATGGATTATTTAAAGTGAGATTTATAAGCGATTGTTATCGAAACGAAGTTGTTTATAAAACACCTTGGAAAACCTAATTGTTTTCATAACAAAGAAATCTTTGTAAATTATTTTGATTCTTATTTAAGAATTAAGCATGAAAATGTTTTTATTATAAACATGATGATAAAATTTTGACGAACTGAGTATTGCATCGTTAGTCTTGAAATTGTATATAGTTGCGCGCCTACATACAATTTGGAATAGACCATGCAAGGCTGATTAGTAGTCACCACAAAACTTATTAATAAACACCAAATTTTCTTTGAAGATTGTGAAAGATTAAAAATTTATGAGATCTGCAAGAAGTGAAAAATAAGGACATAGTGTTAGGGACACCTACATATGTGCCTGTATCATCTATTCTTCTGAGTCGAATTTACTCATCTGTGGAAATTGTCTTACTTGACAATTGACAATTCTTTCTTGTCCAATTCTCCCGTAGTGAGATTCTTAGGAAAGTTATCTGATTACCGAGTGTTGATACCCGACTGGATGTATCGACGTTCCTATCATTTCTTTTGATTTAATTTCATTTGAATGACCTGGGTAACGATCCGAGGAGCTTTCGAATGCGTACTCAAATTATGAAAACATGGGATATATTCATATTCATTAAATGTTTTCGTCTGTATCTGATTTGAAATTCTCTCGCGTAGATTATGCGTTAACCTTACTCTTTTAATAGTAGTTGTGTCTCCATATATCCCTGAATTTGTGAAGGATTATGAGTTATTATTAGTCTTTTGAGAAATTCACATCTTATCGACGGCAATGAAACTGGAAAGTTAATAGTGCCAGTTGAATGGCTTGATTGATTATGACATGACGACATTGTCTTAATTGATGGGAACTCGAATTGAACTCCCCTAAATGATAAGATGGTGATTATCAAAAGTGATCAAAATAATTCTTGATGGATGACCATATCCTGCATTTAGACTTAAAAATTATACCGTGAATGATTGTGAACTAGTTATAGATATTGTAATCTAGAAGAACCTAATATGAATTTATTAAAAGATGTTTATGTTATCTGAAACTTTAGGAAGTATTTGTTGATGAATTACCTAGACTTTCGCCACTAAGTCAAGTTGAAATTGGTATTGATTATATTCTCGGTGCTGCACCTGTGGCATGTGCACTGTACGTCAGCGCCATCTGAATTTAAGGAATTACCGTACAACTGAGAGAGTTGTCAGAGAAAGAATTTTATTCTACCGAGCTCGTCATTATGAAGAGCTATGGTGTTATCATTCCTTATATTTATGGATTACTGTGAACTGAGTGAATTGACAATCAAAAAAGAAATCCATAACTCGAAATGGAAGATTTGTTCGATCATTTACAAGGTTCTAGCGTATGTTTTAAAGATTTGATTCACGGCATGGTTATCATCAACTTCGCGTCCGCGAAAAAGATTATCTATTCCAATCACCACATCCGGTACTTGTAATGAACATTATGAGTTTCACGTGATGTCGTTTGGATTGACCGATGCACATGTAGCATTCATAAATTTGGTGAATCACGTGTGTAGGCTGTAATTTGATAAATTCATGCTTGTGATCATTAGTGACCATTTGTTTGTTTATAAGAATAAGAATGAGTTAATAATTATTTATAGATTGCCCTGAATTAACCGAACAATAAAAACCTGTACCTTGAATAATTAACATGTGATTTAAGACTTAATCCTTTACATAAAGTGGTTTGATTAATGATGGTAAGATATATATATATATATATATATATATATATATATATATATATATATATATATATATATATATATATATATATATATATATATATATATATATATATATATATATATATATATATATATATATATATATATATATTGACTCTTCAAAAATTAAGAGCCCTTTTAAGACTTTGAGTATTACTAAAAAGAAAAGTGCAAATGTGTTTTGACAAACATTTTAACAAAGGATTTTTAAGGGATTATTCCCTTATACCTAGAACATTTAACTAAACTCCTGTTTAGGGGTAAATGTTTGTGTGTGCTTTTAGACAACTTAAGAAGAATTTAGGAAACTATATAATTTTTGACTTGACATTTGAAACGACACTTTTTGCTTTTTAACTAAGAAAATTTTGACCAAAGTATAACCAAAGATTTTTCAAACATTTACGAATCTTATTAATTATTTTCGATAAATCAACCAAAAATCTTGTTAATTAAATTCAAATTTATTTTTGAACATTTTATATAATTGGTCGAACTAAGAAATTTAAAATCTTTACGTTTACATTTCATAAAAATTGAATATTTAATATTTAATAAGTTGTAATAATTATCGACGCTTTAGACGTCGGATTGAGTAAAACAGATAAAAATAATAGTTGAGAAGAAACTAAAACTTAGAAAATATGAAGAAAGAAATTTTTAATGAATGTAGATACTGACACATAATATAGAAAGGATAAAGAATCAATTAGGACATGTTCCTTAATAATGATGGTACGGAATAAATTACCGAACAATTTAAAAATATAGCCGATGCTTATAAAAAGGATAATATAGATAATAAAAGTGGTTCGCGACTAATGTGAACCATTAGAATTAAGAAGCCGATGGCGTTAAAATGTATAAAAGGCCACTTGTGGTTGCCTAAATATGGAGATTTTGAGATATAGTTATGTTGGAATTTGTAAGTATAAGTATTCTATTTATGTCATTTCTGACTAAAAGTATCTTTGTCTGAAAGAGTTGTACTAATGGCAAATTATGAAGGCAGACATCGCCTCATACATTAGTAAACGTTTAGCTATTGCAAAGGTCATCATCTGAATTAGATTCGATTTGGGTCATCGTCGACAGACTGACCAAATCTGCTAATATCATTCCCGTTAATGATAAATGCAAAAGAGTTATGTAAACATAGTGTGCCTGTATCGAACATCTTTATCAAGATCCTCGCTTCGCATCGAATTTCTAGAGATTTGCTCAGAAATCATTGAGAACGAACCTTGATGAGAGTACTGTGTACCACCCCAAATCGAAGGGACGAGGTAAAGTAGCGATACAAAATACTATAAGCGATGTTCTATGTTTGAATGATTGACCTTTGGTAATAGACCGTATAATCGCTTTCCTTTGGAAGGATTATCATTGATAATCATCGTATTAGGATTGAGATCGAATCTTGTTAGGATCTAAATATTAGAAGCATCTGTAAGCAGGAGTTGAGATAAAGACACCCGACATACACCCACTGTGAGTTGGACATGTCTTTTAGGTTTAAGGTTTCCTATGATGGCGAACCCAACCTTGCAGAATATTCGACCCGCGAGACCTGAAATGATTGTTGAAATTAGGATCTGATTATTGACTGCCGATAGTGGGCAAGAGGTTATGTGAATATGAAATGTAGATCTTGAAGTGCCAGATGGGTAGCGAAGTTATGCCAAAATTTTTAACCTTGGAGAAATGAACTAATGATCTGACAAATCATGGGATATAAGTCCCCGTTGTATGGGACCATTGAGATGATGTGAAAGATTTGTTTGAAAGACATATAAGCTGGATATACCCTAGGACTTCAAGAGCTGCGTAAATTATATTTCGTATATCGAACTTGATAAAATGCCTATCAAGTGAAAATCTGATTGTTTCTTAGTAAAGTTTGGATCGACGAAAAGTTGCATTCATCAGAAACCCGTGAACATCATGGATAGAGAAAGTAAGTCAACATTAAGCCTGATCATATTCCCGTAGTTATGTTTGATGAAACTCGCGTATTGTAATGAATTAAACTTGTGAGAAACGACCGAATGTGGAGGAAATACCCACATGGCTTTAACTCTATAAGAAGCGAGTAGTAAGATGATCTTTGAGGACAAAGATCCTGTTTAGGGGTAAATGCTGTGACAAACCGTCAATTTATGGTTGATATTTTATTCTCAAATATTATTTAAAAACATTATTTTAATGTTATAATATGAACTCACTTATTCTTGGGAAGTAATTTGGATTTACGTCTTGAAGTAGCATCGACTACGTCTAAACCGGAGGATTTTACGTTACGTGCTTACGTTTACATACACCGTTTTGGTGACAGTCCGACATTTCAGAAAATAAATTTGTCCATGAATATTATTTTGAGGTTTTAAATTTGTGTTGGTTCCTAAACTCATAAATTTACGAGAAGAGATTAGGACTTACGATTTTATTTTAACGTCCTTTACGACTAAACCGGAAACCTTAGGATTACGTATTTACGTTTTCGAACTCCGTTTTTGATGAGACAATTTTTATTAGATTCGTTTTGTGCCGTTGATTCATAATTTATAAAAACATTTTTCGTAAAACGACCCGAGGGCACGCAAATCGAGGAAACTAGAATCGAGGAGTACCCGTAAATTAGTGGAGATGAGACAAGTGGGACACTTGTCCCACCCCCACTATAACTAGCCAACACAAGCCCTGTGGCAAGTTTATACATAAACTTGCAAGACACATGTCTTGCAAGCTTAATAAACAAGCTAACAAACCACAAAACCATCTAGCCAAAACCATTCACTCATTCAACACATGCAAACCACCAACTCCTCTCTTCCTCTCTCTAAAATTCGTCCAAGAACCACCCATAAACTCCCCCATTTGATCAATTTTAACCACAAACATTTGTTATAATTAACATATGTTAATCTCCATTCAAAAAGATGAAGATTGGTGCAAGTTTTAACATCCAAGGAGAAGTTTTGTTGGTGTCTTGGGGCTGATTTTCCATGAGAAGCTTATGAAGATTTGGTGATCTTAAAGTGGTGTTGGTTTATCACAAGTCTTGCCATCAAATCCAAGCCTTGTTCATCAAAACTCTTCTTTTCATCACTAATGGTGGTATAAAGATTGTTCTCCTCATCCTCTTGTTATTTTGATTATGTAATCATGTATTTTATTTCCTATTGTATATGTATATGATGAATATATGATGATAAAAATATTGTGTGTGGATTTGGTGTTGATAATCATGGGTAAAAAGATGAAAAACTATATGTAAAAAGGTTAAAATCATGCTTAAAATGTTGGCTGTATAAAATAGTAAAGACTCATATGATAAACTGATAAAATGGCTTGAATAGATTAATATACAGTAAGCTATATGTCTTGTACACATATGAGAGTTGGCCATGCAATGGAATCATTAGGAGGAGTGAGATATGATCAAAACAAGTTTAGAGTGCAAATCTGAGTTCACTGTTTTGGAAGATTTTTAGAAAATACTTAGAGGCTGATTCAACAGTAGCTATAGAAGATTTAAATGGAGCACATATCATGTAGTTTATGTCATAAAAATTTTAGCTTCTATCTCCATATAGAACTCTAGATATGGCAATTTTGGTGAACAAGAAAATAAAAATCAGATTTTGGAAATTAAAGTATAATAGTATTATATAAGCACTCAAATAAAAATAGTATAAAATGTGAATTAAAACCCACTAACTCATATAATACATTTATATAAATATGTATAAGGTTAAATAAATGGACACTTTATAAAAATGGTAGTTGAATAAGATTTATAAGTATAAAAACTATAAACATGATTTTTACGACTTTTTCGGCTATTACCGTAAAATTGACGTTTTTGTTAAATAAAACTTAGACGGTTGGACCCGTCTAATGTAAACTTTTATAAACTCATATACTGATATATAAACATATATAACAAGTAAAAACCGATAAAACCCGAACTATATAACATACGGACATTAACGGACTAAGTTAACGTTATTGGACTAATAATACAACAAAATGGACTAAAACACTTATAAACTTATTTATTGGGCTTAACCCATTTGGGCCCAACATGTAAAGTGTAAATACTGATAATACAAGTATAAAATGGATTAATACAAGTTAAAGAACTTATAATAAGTTTATTGGACTTAAAATATGTAAATAGGTAAAACTAGTAAACTAGTATAAAAGTTATCGACACATAACACTAAAATGAGTAAACGAGAATATGTAAACCCACTTGATCATCATATATATATAATAATCATATGTATATATAATTGTTATTTTTATAAAGTCATTGGACATGAGTCTAAGACAAGTATTATTTGTCTAGGTTTTCGTGATTGAAGCACGTACCGTACATCCGAATTGTCGATAACCCGTCTTCCCACATCAACGTGAGTTCATAGCCTCGCACTCTTTAAATGTTTTTATGAAATGTTTTATAAACCCGCGAGGGAGATAACATGTTAGTTTTTATAAAATAGGACACCAATTGTCCCGATTGTTTGTTTATTGATTTGGACCTGAATGATTGTATGACCCGATTGTACGACCTGATAAATGATTAAAGGACCCGATAGATGAAATTAAATGGATTATTAAAGTTAGGTTATGTTACAAAAAGTCCCATTAGCATGAATTGTGAACTACCGGGATTTTGTAGACGCTTATGCATATAATAATACTATTTGGGGACGATCACCCCAGTTCGCGCCTTGACGGTTGATCCCCGTCGTGCCACATTAATTGGTAAGCGAATTTATGTATGAGAAGATTTCCATAGCGTGACCTTTGTGACGACACGCTAATTTAGATGGGCAAATTGAGTATCGGGTTAGCTACCCGTTGTTTGGTTTAGTAAGGTAACAATGTCATGCGGCTTATAATAATCCAACTTACGAAATACTACTAGACGCACCGAATTACGATGTATTGCCTGACTAGCAATACAGGGTCATACTATTGATATTATGTTCGTGTTTTGGTTTTCATAACCATATTCATATAACGGTTTTTATTTAACTTTATACAACGTCGTAAGACGTATTGTATGATGTTTTTACGACATTGGCTCGTATAATGGTTTTTAAGGCAAATGCCTATATTATGATTTTCGATAAGGATTTGTATAAAAATGACTTTGGCTATTTTATGGCCTATTAAAATGATTTGTACAAAATAATTTTCAGTAATAATTTTATACTGATATTATATTGATGGATTTTATTAAACTCTATGAATTCACTCGGCGTTATCGCTGACCTTTTCTTTTAACATGTTTTATCTCAGGTACTTGAAGGTAATTCTCGGGAAGACGACAAGAATTCATGGCCCGCACTTAAATTATAATTTCCATTCAAATGTTTGTAAAACCTGTATTAAATACAATGACTTGGGACCTATGTAAATTTGATATTTATGAATGGAAATGCTTTATTAATAAACGACGTGATTTTTATGCGTTGTCTATGATGTGAGTAATGTGCTATCCCGTAACACCAACGAGTCTTCCGCTGTATTGAGTTGTATAAATTTGGGGGTGTTACAGTTTGGTATCAGAGCTCTCGTTATAGAGAACGAAAGATTTTTAAAATTAAGGTTTTGAATAAAACATTTCAAAATCTTTTAACTATAAACATTTTTCTAAAAATGTCTAAAAATCTTTTGACTATAACGGTGCCGAAGAATTCCTGAGTTACCGACAAGGGCAGACTGAGAAGTGTTATTTTAATATATATATATAACTTGGATTATATATATACATATGATGTAATTTGATTACATGATTGTTTGATGATTATTTTGATATTTATACGAGGTATTTTTACGACGTAGATTGTCACAAGAAACCCTAAATCCCCTAGTAAATTAATCGAAGCTATTCTCGTAGGAATTCTAGCTATCCTAGATCTAAACCAAGTTGTGGATATTTATGATCCCAACAAATGGTTGATATTCGTAAGAAATATAGATATTAGTTGATTGTGATATTGAAAAAGAATTGACGAGATTAAATCTGATATCGATGTCATGACGATCTTTCCTTATCGAGTGGAGTTTTACAAAACGTTACCACCTAGAAAGATGTCATCTGATTCGTTGTCATCCAATTCTTAAATTGAAATCGAAAGGGTGAATGTCGCACTTGAGGCTGTCATTGGAACCAGTACCCAAAAGCCTCATGCCACTAATACCTTTCCGAGAAGTCTAATTGAATGTGTGAGTCATTTAATATTAGTGACTCATTTGATAATTGTTGTTGTAAGAGCTATAGGATTGGAAATTAAGTGTTGTTCATATCGAGCTTTTATTACCCTATTAAGGTTTATGAATAAGGTTGAAAGTATTGGGAAATGAGGTAGGATATTGAATTGAGTATAAAATTGGTTGAAACTTGAATAAAGTAAAATTTAACTTGTATGGAATATGAGATTGTTAATAGAAGTCGTTAAGTTTTGTGATTGAATTATAAGGTTTTAATTGATTGTTGATTCGTGTTAAGGGTTGTTTCTATGCCATTGTCCACTAACGAGGATGCCCAGTGTCCAAGAAATAAATTGAAGAAATCTTCTTCTGAATTGGGACCAATGGATCTTCCGGGACATGTGGAACACCTAATGACTCTTGTAGGTTAGTATTCATTGTGGTATCTTTTAAAAATCCCTAACTTAACTAAGATATCAGTTGGTAGGATGAGTTCTGAGAATTGTATGACATAGTGACACGTAATGTGTTACGGTACAATTTTGACTTGTTTGTGATTAATGAAAAGACTACCTTTGATTGCTAAATCCTACATGTATCGATGTTATCTATCTGTTTTTGCTTCTTCCTAATGTTCGCATTAGTGATGCAACCATTGAACAAGTACTCATCTCGAATTGAGTTGCGTTGTGAATTATTCTTTTTGAGTGCAATCGAGGTCATGAACCCCATGATTATTTGGCTAAGCTCATCTCCTATTACATTGTAGTTAGTTCTTGGTGAACAACTCCTCATCACTCTTTTGCAGATCACTGATTGTTTTCATAAGATAAAATAGTATCCCTTGATAAAAGATTGGATTTTCATCACTATATGGATTATTTAAAGTGAGATTTATAAGCGATTGTTATCGAAACGAAGTTGTTTATAAAACACCTTGGAAAACCTAATTGTTTTCATAACAAAGAAATCTTTGTAAATTATTTTGATTCTTATTTAAGAATTAAGCATGAAAATGTTTTTATTATAAACATGATGATAAAATTTTGACGAACTGAGTATTGCATCGTTAGTCTTGAAATTGTATATAGTTGCGCGCCTACATACAATTTGGAATGGACCATGCAAGGCTGATTAGTAGTCACCACAAAACTTATTAATAAACACCAAATTTTCTTTGAAGATTGTGAAAGATTAAAAATTTATGAGATCTGCAAGAAGTGAAAAATAAGGACATAGTGTTAGGGACACCTACATATGTGCCTGTATCATCTATTCTTCTGAGTCGAATTTACTCATCTGTGGAAATTGTCTTACTTGACAATTGACAATTCTTTCTTGTCCAATTCTCCCGTAGTGAGATTCTTAGGAAAGTTATCTGATTACCGAGTGTTGATACCCGACTGGATGTATCGACGTTCCTATCATTTCTTTTGATTTAATTTCATTTGAATGACCTGGGTAACGATCCGAGGAGCTTTCGAATGCGTACTCAAATTATGAAAACATGGGATATATTCATATTCATTAAATGTTTTCGTCTGTATCTGATTTGAAATTCTCTCGCGTAGATTATGCGTTAACCTTACTCTTTTAATAGTAGTCGTGTCTCCATATATCCCTGAATTTGTGAAGGATTATGAGTTATTATTAGTCTTTTGAGAAATTCACATCTTATCGACGGCAATGAAACTGGAAAGTTAATAGTGCCAGTTGAATGGCTTGATTGATTATGACATGACGACATTGTCTTAATTGATGGGAACTCGAATTGAACTCCCCTAAATGATAAGATGGTGATTATCAAAAGTGATCAAAATAATTCTTGATGGATGACCATATCCTGCATTTAGACTTAAAAATTATACCGTGAATGATTGTGAACTAGTTATAGATATTGTAATCTAGAAGAACCTAATATGAATTTATTAAAAGATGTTTATGTTATCTGAAACTTTAGGAAGTATTTGTTGATGAATTACCTAGACTTTCGCCACTAAGGCAAGTTGAAATTGGTATTGATTATATTCTCGGTGCTGCACCTGTGGCATGTGCACTGTACGTCAGCGCCATCTGAATTTAAGGAATTACCGTACAACTGAGAGAGTTGTCAGAGAAAGAATTTTATTCTACCGACCTCGTCATTATGAAGAGCTATGGTGTTATCATTCCTTATATTTATGGATTACTGTGAACTGAGTGAATTGACAATCGAAAAAGAAATCCATAACTCGAAATGGAAGATTTGTTCGATCATTTACAAGGTTCTAGCGTATGTTTTAAAGATTTGATTCACGGCATGGTTATCATCAACTTCGCGTCCGCGAAAAAGATTATCTATTCCAATCACCACATCCGGTACTTGTAATGAACATTATGAGTTTCACGTGATGTCGTTTGGATTGACCGATGCACATGTAGCATTCATAAATTTGGTGAATCACGTGTGTAGGCTGTAATTTGATAAATTCATGCTTGTGATCATTAGTGACCATTTGTTTGTTTATAAGAATAAGAATGAGTTAATAATTATTTATAGATTGCCCTGAATTAACCGAACAATAAAAACCTGTACCTTGAATAATTAACATGTGATTTAAGACTTAATCCTTTACATAAAGTGGTTTGATTAATGATGGTAAGATATATATATATATATATATATATATATATATATATATATATATATATATATATATATATATATATATATATATATATATATATATATATATATATATATATATATATATATATATATATATATATATATTGACTCTTCAAAAATTAAGAGCCCTTTTAAGACTTTGAGTATTACTAAAAAGAAAAGTGCAAATGTGTTTTGACAAACATTTTAACAAAGGATTTTTAAGGGATTATTCCCTTATACCTAGAACATTTAACTAAACTCCTGTTTAGGGGTAAATGTTTGTGTGTGCTTTTAGACAACTTAAGAAGAATTTAGGAAACTATATAATTTATGACTTGACATTTGAAACGACACTTTTTGCTTTTTAACTAAGAAAATTTTGACCAAAGTATAACCAAAGATTTTTCAAACATTTACGAATCTTATTAATTATTTTCGATAAATCAACCAAAAATCTTGTTAATTAAATTCAAATTTATTTTTGAACATTTTATATAATTGGTCGAACTAAGGAATTTAAAATCTTTACGTTTACATTTCATAAAAATTGAATATTTAATATTTAATAAGTTGTAATAATTATCGACGCTTTAGACGTCGGATTGAGTAAAACAGATAAAAATAATAGTTGAGAAGAAACTAAAACTTAGAAAATATGAAGAAAGAAATTTTTAATGAATGTAGATACTGACACATAATATAGAAAGGATAAAGAACCAATTAGGACATGTTCCTTAATAATGATGGTACGGAATAAATTACCGAACAATTTAAAAATATAGCCGATGCTTATAAAAAGGATAATATAGATAATAAAAGTGGTTCGCGACTAATGTGAACCATTAGAATTAAGAAGCCGATGGCGTTAAAATGTATAAAAGGCCACTTGTGGTTGCCTAAATATGGAGATTTTGAGATATAGTTATGTTGGAATTTGTAAGTATAAGTATTCTATTTATGTCATTTCTGACTAAAAGTATCTTTGTCTGAAGGAGTTGTACTAATGGCAAATTATGAAGGCAGACATCGCCTCATACATTAGTAAACGTTTAGCTATTGCAAAGGTCATCATCTGAATTAGATTCGATTTGGGTCATCGTCGACAGACTGACCAAATCTGCTAATATCATTCCCGTTAATGATAAATGCAAAAGAGTTATGTAAACATAGTGTGCCTGTATCGAACATCTTTATCAAGATCCTCGCTTCGCATCGAATTTCTAGAGATTTGCTCAGAAATCATTGAGAACGAACCTTGATGAGAGTACTGTGTACCACCCCAAATCGAAGGGACGAGGTAAAGTAGCGATACAAAATACTATAAGCGATGTTCTATGTTTGAATGATTGACCTTTGGTAATAGACCGTATAATCGCTTTCCTTTGGAAGGATTATCATTGATAATCATCGTATTAGGATTGAGATCGAATCTTGTTAGGATCTAAATATTAGAAGCATCTGTAAGCAGGAGTTGAGATAAAGACACCCGACATACACCCACTGTGAGTTGGACATGTCTTTTAGGTTTAAGGTTTCCTATGATGGCGAACCCAACCTTACAGAATATTCGACCCGCGAGACCTGAAATGATTGTTGAAATTAGGATCTGATTATTGACTGCCGATAGTGGGCAAGAGGTTATGTGAATATGAAATGTAGATCTTGAAGTGCCAGATGGGTAGCGAAGTTATGCCAAAATTTTTAACCTTGGAGAAATGAACTAATGATCTGACAAATCATGGGATATAAGTCCCTGTTGTATGGGACCATTGAGATGATGTGAAAGATTTGTTTGAAAGACATATAAGCTGGATATACCCTAGGACTTCAAGAGCTGCGTAAATTATATTTCGTATATCGAACTTGATAAAATGCCTATCAAGTGAAAATCTGATTGTTTCTTAGTAAAGTTTGGATCGACGAAAAGTTGCATTCATCAGAAACCCGTGAACATCATGGATAGAGAAAGTAAGTCAACATTAAGCCTGATCATATTCCCGTAGTTATGTTTGATGAAACTCGCGTATTGTAATGAATTAAACTTGTGAGAAACGACCGAATGTGGAGGAAATACCCACATGGCTTTAACTCTATAAGAAGCGAGTAGTAAGATGATCTTTGAGGACAAAGATCCTGTTTAGGGGTAAATGCTGTGACAAACCGTCAATTTATGGTTGATATTTTATTCTCAAATATTATTTAAAAACATTATTTTAATGTTATAATATGAACTCACTTATTCTTGGGAAGTAATTTGGATTTACGTCTTGAAGTAGCATCGACTACGTCTAAACCGGAGGATTTTACGTTACGTGCT
The DNA here is from genome assembly GCA_025667525.1 of Glebionis coronaria. Lineage (NCBI taxonomy): Eukaryota > Viridiplantae > Streptophyta > Magnoliopsida > Asterales > Asteraceae > Glebionis > Glebionis coronaria. The sequence goes on from CM046875.1 coordinate 62,723,118, forward strand.
TACGTTTACATACACCGTTTTGGTGACAGTCCGACATTTCAGAAAATAAATTTGTCCGTGAATATTATTTTGAGGTTTTAAATTTGTGTTGGTTCCTAAACTCATAAATTTACGAGAAGAGATTAGGACTTACGATTTTATTTTAACGTCCTTTACGACTAAACCGGAAACCTTAGGATTACGTATTTACGTTTTCGAACTCCGTTTTTGATGAGACAATTTTTATTAGATTCGTTTTGTGCCGTTGATTCATAATTTATAAAAACATTTTTCGTAAAACGACCCGAGGGCACGCAAATCGAGGAAACTAGAATCGAGGAGTACCCGTAAATTAGTGGAGATGAGACAAGTGGGACACTTGTCCCACCCCCACTATAACTAGCCAACACAAGCCCTGTGGCAAGTTTATACATAAACTTGCAAGACACATGTCTTGCAAGCTTAATAAACAAGCTAACAAACCATAAAACCATCTAGCCAAAACCATTCACTCATTCAACACATGCAAACCACCAACTCCTCTCTTCCTCTCTCTAAAATTCGTCCAAGAACCACCCATAAACTCCCCCATTTGATCAATTTTAACCACAAACATTTGTTATAATTAACATATGTTAATCTCCATTCAAAAAGATGAAGATTGGTGCAAGTTTTAACATCCAAGGAGAAGTTTTGTTGGTGTCTTGGGGCTGATTTTCCATGAGAAGCTTATGAAGATTTGGTGATCTTAAAGTGGTGTTGGTTTATCACAAGTCTTGCCATCAAATCCAAGCCTTGTTCATCAAAACTCTTCTTTTCATCACTAATGGTGGTATAAAGATTGTTCTCCTCATCCTCTTGTTATTTTGATTATGTAATCATGTATTTTATTTCCTATTGTATATGTATATGATGAATATATGATGATAAAAATATTGTGTGTGGATTTGGTGTTGATAATCATGGGTAAAAAGATGAAAAACTATATGTAAAAAGGTTAAAATCATGCTTAAAATGTTGGCTGTATAAAATAGTAAAGACTCATATGATAAACTGATAAAATGGATTGAATAGATTAATATACAGTAAGCTATATGTCTTGTACACATGTGAGAGTTGGCCATGCAATAAAATCATTAGGATGAGTGAGATATGATCAAAACAAGTTTAGAGTGCAAATCTGAGTTCACTGTTTTGGACGATTTTTAGAAAATACTTAGAGGCTGATTCAACAGTAGCTATAGAAGAGTTAAATGGAGCACATATCATGTAGTTTATGTCATAAAAAGTTTAGCTTCTATCTCCATATAGAACTCTAGATATGGCAGTTTTGGTGAACATGAAAATAAAAATCAGATTTTGGAAATTAAAGTATAATAGTATTATATAAGCACTCACATAAAAATAGTATAAAATGTGAATTAAAACCCACTAACTCATATAATACATTTATATAAATATGTATAAGGTTAAATAAATGGACACTTTATAAAAATGGTAGTTGAATAAGATTTATAAGTATAAAAACTATAAACATGATTTTTACGACTTTTTCGGCTATTACCGTAAAATTGACGTTTTTGTTAAATAAAACTTAGACGGTTGGACCCGTCTAATGTAAACTTTTATAAACTCATATACTGATATATAAACATATATAACAAGTAAAAACCGATAAAACCCGAACTATATAACATACGGACATTAACGGACTAAGTTAACGTTATTGGACTAATAATACAACAAAATGGACTAAAACACTTATAAACTTATTTATTGGGCTTAACCCATTTGGGCCCAACATGTAAAGTGTAAATACTGATAATACAAGTATAAAATGGATTAATACAAGTTAAAGAACTTATAATAAGTTTATTGGACTTAAAATATGTAAATAGGTAAAACTAGTAAACTAGTATAAAAGTTATCGACACATAACACTAAAATGAGTAAACGAGAATATGTAAACCCACTTGATCATCATATATATATAATCATCATATGTATACATAATTGTTATTTTTATAAACTCATTGGACATGAGTCTAAGACAAGTATTATTTGTCTAGGTTTCCGTGATTGAAGCACGTACCGTACATCCGAATTGCCGATAACCCGTCTTCCCACATCAACGTGAGTTCATAGCCTCGCACTCTTTAAATGTTTTTATGAAATGTTTTATAAACCCGCGAGGGAGATAACATGTTAGTTTTTATAAAATAGGACACTAATTGTCCCGATTGTTTGTTTATTGATTTGGACCCGAATGATTGTATGACCCGATTGTATGACCTGATAAATGATTAAAGGACCCGATAGATGAAATTAAATGGATTATTAAAGTTAGGTTATGTCACTAAAAGTCCCATTAGCATGAATTGTGAACTACCGGGATTTAGTAGACGCTTATGCATATAATAGTACTATTTGGGGACGATAACCCCAGTTCACGCCTTGACGGTTGATCCCCGTCATGCCATATTGATTGGTAAGTGAATTTATGTATGAGAAGATTTCCATAGCGTGACCTTTGTGACGACCACGCTAATTTAGATGGTCAAATTGAGTATCGGGTTAGCTACCCGTTGTTTGGTTTAGTAAGGTAACAATGTCATGCGGCTTATAATAATCCAACTTACGAAATACTACTAGACGCACCGAATTACGATGTATTGCCTGACTAGCAATACAGGGTCATACTATTGATATTATGTTCGTGTTTTGGTTTTCATAACCATATTCATATAACGGTTTTTATTTAACTTTATACAACGTCGTAAGACGTATTGTATGATGTTTTTACGACATTGGCTCGTATAATGGTTTTTAAGGCAAATGCCTATATTATGATTTTCGATAAGGATTTGTATAAAAATGACTTTGGCTATTTTATGGCCTATTAAAATGATTTGTACAAAATGATTTTCAGTAATAATTTTATACTGATATTATATTGATGGATTTTATTAAACTCTATAAATTCACTCGGCGTTATCGCTGACCTTTTCTTTTAACATGTTTTATCTCAGGTACTTGAAGGTAATTCTCGGGAAGACGACAAGAATTCATGGCCCGCACTTAAATTATAATTTCCATTCAAATGTTTGTAAAACCTGTATTAAATACAATGGCTTGGGACCTATGTAAATTTGATATTTATGAATGGAAATGCTTTATTAATAAACGAGGTCTATGATGTGAGTAATGTGCTATCCCGTAACACCAACGAGTCTTCCGCTTTATTGAGTTGTATAAATTTGGGGGTGTTACATAGGCACCATATTAGGACATAATAATGCTAATTCCTGAAATCTTTGGATATAAGCTTTACGATTATTCTCCTTTACTGCTAAATTATAGAATTCCTCCTCCATTATCCTAATCTCATTGCGGGGACAATACTTCTTAGTTAGTAGATTTTTGAATTTATTCCATGGAGTACGATAAGCTTGTTCTATCCCAATGGGTTGTGCATAAGCAATCCACCAAGAGAAAGCTTCTTCTACTAACGTACCCGTAGCAAACTTCACTTTACAATCTTCAGAACAGTCACTGCGAACAAATACTAATTCAGTTCTCTCAAACCAGCGGATAAGTACAACAGCTCCTTCAGATCCTTTATAGTTAAAAGGCTGACAGTTCATGAAATCTTTGTAAGTACATCTCTTTTCTATAGGAACTTCTCTTCTAGCAGCATTTCCATTACTCGCACCGGCTATATTGGTGGCTTGTTCTTGCAAAGCTGCAGTCACACTCTCAGCAACCAATTGCCTTATTTCTTCAGGTGTCATATTTATTGTCGCAGATGTTGATGCTCTTATAGGAGCCATCCTACCACATAATAACACTTGATATTATTTAAATTTTCATACGTGGAGTATGAAATAAATTTAATGTATCATTGTTGATTTCTCATTCTTTTGACAATCTCATATATGAGGATTCATAATATAAATGACGAATTTCTTACAAATTCATGTATGAGGATTCATAATACTAATTATGATAAAACTAAAACAAAATGACAAGATTTTTCAAGAACAAAAGCACACTTCTTTATTTATTAACAACTTATCGTTCATATTTACACGATAAGCGTCGCTGTTACATAAAGGAAACTCTACATATTTACAAACTGAGACTAGATTTCTAAGCTTAAATTCTCATTTTAATCTCCTCAATTATGTCCAATATATATCCGGAGTCAGATTGTTGAGTAGTTTTGAGATCTTCGATGAGTGTTTCTAAATTAAGCCCAGTTCTCATAAGTCCTTCTCTCAGTTCAGCGTTCTCCTTATCCAGCCTTGCCATTGTTATTTCGTAATGATGCATTCTTCTACCCAGTTTAATATTATGGCGTCGGGTAACGTCCATTTTATATTCCAACTGCGTAAAATGCTCTTCAATTTCTTTTCTTCCCCTAATTAAATTTCTGACATTACTTTCTACTCTTATAAAAGCTTCTAGGGATATTTCATCGAGATGACTTGCAATTGCAGATAATTGCCGGTCATGCTTTTCCACAATCCGTGCTCCAGAGACCTCTTTAGTTTCATAAGGCTCTTCGCGACTTCAATTGGGAGACGAATAAAGATCCTCAGGTAACAAAAAATGAGACGTAGGTGAAGGTGTACTATTCATCACTTCAGTTTGATGTGAGAAATATTCTTGTACTTCAGGGGTATCGTAAAAAGACAAATTTGAAACACGTACATTTGTGGAAGATGGAGTGAACATCGGGATTTATCTTTCATCATCGTCGGAGATGAGAATATAGGTGGAAGTAGACATCCTTGTAGTTTTTATAACATAATAACATAAGATATGCTACTAGAGGGATAAAAATCTTACGTCCGCGCTGCTGATAGCTGATAGTCTTGAATATTTTTAAAATTTCAGTTATAGTTTAGGAAAAACCTTATTCTCTATAACTGCAAGCTCGGATGCCAATCTGTAACACCCCCATTTTTACTATATAGCAACAGAAGCTAATCTGGGGTATTACTTCATAGTAACATAGTCACAATAATAGAAAATACCAAAAAGACATTTTTATAAAACAAATGTTATCATTCATTTATTTAAATCAGAGTTAATAAACATCTGTACATACGCTGTGCAAACACAGGTTTCCCAAAGATCTAATTTTATTGACAGAATGATAACTTATTCAAAACACCACCCTTCGTAGCACGCCAGTCTTCATTCACCTGAGATATATGCTTAAAGTCAACACAAAGGTTGAGTGACTTTATAGGTTTTAAGCATACTTTGAATACAAGTATGACTCTCGAGCTACAATGTTATACACCCAGATTTTAAATTCATCGATTCTTATTACACTAGCTCATGACCCGCGACTACACATTATCAGAAACATCCAACAAATTGCCCTTAAGCAGGAAGATTGCCAGACTATCCTGAATTTTAGCAAAATAAAGCATATCTGTTTAGCCTAGGAATGGACCATTAGCTGCTAGCAAGTGCGACTTGCACAAATAGGAGATGCCAGACTCCAATAGTACTATTCACGATATCAGCACTCATTAAATGATTACTGGTTCACGATTAAAAAGGGACTTTTGATGGCAACAAGTAAACATAGTGTCAATAATCATATAAGCAGCATACAAAAACACTTGTATTCCAGTTTTGCATATATCTCCTCACAGGTTTTTAAATTGTTTATAAGCTTTTTTAAAAGTGAGGCTATAAACTCACCTTAGCCTATAGAGTCTTTTGATTATCCAACCACAACCTTCTCACAGAATCTTGACTGACACACAATATGCATATATATCAAGTGTTAGTCCCTGAGTTCAATCTCTTTATATAACATTCTTTGATTGAATTATTTTGGAGTAATAGTATCATTGTTCGGGCCATCATACTCAGAAGCCATTCTATAAACGTTTGAGGAGCGAGGGCACTTTAAATCGTAAACCCAACCACTCAGTCAGAATGTAATATCGAGATGGAACATCTTTGTACAAAGCTCTCTACTAACATGAAAAAATATATTTTATTACATTTTGAGTTTCAGTATTGACAAAAATAGCCCTTGTTATTATAGTTTGGTGTATTTATACTTTTTACCCTTTAAGTATATAGTTTCACAAATTGCAATTTCAACCTTCAATATTTAACCTTAAGGTCTCAAACTTTACTACATTTATTATTATAGCTTTTATTTTCACAAAATGACACTTTTGGCCCAAAATGATTTATAATTTAAGAATTGATAGTTTTAGTCCCTAAACTTGTAAAAATCACATAACAATCTCAAAAATGATCCAAATGATCTAGGATCTGAAATAAAAGTTTATGAACACATTTAAATCATAATAACAACATTTCTTCAGAATTATAGATTTTTAAATGGGTTTTTTCTCATTATTTTATGTAAAATACAAAATTAGGATTTTAAGACATCTTTAACTTATAACTTTCATTTAAAATGATGAAATGACTTGGTTTCTTTTAGATTATCTTTCTAACATAATTTTGGCATTATAAAAAGTCTAAATAAACATTATTGCAAGATCAAAGCCTTGGTTAACATAAATTTACCTAGGTAGCTCCAAAATGGCTCCTTATGGCTTCTTATGAACACAACATGCTACCAAAGCTTCAAGAGCTTCAATGGCTAGCTTCTAGACCTGGTTTTTGGTCTTGTAGGATGTCCTAAGATGTATATAGAGGTGGAAATGGAGAATGGGTATGAGATACAAAGAAAACGGGGTGCAAGTTTCAAATGAATAATTTCACCCTATTTATACTTGTTTTCACCATTATCCTCCAAGTTAAGAATCTAAACGTGTAATAAGGATATATGGATGACTAATGAAATCTAGTGAACATCTACACAAGTTTATAGGTCATAGCTTAGTCCTAATCTTTCCTTGTGGTTCAAAATAGGTCACGACATACATGTGATAAGAATGGTGATGTATAGCAAGCAAGGAGGTGATCCACCTACTTGTCACACTCCTAAAATATCTTAGGATTCATAAATATCAGTTTTTCAAACTTGTAATGGATGGAAATGGTTTGTAAATGTGTTTTGGAGGGAAAATACAAAACCTGATTAAAAAACTAGGGCTTGTAACTTATGTTTTGTGTTTTTGGGTGATTAGGGGATTATGAAAGTGATTAGTGAATGATTAGGGATTACTTAGGGTTAGGAAATTCTATTTAAGAGATTTGGGTCCTTTGTTTGAAGTTTAACAAAGGTTTGATTTGAAAGTGGGAAGTATACATTTGTAGATTAGGGTTTTCTAATGATCTAGGGTTTAATCTTAGTAAATGTGATTATCCTCCTCTTAGCTACTGATGTAAACTTAATTTAGGTCCTATACATTGTGTCTTAAGTGTTCAAAGAGTTCTCACACTTGGTTTAAGGGTTTAGTTTAGGTAAACATGTCTAAAGAGTGAAAATACATATTTTGACCTAATTTACAAGTCATGAATTGAAATCTTGTACCTTGTGCATTAGGGTACTTGTAAATTGTCTTAATATAATCTTATAATATTAATGAAGTCCTATGAGTATTTGTAGACTTGTCCTTAAAGAACTAGGTGATGATTCCATGTAGATTTCTTAATATTAATGTTTTTATATCATTAAGCCTAATGACTTTCTATCTTGGGTAATTTGGGTTTATATCTTAATGTACATTTATTCTAAGTCTTATATAGTATGTTTATGACTTCTATGGGTTCTACATTCTTAGTTTGAGGGTTTATATAAGTTGATCATATTCTAGGGTTATTTAAGCAAGATTAAGGTTCTATTCTTTGAAAACTTGTACTTTATGCTTTAATAATTTGTAACTTAGTTTAAGATAAATGTATGATAATATTATGATAGTTAGTTGAGTTTTACGTTTTGTTGCAAAAGATTAGATTCTAATTCATTATAGGTTGGATTTTATATGCTAATCTTGATTTTAGGTCATTTTCTTGTAATTAGCTTGTGGTTAGAGAATATTAGTGTTTTGTGATTATTTACCTTTACTTTATATGGTGGATTAGAATTAGTGTAAAGTGTTTAATAGTAGTAAATAGTTGTGGTTACATTGCTTGAAATATTAGTTTATAAGGGATTTCTAGTGTTTCTATGGGAATTTAGGGTATCTTTGTTATATTTGAGTTGTTCTTATTCATTGTTTATTCATATGATAAGTTTTAGAACTCATAATTGATATATACATAGTATTTATAACATATAGGCATATGTTGATGTGGCAATTGTGATAGTGAGATCCATAAGTCAGTCATGTAGTATAGTGAAAATGCAAAAATTTCTGAGTAAAATCACCTTTTTATTTATAAACATAGATATTATATTAACCAAAAGTACTGGATGTTATAATTCATAATCTTTTCCCTGAGTAAATATATCTTATTGTCTTCACCCTTGATATTGGGGTACATTAAATGATGTAACTAAATGCTCTAAGGATTTAGTTACTTAATGTCCTTGGTTGGTGACACATAATTAAATAAGGGACAAATATTCCTTTGAATAAATGTCATTAACCAGTCAAGGGGTCACCAAATGTTAAGGATCCCACTAAGTATTAAATGCTTGCCCTTTTCAAGCAAAATCCGTTGCAAAAATGTCCTTTCAACTACACATGACCCCACGTCATCTCTACAAAAAGCGTTATCATTGCAAACCGGAACAATTGCCAAGAAAAAGGGGGGACTACTTGTACATTTCATTAAATGCGGAAGTGAAAAGAAATTCAAAGTTATAAACTATAACAAATAAATTCCCTTTCACATCCGAGCCTATAAATACCCAAACATTAACACAAACACACACACAAATATTTTTGCAAACTTACTCTGCCAAAATCCTCTCTCAAAAAAAAGTGTGTGTGTTCAACCATCATTTCCAGAAAAGTGTATTTGATAAAAAGGTAATCACATTGATCACTTGTTTCGTTGTTATATAGTATACATACAAGCTATCAAAGTTACTTGGTGTTCGATCTTTTGATTTTTATCAAGATCAAAAGTTTGCATTAAGTCACTTTGTGATCTATTGTTGAATTATAACAAGAAACAAGTCTTGGTTTGATTCCACAAAGTGCCATAGTCCTTTTAAAAGATTTCAAAAAAATTCATAACTTAAAATGGCATTATCCAATAATTTTTCTTATGCCCCTCAGGCTAAGCATCTAATCAATGAGGGTGTCCACTTTTTAGGAAACAACTATGGGGGAAATTTCAGTTACCCTCGTAGTGCATCAGCCTACAAACAAATTTGAAAATTTCTTAAAAACTGTGATTGGGCTGATGCTTTTACTAACACCCCTCAGTATTCTACCATAAATATCTCAGGGAATTATGGTATACTGTTGTGGTTGTAACCCCAACTACCCAAGGGCTTGAAGGTTCTCAGGGGTCTAAGACCAAGTCACATAAGGGTTGTGTCATTGAGTTCATTGTGAACAATGAAAAACATCATTGATTTTGGACTTCAAAACTTTTTGTCAAGCCAGTGGACTCGATTATAACAAAGGAAATTATGTTGCACATCCTGACACTAAGTCAGTTAAAAAAAGGCTTAAAAGAAATCGAGGTCCCTGAGTTACTTTTGACTAAAACCCATTTAATCAAAACTGCTTTCCCCATGGCTTGGAGGATCCTGGTCACCTTTGTGATTCAGGTGATCGGTGGGAACTACTAATAACTATGGCTTTTACTTAGTTATTTAAGTTATCGTTGTTCCAATCTTTTCGAATTGGTTACCGTTAATTAGTGCGACTCAGTCGTCTTTTGGTGGGAAACAATAAATTGGTCGTTGTAATATAATAAAATTGCAAAACGTAAAGTTAATGGCGATTAATCAAATCTAAGACTAATTAAAAGGTAAATGTTGCAAAATTAAAACTTTAAAAGTAAATGAATTAAATGACTTAAAATTAAAGCGTGGCGAAAAATTAAATTGACAAAGTAATAAAAATGTAACTTAAAAGCAAAACAAAGCAAGATATAATTTAAAGTCCAAAACCCATCGGAATATCAGATCGGAATGCTGTCACCATATCCATCGGAATCCAGATCGCAATAGAGGTATCAGAATGAGTCTATCGGAATATAGGAAACAAAATCTATCAGAATAAGTAAGATGCAATCTATCGTAATGTAAAGAAAACAAGAGCTATCGGAATGTATAAAAACTAAATCTATCGGAAAAAAACACAAAGCCATCGGAATGTCACTCAGATCGAAATGTTGCTAAGTAAAATTGGGCAGCACTTCGACTTAAAATACCTCAAGAGCCGTCGGAATATGCGATCGCAATGTGCGATCGCAATCCCAGATCGGAATGAGGGGGGTTGTTACTCTAGATCGCAAAACCGTCGGAATGTGATAACCCTTGTTCCAATTCTGTCACCATCGGAATAAGAGTAAAGCTGTCGCAATGTGTAAAATCCCTCACTTTCCGATGGAAGTACAATTCGTAATAAGCAAAAGCTAAATAAGCTAAAACTAATAAGCTAATATCAAAAACTTAAATGAAATGGAAATAAGACAAGACAATAAGCAACAAATTTAAAGACTTTTCAAAACACAAAATAAGCAAACTTTAAAAAGATAAAATTTTTTAGAAAACTTTAAAATCAAATAAGCTAAATACAAAATAAGCCAATAAGATTGTCAAACTTATAGCTTAAATCGTATACAAGCCTAGATGGAAATAAAAAGATGAACTTTTTAATCAAATAAGCAATAAGATTAAGCAAAATCAATGCTTAACCGAACCATAATCAAATCAAAACAAGAAAATTAGCATAAGATGGATAATAGAAAGCTTGATTAAAGGAAACATAAAGATTCAACAACAAAATGAACTTACTTGGAATTAAAAGGCAAGAAACTTAAGACATGAAATCAAAATGCCATGAAAAATAAATGATGCAAGGAATGAAAATGGTGGAAAGACTAATTTTGTCAAAATTAGCTAACAAAATGAAATGTGGTGAAATGGGTGGTATTTATAGTGATTAGGGAGGTTAAGCATGTGTTTCTTCCTTCTTTCTTTCTTTCTAGTCTTTTCGTCTTCTTAATTCTTCGACTTTTTCGACTTTGTCTCGGGATTATTTGAACTCGTCTTATAATTTCTTCATTTATTAGACTTGAGTTCCTCGGCTTTATTAAACTTCCGTCTTTAGACTTGTTCTTCGATAAATCTTCAGAATAGGTCTTGGACTTCCGTTCTTTTTGCACTCTTGATCTCTTGACTTCGTCTTTTGTCTTTTTCTTCGATAAAAGCCCGTGAAAACCCATGTTTTCCTCCCTTTTCACATTTTGGTCCTAAATCACAACAAAAACATAAACCACGCATAATTCTGACATTTACGACATAAAATACACGTTTTGGCTTGGTTATTATTGTAATTAAGTGTGTTGGGAATAAATTATAGCCAGTCTACTTGAGCGCTGACAAGAGTAAAATAAGCGTTGACATGAGTAAAACAAACGCTGACAGATCAAGCGTTGACAAGACAAAGTCAAGCGTTGATACATTGAAGACAAGCACTGATGGAAGGATATGATCTACACGTTTATTATATTCTAGATTACTTCTAGTAAAGATAGGAACAACAATGTATTTTCTATTTTTATCTATACCTAGAATAGTTGATACGTAGATTATTGTACAAGGCTTCTTATGTCTATAAAAGAAGACCTTTAGGTTAATGTTCAATACAAGTTTTCAGACGTTAAACACTTTCATTGTAAGCAAGTTTGATATCATTAATCAAAGTGAAAGTTTGTTTACATCTTGTGTGTTCTTGTTTAAGTGTTAATTCCGCATAACACTTAGATTGTCATATACATATACAAAGGTTTCTCTAAGTGTATTACTTGATCTAATCTCGTATACATAAAGCTAAATCGATCTAAGTTTGGGATCAACAAGTGGTATCAGAGCTTGTTGAGGAACTTTTGATCTTAAAGAACACAAGAACCCTAAAATCACCAAAACCCTAATTTTCACAAAAACCATCATGTCAAATCCAGAAGTACCCACCTCCTCCTCACCTTTACCAAACATCAAGATTCCCATGCTTGATGCTGCCAACTTTGAATTGTAGAAATTCAACTTTGAGCAATATTTGGGAATCTATGACTGCACACTCTGGGAGATTATTGAATATGGAAATACATTCAATAAAGCCCAAAAGATTGCTAATGCTATTGCTGGAAGAGCAGCTGTTGCTGGATGTTCAGAAGTTGATAAGAGAGAAAAGCCAGAGGATGGTAGAGCTGTGGCTGCTGAAGACATATCTAGCAGTAACATGGCCACAGCTCTACCATCCTCTGGCTTTTGATGATATCTACAACAAACTGCGGCTGTTGGAAGATGAAACTCTTTTGGAGCATGGAAGCAAGTCTACCAACAGTAACATGGCCTTCTTTTCTCATAGTGAAGGTCAATTCAATCAGAAGGACTCTTACATGCATCCAGTTACTGGATCATCATGTGTCAACGCTGGAACATGTCCTGTCAACGCCTCGTACTCAGACGCTGGCACATACAAAAATGACTCACCAAGAGTTAAACCTGCTGGTTTGGATCTGGATACTGTATGTGCTTATATTGCTTCTTTGCCCAATGGTTCAGTGATTACATATGAGGACCTTGAGCAAATAAGTGATGAGCACTTGGAAGAGATGGACATTAAGTGGAACATGGCTCTTGCTAGTATAAGAGCAAATAGGTGGAATAGAAGGTTTAAGAAGAAGATGACCTTCAATGCAAAGGACACAACTGGATTTGATAAATCCAAAGTTGAATGCTACAATTGTCATCGTATGGGGTACTTCATGAGGGAATGCAGATCTCCTGCAGATCTCCTAGGAGATCTGATGCTGGCAAACCTTCAAGCCAAATTGTTAAGGCTCAGGATCCTAAGGCCATGGTTGCAGTTCAAGGAATTGATGGTATGGGATGGGATTGGAGCTATTTGGCTAAAGATGTGGAAGAGGATAAAGCTTTGGTTGCTAAGATTGAAGAAGAAGAGCATGTTCAATATGCTCTCATGGCACACTCCTCCTCTTCATCAGATAATGATGTATACGATGATGCTTTTTGTAGTAAGGGTTGTAGGTTAAATACTTAGAAACTTAACAAAGAGGTGTTAAGATTATTAGATGATGTGAGTACTGAAAGATGCAAACTGTCTAATTACCAACTAGCTCTCACTCAAACTGAGAAGACAGTTTCTGAATACAAGAAAATGGAATTTGACTTAAAAGATAAAATAAATATCTTAAAACATGAGTTAAATGCTAGTAATGATATTAGGAGCATCATGGAAAGGGTTAATGGTGAGCTACAGGCTAAGTTAGATGAGTCCATTAAGAATAAAGATAATGTTGGCCTTAAAATTCAGAGATTTGATTAAGCCACACAAACCCTAGGAGAATGTGTGAATAAACAAAGGGATCCTAAGGACATGACTGGGATTGGGATGAAAGACTACTCTGTGGTTCCACCACCAGCTGGTGACTTCTATGGTGTCCAACAAAAGGACCTATCTTGGACTGGTTTACCAGAACTCCAAGGGAAGGAATTCATTCCTCCACCAAGGGTCATTACCCCAGTTGAAGAGTATCAACAGAAGTTGACTGACTTAAATGAATGGAAGAAAGCCAACCCTACCTTATTTGTTAAGGGTGGCTTGTTATGTGAAAGTCCTAATGAGTCAACCCCCATTAAGGGTACAAACCCAATCACTGGTAAGGCTATTGACCTTGGCTCAAACACTGTTAGAAAACCTAGTGTCAAGTTTGCAGAAATGTATAGGAATACTAGGTCACCTAAAAGCCAAGTTAGTAATGATGGAACAGGTTTCTTCTCTTCTAGACCTAGGATTGTGTCTAGAAAAGCCTGTTACACTTGTGGTAGCTTTTCACATTTAGCATATAAGTGTGTCAACGCTTCCAAAGTCAACGTTGTTAGAAAGTCAAACGTTGTCAGACCCAAACCTTGTGTGCAGCAAAGTCCACAAGTTGTTAGACCTGCCCCATTCTTCACTAGAGGGTCTAACACTCATGGACAAAGACCATTTCAAAAGACAAATACTTGGTCTAATAGGCAACGGGTTTCTGTAGCAAACCCTAGGTTCAACGCTGACAAGGGTAATTTTAGCGTTGACAAGACCAAATCCAACGCTGACAGTAACGTGACCAGACCTAAATATTTGCAACCATAGGGTAAGGGTCAAAGGCTTCTTC